>OZ007562.1:87914692-90314692 GCA_963931875.1 Pollenia griseotomentosa
AGATGATGATTGGACGGAAGTCCCCTGCAGTCTCATGACTACTCCTGCCGATTTTGGATATAAAAATCACCTTTACTCTCCTCACATTTGCCGGTACGTAATTGAGGGATAGGCAGAGTTTATACATTAACCTCAACCAGAGAGTGACATACTTCATCACCCATCTGGTCCCGGGGATTTGTACGAGGCAAAACTTCCGATCGCCCATAGGATTCTTTCCTCAGAAATTATATAATCGTCAACAGTTGCGTCCGAGTAACCAGGGAAGTGAAAGTTAAGTAAAATGTCGAGTGTTTCTGCGGATGATTCCGACCAGGTATCATCCGCTCTCTTGACATACGTTGGGTTCGAGTGTCCCTTGGCCAGAACTCTGCTAAGTCTGGCAGATTCCTTGGTATTTTCGATTGATTCGCAGAAGTTCTTCCATGATCTTCTCTTTGCGACTGCTATTGCCTTCTTATATGCCCTCTGTTTTTCGCGGTATTCCTGCCACGACTTTCTGGCATAACCACTGTTGAAAGCCCTGCGGGCTTCTTTTCTTAGAGCCGAGAGTTCCACCAGGGAGGAAGCTCGTCCTGGACTTTGTAATGGGGCAGGTGATTTCAAACGCCTTAGTCAGGGCGCCACTGAAGGACTCCTCAACCCTTTCGAGTGCAGAAATTGAATCCTGAATAAGTGCAACTCTTCTGAGTCTACGCTCAAGAACTCCGTTGAATTTAACCCAGTCCGTTCGTATCGGATTTTTAAAGCTTAATTTCTCCGTATTACCAATGTGTCAAATATCGAAGAGTATCGAGTTGTGGTCCGAGAAGGACCTACTGCTCGATACTCCCCACCTATCAACTGATAAATTAGACCTATCGTTCATAAGTGTTATATCTAGTAACTCCTCCCAACCATTGAAATTCACTTCAATCTCAAACCAAAAAAGCGGCTCTTAATGATTATCTGTTTGGATAAACCTACAGGTTTTTGCAATTTTTCCATTTATTTACTTTTTGTGCAAGAGTCATTCTTGAGATCAAAATTTTCAAACTGCCCAAAATTTACTCAACTACTGGATTTTACTGGAAAAGTAAACCAAAAGACCTATTATAAGAAATCGATTTCTATCATATACCTGATTATAAAAATATCAAAAAACAAATTGGTCAAGAAACGTGAAAAAGTATGTTTTGTTCTGCGGATCCTGATATTTTAAGCCAGGCAGCCTTTAGAACTTTTCGCGAAGTCAAAACTAGTGGATGATTGTAGGAAAGCTGTAAGGAAGATCTTAAAGGAGTAGGAAGTGAGGCTGGGTACCAGGCCATTACAATGCTACCGGTAACGACATTGCCGATGAATTGGCGAGACTGTGTTCGGATAGGGATGATTATGTGTGGAGGCAGTCAGATCTCCACTGGGCTCTTATCTAGAGAAGATTAGCGAATGGATTCTAAACAAGAAAAACCGGTCCTGGAAGAATAGAACGTTTTTTAGAGTATCGCGGACGTTATGGCCGATGCTTAAGAAGGCCGATTCGAATTTACTTCTAGGCAGGAGTACGGTCTGCGTAACAATCATGATGGGTACTTTTACGAACCATTGCATGACACGCAGAATGGCGGTGATACTGACTCGCCGGATTTATATAGGTTGTGCGGGGACACAGAGAAGATAGATGGGCTCGACAATCTGTGTTACCATGCAGCTGGAAACAGTAGGAAAATGGGAGTTATTTGACTAACGCTCGGTAATTTATAAATCGATTTAGGTAATTTTCACTACCAGTATTCTACTTATCGTATTGAAAGTAAGTAAGTTTAAAGGCGAATAGAAATTACACACGGTACAAAAAAAGGTAATACAAATTTTCCAAACATTTCAAAACTTATTTTTCTTTTTATTAAATAAAACATCAGGTTTGATATATTACTAATAATATTATTTCTTTTTTGTTTGTTTTGTTTATATCATTCATTAATTTTAAAGTTAAACGTACTACTAATTCAAATTGTAATTTATGTTTTTACTTATTTTGCTGTGTATTATTTGCAAATTATAATTATAAATTGTCCATTTAAGCTTAAATTTATTTTATTTTTGTTGGTTGGTTGTTTTTGTCTTAACAGTCGTTAACATTATTAATTTGTTTTGGCTGCATACAATATTTAACTCTTTTCATATATATATATTTTTTTTTAAAGGAGAACAAACAACAAGCAGAGAAGGTATATTATTTTGTTTGATTGATTCCATTTATTATTTTTTGATGCTACCTTTTTTTGTTTTGAAAATAAATTAAAATTAAATAATAAAGTTTAAGAAGTTACATGCCTGGCATGACTTTCAATAACGTAATGTGAAAAAAACGTTAACCGATCTCAGAAATTTACATTTTTAATATACATACATATGTACTTTGTAATTAAATTTGTTAAAAACTATTAAGAAATCGGTGGTTTGTATTATGTTTTTTTTTTATTTTTTTTTTTTATTTTTATGATTTTTTCCACATACACTCATAAACAAACACACACGCCTCTAAAGCATTTAAGAAAAAAACATAGTAACTCCAAATGTTGTATTTTTAAAAATAACATTATGTAGCTTGTAGCTTTAAAAACATAAATAGAAAAAGGTGGAAGAATGGATAGATAGGAAAAAAGGAAAGTGTAAGAGGAAGATAAACAAAATATTACAAAATGTTATAAATCTACTACCACTCTACTGTTATTTAAGATAAGAATTGGTCCACCTTCGTTTTAATATCAGTCGAAACAATGGACAAACACATATTAAGGTGGCTTAAAAGTCACTATCGTAGTTAACATCTTGGGCTTGTGTTGATTCATCCGATCGCTCGGAAATAGGTTCTAAATCGGCATCTAAGCCTGGATCATTAATGGTGGTTGGGCAGCAGGGATGTGACATAGAATCGAAGGCATCTTTTATTTGATTATTGGCACCTTTGGGATCCAAGTCGGTGGCCCAACTAAAGTGCATTAAAGCCGAGTCGACATTGCCTAAAGTTTTATGAATTTTTCCTATTAAGTAGAACACGACTGATTCCTTAGGTACGATTTCTTTAAGTTCTTCAAGTTCTTTCAAAGCCTCTTGATGTTTACCCAACGAGAAGTATATTGAACCACGATGAAAACGTGCCAAAGGGTTTTTAGGATCTAATGTTGCGGCGGTATTAAGGGTTTGTAGGGCCTGTTCTTTCTTTTGCATAAAGTATTGCATAGCACCAATGTGCACAAGAATAACTGAATTCTGAGGATTGATTTTCAAGGCCTTAATGTAGTGCAACTCAGCCAATTCGTACTTTTCTTGCTTTGAATATATTGTGCCGATGCCAAACCATGCATTGTAGTGGCGCGGATCTCTGACAACTGCTGAACGGAAATAATCCATAGCACGGTCAAGTTCTTCGGTAAGCACTAGTTCATGTCCTAATAGTGTGTAACTATATACAAATTCTGGATCTACTTGTACAGCCCTTTTAAAAAATTTTATAGCAGTTTCGTGCTCTTTATGCAGAGAAAAACAATTGCCTGCTACACACCAAGTTATGGGTGAGCTTTTGTCTTGATTTATCAGATCTTGGGCTAAGGCCGAGAGACTTACCTCTTTTTGCAAGTGCCACAAGGAAGAGGAGTATATTTCCATATAATCCAAACGATACGGTTCTTGCTCATGTATACGTTTAAATATCGCTACAGCATTTTCGTATTCTCTTAACTCGTAGTAACACATGCCAATCAACGATTGCGCCCAACTGGAAGAAAAATGGTGTTTTGGTATTGTAGCCTCTAAGTGCTTAATGGCGCCTTTACATTGGAAGTGTGCTAATTGCCTAAAGCCTTCGCCAAGATCTCGCAGTAATGTCATCAGACCATCGGCAGATTGTTTTTTCAGTGCGAGCAGGTGATGGGTCATAGTTTGGGCACTATTTAAACTGTTATTCAATTGAACTTTGGCATCTTCGGTCGAACGATTAATACCTGCTGTCTGTGCTGATGTGATGGTTTCTACCTTTTCTTTGCGTATATTTTTTTCGATAACTTTATCGGTATTTGTTTGATTAGCATTTGACTTGTCTTCAATTAGTTCATTATTTAGACATATTTTACCCATGCGAGTTTTAGTTTTACGTGGCGGTGAACGAGGCTGTACAAACTTATTTGATATATTGGGCGACTTGTTATTTTCCTTGACTGAATAAGCACTATGGCTAAAAAGACGGGAACTTCGTCTCACAGCAGCATTAGGAATATTAGGAACTGTAGAAATATAATTTAAATTTACTCAAAAACATATATAAACATAAAAAAATATTATTTCAGTTATAACTTACCATTTGAAACATTACCGCTATTGTTAGGTGTACGTGGTGTTATATTTCCGGTTTGTGTAAACACAGGTTTACTGCCGCCACCCAAATTTGTTGATGTTTCTTTGCGATTAATTAGAGAAGTAACATGTCCCTTCATCTTTTTCCCCATTACCTTTTGTTCTTGATTGACTTCGGCAAGTGTTTGGGGCAAAGGGGAATTCGTGATATTAAGATTTGCTTGTGTGTGACCAGCACCAAAACTGCCAAAAAATGAAGAATCTCCACCGCACGGACTGTTTATAGGCAGTACACCAAAACTGGGCGTTGTTGGTGACATTGCAGAGAGATATTTGAATTGTTTGCGAAATGGTGTACCAGCACCACCATCAAATTGCTGCTGTCCTTGTGCTGTTATGATATTTTGTTCAGAATTGGTAGTATAACCTACTGGAGTATCGTCCAACATCATCATACTTGAATTTTGGTGACCAACCGCTTGACCCACACCAACGCCACCAACATTTGTGCCTCTTAGCATTGAGATAGAACTATTTAAAGTGTTATTGTTGTTATTTGGTGTGGTTAATGTTTGTAATGCTCCCAGGCCATTGTTATTTAAAGGCGGTTGTATCTGCTGTTCTATGGGAGTAGAGAGTATATAGTTTGAACTATTACCCAATTGACTAATTAAACCACCATCCGTTGAAAAGTTTATATTTGTTGTACCAAAATTTGTATAAATTATACTCCCACTTTCGTTAAAACTGCTGTTAAAGTTAATATTTCCACCTGCACCGCTGCTACCTCCAAAGAGTATCATTGAATTTGTATTCACATTTCCTTGGCATGTATTGAATATATCGGTATTGGGAATTTGAAAAATGCTATTTGCGTCTGGATATTCACCCAACTGACAGAGATCTGCGAATGCTTGCCACATAAAGGGATTTAACTTCAAAGCTTTACGCAATGCCATTGTGGCAATTTTATTGCGTTCTGTCTTAACACAAATTTGTGCTATCAGTTGTAGTACGAAACATGCTATTTCTCCAAATTCTTTTACGATGTCTTCAAAACAATTTTTTATATCACCGAAACCATTAATGGTGAGAGAACATTCAGCTTCGGAATATTTTTTAAGTTGATACGCACATTTTGCTTGCAAGAAACGACACTGTGGCGAACGGCGGGATTTCTCTCTTAACAACCAATAGGTTTGATGTATGAGATTTGAACGATAATAGCTGGTTGCCAAGATAAAGATGGTTTCATCGGTTTCCACTAAAATAAAGAAAAAATAAAAATTAGTTTTAGTAGTAAAGAATGTTTGTTTACGAATTCAGAACTATAAATTCTAGGCCCATAAATATTTCAGATCGGAGTTATATAGTTCTACCTGTGGTTGGTGCGCAACATATGCACTTTTAAGGTGGTAGCAGTGCCGAGGGCCTGGGTGGCTAGTTAGTGCGGACAGAAACTAGTCTTTAACAGCTCACCTTAGCCTCAAAGCGCTGTTGTATGTTAGTTGCCTAGTCCACGCACGCCGTCACTGCGTGGTACGGTCCGTCTCAACGAGCATACTCGTGGAAACAAAAATGAAACCCTTTAATTCAAAAACAAAAAAACACGTTAACACAATTAACTAGGACACGACGGACGGGATCGACCAGGGTCATTCGGACGTCACGGTCGGAAAGTACCCTATCGGATTTTCATGATAGTATAATTGAGCAGGAGAGACAGGTTCTGACCTACCTCTATGTGGATGGTCTTCTTGGACTGTCGAGTGACTGCTGTGGTGAAACCGGGGCTACACAGAGGTTGTATAGGCTGACTGTGCTCTGTGACACAGAGCACGGTATTGAAAATATATCCGGTCATAGTCTGACTACAGAGCCTGCCTCTTCCATCAGGGGGACACTCGGGAGAAGATTGTCCACAACTTGTTCGGCAGGGCGCCGTGGAGGAGAGGCCAAGCGCCACTTCACGTGATATAAAGAAAGCCAGCCGAACGAAGAATGAGAAGGCGCAAAACGGAACGAGGAAATTTCTAGCATATCTAGATAAGACGGCGAAGAGAGATCCTTCATCTTTCACTGCGAGGGATAGGCACCTTCTAAAACGGCACCGACAAAGCGTCGCAAAATTTGAAAGAATTTACGGCCCTGTCAGTACCGTGCTGGGTTGGTCCTTTTCTTGGAAAAAGTTGCTCAAAGGAGTAAAGGGCCGGTGGCTTCGTCAACCTGCGTGGAGAGGAAGAAATGGGAGGTGTTGCCCCGATGACAAAGGCGCTCATGTCTTCGGAACAAGCTGCGAAGGAAAAGGGGCAATACCAAAGACAGCAGGCAAAGTGGCTAAGGCAGCGGATCCGGGGAAGAAGACTAGCTCGGCTGGAACAAGTCTACCAAACCAGTGGTTCCGAAGCCAACGAGCTGATAGAAGAGGTCTGGTACATCTCCGGCTGAAGCTCCTAAAGGCTCTAATAAGGAGATCATTAAGAGGGTCAGATCTGGGAATTGTCAGCCATCTTTATCGCACAAGAGGAAGAAAAAGTCGACGAGCCTGGAAGGTCACCTGCAGGTGGCTGTCATCGATCGGAATGATCCACATGGGAGTATCAGTGCCGAGCTATGGCAGTTAGTAGAGGCTAGACTAATTGACGAATTGGCCTTATTCAGTGGCAAAGAGGAGGATGTATCCTTCAATGGTGCAGACTGGGTTAAGGGAGTGAAAGTTGTCAACTGTGGTAACAAGAATTCATTGTATTCTTAAGATCCACAATTGGCAAATGTAACGACATTAACCAAGAAGCAAGGTTTCAAGTCATACAAGCCTCCGAATTGCCAATTAGGTCCATAGTGAGAGTATGGATTCCACCGGTAGACTTCTTACCGACCAATGGAGGCTTGTGACCTCACTGGTGTGTAAGGATAATACCGGTAAGGACTTCCGTTTCGCCTTGGATCGGAAGTCCATGGACTTCTTAGAGGAGGTGGGGGGTGTTGGTTGTTAAGTTCAGTTAGGTAACGTCAGGTTCCGGTACCCGAAACATGACAGGACCAAAGAAGCTGTTAGTTGTGCAAATAAACCTGCACCACTGTGAAACAGCTTTAGCCGAACTAGCAACCTTCCTCACCAGCACTTGGACGGACGTAGTCCTTATCCAAGAACCTTGGATAAATAAAAATAAGGTTTGCGGATTAAAGGTTGCGGGATACACTCTGTTTGTCCCGTCTAAAGAGGACAAGGTAAGAACGTGTATACTTGCGAGGAACGAATTGAATTTTCTCATCTCTCATTCGTTCAGGTGCGGTGACTTGGCCGTCGTAAATGGAGAAGCCAAAGTTAAGCGCACTCTTGCGCTTTGGTTTGTTTGGTTTTTTCAACTACTAACAATCTTATTATCTGTAATATGGGTAACAAGCCAACGTTCAGAAATAAGAAAAGACAGGCAGTAATAAATCTGACATTAGTGAACCGTGACGAGCAACTTGTTGTGGATTGGACGGACTGTACTTTTTTGGACCATGGTCGTTTAACCTTTACACTGAATTTTGAACTGCCTAGGGTTGCTTCGTTAAAGCCCTTATGACACTACATTTTTAATGCATTGTTCAAGTTTTGGTGAGCAGTACAAATATAATGTAATACAAAAATTTACCAAGTGCAAAGAGTTAAGCTGTATTAAGATAAATGGCAAACCGTCAAAAATGTAACTAAAGTTATCGATAAAAAATGAAGTTATGTCAAAAAAAATGTAAAATTGTTTAACTTAAAATTGACATTTCCAGCTTGAAATATTAAAAGTGTTGCTGAATCAGCGGTTTATGGGCAAATTCAGTGATTTACCGCTTTCTGTTTTTATGTTTCTCATAAACAAAAAGTTGGCAACATTTAATAAAATAAACAAAACAGGGATGGCTAAGTTGTTTCAATTGTACTTTTTTGTTGATACTTTTTAAACTAAGATTTATAATACCTTTTTTTGGTGTTTTTTATGAACATAAATAAAATTAATTTCAACTAAAAAAAATCTTTTAGTACAATTAGGGTAAAAAAGTAAAAGTTTTAAAGGTTGTTGGTACAATTTTAAAAATTCTCAACGCCATCCCTGAAACAAAACCATAACAAGAGAAAAAAAAACAAAAATCTTTATTTATATTATGTATAGTTAGCTCTTTCTAACATTTACTGTTTCTTTCTATCAATTCTATATCAATTAATGAATAAAAAATGTAGTGTCATAAGGGCTTTAAGCCCTTATGACACTACATTTTTAATGCATTGTTCAAGTTTTGGTGAATAGTACAAATATAATGTAATACAAAAATTTACCAAGTGCAAAGAGTTTAGCTGTATTAAGATAAATGGCAAAATGTTAAAAAATTTTACTAAAGTTATCGATAAAAAATGAAGTTATGTCAAAAAAAATGTAAAATTGTTTAACTTAAAATTGACATTTCAAGCTTGAAATATTAAAAGTGTTGCTGAATCAGCGGTTTTTGACAAATTCGGCGATTTACCGCTTTTTGTTTTTAGGTTTTTCATAAACAAAAAGTTGGCAGCATTTAATAAAATAAACAAAACAGGGATGGCTAAGTTGTTTCAATTGTACTTTTTTGTTGATACTTTTTAAACTAAGATTTATAATACCTTTTTGTGGTGTTTTTTATGAACATAAATAAAATTAATTTCAACTAAAAAAAATCTTTTAGTACAATTAGGGTAAAAAAGTAAAATTTTTAAAGGTTGTTGGTACAATTATAAAAATTCTCATCGCCATCCCTGAAACAAAACCATAACAAGAGAAAAAAAATTTGTTTACATTTATTATAGTTTGCTCTTTCTAACATTTACTGTTTCTTTCTATCAATTCTATATCAATTAATGAATAAAAAATGTAGTGTCATAAGGGCTTAAGGAATCCGAAGGGGACAAATTTTTTTTAATTTCCTTAGCTAATCCCGCGAAGCTCTACGCTTGTCTGCTGGCGGTCACTAGCGGGAATCAAGCCCGCAACCCCGGCCCTTTAATGAAAGGGTCCGAAATGGGTTGGCGCAACAGGCCCTGGGCGATTTGCTGCCAACTGATCTGGAAGGTGTTGTGAACGGATTCACTCACCTGCTAAAAGAAAGCTATGATCAGTCCTGCGCGGTCACATTTCCAGGCAGGCGTAAACAGCCTAAATGGTGGACCAGGGGACTTCATGTTCAAAGGTCGACAGTTAGGAGACCGTTTAATAGGGCCAAGCTTACAAGAGCTCCGGGGGATTGGAACAATCAAAGGGTGCAGTTCAACAAATATAAGGCGGATCTAAAAAGGGCAAAGCGACTTTCATGGAGGCAGTTCTGTGATTCTATCGATAATGTGAACGAGTTGTCAAGATTCCGACGTATTTTATCCAAGGACCCTTAGACCCTGGGTTACATCCAAAGGAATGACGGCTCATAGAGTGAGTCTAGCTCCGAGACCCTAACCTTACTTATGGAGACGCACTTTCCCGGAAGTACGGAAACCGGAGGTATGGACGATGGTTAGTGGGACGTGATGTCTATGACATCGAATCATATTTCCGCCTGCGTCGAGGAAATAGTCACAAGGGAGAAGCAAGCGTAGGCGTTCGATATTTTCGACCCATATAAGTCACCGGGTCCGGACGGTATTTTTCTGGCCATACTTTGCAACATCCCGGACGATGCATTATTGAAAGTTGTCAACTGTGGTAACAAGAATTCATTGTATTCTTAAGATCCACAATTGGCAAATGTAACGACATTAACCAAGAAGCAAGGTTTCAAGTCATACAAGCCTCCGAATTGCCAATTAGGTCCATAGTGAGAGTATGGATTCCACCGGTAGACTTCTTACCGACCAATGGAGGCTTGTGACCTCACTGGTGTGTAAGGATAATACCGGTAAGGACTTCCGTTTCGCCTTGGATCGGAAGTCCATGGACTTCTTAGAGGAGGTGGGGGGTGTTGGTTGTTAAGTTCAGTTAGGTAACGTCAGGTTCCGGTACCCGAAACATGACAGGACCAAAGAAGCTGTTAGTTGTGCAAATAAACCTGCACCACTGTGAAACAGCTTTAGCCGAACTAGCAACCTTCCTCACCAGCACTTGGACGGACGTAGTCCTTATCCAAGAACCTTGGATAAATAAAAATAAGGTTTGCGGATTAAAGGTTGCGGGATACACTCTGTTTGTCCCGTCTAAAGAGGACAAGGTAAGAACGTGTATACTTGCGAGGAACGAATTGAATTTTCTCATCTCTCATTCGTTCAGGTGCGGTGACTTGGCCGTCGTAAATGGAGAAGCCAAAGTTAAGCGCACTCTTGCGCTTTGGTTTGTTTGGTTTTTTCAACTACTAACAATCTTATTATCTGTAATATGGGTAACAAGCCAACGTTCAGAAATAAGAAAAGACAGGCAGTAATAAATCTGACATTAGTGAACCGTGACGAGCAACTTGTTGTGGATTGGACGGACTGTACTTTTTTGGACCATGGTCGTTTAACCTTTACACTGAATTTTGAACTGCCTAGGGTTGCTTCGTTAAAGCCCTTATGACACTACATTTTTAATGCATTGTTCAAGTTTTGGTGAGCAGTACAAATATAATGTAATACAAAAATTTACCAAGTGCAAAGAGTTAAGCTGTATTAAGATAAATGGCAAACCGTCAAAAATGTAACTAAAGTTATCGATAAAAAATGAAGTTATGTCAAAAAAAATGTAAAATTGTTTAACTTAAAATTGACATTTCCAGCTTGAAATATTAAAAGTGTTGCTGAATCAGCGGTTTATGGGCAAATTCAGTGATTTACCGCTTTCTGTTTTTATGTTTCTCATAAACAAAAAGTTGGCAACATTTAATAAAATAAACAAAACAGGGATGGCTAAGTTGTTTCAATTGTACTTTTTTGTTGATACTTTTTAAACTAAGATTTATAATACCTTTTTTTGGTGTTTTTTATGAACATAAATAAAATTAATTTCAACTAAAAAAAATCTTTTAGTACAATTAGGGTAAAAAAGTAAAAGTTTTAAAGGTTGTTGGTACAATTTTAAAAATTCTCAACGCCATCCCTGAAACAAAACCATAACAAGAGAAAAAAAAAACAAAAATCTTTATTTATATTATGTATAGTTAGCTCTTTCTAACATTTACTGTTTCTTTCTATCAATTCTATATCAATTAATGAATAAAAAATGTAGTGTCATAAGGGCTTTAAGCCCTTATGCCACTACATTTTTAATGCATTGTTCAAGTTTTGGTGAATAGTACAAATATAATGTAATACAAAAATTTACCAAGTGCAAAGAGTTTAGCTGTATTAAGATAAATGGCAAAATGTCAAAAATTTTACTAAAGTTATCGATAAAAAATGAAGTTATGTCAAAAAAAATGTAAAATTGTTTAACTTAAAATTGACATTTCAAGCTTGAAATATTAAAAGTGTTGCTGAATCAGCGGTTTTTGACAAATTCGGCGATTTACCGCTTTTTGTTTTTAGGTTTTTCATAAACAAAAAGTTGGCAGCATTTAATAAAATAAACAAAACAGGGATGGCTAAGTTGTTTCAATTGTACTTTTTTGTTGATACTTTTTAAACTAAGATTTATAATACCTTTTTGTGGTGTTTTTTATGAACATAAATAAAATTAATTTCAACTAAAAAAAATCTTTTAGTACAATTAGGGTAAAAAAGTAAAATTTTTAAAGGTTGTTGGTACAATTATAAAAATTCTCATCGCCATCCCTGAAACAAAACCATAACAAGAGAAAAAAAATTTGTTTACATTTATTATAGTTTGCTCTTTCTAACATTTACTGTTTCTTTCTATCAATTCTATATCAATTAATGAATAAAAAATGTAGTGTCATAAGGGCTTAAGGAATCCGAAGGGGACAAATTTTTTTTAATTTCCTTAGCTAATCCCGCGAAGCTCTACGCTTGTCTGCTGGCGGTCACTAGCGGGAATCAAGCCCGCAACCCCGGCCCTTTAATGAAAGGGTCCGAAATGGGTTGGCGCAACAGGCCCTGGGCGATTTGCTGCCAACTGATCTGGAAGGTGTTGTGAACGGATTCACTCACCTGCTAAAAGAAAGCTATGATCAGTCCTGCGCGGTCACATTTCCAGGCAGGCGTAAACAGCCTAAATGGTGGACCAGGGGACTTCATGTTCAAAGGTCGACAGTTAGGAGACCGTTTAATAGGGCCAAGCTTACAAGAGCTCCGGGGGATTGGAACAATCAAAGGGTGCAGTTCAACAAATATAAGGCGGATCTAAAAAGGGCAAAGCGACTTTCATGGAGGCAGTTCTGTGATTCTATCGATAATGTGAACGAGTTGTCAAGATTCCGACGTATTTTATCCAAGGACCCTTAGACCCTGGGTTACATCCAAAGGAATGACGGCTCATAGAGTGAGTCTAGCTCCGAGACCCTAACCTTACTTATGGAGACGCACTTTCCCGGAAGTACGGAAACCGGAGGTATGGACGATGGTTAGTGGGACGTGATGTCTATGACATCGAATCATATTTCCGCCTGCGTCGAGGAAATAGTCACAAGGGAGAAGCAAGCGTAGGCGTTCGATATTTTCGACCCATATAAGTCACCGGGTCCGGACGGTATTTTTCTGGCCATACTTTGCAACATCCCGGACGATGCATTATTTCTGCTGGTGAATATATTCAGGAAGTGCCTCAGTAGGAGGTATCTGTTTAGGGGGTGGAGAGGTCTGGGTATTTTAGACCTATTAGTCTATCTTCATTCTTATTGAAGTCTCTTGAGAGGCTAATAGATCTCTATCTTAGAGGGCGTCGAGTTAACTCTATTGGACGGTTCTAAGTATTTGGGTAACTTCCTCGATTGTCTTGGAAGAGAAATACTCAGGAGAGGCCGAGAAGAGGCCTCTCCTGAGTATGCAGAAACTCCACTTGGGACTGAGACAGGATTTGGTAAACTCGATTTACACATCGGTGGTTAGGCCTATACTTACCTACCCAGCAAAAAAATTTTGAACTTGTTCAAGAAGAAGGGCTATTTTCATGAATTCTTTAGTACCTATTTACTTGAATGCATTTTCAATGACTTCCAAAATTCGAATATATTTTCCATAAGTGAACGCATGAAAATTGCATGCAATACTCCCACTACTCTTATGTGGGAATTGCAATATTTTACTATAATTTGGTAATCTTAAAGGACTTAAAAGTGACAAATAATTTTTACAATAAAATAAATAATTAAGTTAGATTAACTCGTATAAAATTTGTACACTTAATTTTAATATTAACAACAATACCAAAATACGCATTTTCTGTTTGTAAGCTACTTTACAAGAAATGTACTCGTATTTTGAGTAACCATACAATAATATGTTAAGTTTGCAAAAAGAAAGTACATAATTTTTGATGAAAGTAATAAAATTGTAAATTTAAATATTAATAATATTACTTGTAAATAATATTAATGGTTTTGTGAAAACTAATTTTCAATTTTACATACATACATTGTATAAACAATGTAAAAGTAATCACTTTGTAGAAGATCATGACTACTTAAGTAGTAAAAGTAATTACTTTTTGTTTATGCCGGTAATCAGATGCGACTAAAAAAATATCACTAACTTTAAAATTATTAAAAAATTCGGACGCGTCAGTTTAAAAGTGTTACATTAAAAAGTAAAAGTAGAGTGAAAATATATTTATATTTATAAAAAAAAGTAATAAATACGGTAAGTAAAAAATGAGCAGCAATCGTACATTCCAACGAAACCTTAAAACTGAAAAAAAAGAATTGATTCTATGCTAAAAACCATTTCTTCGAAGACAACAAAGGCACATCAAGAAACTTCATCTTTGCAATATGAAGAAGTTCGTGACAATCTGGAACAACATTTTACCCAAGATTTGCCGCAATCTTTAAGAGAAAAATTGAAAAATTGGTATATTTAAGTAAATAGTAATACCAAAATTGTATGATTTTTATAAAAAACTATCACCCCAAATTTCTTTTAATTTAACATACATAGATCGCATCAGTAAGAGCAATTTGTGGTCAACGGGGTCTAAGAAAAGGTTTGCGAGAGCTCGTAACCCCAGAAATATTAGATATGTATAATTTAGATGGGACTCACAACAAATTACGCCTTTTGAATTTTCCCAAATTTATGCATATTTTATTTGGTAAGTATTGACTTTATCTTTTAATAAATTAATAATAAATCTTATTCTAATTCTGACATTTAAATTACAGCTGGAACATATCGCGAGGGAAGTACCGATAAGTCCTTTAAAGCTGAGATTAGAGATGCTTTAAAATTAGCCAAAAATCACTTTTGCAAGGAGAAGAAAAAAAATTGCTCGAAGGAAAATACAGCTTCTGTTGTCAAGGAAAACGACTTTTTCGAAAAGCACTACAGCAAATTAATTAATTTATAAATATAAGAAAATATGTACATAAAGCCTATCCTGTTCATCCTTTTTGAACGTCAACGGTCGCATAGAAAATTTTATATAAGACAAAAACAAAATTCTAAAATTTGTATTTGTTTTAAATGTTATTCTTTATGCGAACGTTAACGTTCGAAATTGATGAACAGGCTATTATTGTCAGTTATTTTTTTTTATTCTGTAATAGAAGTTAACAAAATGTTTTTATAGGCACATATCGCTACTTTAATATAGAAAAGCCCTAACTAACATTTTCCTTACTTTACAGGAGAAGGAAAAGACATAATCAAAATTGAAGTATCTTAGTTGCGAATAAAAATTGTAGTATCGTAGTTGCGATTTTTATTAAGTCCTTTCCTTCTCCTGTAAAGTAAGGAAAATTTTAGTTAGGGCTTTTCTATATTAAAGTAACGATATGCATATACACTTAAATATGTACCTTAATATGTTCTTTAAATAGCTTTAAGCACATAGCTTTATGCATTTATTTAATAAAAAAAATTCAAATGCCAAATTCTTTATTTTATTAGTATTTTCATGTTTATTTTTAATTCATTCATAATGGATTCAATAATGCATATTAAAATGAATATTGAGCACCAATGAAAATACGTATTTTAATCATTGAACTTTCATTGGTTTTCATTTGCACTAATTTCATTTAATATTCAAGATCAATGAAAACCCAAATCTAATCACTGAACTTTCATTGGTTTTAAGCAATGCTTTTAATGACGAGCCGTTTACCTAAATGTGAACCCATGCTCGCCAACGACACGCTTATGTTAAAATCATGCATGTTTCCCCTAAAAAGAACCAGTGCATTATCCGCGGAACCCATGCATTTACTACTTCTTTTGCATGTCTTTTTTTGCTGGGTATGGATGCACTGTTTGGTGGGAGTGCATCTCTTGGCATCAGAGGTGCAAGGATTAGGACTCCACAGGCAGAGTTGGATATCCTACTATATCTGTCCCCTATTGAGCATTATGTGAGGAGTTTGGCTGCTAGGAACTTACTTAGACTTTACGAGTCTTCTTTGGTTACGTCGATAGTCAGGCGGCGCTTAGGGCATTGACAAATTACACTGTGCGATCGTGCCTGGCCGCTGGGTATAAGGATGCTCTGAGGAAACTCATGGAGGTACTCAAAGTAAGGCTGTGTTGGGTACCCGGACACTGCATGGTTGATGGAAATGAGGTGGCGGACAGACTCGCGAAAGAGGGATCGAATCTGGACTTTGTGGTAAGGGACATGAGGTAAAGCCCGCCCTGTTACTACTACGAGGTGATACGGAAAAGATTCCGTGATGACGTTAACCGGTCCTGCAGGGTGAGAACTGATTGCAGGGTGTCTAGGGAACTATGGCCCGAATTGGACGCAGGGGCAACCAGGGTTATACTAGGACTGCATAGGAGTGGTCTAGGACACTTATAGCGTTCTTGACGGGTCATCGTCCTGTTAGGGCTTTAACGGGTAAATGGGACAATGCCATACCGGACTTTTGCAGATTATGTGGTGATTCTGATGAGGTAGATACCATTGAGCATGTACTGTACTACTGTCCTAGGATGCAGGGTCTCAGACAGAAATGGCTAGGGGATAGATTTCACGACAAACTAAGGTGTATCGCTGGATGTAATCCAGTCGATTTATTGGGGTTTTTCAGGAAAAAAGGACAGTTGTTTCTGTTGAGGGGACTGTAGACGTGGTAATAGTTCTTGGTAGTACCACTAACTTACTATATTATATCTTATTTCGTTCATTCCTCACTTCTCTCTCTTTTCTCTACCTCTTTATTGAAGGGATTAAAAATGTACCGCATTGGTCTCCGAGTGGAAGTGTAACCTTGGACGAATAACCCTTCTTAACCTAACCTATATAGTTCTGAAAATTGCAAGTTTTTGAATTTATATAGGTACTTATAGAAAATGGCAGAAAAAGGGGCAATATTCAAATTGTGGGCGGATCAGCCCTAATAAGGTAAAAAGCCAATGCCATAAGCATTTCAGAACTGTGAATGCTATGCCCATAAATATTTCAGATCAGAGTTATATAGTTCTGGAAATTGAAAGTTTTTGAGCTTTAGTAGATACTTATAGAAAATGGCATGACAGGTGCCATGAGGAGTACTCCTCAGGCGGCCCTGGACGTCATTCTACATCTTCTGCCTATTGAGCAGTATGTGATGGGAATGGCGGCCAGGAGTATTCTTAGACTGAGGGAATCAGGACTGATGGGGAATGTCACTCAGGGTCACTCACGGATCCTGAGTGAGATTGAGGCGTGTGGCTATTGCCTGGGACCTCCCGGATCCACAGATTATGTGGGCACTAAGGTGGATTTTGGGCGGCTGCCGGAGGTAATAGTTCCTTCTAGGGAGAGCTGGTCAGGTAGGGGCAGATTATTTAGGGGATTTGCTATTTTCACTGATGGCTCGAAGATGAGGGGCACGGGTGCGGGGGTCTACATTGAGGATCTGAACATCAGAAGGTCATATAGGCTTCCTGACGACTGCAGTGTTTTTCAGGCGGAGGTTCTGGGGGTCATGAGGGCCGTGGAACTGATAAGGGACAACATTGATAGGGGCTCGGAGGTCACTATATATGTGGACAGCCAGGCGGCTCTTATGGCCGTAAGGGGCTGTTATGTGAAATCCAAGCTGGTTGATGATTGTAGGAAGGCTCTTGGGGCAGTCTTAGGGGAGTATTTGCTAAGGTTGTGCTGGGTGCCGGGTCACTGCGACATAGTCGGCAATGAGGTTGCTGATGGGTTGGCGAGACAGGGCTCGGAGATGGAGGATCCTAACTGTTTAGAGGCGGTTAGGCCTCCAATGGCATTCTATTTTGGAAGAATCAGGGAATGGATTGTGGGCGCAACCAACCGGGCCTGGGGGAATCGAACGGACTGTCGGGTATCACGGACGCTGTGGCCGGTGCTCAATAGGTCCGATTCGGTTTTGCTGATGGGCAGGAGTAGGGTCTGCGTTAGAACCATGATAGGAATGATCACGGGCCACTGTATGATAGGCAGGATGGCGGTGAGGATGGGATCCGGATTGTCGGATATGTGCAGGTTGTGTGAGGACCCTGAGGAGTTGGAGACGGTGGAGCACATTCTGTGCCACTGTCCCAGGTTGCAGGGCAGCAGGCAGAGGTGGCTGGGCAGTAGATTCCTGGGCGAATTAGGGGATGTCTCGGGTTGCGGACTCGAGAATCTGATAGGATTCGTAATGGGGATGGCCTGGCTGCGCGAGAATAGGCTGGGTGTTGGACGCACGTAGGGCGTATTTGGTTGAGTAGGATTTCGCTCGGGTTTGGTCAGGAACCTTCTTTCTTTCTTTCTTTCTTATTTATCTTGTGCTTTCTCTGTTTATTTCACTAACTTTCTCTCTAGGGCTATCCCTGAATAAGGCATCACAATGGACCATATTGGTCTCTGGGTGAGGGTGTGAAGGAGACTTCACACCGGCCTTTCTACCTACCTACCTATAGAAAATGGCAGAAAAAATTTAAAATTTAAATTAAGAGCGGATCAATCATTATAGTGAGAAAAACCAAGGCTATAAGCATTTCAGAACTGCAAATGATATGTCCAGATTTAATTTCAGATCAGCGTTATATAGTTGTGAAAATTGAAAATTTTTTTAATTTTGTAGGTATACTTATAGAAAATGGCAGAAAAAGGAGCAAATTTCAAATTGTCGGAACTGTAAATACTTTGCCCATATTTCATTTCATATCAGAGTTATTTAGTTCTGAAAATTGAAAATTTTTGAATTTTTTTAGGTACTTATAGAAAATGGTACCAAAAGGGACAAAATTTAAATTGGGACGGTCCAGTCCTAAAAAGGTGAAAAGCCAAGGCCATAACCATTTCAGAACTGTTTAGGCTTTGCCCATACATATTTCATTTTTTAATTTTAAAAGGTACTTATAAAAAATGGCAGAAAAAAGGGCAACATTTGAAATTGTGAGTGGATCAGTCCTAATAGGCTGATAAGTCAAGGCCATAAGCATTTTAGAAGTGTGAATGCCAAATCATTTAAAACTTCCCAGGAGGCCAATATTTATTCTTAATTTGAATTTGCCAAAAATGTGTAAGATATTGTTGACTTTTCATTATTTTGTGTTTAAAGTTTTAATTCTTTTTGATTGTTGAATTATGATGAATTATATAACAATTTATAGAAAAAGACTGGTTTTAAAAAAAAGATGATTTTTGTTTGCCGATTTTTTGAAATCTTGACGATTTTATTACCATAATTTAACGATATTTGGCTAAAAGCTTGACAGCACTGCATACCATTGAGTGTTAAATCATATGCTCTATTTTGTTAATAAGTTGCGAAAATCATTTCCAATAAAAGAAGTTGTATTTGAATTCTTATTAATAAAATTAATATACACACAAAAAGGCAAAATTGACGAAATAAATATGTCTATCAACCAGCAAAGTATGTTCATAAATATATATATATATATGTTCCCGACGATCCTATAAGGAGCATAGGGCCCCATGTTCATAAATAAATGTTTATAAATACCTTTCTAACTTATTCTCGAACTAAATAAAAGTTAAAGAAACCCTATTTTTGTTAAACTAGGGAATGGTAAATCGATTTTGATTCCAATCGAAAAAAAATCGATTACAGGGCTATTAAAATTCGTTTTTTTTTATTATTTGTCAACATTTTGGCAATTCTTAATTTTAATCTATATTAAATCCATAAACACACATAGCGCACATAGCGTTTACAATACAACTTGGATTTTTTTTTCAGTACATTAGGGCTATAACCAAATTTTTGGAAAACACCTGTCTCCCTTCGTTTTACAAAAAAAAAACCTCACGCATGGAAGCAAATTTCTAAAACCTTCCAAAAAATTTTTTTTGAAAAATTTTTTATTATTTTTTTTTTTGTAGTTATTCCTACAATATTCATGTATTAATTTATTCTATGTTGACATAGTAGTTTGAGGTTTATATACTATTGGATGAAATAAACTTTAAGTTTAATGTTCTCGATGATTTAGGTACACAGGTGATAAAAAGTTTTACAACTTGTTCGTGTACAATCTACATTGTACACACTTGTTTTTTTATGTATTTTGTATTTTAAATACTTCTTATTTTGCCAATTGCATTTTGTACTAATATGATTTTTATCTTGAATGAAATTGAATTTGTCAATTTAAAATAACGGCTAAATTCAATCAGTAATAATTTTAAATTGAAAATTGAAATGTAATATGATTGAATACTGAATTATTGTGAATTAAAAATGTTAAATTTAGTACTTTTCGAGACCGGTCTGTCAAGCCTAGCTTGGCAGAGAAAAAGGGCTAAAGTACACGCGGTTAAGTCAACAAAGAATTATCCATTCCCCATTTAACGCTCCACCATAGCAGTTATCAAAAGTAAACTGAATTTACCATTTTTATTAAGTTCACTTATAATTTACCATTTTTATTAAGGTAAATTTACAATTTACCATTTTTGTTAAACTGAATTTATAAATTACCTCAACAGTTAAAATTGTTAAATAGCCGTTTTTATTAACTTAAAAATAAACCGAATTATAAAATTAAAAGTACCTCAAAATTATAATTGGTTTAACAATAAAGGACCATTGTGAAGTCAACCAGTTACATCCACTGCATCTTCCGTTTACAAGGCACCCTCAGCCCTAAGGTAAGCATAACCACGAACACCCAATCTCCTCTAAAGATTCACTCACCCCGCTTACTCTCTTTTTTCCCTTCCCTGCAACTACTTCCACTTGCTCTAAGGAGCAAGTAAAAGATTCGTTGCATTTGCAGATTTCTCCTGCTCTTGTCCCCTAAGAGAGGAAAATCTGTAAAATCAGTAATAATTAGGCTACCCAGCAGGCTAATTTATTCAGTTCGTTAATTTTGTGTTCTTTTTTTATTTTGCATGAATTTTGATTGGAAATGGTGTATTTTTGAAAACTCATTTAAAAGACAATAATCTAGGTATTTAGTGATGGTACAATTTATGATATTCGGATCATTGCTTATAATTTTATAACGCTTTAGGCATAAGGTATTTTACTCAGGTTTTTACATATAACGAATTTTGAACCGCGATGAATTGTAAACCGTAGGCAAATTTTTAAATTGAAAGCAGTGGATAACACAATCTGCCGTATTCATAAAAAAATTAATTTAAACTTTAAAACAGGTTTTAGAAACATTTGTATGAAAATTTTGTTTTAAAGTAAATTTAAAACGTAATTGAATTATTGATTATGAATGTCGCAGTAAATGTAGCCATATCCGTTCCCTGGAGGTATACTGCACTATGTCGACATAGTGTTAATGTTTTAAACTCAGCGGTTGAGATCGATGAGAGAGTACACTTTGCTGTGTATAAATGTCGTCAAAACCTCAGGTAGCAGCATACCTCGAAGGTATTGATATTTAAGCTTTGGTTAAATAATTGCATGTATGTAATACAATCCATGGTTTAAAAACAAAAACATAATCTGATTGATATCATTACATACAATTTCTTAACACAAGTTAGTATTAAAAAATGATAAACAATAATATGATTGATTAATTTAAAATTGATTATATATATATGTATAAAATAAATTGTTTTGTTATGTTTTATTTTTTAAAAATATATGTTATATATATAATACCTTTTGAAAATTCATAAGTAAATAAAAAAAGTGTTGTTTATATAAAAAAAAATCCCTAAATCTCGGGATCTAGAAATCCCAGAATTTCGGGATCGGGATTTTCTAAAATCAATCCCGATTGGCATCCCTAGTAGGTATGATTATGCAGTTGGTCAAGTTTGAAGTAAAAAAACCAGTCGTAGTTTTACATACATATATACCTATTAGTACCCTTGGTCTACTTCCAACTTTAATATAGGTCCTCTCGTTGTTTAGAAATTAAAGTCATCAATGGAAAGTCAACAAAACAGTTCTAAACGTGTCGTACCGAAACAAACACTAAAAGTGAGCATTGTGAAAATCAACATAATATTATAGAAACACAACAGTTGAATCAAACCATGTCATTCCTGTGGAATTTCGCTAACATTAAAACAGACAAGTGTGTCAGCCATATTTAAATTTATTTATTAGCAGAGTGGAAAAACAGAAAGTAATCTACTTCGTTCCGAAATCAATGACATGCAATCGTTTGTTTTCTAAAGCTAAATTAATAGTGACTTAGCAAAGAAACTGTTGTCGCCGAACAAGAAATAGTTTTCAATATTTTGAAATATATTTTATTTATTATAAAAAATACATATTGATAAAATTCAGAATTTTTTATTTTTGTAAATTTAATCAAGAACACAATTTAAATATTTGAAATATAAATAAATATTGCACTGGTTCCTCTAAAGAGAGTCAACTCAAAACGACGAACTGGTCATATCTACCCACTGTAAAAATCTTAGGTAAATTTTCCTAGTAGGTATTAAGCAGAAAGAAAAACTGCAGTTGTTTTCCCCTTTGTAATATAACGGCCAGTTTCACCAAGTACGGTTATTATTAAATGCCGGTTATAGCTGTCAAAAGATATTGGTAACTGGAACTTTAATTGAAAGTTAGTTTTAACCGAACTTGGTGAAATTGGCCGTAAGTTTGCATATTTATCTTAAACGATTTTGAAATCGATTTTGAGGTGGGATTAATCGATTTTAAAAATGGACATAAAAAAAAATCTATCGAAAAATCGAAAATCGATTATAGAATCCATTTCCCGTTCACTAGTTGAAACCAAACTTTGGACCGACAAATTTTTTTAAGAAACATATTTTAAGCATAAATGAGATATAGGTAAATTATTGATTTTAAAAGTTTTTGTTTACCTTCTGAACATAAACGTTCTGCTAGAAATACCGCATCCTTGTGATCATAATGATTAAGACAATGCCATATGGCAGCCTAAAAAATGGAGTTAACGTTTTTGTTAAACACAACTGGAGCAACTACAAGATTTCAATGCATTTATTACCTGTACTGGTTCTTGAAGAATCATTTCTGTTTTACAAAAAAATTTTGTTATTGTTAATGATTTATGTTGTCCTCGTTATTTGCTTCTAGTAAATTTTAATCTGCTTGTGTAAGCATAGACCGACGTATCCTTTTGTGTTATTGTATTTTAAACTTTTGTTGACACCACACACTCTCAAACACGAATCTTTTTTTTATTATTTTATGTTAAATGAGATTTGAAAATTGCAATGCTTAAGCTGCTGATGATGATGACGATAGCCACCACCGCCACCAACAATAACTAGAATTTACAAACGAGCTTTTTGGCTGCTTACTGCCCGCTACACACAATTTTTTCTTGTGATACCTTAGTGAGCACTAAGGCCACACTTTAAAAAATTTCACTTTTAATTAATCGAATTTTTCGATCAATTTTCTTAAATTTTTCACACAAATTTAAATTTTTTAAAAACTAGTAATATTTGTTTTCCTCATTTTCAGTGTTTTTTTCTAAGATTATTGGCATTTAAATATAGAATTAATGTTTTAAAATTTAGCTAAAATGGAAAAAATCTCTAATTGCTGAGAAAAAGTAAAATATTTTTCTTCGTTTGGGGTACACCGTTGCAAAAAGACGTATCATAAACAGTTGTAAAAACACCCAACGAATGTTGGTTTTTATTTTGTACTTGGCAACGCTCTACAACGAGTCTCGCTAGTAAGTTTTATATTATGGCAATATTGAACATAGCGGCCACGGCTGCCAGATTGAACGATTTTTGGTCCGAAAAAGGCTTTTTGACGATTTATGCCCTAAATTTGACTATATTGTACTAATTAACAAGAGCTTATTTTTTCGTTCAGAATACAAAATACGCTCTGTTATACTGCAACGGATATTTGGGGGGTACATATGTAGTTAAAGAATCTGATAATAGACCCTTTTTCCAGCCATTTTTATTGAAGCGCTGAAACAGGATTTCTGATGTTGAATTCGGTTTTGGATATCTCTCGGCTTTAGTTTATGTGACGACCAAAAATTTAAATTAGAATATACTGAAAAGCTAAAAATTGACAAAAGTTAGTGTTATCTTACATTGACTCTACGTATCCACCTAATATTAAAGCCAGTTGAAACATGATGGTAAGATTTGCTGTTTAAACGCTATTTGCCTAGTGTGTCATACACATCGTTAGAGTTATAACTTTTCATTATTTTCTGTTCATTGCCGCGTCAAGTAGCTGTAGTGTACTTTTTTAAAACTTGTTTTAAATAATAAATAATAACATGTTTATTTTGTACTTAAATGTTTATTTTTTAATATTGCAATATCCACGCTCATATTTTTTTACAAAAACCAAAGTGTATTGGGTCCAGTTTACAACCCTTTTGACAAAATAAATAAAAATGGTGAAAGGCAAATACAAAGCTTCAGGTTGTCAAACACAAGCGACCTACACTTAACTTTTACTTGAAAATATGGTAAAGTTAGTCATTTTCTGTTAGGTGGCGACTGCAAGTGATGGTTGTTGTGTTAAGTGCCCCATTCATTTACAATATTATTGTATGTATATGCTATTTCCCATATTATTTCTATATTGCACCCAATTTTTGACGGATTTTTTGTATTGATGACCTAGGAATTTGTACTAATTTAGAAAAATTATATTTTAATGTTCTTAAGATATAAAGAAATGTATTTTGTGCCACGCCCACTTCTCCAATCCCGTCCACTTTTTACCAGTTGTCGTGCATTGGAATCTGGCCCTGCTACGATTCTTGAGATATACAAAAATCTATTATTTATTTGTATTTGAGAAGCCACTTCTCCAATCCCTCCCATTATTTTAGAGGTGTTGTGTATTGATAACCAAGTTGTTTGTACTTAATTTGGAAACTTTAGCTTTTGCCGGTTTTTAAATAAGTATCAGAAAAAAACAACAAGGGATATGTGGGTAAAATTAAAAGCAGTCGTGGTTTGGTCATATCTCATTTTAGGACCGATCAAGCTGAATTTCAATAGCACACTATCCGGGACTATACATATGTGATGTAAATATATAACAACATAGTCCTCATCATAAATCTATGGTATGAAAAAAATGAACGTTTTTAAGGGCTTTGGATTAAAAATTCTATCACATCGATATAATTTTACAATACGAAAAATTTAATAATTATATTCCAAGTGTATGAACTGCCTTTGTCAATTTGACGAGTTTCACGATTTTTTTCGCAAAATTTATTGATTTTCAACAAATCTTATCTGGCAACTATGTAGTGGGTTTAATAATTTTTCTTTCGCTTTTAATTTGCTTTAGCGGTTTTGTTGTGATCTTGTTTTTCACTAGAATAATGTTGGAAAGAGAATTATACATTATTTTTCCGTGTTGTGTTAGTTTTTTCTGCTAGATTTTGTAAAGTTTTTCAAAAATTAAAAAAAAAATGTTTGGTTCTTAAAACTAATAACAAATTATTATAAAAATGTTGCTAAAACTGTTTATATTTGGTTTAATACTCTTTGTATTAATTTATTGGTGAGTAAATATAAAAACAAATTCTTTAAATAAAATTGGGTGTTGTTTTTTTTCTATGCATATTAATTTGCGGTTTGTCAATAATGATTAATATTTGTGTGTTTTGGATTCGAGAGACTGTCTCCCAATTGATAAAATTTTAATTGTTTTACTTTTTAGGATTTTGCCTAAAGCGATTAGTTGGTTTTTAGTAAAGAAATTTAAAGTCAAAGTACGTATTGGACGTATTAATTTACCGTATTTGGCCTTGAAAAATGTGAACGTCAGCAAAAGTGGATTTTCGGTGGTAAGTTGAATTTTTTGTTATTATTTCGTTATGTATTGTACCTATATGGCTTGTTTTATGCTATATGGTTTGTTTTATGCTTAAATTAAACTTATGCCAATTAGTCATAAATATGTATATCTTAAGGTGCAATACAATTTTATAAAAACCATTATAATAGCACTTATGATAAAGTATGCCGAGCCGAGTTACCAAAAAATTATGTAAATCATGTAAATTTTATTAATCCGTAGTAGTAAATGTATTATTTAATTAAGGGATCTGCAATAAGGAATTACAAGCTTTCAATAAGCTTATGAAAATATTTCGCCATTTTGTGGTCAATTTTATTAACCGTATTTACATTCATTTTGGAGATAGCCAACCATTTTTAAGCCAACGCTACCTTAGATTGGGTTATTGTTGCTCTGTGACCCCAACTTTTTTTAACCTAAACATCTATATATGGGCATTTCCCCAGAATGGTCTACCAGGATGAAAAAATAAAATGTTGATAATCATCGTGTTTTATTGTTTGTTATTATAAAAAAATCTATGTTGTTATAAAAGAATGGTTTCATAGCATATCTCAGCTGTTTTACTTGAGGAAATTGCGCTGGAAACTGGAAAATTTTATATTTTCTACTTCTAAAGACATTTTTATGTACTTATTTTACATGCAAAAAATATGTTATGTTTAAACTCTTTCTTAATAATCTCTCCATTACAATCAATTGTCAATTGAGTATTAAGTTGCTTGTTAAGGAAATTTGAAGATATTTATGGGAATCTGCATGGTGATAATAATAAAAAAACATATGGAAAAATCGTACGAACGCGACCCGTACGTTCCCGACCGGTACATAAGCCAATTAAACAAAACCCAAAAGAGGTATTTTATTTTGTAAATACTGTATGGAGACCCTCATTAATACACTTTTGAAATAAATTAATCACTTTTGAATATTCCGTTCCATTACGCAGTTTTTTACATTTCACTATGTCAGCCAAAGTTGACTTCTATTTTGCGTACGTTCGTGACCCCAAGTTTATACCTATTATTATGAAAACTTAAACTCGATGAAATCCATCTTTTGCACTAAACATACATCTACCCAAATGCTATCGAATTGCAAAAAAAAAATGCTAGGAAAAGTTTTGTTTTCTATATTATTTGTACATCAAAAGCGTACGAACGTACGTTCGCGACCCCAGGAAATGCCCATATATATATATTTTTTTTTAATCCAAATTTCCAATAATTTTAATCAGGCTTAAGTTCATTAAATTTAATTTTCATGTTGTAAAATTCCTTTCTTCATAAAGATAATTTAATGAAAATTAAATTTAATGAACTTAAGCCTGATTAAAATTATTGGAAATTTGGATTAAAAACCATAAATAGTTCAACAGAATAACCACAATACTAATTATATTTTTTTTTTCATTATTTATTTATTGAATCTTCATATATTAAATACAATAATTAATCAAATCTTATCCTAATTCGTTTTTTTATGTCCTGCCAGTGCAAGAAAAACATTTTCTTCATCATGGGTTCTGTATCACATTTATCGCTCATCTTAATGGGTAAGTGCTGCAGTGTCTCTTCTCCTTAAGCGAGTGTGGCCGCTATCATTTAAAATATTTCGAGCTAGTGGATTTGGGTGCAACTCTAGCCTTTTTAAATATTTTACCGCATACTTCGTAATAATAGTCCTTACCAGTGGCACATTGAGATCCTTGTGGATATTTGAGTTTTTAACATACCAAGGGGCAGCTGTGATTATTCGAAGAAGTTTATTTGGCGCCATAGTTGAATACCGTAGCACCATATTGGCTTTAAAATAGAAAGTAGTAGTTTGCAATCGAGACTAAGAACAGAATTTTTTCCAATAAGCCAGTTAATTTGAATTGCTTTTAGTTTCATTTGGGTCAATTTTGCTTCTATATGGCATTGCCATGTTAAACGCCGATCTAGATGAATGCCGAGATATTTGACATGCGATTGTTGAAGCACTAGTTGATTATTGATTTTAATAGGGGGGCATGTTTCCCGACGCAAGGTAAATGTAATATGTACGCATTTTTGCTCGTTGACCTTTATTCTCCATTGTTTTAACCACAGTTCTAGTTGAAATATATGATCCTGCAGGTATCGAGATGCTTCACGACTGTTCTCGTGTACGCTTAGGAAAGCTGTATCATCAGCAAAAGTTGAGGCTAGGGTGTAATTGTTTGTTGGCATGTCCGAGGTATATATAAGATAAAAAAGTGGGCCCAGGATACTTCCCTGAGGGACTCCAGCTTCAATTGTCTGAGGAGAACTTAAGAAATCACCTTCTTTAATAATAAATTTTCGACCGACCAAGTAGCTTTCTAACAGCTTGTGTGTGTTAACCGGTAGGTTTAGCTTCAATTTGTGTAACAAGCCTACATGCCAGACTTTATCAAAAGCTTGAGAGACATCGATGAAGAGAGCGGAGCAATATTTTATTTCTTCAAAGGATTTTCTTATGGCGTTTACTATCCGATGGGTTTGTTCAATTGTGCTATGTTCTCGTCTGAAACCGAATTGATGGTTAGGTATACACCCATTGTCATTTAAAATTGGGGTTAATTTGGACGCTAAGATCTTCTCAAACAGCTTTGATATATTAGATAATAAGCTGATAGGCCTATATGATTCAACTTTGGTGTGACCTTTTCCTGGCTTTGGTATCATCGTAACTAAGGAGACCTTCCATTCTTGAGGGTAGTATTCAAGGCGTAAAATAGCATTAAAAATTAAAAGAATAATTTTCTTTGCTATGCTGGGTAGCTCCAGAAGCATTTTGTTGCTGATCTTATCAAAACCAGGAGCCTTCTTGGGGTTTAAATCACAAATAGCTTTTTCGATTTCTCTTATCTCAAATCTTAGGGGAACAGCTGCTCTAGCAACAACAGGTGGTAACTCGGCCGCAATATCGTAAGATATGTTTGGGGTAAATACGTTTTTTAAATGATTAACAAAGAGATTTCCTTTTTCAACATCATTTCTTGCCCAACTACCATTCTGTTACGGTACGGTTTGTCCGCGAGGTTTCCAACTAGCTCACGTGTGGCTCTCAGGTGATTCCAACCCTTCCCGCTTACAGCGTAACCGAATAAGAAAGTTATTACAGGAAATAAAAAAACAAATACCAGATATAAAAAAAACCACAACAAACACTACCACATTAAACAAGTTTTAGAGACAGATATTAGTCTCCATTCTGCCCACCCAACCTAGTCGTAGAAGTATCCACTTCATCTTTTGATTCACGATCCAATTCCCGATTCGACAACTGGCCTTTTGAGATTTCTAGCTGCACGCCATAATGAGTAGTCTGATTGTGGGGTTGCATCAAGTTGCTTAAGATATTTTTCCATATTATATTTTTTATATATATAAAATAAAAAACATGGTTGTAAGTGCTTTGCACACTCCAAACCTTTCCAACCGAAGTGCCCCAAACCGGTGTCATTGGAAAGGTAATTTTCCAATTTTAGGTTATAAATTTTTTAAAAGTAAGATCACGAGGGGAGTTTGGGGGCAATTTCTGCCTCTCCGAAGCTGACTCACAGATTTTAATAAAATTTAAAACTAAGATATATTCCTACTTTTATGGACATATTAGCAATACTTTTTTTAAAAAATAGGACCGCTAGGGGAGGTACAACCTAGGACCATGAAGGGAGTTAGGGGGCAATTGCTATCCTTCCGAGACGACCTCCCAGATTTTAAAACATGGACGGGATCGTAGTAGCGTAGGAGATTTGCAAAACTCACTTTGATCCTAATAATTTTGGTATCGTAAACTAAGTTTTTCAATATTAAAGTCAAAAAGATTATTTGGTATGTTCCAGACTGTAGGAAGGCACAAAGAGGAATTTGAGAGATGATAATGTGAAGTTGTGTTGGATACCAAGTCTCTGAAATATCATCGTTAATATAACGGCCGACGAATTAGCAATGTCCGAATCAAACGAAAATATTAAATTGTTCGTTATTTTTAAAAATTCTGGAAACGTATCATACATATATTTTTATTTTTAAGAGTTTTAAGAGGCTCCCAGGTATTATACGAATATATTTTTAGAGAAATTAGATTTAAATACAACAGAAACTGGTTTATAAATAGTTGATACTATCTTAACCCGATGCGCTTCGCTTGGAAACTTTAACTCTTGCCGTTCTCTAGATATAAAGAAATTAATATTGTCTTTGTATGGGAGGTGCCACGCCCACTTAACATTACAAAAAATCTATGTATAACCTATTGCTCCTTCTAGACCATCAGTAATATACAGTTAAAGTTTTTTAAATCTCTGTTCAGCGGTTACTGAGATTACCTCCTACAAACATTCACACATTAAACTTCATTATATTAGTAAATTTGTATATATAAAATAAAATTATGTCAACGGAATCCGATGTTTTAGGTTTGTAGCGGTTGCATAAATATCGTATTAACGCTATAAAAAATTTATTGAAACCTTTTTCGCCTTTACTTGAAATTTGTATTAATTTTCTTCTCCCTGAACATCAAATCTACATTTTCTTTCTTTTAGCAAATTGAAGAAATCTGTTTACGTAGCAGTTTCTTTAATACAGAAGTAACAAAATTATTATCAATTTACATACGAGATATACAAATCAATAAGGATATAAAATCAAAGAATGATGGAGCACCTAAGGAAGAACAAAAGCGTAATGCCCATATATCACGTGAAGCAAGTGTGGAAAATGTACCGGATTTTAGACAGGCAAAAGTGCCACCAAGTATTTTAACATTTGCGCAATTTATGGCAGTGCATATCAATAATATATCGGTGTTAGTCATGTATAATGATTTTGATCCTGGTTGGTACATACATGCCTTGGCCAAAGAACTACATTTGGATGGCAGTATTGTGCATAATGCTAAAACTTTACTAGTTAATGCAGCACTTAATGAGGCTCAGGTGCGTTTAAGATGTGGATTCAATACGCATTTTACTAATACTTATACAATTATATTTTCAGGCCAAAATGTTAAGACACTGTCCAACAAGACGTCAATCTTTGGACAACTTTAATAAAATACGTCCATGTTTAGGAGAAATAAGTTTTGATATTGCTTTAGATGCTACATTATTCGCTCAGGGTCCTTTGTCGGTGGATGTAGGTCTTTTTTTATTTCTTTAGATATTGAAAGTAATTTTTTATATTTTTTTAGAAATTATCTTTGGCCATGAATAATGCCAAATCTACTATACACGGTGGCCTATATGACTTTTTACGAGAAGCTAAAAAACGTACACTTCCTCAGGAATCTACCAAAGATGATACTTACACGTTTACACCCTTGGATACAACTAGATCGACTCGAACATCTTCGTCGTCTTCGTCATACCAACGTTCCACACGTCCAAATTACAATAACGAATCATATCAAAAGATAGCTCCTATAATACCAAAGAATTTTAATTTTATTATACAAGCAGCCACTTTCTCTGCGGTAAAAGAGAATTCACAAAATGATTTTAGTGCAAAAATGCAATTATTTAGCGTAAGTTTTGTATTTCTTTTGTTATAATTTTCTCATACTTATTGATTGAATTTATTGTTTTTTTTTCTTTTTAGATAACTGGCGAATTTAATTCAAAATCTTTTAATGAAAATGCACATTTGCCTACAGTGATTACAAAGTTGACATTACAACATTTGGATATTGATACCAAATATGAAAAATTATTATTTATTGAACAGTTTACTATAGACTCAATAGTAAGTTTAATTTTTATATACACCAAACCTTTTGCTGGCTCATCTTTGTAATGTGCATGTGAATGCTTGTAACACCTTAAAATATTGGTTCTAGACCCACCTTTAAGTATACCGGTCGACTTAAAATCGGAGTCGAACTAACGATGTCCGTCCGGCTGTCCATGTAAACTACGTGCGCAAAGTATAGTTCACAAGGATCATGCCCAATATGGAGCGAATCGGTCATGATCTTACCTAGTCCCCATACAAGCTTCTTTTCAGAATCTGGTCTTTGTGCCCATAAACCATATAATTATATTAGTATTTAGATTAAATTTGGTCCAAACTTACTTTATTGCAATTAAAATAATCTTACGAAATTTTATTGGAATCGGTCCATATATGACCATAGCTCCAATACAAATACTACTCCCAAGAATAGCTTTTAATGCCATAACTTCCTTATAAATGTTGGTATTAATATAAAAATTGCCGACAGTAACTTTTACGATAGTTACTATGTCATAACAAAATGTTGTCCTGGTAGGTCCAAAATTAACAATAGCTCCCATATAAACCCCCATTCTAAAATCCCATGTACATGAAGATATTAAATAATATTCGGCACAAGGAACTTTTAAACGAATCTTAACCTCATAACATAAGTTTGTTCAGGTGGGTCAGTCATGATTGCCTAAAGGTCCCAAATATGGTACACTCGCAAACACTGTTTTATACACTGTGGTTTAGTGTATCATATGGTCGAGGTTAACCGACTATACTTTCTTACTTGTCTGTTTTATTGGTCTGGACTTTATGACTACAACAAAACTGGTGTTCCTTTTATTAGAAGCTTACAACAAGATTTATTCAGCTGCCAAGCAAGGGCATTTTTTTTATTGTACTCTCAAAGCAAATTTCATTACTGTATTTCGATTGACAATAGTGTCAACTAAATTTGCAATGTGTTCAAAGTGAAACAATGTGCTTGTGCAAGAAAATACAAATAACGGTTGGTAGTTTGGCGTGTCTTTTTTTAGTTTTTTTTTTAGTGTAAGCAAATAACTTCTTGATTTAACGTACATGTATGGAAGGTAATTATTTATTTTAAAGAATGGACAAAAAACTTAATCAAATTTTCACAGTGGATAGATTTTTCAAAAATTTGTATCGAAATATCAAGGCGAATTCATTACAGGTGAACTTAACAGCCCTGCTGATAACTTTTTTTTAGCTTTATAATCAGTGATGTCAGCGTCATACACAATTGTGTAAATTAATTCACACACATTCTTCACACGCATTCTTACGCTCTTTCATTTAGTCCACGAGAGTACACAATTAGTCGTCGATTATCAAGCGACGGGTGCACATGCGGCGGATGCTTACGTATTTTTTAATCTTTATTAAGAATACTTGTCTCTTTATTCACTAATACTAATGTAAAGCAATACAACCACAATTGCACAAAAGCAGCGATGTCAGCGTCATACACAATTGTGTAAATTAATTCACACACATTCTTCACACGCATTCTTACGCTCTTTCATTTAGTCCACTTTTATAGGGATAAATATAAAAACAAGCTCTAGAAACGCAAATAAAAAATTCAGTTAATTTCCAGAACAAACAAATCATTTTTAGAAAAGCAATCATTTTTAAAAATTTCCGGGCCAACTACATTCTATGCAATTATTTAAGAACAAAGGTGCAATTTAAAATCTTATTTCATATTTGTACTTCAAAACTACTTCTTTAAAGCTGAAAAGTAGCATTAGCTACTTTGGATGTAATTAAGATGCAGTTTTTAAAGTATGACTTCCATTTTTTTTTGCTGGGTAGCTTCACACTAAATTACAATTACCACTACAATCACTATTCGCGATTTAAAAAATGCAATAATGTACACTTTTTAGCATCTTGCGCACACACTTAATACATACATATATATCGCACACCTAGTTCAAAAGTGACTCAACTCAAAATTTTCTTTTTTCGGGTTTATATGCTTAAGATATACTCAATACACTTGTTTATCTATAAAAATATAAAAATATAAGGGTATTTGGTGTTGTTCACTGTTGCTTAAAACAGTTATGTCGTTCTTTATGTTTCAATTTGTATAAAGTTGCAATTCATAAAAGTGACTTATTTTTAGTTGTGTCAGAAAATATAATGGTAGTAGATCCCTATTGCTAAGAGCTAAATAGCCTTAATTCGAATTGTGACACTTTTGATAAAATAAATATTTGTTGTAGCTTAAAGTAATTAGACTTGTGTCAGTTTAGAATAAGGCAAAAGTGGCAAAACTTGTAAAGAATTCAGCTGAAGTGACATAACTTTAAATAATTCGGTAACTGGTGCAAATAATAGATCATCAAAACTGACATAACTAAAAATTTGTTTTTTCTACTAAATGGTCCAATGATTTGTTTTTAACTATTATTTTTTGGGTCGAAAACAGTTATTTTTCGATTTCTGAAAAATTAAGTTATTTGAGATTTTTCAGGCTGATGTTCTTGGGGTCTTGTGGGCCGTGGAACTGATGAGGGACAACATTGATAGGGGCTCGGAGGTCACTTTATATGTGGACAGCCAGGCGGCTCCTATGGCAGTAAGGGGCTGTTACGTGAACTCCAAGCTAGTTGATGATTGTAGGAATTTGGTTGAGTAGGATTTCTCTCGGGTTTGGTCCGAAACTTTCTTTTCCTATCTATCTTTTAAATCTATCTTATGCTTTTGCTCTTACCTGCACCTACTTTCCATCTTTACATATCTATCTCCAAATAAGGTGTCACAATGGACCATGTTGGTCTCTTGGTGAAGGTGTGAAGGAGACTTCACACCAGCCTTTCTACCTACCTACCTACCTAGTTATTTGAGTTGAGTCACTTCTGAACAAGGTGTGCAATATGATTATTGAATTTAATATAAAATTGCAAAAATAAAAATGGACAAATTAATTTTTAATTAAAATACCTAAATTTCTTTATTTTGTACCTCCTCTTTACAGTTACAAAATGATATTTTAAATCTATACGTTAAATTAAAAACCTTCCAAATAATTTACAATCATTGTGAGATTTACGACTGGGTTCACAATAACTTCCTATCAACTAAAAGGCAACAGCAACCCATGTTATTGCAATATAAGCAGAAATCGTTTCCCGAACATTTGGGAAGTTTGCAAACACAATGTTCTCGACAAATAAGTGATACAGCGGCTTCTGAAGATGTTATTACAGACAGTAATAAAAGTGGCCTATTTGAATCGATTATGAAACATATTGTCGTTAAGGGTTGTGCAGAATTATGGAATGTTTCGATGCTAATGAAATTGGATGACGATGAACATGCCGGCATGAGTGTTAGTCATACACGTTTGGTACTCGAACAAATTGATGAAAAACGTAGTTCTTTATATAAAACGAAACTTTTTAATTTATTATTAAATCAACGCCACTGGAGTGTTGAACTTATGATTGAGTCATTGTGGTGGTCTTTGGGTAATTCCATAAATGATACTAACAACCTAAAGAAATCCCATTCTCCAGGTTCTCCGTTCTTTTTGGGTGTTAGTTTAGTCAAATTAAGTTCCTATTCAAATGCAACTAAACTGGAGGTATCCATACATACTTTACGAACAGAATATAGTATGACCCTGGCAAATTTTGTAATTAAAACTGTTAATTGTATTAAACAATATGGTGGCCTTAAAACAGAGGGAAATACAAGCAAACTTAAATTGATACAAACTACTGAACCGCCACTTAATTTATTAGTTTCAGCTAAAGTCAAAGATATTACAGCCTATTTTGTTAATCATCATAGAGCCTGTTTGCTGTTAAGTTTCTCCGAAATAACTTTAACTAGAACTCATCAATGTTCCCATTTAAAGTTAGAGGAATTTCAAATGGCTATAATGCGTTCAATGACCGCGTCTTCTTTGTGTCTGACTGATTTTACGGATATTTTCGCAAATTGTAAATTGATAAGATTGGAATATGAAAAGTTGGAAAATAAGAGGCCTAAATTATCGGTCTATATACCAGGTAATACCGAGGCTATATGGAATTCAAATTTACACATGCATATATTGACTTTGGCACGTGATATGCAGGATTTAAAAGATGCTTTAGCTTTGCCTCAAAAAGAAAGTTCACCTTCGCCTTTATCGCAAACTACAGATTCAAATAGCAAGAGAATAATCATAGAATTATCGGCAGAACGTAGTACAGTGTTTGAGATTAAACTATCCGATCGTCATGCTATGCAGTGGTTTGTGGAAAATCTTTTCTTTAGTCACAAAGAGGGAAATTTTATTTCGGCCGAAAATATTTTCATTAAAATCGATGATGAGCATATATTTACTTTAAAAGATGTTGATGTTCATTCCCTGGCCAAGTTGGATATGTTAACACATGAAAGGGCAAACTGTGAGGGTTTCCTCTTCCCCACAAATAAAGTTTGGGTGACAACTATTGGAGCTTTTAAAGTAAGAAATTATTAAAAAAATAAATTTTTTTTTTGGTTTTATTGAAAGTATGTTTTTCTTGTTGTTAATTAAAATAGGCAATTTTTCCTTATGATCATGATTTTTATGATGCTGTACAAAATCAATTTGTTTCACACTTTAAATGGCTTAAACTGGTACATAATTATAAAAAGAAACCTTTCACTGCTGGCTCACCTTTGCCTAGTGATATTGTAATACAGGCAAGTATTTTGTAACTTTTTCATATCTTGAAATTTTTTTAATTTTGTTTTTTTTTTTTAGATTAAAGAATTTCTTTTGGAAATCAGTGATGATCCTTTTGAAGTAAAACTGCGTGATAATTATGTTTTGCTTGTGGATGAATATCTAGAAAGTCTTAAGCGTAAAACTCTTTTTGATAAAAAGATTGCTGAAATATGCTCGAAAACACTGCTGGTACCAGCTGGCACTATAGAAACGTTGCATGCCACTTTAGTTAAAAAGAATTCGGAAATTTATATACAACGATCCAAGAAAATTCGAGAAAGTGGTCCGGTGCGCACACGTTTACTGGCTTGGATTATGACGGATGTGGAAATTATGGCCATGGCTGATCCTTCAATACATGGTACCTCTAATGTAACACGCATTATGAGAGAAATTGATTCGGAAAGTCCTTGGCCAGAGGAGGGTCTAGAATTTACGACATTATGGTGCCGGAATGTTCATGTGAGTTGTTCCGAGTGGAAATTTATGCTAAGAGATTTTCCTCAACCTATGTTTTATGTAAAAACAATGCGTTTATTTGGTATACTGTGTGGTGCTGAACAAGCGGCATCCAAACGGGCCAAAAGAGACGTTTTTATTGAGGTAGGAGAACCATTTGGCACAGATGTGGTGCAAAGGAGCATGACTACTTTGAAATTCTATCATGATTTTAATTGTGACTTAGAATTTTGTAGCTATGCTTTTGGGCCTTGTTGGGAACCAGTAATGGCTCAGTGTAATTTGAGTTTTGAAAAAATATCTGCGCCGTCCAAGGATCCCAGTCCTCCTCTGCCCTTTTGGGATAAAATGCGCCTTTTGTTCCACGGACGTTTAACAATGATTGTTAAACAATTTACAGTACTGTTGCACGCTTCCTTAGATCCCTATAATACCACCGAAGAAATGGAACTCACTTGGAATAATGCCGGTATTGTATGGACAAATGCCAAAATCATGTTCAAAGGAGAATTAAATGTAACAGTACGCACAGCTTCACGCTATGATGATTGCCGTTTGTTACATTTTCCACATTTGAAATTAACATTTAAATTGAATTGGGTATGTTTGGCCAATCCCAATGATCATCATGTTGTTATGCCTTGTGCTCCCGACAAATTGCCAGAATACTCTTCTAATCAAGTGCACGACTCATTTAGAGCTTTTCGTTCTAACAATCTAAATATATGGATATCTTTTGAAACGAAATCTAAACCAGGCTTAGAAATTGAAAATGATATACCCAGCTTGGTTTTATATGGCAGTACTTTAAGATGGTTTGAAAGTTTAAAACTTATTTTATCTGGTGTGACAAGACCCACTCGAAGAGGACCGGTATTTAACAATGTACGACCACGCAAAAAGCAATTAAGTCGCCACTATAAAAAAGCCAATCTACAAATGAGTTTACATCGCTTCCAAGTTCTCTATTGGATGTCCCATGCAAGACACAAGGGATTTCAACTTAACGGAGGACGCGTATCATTCTGCTCGGAATATCTACTATCTCTGTCACCCATAGACGATGGCCTTATACATAGGCCACGAGCTGATTGGTCTACAATTTATATGAATTGCGAATTAAATGATGCGGAAATTTGGCTGAAAAGTGTTGAAACTGAAAAATTCGATAGTTCGTCGGAAAATATTGCGAGTGCTGACAACTGTAACAAGGTGCGTTTTTATTTTTTAAGTGTTGGACGTGTTTCGTACGGCCGTGAGGCACTCATACAAACGGGCAATGAGGAAGAAACAAATAAAACAAAATCTACTACGCCCACTCATAAATTGGTTGTGTATGATTTAAAAGGTGCTTGGACAAAAAATAATCGTGATGTTGCTTTTGCCTTATTCGATTCGTTTATGAAATCGCAAAAACTAAAAAATAATCTCTCCACGGAGGCTGTGAAAAGTTATCGCAAAGAAGGCAATTCGAGTCTTATAAAGAATAAACGTAGTGATAGTACGATTGCTTTAACGAGTAGTTCGGGAGAAGTGATGCCAAGTAAGTGGAATATTTTTTTAAAATAAAATAACAATTTTGTTCGACTTAGTTTGTATAGTTAAAAATATCTTTAGATAGCACAGATCTTTATCAACTTCTCATTAAATATCAAATTTTTGGTCAACATTTGAAAAAAGGGGAAAAATTTCCTTTAATCCCAAATTCTTTGACATTTAATATATCAAATTTTTGACCATTGTTTTAAAATAAAGAGAAAATGTTTGCCAAATTTATCGAAGGCTGTTGGGGCAAATTTTCTGAGAAAGGAAATGTTGGCCAAAGTAGGTAGAAAGGCTGGTATGAAGTTAAACTTCACACCCTCACCCATAACTAGTGCTGGGATACTATCGATATTTTCTACTAACGATAGTTCATAGTTCACTATCGATATTACTATCGACTGAATGTTTGTACTTGAATAGGAAAAAATTGTTTTTTTTTTGTAAAAACACAAGCATGTCTACCTTTTTTGGTTAAAAGCAGTTTCTTCTGCTATTTAATATTTCCCCGGCAGCAGAAAATCACCTTCCTGAAGGAACCGAAGTAGCAGGGGCTATAAGATATTTTTATGCAACTTTAGATAAATTGGTTTTAATTCTCCGCCCAAAAGGTAATCGGTCTAGAGGACTTTTCCTCTAATGGTAGTTCATTATATTGCCTTATGCTTGTAATTGCATTAAAACATTTGACATTTTAGTCCCTATCTAAACATATACAAATGTTGGGATAAGGTCCTCTAATTAGTAGTACAAAGAAGCACAGCTGAGCAATCAATACCACCTGCTATTCTTTTTGTTTGTATACATTACTGTTATACAGCGGAATTATAAGCAAGTAAACTTGCGGGGAAAAACTGTGATTATAGCTGCTGTTACATGTTTTCATAGCTGTTATTTTTTTAAATAATAATATCGATATAGATTTTTTCCTATCGATATTTTAAGAATATTTTATTTATATATATTGTAAGAATATCGGTAGTTTCCTAGCACTACCCATAACGCCTTGAAAAGTAAGAGAAATTAAGAAATTGAAAATTAGAAGAAGGAAAGGGAAATCACAAGAAATAGTGGAAACCATCCATCAAAAGAGAAGGAAAAACAATCCTACTTAGCACAAAAGCCCTGTACCCAGGCACCTGTTATACAGCCCACAGCCCGAGACATCACCCTATTCTCCTATGAACCTCTTACCCAGCCACATCAGGCTTCTGTTCTGTAATCAAAGACAGTGCCACGCACAGAATCTGCTCAATTGTTTCTATTTCATCTGACTCCATAAAACCTAGGATTCAGATCCAATGTATATCGTTGTTCTAATTAGAATCGGTCTTCCTGAGCAACGTCCGTGAAACTCTGCAGTCCATGCTATTCTTCCAGGCCCCATAAGTTGCGTTCTGATACCAGGCGTGTGCTACTACGCTCCCCCTTCCTGTAGTCCCATTTTTAAAAGCATTCATAGCTTTTATGCCTGTCGAATCTTTTAGATAATTTTGAAGAGGCAGATATTTTCCCCTACCACCCTATTTTTTTTAAAAAATGTATAGCTAATGTGTACTATAAGTAAAAATCTATCAATCTTTAAAATTTCATTAAAATCTGTTGGATAGTTTCGAAGAGGAAAAAATCGCCCGCTACTACCCACCGTGAGCCTATGTTAAATAGTTCCGGAGGCAGAAATTGCCCCTAGCTCCCCTCGTGGTCCTATTTTTTATTTTTAATTTATAGCTTAAAACTATCTTCATGAAACTGCCTTTTTAATGAAACCGGTTTGGAGCACATCCTTTGGATGGACATAAATAGTAGAAACATTTGTATTTTATATATAAATTGCTTCCGCACACATGAGCTTAGTGGAGGCCTGGCTGTTTCCACACGGTAATGAGCATTCATTCAGAGCCCTGTCTCGCCAACTCATCGGCTATTTCGTTACCGGTGATGTTGCAGTGACCCGGAAATTTTGGCCAAAATACATGGAAACTGGAAATCTTTGAAATTTCCTATAGATCAAAACTTTTCGTTGAATTTTCTATAGATCGGATATTTTCGCTCAATTTTCTATAAATCTGAAGTTTAATTCCCATTTCTTATAGATAGAAAATGTTTGTCAAATTTTCTTTAGATCGGTTATTTTCAAAAAATTTCTTAAGGTCGGAAACTTTCGCCTAATTTCCTATAGATCTGAAATTTTAGTCACATTAGAGATTTATTACTATAAAATGTATTCTTTTATTTTAGTTACAAATACCAATACAACTATCAAGAAACCGCAACAGGCGAGTCATGCTACAGCCATGTTGCAGCAACTTATTGCCGAAGCGGATCATAAATTCAATGTATTTAGCGATGATCAGAGTACTCAGTCCAGAGAACTGCAACTGCAAGGTCTGCAAGCCTGCTCATCTCAAGATGTTATACATGAGAATTGGTCAATTTCTTTGGTAAATTCGCAAGTTTTGCTTAAAGGCTCTGAAACATCGGGTTATGTGATAATAAGTGCAGCCAAAGCCGAAATATTGCAAAGAGTACATAGACCTGTATGGAGAGATCGTTCCTTGGTTTCAAAGCCCACTTGGAAAGGTTTGCTAGAATGCATGCAGTATTATGCAACTGTAAGTGCTGGGGAACATGATTCTCTATTAGAACGTGAAATAATGTGGTTAACTGTAGACAATATTCAAGACAAAGATGATGCGGTTATAAATGATTTGCCCGACATACCGCATTTGGTGGGCAGTGGTCGTAGTGTGGGCGGGGTGGTCTCTGAGACAGTGGGTGCATCTTTAAGTGAAAATGCTGGCGAAAATCCACCCATACAATTGCAACGTATTGTTTCTCGTTGTAAATGTGAATTTTTCTATGTTAGTTACGGTGATACCATAGATCCCAACACCATTACCGACATGCCACCCCCTCCCTCAGAGGAAACTTTATCGCCCTGGGAAAGACAAGATGACCCAGTAGATGCTTTCACCCTAATGCATCACGATTTAGATGTTTGTACAAATTCATTGCAATATGCCATGATTTTGGATATTGTAAACAATCTGTTGCTCTATGTAGAGCCACAAAGGAAACAGGCATTAGAAAAATTGGCACGCATGCGTTTTCAACTGCAATTACACTCGACTGAAGATCAAAAACGTCCCATACAACAGAAACAAACTTTGATTAGAAGTTTACTTATGAAAATTCGTTCACTAGAGAAGGACATACATTTCATAAGCCAAAGAGCTGATGAAAGTGACACCATGGAATGGAAATTGGAATACGATCGTGTACAAAAACAAATCAGAGAAAGTAAGGAGGAATTGAATACTCTTAGCGAAGAACTTGATATGATGCTGCTGTGTTACAAAGAGACCCAACTTTCGCAACTAAGCAAAATATCGAATGTACGTTCGGATAAGACTGTCAGCATTGTAAGGGCCAATGAAATTTGCTTTAAACGTGCCCAATGGCGTCTCACGGAGACGGATGGTCAAATTGGTATAGCAGATTTGGTGCTTAGTGGTTTTTTGTATACAAAAAAATCCAAAAGTGATGACTCCGTTGAACATTTATTGGAGCTGGGTAATATACGCATGAATAATTTAATACCCCGTGAAATATATCGGGAAGTTTTGGTGCCCACAGAAATTCAAAAAGATATGCCCGTCGATACCCACAAACGTGTGTTAAGAGTATTTTGTCGTGAAAAACCTCCAGTGGGTGGTATTTCGGTTAAAGAACATTTTGAAATAAATGTTGCCCCCATAACAATAGCCATTACGAAGAAATTCTATTCCACAATGTTAAGATTCTGCTTCCCTGACAGAGATGCCTCCGAAACTGAAGCTGTTGATGATATTGATGAAAATTCATCAAGTTCATCGTCTTCCTCGAATTTACAGGCAAAATCTGCAAAAAAACCTTCCAAATCGAAAAAATCCTCCAAAGATTCGGAATTTTATGTTAAAATCGAAAAAGATGATGTCGAGAAAATGAAAGAACGGGCCGAAAAGAATAAATTATTTATCTATATTAAAATTCCCGAGGTACCTGTGCGTGTCAGTTATAAGGGTAATAAAGAGAAGAATTTGGAAGATATAACTGATTTTTCTTTAGTCATACCCACTCTGGAGTATCATAATGTAACATGGACCTGGTTGGATTTGTTACTGGCCATGAAATCGGTTAGTCGAAAAGTTATTTTGTCGCAAGCGATTAAACAAAAGTTACAAATACATCGCCGACCACCAACAGCCACAAATCAAAGTGAATATACCTCGCCGCCAGAAGAGGATAAAAAGATAATGTTGTTCGGCAATCGTTTATCGGTAAGTAAACTTTCTGAAATGCTCAGGTCTAAGAATAATTGGTTGTAATTTCTTTTGTTTCAGGGCGAAAATCGTAGTCAACGCAAAGGTGTGTTTAAGTTTCCTTCGGGCAATAAATAATTAAAATAAACTTAACATTTACGAAAGTATTCAGTTAGTTCATAGTAAAAACAATAAAATAATAATTTATTAAATTTATTTCCATTTATTTATGAACTAATTTTTTTCATTTTTTTGTTGCTATTTTTTTAAAAATTACAAGGAAGGTCTTGTGTTTTTGCTGTGTATTAATTTTGTGAGAGTTTAAAATTAAGTTTAAACTTATTACTCTACACTTTTCTTTCACTAAATATTTTTTATTTTTTTTTTATTGTTAAAATACATACAATGTTAATTATTATTAAACTACTAAGTTAAATATTAATTTTAAAAATATATAAAGGTTTAATAATAAATCACCAAATAGAAAAAAAAAATAAAAAAAACACACTTAAAAGAAATAAATTTCATAAACTAAAAATAAATGGTATAAAAAGTAAAAGAAACCGGCATAAAACTTTTAATTAAATAAAAATCCAGTTATATTTTTTTAAGTTTGCAACAAAATTATAATTTCATAATCTAAAATATTTATATTTCTTTTTGGAAAATTTGTAGTTTGTTTAATTATTAGCTTTATAAAAAAGAGTGAGGGAAAATTAAAAGGGTTTAATTTCTTCTTTTTTATAAATTCAAAACGTGCGAAAGCAAATTTGATGTGTGTGAATCGTGTAACAAAAAAAAAATCACGTTCCCACGTGCCTCTAAACATGAATTATATTCAAAATTAGCTATAAACTAAAACTAGTTTAGAAAAACAAACGTTTTAAATATTGTTTTTTAACACAATTGTGATCTTAAAAGTTATTAAAATTTTTTTTCTTTAAATTTACACAATTTGTTGTTAAAAATAATAATAAAAAAAAAAAATTTTAAATATTGCTGCTTTTTCAGTTTCATAGCTTCCAGAATAATTTGTTTGTGGTTGTTTCAAATTTGAAAACACTTCATTTAATTTGTTGCTTTAAAGGTGGCTAAAAAATATTAAACATAAAATATGAAAATAGTTTTTAAAAATAATATTTAATGTAGACACGATTTTAATAAAAAAATTTATTTTTAAAATAAAGAAAACGAGTCAAAATAAAGAACAAATAAAACTTACCAAAACAAAAATTTTTTTGGGTATTGATCTTTGCACTAGTTCGCTTAATAAATTATTTTGTGTTTCATCCTTTGTGGGATCAGCCTGGGTATTGTAAGACAGTGTTAATTCAGGTAAATTTTGCCAACCGACGTACAACGGATATAAATTGTAAACAAGTTCCTTTTCACCGAAAGCAAAGATGGAAATGTCGAGCTGTAGAGAGAAAACGGAGATTATATTATTGTGTATGTTCTAGTAATTAAATCGGAGTAAAATTGAAGCTGAACAAAGCGACCGACCATCCATTTTTTTGTAATAAATTTTTATTTGTTTTCGAAAATGTTTGCAAACTTTGTATACATACTAGAGTATCCAATTATTCGACTTTTAATTTTGTTCAAGTAAGGTTTTAATAGATTTGTGAATTTTTAAATTGCTCGATTAATCTAATAAAGGTTTTAAATTGTTCGAATTACTCGAATAATTCAAATAATTTTATCCAATGGAAAAAAACATACATACTTCTCTATTTGAATTCATACTTTTTTATATCAATTAACAGAGTTGCCAGCAAGTTATGAATTTATTTTTTATTCTTGGAAATCTAGTGAAATTGAATTGAAGTCGATGTAGATTCCCAGTTGAATTTTTTTAAAATTACCGTAGTTTGTCCTGATTTTAAGAGAAGTTCTGGTTAAGATCAGAATTCAACGTAAGTACTCTATATAAGGGATTTTTTATAAACTTTTAAACAGGATCTTTTTTAAATAAGTTTGATTTTAATTTCGGTTTCCAGAACATTGGCTGATACATATTTTTGTAATCACCTTTTAATTTCCTTTATTTTAAAACTCTACTCTATAGGTTTGGGCAATTTGTTTTTTAAGGTATTTATATTTCGTGCCGATACTTCGTTCTCAAACAAAGACACTTAGGTTTTTAAGACAGAAATAAGGATATCTCAAATGTCAACATCCAGTCGATTAGAAGAAACTGTAATAAAGAAATTAACAGTCAGGTAAAAACATTAAACCCATAATCTCACAGCGCATGTTTTACACATTTATACCCATTTATGACAACAAAGAAGGTTTTAAAGCGAAAAAAATAAAAATATATTATGGTTTACGAAAATAATTGAAAAAAGGCATCTAAACCAGAATATGTAAATATAGTTAGCCCTTAAAAAGGCACTTAAGGAGTGCTTTGTTTGCATGTTAAAAGCAGCGCTTATTGTCCGCAGAAAATAGTCCTACACACCGGGAACAGCCCATACAAATATCGGGCATCCCATCAGCAGGTTTGAAGCGATTTAAGGTATGAATAAATAAAACCTGCTCCTTTTGGAGCACATTTTTTACTGGGTAACTGCTGATGATTTTTTTTGTAATAAACGCCAAAATGAATATGAACAATTTTCTATTTTAGTATGAAATTTCTTACGTTTGGAATTTGACGTTTTTAGTGAGTTACATAATTTGTCACACACACGCTCAAATCTAAAGAGGGACTAAAATATGTTTAGAAGAATACAAAAGGTTACAACATGTAATTTAGTTGTTCGAATCGAAATATACGGTAGTCCCCCAGTTAAAGTTTTATAATTTGGAACAAGTACTTTGATTATCAAAACATCTTCCCAACAAAGACAGTATAAATTTCGGTGTATCTGGAGAACAGTAAAAGTAATAGTGTTTAAACTTTGTACAAAAAATTTGGACATTAATACATAACATCTATCACAAACAGGGCTTAATTGGAGAAGTGGGCGTGGCAGCTCCCATACGAAGACATTAGACAGTATATCTGGATAGCAGTTACAACATAAGTTTTTAAATTTTGAACAAATACTTTGGTTATCTATAAAAAACAACCGTCAAAAAGTGTGCTGGTTTATAGAAGTGGAAGTGGCACCTCCCGTACAAAGACAATATTAAATTCTGTATATATTGGGAACGATAACAGCAAATATTTTAAACTTTGGTACAAATAGCTTAGTTATATTAAAAATATTTTAACAAATATTAAAAAAATTTTAAAAGCAAACAATTGAGTTTTCCGAAATGGATTTACATTTTTTTTTCTGCTCTTTCAGTATTCAAATTGCCATTGAATTTACAAATTTATGAAACTCCAACATGCAATATTTCCAAAAACTCTACAATGGCCAAAGTTTAGTAGCATATCAAATTGATCGTTTGGGATGAATGTACGATGGCGTACAAGAAGTCATTGAAAGTTCTACACCGCAAATAGAATTACGGAATTTGTTTCGCAAAAGTCCTACTACAAAGTCAACCCTCTTTGTCGCACAAACAAATTGTACTCTATTCGTACGTGACATTTTAATTTAAACTTCCAATATCCCTAAAGAGTGGCAATATGAAGTAAACGTAAATATGTGCAGACTTATAAGAACATCCCCGGTGGAATAAAAATTGAACTTAAATGCACAGACAGAAAAATTAAATTAGCATGACGCTATTACGATGTTTTGGGGGTACGATTTACATCAGTTTTACAACCTTTTTACCAATTGGCGGTCGTCTGACTTGTTTGTTACTATGATACTGTTAATTTAAATTTACGATGTAATCGCAATGTTTAATAAAACTCTAATTGACCGGTTTTTGACTATTGCGTCCAATGTCGTTATATATAAGAAATGAATACTTTTATATCACAATTATTTTATTAACTAAGCTTCAAATTCAATAGTTACTAGGAAACATTTATAACAGCTAAAATCCTTATTACTCTCTCTTTAATTTGGATCTTCTAGTACCAAACCTTAAAGAAATATGTAATGATGGGCGCTTAAACATCTTAATCATAACAATAAAATATTTTGATAACAATTACTCACTTGCTTGTGACCCGAACATATAAAATTATCCGTATTTGTTATACTCAAAAGTGCTATTAAATGAATTACTTTTGGTGTAGGATTTTTTAAGACCACCTTAAACGTCATTGGCATTTTAACAAACATTTTCTCCTCTATGGAACAGTAAATATTCAACGGTGGCTCCACAATTGGCAAACCAGTTATAACAAACTTCGATTCATTTTCTTCTTTGCTTCCACTACGACGCCATTTAACGCAATAGAAACCAAAAACAATTTGACTATTTGGCAGAGACATTAAAGGCGGCTGCGTTTGAGTTGTGTTATCCATTAGGAGAGAAGCCTTTAGAAAACCTTTTAAGTGTCCTGTAGCTTGTAAAGCATCCAAAGTTTTGTTGTATATTAAACGAGTGTGTTGATTTTGTTTAGGCGCCTGCGCCGCATTTTCATCCGTAATATTGCTATTGTTGTTGTTGGTTGCTAAAGCATTAACCGATTTACCATCATCGGAAATGGTCGATGTACTCAAATTGGAATTTTGGCTAGATACCATGAGAGCATTCGAGGAGGCAGTATTATTAATTATTGTCATATTCGTTGATAGTTTACCCATTAGACTTTTATTCATATGATTAGAGGATAACGTATTTATGATCGTGCCGTCATTGGATTTAATTAAATGTCTCCTAGATGTACGCAGACGATTAAAAATATTTGGTTGCACCTCGCTTTTATTGCGCTCATACTCTTTAGCCGTAATCCATTCTTCGCTGGTATTGTTGGTGCGCAAAATTATAACATCCTCTAGTTTTTCACCACACTGATAAGTATTCGAGAATTTTTTACGTTTAAAACTATAAGTTGATTGCACTAGGTTGTGATCCTAAAAAAATATAAAAATAAGGAATTTAAATTTCAAAAGATTTTGTTATTCGTGCTTAATTCCCAGTTTTTATTATTGATAAAAACACTTGAAATTTATTGTTGATGGGATAAGCTATTCCTATGCGCATTTCACTGGTTGCTTAGGCCAGATCATCAGGAAACTTCATCCATAAAGATTTTGGAAAAACTAAAGATATTAAACCAAATAAAACTGTTAAGCGTATAAGACTTATAGCAACAGTTCTACTTGTAACAATATCAAAGTTTAAACAAAACACATCAACAATAAACAGTGGGTTTATCTCATCTTACATTCCCCACTACAATTAGTTGAAATTCTCTCAACATTAACTGTAGTTGTAAGTAGGTTAAGAAAAACAAAATAAAAACAAACAACAACTTACAAAAGATGTTGTCAATTAAGTGTTTTTTAGACCGTGCACTTGTCTGTTTATTATCAAAAAGTAATTTCAATTTTTGGGAATACAAAATTTTAATTTCAAAAGATTTTGTTATTCGTGCTTAATTCCCAGTTTTTATTATTGATAAAAACACTTGAAATTTATTGTTGATGGGATAAGCTATTCCTATGCGCATTTCACTGGTTGCTTAGGCCAGATCATCAGGAAACTTCATCCATAAAGATTTTGGAAAAACTAAAGATATTAAACCAAATAAAACTGTTAAGCGTATAAGACTTATAGCAACAGTTCTACTTGTAACAATATCAAAGTTTAAACATAACACATCAACAATAAACAGTGGGTTTATCTCATCTTACATTCCCCACTACAATTAGTTGAAATTCTCTCAACATTAACTGTAGTTGTAAGTAGGTTAAGAAAAACAAAATAAAAACAAACAACAACTTACAAAAGATGTTGTCAATTAAGTGTTTTTTAGACCGTGCACTTGTCTGTTTATTATCAAAAAGTAATTTCAATTTTTGGGAATACAAAATTTTAATTTCAAAAAATTTTGTTATTCGTGCTTAATTCCCAGTTTTTATTATTGATAAAAACACTTGAAATTTATTGTTGATGGGATAAGCTATTCCTATGCGCATTTCACTGGTTGCTTAGGCCAGATCATCAGGAAACTTCATCCATAAAGATTTTGGAAAAACTAAAGATATTAAACCAAATAAAACTGTTAAGCGTATAAGACTTATAGCAACAGTTCTACTTGTAACAATATCAAAGTTTAAACAAAACACATCAACAATAAACAGTGGGTTTATCTCATCTTACATTCCCCACTACAATTAGTTGAAATTCTCTCAACATTAACTGTAGTTGTAAGTAGGTTAAGAAAAACAAAATAAAAACAAACGACAACTTACAAAAGATGTTGTCAATTAAGCACGAATAACAAAATCTTTTGAAATTAAAATTTTGTATTCCCAAAAATTGAAATTACTTTTTGATAATAAGGAATTTATATTTTTTTTTTTATTAATTTTTAATCATCCATGTTCGGAGAATCATTTTGGAAATAGATTATTTTTCTGCATATCAACTATACTATTTTAGAGTTTATTAAGTATTTATTAAATTAAATTTGATGAAATTTAGCCTAATTAAAATGTCAAAATTTGGATTTATTAAGTATTGTTTTGCACTACACGGCACTGTTTGGCGAATGCTGTAAATGCCTCATACAAAAACGTACAAAATAAATTTTACCCTTGCTTCGCTTCATTGCCGTAAGTAAAGAGTAGTCAAAGCAAAACAAATGTCAGTTAGTATACGAATGCAGCACAAAAAGCTACTTTTTAGAAATAAATTTAGAAAAGTGGCGTTTACGGCACAAAACAATAATTTTCACTTGCAATAAAATACTATTAACTTCTTAGTTTGTTCGTAAACATTCACAAAAATTTACATTTTTCTTCAAAACATTGCCGGAAGCAGCGTTTAAAAAACTGCAGTCAATATAGAAAAACTGCCATTTTTTACACTTTTTCATTTGTCATTGGCAAAAAAAAAAAAAAAAAAAAAAACTGTTGGTTTTACTTCTGATTCATTAAATCAACAAACATTCGCTGAAATTCCAAATCAAAAATCGTAAAGTTGTACATAAATTTTCGTTTTTTGTTCGAGTATATTTTCAGAAAACTTCATGCAAACCTTCATTGTCGTTTTTCTCCATTAAGACTTTTTGGCAATAATGAGCTGATGATATGTGGAACTGTATTTTGAGAAAAAGACTTTAATTCAGAAATGGATTTTAAAATTTCTCGAAATTCATCACACATTTTAAATACGATCATTTTGAAATAGATTGATTTTCATCACATACCGGATTATAAAATTTAAATAAAGTATAATTCTAAAAATTAAATAAAAAAAAATTCAAAAAACCCTTTAAAAGTTTTTAATTCTACTTTCACTTATTTCAAATTTACATATTTTTTTCATACAATTTACTTACACATATAAAATAGGTTTCCAATATTTCCAATTTCACATCGGCTTGCATTATAAGACCAGCACGAAAAAGAAAATTCTCTCCCCGATATATTTTCGTTAAAGGCATTCGGTTAAGTGTATAAAATTGGCCTTTGAATTTAAATTCCCAATCACATCGTACACTTAATACTGTGTCCTGAGTTTTACGCAAACTATTTCCATCTAAAAATTCCAGATGTATGGGCGTTATTATGGGCATCGGTGTTAGAATTGTTTGATTGGATGTTAGGTTCTTGGCCGCTAGTGTTGCTTCCGGAGATTCATCCGTACTACTTGGTGTTGTTGCATCATTAATCACTATTGCTGTTGTAACTTTTGGTTTAAGCACATCGGTTGTATACCAAATTTTTTGTTGCAACGTTACCGTTGTCTCGATAAGACTGAAAACGTAGAATGAGGCGGTATTGGAACTTTGCATTGACAGTTCGCCAATGTCAATTTGTATACTGGAGTGGAGTTTTTGTTTGTTTGGAGATATATCTGTAGTTAGGAATACTGTAACGAAAAAAAAGATATAGTAAATGTTAAAGAAATATGTATAGCATTGTAAAATTCCTATTTTTTACAACATCATTGTGAGGTCCTTTAACAACAGGACCAAATAGTCAAAGAGACTCTCGATAATTATGTAGAGAAAAAATTTATCTTCGTTTGCTATCCGTGGAATAATGCAATTCTAAAAAACTTGGAAAATTCTGCTACATAATTTGCTTTAGATCTTCATCGGCGTATTAAACCTCTTATTTAGCAAGAAGTACTCTTTTACTGATATCTATGTATTCAGTAGGGTGTTCATCCGATTAATTGATCGGTTAATTTAAAATTGTCTATTTTCGATTAAGGATTAAACCGGTTAATTTCAGTCGATTAACCGATGTTACATAATTTTTAATTTTTTGTAATATTATAACAAATTTTTTGTGTTTAAATTAATTGTTTCGTCTCATATACATACATGTTTAGAAAATATTTTTTTATACAATATCAGCCCAATTATGAATAAAAATTCCCCGGGAGTTTTCTCCCTTCTCCCATTTTTCCAATGTTAATTCAATTTAAATCATAATTGGGCTGTATATTTCCTTCTAGAAAAACATTCTTATCAGAATTACCCGAAACAATTAGAAGTGGTAAAAATTTTAAAAAATTAAATCAGGACTCTAATGGCATAATGGAAGATTTTATATGTTAAGAGAAATCTAGGAAAAGGACTGAGAAATTAGATATTCTTTATTATGGCTGCTTCTGATTCCTCCAGCACCCACGATAAGAGAAAAAAAATTTTCCAAGTCAAGTGTTGTCAAAACTAAAGAAAATTATCGCTTTAATCCTAAACATTTAAACAAAATTTTTTTCCAACATTTATTTAAACTATTGAAATAACTAATAAATAATAATAATCTAATTTTATAATTTAGTTATAAAATTCTTTTTAATAGGGAAATATTTGTAAATAAAATTATTTAACTACAGAAATCTTATTAAAAAACGACGTTTAAAATTCTTGCGTTTTGCGTTTTCGATTTCCAGAACACCCCTGATGATGTATTACTTTTAGATCAAGAATTGTTATTTTTGTTTTTTAATAATAAACTCCAAAAAATAAATAATTTATGCATTTTTAATTATTGAAATTACCTTATTTATTAAAAAAAAACTTAATTAATCGGTTAACCGATCAAAAACCAAATTAACCGATTATTAACCGATTAAACCAAAACCTCGGTTAATTAATCGAGCGATTAACCGATTAAAGCAAAAGCCCGATTAAATGAATACCCTAGTATTCAGACTTGATTAAAAACGTTTTAGAGTATCAGCCAAAGGTTTCATATGAATATTACGAATCTATTGTTTTCAAAAAGAGAAAAAACCCAAACTTTTGAGTTAATACCCTTTTGTTGATCAAGTTTGATATATAAAATCGTTTGTTTGTTTGTAAATAACGCATGATCTTCGGAACTATAAGAACTGTCGAGCTGAAATTTTCAACATAGGTTGGGGTCATTTCACGTGTTTTTGCTTTGTTTTTGACGCAATAAGTGACCACTGGGTCGAGTCATTTTGAAAAATTTTATTTGTAGTCGAAAAACAATAAATAGTAAATAGTAAAAAATATCATATATAAATGAAATGTTGGTCTGGAATACCTTGTGCTTTAGGAAAAGTGATTTTGCCGCCATTCAATTTACCTCCAAAACCAGGAAATCTTAACGCTCCGAGACTTTGCAATGAAACACTATTAGTTGTTACAAAAATTATTAGCAATGTTATTGAAAAAACAGTTTTGAGTACCCCGGTAGGTTAGCTGGTAGTGAGCTAGTCTATCAGCGCCGGGGTTGCGGGTTCGATTCCCGCCAGAGACTCTGGTTCCTGCAGACAAGCGTAGAGCTTTGCGGAATAAGCTTAGGGAATTAAAAAAAAATCTCCAGAACCACTAAAAGAGTCAATTGTCCTACAGAATTCTTGAATTCTCTCAACGTAGAAGGACTACCACCCCATTTGTTTTAATTAAAAATTGGCCTGAAATGTTATGCTCTTCAAGTAAAGTGACCTTAAATCCATTTACTACTTAAATCTTTAAGATGAAGCAGTCAACTATCAACGCTCCGTGATTTTGCAATACAACATTGTTAGTTATTACAAAAATTTAATTGTTTATTTCAGGAACCGATCAACTGCCATTTAAAAAAGGCGCCCTTGATGGGTTTATGAAATAAACGATTCAATTAGGTGCAATGTTATTGAAGCCACAATTTTTATAGGAAAATTAAAAGGTGAACATGATCCTACCGACACAGCGATAAAATGTAAGCGACTGCAGTTATTAGATTGGCTTTTGCTATGACCATAAACAAGTCACAAGGTCATTCATTGCAAATCTGTGGTTTAGATCTAGAAAATAGTTGTTTATCTCACGGGCAGTTATATTAAGCATGTTCCCGTGTTGGAAAGCAAGCAAATTTATTCATCTACTTCCACAATAATGTATCAACTAATATTGTTCACTCTCTGGCATTGCAAAACAAAAGAACAAAAGAGAAAAAATAAACAATAATCAGGGCAAGTTTTTTATGGCATATGCCACTTCTTCAATTATTTCGTTAAAAAGCCATTTTTGGCCCAGCTTGCCAAAAAATAGTTTTTATTGAAATTTTTAAATAAGCTTAGCGAATATGAGGCTAAATGCTAAATGAATGTTGCAAAAATCGGTGGAAAAAAGTGACTAAGTGTACATAAAAGAGCACTTTCAATGCATCTGCTCAAGTCTCTTGAAATTACAAACAATAGGGGCTTTCTATAAATGAAAGCTTAGACTTAATTTACAGTGTTAAGGAAATTATTAAAGATGTCGGTAAAAAAGATTTTGTTAAAATATTTAAAAACAAGTTAGAGTGCTATATTTGGCTGTGCCGTATCTTAAATAGCCTCCACCGACAGTTCGAATATTTCAGGTTGTTTGTTTCATTAATCTACTACAAAAAACGACTCAGGCGTAGACGCCAACGCCAACCGTAATCAGGCTGATTATCTTGATTCGTAACAGTTTAAGCCGAACTTAAATGATTTGCAGGAGGGGGATTTATATTGGAGCCATGGTAAGTTATGAACCAATCATCTTAAAATTCAGCGCAGAGATATTTCTTGTATTAAAAAACATACTTTTCAATGAATTTCAATACAATGATGAAATTAGTTTTAGCGTTTACAGTGAATTTCAGAAGGCTGCTAAATACGGGATCTGAGTTAAGTTATGGAACGTATATCACAAAATTGCATGACATTTTTTCTGGCTATATGAAACTAAGTTGGAAGAAATTTTACCACAATAAATATATCTGCTCTACAATTTTAGGCGTATTTAATTAATTTACCAGAGGGGGCTTTATATGGGGCCTATAGTAAATTATGGAACGATCATCACGAAATTTGTTAGTGCTATTTCTGGTCCTATAAAACTGTGAAGTATCCAATTTTATTCTGATACCATTATAAATTACGGTTTTAGGCGTACTAAACTGTTTTTCGGGAGAAGGGTTTATATGGCGCCTAGGGTAAATTACGGACCGACCTTCATGAAGTTTCACAGTGTCGTTTTTAGTCCTTAAAAACTGTGACGTAACAAATTTTGTTATGATAGCATTATTAATTACGGTTTTAGGTTAGTACGACCGCTTTCCGAGAGTAGGGTTTATATGGGGACCAGGGTAAATTATGGACCGATCTTCATGAAATTTTACAGTGTGATTTCCAGTCGAATAAAATGAACATTTGCAAAATCTCATATCATTCCGTGCATTTTTCCATGATTTATGTTAGTTTTTGTAACAAAATTATCAATTTTTTAAAGTGGTGGTTCCACATTTTGATTCATAGCTCTGATCCTACTAAGCCGATTTTGCTAGATTTCAATCCCAAACTGCTTCGGATAACTACAAGCAATTTGACACCCAGTTTGTTTATTTCTTTTGAGTTTTTCAAAAGTGCACGTGTTTTCAACAGATAGACTTTATGGGGTCTGAGATAAATAATAAAAAAGTTTCACACGGAATGACATCCTTAGTATACCCTCTTCACAACTTATTGTGGTGGAGGATATAAACAGTTTTATAGCGTAATACCGGATGACAAGATTGCATACACAGCAAGTTAAAAGCAATAAAAATTTTCTAAAAGCCGCTTTTTTATTTGTTTTTTAAAATGCCTCCCATAGTCATTATCAATCTCGTACAAAACTCTGTAAGTTACGCGCAGTTTCTGGTTAATTATTCAATACTCCTGCAAAACTCTCTTGGCAATTTAATTTTAAAAACTGTTTTAATCGATTTTCTCAGAATTTTGTTTTTTAACTAAGCGGTGTTTGCAAGTGGACTACTCATATTTTAATGAAAGTAAGACGGATGAGTTTATTGAAAACCTTTCTCCATCTGAACTGTTATCGTTCAAATATGCTCCAGTTACATGCTAGAAACATGCTATTGTAAGTACAATAGCAAATTAAAAATAAAAACTTAATAAAATTTTAATCTCGTTTTATTTTACATTTTTTAAATTTTATGCACAAATAAAATATTTTTTTTTTCACTTTGTATCAGGGTCCGTAATAGGGAATGGTAAATCGATTTCGATTCCAATCGAAAATCGATTTTGTGGTAAAAAAAATCGATTTTTGCAATCGAATTTATGTATGAGATTTTATACTGAAATCGATTATTGGGCTTTTAAAATCGATTTTTTATTTATATCAAAATTTTGGCAATTTTTAATTGTAATCTTAATTAAATCGATAAATTATGGGCATGCACAATAAAACTTATTTTTTTCTGTGCGTACATGCATACGTCTATAGGTATGCTTATGCAGTTTTCCAAGTTTAAAGTTGTAGTTTTACGTATTTATCTATTAGTACCCTTGGTATACTTCCAACTTTAATATAAGGTCTCTTGTTCTTCAGAAATTAAAGTCATGAATGGACAGTGAACAAAACAGTACCTAACATATCGTATCGAATCAAACACTGAAAGTCAGCCATGGCCTTCCTGTTATAAACAGAGTAAAAAAAACAAAAAGTGTGTAATTTATCCTATGAAATACGAAATTACAGGAAAGTATCTCTGCATCTTTCTGACATCAATGATATGCAAACGTTTGTTTTCTAAAACTAACTTAATAGTAAGTTAGCAAAAAAACAGTCGCCACCGAGCAGGAACTATTGTCATAATCCTTTGAAATACTAAACATACATTCAGGTTTGTCACATATATCAATTCCCATCAAAAGTGATTTCGTTTTATGTGAAGCAAGATACAAAATCACTTCCACTTTCGATCGGAATCAATTTATGTGACAGGCCTGATTGACTACACAAGAATACAATTTGAATATATATGTGCAATGTTCATGCACTTGTTCTTCTAAAGGACATCTCAAAATTTACACATTTTCACTTTTTACAGGAAAATTGTAAAAAGTAGTCATATCTACGCACTGTAAAAATCTCAGTTCAATTTCTCTAGTAGTTTGCCAAAAAAAATGCTGGTGTATCCCCCTTTGTGATATAATGAATAAGATTGCAAATTAGTCTTAAACGATTTTGAAATCGATTTTAAAATCGATTTTGACGTTCGATTAATCGATTTCAAAAACCGTAATAAAAAAAGTCGATCGAAAAATCGAAAATCGATTTTGGAATCCATTTACCATTCCCTAGTCCGTAACTGCGATGACTTTTTACAAAAAAGTAAAAAAATACTATTATTTTTTGACTGCTATTTTTTCAGCACTTTAGTGGGACCTTCTATAGCCTATGTCCGTAAGGAGGTTTCATTCTTCAATTTGTTGAAACATATTTTAAAATCAGACCGGCAATTCCGGAGATTACCTGTAACAAACACAGAAACATACAAACTTTTCTGCTTTTTAATATTAAGTATAGATAAATTTTTCGTAATTTATATTAATGCAGCACATATTTCAATTTAACCTCGTTTTATTATTATATTTGACCAAAGGATATCGGTAAAATGTTTACTTTTTTTTTACTGAAATCTGTCAAACTTTAACTTTTATTTTTGACTCAAAAAAAATCAGTTAAAAAATAACCGTTATTTTTTGAAAAAAGTAAAAAAAATAAAAGTACTTTAAGATTTTATTCCTTGGCTAATAACCATCACAATACTACAAACAAATAACGTATAGACAAATTCTTTCTGTCTGACTTTTTGAACTGAAATTTTGATAATAACTGTTACACTACGTAACAAAATTTCAACAAAGTCGTGACCAATTGAATCTGACAGCTAATGTAACATTTTCCGCTGAATCCGAATATGAATTCAGAATTGTCAAAAGTAGAACAGTTTTTGAGATAACCGTTATTTGTGTTTTTAAAAAAGATGATGTGACTGAAATGCATATATCTTCAAAAATTTTAAAGGTTATAAAATTTCTAAAATAACGATGGATTGCTAGTGAAGATTGATCAAGAAATGACAGAGTTACAGGGCACAAAAGTTCAATGATAAAATGTTTGAAGATATTTGCATTTCAGTCACATCATCTTTTTTAAAAACACAATTAACGGAATATCTCAGAAACTGTTCTACTTTTGACAATTCTGACTTCATATTTGGATTCAGTGGACAATTTTACATAAAGATTAGGTGTCAGATTCATTTGGTCAAAAAACTTTCACGTAGTGCTATTTTCGATCCCTTTGTATTGAGATCAGTGATGCCAATAGTAGCGAATTTTCCCTTTTTGAAGGGATTTTTTCGGAAAATTTCAAGCATAGGGAAAAAAGGACAGATTTTTTATTTTAAGGCAAATGTAGGGAATTTTTAAAATACTATATTTTTTCAATATATTGTCTGAAAATACGTAAATAATTGTCTTATTTTTATTTTAAAATTAATATTTTTCATATAACGGGTGGTTAAATTTTAAGGACCGATGTTATATGTGAACCACACCTAAACGTCAAGTTTTTTTCTGAATTTCATTTGATATTTCTCAATTTTAGAATAACTCAATTTGAACCATGGAAAGATACACAATCGAGCAACGCGTTAAAGGTATTCATGCTTATTATGAAAATTGGACTTCAAATCAAAAAGCATATCGTGCAATTCGTAATTTTTTCGGTCAATTTAATCGTCCAAATGTGCGTACAATCGGAAAAATCGTGCAAAAATTTGAGCAAACCGGGTCTGTAGGAGATGTGAAAACACCAGTGCATGCTCGTAGAGCTCGTACTGCAGAAACTATTGCTGCTGTTCGCGATAGTGTGGCTGAAGAGCCGTCCACCTCAACTCGTCGTCGTGCCCAAAAATTGCAACTCTCACGCTCCTCATTTAAGAACATTATGCATAAAGACTTGCATTTATTACACGCTACAAGCAGGGTTGTTATATGTGACGATTTTTCATCATTTTGATGATTTTTTTGAGAAAATACAGTAAGCTAATGCTTGACGATTTTTTTTTTTACTAAAAGCAATAGTGTTATGACGATTTTCTGGCATCAATAAAACACTTACAAGAAATATTTACAATTATATTGGGAACAGTCCAAAATGTAAAAATCAATTTTTCGAAATTCAAAAATTATTGAAAATTAAACAAACAAACCAGCTGGCTTTCATTAGAATTAGTAATTCGAGTTCTTTAATTATATGAATGCCATCGATACTGCCAAAAATATAAACTAGAGCCCCGATTTGCGTCGGTCCTATTTGGTTTACTTTTTAAAAATTGGTTAAATCCGCTTTGCGTTTTTATGATTTCGATTTGCGTCGCTACACATGTGAAGAATTTTTCTATTTTTGTGTAAAAAGGCGAACTCCCATTTAATTCTGTTAGGTAAGTTATTCTGAGTATAATTGCGTGTTAAGAAGTAAGAAATTGGTTCTTAGTCCGGGTTCACACTATGAAAGTTTTCTTTTTGAAAGTCTTAGTTTGTTGAAGAGAGGGAAGAGAAAAGTGGCATATTCTCTTCCCCTCTCACCAATAAACTCAGTCTTTCTGAAAGAAAACTTTCATGGTGGAAACCCAGACTTAATAAGAAGTTGTGTAGAAAAATGAGTGCAAAGAGTAGAAAATGCTTGTGTTTGGAACTAAAATTGGACGTAATAAAACGTTTCAAATCGAGAAAAAGACTGTTGATATAGACAGAACCCTTGGTTTAGCACCTTCAACAGTATAAACAATAAAAATTAAAAAAAACAGCGCTAAAAATTAATCATTTAAGGAGAGTTAATAGCAGATGAGATTTCATTTTTTATTTAATGTTTTTGTGAATATGGATAAATGAAATAAATAAATTTTTGTTATGTTTTCATGAAAATATATTTTTTCTTATGTATTTCTTTTCAAATGATAAATATGTACATTTCAGCCCGTTTGCTGAAATACATAGAATAAAACTTAACCATATCACCTTCTTTACCATAAATAGAATTTCTTGCTTAGAATTTATATTTTTGAACCAATCAATGCAATAAATTGTCTCTAATTTGTAAATTTAAATATTTGACGATTTGTTGACGATTTTGTTAAATGTTCGTGACGATTTTGACGAATTTTGTTAAAACTTTTGACGATTTTTGAAGAAAAAAGCCTAACAACCCTGGCTACAAGGTACAATTGACTCAAGAACTAAAGCCTATTGACCATTCCAAACGCCGTCAACGGTCAGAGTGGTGGCAAGAAATGGCAACAGTGGATGATCAATATTCGAAGAAAATCATCTTCAGTGATGAGGCCCATTTTCACCTCAGTGGATTCGTCAATAAGCAGAATTGCCGCAATGATAATCCAAGAGTGATTGCACTACTTGACAGTTTTTTGACTAATCTTTATGTAAAAATAACTTGAAAAGAGCAAAATTTAACCAAATCATCAAACTTTTTATGAAGTTTGAACTTTTGTCCACTGTAATTCTGTCATTTGTTGACTAACCTTCACAAACGACCCATGGTTATTTTAGTAATTTTATTATCTTTCACTAAAAAAAGAAATACATAATCCGTATAAAATTTTTGAAGATATATGCATTTAAGTCCCATCATCTTTTTGAAGATATTTGCATTTAAGTCACATCATCTTTTTTTAAAAACACAAATAACGGTTATTTTGGAATATCTCAAAAACTGACTTCATATTCGGATTCAGCGGACAATTCTACATAAAGATTAGGTGTCAGATTCATTTGGTCACGACTTTGTTGGAAATTTGTGAGCCAGTGTTGTCGAAAAACCAATGCACCCACAAAGAGTGACTGTTTGGTGCGGTTTATGGGCTTGCGGCATCATCGGGCCGTATTCCTTCCAAAATGAGCCGGTCAGGCACTTACTGTGAATGGTGTTCGCTATCGTGAGATAGCCCGAATTAGAAGATGTAGATGTGGAGGATCTGTGGTTTCAACAGGACGATGCCACTTGCCACACAGATAACGAAACAATGGCTCTTTTGCGCGACAAATTCAATGGCCGTATTATCTCACGTGGTGGCGATGTCAATTGGCTGCCAAGATCATGTGATTTGACACCGTTGGACTTCTTTCTTTGGGGTTATTTGAAAGAAAAGGTGTACGTCGATAAGCCAGCAACAATTCAAGAGCTAAAGGATGAGATAATTCGGCCCATTAACGGCATAGAACCTCAATTATGCCTCAGCATCATCGAAAATTTGGACTATCGGATGGAGGTGTGCCGCCGAGGTTGCGGCGGTCATTTGGCCGATATTTCGTTCCATACATAATTGAACCATACCAATATTATCATAATAAAAAGAAATGACAATAATTTCCTAAAAAATTGGGGTTTTATTCAAAATCAACATCGGCCCTTAAAATTTAACTACCCTTTACAATAGCATTTAAGTACAAATAAGTATTTTTTAACAGAAACCTTATGCTATGAGTCCTAATAGCTTGTCGCTTTTGAACAATTGACAAAACCATGTACCCGAATATCTGTCGCACCCCTAACATTTAATTAGGAGGCTACGAATATTCGCGTTTTCATTTGCAAACTATTCTCTTATTTTTTCTATTTGCATTCGCACTCACATTAGCTAAAATGTATGAGGACATAAAAATCGAATATCTAATAAATAAAATTTCAACATAGAACTTAGTTTGTAAAAAAACAGTCACTCCTTGTAAACTAAGAGAAATATAACAATAGTTTCGAATTTTTAATGAAAACTTTTGAGGATAAAGAAGGATATATTTTTAAAACGAATTTTTTTTATATTTTAGTTCAGGGGAACTGAAGAAAATATTTTTTTTTAAAGTTTACAGAGCCTTCCGTTTGGTACCAAGTTTGCTTAAATTATAAGATACTTATATTAAAAAAAAAAGATAATTTTACATAAGTATTTTTGAAAAAAAAAATAAAAGGACAAAAGATGAGGAAATGAAAAATCAAATACGAAGTTTGACTATGTTTTTTTTTCGTTTCTGGCAAATAGAAAAAAATTTAATTTGTCACACAGTGTTATTTTTGAAATTAAATTATTATATGTGCGTGTATGGCATTTACATTTTTATTTTGGTTTTGTTTTCTTGTTGCTAATAAATGCTTTTATTCTAATATTTACAAAATATGTATTTGTTTGTATTATGTTTTATTTAGCAACGTAGGGAATAGTGTAGGAAAATTTTTTAAATTTCTCGTGGCATCACTGATTGAGATACCAAATAAAAACATTTGAGTTGTTCACGGACGGCTGGTTATCAGGTTATATGGTTATGTAGTTATATTAACAGCAACAAAATATATTTAAAAAAATTCAAATGAATATATTTTGGTTTTGCTAATATAACTAAATAACCACTATTCCGTGAACAACCCTTATACATTATTGAATTTTATTTGATTCGTTTCTTAGAATAATACGTAGGGTTTATTGTTAAAATGACGAGTGCAAACGCAATAATTCAATTTGAAGTGGTTTGCATCTGAAAATTAGTTCACAGGTGGGTAATTCCGTGTCAAATCGATCAAGAGTGACACCCGACCGCTTTCGATTTTAATGAAATTTGGTGAGAAGGATTCTTTTATCTTATAAGGAACATATATGAACGAAAGAACAGTTTAAGGTATTATATAAAAAAAAATCAGCCAAATAAAAAAATAAGTTTTTGATTTAGTTTGTTTTTAAAATTTAATATTTTGCAGATATGTATTACATTAAAAAAAAATTTTTTTTTCAATATATGTATGGTTTGTAGCCCCCAGTATTCTCTTACAAATGACATTAAAATCATCTTCGTATGTAAAGTAGTTTTCGAGATATTGAAGAAATAATCTCAACACTTTCGGCTAATTCGGCGAAATTATGACATTTTGAATATGACATAACTTTTGAAAAAAAAATAAAATTTAAAAATTTTTTTTCGTTCATATATGTTCCTTATAGGATAAAGGAACCTTCTGACTAAATTTCATTAAGATCGAAAAAGGTGGGGTCCCACTCTTGGTCGATTTGACATGGAATTACCCAGGGTGCTTTGAGTTTAAAGCTCAATTTGAGTTGAAATGCATATGGTTCTCTATTGAAAGTGCGTGCGGAGATGAAAGTACACAAAAATAATTCTCGCCACTTTTTTTTCAATTAAACCATTAATCAACAATAAAGTAAGTTTTAATTAATAACACTGTGCTCGAAATTGACACTTTTTTTAGACAAGCCGGGCATATGGCGTTTTAGCATAATTCGGGTACGCCGTTAGCTCTTGTTTTCGAGATATACCGTCATTTCGAAAATGAAGGAGGTTGCAAAACATATATTCGCGTTACTCAAAAACGGTTTAGTTTATTGAAATTACTAAAAAAACCGAAATTCCGCAATAAATATGAGCAGTCCTTTTAGAAACATAATTTTTTTTTTGGGAAAAAAAAAATAATTTTTTTTATCAAAATTTCGAAATTTTTGTTTTTTAAAAATTCACAAAAAATTGAAAAATGCTAGGCAGCTAGGCTTCTAATTTTTTGCAGACATAGAAAAAACGCTGCAAACAAAACAAGCCATAAATGCTTAAAATCTGTAAACAACTTTTGATTTTATTTACAAAAGTCGAAAAATTTTAATTAATTTAAGAATTTCATAAAACGCAATATTTGCTTGGGAGCCCCCCTAAAAAGTGGAGATAAGGGGCAAGTATGTATGGAGAAAATGTTAAAGACAAAAAACTAATTGGGGTCGGTCATACATTTTTTCATAGTCTGCATTGAACATTTTGTATGGGAGCCCCCTTAAAGAATGGAGACAGAGGGTAGGTATGTTAGAAATAAATGATTGAGATGAAAATTAAAGTGGGGTTGGTCATATATTTGACCCATCTAGGGGCATCGTAGCTAGCTCATTAGGGTGTCCCTATCCAGAAAAATTTATTGCATTTCTTTGGCGAATCTTTTTTCGCATTTTTTTTATTTGGCGTGAAAAAATACCTATACCCACACATGTTAACCCTCCTACCCTAACCCTCCCATTTCTAATCGCAATTTTAGTATTTTTATATGAGCAAACAGAACGAAACGGCTCTACCGATTTGTATGAACTTTTTTATGTACATATATTTGATAAGTATGATAATGGGTCATTTAGTATATGTATTTCTTACCGCTAGGTCATTAGGGTGTAACAATCCAGAAAAATTACCTTTAGATTTGTAACTTGTAGTTTTGAGAAACAGGGCCCTTGATGCAAAATATAAAAATGTTTTAATTTTCTAAAACTACATTATTGATTTTACGAACTACGAGACTTTGTTTAAGGCATCAACGTTCTCTGACTAGTACTGTCCGAAGCAAGTTAAAAATTATCTTGAATATATTAAAGAAACCAGTAGCCCCGAAAATGTATAGGTCCTGATTTAGCTATGGATAAGGCACATAATCTAAATTTGGTCCGGTCACTTATGGACTAATTGCATTATCCGGATAGTATGTTACTAAGATATCTCCACTTTAAAAAGAAGGGGGTGTTAGTAGACGAATTGTATTCATCCGGTCCTTGAACTCACAATACTATTGAACAAATGCGTTGTAGAAGTTTCCACTGTTGTCTGTATGCCTTGAGGTAGCATTTCCTTGCGATGCACTCTTGATTACTTCAAGCTTGTTGAGTTTAAAACGAGCATACAACTATAAGTTTGCAGCTGATCAAAATACATTTTGGAACTACGATAACTAGTAGTCTTTAGGATCTCAAAGTTCTACATTGGTTATTGCTGACGATTCTTAGGGATATACGAGACAATTTGCGGTAAGGGAGATTTCGAGTTTACCACAGACTTTTGATGAAGACCAGGTAAAAAAGTTCAGCTTATAGACAGTTCCTTTTGGATGATGTTACTTACAAAAACAGTTACATTAGAAGTTGGAGGAGATTAAATAGCTCCGTTCTCTTGTTTTTTCGGCAATTGAAAATCACATCGAAAACACACAAAAACGGAATACTACAATATCATGGTCCAATTAGTGGGTCTGCTCGAAACGCCTGCTGATTTTTTGTAGAGTAGTGTTTTTCTGGTGCAATTATTTTTGACATCTTTATCGTTTTTTACACTAACAAAATGTGTGTTATATTTTCTGTTGTTGGATTTTTGTAGTTGCGCGCAAACCTACTAATTGGGCCATGTAGAATATCACACGTGTGATTTTAAAAGGCACATGTGATTTAAAATCACATGATTTGAATCAATATGATTTTCGGAACAGACCTGATATTTTTTTATTTCATTGCATACTTTTTTGATAGAAGTAAAATTTTGTAACTTTCTTTTAACAAAGAACAATGACAGACAGAAATTTCCTTATTTGTTTCATAAAAATATTTCTATTAATTTTATTTGTAAAAAAATCTATTCAATCGTCATTGGTCAGAACAATGCGTATAGTGGGAGGTCAAAACACCTCAATAGGCGAACATCCATATATGGTTAGTATACGGTACAAGGATAATTTCATTTGTGGTGGTACAATGATAACACAAAAATGTATGCTAACTGCCGCTCACTGTTCTCTATTTAAATCACCTGGAACTTGGGAAATACATGCTGGGACTTCGTTTATCAAATCTAGAGGTGTTAAAAGAAAAGTTCACAAATGGATGGTTCCTGTTGAATTTAATTTTGTTACTGTAGACATGGATGTAGCCGTTGTGGAGCTCGATAAACCATTGTATGTCAGAAGTGTACGACCAATAGAAATAGATTATAGTACGCTAGAAGAAAGTGAAATAGTAGAAGTAGCTGGTTGGGGTCTTAAAAACGAATATCCTTTGGCTAAATTGTCCAATGAACTACAAGTGGTAAAAGTTTCTCTAACCCCAATAGAAGAATGTAAAAGAGTCTATCAGCCCCACAGTATTGTTACGCAAAATATGTTTTGTGCTATTGGCAGTTGGGGAAGTGATGCATGTCAGGGTGACAGTGGAGGACCTGCTTTACGCAAAGGCAAGCAAGTGGGTATAGTTTCTTGGGGTTATCGTTGTGGCTCCCCTGAATATCCTGGTGTTTATACCAGATTAAGCAGTCCTAGTGTAATGAAATTTTTAACCTTTCTAATAGAAAATCATTGTTGAAATAAATAAAAGATACTAGTTTCCCACATTTAAAAGCTTCCGTTAACATTTCTAATGCCATTTGACAATTACTTCCTATTGTTAAGTAGAGTGAAGCCAAAATAATTGCGTAAATTACTTTAATATAAGGCTGCATGATAATTTTGTTTAAATCTACTGATAGTATTAGTTTAAAGCTTGCAATACAAAGATGTCATTTATCAGGAATTGCAAACATCTAAAAATAATAGTTTTTTTAAATTTAGTATTACTGCCCGCGGTTAATTTACACCATTCCAGTGAATCTCGTATTGTAGGCGGTGTTAAAACTACCATTGATCAGGTGCCATATTTGATAAATCTTCGACGAAATGGACAATTTTCTTGTGGCGGTTCCTTGATCACTACCAAATGTGTTCTAACGGCAGCTCACTGTGTTTATGGAGTACCTGCTTCTAGTTTGACCATTTATGGTGGAACTTCAAAACTATCAGATTCCGGAGAAGTTAGACAAATCCAACAATCATTTGTTTCAGCATTCTATTCACCTTTTACACTAGATATGGATGTAGCGGTTCTTAAATTGAATGAACCTTTAAATAGTCGCCACATTGCAACTATTCCGCTCTGTACCAAAAGTCCTGGCAGCAATCAGTTTGTTCAAGTATCTGGTTGGGGTATAACGAGTGAAACAAGTGAAATGCCATCGAATCAAGTGCGCACTGCGAGTGTTCAAGTAATTTCCAAAGCGGAATGTTTAAACCTTTACGCTGGTAAAGCATATTTATCGAGTACAATGTTTTGTGCTTCTGTGCCTGGTGTACGAGATACTTGTTCTGGTGATTCGGGAGGACCTGTTGTGTACAACGGCCAAGTCTGTGGCATAGTTTCGTGGGGGTTCGGTTGTGGCAGACGGGAATTTCCTGGGGTATATACAAATGTTGCTAGTTTGAGAATAAATGCATTTTTAAAATCAATTGTTATGAAGAATTGTGTATAGTTTAAATAAGAAATAAAACTGTTTTATTTTTTTTTTTAATTGAAAATGCGATGAACTTTATTATGAGGTTATCTCAGATCAGTGTTTCCAAGAAATTTTAGACACATATACAATTAGGAGTTTTAATGCTAGCAAAAAATGCTTATTTGCACTATTTTGCGCCACTATTTTGTTAGAAAAAGATCCTACATGTAGAGATTTTTTCCTACTTCGGGCAAGACTGCTTCAAATAATACCACAAGAGATCAAATAACACAATCTTGTTAAATTAAAAATTTAATCTTGTTTTTATTTTAACTTGGTATTGTCCTTGTGACCAATTCACATCACCTCAGCGAATGACAACCCCATTCTCAAACTATTTATGCTAAATGTCCATTATATCGTTTTCTATATGGGGCAACGGCGTAACATAATAAAGTTTTATCAAATGGTGATCTGCCCAGACGCCAACACAAACAGTCCATTTTTGGACTATTTCTCATTAGAAAAATACTTAAAAGGATGATTTTTTTTTCATTATTTTTGAATCCATGGTCCAATTAGTAAGCCTGCGCGAAACGCCTGCTGATTTTTTTGCAGAGTTGTGTTTTTTACGTACAATTGTTTTTGTAGCAATTGCACAATGTGACAGTTTTTTGACCAAATTTATTTGCCACCTTATTTTTATGTAAAATTGCCCGCTAAATTCTAATATGAAGTCAGAATGCTCAAAAGTAGAACAGTTTTCGAGATATTCCAAAATAACCGTTATTTGTGTTTTTAAAAAAGATGATGTGGCTTAAATGCAAATATCTTAAAAAATATAAAACGAATTATCTACTTATTTAATGAAAGATAATAAAATTACTAAAATAACAATGGATTGCTAGTGAAGATTGGTCAAGAAATGACAGAGCTACAGGGGACAAAAGTTCAAACTTCATTTAAAATTTTATGATTGTTTGGAATTTTGCTGTTTTTAAGTTATTTTTTTTATACCAATACCAATACCGATCGACTCAGAACCACTTCCTGAGTTGATCTAACTGCCTGGCTGTCCATGTAACCTTGTGCCCAAAGTACAGGTCGCCGAATCGTAGGACCACGAGGGGAGATAGGTGGCAATTTCTGCCTCTCAGAAACTATCAAACCGATTTTAATGAAATTTAAAAACATAGATAGATCCATTTTTATATGGAAACATAAGCTATGCATTTTTATAAAAATAGGACAACGAGGGGTGATGGGGGCAATATTTGCTTTCCGAAACTATCAAACCGATTTTAATAAAATTTAAAACATAGATCCATATTTGTACGGACACATAAGCTATGCATTTAAAAAAAAAGAACCACAATGGGAGATAGGGGCAATTTTTGCCGTCTAGCAACTATCAAATCGATTGTAATGAAATTTAAAACATAGATAGATCCCTATTCATATAGCCATACACTCTCGAAAATTTGTTTTTAAATACTATGGTGTAGGGCATCATATGGGCTTGACCGACTATACTTTCTTACTTGATTTTGAATATTTTTGTTACTTAACATTTCGATATGTGTATTTACTAAAGAGATGCACAAGCACAAGAAATATTGCTTACAAGCAGTTTCATTAAATTTAGAAAGTGTGTGTATATTACTCTCTCATTACAAAACACATACTTCCAAAAACAATTGTTTTGCTTTACAATCAAAATATAAAAGAATAGAACAAAACTGCACTAGAACAATGCTGAACTAGAATAAAGCTGAATTAGAACAAAGATGAAGTAGAACATTAAAACAGAAATAGAACATTCCAAGCATGTTTGAATGTTTTGAAAAAGCTTAAAAAAGTTTATAGTCAATATTAATTTTTATTTGCAAAAATTTATTGTTTATTATTTACATACATACATATATATGAAGGTACTTAGGTCTAATATTTAAATAAAATCAAGAAGAATTCATTCTTTTTATAGAAATAAAAAATAAAAACATATGTAATTCATATAATGGTGTGTTTTGCTGCACTCGATGCTTTTACTATAATTTACCGTTTCTTTATTTCATTGTCTGTTTTTGTGTTGATATTCTGTTTGTTTTGATAATACAAGCACTAACAAAGCAGAAGAGAAAAACTATTCAAGTTATGCTTGTTTTGTTTTGGTGGGAGTAATGTGTTGTTATGTTTGTTTTGCTATGTATGTTTACAGTGTAATAATATGATTGATAGTTGTGTGAAGTAGAACACAGAACATTAAGAATATTTTGCGCAGCCCTTTAGTATTTACTTGGCGTGTTTTTTGTGATTTGGTAAAAATCGAAAAGTAACTTCTGTAACTTTGTCAATTTTTTGCCGATTGGGATCTTAAAATGTGCGTATTGAAATAAGCTAACGTCGCACAGTGGCGCCCGTAGAGCAAACGAGGTTGCAAAAATCAAAATTTTCATGAGCGCCGACGAAGTTTTGAATAATCCCATGTTATAGGAAACTTTTCAACGATTTCAAATATGCCACTCTTAATAATATCACATTTTTAGTTTAGAAGATATAACCGTTCAAAGTTGACCGACTTTCGGTTTTCAAATAAACACACAATTTTTAGTCAATTTGTTGCGGTTTCAGGTGTAATATCACGAAAAATAGGTAACGAATCGCCTTATTTTTTGTTTGTGTTGATTGATGTATTTATTAAATGTATAATGATAAAAAAAAATTAACTGTTTGCTTTGTGTTTCTCCTGGTAAATCACTATTTAAAAACGTTCCGTTTTTTCACTATTTTTCAACTTTGGCGGAAAATAAAAAAAATCTATATTTTTCTATATTTGCCATATTTGCAAAACCTGTTCTTTGATTATTTCTTTACATAATTCAAAAGGTTTTATCTGCCCGTACGTGCCCGTTTGGCTTCTAGAGGTAAAAAAAGGTTAAAAAGACATGGTTGCAGAAAATGTATGGCGTCCATCCCTTATATGTTTTGACTGACAGTAGTTTGATCTAATAGTTTGAAATAAACTACTCATTGAAATTAGCAGGTACGTAGCTCACTTAAACAATACTTTGGCGTACAAATGGTCAAGAACAATATTGACTTATGGTCCCTACAGGAAGGCACTAATCTTATTTGGACACGTGCATAATATCAAAATTGCATTATTCAGCCTAAATCCATATGTGTGCAGGGAACAGGTAAATTTTTAGGCATGGTAGCATAAGCCTATATATTGCAAAATAAGCATAATGCCTGGATTAGTCTACGACTGAAAGTTGGCGCAACAATTACTGAAACCATTAAACAATTTAAGTATTGAAAACATGGCGTTGAACAATATAAAATTATTTGAACTGTTTAGAAAGTCAACCACACCAAAGTTTTTCACGGAAGCTGCTTTAGAAGAACTTGATAGCTTATACGGAAATATTGAGAGAAGCGAAATTATAAAAAATAATTTTTATCTGATATATGCAAATATTAAGGCAAAATGGGTGAAATCTAATCGAACCATTCAGAACTTCAACTCCAAATACGAGGACTGGCTTAATAAAGACACCATCCTGGATATATTGGCAGTAGATAAACCCACCACATCAACCAGAGGAGCAAAAGGAAGGCCAAACAAAAGTATTGAGGAGTGTTTAATTTTTACAAGAAAGAAGTCACGAATAGAATTAGAAAATAATTATAGTTTAGAAATGGTTAGTCTTTTAGATATACCTTCTCTTACGAATTGTGATGAATATTTTACAGAAAATTGATATAATAATTTGTTGGGTAATAATTTAAAACATAAAACCCTAAAGAAAAAAATTAAAACAATCTAAAAATTTAAAAATAATTTTTTTAGTTACCATAAAATTGATTTTTCTACTAATTTTAACTTTGATAACCCATAAGTAGGCCCCTACAAAGCGTAGCACCCTTTCCAAACGCTCATTTCATAGGCTGAACAGTTATCTATCATATGCTGTTTAAAGTGTTCAATTATCTTATTCGGTTCAAAAGATATGATTTTTGCAACGAAAAAACTCAAATGGCGCCACTGTGCGTCGTAAGTGATAACACTTAAACAAATTTTAATTTTTGGTTTAAAAAAAAAATAAGTTAAAAAGACCAAAATTGCAGAAAATCATTAAAATTTTTGTGAAATTTGAACTTTGGTCCAATGTAACTTAGTCATTTCTTGACCAATTTGTACGAACGACCTGTGGTTGTTTTAGCATTTTTATTATCTTTGCATAACAATAAAGGGATAAAAAAACCTTCGAATATTTTCGAAGATACTTTTATTAAAGTGACATCATCTTTTTAAAAAACACCAATAACGGTAAGTTGCCAATATTTGACCATTCTGACTTCATATTCAGATTCAGCGGACAATTTTACATAAATGTTAGGTGTCAGATTCACTTGGTCACGACTTTGTTTTCTTTTGTGTTGTTGCGTTTTGGTTTTTTTTCTATTGTTGAATTATTGTAGTTGTGCGCAGACCTACTAATTGGCCCATGATTGAATCTTTTTTGGCGAAAATCACAATATGTATTCAAAGCTAAATGCTAATTGTTATTTTTTAGTTATTTCCAATGTAACCGATTGATATTTGACAGTGGAACTTAAATCGGTAAATTATGCACAGTATACATAATCCGTGATCAAATATGGATGATCAACATACAAATTTGTACAAACATTTTTGTTGGCATACATTAGTACCTACTAGGGTATTCATTCGATTAACCGTGAATCGGTTAACCGATTAATTTCTACCCGATTAACAGATCGGTTAATTTAAAATTGGCTATTTTCAATTAACGATTTAACCGGTTAATTTCAGTCGATTAACCGATGTAACCAATTTTTTTTTTTGTTTTTAATTACACTATGCAACAAGCAAAAATTGCCTGAATAGCCACTATATTTTTTTGATCCGCTGTAGTCACCTAACTGCAAAAAACACAATTTTTTTAAATTCTATGGTAAGGTTTTTTTTAAAAAAATTTTTTTTCTAAAATTTGAGATTATTGAAGAGGCTGCTCCATACATCTTATCGTAACTTTGGAACGACGTACCCGATTTTGTTATGCAATCCGTCAAAATATTTTAAATTACGCCAGATTTAAGTTTATCGAATATCATTTTTTAATTTAGCCATTATTTTTTGAGTTCTTGAGACCGAAGTGGCAAAAAAATATTTTTTTTTTGTTTTTTTATAAAATTTTTGAATTCAAAAAATTCATAAAAAATTTAAATCAACAAATACTTACCAGTTTCAGTACTTAAGCTCAAAGCTGCATGTATTAGAAATATTTTTTCAGGAAAATCCATGGAAAAATTCCAGTTTTATTCCCGATAAACTGAAAGTACCAAGTTTTGACCTTTTTTATCGCAAATTTGTGTAGAGCTAAAAATCACAAAGTTTTACCTTTTTATTACACAATATTTTTTTTAACCCTTTACTTTAAGTATTTTTTTATAAAGCTGCATATAATAGAAAACAAATAAATTTCGTTTTATGAAAATCTATGGACAAATTCGTTTTTATTCCCGATTATTGCCCGTAATTTCTACAAAAAGAAAACAGGTCGTGTTCATACCTAACAGTTATTTTTACCTATTTCAACGTTCATTTTGCCTACGTGTTTAACCTTTAGTTTTCCTTTAAAATATGGCAGCTTTTACACCATAGATTTCTATGCACAGCTAGATTTCTTTTTGTTGAAATTACGGTCATAAGTGAAAGTACCTAGTTTTGACATTTTTTTATCGCAAATTTGTGTCGAGCAACATGTTGCAAACATAAATTAAACATGTTGCTCTACAGAAATTTGCGATAAAAAATTTTGAAACGAAGTACTTACAGTTTATCGGGAATAAAAAAACGAATTTATTTTATTTATTTCTATTATATACAGGATTAAAAAAAATATTGTGTAATAAAAAGGTACAACTTTGTGATTTTTAGCTCTTCACAAATTTGCGATAAAAAAGGTCAAAACTAGGTACTTTCAGTTTATCGGGAATAAAACTGGAATTTGTCCATGGATTTTCATGAAATAAAATTTATTTTACTTCTAATACATGCAGCTTTGATCTTAAGTACTAAAACTGGTAAGTATTTTTTGATTTCAATTTTTTATGAATTTTTTGAATTCAAAAATTTTATAAAAAAACAAAAAAAAAAAACATTTTTTTGCCACTTCGGCCTCAATAACTCAAAAACTTAAATCTGGCGTAGTTTAAAATGTTTAGATGGATTGCATAACAAAATCGGGTTCGTCGTTCCAAAGTTACGATAAAATGTATGGAGCAGCCTCTTCAAAAATCTCAAATTTTAGAAAAAAAATTTAAAAAAAAACCTTACCATAGAATTTTAAAAAATGATGTTTTTTGCAGATAGGTGACTACGGCGGATCTAAAAAATATTGTGGTTATTCAGGTAAAAAAAACTTCCCATTTGTTGCATAATGTTATTAAAACGAATTTTTCTATACAAATTTATTAAATGAACCTTTTAAATACCTAAAATATTTTTTATAAGTAAGAGGGCAAGTATTTAAATTAATATATCAATATAATTAAACATTTTAGCCCAAACGATTAATTTCGGAATGGATTTAATTTTATTTAACTTCTTCCCGGGGTGAAATTGAGACCTAGTATGCCGATTGGCGTTACAAGCACCAGAATAAACTTGTTTAACTTATGCTGTCGTAGGGTAAAACCTTTTAGTGGTTTTATTGAAATTGACATACATTTTGTGGTAATGAGTTTAAAATACATAAGTATGCACAAATTTCATATTACGCCAATTCGATTTCAATTCTAAGCATGTCAAAATAAAAGTTGATAAAAAGTGCATTGAATTTTATTAAAATGTATATATTATTGTAAGTATTTTTATACAAATAATAATTTTCCCACAAACAAATAAATTATTTGCGAAGGTTTTCAGTAGAACCTTTACTGAAGGTTACTTAATGATATTAGAAAAATGTTTGCAGAATTTTTTTTATTAAAACATTTTTTAGCCCGAAAAAAGTATTTATACAAATGAACTAACTTTGTAAAATTCAGTGTGAATTGAATGTAGACTCAAAGAAAATGTCAACTTTGACCAGTTTAAGTAATTTGCTACTGGCCTTCTTCCTATTATATCCAAATCAAATTAAAGCTTCGCCTATTAACGAAACCGATGAAAGTTCCCGTATTGTGGGTGGTACTGTTACCAACATTAGCAGGGCAAAATTTGTTGTTAATCTGCGAAAAAATGGAGAATTTATTTGCGGTGGTACTTTAGTAACACCAAAATTTGTCATTACTGCCGCCCATTGTGTAAAAGGGCTGAAAGCAGCTGATCTCTCTGTAGTAGGCGGGGCAACTTATCTCTCTGACAAGGGTATTAAACGAAGTGTATTAAGAATTGTTATACCTAAAGATTATAATCCAGAAAATGTTGATATGGACATAGCTGTATTGGAATTATCTAGTGATATGAAAGGTGCGAATACATCATCTATAGAATTGTGTAAATCAAAGTGGAAAACTAATGATTTTATAACAGTTTATGGCTGGGGCCAAATTACAGAGAATAATGATAAGAGCTCGAATCAATTAAGGACTGTGAGTGTTCCTGTAATAGATCAAAACAAATGTAGCGATATGTATAAAGGTCACGGTAAAATTACGCGTTCCATGTTTTGTGCTGGCAATTTGAAAAGCAAGGATGCTTGTACTGGTGATTCCGGGGGACCGGCAATTTTTAAAAATCAATTATGTGGTGTGGTGTCATGGGGAATTGGTTGTGCTCGTAGTAAATATCCCGGGGTCTATACGAACATAATATTCGTTAAAGATTTTATTGATAAGACAATGTTTAAGAGAGAGAATTAAGAAAACAATTGTCAAATGTATTATTTTTAAGGGGTTGAAGATGTGCATGCATATGAGTATGTACATGTGTTATTAAATTTTTAAATTTTGAAAAACTTGAAACTTATGGTGATTTCTATTCTAAGAAAAAAATGCTACAGTATATGCATGTAACACTTTTTCATGTTACCTATAATCACTCGAAGTGTTACATGTTGTAGAACTTCAATCGAACAGAATTAGCTGCCTTTATTTACAACTATTACACTTTTATTATTAATGTAGTTCATTAGCGATTTTTAAAACTATTCGACTATTTGCTGCACATTTACTTTACTGTTTGGAAACAGACATTGACATCACTTATTGCTTGAACAAATTTAAAACGATAATAAATACATAGAATTTTGCACCAAAATAAAAAAACGATCGTGACTACGCCCGATATTATCAGTTTGTGCTCCGCAATGTATTTGATTCCGGAACAGACAAAAAAGATACGAAGCAAAAATGTCGGAAGATGTTGCTGCGTTAATAAATATTGCTTTCCCGGTGTTGCAACAGCAACATCGATTTACAAATTAAAAATGTTTTTGGTGCATTTAATCTAGATAGTCGTTGCGCAATTCGTAAATTAAATCTTTTTATATTTATTCCTGCAAATTTTTTTAAAGTCTAATGAAGCCATAATCAGCCAATGTCTTAAAAGATGTCACATTTTAACCAATCTGACTGACTTATAAATATTTTAACATAATTTTGAATAATTATCTGTGCTTCAAGCTAAATATTACATTGTATAGGAAAGTAGTGGAAACACTATAACTATCAACTCTCTTAGCACAGCACTATAAGCAGACTCCATTCATTAGGCTTGATGACCACTTCGGATATATTAGAAAGGGAATAGTGACATGATTTCAATCCGAAGAAAGCATAAAAATCCAGTTTTCAGTTTCCTACATTTTCCGAACATTTATTCAAAAGGTGGCAACGCTGTTGTTGTCTTGTTGCTGTTTCTAAAATCAAATCAACTAAATTCTCTGCTGCATTACAACATAATCTAGTACAACGCTAAACTTTTTTCGAAAATGTATATGGGGAATTTCATGTCAAGTGACCCAATTTTTAAATCGATGCCTTCCGATTTGGATGAAATTTGCAAATTTGTCCTATTGTAGTAGTTTATTCATAGTAGTTTAGACACAAATTTTCAACAAGATCGGCCAAAAGTTTCTGAGTTAAAGGGGGTCAAAGTTTGACATTTTGGCCATACAGGTGTTCTTTCTCATCCATGCAACTTATTACCTATTGGTGTTAGCAAAATATGTCCCAAGTAGCTTCGATAGCTATTTGATCAATCTTTTGAAAATTCTTTTTTGTTTTTTTTTTTTAAAATTTAAAATTTTTTTTTTAAATTTGAAACTAATTGGTATTGTGGTTATTTTGTTGAACTATTTATGATTTTTAATCCAAATTTTTAATATTTTTAATTAGGCTAAAGTTCATTAAATTATTTTTTATGAAGAAAGGAATTTTACAACATGAAAATTAATTAAAATTGTTATTAATAATTTTTCATTCTTGACTGTAGCCGGGCTCGAACCCTGACCAGCAGGTTATCCTGACATGTTTCGATCGCAACCACTCGATCAATGATCAATAACAATTTTAATTAATTTTCATGTTCTAAAATTCCTTTCTTCATAAAAAATAATTTAATGAAAATTAAATTTGATGAACTCAAGCCTAGTTAAAATATTAAAAATTTGCATTAAATTTAAAACTTTTTTTTATTTTTTTTTTATCCGGAATGTTTTTTTTTTTGTGCTCAAAAGAAAGCTTATGTCTTTTCCTTTAAGGTAGTTTTGGTCGCTTTTTGGGATGCGAGTGGTTTTTGTATAAAAAAAAAAATAATTTTTAACTCAAGACGAGGGTTTTTCAATTTTTAGCATATGGGCATTTCCCCAGAATTGTCTACCAGGATGAAAAAATAAAATGATGATAATCATCGTCTTTAATTGTTTATTATTATAAAACAAAAGTCTATCGTAGGTGTGCTGGAAATCGAAAACGTAAAACGCAAGAATTTGGAAGTTGTTTTTTATAAACTTTAAACCTAATTCTAATAATTTTTGTTATAAAATCCTGATTAATAGGAAAATATATTTGTCATAAAATTCTTTTATTACAGAAATCTTATTTAAATACGGCTTTTAAAATTCTTGCGTTTTATGTTTGCGATTTCCAGCACATCCCTGTATGTTTTTATAAAAGAATGGTTTCATAGCATATATCAACTGTTTTACTTGAGGAAATTGTTTTCTACTTTTAAAGACATTTTTATATACTTATTTTACATGCAAAAAATATGTTATGTTTACACTCTTTCTTTATAATCTCTCCATTACAATCAATTGTAAAAGAAGTATTAATTATTTTTGTTAAGGAAATTTGAAGAAAATGCATGGTGATAATAATAAAAAAACATATGGAAAAATCATACGTTCGCGACCCGTATGTCCGCGACCGGTACATAAGCCAATTAAACAAAAACCAAGAGAGATATTTTATTTTGTAAATACTGGATGGAGATCTACATTAATACACTTTTAAAATACATTAATCACTTTTGAATATTCCGTTGCATTACGCAGATTTTTACATTTCACTACTGTCAGCCAAAGTTGTCTTCTATTTTACGCACGTTCGTGACCACATGTTTATAACTATCATTATGAAAAATTAAACTCGATGAAATCCATCTAAAAATAAAGCTACCCAAATGCTATCGAATCGCAAAAAAATGCTAGGAGAAGTTTTGTTTTCTATATTATTTGTACATCAAAATTGGCGTTAGGAAAGTTTGTCCCAAGCAGCTTCGATAGCTTTTTGATCAATCTTTTTTAAAAAAGAATTTTTTTGGTTTTTAAAATTTTTTTTTATATACAGTAAAAATTCGATAATCCGGATAATTAATTGCAGACCGCAATCCGGAGTAGCGAATTATCCGGATTACCGCATGTATGTATTTATTAAAAATTATAATAATTCATAGCAAAAAAACGCATGTGCAAACATACTCATATTACACTAATCTAACTGCATTTTACAAAGCATGCTGTGATTTGAATAAAAAAAAAATAAAAACGGGTGTTATTCAATCCGGATTATAGAGTTACAATCAATCCGGATTATAGAATACGCAATTACTGTATTTTTCAAAGCATGCTTTGATTTGAATAAAAAAATTAAAACGGGTGTTATTCAATCCGGACTACATAGTTGCAATCAATCCGGATTATAGAATACGCAATGAGCTGCAAAATTCTGTCCGGATTACCGAATATTCCGGATTAGTGGAGTCCGGATTATCGAATTTACACTGTATTTAAAACTTTTTTTTTTAGCGGGAATGTTTGTTTTTTTTTTTTTGCTCAAAAGAAAGATTATGTCTTTTCAAAATAATGCTACGTGACGTGATATTTGTACGACAAAATGTAAAAAAATTAAATGAAGAAGCCAAATTTGTAAAAAGGGTTTTTATATATGCAAAGTAATGAAGTAGCACTATATTCAGAAAAAAAAAATCACAACAATCGACGCTAAGGATAAGCAAAAATATGCGCTGGCGTCTCGTTAAAACAGAAGTGGATTTTGACTTGCATTACAAAACTGAATAAGACTGCGAATTGAGCAAAACGTTTTGTATTAAATCTTTTTTAGTAAGCTTTGAACTTATATAGATTTATTTTACAAGCTATCAAATTTAAAATCTTTGCAAAGTACAAATGGGCATTATTTATAGCGAAAAGTTTACTTTTTTTAATGTAACGCTAGAATGCAAATAAGGTTGTATTTTAGGACCATGTTGTTTAACCGTTATCGCTTTTGTTACTAACTGTAGAGCTAGTTGCGCTTTACAAAAAAATTTAAAATAGTAAACTATACATATACATTTTTCTGAGAAACAATTTAAATTACTTTTGGCGTTACGTTACAAAAAGTAGACTTTTCGCTGGAACTGCCCATATGCTAAAAATTTAAAAACCCTAGTCTTGAGTTAGAAATTATTTAATTTTATACATAAGCCACTCGCATCCCAAAAAACATAAGCTTTCTTTTGAGCGAAAAAAATTAAAAACAAAAACATTGCGGATAAAAAAAAACAAAAAGTTTTAAATTTAAACAATTTTTAAAAAAAAAATTTTTTTTTAAAAGATTGATCAAATAGTTATCGAAGCTACTTGGGACAAATTTCGCTAACACCAATAGGTAATAATGAGAAAGAACACTGCAAATGCTAAAAATTTAAAAACCCTCGTCTAGAGTTAGAAATTATTTTTTTATACATAAGCCACTCGCATCCCAAAAAGCGACCAAAACTACCTTAAAGGAAAATACATAAGCTTTCTTTTGAGCAAAAAAAAAAAAACATTCCGGATAAAAAAAAAAGTTTTAAATTTAAAAAAAAATTTTAAAAAAACAAAATTTTTGTTTAAAAGATTGATCAAATAGCTATCGAGGCTACTTGGGACAAATTTTGCTAACACCACGAGGTAATACATGAGTAGGGATGCGATTTCCATGCAAATGCTTGTTTTTTGTCGATAGTCTTAAATCGATGTCAACCAATTATCTTTTCGAGTCATTAAATTTGCGATAAAATGGCATCGATTTGATTTTGCATATTATGGTTAAAATTCATATTTTTGCATATTTTGGTTTTAAATGCATTTTTTGCATATTTTAACATTATTGTGTGATATATTTGTATACCCACACCTCAATAGTGGAGAGGGTATTATGCATTTGTGCTGATGTGTGTAACGCCGTAAAATATTGGTCCTAGACCCATCTTAAAGTATAGATGTCCGTCCGGCTGGCTGGCAGGCTGGCTGTCCATGTAACCTTGTGCACAAAGTACAGGTCGCAATTTTGGGGGAAATTGCTGCCTCTCAAAAACTATCAAACCGATTTTAATGAATTTTAAATCATAGAAAAAAATATATTGATATGGACACCTAAGCTATGTAGTTTTTCAAAAATAGGACCACAAGGGGAGGTAGGGGCAATTTCGGCCTCTCACAAACCTATTTTAATGAAGTTTGTAAACATAGATTAATCCATATTACTATGGACACATAAGCATAAGCATTGATTACTATGGTGTAGGGTATCATATGGTCGGGCTTGATCGACTATACTTTCTTACTTGTTTTAATTATATATTGTAAAAAAAGTTCTTCAAAACATTTTCATTTAAAAAAAAAAAAATTTAAAAAAAAAGTTTAAATCAATAAATAAATTTTTTTTGGAGCTCTGCTTAAAATACAAGATTTTCAATATTTCGACAAAAGATCCTTCTTTTTTTAACCAATGCTGAACCTTACATGGCTAAGGCTGACAATGGGCCTAAAATATTTTATCCAAAACAGTTACATTTTACTTGCTTGGCACATGAGTTACAACGAGTTGCAGAGGAAATTAGAATCTAATTCGATAATATTGATTATTGGTTTCATACGGGGAAAAATATTTTTTAAGGCACCTTCACGAGTTGCAATTTTTAATGAAATGTATCTTTTGGTACCGTTACCATCGCAGCCAGGATTAACAAGATGGGGAACCTGGCTAGATGCTGTAGAATACTATTCGAAAACTTTAAGAATGTTATTAAAGAACTTGTTGCTTCACTTCATAGTCAGCTCAAATTAATTGATATTGCAGAAAGTAAAATTTACAATGTGGAAGGAACAACAAATTAAAAAAAAATCAAATCAATTTTTTTTTTTAAATAAACCAAATTTCAACCATTTTGGATCTGGAATCAAATGTGGGATCTGAATTAGAAAATATATATTCTCTAAATGAATTAGCATCCTTCAAGTATGCTCCTATAACTTCTTTTGCCAATGAGAGATTATTTTTAATGTATAAAAGTTTTTTGCGTCCGAGCAGGACGCAAACAAATTAAGTCTTAAAAAATATTGTACCTTTGAATAACAATTGACTGTATTTTTTTTTTGTTTTAAATAAAATTTAAAAAATAAAAATAAAATAAATAATAAAAATCTCGTCCATAGTAAAAAGTTACATGGCTGAGAAAGAACACCTGTATGGCCAAAATTTAACTTTTTGACCAATATTGTTGAAAACTTGTGTCTAAACTACTGTCCAATAGGACTAACCTTGGTGTAAATTTCATCCAAATCGGAAGACATCGATTTAAAAATTGGGTCACTTGACATGAAATCTCCCATATGCAAAATATTGATAAATATGTATATTCAAAATTGCACCTTAAGATACGATTTCACCATAAAAAGCATGACTCCATACAAAAAAATTTACTGATCTTAAAAATTGAAAATAAAAAGATCTAATAATTGGCGAAAAATTTTGTAAAATACATATTTAGGTGATGTTATGTAACAACCTAATTTTAACTCTGAGATGAAAAAACTACGAATTAAAAAAAACAAATGCATTAAATTGCAAAATTATAAGCAAAATAAAAAATTAACTTTAATTAATGCTTTAAATAAATGCTGCTTTTGTCTAAAATAAAAGATAAATATCTTTAAAATTATATGCCAAGATCGTGTATAAATATTGCATTTAACGGGGAACCCTGAAGCATTTCGATATTTAAATAAATAATGTAAAATAACGGTTGGTTCAGAGCAGAAAGACTAAAATTACAAACGCGCTATTTTTAGTATTAAATTAAATGATATGAAAATTGAAGCAAATAGAGAAATTTTTCATATAACCGTAAGACCAAACACAAATACACATTTTCGAGTATTTAAGAAAAAAGTAAATAAATGATGAAATATTTACTATGTTTTGTTTTAATATTTGGTGGTTACACATACGTAAAAGGAAGTGAAAATAGCCGTGCCCGCATAGTAGGTGGGTCTACTACCAACATAATAAGTGCTAAATTTACAGTCAATTTACGCCTTAATGGGGAATTTATGTGCGGCGGTTCTTTAATTGCACCACAAATTGTAATAACTGCAGCTCACTGTGTTTACGATGTTCAACCATCCCAATTGACAGTAGTGGGTGGTGTAACTTATCTCTCGGAATCTGGAGTACGTCGAAGTGTTAGTAAAATTATAATACCTAAAGAATATATTCACGGCACTCATCATCCAGATATAGCGGTGCTTAAATTATCGGGCAATATGAGTGGCAATAACATTGAAACCATTGAATTGTGCAAGGCCAATTGGAAACTTGGGGATTACATAGATATTTATGGTTGGGGCACAACAAGCGAAACATTCATTCGTAAAACAAATCAAATAAGAACGATAAAAGTCCCTTTATTGACTCACAAGAGATGTTCCGATATGTATGAAGCTGGTGGCGGCAAGATAACGCAGACAATGTTTTGTGCTGGTGATTTGAAGGGTAAAGATTCCTGTGTTGGTGATTCTGGAGGGCCAGCAGTTTTCAAAAACCAATTGTGTGGCGTTGTGTCGTGGGGTATGGGTTGTGCGCGAACAAATTTTCCTGGCGTCTACACAAACATAAAAACTGTGCGAAATTTTATTGATCGAGCTATTAAAATGTAATCCAAGATTAGATTTTCTAGAAGTTACATACATAGTAGCATTCGCCCAGCTCGCTGCACTTACTAATTAATTAAAGTTGATTTAATACGAATCTACATAAATTTATATATGTTCATCACTATATTATTGTTTGTTTAAATAAAATAAAGCAAACGATTAAAATAAATAGTTTTAAATAAATATTTTTAAATTCAAACTACCACAAACAAACAAACAAATTTTAAAATACATAGATTTACACCGTGTCAACTTGTGCGCTTTAATTATAAAAAATTAAATTTCGTACGAATAACATGTACTTTGTACTTTGTCAAGAATTGAGAAGAATTACACAATGAGCACACAGAGCAAAAGTACTAAAACTGAGTTAGCGCTGAAGTAAAGTTAGACAAAAATGAAGCTTAAACTCTTTTAAAACAAATTGAGTCAATTACTGCCTAAAAAAGGCCGAATTTATTTCTTACTAGAGTAGTGGATACAAATGAATCAAAGAATAATTTGTGATAAAATGTTCTGATTTTTTTGTTGAGCTTTTTTTGTCTTATTTTAGTCGACCAGCAGGAATAAAGGGAGCAGCTGCTGCGATAACGGTTTCGGCAGGTTGCTATCTGGTTTGTGTATGTTGATGGGATCTAAAAATCACTAAATATACGATCGGTGAGTTCTCAAAAGTGTTTCTAGCCTGCTTTCTTTTCATTTATGTTATTTCGGCGTACAGGGACGATAAAGTCGGATGTTAAAGAAACTACTGCCCTTGAGGTTGCGTAGTTAATTAGACCAGGGCCGATATTGTATTGTGTGGGAAGCGTCAATATGTTTCATTAGTGGCGCGCCTTTCTCCTCTTCTGCTAGGCTAAAGTGTCCAAGCTTATAGTGCGCATTGAAGTCACCAATTAGCAGACACATTTCATTATCAAGTAGGGTCCTAATATTGAAATGATAGACAGATAGACAACTACAGGAATGTGGTAAATATAGAGGTCTAAGTTGGTGTCTCTCTTTCTGACAGCAATACCTTGAACTTCGAGGCATTGGTCTATACTATTTCGTGTTATGGATGATAAATGCGATGCCCTCACCATTGCTTCCGGTGCGCTCTTTTCGGAGAACCTTGTATCCTTTACAACTGTCCAAACAGGAATTGCTAGTCAGTTTTGTATACCGGACAAAAGCGACTAAGAAGTTGTTCTGCTGCTTCGCAGCTGAACTGTAATATAGATATCACCCCAGATCTCCGGAGCGTAATCGAGGGTGTGAGCGGCCCAATGTTGGTTTAGTCCAGAGTCTCGATTTATTTTTACTATAACAATGCCGGAAAATGTTGCTCATATAGTAAAAATTGCATAGCTGATTTACAAGCTAAAAAAGTGAGGGTAGGTAGCATTTGATTTAGGTAGTCGTTGCCCAATTCGTAAATTAACAGCCTGGCCCACGATGTAGACAAGAACATTTCTTTCTTATATTTATATTCAAAACAATAATAAAAAAACAAAAATTTTCAACGTAAATATGCGAAAGAAATTTTCGTTTCGATATTGTGGGCAAGGCTGTAAATGTTCGCTTTTTTAAACAGTCACGCGTTATTTGAAAAAAATTGTATCGAAATTCTGGGGTTTAATTTTAAACATTTAAATTCAAACACCAAGAACGTAGAAAGGGAATAGTGACATGATTTACAATACGATGAAAGCATAGAAAATCCAGTTTTCAGTTCTCCGCAATGTTTTCAAAAATTCTAGTGATCAATAAAAAAGTATTTGACAATATTACATTTTTCGAATAATTATTCAGAAGGATATAAGAAAATATTGATACATATTTTAAAAATTGGAACTTAAGATCCCATTTAACCATTAAAGTTATTGTGTAATTGTAAAGGGTGCCAAACTCCATACAATATAACTCCACTGATCTTACAAATTGAATATAAAATTATCTAAAAATTGGCGAAAAATTTTGTAATATAATTGAGGTTCTGCAACAATTTAATTTCAACTCTGTACATAATAGATTTATTAAAAAAAACTACGAATTAAAAAAAAACAAAAGCATTAAAATGCAAAATGATAAACAAAATAAAAAATTAACTTTAATTAATATTCACATGCTTCACTTTTTTAATAACAGTAAATATTGTTTTTTGTCTAAAATAAAAGATAAAAATCTTTAAAATTGTATGCCAAGTTCGTGTATAAATACTGCATTCATCGGGGAAGCATTTCGATATTTAAATAAATAATGTAAAATAACGGTTGGTTCAGAGCAAAAATAATAAAATTTCAAACGCTCTATTTTAAATATTAAATTAAATGATATGAAAATTGAAGCTAATAGAGACATTCTTCATAAAAACACACGACTAAAAGCAAATACACATTTTCGAGTGTTTAAGAAAAAAGTAAATAAATGACGAAATATTTACTATGTTTTATTTTAATATTCGGTTACACACACGTAAAAGGAAGTGAAAATAGCAGTACCCGCATAGTCAGTGGTTCTACTACCAACATAATAAGTGCTAAATTTACAGTCAATTTACGCCTTAATGGAAAATTTATATGCGGCGGTTCTTTAATTGCACCACAAATTGTAATTACTGCAGCTCACTGTGTTAAAAATGTTCAACCATCCCAGTTAACAGTAGTGGGTGGTGTTACTTATCTCTCGGAATCTGGAGTACGTCGAAGTGTTAGTAGAATTATAATACCTAAAGAATATAATCAGAGAACTTATCATACAGATATAGCGGTGCTTAAGTTGTCGGGCAATATGAGTGGCAATAACATTGAAACCATTGAATTGTGCAAGGCTAATTGGAAACTTGGAGATTACATAGATATTTATGGTTGGGGTGCAACAAGCGAAAAAAACAATCGTGAATCAAATCAATTAAGAACGGTAAAAGTTCCTTTAGTGACTCGCAGGAGATGTTCCGATATGTATAAAGCTGATGGCAGTCGGATAACTCAGACAATGTTTTGTGCTGGTGATTTGAAGGGGAAAGATGCTTGTTTTGGTGATTCTGGAGGGCCAGCAGTTTTCAAAAACCAATTGTGTGGCGTTGTGTCATGGGGTGTAGGTTGTGCACGAACAAATTTTCCTGGCGTCTACACAAACATAAAAACGGTGCGAAATTTTATTGATCGCGCTATTAAAGTGTAATTAATGGATAGCTTTCGTAGAAAATATGTACATACATAGGTACCATTCGTTCAAGCTCGCTGCACTTAATAATTAATTAAAGTTAATTAATACGAATCTACATAAATTTATATGCAAACGATTAATAGAATAAGTATTAATTAAATATTTTTTATTAGATTTTGTTTGTCGTGCTTAATTCCCAATTTTTATTCTTGATATAAACACTGAAATTTATTGGTAAGTGTCCGGCTAAAAAAACTTAACTGGCAACATGCTTTATTTTTTGCGAGAGCAATAAATCAAGTTGTTTTTGTTTTCATTTTGTTTTTTCTTAACCTACCTACAACTACAATTAATGTTGGAAGAATTCCGACTAATTGTAGTGGGGAATGTAAGAAAAGATAAACTCACTGTTAATTGTTGTTGTTTTTGTTAAAGCTTTGATAATGTTACAAGTAAAACTGTTGCTTATAATTCTTATTCGCTTAACAGTCTTCTTAGTTTAACATCTTGAGTTTTTCTAAAATCTTTGAATGAAGATTCCTGACGATCTGGCCTAAGCAACCAGTGAAATGCGCATAGGAATAGCTTATCCCTTCAACAATAAATTTCAGTGTTTTTATCAAGAATAAAAATTGGAAATTAAGCACGACAAACAAAATCTTGTAAATTAGAAATTTTATATTCCCACAAAATTACTTTGATAATAAATATTTTTTATTTAAAATTACCACAAACAAGCAAATTTAAATACATGTACATTTACACCGTGTTAACTTGTGTGATTGAATTAAATTAAATTTTCTGCGGATTAAATGTGCTTGTACTTTGTCAAGATTGCGAAGAATTAAACAATGGGCGCACAGAGCAAACATATGCTTGAAACACAACTGGGACGAACGAAGAATTATTAGAAGCGAATATTCGTCATCAGAAATAGAACACATTGGTATGTATGAAAATACACACAATCATTGCGTAGACCGAAATTCGTCCTGCGTAACGAACACTGCGAGAGGTTAATTCTCTATTTCTAACACAGACGAACGACGAATGAATTGGGACAGGGACAGCTAACCGCAGCTAAATCGTGAAGCTGTAAAGAATCACAGGAAAAAATCGCTTATATTGCGAACTTGGCTAAAATTTGCAAAAATGGCGAAAATTCGCGAAAATTTTTAATATTTCAAACAAGCCATAAAATCGATTAAAAGTCTCTTAAACTATCAGGAATGGCAAAAATTCGGTACAAATTGCTAAATTAGCGGAAATTTGCTAACAGCGGCATATTAGCAATGTCTTATATTTTTTTAAATCGTTAAATCTGTAAAGAATCACAGCCCATACAGATAAAAATCGCTTCCATCGCGAACATGGCTTAAATTCGCAAAAAGTGCCAAATTTAAACAAACGCAAAAATGTATCTGAAATCGCTAAATCAGTTAAAAAATCAATATATCCGATAATAACATAAAAAAGTTTGCAAAAATAGCGAAAATTCGCGAAAAATTTTCATTTTTCAAAGAACCCATAAAATTGATTAAAAGTCCCTTAGACTATTAGGAATGGCAAAAATTCGTTAAAAATTTCTAAATTAGCTGAAATTCGCAAAAATTTGCTTGGCATGATAGCTAAACCTAATATTTATTATAAATCGTTAAAGCTGTAAAGAATCAAAAAACTTACAGGAACAAATTGCGAACATGGCTGAAATTCGCAAAAAATTGCAAAATTTTAAACAAACCCAAAAAACTAATTTAAGTACATATTTATTTTTATAAATTTAAAAAAATTCAAGTCACATTAATACCTGGAATTCACGTACTTATTGTGTCTCATTTGAGGAATTTACGCAACGAATTCTTGCCGACGAATTCGCCGAACTATGCGAAGTTCGTCGTTCGTCCCAGTTGTGTTCATACCAATACTCGAATCGTAACTATGCGATTGAGTTAGAGTTGAAATAAAATTAAACTTAAACAAATATTAAGCTTAAACTCTTTTATAACAAATTGAGTCAATTGCTGTCTAAAAAGGCCGGTTTTATTTCTTACTAGAGTAGTGCATACCAATTCATATTTTTCATGGGCAGACTCGAAGCTGAAATCACTGTAACGCGGTACAGTATTGTAACACCAAACTATAAGCCAATGCGAACGAAACGTAAAACGTTAAAAAGAGGACAAACAAGTACAGCCTGATTGCCCTTAAACAAAAATTACTATTAAGGCAGAATGTTCCATCATGGTCTTTTGAGGCAAATAAAACACAGTTTATCATGTCACACTCTGATGAATTTAAATATTTTTCATTAATAAGATTTCTCTATGACGTGCTAAATGCCCAATTTTTATTTTTGATAAATACAGTGTAAATTCGATAATCCGGACTCCACTAATCCGGAATATTCGGTAATCCGGACAGAGTTTTGCAGCTCATTGCGTATTCTATACTCCGGATTGATTGCAACTATTTAGTCCGGATTGAATAACACCCGTTTTAATCTATTTTTTTTTATTCAAATCAAAGCATGCTTTGAAAAATACAGTCATTGCGTATTCTATAATCCGGATTGATTGCAACTCTATAGTCCGGATTGAATAACACCCGTTTTTATTTATTTTTTTATTCAAATCACAGCATGCTTTGTAAAATGCAGTTAGATTAGTGTGATATGAGTATGTTTGCACATGCGTTTTTTGCTATAAATTATTATAAGTTTTTATAAATACATACATGCGGTAATCCGGATAATTTGCTACTCCGGATTGGCGTCTGCAATCAATTATCCGGATTATCGAATTTTTACTGTACACTGAAATTTATTGGTGAGGGAAATCTAGTTTCTATGCGCATTTCACTGGTTCCTTAGGCCAGATCATCAGGAAACCTTTTTCCAAAGAATTTAGAAAAGCATTTCACTGGTTCCTTAGGCCAGATCATCAGGAAACCTTTTTCCAAAAGAATTTAGAAAAGCTAAAAATATTATACAAATAAAACTGTTTTTAAATCTTTTATTTGTTTATAGTATAAATTTTATACACAAAGTTAAGTCAACAAACCCATGTGAATGACATACAAACTTGAATTACGAAATTATTTATTGAGTTTTAAAATTTTGTCAAGGTAATGAGGAATTTTATTAATGGTAATAGCTGGAGATTGAGCGCAGTTAATTGACTATTGATTGAACTATGGATTTTCTTGAAATAAGGAATCAGATTGCTAAAGATCATATTGGTGCAGACGTTAATGCATAAAATGAAATTCCCTTTAGCACACACAGCAAATTTATGAAGGTAGAAGGTAAAAAATAGTGGTGATAAGACTCTACGTACCATTTGTTTTGTAAAAGGAGAAAAATTGGTCAAATTATCTTCTGAAACATACGAAAATAATCTATTACCCGCTTAACTCTTCTTAATAAAAAAGCAGTGAAGTAGAAGAGCAAAAAGGTACTTTTTAAGTTTTTTTTTATATAACTTCGGCAATGAAACATATGTATGTGTTTATATAGTCGGCAAAGTTACGTTAGAGAATCTAACGATTAAACGAAAACTTTTTCGTTGTAAATTTAAATAATATTATCTAGGAGATTTTGTTACACTTACCTTTATTCTTCAAATTATTAGGTACACTAATATTTAAGGCAATACCAGTTAGAAAAACATTATAGGGATTATTAATAGTCGTTGTAACGGGATAAAATTCATTAACCAGCATCGTTTCAGTGCCTAAATTACATTGCGTGACTAAATGGAATCTAAAATAAAAAATAACAAAATATACAATAAATATAGTTTAAAATTTCAAAACAAAAAACAAATATAAAAATATTATTTGAAATGTGTGTTAGTAACATCAACTACTAACTGTTTAGAAACAGTTACACTTCCTTGTTTATTATTATCAATAAGCAAAAAAAAGCAAATTAATTTATGATTTATTTTGCTTTTTTTCCTACACAGAGTATTATGTTTAATTAATAATGATGACTTACGTTGGAGTAATATAACAAATTGGATTAATAATGATATTGTCATCCAAATCACGAACACGGCTGTGATATCGAAAGGCCTTACTTATAAACGGTGAACTTTTGCACAGTAACACCGATAACTTCTCGGTGCCAATTAATGCCTCTATGCGCACCACACGTAATTGAGTATTCTCTAAAAATTGTTGGGCCTCGGTGGTGAAAAGAAAACGATAGTAAAATGAGGGCTCCAATTTAAAGTTCTGTTCAAACTGTTGTAAAGGAATTTGTGAGGCATTTGAGTCATTTTTGAAATGATCTCTTAAAGCTAAGAGATCATTAAGTGTACTATATTGCGAGGCTTGCAGTTTGTAATTATTGGAGCCATCGGTTATAATAATTTGTAGATTACGAATTTTAAGGGGAACATCTGTTTGTAATCTAAAATTCAGGGAAAAATAGAACGTATATTATTCATAACAAATAAAGAATATTTGTTTAAAATAAATTACCTCATTACTAAATTTAACCTTATAATATCATCATTTTTCAATTCGAATTTCTCAAAAGTTGTACAAAATTCTATTAACTGCGTTAGTTTATCTAAATCTATTTGTAGAGGTGTTTTGGTATTGGATAATGCCTCTTCCCAGTGTGAACGAACTTCGGGAGCATTTTGATTTTGTGGTACTGGCGGTAGACACTGAAAAAAGTTTTAATTAAAAAATTAATATTAAATTTTGTGTTGATTCGGAACATTTTTAGTGTCAAACAAATTTCAACATAAACAGGGGTGTGCTGGAAATCGCAAATGCAAAACGCAAGAATTTTTAAAGTCGTTTTTTAGTAAGATTTCTGTAATAAAATAATTTTATGACAAATATTATACAAACATTTCTCTATTAAACAGAATATTATAACAAAAATTACAAAAATTAGATAAAAAGTGTATTAAAAACTGCCTCCAAATTCTTGCGTTTGCGATTTCCAGCACACCCCCCAAAGTTTTTATTTAAGAAACATTTCGAATTCTAGCTTCTTTTCTTAAAACCCAATCTTTACTCCGAGAGAATTTTTAATTTTGAGTAAAAACCTGTACCAGCGTTGCCAGAAGATTTGGAAGGAAAATCTTCATATGGCAAAAAAAAAATATTATTTTGAAGAGGAAAATCTTAAAATTTTTAATAACAAGGGCAAAGAAGTAAAAATTATTAATTTTTTAAAAGGACACTTCTTATCATGGAAACTATTTAAATTGAAATACATAATTGGGTTATTTATACAAAATTAGGTTGTAGGCTTAAATTGTGTTTATAGTTATATTTTCCATAAAATTCTTTCTAAAAATATACTTTAAATCCATTTGTTTTCTAATAAATAAGAACGTAAAAAAGTTCATATAAATAAAGAAGTTTCTTTGGAAGTAATTAAATTCTAAAATTAGAGATATATAAATTTTGGGCAAGAAGATCATACATCATATGAAGTTTTTAGGGTTCTCAATTAAGTATTATATTTGATACCGATGTTGTATTGAAGGCATTTGAAAATATATGGATTATATGGATTTCCCTAAATATATTCCTAATGGAATTGTTATTAAAATAATTTCCACCTTTGAAAAGACATTGTAAAGCACTAATGTATATACACTTTATTTAATAATTATCAAAAACATGGAATGTGGAATTTTCACACCAAAAGCTTATTAGCTCTAGGTAACTTTTTACCACTTAGGTCTCCTCTTGGTCAGCCCTGACCCCAATTAGAACAGCTTAAAAAAAAACCAATTAAATAAAAAGTAAATAAATATATTTTTTATTACATTATTATTTTAGATAAGCAGGGGTGTTCTGGAAATCGAAAACACAAGAATTTGGAAGTTGTTTTTATTACACTTTTAATCAAATTTTTATAATGTTTGTTATTAAATTCTGTTTAATAGAGAAATATTTGTAAAATATTTGTCATAAAATTCATTTATCACAGAAATCTTATTAAAAAACGACGTTTTAAATGTTTGCCTTTTCGATTTAAAGGACACCCCTGTATACGAATTTATTATATAATTTTATTATTTTATTTTACATGCAAGTCATCGAATATGTAGTCCCTTATTTTGCACATTGCTTTTTCGCAACTGAGTAAAACGAGTTTTCCGCTTGGTTTTTGTAGTTAAATTATACTTAGCTCATAACGGGCCATAGTTTTCTGATTTAATTCGAACTTAATTCATTCAATTCACAATATATCATTTATAGAATTTACCTTTCTGTTTTTTTTTTTCAAATAATTTTTTTTCATCAATATTCCCAAAATGAACAACCGCTAATTTTTGTGTATGCTAGACAATGGTTACAAAAGTATGCATATCCAATAGACAACAAGCTGATACAAAACCTCATTGTTTTAAAAACTGACTGTTTAAAAAACTGCAAAATTATGTAAGTTGTACAAACTTAAAGTTAAGAATTTTCATTTCTAAAAATAAAAAATCTTAATTTGAGAAAAAAGATCTTCAAATCTTATTTTAGTCAAAAAATCTTCAAAAATAAGGTAAAATCTTCATTCTGGCAATGCTGACATGTACCGAGCTGACGTGTTTCGTTTAATTATACAATTAAGTACATTGGCTCACATCGTATTTTATACAGCTCATACTTTTTTCTTTCAGATTCCATATTAATAAAACTAACTGGATTAGGAGTTAAATTGGTATCATATTAAAGAGAACAGTATAAAGTTTAACGGAAAAACTTTATTTACTAAAAACAAATATATGTTTATACAAAACTTAAAAAACAAAAAAAAAAAAAACACTTGTTTTTCATTTCATAGCTTATTTTATGCAGTAAAGTTTCCATGACAAATAATTGGTACTTTTTTGTGTATGTTAAGTGTGATAGACTTTATTGTCAATAGCAGCTTTAAGCTGGTTTGACATCGATGTGACCATATTCTGGGTAATACTGGAAGAAATTTTTTGCCATTCCGTTTTTGCACAACTTAAATTTGGCCCCTGCAGCACCTAGGATGTCCCTAGATGGATAAAATGTATGACCAACCCCACTTTATTTTTCAGCTCCATCATTAATTTTTAACATATCTGCCCGCTATCTCCATTCTTTAATGGGGCTCCCATACAAAATGTTCAATACAGACTAGAAATATATTAAAGAAAAAGTCCCATAACTGCCCAGGAGTCCCCCTAGTGTGATATAATGTATGACCGACCTCAATTAGTTTTTTGTCCTTAACATTTTCTAGCGACATACTTGCCCTTCATCACCACTTCTTAGGGGGCGGGGCTCCCATACAAATATTGCGTTTTATGAAATTCTTAAATTAATTAAAATTTTTCGTCTTTTGTGAATAAAATCGAAAGATTAACAGATTTTAGTATTTTATGTTTTTAATAAATTTTTACCAAACAAAAATTTCGAAATGTTGCTAAAAAAATTATTTTTTTTGCCAAAAAACATTCAGCCCAATTAAGAAAAAAAATTCCCCAGAGTTTTCTCCCATTTTCCTTTGTAAATTCAATTGTAAAAATGGGAAAAGGGAAAATACACCCGGGGAATTTGTATTCATAATTGGGCTAATTATGTTTCTAAAACGACTGCGCATATAAGAAAAAAGCTTAACTTTACTTTAAAGTCATTTTATTGCGGAATTTCGGTTTTTTTACCGCCACTGGATTCATCGTGCCCGAATTAGGTTGTTCTCCTTAAAAGTTATTCCGACTGAAAAATGGATTCTTTTGTTCAACTCGGCCACGAACAGTTTCTACACAGCATTGTTTTTCCAAGCCAGTCCGAACATCGGAAGTCACTTTTGAAGCTGAAAGGCCTTCATTGACCTTTAATTTTCTTAACATAAATCGCTCATCATTTCGGATTAAAACTTTATTAGGTTCTAGTATACCTTTGTTTTTTTTTAACAATTTTCACTAACAAAAAGCGCAATGAGTTTTTGTACAGAAGAAGCATTAAAGTTAATCATTTCGGTTTTTTTTTCTCTGGGAATATCCGTTTTTAAATGCTTTTTTGCCAATTCCCGTTGTACACGTGTTGTCCGCGACCTTATTTCAAATTTGTTTAAAATTAATACTTTAAATGCTAAAAATTAACTTAAATTTATTGCAAAGCACAAAAGCACATATAAATTTAATTTTGAACTAAAATGAAGCCACGAAAAAACAGAAGGAATGCAGCATTTCAAGACTGTTACATAGAGAAGTGAGTGCATAAAATAAGCTGTGAGCTGAAAATAGTAGCGATTTTTCTTTATTTATTTGTAACTAATTGAAATAAAAATTCTTGCAAAAAATAAAGATTTATTCCTAATATAAAAATCGTTCTCTTTTCTTTGGAATTTTTTTTTTTAATCCTGTGAGTTTTGTATTTATGGCGACTTGAACGTGGAAATTATGTACTACATAAAATAAGCTGAGAGCTACTAAACATAATTGTATAAACATATATAATCTAAATAATTGTGGTGAATTATATTTAAAAAAAACCCATACAGTCGATTTATAGGCATACAGGTTTTTTATTTTGGCTAATAAAGATCGTCCTTCTTTTTTTTTTTTGATTTGGGTTATAAAATACTTTATAAGAATTTTAAGGCTCTCCCTTAATGGGCATGCAGTACTTTTTCGCGGAATATTCATTTTTTTATTGTGTATAAGCTAAATTATTGTTACGATCTACAATTTTCTACAAAAACCTCTTACAGTTTTAAGAGATTAGGCTTAAGTTCATCAAATTTAATTTTGATAAATTATTTTTAGTGAAGGATGACAAAGAGTTCTAATGATGGGGATGTGGTTATTCCCAAAACATTTAAATTCGACCCGAGTTCAATCTCGTGTTCAGTTAAGACAAAAAAAAAAAAAAAAAACTAAAAATATTTTAATGAAAATTAAATTTGATGAATTTAAGCCTAATTAAAATATCAAAAACTTCTACTTAAAATTTTAGATTAAACTTACCTGTAAAACTTTCCACAGATTCTCCAAGACCATAACTCTTGCACTCGGCGTATAATTGATATTAAATGATAATGCTTCTAAACTACAAGAAATAAAATCACCAACAGATGCAGAAAATAACGCACAGCGCATTGTTTTTAATAAAACATCCGAGAATAAAGAAGGCCATTTATCGTGTCGATAATCAGGTAACATCAGAGAGTATAAACTAAAAATAAAGAATATGTTTAAAAAATGAATATAAATCTTAGTACATATATAGTTATTATAATACTCACGTTAAAGCTTTGCCATGATCACCACTTTTAAAATATTCATCAGCCATATCAATAGCTAATTTTTTGCGAAATCTTAAACATTTGTAGATTTTAAATTGAGTCATAGCCAAACTTAATAAATTGATAATAGCGTTCTAAAAAAAATAATAAGAATTATGAAAACTAAAGAATTTTTTTTTTAATCTTCAACAGATTGGTTTTTTCATATTGTTACGATAAATTAATTAGCTGATCTTTTTGATGCAGACTTACCGAATGATTAAATAACTTTTCATTTTCTTTTATTATTAAATTGATTTGTTGTTCATTTATAGGTTCACCTGATGTTGAAGATATAATGCCAAAATATTCCGTATACAATGATGATATATTATTCAATTGAGTATTAAAGCTATTCTGGGGCTCTGTAGGACTTGACAATACTGTTTAAATTTAAATATAATTAAGTTATATGCAGTTTTATTTATAGTGTTTATATATGTATGTATGTAATGTGTAGCTTACCATTACACTGCATAAATGCTTCTTTACGTTTTTGTATATATTCAGCAGCCTTGTGAAAATATATACCTGGATGTTGAGTTTGAAGGGCAGGCAATCCATTTTTAATGGCCTCACAAAATAGTTCTGCAAAAACGCTATGTCTGTAGAGAAAAATTTGCGGCTATTTATAATTGGCAATTTCTCAACATTTCCCTAAGACTTTTTTGAGCATTTGTATATTTTAATCAAAAAGATAAGGAAGTAAAGACATAACGGAAGGTTTAACCTCGAATGTCCACCATATTCAATTTTAATTTTTTCAATAACAGTTTCTAACAAACATCTAAGCACTAAATTCTTATTTCGAAAGATTTGCGATTAAAGAAAAGGTGTGCGAACACTACAATAAAAGTAACTCTATGCAACAAAAACTTAAATTTTATATCGTTGGCTTAATATGCAAACCTGCTAACCCCTTTCAGTAAATTTTACAGGAGAGACAAAAATATGTGCAGCTTAAGAGAAAAACCAAAAATATAGTTGGTTTTACACACTCCAAGACTCAAATTTAAAAAAAACTACACGTTGGCCAAAATCTCAATTTACTTAAAAAGTGGATTAAGCAGGTTTGCATATTAAGCCGACGATATTTTCCCGGGAACGGAAAAAAATTACTGGAAATTTCAGACTATATTCTATAAGTTCAAAGGTAAAGCTGACTTCATTAACGCAATGCGATGAAACACTGAAAGTAATAGCTTCGTAAACTCCACAACTTTTCTCTAGACAATCGGGCATGTTCTAGAAATCTAAATTAATTGGAATTGAAATCGAACGAAATGTTGATTTCTATTATTTACAAAATAAGATGGTCATATTTTTATAAACTTTCATTACAGGCTCGTTTTCCAGTTTGGTTCGATTTAAAATCCACTTCATTGCGACTTTCATAACATGCCTAAATGCCTTAAGTTCATTATTGCATGTTAAAGGTTAATTCACTTCACAACAATTAAAAAATTTGTTCACTGTTTTTATTTGTGATGATATGTTAATGCATTCGTTTCTAGTATTGTTTTGAAACACTGCATTTATGAAGTCAGCCTAAATATCTAAACAAATCGCATAAAAAAGTATCAAAACATTTTTTTCAACTCAGTTTACAGATAACCTCCCGATTTCGAATGAAAAACAATAAGATAAAAGAAGATACATAAAAACGATCAAATCGCTTGTTTCACAAAATATACTAAATTAAAGAAACATTGTTTAAAAAATCAGCAATGTGGAATATTTTTTTTTTTAATTAACGATTTGAGTGGCAAAGAAATTCTCGTTTTTCTTTAATGTTTCTTTCTTTAAAAAACGGACTTATAAAAAAACTGTAATTTATTTTGCAAAAACTTAGTGACCAAAAAATTAAGAAACTTACTGTTTACTTAGCCAGGCATAATGTTCAAATACTAAATCCTTATAGCCCACACGATTTTTATACTTTTCAATGTGGCTAATGAAATGATTGATAGAATCTCTGGGTACTTTTAATTTAAACATTAAGCGACATATTTTGTAATTCAGGAAGCCGGCAACAGTTTTTATTTCCAAACAATTGGTATCATTAATACGTATCTCATCTAAAGTTGTATAAGATTGGGTGTAATGCCTGAAATATATTCATAGATATAAATAAATGAATTCGAAAATATAAAAAAATTACTTTAATGCCGTGCTAAAATCTTGACGCATTTCTGCTACAAAACCCAATTTAAATTGATGTCTTATCTTTAATGTAGTGTGAGCAGCTGTTAGTTGATCTCTATGGGAACGTATACGTTTGGACATAAGTGTGTAATAAGATTGAGCCATATCAAGGAAAGCAGATTCTAAACGTAGGGCATAACCTGTTATAAAAAAAAACTTATTAAGATTTGTTTTTTTTAATATTGCAATGACTCACCCATTAAATGTTCCGTATGCGGCAATAAAAATAACATTTTACTATTAAGACCACAAGCCGATGTTAAACTGGCAGCCCTTTCAGAAGCCAACATATCTTCGCCGGGCGGTAATGGTGCCGCTTCCTGTTGCAAAACTAAACAAATGCGAGTATTGCGTTCTTGTAAAGAATTTTTAAGTGATTGTATTGTAGCGGCACATAGCATTTGTTTTTCAGTCCAGTTGGCATCACTCCATTCCATGTCTTGAAATAAAACAACCACAGCCGGTAATACATGTAAATGTTTTAACATCCAGTTGCGTTTTAAAATGCCTTTAGGATGATACCATTCGTAGGAATTTCTCTTTGGTTTGGCCACTGGAAAGTCATAGTTATTTGGTAGGAGTTTAAACTGTACCGCAGCTCTAAAACAAAAGAATCTTAAATTAACATCCACTTCCCAATATCTGCTAATCGCAACAATACCTATCCGCTTTACGATTATTGCTAAACGCGTCCCATATTGATTTGTGTACGGCATTACGGTTGACATCCAAGCCACAGAAACCAATCAAGGGCTGGGGCGCTACCAAGAGCTCGGAGGGCAAAGCTGTAGACTCTATATTCATATTTTACATAAACAAATTTACTTAAACGTTCTGTCCAAACTCCTTACAAAATCGTTGTCGTCGCTAATTGTAGCTTTTCTTTTTGGAATCCTAACTAGCAACAACTACAAGTACAACAATAAACAAACACCTTAAAAATTGTACAATATCAAGTACAACAGCAACTGAGCAGCAGCGATAAAATTATGTTGACAAGTGTATAATGACAACGGCACAGCCTTCAATTGTCGAAGAAAAAACCAATAATATTTCTAGGTTTTTCCTTCACTTAATTTAACAAATATTTTCACAATTTCATTTAACAGGCGTTTTTATTCAATAAATTATTAAATTATCAAACAAAAAATTATTAAATGTTGGGAATTTATATATTATTTAAAGAAACACAACTTTTTTCGTTTTGCGAGTACTAATGACGTTTAAATTTTTTTTGTTTTAGAATTCTGACAGATAAAATTGTAGTCAGCTGCTTAATTAAAAAAAGGAATAAAGTAAAATTAAGAAAAGTTGGTGTTGCCATTGGCGGGTTTTTTGTTTTATATAGAATAGTTTAAAAATAAAAATTTAACCCATAGAGCACACACAGTGGTGAAAAAATTACGTGTTAAAAAATTACCAAATCAGTTGCGAATGCAGCTTTCGAGGAGAGACAGAATCGAAATGGCAATGTGTTAAAACAGGCCGCTACAGTCAACACAAATTTCGTGATCAAAACAAAAAGTAGAAAAACACAAACGACCCCAATAAAAAATTGTAGAAATGTAAGAGTTTTGCTTACATGAATTTTATATGGCGAGTTCCCACTTTGAAGCAATACATTTTTGACACATAAAGCGCATTATGCAGCGCATGAAAAAATTGTTGAATGTAACGATCAACTTTACATACTGAATGTTTTTTAACAGTTATTTTTTAGTATTCACCCTTACAAACCTGCTTCGTAGTAAGGGAATGTCGTAGCACTTGAAATTTAATTTTTTATAAAAATTGTTGAGAGTTCTTTCACTTACTTTACTGCATTTCTGTATGTCTTATTGCGTAGCGCATAATTGTGCGCTTATTTTTTTAAATGTACCATTAGTGCTTCGCAAAATGATAAAAATTTTTATTGGGACGTTAAACAAAAGCATTAGTCCAACAAATGTTTTGTTTTGTGCAAAAAAATTTATTTAGTAATATTGTTTTGTTTTGTGGTTAACTTTAGAGTTAATTTTTACAACAGTTTTGCAAAAAAATCTCAATTAAAGATAGTTGTTTTCATTTTATTGCGGCCTAAAAGGTGGTGCAAAGAGTATGCAAAAAGGCAATTTTTCAAAGAAATAGACAGAAAATGAACAGTATCTTCCGTCTCGTGTCAACTCGGCTTGCACTCTGTGCCATTTGTAAACTGCTCTGGTCGGGGAAGTATCTCGTGCTCGTTGTCATTCTCGTTCTTGTTAGTCTAGCTTTCTTGCGCTTTACGTTTTACAGCATAATCAAGGTACATTGCACAAGATAGAAGCATTCGGAATATATCTAGCTGTCCATTTTTATACCCTCCACCTACCCTAGTGGTGAATGAGGGTAAACTAAGTTTACATTCCATAATTTATAATGCTATCATAATAAAATTTGGTACAGTTTTATAGGACAAGAAATTATACCGTGAAATTTCGTAAAGGTCGGTCCATAATTTACCCTAGGCCCCATATAAGCCCTACTCCCAGAAAACCGTTTAGTACGCCTTCAACCGTAATAATGCTATCATAATAAAATTTGGTCCGTCACAGTTGTATAGGACTAGAAGTTACACTGACAAATGAGACCCATATAAGCCGTACTCAAAACAAATAACCTTTATAAATAATGCTATCAGTTTTATAAAACTAGAAATCACACTAATAAATTTCGTGATGATTAGTCCATAATTTACTTTAGGCCCCATATAAAGCCCACTTTGGTAAATTTATTAAATACGCCTAAAACCATAGCAGATATAGATATTGCGGTAAATTTCTTCCAACTTAGCTTCATATAGCCAGAAAAAATGTTATGCAATTTTGTGATATACGGTCCATAATTTACCTTAGATCCCATAGTTAGCAGCCTTCCGAAATCCACTGTAAACGCTAAAACTAATTTCACCGCTGTATTGACATTTATTCAAATTTATGTCTTTTAATACCAGAAATAACTCTAAAGAATTTTGGGATGATTGGTCCATAGCTTACCTTGGCTCTAATATAAATTCCCCTCCTGAAAATCATTTAAGTTCGGCTTAAACTGTTACGAATCACGATATTTTACTCAGGCTAGTTAAAATTGCTTTAAAAAAAGCAAAAACTTTCTGATTGTCGGTCAATAATTCAATATAGGTCTAAACCGCAACCAATTTTAATGCTCGCGTCTGTTTTTATTAAGATAAATTAATAATAAATTGATATCATATTGATCCCACTTCTGAAATATACGTATGAAATTTCAGATTTCTCATACAACAATGTATAAAGTCTAATGATATTCAGTGTTGACGACATATATAATATCCACCGTAAAAATTTTGAGTTTCTTGAAGCATTTCATTAAGTCTGGTTCACATTATGAAAGTTTTCTATCAGAAAGTCTGAGCTTATAGGTGAGAGAGGAGAGAAAAAAGCATGTTCTTTATAAATAAGAACCAATAAACTTAGACTTTCTGAAAGAAAACTTTGTTGCGTGAACCCGGCTAAGATATTCATACTATTCCTGAAATTTTGAATATATTGTTACGAAAGTAACTTTAGTTAAGAATTAGTTGTAATTATTAGTTAAGAATTAGTTGTATTTATTAGATATCTTGTATTTATTAGTTGTCTTGTATTTATTAGTTGTCTTGTATTCATAAGTAATTTTACTAGTTTACATTGTTATTAAAAATTGTTATAATTTAGTACACTTCAATCCCAATGTGCAGAAAGCCCTCGAAATGACCGCTAAAAAAGATGTAAAATTATGTAAACATAAGTGCCGCCATAAATCAAATTAGAGTGGTGAATAGTAAAGCCTCGAACCTTCGAAAAACATTTCGAATGTTCTGGACAACCAAATTGCAGTATAAATACTAACGACGACTAGCATAATAAGATCACTCTAAGTTCAGACTTTGTCAATAACGTATAACGCAGAGAAAATTATAGTTGGTTGTGAATAAAAGCTATAAATTACGTGTTTAAAGTGTTGTGTTTTATTTATTTTTATTAAAGTTGCAATAAAGAACTCGAAACGGTTTATTATAAAGGAAATAAACCAAAACGTTATTGAAAGGCAGTAACGTAACAATTGGTGTCAGAAGTGAAATTGCAAAAATAAATAAAAGTGAAAAAATAATAAAATAAAAAAAAAAAATAAAAAATTACATAAATAAATTAATTAATTAATTTAAAAAAAAAAATAGACAGCAATGAAATTTGAAGAGCTTAAAGTAGAACAGCTCAAAAAAAATTAGGCAAGTTGGATCTGCCAACTGCAGGTAATAAAGCAGAGCTGCAAAAGAGACTAATAGATGAATTCGAGCGACGCAATATGGACATTGTGAGTTACGAATTTGAGGACAAAGAAGAAATAGAGGTATGTACTCGTGCCATTGCTAGCAGTATGGATTTAAATACAATGTTTGCCGCTATGATGGAGCAAATGAAGAAAATGTCTGAAGAAAATTCCAAAAGCTTGGTGATGATGATAAAAGAAAACTCGAGCGATATTCTACATGAAACTTCTAGAATAATGAATGAAAATTCTAGAAAAATGGAAGAGAAGTCGATCACCATCCTGGCTGAAATTCAAGAGAATTATAGAACAACTAATGAGAAACTTCAGGCTACTAATGAAAAACTAGAGAAGCTTCAAGATACTTCCACAGTCATAAATGAAAGAGTAAATGACATGGAAATTTAATTCAACAAAAAGCTGTCTGATGTAAAAATAGTAGTTGATGAAAAACTCCACAATCTGGAAGCAAAAGTAAATGGTATACAATGCCAAGAGGGACCAGTGCGGGTTATTCCAGAAACTTTTAGTAGAATAAAGGCCCCTTGCTTTGACGGTAGTGTTCCATTAAATGTTTTCAAGTTCCACGGTAGTGTTCCATTAAATGTTTTCAAGTTCCAGTTCGATACAGTTGCCAACAGAAATGCATGGAACAGTGAGGAAAAAGCAATCGAGCTAATTCTTGCTTTAAAGGGGACTGCGGCTGAAGTGCTTGAAAGTGTACCAATTAGCTGTAGAAACAATTATGATGACACAATGGTTGCACTGCAGCGTAAATATGGTGGGGAACACAAGAAAGAGATATACCGAATGGAGTTGCGTGGCAGAGTGCAAAAGGCAAACGAAACCTTACAGGACTTCGCACTGGAGATTGAGCGGTTGGTACAGCTAACTTATCCTGGTAAGAATCATCCTTTTTTGGATCATTTTAAAACTGAGGCATTTGTAAACGGTATTCGTGATGCTGATGTTAAACTTGCGGTATTTGCATCACAAAAACCTACATTTGCAGAAACTGTTTCATTTGCTTTAGCCCAGGAAACCGCAAGAATTATTTCAAGACCTCAAGTAGGCAAGGTCCGAAGGCTCGATGTGACCGGCGATGGGGAAAGGGATATTGTGCAGTATTTAAAAGAAGCAGTTATAGAAGCTTTAAGTGAGAAGCAATCTAAAACTAAAGTAAAATGCTATAATTGCGGAAAGATTGGTCACATACAACGTAACTGTAAAGCACCGAAAAAACGTACAAGATCTGCTTTCCCGCCCAGAAACAACCAGCGGGGTAATCATCAGTCATCACAGGAGTCGCCGTTAAGTATGGAGGGAGTGCTACCTTTCGTATCTCAGGACTCGACAATAAATTTAATAGTGCCAAAGAGTAACAAAAGTATTACGACATTTGGCTACTTCTATGGTAAAAAGCGCATTTTGACTATCGACACTGGTGCAGGATTCTCGATAATAAGGCCTGATTTGGTTAAGGGAGCTGTCGAACCACTAAGCGGAGTGAGCTTGCGAACAGCTACAGGTGAGCCTGCTACTGTCTATGGGAAAACACGTGTGGTGTTAAGAATTGCCGATATTGTCACTTTTCATGAGTTTATTGTGGCCGACATTGTAGACGAAGTACTGATTGGCGCAGATTTTATGATAAGTCATAATATAAGTCTGAATTTGGGAAAGCAAATCATGTATTTGTGTGATTATGAAATACCCCTGGATGTTGGGTATGAAAGTGAGGCTCGTGTGGGACAGCCTCTCGCATGTACTCGGCAGAAATCGTCAGCTCACAGAAAAGTTGAAAAACGAGAAAAAGTGGTTGCACAGGTAAGACAGCTTAGCAGATTGGAAGACAGGCACTGTACGGAAGCAGATAGAAGGGAATGCGTCAGTGAAGGTAGAGCCCAGTAAAGATTGGATAGCGGTGCAAAGAAGAGAGCCCGTATTGGCCAAGGTTATGATGGCCAAGAGTATAGGTGGAAGACAAAATTTCAAGGTAAACTGCCCAAAGCGTCAGGCAGCCAGGAGCACAGTAAACAGAGGTTGTGCGTCGCTTTCGCAGTGCAATTGTAAAGCACTATCTATACTCGAAGATAAGCAGGTATCTTCATTGGAGCGGAGAAATCCGTACGACCATAGAAAGTCCTTGCGTGTCCATAGAAAGATGTCCAGGAATGATCGGGTGGTGTATCCTGAAGGATCTAAGAAGGGCCAGTTGGTATTGCAAATGAATCAACCACCAAAGGAAGGATTAGTTGCCAAGCCACAAATACCTTGGAATGGTTCATATAAGGTGATAAGGAAATTAAATGATGTTGTATACAAAATACGGAAATATAAAAGGCCAAGGGCCAAAATGAAAGCTGTTCATTAAGGACGATTAACCCCTTATGAAAGAGGTGATTCTGAGCCTATTCGGGACGAACAGGCTTAAGTGGGGGGCAGTGTTACGAAAGTAACTTTAGTTAAGAATTAGTTGTAATTATTAGTTAAGAATTAGTTGTATTTATTAGTTATCTTTTATTTATTAGTTGTCTTGTATTTATTAGTTGTCTTGTATTCATAAGTAATTTTACTAGTTTACATTGTTATTAAAAATTGTTATAATTTAGTACACTTCAATCCCAATGTGCAGAAAGCCCTCGAAAAGACCGTTAAAAAGAGGTAAAATTATGTAAACATAAGTGGCGCCGTAAATCAAATTAAAGTGGTGAATAGTAAAGCCTCGAACCTTCGAAAAACATTTCGATTGTTTTAGACAACCAAATTCCAGTATAAATACTAGCGGCGACTAGCATAATAAGATCATTCTAAGTTCAGACTTTGTCAATAACGTATAACGCAGAGCAAATTATAGTTGGTTGTGAATAAAAGCTATAAATTACGTGTTTAAGTGTTGTGTTTTATTTATTTTATTAAAGTTGCAATAAAGAACTCGAAACGGTTTATTATAAAGGAAATAAACCAAAACGTTATTGAAAGGCAGTAACGTAACAATATTTAATATTGCGAGTGGAAAAATAAGCAATTTAAGGATCAGTCAGAGAAAATTAATTTTTCAATTTGAATTGATATAAGTCCAAAATTAAAAACAGACTTTATCTGAACTCCGTTAATTACATGGTGCTTCAGTGAAAATTTACTTGGAAAGTGACCTAGTGTAGGTTAAAGACCTTATTGAGTAGATCATAAATCAATTTTAAAAGTTAGGAAACACCCTCAAATTTCGGAGTTATTTAAAAAAACCATTTTCTGGTAGGTTCGAGTACTTATGAACACGTAACTCAGTTGTTTTTTATAATGCATATACAAAAATATAAATACTAAGTTTTAGAAGGACTTTTTTGACACGTAAAAAAAATTGAGGTAAGGATCCGAGGTGGTATAAGTGGCGCCCAGAATTTGAAGTCGGATTAAAAATGAAGCCACTGTCAAGCCATGAACAACGATATGCGATTTGATGAGATCGGACTTTAAATGGCAACGCTACATATAAAAAACCCAAAAGGCTGTATTTGGGGGCGTGGCAGAAAAAATGTTTTCTGTTTTAGAAATATCATTGACATATCTTTCATTCTACGGGATGACTGACACAATAAAATTCATACAAATTGTTGCTGAAGTAGAAGTAGACTCAACTTTTTAAAGAAAACTTCTACTTCAGCAACAAAAAAAAAAAATTTGAAATGACGTTTATAATAATTTTATTTAGTTTTGAATGAAAATTTTAACAAAATGTTGTAAAAAATAATAATAAATGAATAATATTGTTGTTGGAAAAATTTGCAAACGGTTTCTTAATGCAAAGTGTGTGAAAAAAATTGTTGCTGTACTTTTAACACCAGTGAAAATGTTGCTGCCTATTGTGAATGAAGCTTAATACTTTTTGCATTGCTAAAGGCTAGCTTACACTATTATACTTTGTATTAATACATGTCAAAAACTCATATAATATGAGAAAGTGTGATAGTGTGAATGCAATGTGTCATAGAAATGACGAGTATTAATCAATTTAACATCCCATATGACTTCATCACTTTTTGAAATTTTTCGAAACAATAATACTTTTAATTTGATCAAAGTTGCATTTTAACAAAAGCATGTTCATGTGTGATAGTGTGAACAGAAACTGTAATGTTGAATTAGATTTTTTGACAGTCGCGACAAAACTCATTAGATTCCTATCTCACAAAGTAGTATGGAATACGTAAGACTTGTGTGATAGTGTAAACTAGCCTTAAGTAAGATTAAGCTTACCAACATTACCAGTCATGGCGTTAGCGCCGTTTGTTGCCAATCCAATCAAATTTTTGAAAGGAACATTGCTTATTTATGAAAAGCTTTTAAAAGAAAAATTGAAACGGGGTTTGAAGCTCGAATAAGGTCGAAGCTCGAATAAGGTGAAAAAACTATACAACAATCAGGATTTAAAAGCACCCATCAGCTGGATCCTTTTTATTTTTGCTTTTGCCACTGCTATTTATAGTTTCATCAACAAAAAAAATTTGTTTGGTAAAAAAATTTTGCACTTGTCTGCTTTGCGACCAGTGTTCTAAATTTGTTAAAATAACATATGTTGTACATTTTCCAAAACCGACCAAAATTAGGCTTGGCCGACCATGCGACTAAACCAAAAATATCCGACCAAATTTGGTCGGAAAAGACCAAGTTCGGCAACCCTGATTAGGGTTCCCAACTTTTTTTGTTGCAATTAAAGTACATTGATTATTAAAGGTTAAGAAAAAAAGTACACAGTATAAATATAAAGTACAATTAATTTCTTTTTATTGTTATATTTAAAAACGTTTTTTTATTGCTTTTCGCATGTTTTATCAAACAATTACACTGTGCTAGAATTTGACACTTTTTTTTGAGACAAGCCGGGCAACCTAATTCGGGTACGCTGAATCCAATACATGTTCAAAAACGGTTCAGTTTATTGAAATTACAAAAAAAACGAAAGTCCGCAATAAAATTTCCTATAAACGTTAAATTTTTTCTAACATGCGCAGTAGTTTTAGAAACATATTTTTTTTTTTTTACACAAAAATAATTTTTTCGAAATTTTTGTTTGTTAAAAATCTATAAAAAGTTACAGCTATGCTTCTAATTTTTTCCAGACATATAAAAAACAAAGCTTCACTCAAAGCAAGCTATAAATGATTAAAATCTGTTAACAACTTTTGATTTTATTCACAAAAGTCGAAAAATTTTAATTAATTTGAAAATTTCATAAAACGCAATATTTGCATGGGTATGTCACGAAAAATTGTTAAGGCGACTCCTTGGCTGTTATGGTAAGTTTTCTTCAATATTTTTCTAGTCTGTATTAAACATTTTGTATGGGAGCCTCCTTAAAGAATTGAAATTTTGTTTAAAATGTTTGTTAAACGAGTCACTTTTCTGCTCGCGATCTAAAAGCAGGCAGTAATTTGAAAGAATTTTGCACTCTGGTTTTAAAAACAGGCAGTTATTGTACTCAAACAAAACAAACAAGTGAAATAGTGCTGTCGGATTATTTTTTTTTTTTTCGAAAAATCGTCCTGCAAACATAAAAAAAACATCAACAAATGGCCCTAACTAATATTAATTTGTTGTTCTTTAGTTTTTCTAAAAAAACTTGTACAATAAGTAGTTATTATTATTTTATGACTAATAAAACCCTGACTAATATAACCTGAATCTATTTTGAATTCAAGATAAATCTAATCATGCGAAAAAACAAAGTATTTTCGCGTACTTTATTGTTCTCTTATAGTAAAGAGTACAATTACTCCAAATAACGTACAATACTTTATTAAAAAGTACGGTTGGCAAGCCTAACCCTGATCTACATACATTGACAAAAATAAATGCAATAAATAATAACGCTTATCGTAAATAAAACCTGAATAACTCTTCACTCGAAATTTTGCTTTTGTCCATAAATTTTTTAGGAAAAAAAAAACCAAAACTATCACTAATATAAAACTTTAAGCTTTCTCTTTTACAAAAATGTCTTTTTTTCTGTGGTACCTAATACATAAATATGTATATAAAAGATTTTAAATCGTTTAATTTTAAAGACTGAAAAAATTGGCACCTTGCTAGTTTCGGAACAAAAAATCGTTAAAATGACAATAAGTCTTCAAAACTGGCAGCCGTGATTCCATGGTTTCTCAAAAACTCACTACGCATGGTAGTGAATCCAATTATATTTACCACAAAAACCGTTGCCCAAAATAAATGCCCAGCATTATCGACACAATAAAGTCATCGAAGCGTTGCATTATCGACATAATACTGTTTTTATCTTAGCAAATACACCCACCTTGGCACTGTCTTCGAAAACGGTTGTTGTCTTGACAAAAATTAAAAGTTTCTCAAACATAAGCCGTCAAAGCAGACTTTAATTTAAAAAAATAAAATTGCCATATTCGCATATGGTAAGTTTATTACAGAATTCAAGTCCGATCGAAAGTGGAATTAAGTCTGTACATATTTTGCTTCTTTAAGCAGCACATACACTTGCAATATTATTGTATATGATATTCGCCATATTATTTCCTATATTATGCAATAAGTCGCACAATGTTTTCATTTATTCAATAAAAAGGTGAACATAACCTATAGGAATAACATAAACAGCATTGTACAATGTTGCCAACACACTTCACTTTCTTTTTGTTGAGCAATAAAAATCAAAAGTCTTGATTGTTGCCAGTATATTGTGCCACCTTCGAATATCACATACATATTGGCGATATAATTGTACAGTACGTAAAATTCAACAATTTTATTGCAAGTGTATGAGCCGCTTTAGAAATAGTAAAACGAAAATATATTTCGGAATTAAGCTGCTTTTAGTTTTCTAAATGGAATTGCTATTTCGAGTAAATAATTTATCAAATAAAAATGTTAATAAAACTGATTGAAAATGATAGAATAAATAGTATGTTTGATTATTATGTACACTAATTTCTTTAGTATTTATGGTGTTTTTAAGAAACAGACACTAAATTGCATTTTTTTAAAATAAAATGTCACATTTTTTTTTGTAGAAAAGAAAACACCATTAGTTAATATTTACACATAAGAGTAAATAATTCACGTAACAATTGTTTGCACTTTTTGACGTGTAAAGGGATCGATTTGATTAATTTTTGTGTAGTAAACAAAAAATATTTAAGCCAAATTCTCGAAATTATTTTTTCTTTTACGGTAGCGTATTGAACTTTATTGCTTGCTACAACTGAACCTGTACGTTATAAGCACCTAATTGCTGTAAATAAATCGAATTCGCAAATTTTAATCTTCTTAAATGTTTTTACTTAAACAGGGGCATTATTTTAAGTTAAAGGACTGAAAAAAATTGCTCTGGTGTTTTTTATGCCTTTTACCAATCCGAAATATTTTGCAGCTAAATTTTTTGAGCCAAAAAATTTATTTGTGCGATTTGTGCAGTGAGTGAATTTTGTTAGTAAGAAAGACAGGATTGGGTATTATATGAGATGGGTCCAAAACCAATTTTTTTTTTAATTTTTAGCTAAAAGGGTCTTTAAAATTATTCAATATATTGGACTCTAGATTTTTGGGTATTCTTTTTTTTCTACTAAAAGCGATCTTTTAAAAAGAGTCTTAAAATATCTTATTTTTTTTTTTTTTGATTTTTTTAAAAGACTTCTTTCTTAATAAAATTAATTGAATTTCAAACATAAATTACTTTTTATATGGGGACTTAGCATTTAAAATATTAAAAAAAACTTTTAAATTAAAATGAAATCTAAAAGAAAATAGGAGGATTTATTTCGAACAAAATTTAACATTAATGTTACTAATTTACCATAAAACCACCATTTTTTTCCAAAGTGATGAAAAAAAATTAAATGGAAAATGTTTAAAACAAAACGGAAAAAAGAGAATTAAACTTAAACAGACCGAAATTTCTATCATTTTATATGAAAATTTGTGAACATTTATTCCATACATAGTCAAACATTTGTGAGGGTATGAAACCATTATGAAAACTAAAGAGAAATTAAAAAAAATGTAGGGGAAGGGTATGCAAAAAATCACCCCCAAACCAACAAGTTCACCCTCACTCATTACACCACGCCGACCATGGCAAATGACGCCCTCTCATATCAGAAAAAAATCATTATATTTTTTTATTTGTAAAATTGAAAAAAATGTTATAAAAAAATGGCGGTTTCCGGCGGTTTGAAGAGAAACGAATGAGACCAACAAAAAAAAAAATGTTAAATAAAAACAATGTCTATTAAAGGGCAGGGGTTAGCAATGACAGCCAAAGTATAGAAAAAAAACGGGAAAAAATGTATTTGTTTATGCAAATGTATTAGTATATGAGTTAGTGAGTTAGTGTATGCATGTTTGTGAGTGAGTCTGCTAAAGTATAACACGCAAAACACCCTCATATTGGTATGAGTTTACCCTCATTCAGGACATTCTATTAAAGTTGAAAAAAATGGGAAAAATATAAAAAATCCACCCCTCATCATTGCAAAAAAAAAAAAAAAAAAAAAATTAAAAAGAAACGAATGAATGAAAAAAAAAAAACAAAACTCCTCTGACTAACGAGCATTATGAACAGTACGTAATTACCAACACTAAAGCAAAGCAAAATTGGAATAAAATAGAAGTGGAAAAAATTACATCCTTCTTTTGCCTGCTACATTCTGTATACGACAATATAGATATTATTAGTTTGCTGTTACGTTTGCAAGCTCATGATATAAATATGCTATTCTTTTTTCAATTTTATAATTTCACTAGCGAGCTACCACCATTGAATTAAAATTAGTAAAACTTTTTTAAGCACATTTCGTGTAAATTGTCTTTTCCAATTTAGCCTAATTTTTGCCAGATGTTGTGCATTAATATCCAAGCTCAACGTTCATATAAATTTCCTGAAAATAAAAAAGATGTTCATATTTCCTCAGAACAACTTCGCACTACTAGTAATCCTCGATTTTGGTGGATCGTATGTTTAAACGCTCTTAATGTTTTCTTTTACCATTATTAAGCTGCTATCAAGACGAATTCACTGGAAGGGTGGGTCAAGTCAACATATGGTCGGTGGTCGACTTGTCAAAGTTTTTATGCAAACTAGTTTTTTATGTAAACTAACCTTTTTCTTCTAGCATTATTTTTGACAATCCGACCACAGAAGCAGTGTTGTTGTAGAATTGACCTCACCTTCTAGTCAATTCGTCTTGGCTGAATTAGTATTGAGTCGGTTACGATGATCAGTCTTAATAAGTTTTAGTTGGATAAAATTTTTCTAATATTTTATTTCTGTACATTTTGCGTACAGATTCAAAAGATACGAAAAATTTCAGGATTATACATGGTGAAGTCTTCAAAAGATACGAAACAACACTGATCGGATATACTACGGCCACTTGAAAATTGGTATGAAATATACGTAGAAAAATTCTCGCCAATTTTTTTTCAATTAAGCCATTAAAAAAAAATAAAATCAGTTTTAATGTAAAAATAATTCAAGTGAATTAAACGTTTCTATATACATATCAACAACATTACTGCAGAAAATGTTGTTAATATGAAAAAATATTTAATCGATATTATTAATTTGTTTACTGGTGCCAAATTTAATTATATTTTTTAATTAATATTACAAATCAAAAGTAAATATTGGGAATACAAAATTTTAATTTAAAAGATTTTGTTATTCGTGCTTAATTCCCAGTTTTTATTCTTGATAAAAAAACTTGAAATTTATTGTTGATGGGATAAGCTATTCCTATGCGCATTTCACTGGTTGCTTAGGCCAGATCATCAGGAAACTTCATCCATAAAGATTTTAGAAAAACTAAAGATATAAAACCAAATAAAACTGTAAAGCGTATAAGAATCATAAGCAAAAGGTCTACTTGTAACAATATCAAAGTTTAAACAAAAACATCAACAATAAACAGTGAGTTTATCTCTTCTTACATTCCCCACTACAATTAATTGGAATTCTTCCAACATTAATTGTAGTTGTAGGTGGGTTAAGAAAAAACAAAATGCAAAAAACAACTTGCAAAAGCATGTTGCCAGGTAGTTTTTTTAGGTCGTGCACTTGCCAGTTTATTATCAAAAGTAATTATTGGGAATACAAAATAACAATAACAAAATCTTTTAAATTAATATTACAAATTTTTTAATTTAAATCAATTTTTGTTTTTTCTGTGTACTTCACGTCCCATTCTCACACCTACCATGGCCCGCTTAGAAGGTCTGCGCGTAAAAAATGGTGGAAATGTCAAAAACAATTGCACGTTAAAAACACAACTCTGCAAAAAACCAGCAGGCGTTTTGCGCAGACCTACCAATTGGAACATCATAACTAGAAAATATACTTAAATAATTTTCACAAAAATGTGTCGAGCCACGAAACGAGATTTAAGATTTTTATCTTAATGTTTAATACAGAGCAACTGAAAGAGATTTTTGTGTTTTTAAGGATTGGAGGACCGTAAGCGAAGTACTGACCAATTATACCAAATTTGCTGTAAATTATACAAAAATAATAATGTGACTATATCTTTAAAACTAGAGCTGGTAGGGAAAAACTTATGACTCTGGTTTCTTTACTGCAGACAAGCATAGAGCTTCGCGGGAATAGCTAAGGAAATTAAAAAAAAAAATACCCCCTTTCAAAGTTAAGAACCTGTTTCGCGAAATTTTTAATGGTTTTTGAGATATTAAGCATTATGTTTGCTCCATATAAACTATGTTAAAGTTTTTAAGTATTGTTTTGCTCTACACGCAACTATTTGGAGATTGCATCAAATTCTTCATATAAAAACGTACAAAATGAATTTTACTTTTGCTTTGCTTCATTGCCGTACGAAAAAAAAGTAGTTTAAGCAAAAGCATCGTTGAAGCAGTAGGTCTACGCAAAACGACAGCCGAGATTTTGTTGAGTTGTGTTTGTTTCTATGCATTTGTTTTTGTAGCAATCGTATTTAATATCTTCATCATGTTATACACAAACAAAGTGTGTTTTGTTTTTTTAATTGTTGTATTTCTGCATAGACCTAATAATTGCACAGAAAAAATTCTCCAAAATTTTTCACCAATTAGAGCATTAATCAAAAAAAAAAAAAAATCAGTTTTAATTAAAAATTTAATCAAGTGAATTAAGCGTTTAATCAAGTGAATTAAACGTTTAATTAATACTATTAACTGGTTTAATTGATACTATTAATTTGTTTACTGGTGCAAATTGAATTAATTTTTTAAATAATGTCACAAATTTTTTTAATTGAAATCAATTTTTATTTATTTTCTGTGTGGATCATAAGCAAAAGCAAAATAAAATGACAACAAGAAAAAAAAAATAGTTTTCTAAAATAATAAACACGTGTTGTAAATAGTAAAAATTTCTACAATTTATAAAAAATATAAAAATGGAACTTTTTTTAAATAAATAATGTTGACTTTTTATTAGATTGTTAATATAGAAACTTTCATTTCAGCAAGCTACTCAATGCATAGCAATAAGTATAAGTATGCAGCACAAAAATTTAAATTTTATTTAGAAAAGTAAGCATGCGGCACAAAATAATATATTCCACTTTTAATATAATACTATTAACTTCTAACCCAGTAAAAATTTCGCTTACATTTTCTAAATAAATAGCTTCTTTCACTCATTATTTAGTAGCTTTCTTCTATAACTACTTTTACAACTACTTCTATAACTACTTTTTTCTGGATGTATGTAAGTAAAAAAAAATAATGACTTACTTTTGAATGCGTTCATTTTGGGACATCTCTTGTAAAATTCATTGGTTCTTTCAGTAGAATTGTAAGTAGTGCTCTTATGTTTTTCGGATTACTCAACACATTATTTTGTAGGCGAAGTTTTTACTGGGAACTTCATTCATAAAAGTTGACAAAAATTTTAATTTTTTTAAACATATGCCGGAAGCAGCGGAGTTCAGTTTTACGTCATGTTACATATCGTCACCTAAAATTAAAAAGTACATTAGTAAAAAAAAAGTTCAACCAGTGCATTCCACTGATTAGATTTCTAAATCGGGTTCAAATTAGGAATTCTGGATTGTTTTTAATTATTGTAATAGTTAAGGTGCCCTAATTGACGAACCTCTGGTGGCCCTCCTGATATGTCTATAGATCCCTAATCCTTTACTTAAATTGAAATACAAGTCCTTAATTAGCATTTGGAATTTGATTTCAATCGGGCTAACCGTTTTCAAAGTCCAGATAAATTCCCCTTTTTGTTCTTAAATCTCTTACTGTGTGTGTCGCTTGCGATTAACAGTAAATTCTGTTGTTTTAGTTGCAAGCAAATATATTTTCGAACATTTTTCAAACTTTCATCAAAATTAAGTATTAAAATTTCCAAAGGACATCCTTTTCCCCAGTAAAAATTTCGCCTACAAAATAATGTGTTGAGTAATCAGAAAAACACAAAAGCACTACTTACAATTCTACTGAAAGAACCAATGAATTTTACAAGGGAAGTCCCAAAATGAACGCCTTCAAAAGTAAGTCATTATTTTTTTACTTAAATACATCCAGCAAAATGTAGTCATACAAGTTGTTATAGAAGTATTAATAGAAGAAAGCTGCTAAATAATGAGTGAAGGAAGCTATTAATTTTGAAAAAGTAAGCGAAGTTTTTACTGGGTAATTAATAAAGAAAATAATTTTTTAATATTAAAGAAATTCTATTTTGGACAAATTGTATTTGAGCTGGTAACTGGACAAGACCCAAAAAAACTGAACAATCCAGGCCATTCCAGGCCGTCTGTACCGTGTACAGACACCTAAAGACATTTTAGCAATCGAGATTTAGCTTTAGCTAAACTAATTGCAGAAAACGGCTTCAGGATTGAAATGTGTGTTTTAGAAGCCTGCTTTATATGGTTCTATAGTAAATTATGGACCGATTATTATAAAATTACAAGATCCTATTTGTGGCCATATAAAGCTTTATTGGACCAAATTCTACCTCAATATTTATATTTGCTACGATTTTAGGCGTATTGTAATGTTCGAGAGCGGTCTTAATAAGGGCCTATGTTAAATTATGGGCCGATTTCCAACGTATTAAACTATGATTGACCAAATTTGATAACAATAACATTATTTGTTACAGTTTATGACGTACTTAAGTGATTTCTGAGTGTGTATTTTTATGGGGCCTATGGTAAATTATGGATCGATTTCAAGAAATTTAGTAGTATAATTTTTTTTTGCCAACTGTTCGGACCAAATACTTCTCTGTGAGACGTAACGCTCAAATATTGTTAATGTTTTTCCATTATATTTCAATTATTTTCCCATAGATTTATAGAGCGATGTAGCATTTTAATCCTATTCGACCTTATCTTACTCTACGAAAGTTTTAATATTTCTTCTCTTGTGTGAAATGTCCAAAACAAGGCAAGTTTAAACAAAGTACAAAGCATTTGTATTCGTAAGGTATGGGTAAATGTCTTTTGAAAGCCTTCCTTAAGTAATTTTTGTTCAGTTTGTCCACCTTTAAACCTCCTACTTCATATCGTACCAACCTCGTGATCTCCTTACTCACAACTTTTGATGGAATATGTTTTTTTTTCTTTTTTTCCCTTTTTTTCTGTTCTGTACGTATGTTTGCATTCCATTTTTAACGTATTTTTCATGTTTCCGATTTATTTCTGGGATTTTTTTTTTATCTTACTTTTGGTTGTCGTTTTTGGTTTTTTTGTTATTCCTTTTTTTATGATTTTATTTTATATAAAACTTTTGTTCAATTTAAAAATGTTAATATTGTAAATGATGGATTTTTTTTTCATTTTGTTATGCAGCTGCGTATTGTAAGAATTTAATTAGTACTTTTTAAATTTGCTAAAATTTTTTTAGCACTACTCCTTCCACTGATCGTATTCAATTTTTAAGAAGCAAATATGTATGTATGTTGACTTTTTATTTGCGAAAAACTTTTTCCTGGACAATGTCAAAATTTTTTTAATTTTCTTTACAATTTTAATGTAAAAAGTATTTGAAATTTGTTGACTTTTAATTGGCTCAAGTAGTGGACAAGTTGGACAGGGGAGATTTGAGGGTATGAAGTTGCTTTAATTTGGTAAGAAGTAAAGCTTCGTACAGACGGTGCACAGTGGGGCCTTTTGACTTTTTTCGTTGCAAAAATCATAACTTTTGAACTGATAAAGATATTTAAAAATTTTAAAAAGCATTTGAAAGGAAACTCCTTTAGCTTTAATATACATGATTTGCAAGGTCATAGGTTAGGCGCGGCACTGTGCACAGTGTCTGCTTTCGACTGTTTTTATACATCATAACTTTTGAGGTAAGAAAGATATTTTAATAAAAATGAGTATCATTATTGGCCATAGCTTTGTGGAGGCACTGTGCATAGTGGTTTTTTTGTTGAAAACATCATAATTTTTGAAGTTACCAAGAAATTTGTAATGGGGAAAAAACACTTGATTTATAAATCTTTTAGGATCAAAATAAGTGCTCCCTTATTGTGATAGGCATTGGACACGATGACAACTTTGACCTTTCTTGTCGCAAAAATCATATATTTTGAAGTAATAATATTTTTAAAATTTCTCAAACCTTTAAAACACAACTTTTTGTGATTTAAATGACATTCTCATAGAGAAGTCTAGAAAAAATGCTACTCTAATATAACATGTTATATTAATATAACTCTTTTTATTTATATTACAGATAAAAATTATTGAAATAGTTTTAATACTAATGTTAATTTATAATATTATTTTGAGCTAAGCGTTAAGATGTATGATCCGTTAAGTCTTGCAGTTCAACTTCTGCTGATACTTCAGTAACTTTTACATTAGATGGTACTGCTTCTTTTTTGGCAGAGGTAACCTTTTTATATCCAGGAAGAACATTCACATTATGATTCTTTAAAGAGCTTCGTAAAATATTATATTTCTCCTTTGACAAAAGTCCATAAATAACGATAAGGCTTCTTCTATGCTATACTTTGTGGGTAATGCATTCGGAGGAGTTGGAATACTTTCTTTAATCCTTCGCAGTCGATCTGGGCTAGCAAGCTCCACAGCTTTTGTAATATCAGACCTTGATTTATCTTTATCTTTTACGTACTTAAGACATAATGCTTCTGACAGATTCGATGTAGATATATCTTTTGTAGCATTTTGAAGTTTACGTTTTTTTGTGTACTCCGAACACTCGTTTATAGTTTTAGCAGGTCTTCCTTTTCTGCTGTCCAAAGATGTATGCGGTTCTTCGATGTTTTCAAAAGTTGTTACTCCATTTAGCCAGTCTGAGTACTTTTCCATAAAGGTTTTTGTCGTACGGTTTAAGGCAAGCCATTTTCTACGAATATCCAAGAAAACGAAGTGAATTTTGTTTTTAACATCCTTTCCCTGGTATCCTGGTAAACCGTGCAATTTTTCCACAATAGCCAAATTAAATACATTTTCATTATGTGATTTTCTAAATAACTCGAACAATTCCGAATTTTTAAATGACATTATGAGTTCTGGTACTGATCACTACTTTTGCAAAGTAAAACTTTATCTGATTGCATTACACAATTGCAGATTAATTTATACCCAAAAATAAAAAGGTTCAAGCTAACTGATTTGCGAAACATAAATCTAGGCCACAATCAACTGCATTATATACAACTGCAGCTTTTATTTTACTTAGTATAAAAACCAAGTTTTAAAACTACCTGCCTATTTTCATAATGTGTTCTTAAATTTAAATAAATAAACAAATTCTAATAATTATGCCTACCTCATTGACACAGCAAAATATTGTTTATAAATAAGGCTACATACATATTTATAAGTAGGCACATATGCATACATAAACAGAAATATGTCAGTCAGTTCCACTTATATTTACATTTTTGTGCTGTAAGATAACATAAAATATAAAAAATATTAAAATTTTGGTAGCTCTTTTCCTTATTTGGCAATTTTTTTTTAATTTTGGTTGCAAAAATATCTTGGCTGTGGCAACGCTGGCAATAAGATTTTAACATCTTTCTTCAAATTTCAAGAAAACCTGTCATTTTTGTGGCCCAATTTAGCTAAATTATTTAAAGTTCTGTGTAGTAAATATGCTAAGAAAATATGGGCGTGACCATATTTGCCCATTTTTAGATATTCTCTATTTTATTTGTAAAAAGTACCTAAATATAGGGTGTCTGAAAAACGGCAACTGCCAAAAAAGTAGGGTATCTGGTGGACATTTTCTTAGTTTTTTTAATAAACAATAAATATACCTTTAATACAATACCAAAAAAGTAGTGATCACATGGCAATATTTCTGACACTTCAATTCTAAAATGTCTTTTTTTTCTCAAAATCACCTTTTTTTGGACTTTCAAAAACTGTCGACTTTAAGCAGCTCCACCAGCTATAATTCTTATCCAATTAAGAAAAACGTTTTTGAATTCTGATCAGTAAAATGGTCTTTATACGATGTGTTCATTCATTTTACAAAATTTTGTCATCAAATTTTGTATTTTTGCCACGGTTTTTGGAAAAAGGCGCCACAGTGCAGTGGTCAGATCGAACAATGTTGTCGTTTTTCTGACAATGGTGCCTTTGTTGCAAGACATTTTAAGGCAATTTAATGCCAACATTGTAAAATCTGTCTGTACGAAGCTTAAGAAATAAATATAATGAACTCTTGACTATGAAATCAACCTGTTTTGAATCCAAAACAATTTTGTAAGCGGTTTCTTTTAGGTCCAAATCTTAAAAAAGTTGGTTATTTTCAATTTGAATCCGTAAACTCTTTTTTTCAAACTATTTCTGTTGGTAATAACGGTCCGAAATTTATTGGTCAATCCTGTTCAATGACACAAAAAAGCGTTATCGCCATATACCTTTAAAATGGGATTTTCAATAACGGGGTTTCGATAAAACAGTTTGCGCCCACTGTATTATTTTGACGGTGTGGGCCAAATTCGATCTGTTTTATTTTTCAATTTGCTTTTAAAAAATGTCATTCTAAAAGTATAAAAATACACTTTCATCGGCTAGAACTACAGATCCCACAGCAATAAGTTCTACGCCCCGAAACGACTCGGAGTTCAACGAACAAGGATTTTCAAGAGCTTGTGAAATGAATTCATATGTACGATCTAGCTAAAAACCTTCGCAAGACTTTAGGGACTGCACTATAAGTTGATTTTTTTTGGAATAAATTAAAATAATCATGTCAGAGCTTTTAATATCTGCACATTTCATGGCCATGGCCACACACTACGCCTACTAAAAGGGAAGGTATCCCAACCGAAATTAATGATTTATTTGAAATTTACAGAGATTATAGAGAAAATAAAATCAGCTTGCTCGAGCTTATCGGATCCTGTCCAGTTTTAATGGGTTAATCTTGGGATCAAAAACTTTTTAGTTAGTTTAATAATGACAGCCATACCAGAGCCGTTTCATTGAGAAGGGAATTTGATGCGTTTTGTTCAGTAAATTTTTGTTAGTGTATTTAACTATTCAATTCAAAATGTATAATTTCAGCGATATTTAGACGTATGTTTGAATTTTCTATAAGGTGACAACCAAGTGTCTATAACGAAAAACGGCGATAATCTCAGACATGTCGAACTTATATTTTTTCAATCTTGTGTGTAAATTTCAAATAAATCTGGATTTTCTGTTGAGATACCTTTCCTGTAAGTACTTATTAGCTCTGTTCCACATGCATAACGAAACAGTCCGGCTGGACTGCTGCACTCCGGAACCCTTTTTCGATGCTTTGTTCACAGTTCATTATGGTAATGTCGATGAGCTGTGCGATAACACGCGATCTCTGGAACCGGCCCGATGGTTCCAAGATGGGCAGCAGAGTAGGTGGAGGTTTATCCATCGAGGAATTGGGCACTAGGGTTTTTTTAGGCTGCCACATGGCAGTAGTGTGCTGCTGGCGGAAATTTCTGCCATAAGGCGGGCGGCAAACTGGCTTAGGTACTATCGTATATCGAGAGATATATGTATATTTAAGGACAGCAAGGCTGCCATTGCGGCTCTGGCTGGTGTCTTCACGACATCTATGTTAACAGTGGAATGCCGGATGTCTCTAAATGAGATCGCGGAACATTCCAAGTAACGCTGACATGGGTACCAGGGTACAGTGGGTGCCTGGGCAAACCAAACTGCGGACAGTCTGGCCAAACGGGGCTGACTCTTGGACGACATGTTCGTCGATAGCCTGATCGAGACGAGAGTCGTACAGAAGGGCTCAGGGAAGATGGCAGGGGGAGGATACCTGCCTGATGGCCAGTACTTTATGGCCTGGCTGTTACGAGGCGAGAACGCGCGTGCTACTTCGTCTCGGCAGGGACCGAATAAGGACAGTGATATCGGTCATAACGGGTCACTGGGTGAAAGGGACTCATGCAAGCAGGATGGGTCTTGATTATAATGACTACTATAGGAGTTGTCATGATAAGTCGATCTCTCTGTTCTGCAGGGAGTCGAGGTGGTCCAAAGCTGCAGTGACCTCTGGGGAATAGTCTGGTGGATACTAGCTGTCTCTTGTCACTGGCTACGGGTATCACAAAGGGACCGCTATGAGTGCCCAAGTGAGTCGTCGTCGTGACGGCTTCCCATTGAACCTAACATAACCTAAACTGATAATTCAGAAAATTTACAAGGAAAGGAAAAAGTTTAGTTTTAATTAAAAATCATACTAAAAACCAAAATGTAAGGTTTTTGTGAAAAAATTCAAGCGGTAAAAACATTATTGCATACATATTTCCCTTAATCTTTAATATAAAAAAAAATAAAAAATTACAATAATGCAAATGGTTTGGTCTTATAATGTCATGACTTTTAAGCGTCTAAAATCTCTTAAATAGATTTTAATTTGAAAAGTAAGCAGCATTAGTATTTGAAGAAGTTCAAAAATGGTTTTTTGCGTTCCAGAAACTTTGGGTAGTTTCGGCAAATTTGGAGAGTAATTTTTATTTTATTCTCATTAGTCCGAACTTGCCCGAGATCTTGTGGAACACACCTATAATAACCTTGATCGGTCCATAATATGTATTTGAATGGGTTTTTTTTTAAGAAATTATTTAGGTTTTGTTACCAAAAGCTGAAAAGTTATGCCCGTATTCATAAAAATATTTAAAACTTAATAAAGGTTTACAAAAAAAATTTACTATGAAAATTTTCTTTAATAAACGTTTGTTAAGTTAAATAAATGTTTGTGAATACGGGTGTTAAAAAATATAATAATATAAAAATTAATGTTCTTTAACATCTAGTTTAAAAGAATTTTCATAAGTGTCAAAATAATATCTAGTTTTCTCGTCATTCATAGACAAGGCATTGTTTATAGAACAAAATGTCGGTTCTTCAAAGTGACTGATAACCTCTCTAGGAAGTTCTGTTTTTTTTATTATGAACTCTTCGTTTGGCAATACAGAGACTTGATTATTATGGATCCGAAAAATATATGTATAGCTCTATGAAAAAAATCACTCAAGTTATTTATTCTGCTATTTCGTCTTGCGTGTGCCCGTTTATTTTTTCTGCGCTTATGATGGGCTTTCACAGAATCAGTAATGCTCTGAGAGCAATAAACTAAAGTTTTATGAAAAGACGTGGGATTCCAAGGATACTTGTTCATGTAAAATATAGCAGTTTGTTCACAGACATTTTGGCATTTGTCCACATTAACTTTAAAATCAAACGATATGGTTATTAAAATAGTATGAACATTTTTGAAGATATCCACATTTAAATTTAACCAACCACTTTTTCTAAAATAATATATGTAAGACTTTATTCCTTGCAGGTGCTTAAAAAAATCTTATACATATTCCTTATAAATATGTATCCACCAAACTGACATTATAACGGTCTGACTGAGTAACTGAGTGACTGACATTGTCAGCGAAACAGAAAACAATATTGAAAATAAAATTCATTTTCATTTCAAAAGTTCAACTTGCATGGAATGTTGCCAAAAAGAACGACGAATGATATAAAGACAATGTATGACTAAAAAGTGTCCCTAAACGGTTTTTTTGGTTTTGAAAATTTACGACCGTCTACCCATCTAATATTTAAAGGAGGCCATAAATCAAGTTCATTTTCGATTTAAATACAATACGAGAACAAGCGCCAAAAAAATATACACAAGACACCACATAACCTGACTTTAAAACAAGCTTGAACATTTAATAAGATTGGAAGGCAAAAATAATAAAAAAAAATGTTTAGAACGTACCACAAATTTGTTTGCAATTTTATTGCTTTTGGCCCTGTCTTTTGTTTTTGTTGCTTGCCATTTATTTAAAGAACCTGAAGATGATCGTGAGAGGCAATTTGGAGAACATCTGCTGCAATACACGTTGCAGAAATTGAAAACGAGACTATGATGACGATGACCATTCAATGATAAAGGTGACATTTTTCGATTAGCGATTAGAAAACATTTAGAGCTTTTTAACATTTGTCTCACTGCCCGTCTTTTTATTTCTTTTTGTGGTTTATTTTCATGTTTCTGTTGATTTTTGTTTTGTTGCAGGCACGCGCGAGCGTTATGACCGTTTGATTATGTTTTGTGTTGGTTGTTGTCGAACAGAAAAAGGCCTAGAGGATTAATGATGATCGTTTGTGTGCCGAAAACAATATCATTTTGGTAGTTTTAAAGAACATGTGTTTTCATGCCACTTAATTTATGATAAAACTGCAAGACAGGAGATCTGTCGAAGTACAGTGGAATTTTGAATATATTGGTTAAGGAAGAGGAGTAGGAGTTGTTTCTAATGTTAAAGCTGCTTTAGTGCAGTAAAAATGTGTCTTGCTTATGTTTTTCACTTATTCAGAAAAATTTACGAATATGTAAAAGTAAATAAAAATTAATCAAGCTCGAGGCCAGTGTTTTTTTGTAAATAAAAATTCCTTTTTATTTGCTTCCAATATTTCGATCTTCTTTGAAGATCATCATCAGGGATTTCTTTTCAGTGAATTTTTATAAACAAAAAAAAACTTAAAAATATGTTGTTTCTACATCGACATCTTGACTTACACTCACTGGCCTCGAGCTTGATTAATTTTTATTTATTTAAATTTCGAAAGGTCGAATAAGAACAACTTTGATTATTTGTAAAAGCTTTAAAAGGTTTTTCTAATTCGACAGAAATGATTTAGATATCTTGTACTAAAGTCAGTATTAATCAGAACATTAGGCCTGGATCGGATATCTAGACCTATAAGACTCTGTGTTCAAGCTAAGCTTTAAAATTATACTCGTGCATTGTTAACTGCAAGATGACGTAGTATTATAAAATATGATTACATAATGGTGAAATGTCTACCCCATTTCAAACAACATCTGGGGTTAGACGAGGGTGTCTACTATTATTGCTTCTGTTCTTCTGTTGTCAACTAAAAATAGACCGAGGGGAATTTTATGGGATCCTTAAAACCTGCAGATTCGATTGGAGTCGCTGGACAACGCAGTCGAAAAATGTGATCTTTTCCGCAGACGTGCTAATATACAAGCAAACATTAATGATCTAATCAGAGAAGGTCGGCCTGGAAATTAGTATGTATCAATAAAACAAAAGAACAACGCATTAATACCATCGGCAATGACGTAATAGAAAGTGTAAGCGAGTTTCAATTGATGTCACGAGTATCGAAAACTTGCAGGTCAAATGAATACAGGAAAAGACAAAGAAATCATGCTTAAAATGCAAGTTTTTACCAAGAGATGCCTCCGGGTAATACATACTTGGAATTTATTGGCCTAATACTATTACAAATGCTAAACTGCTCGCTATAACAAATACAGTTGAACTTCTATAACTCGAAACTCCATTTTCCCAACAAAAAAGTTCGACTTACAGAAACTTCAAGTTAGAGAATTTTGTAATAAATGCACAACATAAAATTAAATTCGTTCGGTATTAATGTTGTTTCGTACAAATACATACGTTCATATTTAAAGATTTAATTTAATGAAATATTGTGTGATTTGATAAGTGTTTACATGCAAAATTTGAAAAACTTAGAATTATTGAATTAAGGTTTATCAAATTTTATTTAACTAAAGATAAATGTCATATTTTTAATGCTAATTGATTTTAAATAAAACAAAAATTAATGATGGCAAACAATTTTTGGAAACAATTCAACTTGTGGAAGTGTGGCTACGCGTGGTACAAATTCTTTACTTTGAGTTATAGAAAAATTCAAGATAAAGAAGTTCTAGAGTTCAAGTTATAGAAACAAAATCATGTGAATTGGCCTGTCTACCGCTATTGTCAAGAGATTCCCTTCGACTTAAAGAATTTTTGACCTACAGAAGTTCGACTTATAGAAGTTCAACTGTATTTATGAAGGACATACACTGGGAAATCCGAAGATGTAAACTTGGCTGCATAGGGCACACACTTAGAAGAGAAGATGCCAACATATGCCAAATAGCGCTAATTTATAACTCCCTGTGTGCAAAAGTCTGTGCGACGTTAAACGTTAAACAAAATAAATGAATGATAGGAAAATAGTTAATTTGACGGAACTAAAAATTATTGCAAATACACGCTCCAGATGGAGATTTCATAAAAAATAATTTTAGAGAAAGGCTTATTATTATTATTATAAAATATGATTATAACTTTGCGGTGACCATCCGTTCTGTATTATTCAGAATAGTTCTGTATTTTATAGCGCTATTCTGTGGGAATTATTTTCTAGTAAGAAACCTTTAATTGTTCTGTTTATGGTTAAATGTTCTGGTATTTGTTCTGTATATAATAAAATAACTAAAAGAAATACATTCCCAAGTTGTCTGACTTTTCTTATTTCTGAGAAATTGCATAATTTTTCAATTTGTTTTTTCAAAAATTTTGAACAATAATAACTTTAAAAAGTAAAAATAAATATAACCCGGGTTCAAATCCCAGCTCAGCCAAGAAAAAATTATCAATAAATTTTAATAAAAATTCCAAGTTGTAAAATTCCTTCCCTCAGTGAAAATAATTTAATGAAAATTAAATTTGATGAACTCAAGCTTAATTAAAGAATATGAAAAATTAAAAAAATTAACAGTTCGACTAAAAATCAAAAATTGTTCTTAAAAATAGCTATGGCACAAGCTCTAATGTTTACATGTTTACTGGTTAAAGATTGATGTTTGACTGTTGGCTAACAGGCACCGCAGTGATGCAGTGGGTAGAACACAAAGATCTTCTGACGATAGAAAGTGGTGTTTCTTGAAACATGTAAAGATCAACCCGGGTTCAAATCCCAGCTCAGCCAAGAAAAAATTATCAATAAATTTTAATAAAAATTCCAAGTTGTAAAATTCCTTCCCTCAGTGAAAATAATTTAATGAAAATTAAGTTTGATGAACTCAAGCCTAATTAAAGAATATCAAAAATTAAAAAAATTAACAGTTCGACTAAAAATCAAAAATTGTTCTTAATAAATATAACTTTATGCCTAATTTCTAAAGAGCACTTTAGGTTTTTAAACATTCTTTTCAACACCAACGAAATAAAAATAATTAATTTTAAAATTAAAAAAAAAATACGAACTGAGATTTTTAGTTTCCAAGAAAGTTTTACACGGAATTTCTAAATCACCCATTGAATATAATGCAAATTTATTGGTGGGTATTTATTTTTAAATACTTATCTCATTCTAAGAACGTTATTTTTTTTTCGAATTTTCTGTACTGTACGGGAATAAAAAAACAGGTGATTTCTGTTTGCGCAACAACCAGTGAGTGTGGTCAGACCAGTGATGCCAGGATAAATTTCAAAAAATCCCTACGTGTCTAAAAAATTCCCCTTTTTCCCTACAACCAAAAAAAAAATTCCCTACACTTTTCCCTACGTTAAAAATTTATTGCTTTTACCAACAGGCAAACAAGTACATATTTTGTAAATATTATAATAATAGCATTTATTAACAAAAAGAAAAAAAACCCAAATAAATATGTAAATATAAATATAAATATGTAAAACACGCACATATAAAAATTCTATTTCCAAAAAAGCCCAGTGTAACAAATTTAAGTTTTTTCTTTTTGGCGGAAACACCTCTATATATCCTTTAATCTAGAGACAAAACATGGTAAAACATCGTATTTTTCATTTCATCATATTTTGTCCTTTTTAAAGAACTAAACATTTTTCAAGAATACTTATTTTAAATATTTTTTTTTTAATATAAGTATCCAATCATTTTTAGCAAACTCGGTACAAAATTAAATGGTAAGGTTCTGAAGAATTTTCAAAAAATATTTTTTTTACAAATTAATTTCTATGTACAAATTAAATTCATTAAATATTCGCTTTTAATATTCACACACACTTTTCCATTCGTTTTTCCACATTCACCATCAAACTCAAATGTTTCGCATTAAATGTTTCATAATATGAACGAGGTCATATGAAATATTTTAATTTCTAAATAAAAAATAAGACGAAAATTCACGTATTTTACACAATATTTTGAAAACGAGATAATATTTTGAAAATTCCCTACATTTACCTTAAAATAAAATATCTGTCCTTTTTTCCCCACGCTTGAAAATTTCCGAAAAAATCCCTACAAAAAGAGAAAATTGCCTACTGTTGGCATCACTGGGCCAGACTGTCGGCGGCGCTGCTATGCTGGGGGATAGCACAGCTTAAGCTTGCCGGACGAGGTGGTTCTTGCCGACCTGTTGACGGTTATCTCGGGCTAAAAAATGTTAACTCGAATAAAGGAAAAATGTTGGAACCCGAAGCAGTTAAATTATCAGGACCATTCATATTGGCTTGCTAGATATGAAATCCATAAAAACAGTACATCGAGAAAAAAACGTACATTTAATTGACAGTTCACACGGTTGTTGGTGCTGCTTCACACTCTTCAAGTCTTAGCCGTCAAGCAGGGGTGCCAGAAGATTTTGATAAGAAATCGGCATATTTTCAAAAAAAAAAAAACCGGCATTATCGGCACTTTGATTTAAAAAAATCGGCAAAAAATCGTCAAATTTAAAATACCTCTTTTAAATACAATAAAAGAAATATGCAGCATTAACTAATGTTTGAAACATAATAATCAGGAAAAAAAGAAACGTTTTATAAATAATTTGTAGTTAATTAAAAACAAATATATATATTTTGTACTTTTGGGCTATTTTTTTAAACTTTTTTTTATTATAGACAAATATTTGAGTTAGAACCTAAATAAAACAAAATTTCGATGGTTCCAGAAAAATTAAAATTTACAAGGAAGTTTCATTTTTCAAGTTTAATAATTCGAATTGTTTTGAAACTGATTTCAGGGGGCTGATTCTGGCAGTCGTGATCGAATACTTTTTCGATTCGAAAGCTATTTTATTTCTAATTCTTTCAGTCGGTGCTGAACGAATCGAAATTTTTTTTCAATGTTGTAAAGCATTTTTTTGAGTGTTCACAACACTGAAAAAATAATTTCGATTCGTTCAGTATCGACTGAATGAATAATAACTAATGGTGTTTTCTTTTCTACAAAAAATGTGACATTTTATTTAAAAAAAATGCAATTTGGTGTCTGTTTCTTAAAAATTGCACTTTTTTTAAATAAAATGTCACATTTTTTTGTAGAAAAGAAAACATCTTAAAATTGCTTTCGAAACGAAAAAGTATTCGACCACGACTGCCAGAACCAGCCCCCTGAAATTTTAATTTTTCTGGAACCATCGAAATTTTGTTTTATTTAGGTTGACTTGGCTACAAATTCTTTCATAATTTTCGAAAGATTGGCAGGAAAATAATTTTTTGGAAATGAACCACTAAAATTCTCAACTTTTAAATCTGAATTTTTGCCAAAAAGCTTGCAAATTTACTTCACTTCCTTACATTAGATTGGCTATCGGATATAGCTGCATCATCCTCAATTTTGTATAATCTTGTTCGAATAATTTCTTTTTCAAATTATTTTTATTGATAGTGAATATAAATTTAGCTTACCCTTACTCCTTTGTAAACGTCTATTCATTTTCAAACTCAAATATAAAGTTCTTTGTATTTTCCTTATAGAAAAATATATTTTAACCGATGGTTTTTTTCCTTTATTTGGATTTTGTTCTTTCATTCTTCATAGTTGAACATTTTTCAAATAAAATTTTAAAAATATACCAAAACAAACAAAAAGTTACCATGTTTAAGTCGCTTTTTGAAAAATCGCCATTTTTTGAGCAAAAATCGGCACTTTGATAATTTAAAGCCAAAAAATCGGCAAAATGCCGATAAATCGGCAAATATGGCATGCCTGCCGTCAAGTCTTAAATTTTTAGGGGAAAGAGGAAAAGAAATGGCATTCTCTTTTCTCTTCTCTCCTAAAAGCTCAAGACTTGACGGCTTAAGCTTGATGAGTGTTGCATACAAAAATTGCCAGATCTCTTTTTAGACTTTGTCAGAAAATAAAAATTGGGTGTATTTTTATAAATTGGAAAAGTGCAAAAAATTATTATTAAAGGGAAAAGGATTTTCACTTTGTAATGTTGTTTTAAATAGGTTTTATTGATTTTCATTAAAATTATTATTAAATTTGCCAAGAAAAAATATATGTACAGTGGGCTTGGATGCTATTTTCGGGACTTAATATTTTAAATAAATTTTTTTCACTGTTTGTACTCTTTGATTTTCTTGAATTTTTTTTATATAAATCTTTAATTTTTTCCACAAATTTTTAAGCCCATTTGGTTGTAAAATTCAACTAACTACTATTTTTTCAGATTTTTTGAAAATTGTAAAAAAAATTTTCGATGAAATCTGAAAATTTGCTGAAGTGTGCTGTTGATAAAGGCTAGATTACACTTTTATACTTTGTATTAATACATGTCAAAAAGTCAAGTAATATGACAAAGTGTGATAGTGTGAAAGCAATGTGTCACGAAAATGACAAGTATTATGAAAAAAGTTTGACATCCCATACGACTTCATCGTTTTTTGAAAAATTTCTAAACAATAATACTTTTCATTGGATCAGGGTTGCATTTTATTTCATGTGTGAGTGTTTATACTTTGTGTGATGGTGTCAACACAAACTGTCATGTTAAATTAGATTTTTTGACAGTCGCAACAAAATTCATAATATTTCTATCTCACAAAGTATTATGGAATACGTAAGACTTGTGAGATAATGTAATCTAGCCTTAAGGAATATCAACACAGTAAAAAATAAAGGAAATCTAAAAATAGTTTTCTCCAAACCGTCCGATTTGGATTGCCGCGTATATAAAAAGCAAAACAATACCCTATTGTATCCTCTAAGTTAAGCAGACAGATGCTTTTTTTAAAATATTTGTTTAAAGATTCTGGTTTAATTATTGAAGGGTCACCATCAATTAAATCCCTTGTAAAGATTAATAATTGAACGGAATGGATAAGTACAACAGCATGTAGTTGGAGAAATGCATGTGACAATATTTAAAACAACTGTAATAAAATTTCACATGCTGCAATGAAATATGCCACCAACCAACGAAACAACATTAAGCGCTCCCGCAGTTGATTGCTAGTTCATGTTAACGTTGTTGGTTATCAAAAGTGCATTAAACTGTGTCAATGTGAAGGACAATAACATCATCATCGTCATCAGCAACTCCTGGCCATCCTTGTATATAACAATAACAGACGACGTTATAACTGGTCAATGGATTAAAACAAAAAAAAAACAACAACTAGCTTTATGCCATCACTTATGTGGGAATTTTAAACTCACACACACAAGTATTCTTGGCCAAACTTAAACTACGGCATATACACTTCATATGCATTGACGAAATTCAAGTGTGTGTATATAAATTGTAACTTTATGTGATGTGAATTGTTAAAATACCGACGGGAAAAAGTACTGCATCTCTCACAAAAACAGCTGTTTAATTTAACCAGTTTAATTTAAATCTCACTAAAAAGTGTGGGAATGATTGTTGTTTTATATTTTGCCAATTTAACGTGAAAAATCTTGGGAAGGGTCATGGTTTTATATTCTGTACATTCATTCACATTCGCTAGTTCGTTTGTTAACTCTTTCACTTAATGGTACAACCGTAACTGGGTCCTTTACAAAAACAAAAAATATATCGATTTTGCTAATTTTAAATTCTACTTGATTTTATGTGTTAGTGTGTTTTTGTGTATGCATGCTTGAGTGTGTTTGGCATTTTAGTTATTAAGAAAAAAGAGGTCAGCCAGTTGGCAGTTATTTTTTAATTAAAAACAAGAAATCTCCCCAAAAGGTCAGGGTCATTAAAAAAAAATTTTCATTGTCAATTGTTTCTTAAAAAAAAAAATATTATCACAAACACGAAACCATTATCATGACCACGACCTTAGAAAAAGAACTAGACTAGTCTAGAATTTAAAAGACCATTACCCATTCCATCCCGATAAGGATATACTTACTCATACAAACCCATTTTAAAATAATTTTGTGTGTAAAAGCACCACAACTTGTGTCCTTTTAATTATTCAAAAGTTCACACTTTTCCAACACTTTCATACCCACTCACATTTTTTTATATACATATATTTTCAGTATGCGTACTTTTTTTTTGTTAAAAAAAATTGGGTCATACTCCTCTTTTGAGTCTCTCCTGCCAGGAAAAACAAGTTTAGCACTAACAAAACTGAAAAAGGGTTAAAATTTTAATGAGTTTTTCATTGTGACAACAGCCGTCGGTTTTCCTTTTTTTCGTCTGCTTCTTTTTTAATTACATAAAATTCATTGACCTTTTTTTAATTAAAAGCGCAAAACTACGCAGTTTTCAGTGAAAATTTTCTATGAAAAAAGGAAATGTTTTAAATGAAGTTTAACGTTGGCTCTTCCTTACTCTCTTATGTTTTGAAAAATTGGCTTTCTTTAAGGAAAATTTATTTATCAAGTGATGGAAAATTTGTAGTATTTTAAACTTTTTAATAGCAGATGATAGTTGATGTACAGGGAAGCCCAAAAGAAACGAAGGGATTAAATATGTATCCCAATAAAAAATGTGCTTCAAAAGCAGCTTTATTTTACTAAGAAAATGTAAAATAATCGCTTAGTCATCGTCCAGACTTGCCATTTTTGTTGCTACAATTTTTAAATATTATGTTTTAAAATTGCATTAGTATCCAAATTATGAAGTTCTTGTTTTGCAATTTTTAATATTTTAATTAATATTTTAATATTTAATATTTTGTATATAAATCAGAGATGATAAATGACATTTTTAAAATTATACTTGATGCTGTAAAAATTTGTACTTTTTTGACTCTTATTGTACTAAAAGCCAAAAAATATTTTTTTACTAGTTTTATTTTTAAAATAACAACAAGTGTATTAAGATTCAGTTGTACAATCCATTTATATTTTAAATATACTATATTTGGCAATTAACAAAAAGAAAAATGAAGTAAGTAATTGTAAATTTAGACGAAGAGAAGTATTAAAAAAACTGACAGCAGAAAAGCCAAAGTTAAAATTTTAATGCTGTTGCTTTAAAGTTTCAGTTTTATGTTGAAAAAGTAAACTCTTGCTTTCGCTTCTGCTGTGAAGATAAATATCAACTGTTAAAAAGTAGAGTTTTGGTTGGATGCAGTAATGCAAACTCCTAACTACTAATTATGGTAAAATGTTGAGATAAAATTGCTTAATAGTGACAAAATTTTAAAAACTTCAAGAAAATTTGGCTAAATAAAATTGGAAAGTAATGACTAACTGCTGGATTAATTTTTTCGTGCCTAAATCTATCTGCTAAATGGCTAAATTGGCAACACTTGTTTGATGTGGCTTTAAACATTAGTGGTGTTTAATCAGAGAAGCAGTTCGTTAAAAATTTTATCATTAGCAATTTTTCAATTGTTCTAAACATTGCATTGTAGTACTTCAGTACTTATGCAATGCTAATAGTACTGAAAAAAGTACAATGGTACTAACTTTATCATCCCTGATATAAATACAAATACACCTACAGCCAAATTCAAGTTAAAAAGTATGATAATAACAAAACAAAACAGAATTGTAGATTACATGAAACTGAGTACCCCTCCCAAATCTTCTCACCCTTTTCACCAATAAACTCAAGAATTGCTGCAACAAAAATTGCCAGTCTGGACGATGACTTATAAAACTGCTGATGGGATGCATGATTTGTGTATGGGGATTTCCCGGTTTGGATTAGTACTTTCTACTGAAAAGCGCTATTTAAGAATTTTTGTGCTTGCGAAAGAACCATAATTACCGAAAAGATCTCGTTGAGATTCGACTTGTAATTGACTTATAGATATTATCATAGGTTTGTATGAATGAAGAATATATGTAATTTTTCTCGCTTTAGAAACTACTTTTTACTAGTATGTATTCACTGCACCATAAAAGCTCTTTTATTGGAGCGCACGATTATTCAATTTTTCTCGGCTATGCCGAATCTTATATACCCTTCATCATTATACGATAAGAACAGCAAGTTATATTGATACCGTTCTTTAGATAAAATTAAATCTATTGTATATTAGGCCTCCTTCTCCTATCCAGCCCACATTTTGTCGTGTATACATTTTCCATGTATACAGAAACCTATACTGTTTTTGTACGAGAGGTTCTCATCCGACTTGTGCGATTCTGCCCATTTTTTTTTAAGTTTTTGTATTGAGAACCCATCTATGTGAACCAAATTTGAAAATGTTTTCTCCTATCGTTCTAAAGATATAAACAAATCTATTTTGTGCCTCGCCCACTTCTCTACTTTCGCCCACATTTTGTCGGATGTTGTCTATTGATAACGAAGCGCCTCAAAATACACGATTTTTTTTGTTTTTATTTTATATTTTCAGGTTGTTTTTGAAGAAGTATAGAGTATGGGTAACGAAATGTCCTTGGTGGATGGGGTCTTTCACAGAGATGTACTTGTGCGGAAGACTATCTGTCTGTTAACCTCTTGGGAATAACAAAAAGTGATTTCTTGGTTCTGAAGCATCTCACTACTTTTAGTTTACACCAAGTATCCACTGGTAGTGTGGCTGAAGCCAATGTGAGAAGGAGGACAATTGAGTAGCCTGAATGGCAGACTGAAACCAACGCGTCTCAGGCAATTAGGTGTCTGCAAAAATAGAGCAATCACTGAAACTCAGTTGTTCGTTTACCGTTTTGCGGTTAGCCTGCCTAGAGGCTGTTGGAAGCCCCAACACTAGGATCGGACAAGGTTGCCTAATAAGTCGTATTGTCTTAAACACTTTTTTTACCCTCCACCACTAAGTTTGTCATTCCGTGTTTAACTTTTTAAAGATTCTTTTAAGACCCCAGCAAGTATATGAGTAGTCCACTTGCATCTCACTTCTTTTAGTTTACACCAAGTATCCACTGGTAGTGTGGCTTAAGCCAATGTGAGAAGGCGGATAATTGAGTAGCCTGAATGGCAGACTGAAACCACCGCGTCTCAGGCAATTAGGTGTCTGGAAAAATAGAGCAATCACTGAAACTCAGTTCTTCGTTTACCGTTTTACGGTTAGCCTGCCTAGAGGCTGTTGGAAGCCCCAACACTAGGATCGGACAAGGTTGCCTAATAAGTCGTATTGTCTTTAACACTTTTTATACCCTCCACCATTAAGTTTGTCATTCCGTGTTAAACATATTAAAGATTCTTTTAAGACCCCAGCAAGTATATGAGTAGTCCACTTGCAAAATTGTCTATATTGCTTGGCAGTTTACTTTCAAAGACTGTTTAAATCGATTTTCTCAGAATTTTGTTTTATTAACATAGCGGAATTTACATACCACAAAATTTTTATAAAGATCGGCCCATAATTTACCAGAGGTCGCAAGTCCACTCTCGGAAATCTTTTTAGTACGCCTAAAGGTAGAAGTACATAACACTCGTTAGAGCGCGCGCGCTCTGTAGACTTCTGTCAAAAAAGTTAAACTAGTGTATTTTTGTAGATCAAGCTTCATGCAAAATATTTTGACGAGTTTGCGCCGTTAAGTTGGTTAACTTTCAACTTTTTAACGCATTGTGTATTTTTGACAAGTAATCAGCTGACAATAAAAAGAATAATTTTTTAAAATTGGGAATCATGAAAGAAAAACTTATTGAAGAGCTTAAAAAACATACAATCTTTATATAAAAAGAATAAAATTAATAAAATAAAAAAATTTTGATATACTTTCGAATCCGTTTTTAATGTACAAATAAGTAAAAAAAAAAACAGCTGACAGGAACGGCTTTTGTAACACGCGTTGTGTAACTTGCAATTTTTCATGCGCTAAAGTTTTTAAACGCACGACACACGTCGACGAATTAACGCGTGTTATGTACTTCTACCTTAAAACTGTAAAAAATAATGCTTTTGTAATAAATTTTGTTCTTTCACAGTATTATATGACTAGGAATCACAGTATCAACTTTCGTGATGATTGGTCCAGAATTTACCATGGGCCCCATATAAAGACTTTTCTCGGCAAGCACTCTAGTACGCACAAAACTGTAACGAATAATGATATTGTGATAAAATTTGGTCAGTCATAGTTTTATAAGACTAGAAATCACATTGTCAAAATTCGTAGAGATCGGTATTTAATTTACCATAGGACTCTTATAAAGCCCACTACTAAAATATTCTCGCTGTCGGTGGTGGGTATCAAAGATTCGGCACAGCCAAATATAGCACTGGAACTTGTTAAATTTACGTTTTCCAGTTTATCTAGTTTTATTCCTAGTTATGCTTTTGTTAAAAAAAGGAATTTGTTGTCTTGTTATTATCACTGAAATATGGAATAAAAATATTTGTTTTATATATGTATCACATAAATTTACTATTTATTCAAGGAATATTTCATGTAACTTCTGACGAACAACGTTACTTTTTTGAAAGAAAAGCGTTACGTTTTTTACTATCCCCTGGCAATACTGGTATACAACTCAATTTGCTATAAAACATTATTTGAGAGAATGGCAAACCGTCAACTGTAGACCAATAAAATTTGCGATTAATTTTTTACGTGTAACAAAGTAATAAGTCCTTGATTTAAAGTTGTTTCAAAGTAAAGTATTGTTTGTTGTCTATCTATCATATAGTCAACATTTAGAACTACAACTACTTAAACGCTTTTACAAATATCGTACTCGTTTATAATTGCCTTTGGCAATTTGTTTTGTTAATTAAACAAATTTTTATAAATGCTAAATAAACATCAACTCATGATAACTTAGAAAACAAACCCACTTGTAAATGTAAAATAAATATTCTATAAACAAATTTAGAAACATAAACTTTTTTAATAAAATTGTAAAAATTGGGCGGGGTTAAAAAAAGAAAATTTATTTTTAAGGTTTAATTTCATTGAAATGCCCGTTTTATATATTTTTATGAAAATCTACATAAATACATTAATAATGTGTAGGATATGAATTAAAACTAGCATGGCCAGCAGCAATCTAGAAATTAATATTTTATTTAGTGTATGCTAGCCAGCCAAGTTATCTTTTTTCTAAATTGTTATTTAGATTCAATTCGGCCCAAAAATATTGTATTGCATCTTAAATCATCGTGCCAGGGGACAAATTACGGCATTCGATATCGATAGAAATTACAATACAATTAAAATTGGAGTTTCGATCGATATGGAATGCCGTAATTTGGCCCCAGGTTTTCTTGAAATCGGTCCTTAATATATAAATATTAGAAATTATATATATATCACAGATGTTTTTTTTTCTTATTTTCTACAGTTTTTCAATTTGAGGCATTGCACTGCACAGTGGGATATTTCGGCCAAAAATTATAACTTTGTTATTTCTTTTCGTAAAGCCATAAAACTTAGTACACGTGTAAAAAAACATGTTTAAATATGGTCACCTCCAACAAAACTATTTTTAAAGAAAATTTTTAACATATTGTGTTTAATATAATCATAATATTGTCACCGACAACCATTTTATGGTTAAATTAGTCCTCCATCAAGAAGCCACAACCATATTTTGGTTTCCTTTAAACATGTTAAATATATATAAACAATAATATGTTTTCAAATTCACAATAGTATATTCTTCTATTTTAAGAGCATCATGTTATGGTTGAAAAACAACCATGCTATTATAAGTCTTAAACATATTTTAGTTAATATTAACAATATTATGTTTGGAGGTAGCCATAATATGGCTGTGGCTTCTTGATGGAGGACTGATTTAACCATAAAACGGTTGTCCGTGACAATAATATGGTTATATTAGGCATAACATGCTTAAAATTTTCTTTGCAAATAGTTTTATTGGAGGTGACCATATTTAAACATGTTTTTTCTCTGCGTGTACTTGAGTGAAGTAGCTAAGGGCCGCTGTACGTTTAAATTTAATTTTTGACACGCCCATATAAAACGCCATGGTCTTAAGACATCTATATTTCTCGGATGAGTGATTCTAAAACCTGTCGCCATATTACTTTTAAATTTAATTTCTCTAATGGCCATTTTCTCAATGTATCGACAAACTGTCTGTTACTTAATGTCAACATAAATTTATTATACCGATAAACTGTCCGTTAACGATTTTGGGTTTCTCAATATACCGACAAGAAACATTGGTTTGAGTTGGCAACATCACTCAAAATACATGTAGAAGTTGGGAGTCAGCTGATTGAATTTATCTGTACGTCAAATAAAAGGAAAATAAATAATTGGCAGTTGAGTGCCGGTTAGTATTGCGATAAAATAGAAGCTAATGAGACATAGAGAAAACCAAATTTCTTTAATGTGCAGTTTTTCGTTGGGAAAAAAGATAATCGCCTAATGAGAAAATGGCCATAAGCGTATGATAAGTTCAAAATCCGCATTAAGGGTCGATTTATACCTAATGGTACAAATTAGGAATACATCCACTCTTATCGACAATACACTACACAAAAACAAAAACCTCTCCTCAAAACAAATTAAACCACTTGACCACCCAGTGAACTAACCTGAAAGCAATTAAATCATTCAACCTGAAAGTATTTCAAATTTTAGTAAATTTCAATAAAAATCTACTGAATATGCAAACAGATGCCTCATAAATCCATATTAATTTAAGGTAAATTTATTCATTCTCACAATAGAAAAAAATCTTTTAAAAAAGCGAAATAAAGGATTACAATTTTAAAACAGAAAAAAAATTTATTTTAATATTTTATTAAGCTCATTTTTGTACAACTCTTTTTTTATTTTTCAAGGCACTATTTTTCTTGGTTTATTTTCACTTTATCCTGGTACATGATGTTGTGTCCGTCGTTGGGTCAATAAAACATCCATCAAATTTAAAACGAACATCTGCTCGGATGGATGCTGTGTTCGAGTGTGTGTGATGTTTGTGTTGTATGTACACTTATGCAATATTGCATGTTACAAATGCAAATATATAAAACGACATATAGACATGCATAACTACAAATACAAATGTGTATGCATATAGACATAAATACGAGTATCTACAAAAAAAAAAAAAAAAATACTTGAAAATTTGAAAAAAACAATAAATTTTTTTTAAAATCCAACACAAAAAAACAATACTGTACTGGTGTAGTGGCTAGAATCCTTTGTTTTCATTGTTTGTTATCCTTCTATATTTTTGCTATTGTTGTTGTTGCTGTTCCTGTTTTAATATAAATGTGCGTGTATCTGTGTTTCTACTTTTTTTTTTAGTGTGAGTACCCAATTTAACCCTTTTTTCCTGCTTTAATTTGCATACGAAAGATTTTTTCATAATTATACACAATGAACACTCTCCTTTTTTCTTTGTTGTCCGTTTCAGAATTCAGATTTTTTGTTTGTTTTGTGTTTGTGTCGTCGTTGTTGCTTTGTTTTCTTAGTTCTTTACTTTGTTGTGATTTTGTTTAATATTATCCCAAAAAAGGACGTATGCGCTTAAATAAGCAATTATCGACCACATTGAAATAGAATATTTTGTAAAAACGAGGGTGGTTAAAAAAGGCTAGAGCTGTAAAAAATTAACAATTAAAAATTTATAGGCGGTAAGTGCTAACAGTATAATATTCGAGAGTAGACCCTGTTTAAAACTTACAGACAATTATGTACCATAAAAAATGGTTTATCTAAGAGTTCACACTTAACAATAAGATTATTGTTGCTACAAAAAAACGTTGTGTATTAATATACAAGTTCACACTCAACAATAAGAATATTGTTGCTACAATAAAACGTGCCACAAACATAAAACAACTCACTGGAAAATAAATGAAAGAAAAATATATTCATCTTCTGGCAAAAAAAAAAAGAATGAAAGAAGAAAACGACTTGCCGAGTACAACCAAGTCTATACTCAAATTTCTTCGCCTAGCCCGACCTTACCTCTGCCATCTACAAATCAAGAATTGCGCAATTAACTGGCCGAGTTTAAAAAGGCTGTAATTTGACGAAAAAATCCGAAAAAATAGTGGTCACGCTTTTAGATGATTAGATAAATTAATTAGAGATTAGATTAATTTTTAGAATTAATTAACTGTTTGATCCAACAAACATTACACAAAACCAAGAAAATATATAATAAAAATAGTGGTTACGTGTGGGCCATCAAATGTTTTCTAAGTGTGACCATAGCTTTAAAGTAATACCGTTCGAAAATCTTGCTAAAACTTACTTTTAATAATTATTTTTGCAAAATTGTCTTAAAACCTACCAATATTTTTTAAGAAACGCAGTGCTCTTTGCTTCCTCCATTGAAATAAAATTAGTAAAATTTTTCTTAAAACAGATGTTTTTATAACGAAGCAATTTAAATTAAAAAAAAAATTACTGTTACTATTCCCAAGATAATCAGAAATTTATATTGTTTTTATATTAGAAGGTGCCTATTTCCCTAACCCATCTCACTCTTTGACAGATGTTTTGCTTAGATATCCAAGCGTTGTATTTGTTCCAAGTTCTAAAACTTTTACTGTTCCCGTTTTCCAGAAATGCAGAAATTTGTATTGCCTTTACGTTGTAGGCACCATGCCCACTTCTTCAATCCATCCCACATTTTGACAGATGATACCTAAACTATTTGTTTTAAATCAGGAAAATTTTGCTGCAATCAGTCTTCAAATATACTCTAATTTAAGTTATCTTTGAACGGGAGGTGCTACGGCCACTTTTACAATTGAGCATAGACAAATATTGTGTAGTAATATCCAAGTTATTTATCGAAAATTTTTACACTCTTTATGTTACCAATTTCTAGATATATTGAAATCAATATTGTCTGAAGGTACCACTCCTACTTCTCTTAACCAGTCCACTTTTCGACAGAAACTATTTATTCCAAGTTAGGATACTTTTACTGTAACCGTATTGTGTTTGTATAGGCTATGTTAAGCCTATACAAACACAAACACACATAAGAAAATTTTAGGAAAAGACTCACATAGACTCTATTTCATAAAAAAGCTTGTATAGGGGCGAAGGAAAATTATTGACCGATTGTTACGTTTTATAGGCTTGGTCCTTGTGGCAATTAGAACCTGTGTACCAAATTACATCAAATTATCTCCAAATAGCAACCTGTACTTTGACAGATCGACTCAGATAGTGATTCTGAGTAATAATGTAACTTTAAGCGAACATTAAACGAAATACTCATGGTTTACGGGCCTTATGCACAAAAAATTTTATGTGAGCTTGAAGTCTTTGTTAAAACCGGGTTCCCATACAAATTTTTTGTTAACCGAACACTTTAAGTTAATATTTATGACGAAATATTATTTATTTTCATTAATAAGATTTTGTTTTTTTTTTGCTAAGTTCCCAATTTTCATTCTTGATGAATACACTTAAATTTATTGTTGGAGACTAAGCTAGTTCCTATGCGCAATTCACTGATTGATTGGGCCTGAAGTTATTTTATACAAATAAAACTGCAGAGTGAATGAGAACTACAAACACTCAAGACTTATTTGCAATGATATCAAAGCTGAAACAAAATACCAACAATCACCTGGAAAATTGCTTTATTTTGATTTTCTTCCGAAAAAAATATAAAAATTAAATTGTGATTTTAGTTGAACTGATAATTTTCAATTTCAATATTTTTAGTTAAGCTTGAGTTCATCAAATTTAATTTTCATTAAATTATTTTTACCGAAAGAAGGAATTTTACAACATGAAATTGTTATAAAAATTTATTAAAATTTATTGATAATTTTCTTGGCTGAGCTGGGGCTCGAACCTGGGTTGAATTTACATGTTTCAAGAATCACCACATTCTCTCATCAGAATTCTTTGAGTTCTAACCTCTGCACCACTGCGGTGCCTGCCACCCAAAAGTCAAACATTAATCTTTAACCAGTGGTACTGGTGGTTGGAAATTTGCTGTAATTATCATTTTCAATTTTATATTACATGTTGCTTCCTTTCCTCTGTTTCTTTCTCTGTATTCTTTCTGTCAAGACTTTGTCTTGAAAACCTGAATACAGGTTTTCAAGGTTCAAGCCCCAGCTCAGCCAAGAAAATTATCAATAAATTTTAATAAAAATTTCATGTTGTAAAATTCCTTCCTTCGGTAAAAATAATTCAATGAAAATTAAATTTGATAAACTCAAGCCTAACTAAAAATATTAAAATTAAATTGCTTTCTTTAACATCCTCTGTCTACTTTTGCAATTGTTTTACCGAAGTTAAAAGCTTTAGGCATCGAAGTCGGTAGGTGTTAAACAAGGAATTTTTCCTTCATGGTATAACAAATCCCAATTCGGTATTTTTATACTATACCAAATTAGACAGTAATGAAGCCATATGACACTCCGTTAATGGACATTATAACACTTTATTGTATGTCATATTGTCCACGAAGCAACATGCCACCAACAAAAGTGCAATGTGTACATTTTAACTATAGATTTTAGCTCGATAAACGATTTTTTTGTATTGCCAAATTCACACATCATAAGAATTCACCAAATGCATATTGTTTAGATTAGATTAATTTATGAAAAAATTGTTTCTATACCCCTCAAACTACAAACTGAATGACAAATTCTTATATAGCATTTCCAATAAAACATTAAAGTATTACTTAAAAATTCCGTGGCTGTAAATCCATAGCCGAATCTAGAACCAATTTTAAAAATCAACTTAATAAATCTTTAATATCTTCAATATCAGTTTTAAGGGAATTAAATAAAAAAAACATAAAAACAAATTAAAATTTCTACCCTCGTATACTTTATAATTTAGTATAAGTTCAAACCCCCATTGTTTTGCTAATGCTGCTGTGTGTACTTTAATATCTAAATGAAAAAATCCCTAAAAAGTGAAAACAAAACTTCAAAACGGACAAGGGACAGTCTATCATTTCAATGATTTTTTTTATGACACACAAGACCACTGACTTCCCCTAATAAAAACTCATCGAAACTACCTACCAATCGACTACTTTATACACTCATCTAACATCGACTTCATCATCATCATTTGGATATGTATCACTTGATAATATATTTCTGTAAATAATTTCTGCTTCATTAAGATGTATTTAAAAGGGCTAAATTCATAGGATAATTTTTGAAGGTACTATTTGTAAAACGGATCATGCTGTGTTAGGTTTTGGGTTTTGTTAAACTGTCACTTTAGATTAATATTTAGTTACCAGCATTATGACTGCTAATATTTGATTACCGTTTCTTTTTTTTATTACGATAAAAGGATATTTAAAGGCTGGTTTTTTTTAATAATTTGTTGCAGTATTTCTTTTCTAAAATGAAATGTATCTAATTTCGAAATAGTGTTTTTGGTGTTTTTTGCATGCAAGTCATCTTTGAGAAGTCATAATATTTAGATTAAATATCGATACTAAATTGTATCCAATAATAAGCTTAACTACACGCAGAGATAAAAATGGTTGAAGTATGGTTGTGCCAAAAACATATTATTGCCCCCGCAATGGCCACATACAAATTATTGTTGTATTTAAACATTACTTTTTCATGATAAATAAATTATTTTTATTTAACAACAAAATGTTTCCCTCCATTGAAACTTAAAATATAATTAAATTACACAGTACACAGAAAGAAATTTTTTACCAATTAAAGCATTAATCAAAAATAAAATACATTTTAATTAATAATTTAATCAAGTGAATTAAACGTTTAATCTAGTAAATTAAATGTTTAATCAATTCAATTAAACGTTTAACTGATATTATTAATTTGTTTACTGGTGCAAATTAACAGTTTCAATTAAACGATTAATTGACTTAAACGTTTAATTCACTTGATTAAACGTTACATTCACTTGATTAAGTTTTTAATTAAAAGTGATTTTATTTTTGATTAATGCTTTAACTGGTTAATAATTTTTTTCTGTGCATGTTTTAATAAAATGTAACTACAACCGTACACTTAAAAAGATTATGGCTATTTTTACCATATAATTGTCACCCGCAACCATATAATCATTAAATTAGTCCTGCATCAAAAAGCCACAACCAGATTATGGTAGTCTCCGAACATGATATGGTTAACAATAACAATAATATGTTGGAAATCATAATATTTAAAATGTGTATGTTTAATTTTAAATTCACAATATGTATGTACTATCTTTTAAAGTAACAAAATTATAGTTGTTTTAAACTCTACAGTATTTGAATGCCTTGAATCACTTGCTTGGTTTGCTTAAAATTCTCACATTCTTTTTCTTTTAATTATTGATTTAAATATATAAATTTTAGTAGTTATACAAACCAGTAAGTCAGTAAGAATGCTAATTAAGGTCACAACGGGCTGGAAAATTAATTAAAGAATAGCTTTTAAATGAGGAACATAACATGTAAGTAGGGAATGGTAAATCGATTTCGATTCCAATCGAAAATCGATTTTGTGGTAAAAAAAATCGATTTTTTGCAATCGAATTTACGTATGCGATTTTATACTGAAATCGAATTTTGGGCTTTTAAAATCGATTTTTTGTTTATATCAAAATTTTGGCAATTTTTAATTGTAATCTTTATTAAATCGATAAATTATGGGCATGCACAATAAAACTTATTTTTTTATTGTGCGTACAAACATACGTCTGTAGGTATGCTTATGCAGTTTTTCAAGTTTAAATTTGTAGTTTTACGTTTTTATCTATTAGTACCCTTGGCATACTTCCAACTTTAATATAAGGTCTCTTGTTCTTCAGAAATTAAAGTCATCAATGGACAGTGAACAAAACAGTACCTAACATATCGTATCGAACCACACACTAAAAGTCAGCCATGGCCTTCCTGTGGAAATATGCTAATATGCAAACAGACCAGTGTGTGAGCGATATTTAAATCTTGTTATAAACAGAGTGAAAAAACGAAAAGTGTGTAATTTATCCTATGAAATACGAAATTACACGAAAGTATCTCTGCATCTTTCTGACATCATTGATATGCAAACGTTTGTTTTCTAAAACTAACTTTATAGTAAGTTAGCAAAAAAACAGTCGCCACCGAGCAGGAACTATTGTCATAAGCCTTTGAAATACTAAACATACATTCAGGTTTGTCACATATATCAATTCCCATCAAAAGTGATTTCGTTTTATGTGAAGCAAGATACAAAATCACTTCCACTTTCGATCGGAATCAATTTATGTGACAGGCCTGATTGACTACACAAGAATACAATTTGAATATATATGTGCAATGTACATGCACTTGTTCTTCTAAAGGACATCTCAAAATTTACACATTTTCACTTTTTACAGGAAAATTGTAAAAAGTAGTCATATCTACCCACTGTAAAAATCTCAGTTCAATTTCTCTAGTAGTTTGCCAAAAAAATGCTGGTGTATCCCCCTTTGTGATATAATGTATAAGATTGCAAACTAGTCATAAACGATTTTGAAATCGATTTAAAAATCGATTTTGACGTTCGATTAATCGATTCCAAAAACCGTAATAAAAAAAGTCGATCGAAAAATCGAAAATCGATTTTGGAATCCATTTACCATTCCCTACATGTAAGGAATAAAACAAACGAAACAAAATATAAAACTTGATTTGTAACAGGGCCCCATATTTCTCAAAACTACAAGTTACAAATTTACAAGTAAAATATATTAAAAAAAGCAAAAATTACTTTTGATAAAAAAGCAACAATTTTACAAAGTTTGTTTTTGTTTCAAATCGGCTACCTTAAATTGCCATTAGGGTGGCCCTCATTTATCCGTTGAATGAAATAAAGGATGATGTTCGCGACTTTAATTTTTCAACTGAATTCGAGTTAGACTCCTTTGTTTTTTTAATAATTAAAAAACAATTGTTTTTAATTTCGAAACACTTAATTAAATACACTGAAAAAAAAATGGCGGAAAATATTATGTAAAAATGGAAATATCCTAACTTTATATATATCGGGAAAAGTCGATTTTGATATATTGCTAATTATATAAAAGTATTTTTTGTAATGTTTAATTATGACTTTTTTAAGATATAATAATAAAGTTATTATTTAATATATAACTAATAATCCAAAAAGTGGTGAATAAAGCTACAAAGTAATGAATTCAGGAAGTCATTAAAATTATTGTAAGTAAAGTTTTTGCTGGGATATGAAGGTATGTGATACACAAAAAACTTTCAGTCAGTTGTTTTTGTTATGTAAACAAAATTTCGCTGATGTCAGAAAAGTCTAATGATTTTGAGAAAGATTTTAAATGAAATCTTCTAGATGTTAACGGCCTATAATGCGTGAAACAGATCCTAAACAATACAAACGACTCAGACTGTTCTTCATTTCAATATTTTCACTTTTTATAAAATAAAATGGACATTAGTTGTCAAAAATTGTAAAAAGATTTTTTATTCAATATCTTAAAAATTAGAAACAAATTTAAAAAAACGGAGTGTATGAAAAGCCTTAACTTGGTGGCCACACAATCAAGTTTTGCCTTTCAATTCCATTCAATTTACTCAACTCTCTCATTTTTTTACTAACACACTCACACTTTTTAAATTGACCACGATATGGCTTTCAATTTCACCTTTCCATTTGTTTGACAATTTACTTTCAATTTAACAGCTGAGTACATGTTTGTCTTTATAAATTGTTTTTTTTTATGGCATCTTGAAAGTAAATTGAGTGCCACCTACGTCACACCTCTCAATTTTGTAAATTTTGACAAGCAGTATATGTAAAAGACTATCAAGAACAACTTGATCGTGTGGCCGCAGGGTAAGGTATGTTCAGACCTAACAAATATTTGACGAAAAAATCAAAAAAAAAAAAAAAATGGGTGACCAGTAAATTGATCAAATTTTAGCTTTATTTTTAACGATTTCTATTGATTAACTTTGTTTGCAAGAAGGTAATTGTACAATATAATTCAGAAACTGTTTAATGATGTTTGATCCAGCAAAAAGTTTTGCAAAAGCAAATATTTTTTTTTTAATAAAACTAGTGGTTACGTGCAGGACGTCAAATATTTAGTAGGTGTGAACATAGCTTTAGAAATAACTTTAAGTTGCTTTAAGTTGTGTATAATTGTGTTATTATTTCCCAACTTTTTAACAAACCATTCTTTTAAACCAATAATTTTGCCAAATTCATTCGTACAAGTGTTTAAACAAATTAAAATTATTGCAACTGATTCAATTTGAAGGCGGACATTTAACAATTTAAGGTTTCAGCAGTTGCATTTAAACTATAAAGAACATGTTAATCTGAAGAAACAAATTCCACTTATTGATCAAAAACACATGTGTGTGAGCATTTTTGTAGTTCTGTTCGAATTCGAAATTATCATGTTACACCTAGTTGTACCATGGAAAAAATATTCAAATCAAAAATTTAGTTGTTAGAGTTAATAATCACAATGTTATTAGGAGAAACAATTTTTTTTTCAAATAATAAAACTTATTTATTCTCATGCAATCATTGAACAGTTTGAAAAAACACAATTAATTGCCAATAAAAATTCATTCTGGTTCGTAATAGTTTGTCGATTTTTCAACATAATTGCCTCAAGTCGTCTCATTGTTGTTTTGTTCTAAATGTTTTCTCTTAAACTCATGGAGATTGTGACAGTTAGACAGACGAATGTATTTATTAAATGCATAAATGTTTTAATGCAAAAATGTTTTATTTTGTCTTATTTAAAGTGACTGCCCACTGGAGTTAAATAAATAGTTTTAGTATTGAATGGCTGCCTGGTTGCATTTGCAACCGCCTTTATTAATGCCACATTATAAAAAATTTATTGTATTTTTTTTTTGTTTAAATAAAATAGTTTATTTATTATTAATAAATTTATTGTTTTTATTTTAATTTGTGCGCTACAGCTAGATTTTGAATATTTATGGAGTCTTAAACAGTTTAAAAATATTTAAAATGCAGAGACAGAAACGTATTCAAAAACGAGCAGCAAAATTTGGTACTATTTTTATATTTTACATTTGTCCTTTAATGATATTAAAATGGGGTAACATCGGTAGTTTATTATCTTTTGGAGTACTTTATACTCTCTAATACACTTAAATTAAAATCAAAATTAAACATATATTTAATTCTTATTCAGAAACCATTAGATGAGTTTTTGGTACTTTTTTAATCGACTAGGGAGTAAAAATGGGTAAAAAATTTTTTTCGGTAGTGGCAAAATAAATTAATGATACTGACTGCTTGCTTATCGCTTTGCGCGAGTAAATAAGTACTTTTAAGACGGCTCATCCACGCTACAAATCTGCAATTTTCAACATGGTAGATCGACAAATAGATTTTTTAATGTTTTAATGAGAAATGAATGTTTACCCCAAAAAGTAAAAACTAAACAAAACAAAGATAGTTATAACAGAAATTTTGGTTTGGGGTCATACACTCAAAAGAAAAATCAATCCATCCGTACTTAAATCAATCCGAAGCGGTATTAATAGTACGGTGAGTACGGATTTTCTTGAATCAAGTACAGAAAGATTGATTCAAGTAGGGATTTTCAATCTCGATACTTGAAATAATCCGAAAATGAGATTGATTTAAGTAAAACTAAAATTGAATCAATCTCACAATGTACTTGATTCAAGTATTATAAAGTTGATTCACTGCCTGTTTTTAGAAAACGTAAACAAGTGAGTGAGTGAGAAATTATATTGAAAACAACAATAAAATACGAAAATTTGTTTTTGTTTTCAATATAATTTCTCACTCACTCACTTGTGTTCGTTTTCTAAAAACAGGCCGTCAATCCCGAATTCGTACTTGAAATAAACCAAAAGTGAAATTAGAAGGAGAATTTTATTATGATTGATTTACTTAATCGTATTACACCTTACATAATTATAAAACACCAGCATCATCCCCGATATATTTTTTACTTTAAAAAACTTAATGTGCATATATAACTAAAAATATTTTTTTTTTACCTATCTATAGAAATTTTTATATAAAGAAAGAAGAATTCTTGACAAAAAGTATGAAAAACAGAAGTAAGGAAGAACATGGAAATCAATTAAAATAGTTAATCATTCACAAACAACAAATTTCGATCCACCAAGTAGGTATAAAAACCATTTGGTTTAAAGATTGATGCTTGACTATTAACTGTCAGCCGTCGTAAATGGCAATGAGTGTTAAACGGAAAAGATTTCTGAAGAGATAGTGCGGTTACTATCGAAACATGTTAAATCGATCTGACCGCGAACGTGGGTTTGATTCCCCATTCAGGCAAGAATGAACAATTATCAAAAAAATTTTAATTCATTTCATGTTGTAAAATTTTTTTCTTCATAAAAATAACTTAATGAAAATTAAATTTGATTACCTTTAGCCGGATTTATATATAGAAATTTGAATTAAAAACCATAAACAGTTCAATAAAATAATCACAAGACTAGTAATTGTTTTGTGTTTTACAAACTTAAAAAAAAAAATAAGTCTTTTATCAAAAAGCAGTTAACATATTAATTAGAAAATAAAAATAGTTTTACTTCAGTCATATTATTTTATATTTTAATTGATCATACTACTTCTTTAAAAGTATTGCAAAATTTACTTTTATCTTGATACTGAATTTTGAAAAAATATAATATAAGTATTTGTTGGTATTTGTTGGTATTTGGCCCTATGCTCTACAGGGAGCTAAAGGAAATAAGAAGAAGAAGATTTGTTAAAACTAAAAATCAACCCAAATTATTACATTGAATTTTTGTTGTAATTTTTTATATCTTATTGGTAAATAGAAAATAGTCCCAAAGTAATAATTGCGATCTTATTTGTGGTAATTTTGGATTCCTTGATATTGGGGTGATATTTCATTTCACTTAAAATTCAAAAACATCCCACCGAAAAAATACAAAAACCCCAATTAAACAGAAAATTGACCCAAAACTGCGTGTTGTTGTGTTTTATGTAAAGTTTTGGGGCCATTCATTCATTTAGTACTTTGGACAAATATTCCTTGTGGTCATATTTCGCACTGACTCTCTTTTAACTTTCAACTCAAATAAACTTAGTAGGATACTGGCAGTAATTTCGAGGCTTAAATATGAATTCCAGAACATTTAAGACTAATTTTTAACGGTCGGATTTTAAATTAAAATATTTAAAAAATTTAGATTTTTTGAAAAAACAGATGTTTTATAGTTAAAAAAAATATCCAAAAACTTAAAACTCTTGCCCAAGATTCTGTTTGCTCAGTGTCGCTTTGCCCAATAACATAGAAATCTGTGGCAATAAGAAAAAAGTGCTTGAGTTTTTTTATTTAGTAGAAAAGCCATTTTAAAGTTTGAAGGTTATTTTTGAAAATACATTTATATTCTAATAAAATCATCACTTCCCTTCCATCGGTTATGGTTTTTTTAAGTTTTTATTTTTAAATACTTTCAACGTGACCGATCGGAGGTTAACTTAAGTTGCTATTCCAATTGTTATTGTACATTGAAAAAATAAGAAAAAAGTAATGCTTTTCCTTGTGAGACCGACCAATGAAGGAAGAAACAATGTTTTACCCGTTTTAGAGCTTTTTACAATTTGCAGCATTTTTTTTTGCATAATTTAGTAATAATTCCCTCCAGACCGCTTCTCTTGCAGACAAGCGCAGAGCTTCGCGGGATTACAATAAGGAAAAAAATACAGTCGAACTTTTATATTCTGAATCTTCATTTGTTTTTTCTTTTCCCACTTACAACTACATTTAGAGTTGACAATAAATCAACCAATTGTAGCCGGGACTGTAAGAAAAGATAAACTCACTGTTTATTGTTGTTGTTTTTGTTTAAGCTTTGATATTTTTACAAGTAAAACTGTGGCTTATAATTCTTATTCGCTTAACTTAAGTAAAGTTTTATATGTGTAATATCTTTAGTTTTTCTAAAATCTTTGGATGAGGTTTCATGACGATCTGGGGCCTAATTCTGGCAGTCGTTATCGAGTAATTTCTCGATTCGAAAACAATTTTATCTCAGTCGATACTGAACGAATCAAAATTATTTTTTCAGTATTGTGAAACTCAAATTAATGCCTTACAACACTGAAAAAATAATTCCAATTCGTTCAGTATTGACTGAAATAATTAGATATTAAATTGCTTTCGAATCGAGAAATAACTCGATCACCACTGCCAGAATCAGGCCCCTGGCCTAAGCAACCAGTGAAATGCGCATAGGAATAGCTTATCCCTTCAACAATAAATTTCAGTTTATCAATAGTATGAAATGGGAATGTAGCACATTTAAAGAAAATCACTTCATTATACAGAAAAAAAATTATCCACTTTTGTAAAAAAACCAGCTATTTTAGTTTTAGTTACATTCTCCGGCAGCTTACACTGCACCTGCAAACCGGAACAAGCAAGTGATATTGAATCAGGCTCGAAACACAAGCATACTGGTGCCAAAATTTATTTTTTAGCAATTTTGTACGGATGAGTTTCTGCAATGTATTGCGCACCGCATTATTTTGAAAATAGAAATTAAAGAAAACTCGTATTTTTTTAATAAAGAGCCGTAATGAATAGCGTTGCAGGTTGTATTAAAAATTGTTAAGTCCAATTCTTCTATAATAAAGTATTGAAACAAATTGTGCTGTAACAAATGATGTTTCTTATAATGCATTAGTACCCCGAGTTTTACACCTTGACAACTTTTCTCAACTGAGCTAATTGCAAAGCGTAGAATCACAGAAAATGTCCATACACGACTTAACCTTATGCACCAACATATGATTGCACGTGCATGCTGTAGTCTTGTATGGGCCCCTTTATACATTACTAGAACTTCAGTATTTATCGCATATAAGCATTTCATAATTTTCAGTGCTTTTAAACGTAAATTCATTATTAAAAACTCGCTTACATGCATTCAATGTGCTTATAAACAACTCTCTTATTTTCATCCGCATCATGAGCTATTTTAGTTTCATCGAAAGTGCATGAATTTTGATTTGATGAAATAATTTTTGTGCGTTTTTTATTGTATTTGACTCAAGTTTGACTTATATGAAATTTTTTTTTTAATCTAATATACTAAAATTGTATTATATTGTGATGCATATATGCAGGTTATGCATATAAGCAAATGCTTATACACGAAATAATTTCTGCTATTTTAAATAGGGTTTTATTCGTATAATATTTTTAGCTTTTCTAAAATCTTAGGAAAAGGTTTTCTGATGAGCTGGCCTAAGCAACCAGTGAAATGCGCATAGAAGCCAGCTTTCCCTCAACAATAAATTTCAGTGTATTTATCAAAAATGAAAAATTGGGAATTTAGCACGTCATACAGAAATCTTATTAATAGTTGTTGCACAAGTTTTAATGCAAAAAAGCGTAACATGATTATAGCCGGTATGCAAAAAAGCGATAAATACTGTACTGCCCTTGACAAAGTGCTGGGAAATAAATTGCTTGGTTACAAAAACTCTGTTTTTTACTTTAATGATGGAATTTCCTCTATATATTTCACTTTTTCTCTGTACACAGCGTTGTTAGTTTCTGTTAGAGACATTTTTTGAAATAATTTATTGTATGAAGACAAAAATGCGCTTAAAGCTGGGATCACACGATTGCCGCAAATGCACCAATATGCCACAATTTTGATTGTGCTTTATTGACGCACAATAATAAAATTGCACCAATCAATTATTCTAAAATCACACGATTGCCCTGTTTTTTACAAATGTAATTGCCGCTAGTTGGTACAAAGCGAAATGGGTACAATAATTGCCGCAGAACAGTCACACGATTGTTCGTACTTGTGCAAACTGCGAAAACAGCTGTTGTGGTAGATTTTTTGTTTGTTTGGAACTTCTAGTTGGTTTGTTCATGAAAAAAAAAGAAAATTGAATAGTTTTGTTTGAAATTTTTAAAGAAAAATATATGAAATTCTAAAAACTAAACAAAGAAAAATTATATTTTGAAATATATCAAGAAATAGAGGATATTTCTATTCAAATTTTTGTGGCCAATTTCAACAATTATATTTAAATATCAATTTATATTAAATACATATGTACATATAGTTTTTCATATAATTTAATTTTTATTTGCCATGAAAAACGGCAAAAAGGTAAATTTATTAAAAAAAAAGCAAATATTGGCGCGTATTGTGTTGTTTGATTGCCGCACAAGAACACAATAAATATTGGTACATAATTGTTATTTTTATTGACGCGCGGTTTCATATCAAGTGGTCACACGGTTGCCGCACCAGGGTTGCATTTTATTGGTAAAAGAGAGCACAATATTGTCCTCGATTGGTACATGAACCATTTCATTGTGCAGTCACACGATTGGGTTATTAAAAAGTATGAAAATTGGTGCATTGGGGCAATCGTGTGATCCCAGCTTAAGTCAAATTTTTTGTTTTTTCAGTGTAAAGAAGAATTCGCCGTATGTAAAGTCATCAAAAGAGATCAAAACTCATTAAAATCAAAAGAATACAGCTGTGTTTTTGAAATCAATTAATAATAGGAGAGCTTGATTGTAAAGAAGTTTACTATAGAGAAATTCGACTGTATTATTAAATTGCTCAAAATAGGAATAAGATAAAGGGTATTTAATATTCTTTAAGATCAATTATATTGCTTGATATATTTAAGCCTTTAATTTATTTCTTCATCTGTTTAAACTTTTTGTTATTAACTTGTATTTTAGTAAATTTATTAGAAGTACTTTATTTGTCTTAAATTAATCTACATGTTATGTTCATTACATTTCTAACATGGTCATTTATTTGAAGGCAGTCATTTGAACTACAATTCTTATAATTACAAAGATTTTTTTAAAGTTAAGCTTAAATTTTCAACACATGTGCAAGGAATTTAGCAATTTATCATAATTAACCTTGGATTTGGAAAAAATAATATACTCTTTATAGATAAATATTTAAGAAAATAATTTTTTAATTAAATAAACTGCCAAGCAACAAAACCAAGTGTGTCCATGAAAAAATCTATCAAGACTTCATATAAAATTTTTAACTCAAATCTAATTAAATTTGTAACATTTTCTTTTTCAACTAATACAACACAATGCCATTTGATAGATGATTACATATATGGAATGAAAATTACAAGTTTATTTAAAATTTTTTTTAATAACTTTAACAATTTTATTATTTTGACTAAAGAATTTTAAAGGTAAGGAATTCTTGCAATAAGTTTAAGACGATTGTTAAAGATGGATTAAACCTGAAGACCTTAGTTTTGATTAAAGTGAATGTCGTTAGTAATAAATAAATTTTTTATTAGAATTAATGGATTAATAAATAAAATCGTTTAAATTTAATTTCAATTAACTTCGATAATTAATTTTATAAATCAACGGCTTTTTCATTTTAATATCCTTAATAAAACCTTTTTAATCAAAACTTTATTTTACAAACTTATGCATACACAAGTAGACGGCCCCCGCCATCTTTGCAACATTGAAAAGTTGTATGTAAACTTTTATTGGCAACAACTATAGGCGTGTATTTCATAACGGGTAATTTATCAACAGGTACTCTTAACAATCATGATTTTTTTTTATCATTTAAACATATAAACGATATTACTTCCTCATCGGGATTTCGACAAATGTGTTCGTTGCCGTCCTTTCTATTTAATTGCGTCCTAGATTAAAATAGCAAAAACGCTGAGAAGATGTATAACACGGGGGTTCAAGGCAGGCTAGAAAATCTTGGTTATTCCGAGGCCATCTGCCTTCTTTTGCCAATACATCGGCATGCATGCAAACCAAACTTAGAAAGTTCAGAGAACAGCAACCACTGTAGGTCCGAAAATTAAGTTAAAAATATCAAAACTTTAGGCCTTAACACGGAAAAGCTCCGTATAAATAACGAAATAATAGAGCAGGTGCTACTTAACACTGGGATTCACTTTCCTACATAATCGTCCGATTTATTTACACGAAAATCTGTCAGAATTCTATCCGACATACAAAATTGTCTATTTGCAATGCCACCCTATCACGCAATTAAGATGCAAAATCATATGAATCACCAACTTTACAAGAAAATGAAAGGGCGAATTCCAAAACTTCAAAGTCATGCATTTCTAAATGCGAACATTAAAACATTGACAATGTCATACGTCGCTTAATATAATATGTAACGGTTATCGATGCGCAAACAAAAGGCAAACTGAGGATCAATAATTTTGTTAATGCTTTGTATCGAAACAGTATGAAAAAACCCATCACTGCAGCGTGTTTTGATGTTTGGAATTCACCCCAACTCTGGTCGCATAGAATCTATCATTTTATAAAAAAATTTTCGTTAACATTTGCAAGTTGGACAGACTTGTCAAACAAATCTGTCACACTATAATACTTTCTAAAAACAGTCGATTTTTTTTTACAAATCTTACGACTGAATAGAATAGTGAATTGGCGGCTTTAGGAAGCCTGCCTAATCTTCAAGAATGGTGGATGCAAAAATAACGAATAAACAAAGTAAGGTAGACATTTGTCCTTTTAAACTCTTTCTGGAGATCAAACACTATCTTGAGAGCAAATAGAGCAAATTAGATAATTACTAATGAACAAAATAGATTTGGTCTGAAGCCGTGGGAAATTTTATTTGTTAACTAATTTGGAGAGAAATATCTCACAAAATCCAGTTATTATGTACATAGCTACTTTTTTATTACCCGCGGTAACGTTTAAGAAAATTTTTAAGTAGCGTGTTTTGGCAAGCTGAACGACTTCTGTTGTAAACTAAAGTCTTAAACATATGTCAAATTTAATAAACGATTTTGTTTTTTTTTTATAAAACACATTTTATTTAAAATGGCTATTTGGTAGAAGAATCTTTACAAAAAAGGTCTGGAATGAAAATAATTCGGGAAATAAGAAGCCGTAATCTGAAAACTTGTGGGTTTAAAATATCGCTTCAACAGAACTAAACGCTTGGATCTGGCAATATTTTGCAACGATTTAAAAAAAAAACCTTCTTACAGATAGTTTTTGGTCCTGAGAATTGGGGTAAATGTCGGTTAATTATAGTGTGCTAGTTGCAAAATTAGGCAAGCCGGCCATGGCGTTTTAGCATAATTCGGGTACGCTGAATCCATGGTGCCCAACGTTTTTTTAGGTTAGCTCTTGTTTTCGAGATATACAGTTATTTCGAAAATAAAGTTGTACAACATATATTCGCGTAACTCAAAAACGGTTTAGTTTATTGAAATTACTAAAAAAAACCAAAACTCCGCAATAAAATCTCCTTTAAGATAATTAATTTTTTTTAATATGAGCAGTCGTTTTAGAAACATATATTTTTTTTTTTTTTTTTATTTTTGGGAAAAAAATAATTTTTTTATCAAAATTTCGAATGTCCGGCTTGTCTAAAAAAAAGTGTCAATTTCGAGCACAGTGTTATTTAAAATATACAGAAAAAAATCTAAATTGATTTGAATTAAAATATTTGTGATATTAATTAAAAAATTAAATAACTTTAAACCAGTAAACAAATTAATAGCAGCAATAGTTGACAAATTAATAGTATAATATTAATACTTTTATTAATAAAAATAAATTTTAATTAAATAATAATAAATCGAATCTGGGAATTTGTTTCTCATTGTGAGTAACATTTATTATATAAATTTTCATATTAATTCGAATGTGTATTATAAGTCAAATTATAATTTATAAAGCCTTCATACTTTAATTCTTATTCCAGGAATATTTTCTATGCACTATCAGTATTTTTGTTTGTATATTTCTGTTACAAGGCTTACTTTAGCTATTCTTTGGCTAGCAATAAAGTAAATTGTATAGAAAATTAATACAACTATTAGATACCAGCAGAATGTAATGTATTTTCTGGCCCGCTACGACCTTCGTCATCATTCTTTGTTTCTTATAACTGGATAGTGCTTATTGTTAATTTTATGTATGTAACATAATTATTTAAAAAAATAGAATCCGCGAATTTATTTCCCATGGCGAGTAAAAGAAATATACAAACAAAATTTCTGATAGTGCATAAAAAATATTCCTGGAAATAATTAAAAGAATAAGACTTTTAAAGTATGAAAGCTTTATAAATTATAATTTGACTTAGAATACACATTCGAATTAATATGAAAAATTAAATAATAATAATATTAACAATTAAATATTTAATTGATGTATTATTATAATTTTCATTCTTGTTTATATTAAACCCGGTCTATTTTTGTTTTGTTTTGTGGTTTTGAGCTTTTAAAAGTGTTGCATTGCTAATGCAAATACAGTACATATTACAGCTTTTGCGAAGAAAAATTGCCAATTTCTTTGTTTTATTTAAAAACCTTGCCCTTTTTTACATTTTTTTTCATATTAACAATAATTTCTGTAGTAATGTTGTTGATATAAGTAAACATTTAATTCACTTGATTACATTTTTTAATTAAAACAGATTTTATTATCTATTAACGGCTTAATTGAAAAAAAAATTGTCAAGAAGTTTTTCTGTGTAGTTCTCAAAGCATAAATCGTTTAGCTTGATAAAGCTGACATTTAAAGGGCTAGAAGGTGATATCTTTCAAAGTTAGCCTTACATATTCCACTTGATCAAATTTTTAGTAGATGCAAAAAAAAATTTAATTTAAAATAAAGGCTTATGAATAATAATTTTTAAACCAATCGTCTTATGACCAAAAAGTAGACAAAATAGCAAGATATTTTAAGAACGGGTACAAAGCTTTATCAAGTTAAACGATTAATGCTTTGAGAACTACACAGAAAATTCTCGCTATTTTTATTTATTTGTGTTTTAACTGGAATAAAGTGTTGGTAGGGTAGATCCAGGAAGAGTTACCGTGTTTAGCATTGAAAACTAAAAAAATTGATCCAACTATTATACATTACCTTATGTAAAGCCTCGAAATAAATAAATCTTTATATTAAAATGGTAGTGGGTATATAAATATGGCCCAGGAGAATAACGCATTCTTTTCTTAGAAGTTTAAAGTTTTTCGAAAAAATCTATTTTTAAGTTAATTTAAAGCCATTTTCTTTATAATAAAATTTCAAAACATTTTTGACTGTATTCATAAAAATTTTTTAAATTTAATAAAGGTTTAAAGAACAAATTTACTATGAAAGTTATCCTCAATAAACGTTTGTTAAATTTAATAATCGTTTATGAATACGGGGGCTTGTATTTTCTTACAAATTATCGTTATTGTTCTTATGAAAAAGATTTTTTTGATTATAGCTCATTAGCTTTACAATAAAGGATATATATTAAATTTTTTTTGTTTGAAAAAAGTACATCTTAATAGAACACCCATTACAATCAAATATGGATTCTCTTCTGCAATCATCATATTGTTCTCTACCTCACAGTAGCGGCTTAACGCGGGTATAAAAAAACCGAGTGGTCGTAGAAGACGCCGAACATAGAGGGGCGCTATTAGATAAGTCTACTAACTTTAAACAATAATCACATCTTAAGGCTAGTTTGCACTATCAGACAAATCTTACGTATTCCATAATACTTTGTGAGATAGAAATCTAATGAGTTTTGTTGCGTTTGTCAAAGAATCAAATGTAACATTACAGTTTCTGTTCACACTATCACACATGAACATGCTTTTGATAAAATACAACCCTGATCCAATTTTAAAATTATTTTGTTTTGAAAAATTTCAAAAAACGATGAAGTCGTATGGGATGTCAAATTGTTTTTCGTAATACTTGTCATTTCCATCTCCCATTGCGTTCACACTATCACACTTTTTCATATAACTTGAGTTTTTGACATGTATTAATACAAAGTATAATAGTGTAAACTAGCCTTTAACAAATCATAAATTCGGCCTTATTATGAGTGTCGTTGTCGTAGTCGAAAACCAGTCGTTTTAAGAAATTGATAATACTATTATTGTCGTAAATGACATGAATACGATAAGCTTTTTAGGTGTTAAACATTGTTGTTGTCGTGAAATATAAATGATATCGACACAAATAACAAAGGACTCTCGTAATGAGGATGATTTTCTTCTTTAAATAAATAAATAAAAAAAAAATGAACATTTTCTTAAAAGCAATGACGCGTCATTTAATAAATATTAAAGTTATGTAACTTTTTAACTTTTGGAAACTTTCCATTAAAGTGGATTACCCTTCAAAGCTTAAAAATGAAACTGTGACAGATTCTGATCATAATTTAAGTTTCCATTATTATTTTGGTAAAACGACAGAATTAAAAAAAGAATTAGCCACGGCTGTGACTAATGTAAAAGAAGGAGTTGGAGTCGGTGTCGGACTTAAAAAATTTCAGCGGTTGGAGTTGGAGTCGGGGTTAGAACTATTTTTTGACGACTCCACAGCCCTGCTTACAGCAAGACTTGCTTATTTTTGTATATTTTTAATTTACCAATTTATTTGTAACAAGGAAGAACGGTCATGACCAACGATATGCTACCTTACACCACAATATTTAGAGCAAAATTTTTGAGAGTGAACCCACTTTGGGATATGCAATCATGGACCCGTCAAAAAAAATTCTTTATGAAGTTAAGATTCATGTAAAAGTTCTTTGTTCCAAATATTATTTAAATTTCTTCATCTACGAACCCTAACCACTAAAATTGTTTTGATAAATCTACATGGGTAAGGAAAACGATCTTGGGTACACAGGAAATGGGACACCATAATCGTTTTTTTTATTAGAATTGCTGTAAGTTAGGATTTTTCCATGATCTTTTAATAATAAATTGAATGAAATTATTCTTGCGACACCGAGTGAAATAATTATGTACATTTATTTTACATTTGCTGGTATTTCCATTCGCTCTTTACGGGTTTTGCAAATGTTTTCTTTTTTTTCGAAAAAAGAGGTATTTTTTAATGTCGAATTTTTGATAATGCTTTATGGGACTTATAGCAAAAATTTGTGTTTTTTTAATATTGTTCGTAGTAAAATTTCTTATAATGGACTTTAAATTTGACAAGGACACAGAGTATACTCTTTTTCTAACAAAGGGCCCTAGTCCAAAAGTAGCATAGGGCGCCAAGTTGTTTTAAGGCCAGCACTGCTGCCTCATTATGTTAAAAAATATTGTGTACGGTTGTAATTAAAATTTGAACTTGTAACTCCAAAAGTATTATTCAATTTGGCGGAAAATACTTGAATTAAAAAAAAAAAAAAAAATAAAACGCATTTCGAACATGGCAGAAATATGAATGCGAAACAAGTTGCATATTGTTGTTAATTAAATGAAAATGTAATGAAATAATCATAATCAAAATCATCATGATGATGGGGATGATAAGGCGATGAAAAAGGTAAAGATGATGATTATGATGTTGCCCCTGATGCTAACAATTAGGACCAACTATAAATGTTTAAAAAGGATTTTTTTTATGATGATGGTGATAATGACGATGACTAGGCTGCCGATGAGAATATGAATGCGATGAAATTGTAAAGTAAATTGTTTTAACTTGGTTGTTACAGCAAATAAAAAAAAAAAAACAAGAACTTTTACAAATGCTCATGCTAAATGCATGAATAGATTCTACGGCCAGAATAAAAATTACAAAATACAAATACATACAGTTGTAGGTACATTTATGGTTTTAATACAATAGTATTGAATTCATTTGCAACATACGAGGGTTAACCAAAAATAAAAAGAGTAATAATCAAATGCCACTTCATCTAATTAATTACAATAATTATCGCTTATGTGCACCCCGGTTATAAGTATTAGACGCTTTAATGCATTCCGACTTGTGCAGTTACATTTTGCTATATAAAAAGTATAAATTAGTTTGTGTATACACTTTTGCTTATAAATATGTACATATATTCCGCATTTTTGCATGCCAAAATTATAAAATTTTAAAAAACTGCTTTCAAAAAATTCGCTAATTAGCATTGTTTCAAATTTGAGTGAATTAAAAAAAAAACAACAAAAATTGCGCAAAAATTATTCCATCAAAACTAGATTTCTAGTAAAATTTCAAATGTACACTGAAAAGACAAAACAATCCATCCGTACTTAAATTCAAGCCCAAGCGATGTCAAAAGTACGGTAAGTACGCATTTCCTTAAGTCAAATACAGAATGCTTGATTCAAGTACGGATTATTCAATTGATCCGTACTTAAAATAATTTGGGACTATCTTTAATAAAAATGAGATAATATTATTCTCAAACTCCGCGTTATTCAAGAATTTTTTAGTTGGTTTAATCCCGATTAGAACTTGAAATAATCTGAAAAAGAGATTAGATTCTAACCTAAACACTTACCCCACAGAACCAGAGATTAAGAGAAATACTATTATTTACTTACTCGTTACACATGTTTATTTCATTTTTGTTGACTTCCGCCCTTGGTTTACAAAAAAAGTCTGAATTATAAGTCGCCAGCTGCATGCCCGCTAAGGTTTTCGTAATCAAATTACTTTAAAAATGTTATATATTTAACTAAATAATTTTAACTAAAAGAATATGGGAATTATTGCTTGTTATTTTACTTTTTAAACATGAAAATAATCTGTGTTGTTGTTGTTTCTACAACAAACTTTAACAAACACATGCGACAGGCATATTGGTTTTCGATGGTTATCCCATTTAGGATTGCTTTAAGTACTTTTAAGTGTTATTCGTACTTATACTTTCTAGTTTAATTTCTGGTTTAATGTGCATATAAGCGATAAATACTATATTTTTAATATCTCTCAGTTTACGGCGCACATGCACCTGAAAATATTGGATTTTTAATCAATCTGTTTTACTTAAATCGGTTATATTTTACCATAGCCCTTTAAGTACTTTTTAGTGTTATTCGTACTTATACTTTCTGGTTTAATATGCATATAAGCGATAAATACTATGTTTTTAATATCTCTCAGTTTACGGCGCACATGCACCTGATAATATTGGATTTTTAATCAATCTGTTTTACTTAAATCGGTTCATATTTGACCATAGCCCCCAAGCAAATGCCACACACGAAAATAGCTTTTAATGCCATAACTTTCTTATAAATATTGACATACAAATTAGCGACAATTACTTTATGAATGAAGCTACTATGTCATGGAAAAATGTTGTACTGGTAGGTCCAGAATTGACCAAAGGGTCGATATAAAAGAGGCTCAATATTGCAAGGTTGTAAAGTTTTTGGGTTGTATGGAACAATTTACAACTTTTAGCATTGATCCAGAGATATTAGGACGTCCTTGGACGCATTGAACAATAGTATTTCAAAGTTTTATGTTACATGTGATCAAAAGTTGTATGTACTACATACAACTTAGATAATAACTTTTAAGCGTACTTTTCAATTCTATGTCATGATTTTTTATTACAGTACTAAAAGTGCACAGGGTATTATGCGATTGTGGTGATGAGTGTAATTGTCTCTGGATCCACCTGAATCGATCTAAGGATTCGTCCGCCCAGCTGACTAGCTGAATGTCCATGTACACCTTGACCGCAATTTTGGAGTTAATTGGATGAAATTTCGTACACAGGTTCCAATTGTTACACGGACCAAAGCTATTAGCAATGGTGAGAATCGGTCTATAATTTCACATAGCCCCGTACACGATTCTTTCCTAGACAAAGCCTTTGTGCCCAAAAAATCATTTTATTATGTTCGTAGTTATTTTATATACTTTCTTACTTATTTAATGTTTGTATTGAGGTCCAACCTTTGACCGGAAAATATTTAATTGCAACGTTAATCAGATTTCCAAAATTTATTGGTATCAGTCAATATTTGACTTCAACTCAACAAAAGATAAGAACATTTAATTCCGTTCGGGGGTTTTTTTTTTAAACCACAAACTTCATTGTGTTCGGTTCGGCTCATTAATCTTCGTTCCTTTCGGCTGGTAAAAAACCAAACATTTTTACAAAAACAAAATACACATACGAAAAAAAAACAAAAAGCCAGCAAAATAATTTTACACACGCAAAACATATACACAATACACACACAAGCTGTTCGCGCTGCGGTCATTGCTAAAATTTTTAGTTTGTTCATTTATTTATTAATGTAAAAAAAAAACACTATAGAACATTAAAATATAATGGTTCTGTTTTTTTAACGAAGAACAGAACACTATTTAATGTTCGGCTTTTTCTTAAAAATAGTTACGAACGGTATTAAGGGTTATGTTCGTCTACACAAACACTAAAAAATAGTTATCGTTTCTGGGTGTGTGAGCCAAACGCTAAATAATCTACTGTTTATTTTCGAACACTGGTTGCAACTGATAATTAATTATAACCGAACTTGTTGAAATTTGCAGTTAATGTCGTTACTAAAATAAATTTTTGTTATACATAACATACTGATTGATAATTGCGATTTGAAGTCTTTAGTGCTGCTTCATACCCTTCAAGTTTAAGCCGTCAGGTCTTGAGCTTTTAGGAGAGAACGGAAAAGGGAATGACATTTATTTTCTTTCTCTCTCCCAAAAACTCAAGACTTGGCAGATAAAACTGGAAGAGTGTGAACCAGCACTTACATTTCAAAAAAGTGTTTCTTAGAGTGTCCAGATAATGTTTCTATCAATTGAGTTAATTGGAATTTTTGAATTTGAATTGAAAGTTAAAGTGTGCGATTTAATAAAAGCATATCTTAAATGTCGATACAACGGACATCTTATGGGAGAGTGTTTTTTAAATACGTTATAAGACTTCGACTTCTATACTTTACTTTAAGTTGTAAACTTAACTTATTTAAATAACTGCAGTGGTGAATGTTGCACGTCTAGAAAGGTATAATGTACAGATATTCAAAGAACTTCAGTGTGGAATGTAGCAAGTCAGAAAGGTGTCGATTTGATTTGTCAGGAGGATATCTAGGAAAATGTTAAAACCTCAGACCACCCTCGCACATTCAAACACCATAGTACTTTAAACAACAATAACAATAGAAGCAGCAGCAGGAGTACACACTTGTAAAATCTGAAATTCAACTAACTGCAGAAACAAAGTTATGGTGGTAAAACCAAATGAGCTATAGTTTAACCAACGAACCGGAAGTTGAGAAAAAAAGAGTATTAACAGCACGAAAATATAAAAAAACTAAAAAATAATACGGTAAAACAAGCAGATTGCAAGCGAATAATGGTATAAAATGAAGCCTGCAACAACTAGAAATGCAAAACTTCGATGGCGGACAGACAAACAAAAACACTCATATAATGGGCTGCCATTTTGTATTTTAACAAAAAGCATTTCGTTGTGTTTTGTTCCAACCAACTTTTTCTTCATTCGCGCCCACTACAACCACAATAACAACTAATGCCGAAAGCAACAAACTTTATTTCACTTCACTTTGCTGCCGTTATTTGGTTTGTTGCAAAAGCATTCAAAAGAGGTGAGAGCCGCAGGAAGAATAAGTGAATAAAAAAAATAGAAAAATAAAGCAAAATGGTTGAGAAGTACGAGTAAAGAATGAGATAGTATAAATGAATTCATTTGATAAAATGGTAAATTACATTTCCACAATTTTAAGCATATTTTCTATAATATTTCTTAATTATAACGGTTCTTATTACAAGAAGAATTTATTAACGGTACAACAAGAAATAAAAAAAAGGTAACAGGAAACATATTTTCTGCTTGGCAACAATATTTTGATGTACGTTTTCATTTCCTTCGTTTATGGACCAAAATATTAGGGAGGGCAATATTTTGGTGGGTAGGTAAGGAGGAGAAGACTGAAGGCTCTTTAGTAAATTTATTGCAATTAATGTTCCGAAAGTGCTTAAATCTAATAATCGGTTCTTGCCATGATTATCGTTTGGTGAGTTCGATATATATTTAGGGTTTTTAATTTCATAAAGTTTTTAAATTCCAAAGAACGCAGTTTAAGAAATTTTGTGGATTCTATTTAAATATATGCATACAATTATACGAAGAAACTTCTTCAATTTTTTGGTTTATCACTTTTTAAAGTCGTTTTTTTCAATTGGTGCGTTATTGTATAAACTACACAAGATGAAAATCCGGCATAAACATACCATAAACATCCCCAGAAGAAGTCGACAAAAATCGACGAAACGTCCGGAAAAAAATGTATTAAAATTGTGTTTTAATTACATTAAAGATTTTAGGCCGTATTAGCTTGATAAGGAAATATAAAAATAAACATACCAAATTTGTCACCATCCGTTGTAAAAAGTAAGCCAACTACGTTTTTGTTTAATTTGATAAGAGATGGTGTCAAGATTTTTTTGTAATTTTGTCATCATTTGGTCTTATTTTAAGAACAAACATCACAATGGTGCATTTCGACAACATGTTATTAATATTTTGATAACATACCGTTAATATATTGACAACATTTAGTTGTCATTTCGACAACACAATGTTTTCAGTCTGGTAAAGAATAATCCGTTGTGCGCACATGATTAAAAAAAAATTAATCAAATAAAACATACTTTTTACTTTATCTAAAGCCTTTCCTCTACTGAAGCTGTTTAGAGACATCGTAGCTCTTCATTTTCGTTTAGTCATAACTAATGGCGATTTCTTTTCTGAGAAAAATGTTGCATTAATGTTACATGTTCTACATTTTGTGTTCGTTTGTACAAAAAATACAATTGTGGGAAAAATTTTCAAGTTCTTTTGTGAAAATGTTGATGAAAAACATGCAAAACATGTTACATGTTTTACCCTTACTTTTACTTAAGGGTTCATACTGCCCTGTTTTACAATTTTGGTACTTACTACTTTGTTTGTACAACCAATTTTTTATTTTGTTTGTCATAAAATTTTAAAAGTTTTGTCAAAAGAATTCTACATCTAAATATTCTTTGACGGCATACTCCATTTTGAATTAAATCGTTTTTTTATTTTGGTGGAAAATTCTATGTATTTATTATCGTTTTAAATTTGCTCAAGCAATAAGTGATGTCAATGTCTCTTTCCAAACCGTTAAGTAAGTGTGCAGCAAATAGTCGAATAGTTTTAAAAATAGCTAATGAACTACATTAATAATAAAAGTGTAATAGTTGTAAATAAAGGCAGCTAATTCTGTTCGATTGAAGTTGTACAACATGTAACACTTCGAGTGATTATGGGTAACATGAAAAAGTGTTACATGCATATACTGTAGCATTTTTTTCTCAGAATAGAAATCGCCATAAGATTGTACTGAAACCGTTTTATCATCGATACCGAACTAAAAAAAAAATTTTAAACTATCTTTTTATAAACCTCAAATATTACTTACTTGTGTTTTTGTCATGACAATAATTTTTCTTTAATTCAACGCGGACACTTTAGTGCGGCACAGCTTTATTTAGATCTTCTTTGTTTAAATACCTCTTCTAAGTTTCACATTAGAAGCTTAGAAAAAATTGTTAAATGAACTACATATTTCAAATAATTTTATATTTTTTACTTACCGTTAATTATATTAACCATTTTTCGAAGGTGCTTCTATGAGTTAAACTTTAAATTCATTAAGCTTTTTACAATAGTCTTATTCCCTCAATATTTCACATCCTATTTGCTTAAGCTAACCTTTGGTTAACATTGAATATATGTGACATGTTTGCTAAATTTGTTTTCTCCTTATATTCCAATAAGGAAATGAATCCTCCATTCGATTATCCATATCGCATACCTGAATCTTTAATAATAAATTGTCCAATATTACATTAAACAACTGTTATGGAGCTGTTATTGCCCTGATGGAGTTCCTAGTTGTGTACTTCAGAAATGTGTATGTTCCTTAATTTCAGCTTTAACGTATTTATATAACGTTTCACTTTTGGATATTTTGGATGGATATTTTCCCGATTACTGTAAAAAAATTATCATTATTTAAATCCGGATGTAGATCCAATATTTTGAACTATAGAGGTGTAGCTAAATTAAGTGTTATTCCTAAACTCTTTGAACAAATCGTGACTAATATTATTTCGCATCAAGTCACTTCTTTGTTGTCACCATTCCAACATGGACTTAGGAAAGGACGTTCGACTTCTACTAATCTTTTGGAATTTACAACTAAGGTGATATCCTTATATTTTTCTGGGATGCAAGCTGATACCATTTATACGGATTTTAGTAAAGCATATGATAAAGTAAATCACGACATTCTTATGTACAAGTTGGATAACATCGGCCTCTCTCCTATACTACTTAAGTGGATGTCAACTTATCTAAAGGGGAGATATCAGTATTATATTGTTTCGCAGCTGTTATTCAAAAGCTTTACCTTTTCCATCTGGAGTCCCTCAAGGTAGCGACTTGGGTCCAGTATTATTCTTATTATTCATTAATGGTTTACCATCGTGTATTAAATATTCGATAATATGAATGTATGCAGATGATGTAAAACTTTTTCTTAGCTACAAAGACTCAAGAATGTCTTCGTTACTCCACGATGATCTAAACAGTTTGAACGTTTGGTGTGAAACAAATTTGATGGATCTCAACTCGAAAAGACGTTCCTTGATCTGGGTGTTTTACTTGATCATAAAATGTGTTTTAATGCGCATATATCGCAGACTATCAACAAAGTCAAAAGTGTCCTTGGATTTATCAAGCGCTGGATGAAGGAGTTTGACGATCCCTATGTCAAAAGACAATTAATTATACATTTAATTAGTGAGACCTATTCTGGAATATGCCTCGGTAGTCTGGGACCCCCAGTATGAGGTACATGCTAAAAATTGGAATCCGAACAAAGCAATTTCTTTTATTCTGTATTAGAAAACTCCACTGGAGTCCAAATATCAATTTACCTCCATATGAAAACCGTTTGAAACTAAATAATCTACCAACATTTCACCGTTTAACAAATTCTCCTTTATGCTGAATTTTTTAAACTGTGAAATTGTCTCAGAATTTCTACTTCGTTATGCTAAGTTCACACTTAGGTTTTTAAACGCGTTTAAGCAAAATGTTGATTTAGCTAATCAAAGCCGTTCACATTACATTTGAGATGATTAAGATGACAGATGATTTAGTAAAAAAAACACACAACAAACACACAAAAAAACAACAAACAAATTTATATTTCTTTAGAGTATTAAAAATGGATAAAAACACTTTTATAAAGTTATCAGAAGATTATTTTAATCATTTTAATGATGAAATTGTGAAAATGTATGAATTATTTAAGGAAAAAAATAAAAACATTAAGCAGAAATCTTGGCCGGTTGTACACGATCATGTTGGCGATTCTACATTTGAGGTATGTTCAGTGGATTCTATGTGATTTATGAAGTGATTTAGTTGTAATCATGTCAATTTGAAGTGATTAACAAATCACTTCAATGTATGGGTAATCATCTCGATTTTGAAGTGATTAGAGCTTAATCACGTTCGAACTGATTAAACGCGCTTAAGAAGCCAAATGTGAACATACTATAAGGTTGAGTTTTCAATTCCTTGATTTAACTTCTCCTATTAGCGTCAAAAATAGCCTCGTAAATGTCTTAAGATAAATTTAATGCAAAATTTTTATTTTATGAAATGTACTAAAGTATTTAATACTATGCTCACACTTTAGTTCTTAAACGCGTTTAAGCAACTCGAACGTGATTAAGCTATAATCACATTATAATCGAGATGATTACCTATACATTGAAGTGATTTGTTAATCACTTCAAATTGACATGATTACAACTAAATCACTTCATTAATCACATAGAATCCACTGAACATACCTTAAACTGAGTGTAATGTAGAATCGGCCAACATGAACGTGTACAACCGGCTACGATTTCTTCTTAATGTTTTTATTTTTTTGCTTGAATAATTCATAAAATTTCACAATTTCATCATTAAAATTATTATAATAATCTTCTGATAACTTTATAAAAGTATTTTTTTTCCATTTTTAATACATTCTTTAAATAAATAGAAACTGGGAATTATTTCCTTCCGAAGGTTACTTTACATTATATTCAACATTTTTCATTTTTTCGAATTTATTCTATGAGCTAAATTTCAGTTATGTATTTTATAAAGCTTTTTTGTAATAGTTCTATTCCTTCAATTTTTCAGAAAATACAATATAATAGTCTGGTAGTGTATAAAGTCATTTCTGAAAAATTGAAGGAATAGAACTATTACAAAAAAGCTTTATAAAATACATAACTGAAATTTAGCTCATAGAATAAATTCGAAAAAATGAAAAATGTTGAACATTCTTTAAATAAATATAATATTGTTTGTTGTGTTTTTTTCTTAATCATCTGTCATTTTAATCATCTCAAATGTAATGTGAACGGCTTTGATTAGCTTAATCAATATTTTGCTTAAACGCGTTAAAAAACCCAAGTGTGAACATAGCATAAATTTATTTAGTTTAAGTAAGAAATATTAGTTCGACTGTATATGGATTTCCTTTTTTGTTTGTTAAATTGTTAGCAATGATGTGAATTTGTTGTCAATTTGACAACAATGGTATTTTTCATTTTTGGTATCAATTCGACCAAGTTTTTTTTAAAAATTTGACCAAAGCCCTTTTCGAAATATTGTCTATACATCGTTGTTGTTTTAATACCATTGGTAGGCAATTTTTAAACGTCTTTTTTTCGCTCTGTGAACAGCCGTTTTTAGTTTTTTCCACATTTTATTTTGAGTGATCGCAGATGAGGTTCTTTTTTCTTTCTTAGGAAACGACAGCCATTTTGAAATTTTTTTACATTTTATTTAAAAAATCCGTTATTAGGTGAAAAATATGAATGATCACAGAAAAAACATCCCTTTTTCGATTTAAGATTTTAGTTTTTTCACTTTTTATTATAAAAACATCGGTTTTCAGTGAAGAAATATGGGCGGTCACAGATAGAGGTCCTTTTTCGCTTGGAGTTTTATAGAAGAATCTACAGCAATTTTTAATTTTTCCATTTTTAGTGAAAAATATGAGTGATCACTGATCGCAGATAAAGGTCCTTTTTTAGTTTTTTCATATTGTTACGTTACTGCCTTTCAATAACGTTTTGGTTTATTTCCTTTATAATAAACCGTTTCGAGTTCTTTGATTGCAAAAAAACTAAATAAAACACAATACTTTAAACACTGTTTACAATTTACACAACTTTATTAAGTACTTAGACACTTCAACAATTGTAATTTATTATTGCGACCTCTATTAATGATCTGCACACTTAAACGTTTAAAGTAAACTTGACAAAGTCTGAACTAATACTGGTTTTTGATGCTAGCCGCCGCACAGTGGGAAATTTTACGAGAAGGCGGTCAAAATTCCATAACTTTTGACTGGATCGGTATTTTTTCTGCGATTTTTTTTGCTCGATAGGTGCGATGCTAGGCTTTAATTTGCGCTATAAAACGTAAAATTCGACTGATAGGAGCAAAAGTTATGGGGAGTTCAAAATGCATTTTCATTTTTCTGTTGAGTTTCGGTGTAAAAGTTGAATATTTCAAATATGATTTTTTTATAATTTATCATTATTTTTCTTGTATTTTACAACTGATACTTATTTTTTATTGTCGAACTTAGATCCTGTCAGAAAATGCCAATATTTGGCCCCTGTAAATTTTTTATATTTTAAATATTTTAAAAAATGCCCAAATAGCATTCTAGGCTATCGATAACATTTTAGGTAATTCAACTTTTATTTTTGGTTTGAGATGTATGTGTATTTTATTTTTATATATTAATACAAATATATACTTAAATCAAAAACAAATTATAATCTATAACCCAGTTGGCCATGTGTTCGAGACAACGTCGACGACGCGTACAAGACCCATAGTAAATCGCTGACGACATGTTGGCGACAGCCAGAGCAAATCGTCAACGACTTTTTCGAACAAAGGGCACCAAAATCGTACACGACAATTTGAGCGACACTATCATGCACATTGTCGTTAACGACCATATGGGTGACAATGTGGTGAAAGTTGTCATTGGCAACTACATAAACGACTTTTTTCTCATATCGTCGTTGATGTTCTATAAGCGACATTACCTTAATAGTGTCGTTGATGACAGTATTGCAGATACCATCCACAATTTAGTCGCCGATAGGTTAATGACAATACGCTTTTTCAGTAGAGTTTTGTATAGAAATAGATAGATATGTATCTGTTGCATTTTGACAAAACATCTTAAGTCAAATTTAAAAAGTTGAAAGAACGGTTTTTATTCATACGAGTTTTCATTCAAAAAACATTTTTGTTAACGTTTTTAAAATTTTGTATTATTAGTATTGTGGTTATTTTGTTGAACTATTTATGGTTTTTAGTCCAAATTTTTAATATTTTTAATTAGGCTTAAGTTCATTAAATTTAATTTTCATTAAATTATTTCTATGAAGAAAGGAATTTTACAACATGAAAATTAATTAAAATTGTTATTGATAATCTTTCATTTTTTTTTTGACCGTGGCCGGGATTCGAACCGCGGCCGGCAGGTTACCATGACATGTTTCGATCGCAACCACTCGATCTCCTCAGATGGATTTGCCGTCTTACACTCGTAGCCATCGACGACTGCTGACGTCAATAGTCAAACATAAATCCTTAAACCAAATTGTATTTTAACCTTTGGTAGATCGAAGTTTGCTTTTTGAATGATTACCCAATTTAATTGATTTTACATGTTTTTCCTTACTTCTGTTACTTTTGTATTATTAACAAAATTTTTATTTAATTTTGATTTATTTTATTTAATACAAAAACAAACAAAAAAAATATTGACAACTAGTCCCATGTTTATGAGACATTTTCATAAATTTGTGTTGAATATCACCTTATTTAGGACAAGATGACAATTTAATGCATATTGTCGCCAATGCGTTTTGAAACACGACATATTGCATGCAATGGTCGCTTACGTGCTCCTCAATAAAGCCTTGTTGAAGACAAATTTAAGAAAATGTCTCATATAAAGTCGTAAATACGATTTATACACGACAAAATACATGTTTTATAACTTAAGTTGTCTTCATCAATTTTATATGGGCGACAAATTTTAGAATGTCCTGAGGACATCGTTGACAACATTTGCATCTATGACCATTTGCCCAACTGGGAAACAATGTTAAATTAAACAATATTAGTAAAAATTTCTTCTAAATAGCTTTGGGTCTCATTTTCCAGAAGTTGTTTAGCTTCTTTCTCTAATTCGATTGAGGTTGATTTCCATTTTTGTCGAATACTGGACATATATGGATCTGATGTACACAACAAAATAGTAATAAGATCTTCATTAGTACAACATCTGGACATTTTCTTGTGTTATGCTCGCGGAATAATCTGTAGTCTTTGTTCCTTTTTTTCTTGCGCTTCTTCAGATAGATCTCCAATTGGTAGCATATTGTGTTGAACTATTTGTTCCCCATGGTATAAAATTTTATGAACTGTGCACAGAAAAAATAAAAAAACCAACTTCAATTAACGTATTTGTTGGAAATTTGTACTATTAATTAAATTACTTACTGATTTTCCGCCTGCAAACAAATTGATCATATCAATTAACGCATTTGTAAGGTTGAGCTTTTCTTGCTGTTAAGTTTCAATCAATAGGTTTAATTAAAATTTGACCACCAGTATAAGAGGCTATATAAAACGTCAACACAAATCAAAATATTTTTTCAATCAACACAGTTAATTGAAACAATTAACAAATTGTTTGAGAATTTAAAATATTTTGAAGTTTGTGTGTATGTTTTTATATTTGCAAATAAACATACAAACATTATAATTTTTGTTTCCAATTAAGGCAAATTAATTGGAACAATTAAAAAAATTGTTTGAAACAGCATTATGGAATTAATTGAAAAAATTTTGGTGAAAATTTTTTCTGTGTGGTTGGCATATGTCTCCAAGCGTATTTTTTGTTATAAAGAATTGCTGTTTCATTTGCATACTGGCCAAATTTTTATGCATTTATCTTTCTGCTACATGATGATCTGGAATCGTCTTATTAATTCAAAATGTACTCCTGTGAAAGATGCTGCAGTTTCTGGATCGGTATTTCCATCATTTGAATTTCCTTCTCCTTGTTTTGGCTGATCAATTATAAGGCCTAGGTGAAGGTACTTTTCTTGAATTTGTTTTTTTTTGCTTCCTTTTTTCCACATTTTCTTTGTTTTTTCTCACTGTTTCGCCTAACGGGTCAAATTCCAAATCATAACCCAATTTAAGAATATGCTCCATAAAACGAATTCTGGTATGAAGAGGGGACATTCCAAATTCGTATGCTTCATTGAAACTATTGTCTTGTGATGGGGGTTGGCTTAATTGACTTGATGTCTTTTTTCACACTTTTGAAAAGGATAACATACCGCTAATAAAGGTAACATGTAGGTAATTTTCACGTAAAATATAACTGCGTGCTAGTTTTCTTACCATTTACCTGCTCTTCTATTTTTTTAAATTAAGTTGCAATTTTCAGGTAATTAAACTATGTAGTTTATGTTGCGGCTATTTACTAATGTTTAACCTTTTAACTTACTCAGAAATCTAACGTGTTAGTCTATTTATGTCGCCTATTCGTTTTGCAGCATCCGTTCACCCACAATAAGTTCACAACAATGGCAATACCTTTACCTTCTACAAATTAATTGATAACCTGACGTGCTAGATAATTTATGTGGCCTGAACTGCTTTATTTGTCGAAAATTCTTTAAGATTCACCTTCTTTAATTTCAGTAGTGTTTCCTTGCAGGACTTATTTTTTGAACCGAATATCTTACCTTGGGTCACAGAAATTGCTGTAGTTCGCAAGGCCGTATCCAGATGTGTGTACAATGGGGTATAGAAATGTAGGTTAGATTCTGGACTACAAGAGAGTATAGATTTTTTTTGACGCGTTTTGACGCGCAGGACTTATTTAATTTAATAGTTCTAGAGGTCGCAGAGTTTAATGCTTTAAACCACGTATAGCTAATAAAATAAACTAATACACAAAACTTATTCTGTCAAAAAATCTTAAAAAACAAAAAAAGTTATGAGCATTTCAACTTCAAAAATTGACTCAGAAATTCAAAACTATAACCAAATATTGAGAAAGTCCATTTCGGACCACCCTGTTCTCAATGAAATAGTTGAAATCTTGATGTACTATTTAACTAACTAATTTTAATTAAAAGAATACGGGAATTGTCTTCTTTTTATAACATATTTTTAACATGAAAATAAAAAATGTACATACTTAAGTATGTATACATGTTAATTTAACAAGTTAAACTTTGGATTTTAATATAAAACGGGGTTTTATGGATTCAATATTGAACAATGTTATTTGAACAGTGAATAATATTAAATAAACGTAATTTAAGGATTTTTTAATATTTTTCATTTAAAATCAATATGAGATAACGATAAATTTAAATAAAGGGCATACTTTTGCAGAAATTTACTATGATTCTCAATCAACATTTTGCCATGTTAATTTTACATTGGCATTTTTTTCTGTGTGTATGCCCGACTTTACTTTCTTACTTTTTCTTAATGTCCTTAAAAAAAACTTTTTTTTATAAATCTGTATCATAAATAGCATTTGTAGCGAAATTTTCTTTATTAAATTTTCCTTATTAACAGAAAATCTCTAGGGTTATTAAATTATTATAGTTTTAAAAAAAAAACATACTTTATTTCTTTTATTTGCCCTAAAAGCTTTCTGTGCATAGCGTTTTGTTTTCTTCCTTCCTGTACGTTTTTCTTGACGACTTTTTTTCTTCTCTGCGTTGTGTATGTCTTCATAAAGCTCGTGCTGCGGCGTCTCCGTGTCTTTGTATGGCTTTTACGCCAGTGGTCCTTTGTGCTTAATTTTTAAAGTGTATGTGTGTTTGAGTTTTTATTTCTTATTCTAAACATTCTATATTTTCTATAAGAAAAGAAAAAAGTGTGAGATATTTTTTTGTCGTAGATTTTTTCGTACTTGTTTTTTGTTTCACATAATAATTCACCATTCTAATATTTCATTTGCTGTTAAGTTTATACCTCCAAGGAAAAATCTTTTTCAATTATATCTTTCATGCAAATTGCTCTCTATATAGACTTATTATGGGTACATGCAGAACGACAAACATTCATATAGTTTTTTTTTTTTTTACTTTATGGTTCAATTAAGTTTTCCCGTTTCTGGTGTTTTTTTTATGAAATACACAGTTTTTGTTGTTTTTTTAGGAAAAAAAATCTTTTTGCTGATTTGCTGATTTTTTCTCCGCTTTGATAATGTTTTATTCCCATATTTTCTTTACCGATGACAAACCATGAATTTTTTCGCTTTGCAAAATGTAAAAGAAAATTTTATTAATGCAAAGAATTAAATATGGAATGTGTAAAGTGGGCAATAAAAGCTTTCAGCCACTGACAAGAAGTTTAATGACAACTTTAGATTAGGTTAGGATCCTTAAGCAGCCATTAAAAAGATAGTTCTCTTGGGTCCCTTAGTGATTTCTTTGTGATACCTAGCCTATCCTACAGAGCAGTAATGCAAAAGCAGAATTCAACCAAGTCGTCTTCCTAATGAAGAGAAGAAGCAGCTTTAGTTTTGTCTAACTGCCTTTTTTTAGAACGCGGGCGCAAAAGTGTTTCGTTTAACTAACGTTTAAAACAAAAACCAATTTTGAAATTTCTAAAAACAGGCAGTTATATAGATCATCCAAACAGACAAGAACTAATTCTCTCAGGTATCTCTCCCTAATGTCCAGAATTCCAGGACACTGACAGAAAAACTGAAACACAGTTTCCCCTTCCTCCTTGTTATAACAAATTCCGCTGTAGTCTTTGAATTCCAGGCCCATTTTCTTCGCATGTGTCACTTCCAGCCAGTGCCCAGTTATCACTAAAACTACTGTTCTAATATGTTCCCTATTGAGCCTAATTAGAGAGCACTTCCTTTGTTTATCATAGGCCACAATGCCCTAGATCAGTTACCTCCAGCTCATATGCCCAATGGGCAAGCTTTTACAAAAGAGCTTATGTGCTTTCACACCGACACGAGTACAGCAAGCAATCACACAGCAATGCTTGCTGTTTTTTTTTGTAAAAAAACAACGATTAGTCGATGTTACTTTGCCCAATGAGCAACATGTACACTAAAAAAACATGTACTGAAAAAAGAGCTTTAAAAGCTCTCTAACACAAGCTCAAGTATCGATGTATGCGTACTTGGCTGTACCCAGCGGGAAAAAGAAGGAGTATTGAGGCCTTCTAGAAGGCCTCTGTACCCCTTCTTTTGGATGTACAAGGCCTTCTTGCTCCATTCCATACTCATATCTTTTTTACACACGTTGTCATTGCGGAGAAGGCCTTCCGCTCTCCCTTCTTCAGCAGGTACATAAGAAGGGTAACGGGACCAAAAAAATTGATTTTGCTTTTGCTTGTGCAAAAACAATACAAAAAATGTTACTCCTTCTCTACTCCCTTCTCATAGAAGCGAGTGTAAAAGAGCCGAGGCCTTCTATGAGGCCTTCTTTAGCAGTAAGATAAGAATAGTATTTGAATCAAAAAATCTTTTAAGCAGGCCTTTAAAAAGGCCTGAAGTAAGAAGGTCTTCTGAGTTTTCCCGCTGGGTAACTGCACTAGATACATAGCAGCTGGATTCACGAGTCCACTCTAACAATGCAAGTCTATAAATCTCGCGCTAAATAAGTGACTTGCAGTCAAGCATTGTAAAGCCAACGAATTGCTCAATTAATCTGTCATCCAGCCGACCACCTTGTTTGGCAAGCTCATCTGCTATTTGGTTTCCCCGGCAGCTCGCAGCACTGGCATCACATTAGGCTTACTTAAGAATCTATAACATAATTTGCATAATGTTTATTAAGAAATGTGAGTAGTACATATTTTAGATTTGTGGAAAAATTTCTTGCGAAAGACTTGCAGATACAATTGAATTGATTGAAATTCAGCTTAAATTTTTAAATAATATTTATTAATTTTAACTGTATATTATAAGACATAACATTACGTACCTTAATCTAAAGGGTGGTCCCACCAAAACGCACGATGCTAATTGTAGATTAAACAAAAAGTCTTCAGAGAATTATCTTTAATATCGTTACACAGAAAAAATTCTCCAAAATTGTTCACCAATTAAAGCATTAATCAAAAATATAATCAGATTTAAATAAAAATTTAATTAAGTGAATTAAACGTTTAATCAAGTAAATTAAACGTTTAATTAATACTATTAACTGGTTTAATTGATACTATTAATTTGTTTACTGGTGCAAATTTAATTAATTTTTTAATTAATATTACAAATTTTTTAATTGAAATCCGTTTTTATTTTTTTCTGTGTAATGTGCCGAATTATCTCATCCTTTAGCTCCTGAATTGTTCTTGGCTTATTGCCGTACACTTTTTCTTTTAAATATCACCAAAAAAAGAAGTCCAACGGTGTCAAATCACATGATCGTGGCGGCCAATTAACATTGCCACGACGTGGATAACACGGTTATTGAATTTCTCCGCGCATTGTTGAATTTGTAAAACACTGAAACACAGAAATGTCAAATTGAGTTGGACAAAAAAATTTGACGTTAAGGTTTGACTCACAATTAACATCGTGCATTATGGTTCTATCACCCTTTATTAATTTTTATTAAGATTTATTCCTTAAATCCTGACGACACAAGAAATAAATTCGCATTAAGTGAAATTTGGTGATGATGCCAAGACTTTTGCTGGCAAAGGAAAGCTAAGCGTTTTTTGTTTAACGGGAAATGGAACCCTAATTTATATTTAGGAACATAGACAGACAGAAAATCTGTTTTAACACTTATGTTTGCAATTAGCTTTCTATCAATAACACCAAATCAAAACTATTGACTTCGTTTAAACTCACTTTCATCGCCCACTGTAACATTGTTGCTTTAGCATTTTTTTTAACATTTCCATATTTTATCAAAACAGAGAATTTTTTAATAGCAAAAAATGTCTTTTCTATATCAAGTTTCTTAAAATTTTTAAGTTCGTTTTTCTTGTTCTTTATATTTTGACTGCTTGTGGTGCCACAGCAGTCACAGTTAATTACGTTAAATCTTCTGGCTTTAGGGGTTCTTGGTAAATTTTCGTCATTGTTGTTGTTGTTTTTGTGGTCTGTTAGACATCTTGTTGAATTCAAAGAAAATATTAAATACAAAATAAATAAAAGAGGTCTCAAAAGAATTTTGTAGGTTTAGGGCACAAAGGGCATACATTTCGGCCATATTTTCGGTACATTGGGGAATGGTAGCAAGAAAGTAGAAACTGTAAAACATCTTATAATTGGACATATTCAAGAGGAAGGGCTAGCTTTTAGGTCTGTCTTAATCATGGCTTAAATTCTTTTATTTAAATTTGACTGTATCAATATGAAAGGCAGTATAAGAATTGTATAAGGATAATTGTTATACATTTTTTTTAACACCACTACGTCCAAAAAGCACTGATTTTTACATTTTCTGAGCTTATCAAATTATTAGAAATATGAATTTCAATGGCAAAAGAAACATGTCAATGGCTTCCATTTATTTTGGACGCCAATTTGATGAAATTCCTTACGAATATATGGGTTTCCAAATGGACGTCCTTACTTTAAACAACAATGATAATAGACATCATATACAAATACATATTTAAAAAAAGCATTATTTCTCAAAACGACTTAGTCAATTGTTGCCCAAGATTCCCCCGGGTGTCGCACTTATGCCTCTTTAGAAAACATCTTCTTTTTTGGCGTGGCAACACCAAGGGAAATAAGGGCAAACAGTAATTGAATTTTATCTGGGTCCTGAAACTGCAAGATCTCCAATAGATCGCTACTAAACAAAATTCCGTCTGGATGCTCAGGAGCCAGTGTCCCCAGATTTATAGTATCTGTACTGGTTATTGTGTTGGTTTTCACACACTCTAGACGTATTGTTTTCTCCTGATGCTTAGAGCAAAAAATCATGAGGGCTTACTGGCAGATATTCACTATAATCCAGATGTATTTTACTTCTGGCTACTGAGATAATGAATTTAATTATTTTTGGGTACAACTAAAGCTATTAGTTTATGCAAATAAACTAGAAACATTATACAAGGATGTACAGACGGTTGCCGAAATACGGCATCAACTGCTTGAAAAAAATTTTTGGTGGTAGTTATCACATTCTAAATAGATTTTTACAAATTCACCAAACAAATCGAACTTTTCTAGGTCTGGCATAAATACAACATTTTATTAAACACATAAAAATCAATAGTATAATTAGACAACACTTTTGTATGAAAATTATAAACAACAATTATACAATATTGTATAATTAGACGATGATAACACGAATACGACGATACTATTTGTGAATTAGACAATATACATCTATATTAAAATGAAAGCAAATGTATTTTTGTTTGTTTAAAGTTTCTTTTATTTATATGGTTATTTTTTCTTTATTTAGTGATGTGTTCACAATTACTTTATCTTTTTATATTTTTGTTATAATTCGAAGAAGTTTATTTTGGCGCCTTTTTTCGATATTAAAAGCCGAGGCAGTGCCCTTAACTGACTACCGTAGCATCAGATTGGCTTTACAATAGAGTTGTAAAGTAGAAGTTTGCAATCGAAGCTAAGAACATAATTTTTTCCAAAAAGCCAATCAATTTGAATTGCTTTAAATTGTATTTGAGTTATTTTTGCTTATATACGTAGTGCGAATGATTTTTATTTAAAACTGGCACTTTCTGAAATATTTAGTTCTTTATATACACTGAAAGAATTTTCTTCGCAATACCAATGAATTTTGACATTAATCCCATGAAAAATTGCATTAAAAAGGAACCTATGCAGCGCTTCGTTGGATCAATAAAACCTGTTTCATTATAATGTATTTTATGAAACAATACATTAGATCTATGAATATTATTCATTGGATGAATACTTTCAATAAAGTAAAAAAATTTGTTTCTTATTTTATTTAATTTTTTTTTTTATTTATTTTTGTTTTTTTTTATATAATTTTTTTTATTTTATTTTTATTTTTTCTGTCTCTGGCGGGAATCGATCGCGCAACCTCGGTGCTGAAAGACTAGCTCACTACCAGCTAGCCTACCGGGGCAGTGTAGTTTTTGGATAAAAAAACTATGTTTTTTACTCAATTAAGAGCGTAAATATGAGATTAACTTGTCCATAACAACAATAACAACGTTGATTGAAAGTGGATTGAAACTTTTTGTTTCATTACTATAATGACATTTTTATTGTCATAATGAAAATTTAAATTTATGAAGGCAATTATTGAAATATGTTGCTTTTATAAACAAATTTTTGATTTCATAAATTTAATGGCATATAACATTAGATGTATGAAATAATTCAATCTTACATTTTTTAATTAACAATTAAACATTGTTTTTAAGCAAACTATAATTTTGTATTAATTTATGAATAAAGTTATGTTTGTATATGGTTTTTTTATGTTCCCAATTAAAATTTTTTGTTTTACTTGGACAAACTTATGTTTACATATATTCATTGAAAATTTTTAACGTAATTACAAAATCCAATGAAGCGATTTTAACGAAAAGACTTCATTATAACTATGAAATTCCATTTAGACAATGAACATTTTAATTTAACCAATGAAATTTTTTTTATGAAAATGATTCATTAAATATATGAAGCATTTTTCTTTCAGTGTAAAAAACGAAGCCTACATCCCAGAACTAGTTAGGTTATCAGTAATTTTGCATAATTTAAATTGGTGCTGAATAAACCGAACTATATTTATCAGTAGGGATGTGATTTCCATGCAAATTCATGTTTTTTGTCGATAGTCTAAGATCGATGTTGACCAATTATCTTTCCGAATCATTAAATTTGCGATAAAATGGCATCGATTTGTTTTTGCATATTGTTGCATATTTTGGTTAAAATGCATATTTTTGCATATATTGGTTTTAAATGCATATTTTTGCATATTTTAACATTTTGAGTGATATATTTTTTTAATTTACATATTATAAAAAAATTCTTCAAAAAATATCCATGTAAACAAAAAAAATAAACAAAAAAGAAATTTTCAAATCAATAAATACATTTTTTTTGGAGCTCTGCTTAAAATACAAGACTTTCAAGTTTTCACAAAAGATCCTTCTATTTTTAACCCATGCTGAACCTCACAGGGCTAAGGCTGCCGATGGGCTTGAAATATTTTATCAAAAACTGGTACATGTTACATGCTTTGTACATTAGTTACACCGAGTTGCAGAGGAAATTAGAGTCTAATATTGATTTATTGTTTCATATGGGAAAAAAAATATTTTTAAAGCCTCCTTTACGATTTGCAATTTTTAATGAAATGTAAATGTATATGTACCACCGCAGCCAGTATTAACAAGATGGGGAACCTGGCTAGATGCTGTAGAATACTATTCAAAAAACTTTGAGCAATTTAAGATTGTTATCAAAGGACTTGTTGCTATCGATGCTTATGCAACTAAAAAAGTAAAAGATCAATTAGCATTTGTATTTTCCAACTACGGATATGTTGGTGCAACAATAACTAAATTGGAGGAATTTAGTTCACTTAATAGACAGCTCAAATTAATTGATATTGCAGAAAGTAAAATTAACAATGTGGAAGGAAGAATATCCTAACAAATTCAAAAAAAAAAAACCAAAACGATTTGCCAAAAAATATAGGTTTTCAAAAAATAAAACATTTATCAACCATTTTAGATCTGGAATCAAATGTAGAATCTGAATTAGAAAATATATGTATATTCTATAAATGTATTGGCATCCTTCAAGTATGCTCTTATAACATCGGTTGACGTTGAGAGTTTACTTTTCATGTACAAACGTTTTTTGCGTCCGAATAGGTTTACTTTTGATAATGTTTATTTGTTTATGTTTTAATTAGGTATTGAAATTAAGTTTTAAAAAATATTGTACCTTTTAAATAAAACTAAAAAAACGTTTTTTTATTGAAAATGTTTAAGCTTTCACTGCATATTTTTTTAATGCATATTTTGGACTTTTTAGTGCATATTTTATGCGCATATTTTCGATTTTTTAGTGCATGAAAATCTCATCTCTATTTATCAGCATTACATTACATTATATTTGCTGGGAATAACTAAATATTTTTTTTCGAAAATTTCGAAATTTTTATGATGGGAAATTTTTTGCAAAGTGCTTGACTTAAATTTATAATTTTGTGAAATTCAATGGTGTAACTGAAAGTTATAGTCTCAGCCCTAGTCTGGATGTATAATTTCCGTAATTTATACAAATTAGTATCAAGATATGCATAGACATCTATGGTATAACGAATTTTTCATAATTTAACCTACTGGTTGGTTAAAAAGTGTATTTTACACCATCGATTTTCGATAGTAATTTCAAAAGGTAAATAAAAATACAAATGTTGCCATATTTTAAAAGAAAACTTAAAGGCAAAAACACGTAGGCAAAATTAACGTTGATATTATCAAAATATTTTTACCGGATAGGCAAAGATACGAGCATAAATATAGAAATGAGGCATAAAATGTATCTGATCTATACACTCAAATAAAATATTTTTTTTAAGATGATTTTTATGGTTACTTCAACTTACCAATTTTGTTATGTTTAATTATAACCGCACAAGGGCATACTACATTATGCATAGCAGTATCCAGTAAATTTTTACTGCTTTTTCTAAAAAAAAAATAATTCAGTAACCAGAAAAATTTTACATTATTTCAGTTATCAGTATTACCTGAATACTGAAATATTTCTAGTAAGCAGTAAAATTTTATATCTCACATTAACCACCATGCAAATGCTTTTTTTTCATAAAAAATCATATAAAATTTGCCGTGGTAATGATCGTGTCATCTATATGAAAAGCCCGTAATCTTCGTATACTAGTTGTGGCTATAGGAGATTTTCTTGACTTTAAAGTATTGTTAATTTAAATTACACTCTCAGTGGTGCCAATTTAGCGCCTTTGGCGCTAGATAAATTTCATTAAGGTTTTTATTTAAATTTTATTTAACTCTTTTTGATTGGTGGCACGGCGCATTTTGTTAAGAAAAAGTTCACAGCCCTGTTGTTAACATTCGTGTTATGATCAGCGTTGCCGTTTTGGTTACTTTTAACCAAAATTGGTTACTTTTTTTTCCAATGTGTACTTGAGTACTTTTTTATATTTTGGTTACTTTTTTCAACACAAAAATAACCAATTTTTTTAGAACAAAAAGTACCCGTTCCGTTTTTTGAACCTTAAAAACTGTGTTTGGTATTGGTGCATCCAAAACCAATACTTTTTTTCATCTACTAAAAAATTTTTTTTTTTAAAAGCTTATACTTTAACAAACTATCAACTTAATAAGGTTTATACTTTGAAGTGTATATGACAATTATCTGCTACTTTTATTGCTTCATATTGCTTCATTTTCTAGATAAACGATAAGATCAAAGTCCATTCCGATCCTATTCCGATTAAAATGATGCTTTTTGCACTGGGCAAAAAGCATCTATATATAAAAGATCTAACGCAATACAATAACAACACATCAAGACTTAAAAAGTTTTACTTGTAAGAGCTCGTTATATGAAATAGTTAAAAGCTCTTGCTCATAGTTTTTAAAATTGACAAAAGTGTTCACTTTGTATGGAAAGTGCCTAGTCCCCTAAAAATTTTTAAATATTATATAGCCTATTGTTCTTTACAGAGCATCAGTAATATAAAGTCAAAACTTTATAAAAAATCGGTCCAGCGGTTTGGGCGCCTAAAAGAGACAAACAAACACAATTTCTTCTTGAAATATATTTTTAAACTGAAGAGCAAATAAGATACTACTTTTAAAACAAAATAATGTTGGTAACTTTTTTTCGCTTTTGGTTACTTTATTTTTACATTTTGGTTACAATTTTTTTTTGATCGTGGCAACGCTGGTTTTGATTGTGAGAAAAACGAAAGCGCTCGGCTTCTAGTTGATGTAAGGTCGATTCTCTGCTTTGTAGAATATTTCGAACAATTTATTTTTCAACTTCTTAAGCATTTTAACTTGTTACCTTACTGTACTGTTTAAATTTAATAGCTTATAATCCAATTTTTTTTATATAACAACAAATTTTTAATTAAAAAGAAAAAATCATTCACAAATATCAAAAATATTTCAATGGGGCATTTAAAAATTATGTACGCGAATAGGACTGATGTACCAACAAAGAAAAAAAATACATAATTTCCTTTTCAATGAATATTCAACCAGAAAAAAAGTCAAAATTTATTTTATGTTTTAGTAGCTGACATGTTGTCAGACTTGTTTCTATTTCAATTTAATTGTCTGTGTGTCTAAGTGTGAGTGTTATATGTGCAACTTTTCAAATATAAAAACCAATTTTCATTAAAATTTATAGAGCTTCCGGTTTTTTGTTTCCTTTTAAATATTTTTTCTAAAAAAAAAAATTAATTTGTTCACAAAAAAAAAAAAAAACAAAAAACTGTTACAATTTAAATGGATTATTACAATTTTTATTTGAAAAAAAGATGATAAAAAATTTAGTTTTTTTAAGTCAGCAGGATTTGTTCACTCAAAAAAAAAAAATCCTTGTTAAAAAAATTCAATAAAATTAACTTGGAAATTATGAGCGTGTCAAATAAAAAACACGAATTCTAACAACCCGTCAGCACTTTTAGGGACAGAAAAAAACGCATCCTTATATATTCATTCATTTAAAAATTTTTTTTTAGGATTTTTTAGTGAAAAAATATTTGAATTTTTTATTACAACAATTGAAATGTTTTTATGCGTAGAAAATTTTACATTTTTTGTCTATTTAATGCTGCATTTGGGGTCGTTTTGTGAATATTCAGGGGTGTTTTATGCGTTTTTTCTTTCACTTTTTTTTTTTTGTTTTGTTACAGTCTTTTTGTGTTTCTATTATTTAAGCCCACCCCTCGTGCTGATTATCACCATGAGTATTTTTTTTAATTCACCAAAAATTTCAAAAAAAAAATAAGCTGTGAAAATATTTTTGTTATTTTTTTAATATACAATTTTTAATATTTTGGGCAAAAAAAAGGAGAGCTGAAATAACAACTGCTTGATTTTAATTGTTAGATAAAGTCAAAAGGATTTATGTTACAATTCTGTTTTCAGTTTTTAATGAAATAAATCTTTTTTTAGTACCAAAATGTGTTTCTAGGACAAAAAAAAACTTTTAAACATAACAAAAGGTTTTGACATGTGCACTTCGTATTTTAAATTGACATGACATTTAATTTTGAATGGATTTAAGAAAAATAAATACAAATTTTAATTGGCATTTACTAAATTAAATCTCTCAAGTGTGCAATATTTCTAAGTACAAAACACTACTATCACCGAAAAAGTAAATCTACTGCTTCCATCAACACAATTTTCAAACTTTCACCGAAAAGTGAATCTATTTCTTTAGATTTTTAAGTCCATATTTATTATTTTTAATATTAATGAATATTATTTTTTAAAATTAACTCAAATCATGTTGGATTCTATACGAAATCAGTTTTCAGAAAAAGTTTCCAAAAACTGATTTAAATAAGTAAATTTTGTAGATACTTATGTATTAATTTTTAACGAGTTACACATCGTCACTTAAACGCAAAAGGCCTTAACTAACAAAAAATGTAAAATCGACTTTTTCATTAAATCTGATGTATTGCATCAACACAAATGTCCACAAATTTTGGAATCGTTGGACCAACATTAGCGAGCTTATAGACAAAAAACAAAAGGCCGCTCTATCTACAAAAGTTTGTATGGTAAACGATAAAACCCTAACTAACAGTTTGCATAATATGCAACATTATCAATTATCAAAACAACCGGTAGATTTTAAAAGAAAAATAAATTTCAACAGTTTAAAGCGATTTATCAATTTATCATTTAAGTGGTTTTTGCTTCCCTTGAAAAATTTTCAAAATGCTAGATAGGGCTTTTTGCGTTTGTATTTGACATACAAATTATATTCTAACTTAATTAGACCAAGATATATTAACGTAGAGCTTCAGCTCGTTGTAGTGAAACAGACTATACTCTCTGGCGGAAATCAATACTGCAACCACCGCACTGATAGCACTATGCAACAAATGAGGAAAAATTTTTTTCCTTAAATAACCATCATATTTTTTTGATCCGCTTTAGTTACGTAACGTCAAAAATCTTCTTTATTTAAAATTCTATGGTAAGGTTTTTTTTTAAAATTTTTGTCTAAAATTTGAGATTTTTGAAGTGGCTGGCTCCATGCATCTTCTCATAACTTTGGAACGACGTCCTCGATTTTATTATGCAATACGGCAAAAATTTTAATTACACCAGATTAAAGTCTTTCTAATATCATTTAGCCATTAGTTTTGGAGTTATTAAGGCACAAGTGGAAAATTTTTTTATTTTTTTTTGTTCAATTATATTTTTTTTAAACTCAAAAAATTCATAAAAATTTTAAATCAACAAATACTTCCCTGTTTTGGTACTAAATCGTAAAGTTGCATCTTTTAGAAATAAAATAAATTTAATTTCATGAAAATCCATGGAAAATTTCGTTTTTTATTCCCGATAAAAAAGTACTTAGTTTTAAAATTTTTTATCGCAAATTTGTCGGCAAATTGAATTTAAAGCCAATATACTCGGCAAAACCTGGGGCCTAATTCTGGCAGATTCGAAAGCAACTTTATTTTAGTCGATACTGAACGAATCGAAATTATATTTTTAGTATTGTGAAACTCAAATTAATGTTTTACAACACCGAAAAAATAATTCCGATTCGTTCAGTATTGACTGAAATAATAAGATATTAAATTGCTTTCGAATCGAGAAATTACTCGATCACGACTGCCAGAATCAGGCCCCTGGAATGAAGTGAAAGCTATGGCGTCGGATAAACCAGCATGAAATGAATTTGTTTTGGCCCTATGCTTCTCAAAGGAACTGAAGGAAATAAAAATGTCTGGGTTCTTACTAAAGGGTGGTTAAATTTCAAGGGCCGATGTTGATTTTGAATAAAACACAAACTATTTAGGAAATTATTGTAATTTTATTTTATTATGATATATTGGTATTACTCAATTATGTATGGAACAAAATATCGGCCAAATGGGCGCCGCGACCACCGCGGCACACCTCCATCCGATGGTCCAAATTTTCGATGACCCTGAGGCATAATGGAGGTTCTATGCCGTTAATGTGCCGAATTATCTCATCCTTTAGCTCTTGAATTGTTGCTGGCTTATCGACGTACACCTTTTCTTTCAAATAACCCCAAAGAAAAAAGTCCAACGGTGTCAAATCACATGATCTTGGCGGCCAATTGACATCGCCATTACATGAGATAACACGGCCATTGAATTTGTTGCGCAAAAGAGCCATTGTTTCGTTAGCTGTGTGGCAAGTGGAACCGTCCTGCTGAAACCACATATCGTCCACATCCATATCTTCCAATTCGGGCCATAAAAAGTTCGTTATCATCTCACGATAGCGAACACCATTCACAGTAACTGCCTGACCGGCCTCATTTTGGAAAAAATACGGCCCGATGATGCCGCCAGCCCATAAACCGCACCAAACAGTCACTCTTTGTGGGTGCATTGGTTTTTCGACAATCACTCTTGGAATATTATTCGCCCAAATGCAGAAATTCTGCTTATCGACAAATCCACTGAGGTGAAAATGTGCCTTATCACTGAAGATGATTTTCTTCGAAATTTATCATCCATTTTCATAATAAGTCTGGATAACTTTAACACGTTGTTGGATTGTGTATCTCTCCATGGTTCAAATTGAGTAAGTCTGAAATAGAGAAATGTCAAATAAAATTCGGAAAAAAAGTTGGCGTTTAGGTGTGGTTCACATTCAACATCGGCCCTTACAATTTAACCACCCTTTAGTATGAAAGTTTTCATTCAGAAAGCCTAAGTTTATTGGTGAGATTTCTCTTAGCCTCTTGGATAACAATAACTTGCTAACAGATCGTCAATCTGGGTTCAGAAAGAAAACAAGCTGCACAACAGCCTTAGTCGATGTTTAGAAAGAAACTTAATGATGGCGAGACTACATTTTTAATACTTTTGGATCATACAAAATCGTTTGATACCCTGGATCATGACATTCTTTATTACAAACTCAATATTTTTTTACAATTTCTCTTCGACCGCTACTTAGTTATTATCAACATACTTGGGTAACAGATATCAGTATGTTGAAACTGGAATCCAGAAATCCAGGGCACTGCCTGTAACAAGAGGGGTACCTCAGGGGTCCATTGTTGGGCCAGTATTATTCTCACTATACTCTAATGACCTCCCAGCCGCCCTAACAAATTATAATGTAAGAATGTACGCGGATGACGTTCAACTTTATACCAGTTATAGTAATACTCTAATTCACCAGTGTATTATCACTGCAACTTCAACGTATTTATACGTGGGCAACGGCGAATTTATTGTTATTCAAAGGCGGCTTAATAAACATAATATTATTCCCAATATAAATATTTATAAATAATCAACAAATTGAAATAGTCAAATCTGCAAAGAATCTCGGAATATTTTTTAATGACACTCTTACGTGGTCGAACCACATTAACTATGCTTGTGGTCGCACCTTTTCTATGATTAGAACTCTTTGGCGGACTCAGCATTGTAAACCTTTAAAAATAAGAATGCTACTTGCCAAAACTTTTCTGATGCCCGTTTTACTATATGGTTCTGAGCTATTTGCTAAATGTGATACAGTTAGTAAAGCAAAATTGAAAGTTGCATTTAATAACATAGTCCGTTACGTGTATGGCTATATGGCCTTTCTTTAGATAATCTACTGAACATGAGAGTTTTAGTGTTTTTTCATAAGATAATATATACTCACAAACCTGATCATCTGTCCGACAAACTTTGTATTTCAGATACAAGCAGGGGAAAAAGAATTAGATCGTTTGGATACAAAAGTTTAATTTCGGGGGGGCATTTCTACATATTCTCAGTATCTCTCTGGAATTCTATACACCATAGCTTTTAACATTTAAGTAAAGCTTAGTACTCTGTTCAAATTTGTGAAAAATGTTGAGCAACATTAATTATTTCACACGAAAATTTTGACATGTATCAATGTTATCTATTATGCGGGTTTGTACAATTTGACGTTTTTATTCCTGCAAAGTATGCAACATTGTTTTGTGAATGTAAACAAGACCCACATGTATTTTACTAAAAAATTATTTTTTTTAATAAAAAATTTAATAAAAAAGGAAGTAAATATAGATAAAAACGGTTACCGGTTGTGTTGTTTGAATTTTTATATTTTTAAATTAAAAATCAGTTCATACTTTTTTGCTTTTCCATAAAATTCCACGTGAAATAAGTGCAGCTTACATTGTTTCGCAGTTGTGAAAAAATGTTGCCAGAAACATTTCGGAACTTTTTTACAAAATGAACAGAGTACAACTCTATCAACATTATTTCATAGATATTCCGCACAAGTTTTTTTAATATGCGTTTTGACAGCATTTCGCGTGAAATGTTGAACAGAGTACCAGGCTTAACGCACGAAAATTTAAGGAAAATATTTTTAAAGTACATATGATTAAATTATTTAAATTTTGTTTGATTTTAATTGGTTTTGCTTTATATATAAAATTGTAATTAGTTATTAAGTTGTTTATTAATTAATGATTTATAATTTTACACATAGTCTCCCAGCATGCTCTTGTCCCAAAATCCTTGATAATTTCTTTCAATTTTTATTAAATCTTGGTGAGCACGCTCCCCTTGTTCGTCGCTCACTGCACCAAGGTTTTGTGGAAAAAAATCTAAATGCGAATGAAGAATATGCAAAACATTGTTGGTGTCCACGGTTTGTACAAGTTTCTGACTGCAAAACCAAGATAATGTAAATCTGCATATTTTAATGATTTTGATATTGCATATCCTTTTTTTTCCAACCAAATATTCACCACACACAAAGCAAAAACCCTGCAGATAACGAGACTAGTCCATACATGCATGTAAAGAGTAGTCCGTAAAGGAGCAGGAGTACTCCAAATATATGGGTAAAATGATGGTCCATTTAACATTACGATGTCCTAGGAGGGGACCATATAACCCACCGAAGTAGTCCCTAAACTACTCCTTGGAGTACTAAAGTGGGTTAGTTTTAAAAGTGTTCCATGCCATTACAGTATGGAGAACACTAAAGCGGTAGTTTAAGCATTTTTAATTTTTTACTAATCGTCTTTTATGGCGTGGCCTGTAGTCTATTATTGCTATTATTAAATATATTTACTTGGTATTTTTAATTTGTTTACCTTTTTTTTCACAAATTTTACAAACTTTCACTTTTAAATAAACAATTAATAATGGACACCATCAGGGCTACCAATGTGTAATACTGCAAACTATAGAAAAGCATACATCATGCAGTTGTTGGCAGCACTGCATGTTAATTTCCTATAACATGGTCCATATTACAGTAGATTGGACCATGTTGTAAGTAGTCCATTTAAGCCACAATGGACCACGTAGTCCAATATTATCTGTAGGGAATAGCTTGAATCAGTAATACACGATCTCCCTGACATGCTTAAACGCTACTATTATGAAGATTTAGGCCCGTTTTCACGATTTACCTTTAAAGTTCGATATAGTTAACGCTACCTTTAGCACTAGTGAGGAATAAAGTTACCTTCAACTATTTTTCGTTTTCACAACTTCTGTATAAAATAAACTTAAACTTTTTAAAAAAGTGGCAATACTAAAGAAAATACCGACTATTTTTGCCAAAATAAAAATACGAAGTGGCAACTACGTACTTTTTTTACATTTACAAAATATACGTATAATTGGAGTTGCCATATATAAAAAATATGTGAATATAATATGGCAGTCTCAAATCTAAACCTTACGACAAAAGTTAAAGGTAGAACGTTTCTCTCTTTAGCTTATTCTTCACTTTAAGGTTAAAGAGAACTTGTGATAATTAAAAACTCATTATCTGTTCGATAACTTCCTACATTTAGCTATCGTTAAGTCGTGAAAACGGGCCTTAGGCAAGTTCTCTTTAACCTTAAAGTGAAGAATAAGCTAAAGAGAGGAACGTTCTACCTTTAACTTTTGTCGTAAGGTTTAGATTTGAGATTGCCATATTATATTCACATATTTTTTATATATGGCAACTCCAATTATACGTACATTTTGTAAATGTAAAAAAAGTACGTAGTTGCCAGTTCGTATTTTTATTTTGGCAAAAATAATCGGTATTTTCTTTAGTATTGCCACTTTTTTAAAAATGTTAAGTTTATTTTATACATAAGTTGTGAAAACGAAAAATAGTAAAAGTTAACTTTATTCCTCACTAGTGCTAAAGGTAGCATTAACTATATCGAACTTTAAAGGTAAGTCGTGAAAACGGGCCTTAGACTGTCAAATAAATAATGTGAAATTGTAGTGTCAGTAATGCAAAATGAACAAGACGTGATAGCCCATTGCCAGATTCAAATTTAGCGCATTCAGATTAGTTAAAAAACATGCTTCGTTTCTGCAGTCAGTTTTTTTTCCAAATTTGAAAGCCAGTGAAAGTCAGTGTAAGTAAAAGAATCTTTTCTAAATCAAGTTTCATCAAAACAACAGAAAGAAATTGTTTAAAACATAAACATTTAAGCTGTATATCCTTTTTGAAAGATTATTTTAGAAGATAAGCTTAAAATTTTATGCTTTATTATATAAAAAGTTTTCCTCTTTTATTACATGAAGTACCTTTTGTTAAATTGTTGTTACTTTTTGAATTAAATTTTTATGTTAAAAAATTTAATTTTTGGTCTTATTTTTTAACTTCTAAGCTAGACAAAATTAAAATAATTCTATTAACCGAATAATATTAAAGTTCGATTAAACTTTTACCTCGAATAATTATTCGCGCGATTGATCGATTTATACAAAACATCGATTAATTGAAAATCCTACTATTAAAACGTTCGTTTTAGCATAAATCCTTATTTTTTTTTCAAAAGATTTTGTTATTCGTGCTTAATTCCCAGTTTTTATTATTGATCAAAACACAACCTTATTATTAGCTATATCTCTGATTATAAGTCAAGATTTTAATGACCGCTTAATTTGCAAAGGATATGAAAATGTCTTCAACAAAAAAAAAAAAAGCGAAAAACAGGATGTGTGAAAAACATATCTATATAATTTCATTCTGATATTTATTCTTAATTTCAACATTTATGTACTTTTTTCAAATGTGATGTAAAAATCATGAATTCAACAAATTCGAAATGGAGTGACATCTTCCGAAAAGCCAATAACAGAGTTAGATAAAGAAGAATAGAATATGCTTCTGTGGGAGAGAAGGATGACAGAAGAAAAAGAAGTGAACACAATCCCAATCATTATCTTAAATGGGTTCCTAAATTATATAAAATTTGATTTTCATTTATTAAAACATTTTAAATTTTTTACGTTTTTTTTATTAAAAAGTCACAAGCCAATTATCATTTTATTCTATTCACAATAATAATTATAGTATAATAAACTTCATAATGACTTTAAACACTTTTAAAATGCCATTGATCCTTAATTGATACATACAATCAAAATAAAATACTCTAGTGATTAGTACTTTAGCTGCGAAAAAAAAACAAAAAGAAAATAATCCCCCTAATTTTCAAATGTTTAAATTTTCATTGATCTCTTACACTGCCATTGTTTGTCTAGGAACAATAGAACAATAAAATTTTAAATTGTGAAAAATCAAAGTTCAAAGTATCAATCAATAAATTGTGCGAACAAATAAATCCACACCACAAAATGATCAACAAATTGATCCATTCAACCATTCAATAACATTTTCAAACAATTTTGAATTAAATTGATGGGTTTTACCTGGCACTACATAAAAATCAATTGAGGGTAAGAAGAATTTTTTGTACCTTCTACTCACACTGTGGAAGTAGTAAAGCATTTATTAACGAGCATTTGAGGGGTGAGAAATCAGAGTGTCAGAGAGTGAGTTTGTAAACTGCTCATTTGTGTTGTTTTTGTAAAAGACTTTTTGACAAATGATTGTTAAACATTTTTGTTTCTTGTTGAAATTTATCAAGGTTAATAGGCTTAATTCGTCAATTTGCTTTATAAACTATTGCTGAATAGATTTTTTGCACTTAAGTATATTTGTATATACTATATGTGTATATATTTTTTTTATTTGGGTGAAGTTAACATTATTAATCTTTTTTTGGTTTGATCCTTTTTTATGAACTTGTTAATTTTTTTTATTATTATTATTTTTAACATTTTAATTGACCTTTTTTGAGATAATTAATCAAAACTGAGTTTGTTATATAATTAGGGAGTGACAGACAGAAATATGGGCATTTTTTTCGTTCTGGTAATAAATAGCTGTGTAAATTTTATGTAACCACTGTATAATTCGTCAATTTGTTAGCAAGAATATTATACAGAAATTTTTGGTTTATTTTATCAAACAGGAATGTTGCAAAAACAAAAATTTAACGACACAAATCTAAAATTCGATTTTCTAGTCCTGTAAAATAATATAAAAGGTAATACGTATCTAAATCTATCTAATCGTGTGAACCCTTGTAAATTCACTCTTTTGCTTTCATAAAATCAAACTGAGTCACACACATTCGCTGCTGGTATTAAATAATTTAAATAATGCACAGCATGTTTTGCAGTCTACACATGGACATATGGTGTTAGTCTGGGTTCACACTAGGAAAGTCTTCTTGCAGATAGTTTATGTGGATTGCTAAGAGGGAAAGAGAACATGTAATGTTCTAAAAGAAAATCTTGGCTGTCAAAAATTAATGGAAAAGTAGAACTTAAATTAAAATAACACACAGATTACACATGGAACTAATTACACATCGGCTACACATGCAAGTAAAAATTGCAAACAATATGTGTAGTTACACATGAAATGGAAACACTGGCTGGACGTAATATTCGCCGTCATATCTAAATTTTTTAATTTTCCATCCAGCATCGTCGGTGTCACACATACAAACACATTTTCAGTAGTACAACCACAATGCTTGGTTATTATTTTGATAAGTGAATTTGGGCTTTTTTGAAACTTTTGCAGCACACTTAATACTATTTAAAGCGACTTCTTTTACGCGAATTTGATTTAATGCGATTCCAAAAAATTATTTCGTTCTGTTTTACCGCGATTTGTTTTCATTTAACGCGGCTTAAAAATGTTTATATTTTTTTTCGATAAAACCTTGTTTATACTGGCTTTGGAGGATTTTAAATTGTGTGGTACAAAAACTCAGCCAAAATCAAAATCCAGAAAGATAAGGATTCAAATTTTCCGAAAACATGTTGGATGACGGGTTTTCTAAAATTAAGGGTGAATACTAGAGTATCCAATTATTCCACTTTTGGTTTTTTTCGAGTAAGGAATTAATCGATTTTTGAATTTTAAAATTGCACGATTAATCGAATAAAGGCTTTAAGTTGTTCGAATTACTCGAATAACTCGAAGAATTCAAATAATTTTATCCAATGGGAAAAAACAAACATCTCTATTTGAACTTATACTTTTATTTTATTAATAAACAGAAAAAGAGAGGTGAAAGGCGCCAGCCAGTTATGAAAAACATTTTAAACCAATTTAGTATTTCTTAAAATCGAGTGAAATTGAATTCGATGGAGATTCTTCGTTAAATTTTTTTTGAAAATCACCGCATTTTTTCCTGATTTTAAGATAAATTCTGTTAAAGATGAGAATTCAATGTTTAATATATAAAAGGAATTTTTTTATTATCTTTTAAAACAGGATTTTTGTTTTTAAATCCCCTTTTAATTTCCTTTATTTCAAAACTTTACTCTATATTCATTAAATGTAAACAGTCGCTATAAAACCAACTCATAAAGCGAAAAGTTATATACAAATTTTCGTTTTTTGTTCGACAGTTTTTGGTTTCGACTGCAGTTTTTTAAACCCTTTTAAAAGTGATTTACATAATTTGTCACACACGCTCAAATCTTAAAATGGGCTAAAATATGTTTAAAAGTATGATTAATGAAAATAAATTCAAAAGTTAGAAACATGTAATTTAGTTTTAAGGTTAGAAATCTAAACAAAATATTTTTACATTAAAAAATTAGAATTTTCTAAGAAATTAATTTTAATCGATTAATTGAAATACATTGTTCGAGTTATTATATAGTTCGAAATTGGCTATTTTAATTATTCGATCAAATAATGGCGGAAAAATTTCTCGATTAATCGAACAACTATTAATCGAGTGGATAATCTACTGAATACACTAAAAAAAAAAAATTAATCAATCCATCGTACTCAAATCAATCCGAAAAGGTATTACTAGTACGGTGAGTACGGATTTTCTTGAATCAAGTACAGAAAGATTGATTCAAGTACGGATTTTCAATCGCGAAATACTTAACTTAACCATTTTCAATCCCGAATTCGTACTTGAAATATTCCGAAAATGAGATTGATTTAAGTAAAACTAAGATTTAATCAATCTCAAAATGCGCTTGATTCAAGAATTATAAAGTTGATTTAATAAGGAGATTAAATAAGTTAAGTATTTCGCGATTGAAAATTCATACTTGAATCAAGCTTTCTGTACTGGATTCATTGATTGATTTGAGTACGGATGGATTGATTTTTCTTTTGAGTGTAGTTTCGCTGAAAACCCTGGTCGAAGGGCCATGCGAAATAAAAGAACCAATTTGGCTGATTTGGATATAAAACGTATTCATTTCAAATTTTGTCGACCTAGTTTGACACGTGTCATGGTCGAAATTTTGTCAAAATGAAAAAGTTTAATAAAAATAGTAGTTTCATGTTGGGAATAAAATGTTTGCTAATTGTGACCATAGCTTTAAGCACAGAAATGAACCGATGAATACCCTACAAGAAGAGTGACAGTCATTTGACCTGTCATATGACTGGCATTGCTGATACAAATATCCGTCATCGGTTAGAACAAAGTTTCTATCACTTTCTGTGAAAAAATGACCTAAACTTTTGCGTACGTGTAATTTTCCATCCTTCTTTAACCTATGAATTTTGTGGTTGATAAAACATATATCTGAGCTGTTTACTCTTATACTCTTTACAAATCAGTACTGATGTATATACCGGACACAGCTGACTAGTTAGTACTGATGCATACACCGGACACTGCTGACTAGTCAGTACTTATGGATACATTCGTCACTGTTGACGTATTTGTTGCTTAAATAAAACACAATTCATCTCATTCAATTCTCATACATATTTTTGTCTATATTTAAAATAAACAGCAATATATATGTATATGTTCGTTTAACAAATAAATTAAATAAATAAATAATTATTTCTTGTTCTATGTTCATGAGGTTAATTAAAATTTTATAAATCTTTTTTGCAATAGTCCCATTACTTCAATATTTCACTAAGTTTTTGCTTAAGCCAACCTTTGGTTAACATTGATGCTATAGATAAGTACATATACTAAGGGATGATCCTATACACTACCAGAATATCTTGTATTTTCCTTACTCCGCGTCTAAAACTGACATGATTTGCTGTTATAACATGATGTTATAAAAGCGTTGTTAAAACATTTGCATTAACAGCAGTGTTATAACATGAGAAAACCTTTAGCATGATGAGTCCATACTTAACACTAACATCATATTAGTGTTTATGTTAAGCATTTCATGTCAGTTGTAGACTGCAAGTTAGAATCATTCCTAAGTCTATAGCATCAATGTTAACCAAAGGTTGGCTTACCCAAAAACTAAGTAGAATATTGAAGGAATTGGACTATTGCAAAAAAGCTTTATAAAACAGGGACCGTAATCACGGTTTATTCCACCATGACCGTAACAAAATTTTCCGAAGAAGGTGAATCTTGATGTCGTTTAAGCAAACGGGATGATTGGCGGAAATTATGATTTTTCATACAATGATCTAAGATTTGCTCCACAAATCACTGTTCGACCGATGACAATTTTTGATAAGTAACTCCAAAATAGAAGGCTTTAAAGCATACATGCATATAATTGAAGATGTTTGGCAGGCCAGGGCTGTTAAGCTAGCCAAATAAACATTTAATAACATTTCACTTCTCATCATAGAATCTGTTGTACCCTTTATGTTTAAAGTGGCCACTGTATTGTTAACATCTTCAAGTATATGGCGATAGGCTTCTTGCAGTACTGGCACATTTTTAATACTTTTTTTTATAATTTAAATAAAGTATAACCACCTTCTACTTGAGCTTGTATCAATGTTGGGGGAGTTACTTCACAATACCCACGGTCAAAGTAATGTGCACGGAATGCTTGCATTACAACGGTAGGCATTTTTAAAATTTTCGAAGTGTTTTCGCCTCTAATCATAATATAACATCGGGATGAGCCTCTTTATTTAGAATACGTTCAGCACCCCCAGCAGGAGCCAAACCAATTAATTCCCAGTAATCTACATGCAATTCATGTCCACCTGGTGCCTAAAACAAAAAAATGAGTTTCTGCAATATTGTTCACGAAACGCTTTTCCGCATCTTCAGCTTCGCGTTTTTCTTTATCGGCATTTTTATAACTTTTACGTAACCAAATCTTTTGGATTTTCTTTATTTGTGACTTTCCTGCAACCTCATATTTTTCTGCAGCTTCAGGATCTTTGCTACCGGCATAAATCACAGGAAAGGGCTCCTTTCCAGCATGTCTCATGGCTTGCAAAATTAATAAAATATTTTGCAGTATTAAATTTAAACAATTAACAAATATTAGCCAGTAAAACGTATGACAACGTATTTTTATAGTTATAAATATACCTTGGCGTATGACAAAAATGTATAAAAAATTGGCATTTTTTGTGGTGTTTTTAGTTGTTCTACTCTAACATATGTGTTAGAGTGGTACAAATAATGTAAAATTGTTGCAAGTGGGTTAGTAAAAATTTTTTTTTTTTAGTTTCGGTCATCCATTTCTTGTAGGGTACCTTCTTTAATACCAAACAAATATGTCATCTACATACGGAGTCTCCGATGATAATTTCGACCAGTTACAAACCGACTGCCAAAATCAGTATTCACTTCACATCTTTTTGACGGCGAGTAAAAACATTTTTTTACCATAAAGAGCGAATTGTCATATAGTTAATCCTATTGTTAACATCAAATTAAATGACAATTTTTTAGCTCTAAATCACATTAAACTGGATTCCAATTAATCCATTTTCACGTCATATGCTTTATTGAATATTTTTTCAACATTTACATGGTAATCCTTTCAATAAGCTTTATTCAATAAGAGATCTTTAAACTTTTAGTTAAAATGAACTTTGAATTTGTCATTATTATGCGTAAATAGTTTGAATGCATAACTTTTATGGTAAACAGTTTTAACGAGTTTGTAGCGCCTAAGATCGATCACATTTCCATATAAGCAAATTTTGATTCATAGTATTATAGCAAGTACACTATTTACATGCGGGTATTCCTTGTTCATGACTTAAAGAATTTTTTTTTTTTTTAAGTTTAAAAAGGTTTTCACTGGAAACAATTATTCAATCATTTCATCTTCATTAAGACTCGCAGATAATGTGATCATTATGTGAGGAGGAGTTCACAAATAACAAGTTTATCCTTCTAAATGTTTCTAGGAGAAAAAAAAAATTTGTTTGTTTTTTTTTTATTTTAGGCCTTTTTGTGTGAGCTAAATGTTGACATGAAATTGTAGCATCTTAAGAGTTAAAGTACAAGTATTCTGTTAATAAATATTTTATATCCTCATTTGTCGTTTTAATCCCCTGGAGTAAATTTTCAAAACAATTCTTAAGTTCTTGAAAAGGTACAACTCTCTGGCTGTCTGTCTGTCGTCCATCATATTTGGTATAATTTTCTTTATTTGTTGCTCGTGTTGCCTCCTTGCTGCTGGTCCGTCTGTCTGTCTGTTTGTCTTTCTAAGATGTTTGTGTTTTAGTATTCAGAGTTGATGATGAAGTCTATTCAAAAAAGTTTTGAATTATTTAATATGTAAGTATTCTACTAAACTCTGTCTCTAAATGTTTCGAAATGTATAGAAATCTGTGTACGTTTTTTTAGGAGCTAGTGGTCGGTGTTGCAATACGTTGGATGGTTGGACGGATGGATAGATGTTGGTGAAGATTTGTTACAAAGAGTGCACTTTTAATTACATGATACCAAAGTTGATGTTAAATAATGTTGCCGCTGCCATTGAAGACTGGAATGATGATAATAATACAAACAATAATAATAACGACAAAGATGTTGGTTGAGGCCATGATGTTGTTAAATGATGAAGATGATGTTGATGGTGGTGGTCTAGAAATCAGATTTTCATTCCGTTGAAATTCATTTTTTCAAAAAAAAAAAAAAAAAAAAAAAATATATATATAGGGATCCATAAAGAGCTCATAAACAGCAACGTCTGACTGTCTTCATCATGTTGAATTTTTTGTTGTTTGTCATTATCCGCATTTATTCCTGTTTTATTATACCCTCCAACACTAGTAATAAATGACGGTATACTAAGTTTGTCATTCAGTGTGAAACTTTTTTAAAAGTAATTAAAGACACCATAAGGTATACATAAATATTCTGAGTCCTTGAGTAATTCTAAATCGACTTTCTGTTTGTCCGTCTGCTTAAAAAAACACTTTTATTTCCGAATGTCTCAACAGAAAAGATAAATTTTGATTTCAAATTGCTTCTAGTTTTCTCAAGCAGTTTGAAATTGAAATCCAGTAAAATCGGTATAGAGGGAAAGGAGTAGGAAAGGGACTTAAATGTTGAACAACCTCCCTAAAAAAATTATATTTCTGCTACAAAAATTAGCATAATTTGGTCACGGAACGCAATATTGCACAAATTCGATTTCTGATTTTTTTGATTAAAAATTATACAACAGATTTTCGTAAAGATCGGTTCAAAGTTTACCATAGGGCCCATATAAAGCCCACTCTCGGAAAACACTTTAGGACGCCTTTAACCGTAACGAATAACACTATTAAAAACCGTTAGGAATAATTTAGTCTCTCATAGTTTTAGAAGACTAGAAATCACTCTACCGAATTTTATGATGATCGTTCCATAATCTACCATAGGTACCCTCTTGAAAATACCTAGGGTACGGCTTAAACTGAAAGAAAACATAATATTTTATTCAAATTAGGTAAAATTATTATTAATGTATTTTGACATCAGTACTATGCAGGGTGTTCAATTAATCGCGTTTTATTTTTGTTCGATTAAATGATTAATTGATATTTGGCATTTTTAACTTATTCGATTAAACGAATAAAATTTTAAAGTTAATCGATTAATCGAATAATTCTAAATCCAGAAATTTTATTAAATAAGAAATTTTTATCGATAATTTTAGACAAAATTAGTACTTGAGTAAATAAACATTTGGGGTATTCACAAGATGTACTATCATGTTATATTGTCATAATGTTCTAACATTTTACAATAGTTTAAAGATATTGTTGTTGCTTTGTTATCAAAAAGTGTCTTAAATTAATGGAACTTAGCTTGCTTTGTTTATAGTGCTATCGTAATTAATCAGAACAGACCTGCGCTGCGCGGCTGAGCCGACCGCATTAGTTTTTGTAGCCTTCGCCGTTGATGGTATAGTTTTACACGGCTAATATCCGAATTTAACCTGCGGCTAGCAATTTTTGCAACAAAGCACTTGCGGCGTCAAATTATATCGGCTTAGGACTCTGATGTTTGGTTAACTAAGAAAAAAAAATTTATTTGTGACTTCTGTCTAAAAAATGGAAAATAGTCAGATAAGATCTAATTTAGTTTATTAATTCATGGATTAGAATTAAAAAATATTTTGATGTTAGGTAAATATTTATTTTTTTATATTTGTTTTAAATCAGCTGCTTTAAATTCAAATAGCACACTAAATTAAGAGGGGTTGTTCACAACAGTCGTATTTTTTCATGTTATTATTTTAAGACTTATGACTTAATGACACCTTGTGAATCCCCCAATTCTTTTTTAAATAAAACTTGTCAATATATCTCCAAATTGTTGCTTCACTTTCGGGCATTTAGATTTTAAAAGAGTCAATATAACTTCGGATTTTTTGAAACTTTTCACGAACATTCCATGCTCTGCTATGCTTCTACAAATAATTTCCTCTATTGAATTATGAATTATTAAATTGTGTTGAAAATATTAACCAAAAATATAACCTATTTTAAGTTTAAGTGTATTCGACTTAAAACTTTAAAAAATTATACATTTAACAGAAATACTATGGATTATTATCATTCGAATTATCGGTAAAAATTCTTTGATTGAAATTAGCAAGCTTAAATTATTCGAACATTAAATCCTTTAAAATTGTTTGATTAATTGAAAAAGAACTAATCGACTGAAACTTTAGTACAATGTCAGGTGTCTTCGTTTTTGACCCCATGACACTTTTCATCATTTCGATGTCAGCCTTAACATCACTTGGCCAAATTGTCATCATGTTAAATTATGTCATTAATGGGATGACTTATTGGCATCACAAAAATGACGAATCGGAGTCAGTTTAATAAAAAATGTCATCAGTGCGATGTCTCAATGACATCGGAGAATGAACTCATAAGGGTCAATTTGAGGACAGTTTGTCATTAACTTAAGTCAAAGTGAGACAGCAGAAATCCTTATTATAAGACAATAGCAGCATGACCGATGTGGTTTTTGTATTCAAATTACTTTTAAAACTTGATGTATTTAACTAAATAATTTAAACAAATAGCATATGGGAATTTTGGCTTCTTATTTACTTTCTTAAAATGGAAATAATTTTAATAATACACATCATTTAACAATGTGCCATCGAATTGATATCACTGAAGAGTCAAAGCAAAGATGACACATAAAATATGACAAAATTTTATGATGACGTTCTTGATGCCATTTGTAACAACATTGACGTCACAATTCTGGGCATCATCAATATGAAGATGCATTTTTCTACGAGTGTAGGTCCCAAATAAAGTATACTCTCGGAACAAGTTTAATTGGTGGGGTTCATTTATCATACACACAAAAAAATCCATTGGTAAAATTACCCAAAAATATGGTATAAAATTAACTAAGAGCAAGGGTAGCATGGCAGTATCTAAGTTTCATAGGTATTGTAACTATTAACTTAGATAATTTCCATGTTCGAAAAAGTATCTAAAAATTTTGTTAAAACTACTTAAAAACTTTGAAAATTTCCCAATGATAGCAAAGTTAATTTACATATTTAAGTTTGGTATATATCCATAAAGAAAAGTAATTTTATAGTTTTATTTTTGGAAAATTATCTAAGTTAAATTAGGTAAATTGACTACTTTTTGAGGTAAAAACAGCATTTAAAAAGAAACTTTATAATTTCATTATTACATTTTATATCATTATTGTGTATAGCTTTTTATTACAAAAAGTCCAGTAGTTTAGTCGTCTATATCCATATCATCGTCATCATACTCTTCCTCACTAATCTTACTGGATATTGACACATAAATACATATATAATTTTCTTTAAGAATCTGCAAGAATCGCCAGCAACTAACAAGTAAACAATTTTAATTGATTTTTAGATATAAATAAGACTTTTTAATATTAGAACTTTTTACATTCTTCCACTTTACTATAAAGGCCATCCATATTTATCCAATTTATTTTTATCCTCTTTGGGCAGAGGTAAATCTGATACTTTCTTCACCCATTCTGCTAAAAACTTATACCCACACCCTGGCTTTTGGTACCTTCCAAACCCATTAAGTTTTTAAAGGTATCAGGAGGGGTAAACTGTAAAGACAAAATACATGAACTTCTAAACGAATTTAAAATAAATTTTATAAATTACCACTGCAAAATCTTCTTCTGAAACACTGTTCCATAGGAATTTCAAAACTGCCTCCTAACATCTCGTGATATATTTGTTGTTCTTCGTTAAAAATCAGCGACTGAAATTATTGTAAACTTTCCAAAAATTCTGCTTTATTATTGCTTTGTTGATACCATTGATGACCATTAAAAGTACCGTCAAAAATAGCAATTCAAATCTTCATAATTTTTATTAAAAAATGTATACTTACTTCCATATTTCATTTAATCTATTAATGGGATGAGAATCATCGGACCTAAAGTTACCTGTACAGGCAAAGCGATGATATTTCTTTAAGGCTACGACAGTCGTCTAAACTGTAGCGCACTCTACACAGAAAAAAAAAATAAAAATAACACCAATGTTGGGTTGCTGTAACAAACCGCATAGCCATAGGACGAATTCCATGAACATTCAAAAGAAATAATAGGTTCCTCCTCAAACATGTATAATATGGATTTTCCTTTAGTTTCTTTCTTGAAATGATATGTATCTGCAAACTGATTTTTGAATCTAAAATATATTATTTAACACCCATAATTGAAATGAATAAATGTTTATTTATACATACCTTTTATAATAGTGGCTTTATTCATTCATATATTTTCTAATAAAATTTTCCCTTTGTCTTTAAATTATATTTAAATTTTAATTTTTTTTAAAAAAAAAAAAAAAATCCAATTGACAATAAAATAAAAATTACATACACATAATAATTATAAAAAATTCGAAGAAGTAACTCGAGTATCTAACTCAATTAGGTATATTAACAAAAGTTTTAGGCAATACTTTTTTATAAATTACCAATTATTTTAGGTAATTAAACTTAGTTTTTTGTTTTTATATAAAAAAAGATTACCTTTGCGTGCCTTGGTAAAATTACCTAGATTATTTTTTTGTGTGTAGATAACCGAAAAAGCCTCCTAAAATACTTCTACTCTCGGTGAAGGGTATCTAAGATTCGGCATGGCCGAATAAAGTACATTTACTTGTTATTATTGTATTTTTGTTTTGTCGTTTTTTGTTTAAAAATTTTGTTTAAATAACACTCCAATAAAGAATTTCATACAATGTAAAAGTTGGACGAGCTAATATTTTGTTTTCAGTTTTATTCCTGACAAATTATAATGTAACACTTGAAAAATTTAAAAAAAAAACGAGAGATGTCTCAATGGGATTATAAATTCAAATAATTTGTTGCCTCTTTTGGAACAAAAAATTTTTTGACTTAATAAGGACATCGTTCAATTAAATATGAAGTTTTAAGGAAACGAAAAAGATTAAGGAGTTATTTTATAAAAAAAAACTACAACTGTTACGACAAAGCGACAAGTTTAAGGAAAAATTAAAATTTAAAAAAAATTCCCAGTACTTTTTATAACAAATTTTCTTATAAAATAAAGATCGAGAACTTAATAGAAATAACTTGATTTTTTGTTTGTTTACAGGGGATGAAAAAAACTAAATAAAATCCGTAAGATTTTGGATACAAAAAAAGTTTTAAGGCAATTTTTACTAAAAAGATATAACAAATTTTCTACAATAGACATCTGAAATTTTAAAGCTAGATCCATTACGTTCCAAAAAAGTCCTTCTTAAAGCGTAGAGTTTATTATACTCACTTTTATGAAATGCCTCAAAATTGAGTCACAAAGAAATTGCACCCGTCACGTCCTAAAATAAAATATTTGTCCATTTATTAACCTGAGTACCTGCCTTGCGGCCTTACCTCACGTTGCTCTCAACACCGGGCCAATTCAAGGTGTCGACCAGCGCCCCCGTAGTCCTTCGCCAAAATGACTTGACACCAAAGCAGGAGCACCGACTTAAAATCCCCTTGGTGAAGGGCGTAGCTTACCTAACACTCCAACCGGTCTATGCAACTCCATACCATACACCACCTTACTCTGCAGAGGGCCTTACCATTAACCTGGACTGGGACCGTATAGTCCCAGGGGCGTCATGAATCCCGCGGTATCAAATAAAGTCTCCGGTTAGCTTCGTAGTTGAGCTAGATTCCAAAAAAAGGGACGCAACGACAGAACGAACTCAAAGCCTGGAGATCAGCCAGCGAATGCCGCTACTCCGCCAAGACTTTAATACTCAAAGCCCAAAGGTACCAGCGGTGAAAAATTCCTGATAACCATAAACAGCAAACCGACATCAGAATCACATTAAGCAAAGTATAAAGCAAACAGTTCGACGATATCCGAACACGACGGTTCGCAAATGACTTCGAGTGACTTTCTTCACTATCTCCGTAATCTTCTAGCAAATACTTTGCGTGCAAGCGGCCCTACTATAATGCCAACCTGCCCCAGTATAAGAGGAAGGCATAAGCTTGGAATGAAAAAGGAAGGAACTATTGCTGTCAACGACGAGCACTTTTGGTCGAAGATCACTAGCTTCTCTTTACCTTAATTAAATTATATGGACACTAACGACATGTTGTCTCAACCAGACGGCGTGCTACAAAGCTCACGCTACATTGGACATTATGCACGAGCGATTTTAGGGCATTATCATCACACGTAGAGGTGATGTAAACTGACAACCGAGACAGCAACAAGCCACAGCGGTCTTCAACGATAAAACAACATATGCCCATTTCCATTTTGACGTGTCGTGATATTTGTATCCAGTGCTGCCACAACGAATACAATTTTTACAACCAAAATTTTTGAAAAAGTTACCAAATGTAAAAAAATATAACCAAATTTAATGCTTTTTATTATTTGAGAAAATCATTAAAATCATTGTAACACGAAGGTTATTTGCACTTTATAGTAAAGCAATAATTATAAAACAAGAAAACAAAACAAGAAATGTAATTCTTTTACATATTAAAAAAATAACGTGAAACTTAATTAAAAGTTTTTATTTGTTTGAGACTTTTTTCGTAAAAATATTTTTTTTATTTTTTGCGCCCTATGCACCAGTGGGTGTTAGAGGAATATATAAAAAAAAATTGAATATTTTTAAATATGCCAGTTATAAATAACAAAAATGGATAATAGTTTTCCGTTTTTTAGCTGTTATTGGCAGGACTGTCAAATGTGGCGATTTCTTAATTCTTTTGTCGATGGAAATTTACGTTTGGTGATATGGCGATTATTTTGGCGAAATTTAAAACGATTGGCGACATGCGAAATGCATTTTATGTAAATATTTTCTAATTTACATATATCTTAAATATTATGTAAATATTTTCTAATTTACATATATCTTAAATATTATAAATATTATAAAAACTTTTTTCTCTTTTGTGAAAATTTTATTTCAAATTTATAATTCTTATTATAAAAATATGTTTCAAAATTGTTCTTGTATATCAAATATTTTGTAAATCATTGTAAAATATTACTGCCTTTCGTAACGTACATTCAATGGGGAAAAAGTATATGACTGACAGGCAAAAATTTTTTTTTTAACAAATAATTATCTTAAAAAACAGAAACTGGGAATTATCTCCTTTCGTAAGTTACTTTATATTATATTTAACATTTTTAATTTTTTCGAATTTATTCTATGAGCTAAATTTCAGTTATGTATTTTATAAAGCTTTTTTGTAATAGTAAAATGTAACAAGAAAATACAATATAATAGTCTGGTAGTGTATATAAAGTCATTCCAAAAAATTTAAGGAATAGAACTAATACAAAAAAGCTTTATAAAATACATAACTGAAATTTAGCTCATAGAATTAATTCGAAAAAATAAAAAATGTTATATCTTAAAAAACATTAAATAAATATACATACCGACACGTTATAAACAGTAAAATTTTAAAGTTCTTTAAAATTACAGCCATTTCTTAAAGAAAATTCCATAAATTTTAAAATTATATTGATAAATTAATATAATTTTAAAAAATCTTTAAAATTCCTATGTGTATTTTCAAATATGTATATAAAAATACTTCTGGAAATAACCTTAATTCAAAACCTTAAACTTATTTTCAAGTTTTTAAAAACACTGAAACGACTTTTGTGTAATTTTTCTAAAATCGATTCCGGATGATTTCATGCACTTCCTACTTTAAGTACTAATTATCTTTACTTCTCTTAAAATCAAGAAAAACTACGCTCATTTAAAAAAAATAATTGAAAATCTCCATTGATTAAAACTTCATTTGTTTACGATCATGGCGTTTTTAATATAAAAATCACAAATGGCAATATTTTCTCAGCAAAAATCTTAAAAAAATTATTTGATTGCTGTTTTAAAGGGATTATAAAAACTTCCGTTCATTGGTAACAAATAATGAAAAAGTCGTAGTACACAGTACAAATTATTCGAGTTCGTAAATAATTGTACCAAGAAAAACATATTCGTACGTAATTATTATTGTTTTAGAAAAAAGTAACCAAAATGCAAAAAATATTCACATCTCCACATTGAAAAAAAATATAACCAATTTTGGTCAGAAATAACCAAAAACGGCAGCTCTGTTTGTATCACAAAATAAAAAAAAATTAAATGAAGAATTCAAATTTGTAAAAAGGGGTTTTATTTATACAAAGTAATGAAGTAGCACTATATTCAGAAAAAAAATTACAGCAATCGACTCTAAGGATTTGTAGATATAAGCAAAAATATGCGCTGACGTGATGTTACAAAGCTGAATAAGACTGCGAATTGAGCGAGACATTTTGTATAAAACCTTTTTTAGTAAACTTGGGACTTATATAGATTTATTTTTCAAGCTATCAAATTTAAAAATCTTTACTCGTTTGAAGGTACATATGGGCATTTTCAGCGAAAAGTCCACTTTTTTAAATATAACGCCAGAATGCAAATAATGTATTTTAGGACTTTGTTGTTCAAACGCCCTTTTGTTACTTAATTTAGAACTAACTAGTTGCGCTTTACACCAAAATATAAAAAAAAAACTATACATATAACATTTTTTGAGAAACAATTTAAATTACTTCTGGCGTTACGTGACAAAAAGTAGACTTTTCGCTGGAACTGCCCACATGTCATTGATTACATTTAGCCTGATTTAATCACATTTCATCTCACATTTTGGTGTTTATGCCTTTGTTTTTGATTTTTTCATGTTGTATCCCGTAAAATACCCCCGGGGGTGTAGGATTCAACTCAAGGATATTTGACTTTTTGGTGTTACATGCTCATGGGCAAATCAGGTGCTCATATACCTCCAAATTAACAGGGCACTTAAAGTCCTTTAATTTCTCGAAATCGAAGTTAAACTAGAGCACTTTCTCTCCCTGGTGCCATGGAAATCGTTAGCCCCGCTAGGCAGGGACAGGTCTGACTACTTACTGAGGCCTCCATTAAAATGCTTCTTAAAGGAAAGGCTTCCTGTCTATCAAGATGATTGTCTTTGCGGAAGCTTTATTTTTGTGGTAAAAAGTTACTTTTCATAAAGCTGTTCTCCGTCCGATGGAACGGCATGAACTCACTATGTTCAACGAAAGGCAGCTTTTTATGACAAAATCACGGGAAGGGGTATCATAAATCATTAGCAGAGCAATCCACTTGTGGAGGGCACTAGCTGCGAAGCCAAATCATCCCCAGGTGCTGTTGTTATTCGACAGAAGCTTTGTAATATAGCAGTGGTGGTTAGACAGCTCTAGCTTCTAAACAGGGGGAGCGAGTGTATAATTTTTTTCGGATAATACACTCAAAATTGCTACCTATGTGTGAAGTATCCGGGCATACAGGGGAATCGTTGGTAAATGCATAAATGGTCAGTCAGTAGTTCATAACTACCATGACATTAAGCCATATGCCATTCATGTAAATCTACTTCCACATTCAATACATAAGGCCACATTTTAAGCGAATAACAAAATTTTATGATATCTCACCTAGGACCTATTGAAAAGTCTTCCAGAATTTGTGTTTCTATCGTAGCCTGGATCTTGTAATATATTGACATTAGATCTGACCATTAACTCACCTTTTTCAATTTAAATGTCCTCCTGAAATAAGTGATTTAACACAAAAGCGTTCACAAGAAACATGCTATGAAAATTAAATTTGGAATAAACAAAGGATATAGACAAAGTTTATCGAAAATTGTTTCTATTTACAATGTATAAAACAATGTTGAAAACGAGTCAGAGGAAGGAGAAATTCGGCAGGATCGTGGTTATATGAGATGAACTAAAGATTAGCCAAGATTTTTGTTGTTGTAAATACTAGGGTGTTAAATTAATTGGGTTTTATTTTTGTTCTATTAAACGATTAATCGATGTTTGGCATTTTAACTTATTCGATTAAACGAATAAAATTTAAAAATTAATCGATTAATTCTAAGTCCAGAAATTTTATAAATTACGATATTTTTTTTCGATAATTTTAGAAAAAATAAGTACTTGAGTAAATAAACTTTTTTTTTAAATAAAACTTGTTAATGTAGCTCCAATTTAATGCTTCACTATTAAGCACTTAGATGTCAAAAGAGTCAATATCACTTTGGATTTTTTAAACTTTCCACGGACATTCCATCCCCTGATGTGCTGCTGCAAATAATTTAATTTAGAGAATCGATAGAAGTATCTTGTTTAGAATATTAATTCATTGGATTTTGTTGGTGGAGCATCTTCTTCAAGTACACTGAAAGAAAAATGCTTCATCTATTTAATGAATCATTTTCATAAAAAAAATTTCATTAGTTAAATGATAATATTCATTGTCTAAATGGAATTTCATAGTTAAAATGAAGTCTTTTCGTTTAAATCGCTTCATTGGATTTCGAAATTACATTAAAAATTATCATTGGATATATGAAAACATAAGTTTGTCCAAGTTAAACAAAAAATTTTAATTGGGAACATAAAAAAACAATATACAAACATAACTATATTCATAAATTAATGCAAAATTATAGTTTCCTTAAAAAAATGTTTAATTGTTAATTAAAAAATGCAAGATTTAATTATTTCATACATCTAATGTTATATGCCATTAAATTTATGATATCAAAATTTTTTTTATAAAAGCAACATATTTCAATAATTGCCATCATAAATTTAAATTTTCATTATGACAATGAAAATGTCATTATAGTAATGAAACAATAACTTACAATCCACTTTCAATTAACTTTGTTATTGTTGTTATGGACAATTTAATCTCATATTTACGCTCTTAATTGAGTAAAAAACGTAGTTTTTTTATCCAAAAACTACACTGCCCCTGTAGGCTAGCTGGTAGTGAGCTAGTCTATCAACACCGACGTTGCGCGATCGATTCCCGCCAGAGACAGAAAAAAATAAAATAAAAAAAAAAAATAAAAAAAAATAAAAAAAAAAAAATAAGAAAAAAATTTTTTTACTTTATTGAAAGTATTCATCCAATGAATAATATTCATAGATCTAATGTAATGTTTCATTAAATACATTTTAATCAAACAGGTTTCATTGATCCAACGAAGCGCTGCATAGGTTCCTTTTTAATGCAATTTTTCATAGGATTTATGTCAAAATTCATTGGTATTGCGAAGAAAATTCTTTCAGTGTACTATGTTAAAGTCATTGTGTAAATGGTAAATTAGTGAAGTTGTTGAAGAACAATTACGTTAATACCGTTTTGGACACCTGTTACATTTAGCATTATTAGATTTATCTTTCATACACTATTTTTAAGCCAAACTCACCCTAGAGAGAAACGCCAGGGCGAGTTCAAGAAATCGAAATTAAGTAGATTTAAAATCGAGCAAATTTTAAAAACGGCCCTGTAATGAAAGTTCATAAAAATATTCCATTTTATCTACCTCATTATTTAAGAATCTTTAATTTTTGCAAGAACAACACCTAAAACCACGAAAAACAACGGTCATTTGGTAAATACATAATTGAATTTAAATTATCGCTCGATTTCAATTTAACTTCATTTCGATTTCTAGAACATACCCGATAAATCAATATAAATCTTTGAGTTAACATGCGTTTCACGTCTTGTGGAATGAATTTTTAAATTGTGTTGAAAAAATTTAACAAAAATATATGCTAAATTACTCACTAAACATGACGGTGTTTTTTATTAATTCCAACGGACACATACATTTGGTTTGTTTATTCGACTTAAAACTTTAAAAAAATTATACATTTAACAGAAATACTATAAATTATTATCATTCGTTTAATGGGTATAAAATCTTCGATTAATCCTTTAATCGAAGTTAGCAATTTAAAATTATTCGAATAATTAATCGTCTAAAATTGTTCGATTAATCTAACAAGAATTAATCGACTGAACACCCTAAGTGAATACACAGAAAAAATTCTCCAAAATTGTTCACCAATTAAAGCGTTAATCAAAAGTTAAATCAGTTTTAATTAGAAATTTAATCAAGTAAATTAAACGTTTAATTGATACTATTCATTTGTTTACTGGTGCAAATTTAATTAAATTTTTAATTTATATCGCAAATTTTAAATTAAATAAAATTATTAAAATAATATTCCCCCCTGTTCAAATGCCTTTTTTTAAATACATATTCTGAATAACTTGTCTCCAACAGGACATGCTGTTTATCGCTTGCGCCCTCTTGCTGAGAAAAGCACTTAAGAATAAAATTTAATCTAATTAAAAATTTTGATTTTCAAACTTTACACAATGAATAAAGTATTCCCCGAAAAAAAGAACCTGTTTTCAATTCCAATTGAATAAAGAACAAAAGTAAAACTTCTTTATTTTCATACACACAAAAAAGAATTTACAATTAAACAATTAGCATAAGAAAAGAGAAATGGAATAAGAAACAACGAAAACGTACAATAATATTGAATGAAATAAAAGTGCGACATTTCAAAAGAAATTCAACACAGAATTCAAAGCAAAACTACGGCATACTTAAGGAAAAAATTAATATTCAAGTTTATGAAACCATTAACGTGGGAATTTTTTTAGAAAACAGTTAAATTTTAGAATAATTAAAAAATCTAAATAGTTTTCATAACTATATTTGACATATTTCAGGATATTTTTTCATACCTTCTCTCTAGAGTGCACCAGTTTCTTTGAATGCTTCAGACAAACGAATATAAAGAAGAAAGCATTGACATTATTTTTCTAAAAACGAACAGTTGTCATATCCTTACATATCCCTTTTGTTGAAAAAAGTCCTTTAAAAAGGTGATTGCTGTAACCCTTTTCTTCTTTCCTTTTTTAAGTTCACAAAAATAGTCAGTCACTGATAATAGAATTGTTGTTTTTTGTTTTCAATATTTTTTTGGTCGCTTAAAATATTTAAAGTTTTTGTTAGCATCCCAAATAAAACCTTAACAGCATCCTTTAGACAAATAATATTTAATTTGCATATGCTCCTGTTCTTAGAAAAAAACTCTGTATGTGTTACACAGGACATCATTTCAGTTTTAGTGTATGTCAAATTTGTTTGTGCACGTCTTTTCCTGCTTGAATTTTTTTTTTACTTTTTAAATCCCACAAAAAAGTTACCCCTTTTTTTAAGACAAAAAAAGTGCTACAAATATTCAAATTTTTAAGCATTTGAATTTTGGTATATTGTTCCCCATTAAAATGCATTAAACTCTTTTTCACATTAGAAAACTGTGGAAAGAGTTTTTAACGGCATTTTTACCTGAATTTTTTTTTTTTTAGAAAATATATCATTTTCAAAAGTATATAGACTTAGAAATTCACAGATGTTTAAACAATTTAAAAATACAAATAAGCAATCATTTTCCCTTTATAAAATTGATTTTTTTTTCTGAGAAAAAAATCCAAAAATTATTAAAAAAAAACTGGTTTCTTTTTTTTTTGCAGTATTATTCCAATTTATTTGATTGTATAAATTTTTGATCTAAAACAGATAAATTTCCATTTTATTAAAATATTTTTTTAGGTGTTTGATTGTAAAAAAGATGAAAATAACTAATTGTATCATATCACAGTCATATTTGTCTTGGTTCACACTATGAAAGTTTTCTTTCGAAAAGGCTTAGTTAACGGGTGAGAGAGGAAGAGAACACGCTATTATTCTCTCCCCTTTCACTGATAAACTAAAGGCTCAAAGCTCAGTTAGTCTTTACTTTCTGTTTCTGTTCTGTTCCGTGCCGTTCTGTTGCGAAATAGTAATAGTTACTTTTTCTGTAGCAACTTATCAGCCATTTATGGCAAATTTATTAGTTTTGCACCGCTCCGTTGTTTTATTTCAATTACTTTAATGCACATAAATTTGAAGAAATTAAATTTTATGAATTTATAAAATCAAAAAATAGTTTATTTTAATATAAATATGGAGCAATTCCATATGAAAACGATCAAAATTGGCAAATTTTTGGACGACCCCTCTCCGATTTTAAAATAAATAGTCTCAATCGATTGCCCAGCAAAAAATAATGTACCTACATATTTTTTTTTTTTTTTTATAGTGACTGGTTTAGTGGTGGTGTACACCACTGTCATGTGACAAAATTGAAGAATTCTTCATAAGGGACCTTATTGAAAGTTGTTTAAAAAAAAACTACTAAAGCGATCGCAACGAGTGATAGCTCGTTGGAAAGGTATTGAATCAGGCTTTAATTGAAAAATAAAATTTTCCTAATTTTTCTTAGAAATTTACCTTTAAATTTCCCATGAAAATTAAATTTTCCGATTTTCCACAGAAGCTCCTAAATTTTCCGGCTAATTTTTTTTTTTTGGATTCCTTATAACTTTTGCTTTAAGAATCAGCAATAAAAAAATGGGCCCCGACTCCTTGTTTGGACAGGAGAAGAGCATTTAAGAGACCACCTTGTTAAAAATACATTTTAAAAATTACACTGTGCATGAAGTTGACACTTTTTTTTCGTGACAAGCCGGGCACATGACGTTTTAACATAATTCGGGGACGCTGAATCCAGTGGTGCCCGCGGTTTTTTCAGATTGGCTCTGGTTTTCAAGATATACCGTTATTTCGAAAATGGAGGAGGTTGCTCAACATATATTCGCGTAACTCAAAAACGGTTTAGTTTATTGAAATTACTAAAAAAACCGAAATTCCGCAATAAAATTTCATTTCAGAAAAGTAAAACTCTTTTTCTAATATGAGTAGTTGTTATTGAAACATAATTTTTTGTTGAAAAAAAAATTAATTTTTTTATCAAAGTTTCGAAATTTTTGTTTTTTAAAAATTCATTAAAAATTAAAAAATGCAGCTAGGCTTCTAATTTTTTGCAGACTTATAAAAAACGAAGCTACAAACAAAATAAACAAAAGTCGACAAATTTTAATTAATTTAAGAATTTCATAAAACGCAATACTTGTATGGGAATAATGAAAAATTTGTCGACTTTGTGAATAAAATCAAAAGTTGCAAACAGATTTTAATCATTTATAGCTTATTTTGTTTGTAGCTTCGTTTTTTATAAGTCTGCAAAAAATTAGAAGCTGCATTTTTTAATTTTTTATGAATTTTTAAAAAACAAAAATTTCGAAACTTTGATAAAAAAATTAATTTTTTTTTTCAAAAAAAAAAAAATTATGTTTCAATAACGACTACTCATATTAGAAAAAGAGTTTTACTTTTCTGAAATGAAATTTTATTGCGGAATTTCGGTTTTTTTAGTAATTTCAATAAACTAAACCGTTTTTGAGTTACGCGAATATATGTTGAGCAACCTCCTCCATTTTCGAAATTACGGTATATCTCGAAAACCAGAGCCAATCTGAAAAAACCGCGGGCACCACTGGATTCAGCATCCCCGAATTATGTTAAAACGTCATGTGCCCGGCTTGTCACGAAAAAAAAGTGTCAATTTCATGCACAGTGTAATTTTTAAAATGTATTTTTAACAAGGTGGTCTCTTAAATGCTCTTCTCCTGTCCAAACAAGGAGTCGGGGCCCATTTTTTTTATTGCTGATTCTTAAAGCAAAAGTTATAAGGAATCCAAAAAAAAAAAAATTAGCCGGAAAATTTAGGAGCTTCTGTGGAAAATCGGAAATTTTAATTTTCATGGGAAATTTAAAGGTAAATTTCTAAGAAAAGTAGGAAAATTTTATTTTTCAATTAAAGCCTGATTCAATACCTTTCCAACGAGCTATCACTCGTTGCGATCGCTTTAGTAGTTTTTTTTTAAAACAACTTTCAATGAGGTCCCTTATGAAGAATTCTTCAGTTTTGTCACATGACAGTGGTGTACACCACCACTAAACCAGTCACTATAAAAAAAAAAAAAATGTAGGTACATTATTTTTTGCTGGGCAATCGATTGAGACTATTTATTTTAAAATCGGGGAGGGGTCGTCCAAAAGGTGATCGCTTTCATATGGAATTGCTCTATGTATTTTTTATTTTGCTGTCACTTACAATTACTTAACAAGTTTTTGATTTTAACAAACTGAACCGCAACAGAACAGAGAAATTAATCAATTGCAAAGGTTTAAAAAAACAAAAACAAATCAGCTGATTCGTAACAGAACAGAAAGTTAAGACTAACTGAGCCTTCAGATAGTCTTTACTTTCTGTTTCTGTTCCGTGCCGTTCTGTTACGAAATTGTTATAGTTACTATTTCTGTAGCAACTTATCAGCCATTTATGACAAATTTATTAGTTTTGCAGCGTCCATTGTTTTATTTCAATAACTTTAATGCACATAAATTTGAAGAAATTAAATTTGATGAATTTTTAAAATCAAAAAATGGTTTATTTCAATATAAATATAAACTTTTTATTATTTATTTTGCTGTCACTTACAATTACTTAACAATTTTTTTATTTTAACAAACTGAACCGCAAGAGAACAGAAAAACTAATCAATTTCACAGGTTTTTTAATAACAAAAACAAATCAGCTGATTCGTAACAGAACAGAAAGTAAAGACTAATTCTGCCTTAAGACTTTCTGAAAGAAAACTTTCATAGTGTGATCCCAGACTTTCTAAAATTGATATAATATTTAATTTTCTATGTAAATATGCCTTCTTAAAAATAAGCTGAAAACTTAAATGCCATAAGACTAGAAGTAAAAGATATTTTATTAAGCGCTTCCTATCTTTTAATTTCAATAAGACAAAGTGTGTGTAAGATGTCATCGTATTAAAGGTCTATGATATGGAATAATGCAAAAGATTAACGTTAGTACCAGCCAACCTTACGGCAGTCACAGCACCGGGTGACAAACAATGCGCTAACCAACTACGCTTCCCAACGTGCTTTTACAGAAGCAATCAGCTCACACTAATAGCCCCTTGGTTAGGAGCTGAAGATATCTACCCGCTGCGATTTTGAAGCAAGCAGCATTTGTTGAATAGCAACGGAACATAGGGAGATTCGCCAGCAGGCCAGTCTTTTCAACAAGTTAAGATCTCCCTTACCGCGACTTTAATGTGTTTAATCCACAACCAAATACGTGATCGCCAAAAAGGCCTCACTTTCAGCCAGGCTGGAACCCAGGTTCCAAGGGCTTTTGATTCCCATGGTACCAGATAGGAGCTCTGAGAAGCCGCGATATCAAGTTATACGTCATTTTTGAACTTTGCCGAATTTTTGGTATTGACTACGCCTCATTTCTCCGGAAGATGTTACACCCAACGTTGAAATATCTTGAGGATACCTCCCTACTTACCCCACGGGGAAATTATGTACTGAATATTAATTATATAGTGCAAATGTGCGCTTGTTTAACTTTTCCCTGCCTGGTGGTTTTTTTGTCGCACGTTTCGCTTCCAATATTTTTCGCTTTTGAGGTTCATTCAACATTTGGTTCATTCTCTATCACATAGTATTCATTGGTTGCCAAATTACTTATTTACAAGTATTTTTTCCAAACTTATAAAATTTTCAATAACGAATCTGACCACCATTCCAATAAAAAATTTTTTTATTTCGCGAAGCATCAACGGTATCATTTAAAAATTAAGCGCACATTTATACGCTACGCAATAAGACAAAGGAAGTTAAGTAAATGAATATTAAACAAATTTAAGAAAAAAAATATAACATTTAAAGGGCCACGGTAGTCTCTTACTACGAAGCAAGTTTGTAAGGGAGAATATTAAAGAATAACTGTAACAACAAAAAATTCAGTGTGTAAAGCTGATCGTGAAATGTTGTCAAATTCATATGGTTTGCATTGGTAGTGTAAACGCCCAATTTTATGCGTTTAGAGATGGTTTAAATGTTTACTGAATTATAGATTTGCTGTTTAAAACACATTTTAAACCAAAAAGAGAGTTGAACTTACACCGATTTATTAGCCCTAAGTTGGCTAATTTTTTTAGCTCAAAGTAGATATCCTTAAAGTTGAGTAAGTAGATACTTAGTTAAAAGGTTGAAAGAATGTACAATATCGACCAGTACTGAAAATACCACTAGCTAAGGAAAACGTTTTTGAAAAAGTTTTAAGACAGTTAGTTGGTTCTATATGTGCAATATAAAATTTTGAATCTGAACAACATTTGCAAATAAAGTTTCTGCATGGTTCTGTCTGCAAAATAATAAAGGCTTTTTAGGTTAACAAAATTCTATCAGTCAGTTAGAACCTTGTCAACTAAACCTGAAACCAAAATCGCATAGTTAGAAACAAAATAAAAACTGAGAACACCAATCGAAAGAGCGTAGTCGATTTATAGCGATGCGAAATATAACTTATTTTTGAAAAAATGCCAGTTAGAACCTTGTTGTCCTAAGGTCGCAATATATCAATATTAAGGCAAGTTCACAATAGGTGGTCTTGACAGCTCATGTGCTTATTTGTGGCCCCTTGCATTTTATCTATGTTGTTTGTTTTTCAAAATTTGTTAATATTTGTTTCTATTCTTCTTCTTGATTTAAAAAAAAAGCTTGCGAGTAATTAAAAAAAAATATTATCTTTTAAAAGCAATTAATTGTTCTAACTTTTGCCAAATTTATATATATTGAATAATATTCTTTAAAATGCGTTTGATGCAACATCTGATTTTGACATCCAAAGTGGGCATGTTCTAAAGCGAATTGACGAGAGTATACCTGCTAACAATTTACCTTATGTCAATATGATTTATTTGCATATTTTCAAATTTTTGTGTTCTGTATTTTGGTTTTAAAAATATGGTCCACGTAGTGATCACTTGTGTTGCATGTAGCGCTTTCGTAGTAAAACCACATGACGTGAGTGTCCATATAATCTTATTTAGGCCAAACGAAGTTGGTAGTTGGTAGCGCTTGTTGTTGGCGGAGAAGTTCATATTGGATCTCATATCGAATAGTTTTGTTCCAAATTCCGCAACTTTGATTGTTAACGTACCCATTTATTTAGAAGTGGGCCTCATCGTTAAATGTGATTTCGACGAAAGTTCAAGTCAGTTTCTAACTGCTCTAGTGCCCGTTTAGTTGTTTTCTGTAGTCGTATATGGTGGTATGGCCGCCATCAACTATAAAAGTTCGAAAGTCCCTATTGGAAGACTTTTATTATTACTTAAGTACAAAAAAAAAAAAAATGTAACCCGCCCACTTGAGTAGGCGTTGCATTACGAAAACCTCGATGAAAAATTGGCTTAAAATAATTGTTGAAATAAAGCTATTGCCAAGAAATTGGGAGTCAAAGATGTCGATTTGAAGTGCCTTTGAAAGCCATAAAATTGGCAGCGAGTGATTATGTTCTACCTCCACGCGGTGTCTCCCGTCAGCAGCTGGACATTTCCAGTTGGCTGAAGAACAAGGTTAGTACACAGGTCTGTGAACACACCACACCGCCCTTCTAAGGAAGAGCAATAAAAATACTTGGAGCTATGAAATAACCTCTTTGTGTAGTAATAAAATAACCTAATTTTGCTTATCCGTTTAGTACTTTAAATTAGAGGGGGAGTCGGCTAGGTTAACATAATCAGGTGGCGGTCATCCCTGGGATCCGGAAGGTAACAATTGGCTTAAGAGTGGTCTTGGTTTATCCTTGACTAGAGGTGTACTGGCATTCCTCGAGAGTCTCATACACCGTTAATAAGCGAATGCTGCTTGATAGCGCCAATGAAACTATCGAAAGACAGAGTTGGTTTAGTCCGCGGACAAGATTATGAGGTCTGACCTAAGGACTTGAACTGTAGGTGCTACGAGTGTCAGCTGCCCGCGCTGCAAGCCGGACTGACTGGTGGTTGAGGTCTTCGTTTAGAGAGCTTCTTGCGAGAAATGCTTTCTGCCTTTCAAGTTGATTGACTTTGCAAAGTATATGCCCTGCTGCTGAGGGATGTGAATCAGGAGAACACGTGGTGGCTGTGGTTTTAACCCAAAGTCGCTGGTAGGGACTCGTCACGTCAAAGTCTGATTTTTCACTTTCAGGGAAAATTTGGGCTGTTAAGGGTTCCTGGCTGGCTATTGCTTTTCGACAGATGCTGCCAGAATTCAAGTAAAGGCAGCGGAGTTTAAATAGATCCTGTCCTCAAACAAGGGACGAGTGTATAAACTTTGGCGGGTTACTCAAAGTTGCCACCTGTGTGTGCAAATGAATACTAACTCACACAAAAGCATTTGGTAAGTGCTAAATATGAACTCATTAAGTGGCGGAGATTCACTGTGAGATAAGGCTAAACGGCAGGTGCGCACGTTTATCAAAACCATATCTGTCAATAAATTGTACTAACAAATTTGATGATGATCGGTCCTTAATTTACCATAAGTTCTATATTAAGCCCACTTCAGAAGAACACTTAAATTCACCTAAAACACAAGCAAACTACTATATTGTAATGAGATTCAGTCCATTTTAGTTTTGCGTCTATATAAAAAAAAAAACTGACTGATAAATTATCATCGGTCTACAATGTACCATAGATACTATTTAAAGCTCATTGCCCAAAAAAACACAATAATATGCAAAAAAAATAAACACTTTATATAACTTCAAATCAAACTTCTAAAGTTTATGAAGATCGTTTTAAAATCTGCCCGAGTCCCTTAAAAAATCTTTGATAAGTCTCAAGCCGTGGCAAATAAAATTACTGGTATGAATCGTTGCAAACCTTATTTTTACATGACAACAATTGATTTGATGTTACACGCAGAGAAAAAATATGGTTGGGCATGGTTACGGCAACAACACTATGTTTAATGTAACAATATATTGTTGTCGTACACAAATAATTGTTATTTTTATTTAATATCAACAATATTATAGTTACTGTAAACATATCAATGTTTATCGCAATTATGAATTTGAGTATTGTTGGCCGAAAAATAATTATTTTTCTAACAACTTAATTATGATAACTTTCTAAACATATTATATTTCTCACAACCATATCATGATATTTAATAGCCATAACATGATAACTTTCTATACATTTATCATATTATGTTAAAGATGCAATCAAACTATTTTTACTCTAATCATATTATGTTAGCGCCATTTGTAAAATAATTTTGAAGAAGTTGTGTTCTTTTTTTTTATTTGTGAGCTGTTAAACAATTAAAAGATAAAATTCCATAAAAAAAATAAGTTTAAAGAAATTAAAAAATTAAAATATTAGCGGAGTTCATTCAAGTAGAAGTGATGTAAAGTGCAAATGCAAAATATCATAGTTTTTTGTAAAATCCAACAACAAATCACACAGAGATTTCGTTATATTTTATAAAAGTGCTACGATATTTCTGTGGTTTTCATGGGCAACCGCGTATGTCTTAAAACAAATTGTTCAGGAAAGGCGAAACCCCATTCTAGATCAAACTATGGGCTAGGTATTGCACATTTTAAACTTTGTCATTACGTTACAAAACGGAATTGATCCATCTTTTTTCAAAAAAATATAAAGAGCGTTCAAAATTAGGCAATATGGCATCAACATCTTAAAATCAAAAAAATTGACACACGCGGTTGCCCATGAAAACCACAGATTTTTCATTTGCTCTTTTGCAAGCCTTATATTGAACTCCGCTATTTGATTAACATTAAGAAAAATTGTAAAAAGCCACAAAATAGAAAATCGATTCAAAAATATTTAAATTTATTTTTTATTTTTATGACAGCTATGAAAGGTGCTGTATCATAATATGATTGCTTCTAAATTTATTATGATTAACATGATGATAATATGATTACTTCTTAGCTTATTATGATTAACATTACAATAATATGATTAATTTCTTAGCTTATTATGATTAACATGACAATAATTTGATTACTTCTTAACTTAGTATGATTAACAGAATAATAATATGATTAAGGGAAAAATATTATGATGACATATTACGAGTATATTAATTCATAATATGTTTCAATAATAATCTTAATATGGTGACTACAATCATAATTCTTATCATAATATGTTGCTCTTAGAATATGTTTACCACAACCATGTTTTTTCTTTGCGTGTAGAAACATAATATGTCATAGATCCGATATAAAGTCTACAACCGAAAAATTCCTAGTGAATGGCCTACATATTTGATACCCTGATTCAGCGCTTCTAACTATAGCCTTCATACAAATTTTACTCAGTCAACCATGTTCTTAAAAAGAAAGCAACCAAAAGCTTTTTTGTTAAAGCTTTTGGAAAGAATACTTATGCCTTTTTGCATATTTTTAGGATATATCTTTGTTTTCTTTTTGCTTTAATGCTTTCTTTAGTGATTATTTAAAAACTAACTCTTCTAATGATTATTAACATAAAATTCCACCTTATTAAACAATAAAATCTTATAGAAAAATAAAATCCCAGATGGATGAGTCAGCAGTATCTGTTACTACTACAACAAAGATAAAATTATCCACTAAATATGATGATGTTGAGATAAAGTAAAAAAATGCGAATACATATAAAGAAACAACGAAATCATTGACTAAAACAATAAATGTTGCAATATGAGAATGCATTAAAAATGCAATTACGTTTTCTAAGTACATACTTTAGCCGACTCAAACACATACACGTACAAACGCGCTTATAGTCATTGAAAAAATGCACTATTGCTTAAGTGCACATTATACACAGTGCACAAACACACACACACACATACTGCAATACAACAAATGCAAATGTAAAAAATTATTATTTTTCTCGTACGAAATGTGTTTATGCTCGTACTAAATATTGTGTGTGTGTGTGTATTTTACATAATCAAACGTACATTCACGAGTATTTTTGTGCAAATACTTTACATTACTTTAATGCAAAAAAAATATTGATGGCTGGATGGATTTTAAGTAAATCATATGCAAATCATAATCATATGCAACGATACTTACGCACTTCAGATATATATGCTGCCATAAATTTCGTACAATCACAATGCGACTACGAACGAATTTGCATCTTCCTCTTCTTTTTTTTTTGCAAACTAAAATGCATTTGCAAAAGTTATACAAAGAAAAAAAATCAAGTAAACGTAGAGCAAAAAAAATCAACTGTTAACACTTGAGTAGAGTAGAATGTTAAACAGATGCGATGCAGTGGAATGATTTGATGGATATTACGAAGGTGGGTGGGCGAATTTTTCCGTATTTTGAAGAAGTATTTCAGAAATAGAACTACATATATAATTTAAAAAAAAATTATCAAGAATAAAAATTGGGAATTAAGCACGAATAACAAAATCTTTTGAACTAAAATTTTATATTCCCAAAAATTACTTTGATAATAAACTGGCAAGTGCACGGCCTAAGAAAACTTAACTGGCAACATGCTTTTGCAAGTTGTGTTTTGTTTTAATTTCGTTTTTTTTCACCTACTTACAACTACAATTAATGTTGGAAGAATTCCAATCAATTGTAGTGGGGAATGTAGAAAGAGATAAACTCACTGTTTACTGATGATGTTTTTGTTTAAACTTTGATATTGTTACAAGTAGAACTGTTGCTTATGATTCTTATACGCTTAACAGTTTTATTTGGTTTAATATCTTTAGTATTTCTAAAATCTTTTTGGATGAAGTTTCCTGACGATGCGCATAGGAATAGCTTAACCCATCAACAATAAATTCAGTGTTTTTATCAAAAATAAAAATTGGGAATTAAGCACGAATAACAAAATCTTTTAAATTAAAATTTTGTATTCCCAAATATTACTTTGATAAAAAATATTTATTGTAACTATTTTCTAAACAAAAAAATCTTAATTTTACATGTGTTGAGACTAGGTAATATAATAGCAATCTAATTTTTATATATGGGTAATTCCAAAGTGTTGAACGTGACAGTCGTACGCATCAAAAATTCAATAACATTTTAAATAACAAATATTTTTACGTTCTTTTAACCCTTAAATTATAGCACTAAGAAAGCACTATTATCTATGCAAAAGCTTATGGGGGGCGCGATTCTAGATCAAAGATAATGGCAAAAGAAGTAGAGGTTCGAACGTGAAAAAAATAGAAGTAGTTTTTGTGGCCGTGTATAAAAAGGCGTAATTCAGCGAAACCTGGCACAATTTCAAGTCAAACTACGTTCGGAATTTTACGTAGCAATGTAACAGTTAAATGTCTTTGGTTTGATTCATAAAATTTTCTGTATTTTTTTGTGTTTAAACCAAAATCTGGTTCGATACGTGACATTTCGAACGTGACATTTTTTCCATAATAATGTAACTGAATAATGATTAAAAAAAAAATAAAAATTTACCGTTAATCCGAATAACATATTTCTCTTCGAACTCTTCCTTAGATTACAGACCATGTAAGAAAATTTTTTTGGAATAATTTTCATCAAATATCACCTCTTTTAAGGAAGATAATATTAAAGAAAACATGCAATAAAACATTCTCACAAATAAGAAATTACGTTTGCACAACTTTGCAGTCTGATTGTTTATCTAAGTGAACAAATTTATGGGTAAATTTATAAAATTAGTAAAATCTAAATATTTCTCTATAACAATATCGTAAAATAATAAACTTTTAATAACTTTTAAATTTTCGGTCACGGTGGACCTTTTGACGGAAATGCCCATATACGAGTGTTCGCCTAATGGTCAAAATTCGAACATAAATTTTAAGGTTCATATGAAGATACTACATCTAAGTATATATGAATTTACATGTTTTGAGCATTCATTTTTTCCATTATAGTGGACCGATTTGGCAAGGGACCAACCTCTGGTTCATATTCTATCTCTACTATAAAAAATATCAGAAAATATCAATTGAAAAACAAAAAAGTATCATAAAATCTCCTTTGTAAATTGTATTCTACGCAGGACATTGCATTTTAATTTTTTTTTCTATGTCTAATATTAATAAAAATTAATCAAAAAACCAGATGTTGAAAGAAAAAATACCAAAAAGCTCACCTTACATGTTCTTATTCATTTATCATCTTATAGGTTTTAATTCACTCAGGACCCTGCACCTGTAATTTTATGTTTCTAAGTTAAATAAATAACCACATGCAGCACGGAAAAGTTAAATAAAGAAATTTAATTTCCCGTATTTCTATAGCCGATATATTCGAAAACCGGTTTCTTAAAAATGTCGAATAATCGAGCAGCCTATTTTTTATTATTATTTGATAATTGAAAAAAACAAATTTTGTATTTCGTACATATGTGTTAGTAGCTAATTTGAACGCTTATTACTCCCAAAAAATATTGAACAGATTTTAATAAAATATATATTGTGCACTTCTGTAAGTAAATATCTCTCAAATGGTGTCTTTTTTTCAAATCGGTTGACATACAGAGGAGGAAAGTGTTCTTAACTGTTTTGCCTTAGCCGATTTATATATAGATGTTGGATAAGCAAAATACCAACAGTAAATTAATACACCTGTACACATGTTCTAAAACTTTGATGAGAACTTCCCGCATCGTAAAAATGTGAAACAAAATATTCCATCGTTTTTCGATAAGTGAGAAAAAAATGTGTCTGTAACTCATGTCGAAAACTATCAAAAGAGATTACGTCGTAAATTTTCAATTTCATAATATTCCACTCGAAGCCGATCTTAAATTGCAGACGTTGAAAACGTCAGTCACACATATCGTTGACGGCGATCAAAATTTACTTAAATTCAAAAATTTTTAGCGGCGTCAGCGAAAATACAATTTTATTGTAATTAACATTGCATCCATGGTATTATCAATTATTATATATAATCAAAATCCAAAACCCTGCAAAAATGACAATTCATACGTAATGCACTACAATGGCGATGGAATAAGATTCCTGCAATATATGACTAAATTTCCGTTTATAAGGTTATACCAAATAATGTAAAGTGCGACTTTAATGTTTGTTGTTTACAAAAAACCTTTGAACAAATTCGTACATTTTCAAAAATGTTAAAAGCAAATTAATTAAACAATGAAAACAATCGGCCAAAAGCAAACAAAATAATAAACTCTTCCGTGTTATTATTCATTGCATTTTTAATATATTTGTTAGTATTAAAATTTTTTTTCACGCCGCTTTTGTTCTTACAGTTATTCTCTAAACTTGTCCCTAACTTTTTTTAATATATTCATATTTAAAATAAATATGTACGTATTTATAACACATATTTTATTTAGTTCTGATTCAGTTCTATTACATTTCAAATTTTTATTTATTTGTTTACTTAATTCGCCAATGAAACTAATATTTCTTACTGGTTAGTATGCTTAAACTAAATAAATCTAGATACTTAAGTACATAATATAAAAATTTTGTATTAAATTTATCTTAAAACATTAACGAGGTTGTTATTTTGACCTCAATAGGATCAAAGAAATCAATATACGTATAAACATTGTTAAATTCAGAGCTTGAAGTCTAAGCGGAATATAATTTCTGGAAGGACGAGTAGGAATTGAAAACTCAACCTTACGAAGTAGAAATTCTGAGATAATTCCACCGTTTAACAAATTCAACGTTACGGAGATGTTCAAATGTATTCACCGAATTTTTAAGGGGGGAAGATTAATTAGTTTTAAACAGTTTTCATACGGAGGTAAATTAATATTTGGATTCTAGTGCAGTCTTCGGATACAGAATAAAAGAAATTGCTTCTGCACGGATTCGAGTTGTACCTCATACTGGGGGTCCCAGACGACCGAGGTTTATTCCAGAATAAGTCTCACTAATGAAGTATATAATTGTCCTATGACACAAGAATCGTCAAAATCGTTCCCCCAACGTTTGATAAATCCATAAACACCTTTATCCTTCTTGATAGCTTGCGATATATGCGCATAAAAACACAATTTATGATCAAGTAAGACACCCAGATCAGGGAATGCCTCTACTCATTCAAGTTGATGCTTATTTAGTGTATAGCTACAGAGTACTGGACTTTTTCCGTAGAGTAACATATTGTTACGATATAAGATTTATATTAGAAATATTTATAGTTTTAGGTTTAAGTTATCTTGTTAATTATAGTCTATGTCGTATTAGTTTAAATTGTTATTTGCTCCACTGTATTGTAAACTTTAGATTTAATTTTAGAACTTAAAATAATTCAAACAGAATGTTCTGGAATCAACTAGAAGGTTCTAGAATATACTACTCTACTACTACTTTTGGTTGTGAACTTTGAATACATGCTAATTCGTAAATGTTTAGTTTAGTTTGTTTTGAGACTTTAAACGGTTCAGTTCGTTACTGACAATATAAGATACATTTTATAAACGTTATTATTAATTTTAATTATTCATTTTTAAATTGATATGCAATTAAAAGAACTCAGAACTTTATTATAAAGGGAATAAAGCGAAGCGCGTTTATTAATGGAAAACGTAAGAATATGTTTACATTTTTTCAAGTTCGTTTCCATCAAATTTATATTACACCAAGTTCAAAATGTTTAGGTCATCTTGGAAGGAAAAAAAATAATCTTAAGAAGGGAAATGCTGGAAAATAATCGAATGAATGAAAATAGAATGAATCAGAAGGCATAAATCAAAATTCGGCAGAAGAGAGATCCTGAAAAGCCAAGGGCTGATTTTTCATCACTTGTGGGAGACTTTGGCCAAAGGGATTATTCGATACCGAAGTGCTGTTGCTATCCAACAGATTCTGCCGATTATTCTAATGCAGCGGAGTTTAGATAGCTGCAGCTTCTAATCAAAGGGCGTGTGTATAATCCTGCTAGTTTGTTCACTCAAATTGAACCCGTGTTGATTTTTACATGTTTCAAGAATCACCACATTCTATCTTCAGAAAATGTTTGAGTTCTAACCACTGCACCACTGCGGTGCCCGCCAGCCTACAGTCAAACATCAATCTTTTAACCAGTAGTACTGGTGGTTCGAAATTTGCTGTTATTATAATTTTTTATTTTTTTTTAAATTACATGTTGTTCAAATCCCAGCTCAGCCAGGAAAAATTATCAATAAATTTTAATAAAAATTCCAAGTTGTCAAATTCCTTCCTCAGTGAAAATAATTTAATGAAAATTAAATTTGATGAACTTGAGCCTAATTAAAGACTATTTAAAAAATTTAAAATTAACAGTTCAACTAAAAATCAAAATTATAAAAATTTTTATATTTCTAGACAATCAAATTTAACAACACAAAATAATGCCCCCAATATTCATTTTAAGCTGCAACACTTTCCGATGTTAACACGACAAGAAGCTTACTTACCCATTTCAAGAACCAGTGTTCAGAAGGTCATGAACCACGGCCTGCATGCATTTGAGTACACTCGCCGTCGTGCTACTCAACTGTTGATCTTCAGAACATTTCTGCGGCGCATTATTAAAGTTGATCGGGCGTTGTTTCCCTATAAAATTCCATAGGCTTAAGAATGTTTGCCTAGAGAGTACAAAGTTGGCTTAAAATACCAACTAAATGTCAATATTTGGGTTGGTAATTAAAAATTTTTTAAATAAAAAGGCAAAACACAAAAAAAAAGTTTTTAAAAATAATCAATGAATTTTAATGATAAAGTTTTATGCATTTGCACAAAAGTATATAAAAGTAAAATATACAAGTACATAATTTTTTTCTATATAATAATTTCAATACAAAAAAAGTTTTACTTGAAATTTGTATGTTATATTTGTAATCCAATTCGATTGATAGGCCACAGTGGGAAGAACACGACGACAAAATTTTAATAAATATTTCAAAATTTTTTAACTCAAAATTTTGTGTATAAATATTTTTCGACAAGTTTATACTCGTGAACAAAATAAAATTTGAAACTATTAAAAACATTTTTTTTATAAATCAAGTTAACAACTTTGGCTTTACTAAAAAAATTTTAATTTTTTTATAAAAAATGTTTCCTAAAAGACCCGCTGTACCACATACTTTTTTTTTTATCTGTTATTCCCTTTCTTAATTAAAAAAATGTGGAAGTAGAGTCAGAAGATGTAAAAGGAACAAAAAAAAAAAAAAAAACAAATGAAAAACTTGTTGGAAAATCATCCACACGTCAGTGTAGTGTCCTCTTGAAGAATAAAATTTTAAAAGTATTGAGAAAATGTTTGAAGCGGGCAAAACAGGTACAGGACGCAGTGCACGAGCAAAGAACAAGTAACATCATCATCGTTCGTTAATGTAATTTTCATAAAAACATTTTGTTACTTATTTATCTTAATTAAAATAAATTTACATTTTTCTAATTTAACACAAACGTAAAACATCAAACACACACCAGAGACACACACACACCTACACACAAACTTTACAAGCATAAAAAACCATAAGGACACTCACTCAGTTTCTTACTGTATTCATTTTCTTTCTTGGCTTCTTTTTACTCTAGTTTGAGTTGTTTGTATTTATAGTTGTTGTTGTAGTTGTCAGGCATTAGTTGCGCTTCAGCAAAGAAGGACATGTCAGCCACTTGGAGTTTAACGCCACATTATGGAGTGGGTCATAGGAGTCAACAGTGACGAGAGAGAAGGGTGGGGGATTTAGTGCATGGTGCTGCGAACAAGGAGGTCGTACGTTTATACACATTCCTTTCAACTCTAAAAGCACATAATTTTATCGTCGAATTGGAAAATAAATATAAATTAAAAAGAAAGCATAACAAAATGACAACAACAACGAAATACAAGAAGTAAAAGATGAAAAAAAACGAAGCTTCTTTAGCCATGGCTTGTTTAGTTTGAGTAGATCTCATTAGCAATTCGTAAAGGCAGGGATACTTTTCTTTTCTCGATTTTTTTTTTTAATTTCTTCTTGCTTTTTTTTAATAAAACTTTTTTGTACACTGGTCTTAAGGCAAAAGGAATAATGTATAAAAGTCACGAAAATGCGCAAAAAATGGAGAAAAAAAAAGAAGGAAATTAAATGAAAAATAAAAAATGTATGGAATAAAATTAAAAGCCGATGAGTGTAAATGAAGAAAAAAAGAAATTGTTTTATGGCAACAAAACAGACAAGAAGAGAAATAAAAATTGTTAAAAAATAAATCCATACAAATTGGGGAAAAATCATGTACAAGAATTAAGGAAAATTGCAATTTATATTAACAAAAAGGACAATGAGAGAAATTTTATAGTGAAAGATCGAGACACGAAATGATTAGAAACCTAAATGGTGGAACAAATTCACTCAGCAGCGGAGACAAAAAATAAAGTCAACAGAATCAGACTTTCTTTTGATTGTGGGAACGAGTATTACTTTGAATTTTTCTTACGAAATGCTTTCCGGCTTGGTAAACTTTGGAGAAAACAGCGAAAAAATCATATTTAAAATAAGGTTTTAGATACACTTTATAGATTGTACAGACTGTCACACAGTCTGTAGTAAATGGGTGCAACACTGTTTTTTTTATTAGTTCTTATTATTAATATTATTTTTGCCTTTAAATGTTTATTTTAACTGACAAATCTTATAGCATCAACTTAAAAGGTTGCATTTATAAGGATCCATTCACAAAAAGCTTATTCGATTCATATTAATCTAAACAAATGGAATGGAGAACACTATTATCTTAAGAGCGCAAAGGCGGATCCAGCCTTCAGTTCTTTATTGGGGGGAGGGGGTCACATACTAAAAATTCAGTCAGGCCAGCCTCTAAGCCCAAATTATGATTTTAGAATGCGGGTGATCGACTAGACAGAGGTTCATTACCGCAATTACCCCTTCTCCACCATGAATCAGCGCACATAAGAGCGGCATGTTTTGATCTAAAAATTGGAGATGTAAATTTTATTTAATGCTTACTTTTTTCATTCAATAATTTTCTATATTATTTTTAAAACTGGTATATTTTTTGGTTTAACCCTTTCGCACCTATTGGGACATATGTATCCCACTGAATGTTCCCAGAGTCCTAGTATTAAAGTTTTTCACTTGAAATAATTAAGAACTGTGTCATTTGGTTAGTTAGACGTTTAAGTACAAATATTAAAACAAGTCTTGCTTATTATCATAGCACGTGTTGTTTGGAGGAGTTTTTTGATTAGTTATCCGAAATGTATGAACAAGACCGTGAATCACAGAAATGGTGGAATAAAGTTTTTATAGATTGGTGATGTCAGCTGTAAATTCGTGGATCTTATATGCCAATTTACATCGTAAAAAGAAACCAATTTCTTGATTTTGTATACCCTTTTTTTAAATGTTTACGACTAATGGGACTTTTATGTCCCATGCCAAACTCCTGATGGGACATATTTGTCCCACCCCAAGTCCCTTCCCTGGGTAGTGGCACACAAAAAATGATAAATATTAGTTTAATATGCATATCTTTGTAAAAATAGCCCATTATAAAAGCTTGGAACTAAATAATCGTCTCCCGTACCGAAAGGGTAAAGCCTCGAACAATTTGTGAAAAATGTTGAGCAACATTAATTATTTCACACGAGTTAGTACAATTTGACGTTTTTATTCCTGCAAAGTATGCAACATTTTTTTGCGTATGTAAACAATCCCCACATGTATTTTACTAAAAATAATTTTTTTTAATAAAAAATTTAATAAAAAAGAAAGTAAATATGGATAAAAAACTGTTACTGGTTGTGTTATTTTAATTTTTTAGTTCTTAATTAATAATCAGTTCATACTTTTTTGCTTTTGCTTAAAATTCCACGTAAAAAAAGTGCAGCTTACATTATTTCGCAGTTGTAAAAAAATATGGCCAGAAACATTTCTGAACTTTTTTACATAATGAACAGTGTACACTGTACTCAACAATATTTCATAGATTTTCCGCACAAGTTTTTTTCATATGCGTTTCTACAGCATTTCACGTGAAACGTTGAACAGAGTACCAGGGTGTTTAGCTCAACGAAACCAGCGTTTAAACCATCAGTGATTTATTAGCCATCACTCTACAACGCAATAAAGCGTATAGGTTGTTGCTTTTTGTGACAAAAAGTACCCGAAAACTGGAATACACTTAATCTCAAAATAAGCATGAATATAGAAAATAAGCAAAATAATAAATACGTACATTTAAAGCACAACCGCGATAAACGTTTAAAGTTAGATTATTAATTTTAATGATGATAAAATCTTGTATGCGTACTATCAAGAAATTTAAAATTTAAATAACAGTTTATTTTTTTTTTTTTTTAGTGGAAAAACGTTTCAAATCCACAACCGCGATGTCATTAAAAACTTTTTCCCAATTCGCAAGCGGTTTTTAAAACATTATTCCACGTTCCAAAACCATTTAATTTGAATCACTTTGTAAGTAACTTACAACGTTCTTCCACTGGCTGACTGCTTGTATCGCATTTTGAAGGCGTTAAGGTGCATAATTTTGGGTGATTTGATGTTTAAACAGTGTAAAAGAGTAATGTTAACGGTAATCTGCAAAAAAAAAAAGAGTTTTTGCAAAAAGTGTCTTTTACAACGTTATTCGCGACTGTGCTACATTTGTTTATGGGTTAATTTAATACTATTTTACAATCGGTGTAAAATTGCCGCGAAAACAGATTTTTGATGGTTATTTTGTACGAAAAAAAGGGCTGAATATAATTTTACTATTAGTTACTACCACTCAAAAGTCTTTTTTTCTACAAAAAGATCAAATGTAACTTTAAGGAAACTCAAGAAATATTGTCTGCTCTGGAAACATCATCTGATCTGGATTGGAAAAGATTTTTTTAATGCTTTCTTATTCTTTCTTCTTATTTATTTCTATAAACCACAAAGGATTTTAAATTATTTTCAATAAACTCAATTTGTTTCAGTGCATTTCTCCAAACATAAAAAACCAATAAAAAATACATGCAAATACACTGACACAAGTCAAAGTAATAGATTTTTTTGAAACAAAAAAAAAAAAAAATTATATACAAACAGGACCTTAGATCTGGTTTGGACAAAAGAAGAGAAAAAAACAGGAATAAAGAATGAAAAAAATATTCTTATATAAAAATATAACAAGAGTAACATGGTTGCTAACAACATGAAATGAAGGCAATGAAAGCGAAGCATTCAAATTATAATGTTTCAGTACATACAACTACAAATTTATATACAATACATACATATTTACGGCCCTCTGTTCCTCATAGGAACGATGGGAATATATATATACGTTCATATTTGCAAGGATATATGAAATTTGTATGTACGAAAATATACAAATGTACTTTTATTCCGATACGGGATATACAAAACAATTATAAACACACACACAAACACAATACTGGCACAAGGCATATCGACACTGACATATACAGCAAAGGACACACACATACATTTATGTACTAAGTCAGAGTTTCTTAAGCAGAATTTGTATAGTCCTCATGACAAGGCAGTCAATTTTTTACCCTCTGTTGAAGGTTAAAGGACAAATATAAGTTTCTCATTCCGTTTGTAATGTCTTCAATATTGATCTTAGACCCTATAAAGTATACATATTCTGGGTCTTTATCAGTAGCAAAGTTGATTTAACAATGCCCGTCTGTCCGCGTGTCCGTTGAAATGCAGTTTCCGAAGACCCAAAATATGATGGGGACTTGGTTCTTATATAATTATATCCCAAATAGTCCAGAATTGTTTGCTATTGCAATTCAGCCTGATAGCTGCGCCAATCGCTGAGATATGAGCAAAACAAAAAAAACCAGGACATAAAAAAAATATGTAAGTCAAGTTGGCATCATTATAAATCATTTATTTTGTTTGCATGCACCTACATTTATGCATATGGTTTGTAATTACAGCAACTTTACCACGATTATATGAAAGGAATAGCAAATCTTAGGCCTGGAACAGAACAAAGTAGTTGTAGTCATGGTGGAATAAGCAGGTGGCATCGTTACGGCAACAAATACAACATTACAACAAAAATTAAAATAACATAACCGTTTACGTCAAAAAATACATTAAACAAAAATAAAAGCGTGCCGCTGAACGTGATGAAATAAATAAATTTTTAGCCAGTTTTTATTTAATTATAGTCAATATCTTATCAAAATTATCAAAAACTTTAATAAAATACAATAATCACAGCACAAAACGTGGACTTTTTGTAAACATAAACAAAAGTTTGACATAAACCTAGACAAACAATGCAAGAGCAAAAATCGTCATCTGACGTAGTGCTGCCACCTCTTTATTTCACCATGGTTGTAGTAGTAATCGAAGCTGACGAATGCTCTGTAGCGCAACAAAGGTCAACATTTCGAATTTTGGCTTCAACTTCAACCAATACTACAACTATGTATGCTATTGACACTACTTTGAAACTGCCGTTTTTAACTTTTGACAGCTTGCAGCGCTATTCTTAACGTTGTACTACAGCGACTATTCTGTACCCCACTTTATTGTTACCAATTTGGCTACCTCGTTCATTATAAAAATTGTTGTTTGAGCGGCATTATTATTATCAATTTATTTGTTATGTTATGTTTAATTTATAAACAAAACTTTATTAATCGGCTAACCAATCAAGAAGAAAATTAGCCGATTATTAAGCGATTACACCAAAACCTTGGTTAATTAATAGAGCGTTAAGCCGATTAAAGCAAAAGCCCGATTAAATGTGTGATCTTCATATAAGATCCAATTCATTTGAAAATTTAATTTTAAAAACTTCTGCCCGTATTCATAAAAATGCTTTAACTTAAATAAACGTTTACAAAACAAATTTTCCCTAAATAAAAATTTGTTTAATTTTAATAATCGCTTATGAAAACGGGTGTTAAAGTTAATTGCTGTGTTCATTTTTTAAATATGTCCATTAGGGTGACCGTTATTTTTTTTTTTCGTATTTTCACTTGGGAAACCCCTTAGATTGATTCCAAATTAGAAAAAAACAATATATATAAAATTTTAGATCGTTTGCATAGTTATTAGGCGTGCCTTGAGCCCACAAAGTTTGCTAAAAATGCTATTTTTCTCCCTATGGGTGGCTTTAAGTGTTCATAACTTCAGTAATATTTATTTTAGAGAAAAACCTTATTCACAAATATTCTAGGGCTATATCTTATGAACAATGTTGCTCTGTATTAGTTTTCTTTAACATTAGTATTTAATCCAGAAAAAACCAAATTAAAAAATAACACCGAAATTTTCACATATCTTCGCATTCTTTGCCTGGTGATTACACTACGTGACAAATTTTCAAAAAAGTCGTGACCAAATGAATCTAACAGCTAATTTTTATCTAAAATTTTCCCCTGAATCTAAATATGAAGTCAGAATTGTCAAAAGTGGAACAGTTTTTGAGATATTCCAAAATAACCGTTATTTGTGTTTTTAAAAAAGATGATGTGACTGAAATGCAAATATCTTTAAAAATTTTGAACGGACTATGTATTTCTTTCTTTTTATTGAGAGGTTATAAAATTTCTTAAATAACCATCAGTCGTTTGTGAAGATGAGTAATTATATGGCAGAGTTATAGAGGACAAAAGTACATAGAGCCGCAATCCTATTTGGAAATCACAAATATGACAGAATTAGGTTATATATTCAAAGCTAGATGTGATTAATTGAGTTGAATAGTACAAGGTTTCAGCAAAACAGACCCCGTATATGCTCCTTATGTAATCTAAACGAAACCGAAAACATTCTGCATTTTGTAGCCAAATGCCCTATATTAGGACAAATAAGATTCCAAAACTTAAAAAAAAAACTATCGTAACAGAAAATGAGTTGATTCTTAATGGTAAGGACAATTTTAAATATTTATCCCGCTATATTATAAATGCGATAGGCTACAGGAAGATATTAATAACTGAATTTAATTATTAATTTTTATGTAATATAAAACAATATTTGTAATATATATAACAACCTTTTCCGACAGACGACGTCATGTCATAGTCGTATGTTCAATTTTGATTACTTAAAATGAATTCAAAATAAAGAACAATTAACTAACTAACTACTAACTAGTGGACAAAACTTCAAACTTCATTCAAATTTTTGATTTTGTTCAATTTTGCTCTTTTCAAGTTATTGTTTTTTAAACCAAAAAATAAAATTTTTTTAAGTTTTATCACTTACGACATTAGCCTATTCAATTCGAACATTTGTGTCCAATAGGATCCAGATCGGTAAAAAAATTACAAGGTTACAGAAGATTAATTGAATTAACCCACTTTACGATTTGTATCAAACCAAAGAAAAACACAACAAATGCATATACAAAACTAAATTTTTAGTAAAATAAATATTAAAAATAGCTTAAAGCTATTGAATTTCTATGTGGGTAAATTTACTAAATCTTCTGTAGCTTTGTCATTTATGTACCAATCTACATATGTCTAAAATAATCTAATGTCGCATGCAATAAAACATTAGGATTTTTAAATCATTAGATTAAAAAGAAAAACTTGAAAAAAGCAAATTTGAACAGAATCATAAAATTTTCAATGAAGTTTGAATTTTGTCCCCTATAACTCTGTCATTTCTTTACCAAACTTCTCTAGCAACCCATTCTTATTTTAGTAATTTTATAACCTCTCAATAAAAAGAAAGAAATACATAGTCCGTTCAAAATTTTTAAAGATATTTGCATTTCAGTCACATCATCTTTTTTAAAAACACAAATAACGGTTATTTTGGAATATCTCAAAAACTGTTCCACTTTTGACAATTCTGACTTCATATTTAGATTCAGGGGAAAATTTTAGATAAAAATTAGCTGTTAGATTCATTTGGTCACGACTTTTTTGAAAATTTGTCACGTAGTGTAATCACCAGGCAAAGAATGCGAAGATATGTGAAAATTTCGGTGTTATTTTTTAATTTGGTTTTTTCTGGATTAAATACTAATGTTAAAGAAAACTAATACAGAGCAACATTGTTCATAAGATATAGCCCTAGAATATTTGTGAATAAGGTTTTTCTCTAAAATAAATATTACTGAAGTTATGAACACTTAAAGCCACCCATAGGGAGAAAAATAGCATTTTTAGCAAACTTTGTGGGCTCAAGGCACGCCTAATAACTATGCAAACGATCTAAAATTTTATATATATTGTTTTTTTCTAATTTGGAATCAATCTAAGGGGTTTCCCAAGTAAAAAAACGAAAAATAAAATTGTCCATATAACTTGCGGTCACACTAATGTCCATATATAATCTGCAGAGCCAGCCTTTGGCAGGTGGTGATAATTTCATCCTCTTTGATATAACAAACACCGGCTTCGCTAATTAAAGCTTCTAAGGCCCGTTTTCACAACTTACCGACAGCTAAAGGTAGGATTTTATTGGCCGTATAAAAAGTGTTCCATATTTCCAACTTTTCTTTAAACTACCATGTAGGATGAACCTTAATTTACTTTATCGCTCACTTTAGGTTAAAGTAAAGTTTTAATAATGGAACACTTTTCATAAGACCGGTTAAAGTCTACTTTTAGCTATCGGTAAGTTGTGAAAACGGACCTAAATCTGGTCTTGAGCCCGGTCGAAGGCCGACTTTGCCGAGAATCTTTAGTTAGTGAAGCCGGTGTTTGTTATACCATAGGGCAGAAAATACTTGGGCCCGGCCGTAGGCCGCCTATGCATAAAAGTTAGCGATTCTGGATTTTAAAGTTCGGAATTTTCGAATTGAAAATGTATGTGCTTAAAATTAATTTGTACTAAAATATTTACATATAAGAAAGTTTACCAAAAACTAATGTAATGGAAAATGTTATTTATAAAATTGAAAACAATTGCAAATGAAATAACTCCCACAAAAAGGTAAATAACTCCCACAAAAAATTAAATAGTTCCCACAGCAATTGAAATTACTCCGAAAAAAACAAAATAAAATGAAATTACTCTTTTGTTAAATTTTTTTTTTGACTTATTTCATTCGGGAATACTTTCATTATAAAATAACTCCCAGGCAAAAAATTATATAACTTTCAAAGAAATTAAGTAAAACTGACACTGGGACCTTAAAGAATGACACGTTGTAAAAGTCAAAAGTGGCAGAGATTTAGCAGCCCTGGGGTGAGCCTCGTTTCACTTTCTTGGACCTAACTCTTTCATCAAGATATTCAGTAGCCAGTCTTAATTTCAACATTAAAACTTAACAGCTGCTGATGTTCTCTTTAAACTTTTCGGGCTCAAAAATTCTTAAGAATCGAAAAAAAATTAAATAGTTTTTGAAAAGGCATATCGTTTAAAAATTTGTTGTTGAGCGCGTTTGACTTAATACGTTACTATTAGTTTGTTATCGATCACTTCAAATCAACATTAACGATGTTCAAATGGCCTTTGTCAGTTTTTATTTTTAAATTTCTTGAAACTCTTATTTTTTTTTTTTTAGCAATTTTTTGTAGTGGGAGAAGAGAGTAAAAACTTACTATTACTTTAACTACTAGTTAAATATATTTTTGGCAGTTATAACTAATAGTTAATTATATATATATATATATATATATATATAACTGAACTTGGTGAAATTGGCCGTTAGAGTGGTTCTAATCCTGATAACCAGCAATTATCAAACAGTTAATCCAGGTCGGAGAAGACTTAAAGATGGTCTTAAACGTTTGCTTCTCTCTTTGGTTTTCCAAAGACCTTTAATGCAAGACATTTTGGGAAACTCTGTACTAAATACTCATAAATCCCGGAGTATGAGGGTGTTTACATTTTGCATAGAGTGATTTTTTTCCTATACGCCTGTGTGCCTGTGTGTGTGTGTGTTTGTGTACATTATATATTCAAATAAGAGTCATAAGTATAATGGCAAAAAAATATAAAAATCTATAAAAAAAAAAAATGGAAAAAATTCTAAATGCAAAGAGGGAATATGCTAAGCAAGCATAAATGTAAAGCCGGAGCTGGTTTTTTCAAGCTTTTACATGCAGGAGGTATGCCTGTTTTTTCATTTTCATTTTGATGCTGCTATTATTGTTCGTTCGCTAGAAGGAAGCCCTCAGCGTCAATGGACCAAAATAATATGGGGTGGTGGTTGATTGTGAAATTAAGAATGAAAAAAAGTATGAGCAGTAAAAAAAAATACACACTCATGTTTTGTGGGTTGCAGTTTGAAATGCGAAATACGTTCGTTGCTCGTTGTTTCTTTATATTTCATATTTTTTTCAAACATTTTTTTTCTTTTAAGTGGTCTTTCATTTGATATTTAGTAGAAAGAATAAAAAATGGCTGGGAATGAGTTAATAGGTGGGTGGCATCGTAATCAACATCATCAGAGTCATCATACCCAACGTTGAACTTGATGACTGCTAATGGGACACAACGGTGCTGCCATAACGTAATAACTGTTGCATTGGGGTGAGATAGTCAGTGAGGTATTCCGACTGAGAGTAAGGACAGGTTTTCAAGGAGAAGGAGAAGAGGTGGGGGAGTAGATGAAAGTAGTAGTGGTGGTTGTTTTGTTTCATTACTAGTTGTATCTACAACTCTGGTTACTAGCTGCCATTATGATTTTTTAAAAAGCCATTTCAGTTTTTTTTTTTGTCATACTCTACTCTACTGCTTTTGATTTTTCCCGAGATTTTTTTTCATTTGCTTTTTTTACTTATTTTTTTCCAGCAAATCGTGAATTTTTATAATAAGCACTTTTTTATTGTTCTTGTTTGTTAAATATTCCAGATACGTATAATTGTTAATACACCATCGCACAAATAGACACACACACACACACATTGACTTAAAAATACTGCTACTACTCATACCACAATTACCCAACGGGAAAACTCGGAAGACCTTCTTACTTCAGGCCTTTTTAAAGGCCTGCTTAAGAGATTTTTTGATTCAATTACTATTCTTATCTAACTGCTAAAGAAGGCCTCATAGAAGACCTCGGCTCTTTCGTATAAAAGATAAGATACACCATCCACACTCGCTTCTATGAGAAGGGAGTAGAAAAGGAGTAACATTTTTTGTATTGTTTTTTTGCACAAGCAAAAGCAAAATCAATTTTTTTGGTCCCGTTGCCCTTCTTATGTACCTGCTGAAGAAGCGAGAGCGGAAGGCCTTCTCCGCAATGACAACGTATGTAAAAAAGATATGAGTATGGAATGGAGCAAGAAGGCCTTGTACATCCAAAAGAAGGGGTACAGAGGCCTTCTAGAAGGCTTTCCTTCTCCTTCTTTTTCCCGCTGGGTAGTACCACTTCAACCGCATTTCTACTACAATTCGACTTTCGTATGCCTGTGTTTGTTGTATTGTCAATGTTAGATATAGAAGTTTTATTAAATGTAATTTTATTTTTCTATTTCCTTTTTTTTTAACTATTTCATTAAGCATTTTTTATTGCATTAAAATTATTGAAACGTATTAATGTAAAGTTGTATCCTTAATTCTATTGTTTTAAATTATTCTCTTCCTCCACATTTTCCCCCCATTTTAATTTCCATGTACATATTTACTTTATCCGTTTCTTACACTAATATGAATTATTAATATCGGCATAATAAAGTTTAACCCTTAAAAGATAACACGTTGTAAAAGTCAAAACTGGCAGAGATTAAGCAGCCCTGGGGTGAGCCTCGTTTCACATTCTTGGACCTAACTCTTTCATCAAGATATTCAGTAGCCAGTCTTAATTTCAACATTGAAACTTAACAGCTGCTGATGTTCTCTTCAATATCCAGGTTAATTAGAGGTTGTGGAATTGAAGTAGAAACTAAGTTAAAAGGCTAAAATTTATATAATGTTTTCATTCGGGGGATCTCTATATAATTCGTTTAGAGCAATATTTGACATAATAAAATATGATGCTTTCCTTCTTATTTAAAGCAAATGCTGAAAGATAACGGTTCGACTGTTTTACAACATAAATTCCTCTATGTGGCAAGCTTTGACAATAACAAGCTGAGGGACTCGCCTTGGATCTAATATCAGGAACATCCCTACAGATAATATTGGACTACGTGGTCCATTGTGGCTTAAATGGACTACTTACAACATGGTCCAATCTACTGTAATATGGACCATGTTATAAGAAATTAACATGCAGTGCTGCCAACAACTGCATGATGTATACTTTTCTATAGTTTGCAGTATTACACATTGGTAGCCCTGATGGTGTCCATTATTAATTGTTTATTTAAAAGTGAAAGTTTCTGAAATTTGTGAAAAAAAAAGGTAAACAAATTAAAAATACCAAGTAAATATATTTAATAATAGCAATAATAGACTACAGGGCACGCCATAAAAGGCGATTAGTAAAAAATGAAAAATGCTGTAATGTAATGAAAATACTGTAATGACACGGAGTACTTTTAAAATTAACCCACTTTAGTACTCCATGGAGTAGTTTAGGGACTACTTCGGTGGGTAATATGGTCCCCTCCTAGGACATCGTAATGTTAAACGGACCACCTTTTACCCATATATTTGGAGTAGTTTTGGAGTACTCCTACTCCTTTATGGACTACTCTTTACATGCATGTATGGACTAGTCTCGTTATCTGCAGGGATACTCTGAACAATTGAAACTTTTTTTTTGCTTAATTGATTACATCTCAAATGCTTGTTATATTATTCTTTACAAAAAATTCCCTGGCAAGGGAATTCCATTAATGGAAATACTTAGTAAAATTAGGCACCTTAAAGCTGCCAATAGGTTGAGCTTAAGGGGCTTTCAGGTATTCAAAGATCTGCTACCATGGAAACCAGTAGTCTTCATGTGTTAATATAGCCCCTGGACAAGTTTTGGTTAGATTCTCTTTTGGGACCACACGTCAAGACAAAAATTTCTGTAGGATGATATTAAAAATGATGGATTACAAAAATAACATTTTAAATATTTGTGTATCATGAACTTTTTTTCCTTTTTGCATGGAAATCGATATTCAATTTTCTATGTTAACTGTGAATAAAATCAAAAGTTGTGCACCGATTACAATGAAACAAACCTCGTTTCATTTGAAATTATGTTAAACTAAATGTTTTCAGACCAAAACTGTGATTTTTGTCGCATTTTTATATTTTATGAATATTTAAAGAACAAAAACATTTTTTTTTTCAAAAATACAATGATATCTCTGAAACTGCAGCGCAAATTTAAAAACAGTGTAAGAACGGCTTAAACATAATACTGTTGCCGAGTTTCGGATTTTTTTTTTACCTGAGCGTGGTCAACCATTTTAAAGTTATTCCAATATATGTACTAAAAAGTAGAGCTGATAGAGAAAAATGGAGATTAGATTTGAAATCAGCGACATCAAATTAGTAAAAATTTGCAATCAAATTCCAGACCTTAAAATGATTGTTTCGCAGTGTAAACCATACAAAATTAAAAGTTAAATTCAGCTTAAGATACTTCGAAATTCTATCTTAACAAAATCCCGCTTTAGAACCAAATCGATCACAAAACAATTCCTTAAATGGGCTTTAATTTAATGTTGGAAAAATCGTTTAATTAATTAATTATTTGTTTAAGCATGTTCTGTAATCCAAGACGTTTTTACCTGATCTGCGAAAGTAGAGAGTTCCTAATAACTAGAAGACCTAAAAATCACTGCCTTGGAATACTACCTTAATTTCAAATAATTAGCGCTCAAATTTATTAGGGGTTGCGGCCTCCTTATTTTTCACTTTTATTAAATCCAAACTTTGCCTTCCAACAGGAGGAAACTGTCTGCGGCCTCAGATGCTTCTTCCGGTCATCGAAGAATAGAGATTGCAATACATTTATAAAAAAATCGTAATAACGCTGATGTATTTTGACATCAGTACTACGACAAGTGTCTTCGTTTTTGACCCCATGATACTTTTTATCATTGTTATGTCAGCCTTAACATCACTTGGCCAAATTTTCATCAGGTGAAATTATGTCGCATCGGCATCACATAAATGACGAATCAGAGTCAGTTTAATAAAAAGGTCATCAGTGCGATGATTCAGTAATGTCAGGGAAAGGACTTATTAGGCAGTTTGTCATTATATTGAGTTATTGGGATTTATTTAAGTCAAAGTGAGAAATTAGTATTATTAGCTTACCCGTTACACATTTTCGTTTCACTTTTGTTGTATTCCGCTCTTTGTTGACAGAAGAAATATCAATTATAAGACACTACAGCATGCCTGATATGGTTTTCGTAATCATTCTACTTTATGTATTGTACTAAATAATTTAAACAAATAGAATATGGGAATTTTCCCTTATTATTTTACTTTCTAAACACAAAAACAATGTTAAGAATACACAAAATGTGGACTCGAGTTAATGTCACTGTAGTCGCATAAAATGTGACAATATTTTATGAATACATTCTTCATTCGATTAATGTAAGTTTTTGCCTCAGTGAAGCCATTTGTAATAATATTGATGTAACAATTCTGATGCTAGGGCATCATCCATATTAAGATGCATTTTTCTATGAGTGTATTAAAACGACTGGTTAATCATTATGCCACACTTTTTTTAGAAATTCATATGTCCAAATATTTCTTTGGATATTACAGTGGTCCGATTTCAACCATATAATTATGACGCTTATTTTTTTCCAAGTGGCGTTGAAAAAACAAAGTCGATTCGCAAGAAATTTTCCTAGAAAAATCGATAATTTGAAAATTAAGAACAATTAAGTTGTGAACTTACTCGTATTATTGGTAAGTCCCAATAAAAATAGTCGGCAAACAAAAAAGTTTAAAATAAAAATATATGAAATATAAAGATTTAAAGGCGCTAAATTCAAATCCTTCAAATCAGCTTTTTTTCTATCACATCTAGTTTTTTTATAGTAGGCTGGACTAATATTTCGTCCGAAATAAGGCAGTTATGCCAATACATTTTAGTTTTTGATCGAAAGTAGCGGATTTTGACTTTTTTTTTGCGATTTTTAGCTTTTTTTGACCGGTTTTTGTGGGAACAAAAAGTGAGCCATATTGTTTGTTTTGTTTACATTTTATTTTGGAATCACAAGCAATTTTTTTTTAATATAACATAATTGAATGCAAATAATGAAAAATATTACGAATTTCATCGGGGTATATTCTTTAATTAAAAATTTATGATTTTGAATCCCATATGAAGGGTACCTGCTTCATTTCATTTATCAAAAACAAGATATTTTCATCTGCCTAAGCTTTTACCATTTTTTTGTTTTAGTCAAAGAAAAAAATATACATGAGAAATGTCAATCAGAAAAAAGGGTTTCGCATTTGTTGTTTCATTCAGTCAAACCTTAAAAAAATCCAATACAAAAAATAGCAAGTATCATAAGGGCTTAAGTGTCATGATCACATTCGAACAGATCGTTCACAAGTTATGAGCAAATGTATTAGCATAACCGTCTTATTTCGGGCGATGTCACGATTAAAAATAAAATTTCATTTGTCAAAATCAGCTGATTTGTTCGAACACTGTTTGTGATGCTTACAAAAGTATAAAATAAACCTACTTTTCTCATTCAACGAATTTTTTGCATATAACAGCTGCGTAGGCAGCGAAAATTCGTGTAACGCGTGGTGCGAACCTCCAGCCCATACTTAAGTAGTCGGGAGTAACCACTGTTGCCAATTTGACGGTTTTACCGTGATTCTAGCTCCTTATGTGCCCATTTAAAATAAAAGATAAGAGATTTCAAGTATGTATTTTTTTTTAATTAAAATTATAAAGTGAGAAATTGAATTTGTTTCATGACCATGGCTTTTCCATGACCATGGCTCTTCGAACTTTCCTTGATAATCGGATTTTTGTGCTGTTAATAAGTTCGAACTTGGCAGTGTTGACCAACAGCGGTTATTAAAGCTCAAACAGCCGTACCTAAACAAGAGCGGAAGGCGGAACGTTTTCTTTCGTTAAGCTTTTACGCAGATATTCCATACCTTAACAAGAGCATCAGCGTTGTGTCAGGAACAGTAGTGTTAAATTTCTTGTTTAACCCTACACCCATAACGTTCGAGCTTACCCCTTTAAACCTTACCATTCGTCATTTCGACGAGCACTTTTTGGGCGTATAATATCGTGTGAAAATATATATAATTTTTTAATTGGAATAAATACATACGTAATTTAAGCAAGTACTTTGTTGGTAAATAAAACAATGTATTTCTATTTGGTTAAAAATTTATTTATTATAGTTAATTTTTAAAAAAGCACTACTTTTTTAAGATCATAGTGAGACCATGCAGAAATCAATTTCTTGTTCCCACAAATTCCGGTTTTGCATTTTGGGCATGTAATATCTCCAGAAATTATGTGTCTACGCGCCGGATTTGGTTGCAAGGAATTTTGCAGCGAACAGTTCACGTGCAAAAAAGAAATAGCGCTATTTGTTTATGGCGTTCGTCGTTTCGACGAAGGTTATGTGTGTAGGGTTAATAAAACCCACATAATGTTTAGGTACGGCTGTTAGTTCACGTATGATAAAGTCTTAATTCTTAATTTATCTCTCCAGATTAGCTACGGTACTACAGTATCGATTAAGTGAATATTTAGCGCTCAAGTAGGGGATCTACGTAAAGTGATAATTATTTACGGATCGATATTTATATTTCTTTTAAAGGGATATCGAAACTAATTGCGTATGTATATAGTAATTACCGAATTTTAGCGGAAAGAAATACATTCTAATCTTTCCCACATATTTCGCGAAATTATTTCAGCACCTATTTGTCTTTAAAGGTTAATTTTACAGTTATCTTTAAGCCAATATACTTACAACATCTATTTATATATTATATTTTATAAACTCCATTGTTATTATTTCAAGTGAAAATAAACAATCAACGATTTTGTGAAAATAGTTTTCCAATGGCTTAAGGCTCTAATGTACTCAAATCGAAAATTAAAATAAAATGTAAATTGTAATTGTAATTATATTGTTAATGCATGAATTGATTTTTGGATTGAATCAACTACAAAATAAAATAAGTTGCAATTTTTTTTAAGCTTCACTACTACTTATTAAATTAACCTTTATAAAATTAAAATGCGATTCAGTAAAGGGAATATGTTAGAGTCAGCAATTATTTGAAATAAAAGTAATAATTAGAGTGAGAGAGAGAGGTAGTGATGGGGAGGGGGAAAAAATAGAGAGAGTGGGAGAAGAAAACAGTTTTCACAAGTTTTAGTTAAACAAGTTAGAGTGCTACATTCGACTGTTCCGAATCTTTGATACCCTCCACCGACAGTTCGAATATTTCAGGAGTGATAACGATATGATGTCTATTTGTTATTAATTTATCTTTATAAAAAGAGACATCTGCATTAAAATTGGTTGCGGCTTAGACGTTTATTAAATTTTTGACCGACAATCTTGAGTAAAACATCTTGATTCGTTACAGTTTAAGCCGAACTTAAATCTGTGGCTTGGTGCTAAAAGGGCCAGGCCAATGTCAAAATATTAACTTTTGAGAAAATTGAATTTAAAGTTTTTTTTATAGAAGAGTTCTTACACGCAGAGAAAAAATATGGTTGGGCATGGTTACGGCAACAACACTATGTTTAATGTAACAATATATTGTTGTCGTACACAAATAATTGTTATTTTTATTTAATATCAACAATATTATAGTTACTGTAAACATATCAATGTTTATCGCAATTATGAATTTGAGTATTGTTGACCGAAAAATAATTATTTTTCTAACAACTTAATTATGATAACTTTCTAAACATATTATATTTCTCACAACCATATCATGATATTTAATAGCCATAACATGATAACTTTCTATACATTTATCATATTATGTTAAAGATGCAATCAAACTATTTTTACTCTAATCATATTATGTTAGCGCCATTTGTAAAATAATTTTGAAGAAGTTGTGTCGTTTTTTTATTTGAGAGCGGTTAAACAATTAAAAGATAAAATTCCATAAAAAAATAAGTTTAAAGAAATTAAAAAATTAAAATATTAGCGGAGTTCATTCAAGTATTAGTGATGTAATAGTGCAAATGCAAAATATCATAGTTTTTTGTAAGATCCAACAACAAAACACACAGAGATTTCGTTATATTTTATAAAAGTGCTACGATATTTCTGTGGTTTTCATGGGCAACCGCGTATGTCTTAAAACAAATTGTTCAGGAAAGCCGAAAACCCATTCTAGATCAAACTATGGGCTAGGTATTGCACATTTTAAACTTTGTCATTACGTTACAAAACGAAATTGATCCATCTTTTTTCAAAAAAATATAAAGAGCGTTCAAAATTAGGCAATATGGCATCAACATCTTAAAATCAAAAAAATGGACACACGCGGTTGCCCATGAAAACCACAGATTTTTCATTTGCTCTTTTGCAAGCCTTATATTGAACTCCGCTATTTGATTAACATAAAGAAAAATTGTAAAAAGCCACAAAATAAAAAATCGATTCAAAAATATTTAAATTTATTTTGTATTTTTATGACAGCTATGAAAGGTGCTGTATCATAATATGATTGCTTCTAAATTTATTATGATTAACATGATGATAATATGATTACTTCTTAGCTTATTATGATTAACATGACAATAATATGACTAATTTCTTAGCTTATTATGATTAACATGACAATAATTTGATTACTTCTTAACTTAGTATGATTAACATAATAATAATATGATTAAGGGAAAAATATTATGATGACATATTACGAGTATATTGAGCCATAATATGTTTCAATAATAATCTTAATATGGTGACTACAATCATAATTCTTATCATAATATGTTGCTCTTAGAATATGTTTACCACAACCATGTTTTTTCTTTGCGTGTAGTGAAATTGGCTAGCAAAGCCTTTACGAAGCTGTTCAGGGTTAAATAAGAACTTGACTGTTTAAGCAAAATAAAAGCGAGTAATAAAAGACACCTTATGCAACGATTAACTCAAAACAACAAAATATTGACATTGGCCCTTTTAGCACCAAGCCACAGAAATGATTTTCAGGAGGGGGTTTTATATTGGAGCCATGGTAAACTATGAACCAATCATCCCAAAATTCCGCAGAGGTATTTCTTGTATCAAGAAACATAAATTTCAATACAGCGGTGAAATTAGTTTAAGCGGTTACAGTGAAGTTCAAAAGGCTGCTAACTATGGGATCTAAGGTAAATTGTGGAACGTATATCACAAAATTTCATGACATTTTTTCTGGCCATATGAAACTAAGTTGGAAGAAATTTTACCACAATAAATATATCTGCTACGATTTTAGGCGTATTTAATTATTTTACCAGAGTGGGCTTTGTATGGGGCCTATAGTAAATTATGAAGCGATCATCACACAGTGTCATTTCTAGTCCTATTAAACTGTGACGAGCCAAAATTTGTTATGGTAGCATTATTAATTATGATTTTAGACGTACTAAACTGTTTTCCGGGAGTAGGGTTTATATGGGGCCTATGGTAAATTATAGACCGATCTTAACGAAATTTAACAGCGTGATTTCCAGGCGAATAAAACAAATTTTTGCAAAATTTTATATCATTCCGTGCATTTTTCCACCATTTATGTTAGTTTTTGTAACAAAATTATTAATTTTTTTTAAAGGTGGTGGTTCCACATTTTGATTCACAGCTTTGTTCCGACTGAACCGATTTTGTCTATGTTTCAATCCCAAACTACTTAGAATAACCTCAAACAATTTCAAACTAAGTTTGTTTATTTCTTTTGAGTTTTTCGAAGACGGACGGACATGGCCGAATCGACTTAGAATTAATTACTCAAGGACCCAGAATATATATACTTTATGGGGTCTGAGATGAATAATAAAAAAGTTTCACACGGAATGACAAGCTTAGTATACCCTCTGCACAACTAATTGTGGTGGAGGGTATAATAAAATTTAAATTAATGAGGAACAAATTTTATCTATGAGTAAAATATTTAGTTGAGAAGGTTTAGGGCGAGGCGAATAGGGCACATATTGTACATTAGAGATTCTTGTATAGTTAAAACCCTTAAAGGAAAAAAGTCGACAGCTTCCTAAAAAATATTTTCTATTAAGTTTTAAACCATTTGCTTATGGAAAAAATTGTAATGACCATTCAACCCAAATAAACTTTTTTTTCACTTTTCTGCTAAATATAAAAACTTTCTCTCTAAACCTTAAAAAATTTTAAATTGAAATAATAATTAGCTCCAAAAATATATTGTTCGTATCCACCTTTCAATTTTCATTATTTTTTGTATTAATACATGACTGGCTGCCATTTATTTAGTGGCCATTCCGTGAATCCCTGCTAAATACCACGTACATTTTGTCTAAAGCCATCATCTACAATCATTATTTTAGCTATTTTTCTGCTCAATTTGTGCCAGTGGCAAAAATAGCTATTGGACAAAAATGTACAAAAAATAAAGAAAAAAAATGTGGAAAATATTTTTGGGCAGAGGAGTTTATAAAGATATTAAGAAAGAAAAATAATAATTATTATTTTTCATTCACTTCAGCCCAACAATAGAGTAAATGTAAAGAAAATTAAATAAAGTTTGGATTTTTGGTTTGTTTTTGTTTTAGGAAAATTCTTTTTGCAATTACTTTAATGATGTCAAAATGAAAAGGGACAATTATGACTAAAAGAAAAGTTGAAAAAAGAAAATATACTTAAAAAGTTTTTAATATTAAAATACTTAAAGAGATTTTGCTTCAATGTTATTAGTTGATTAACTTCTCATTTTTTTTTTAATTATGCTACACAGACCAAATGTTTGTGTTGTAGCAACGAATGAGAAGTTTATACAGCATCTGCAAATAAATTTTATGGTTGTGCTAACCAAAATTGAGAACAACGTCTGATTGATTCTTTAATAATAAATATAAAAGATTTACAGTCTAATTTATAAACGCATCATTGCAGCTTTATAAGTCATTAATAAGCAAAAGTCGATAAAAGAGTATTTATAAATGTTTAATAGCCTATTAAACGTTTAATAAACATGTCATAAATTTGAAATATTTATTGTAGCCTTTACCCTACTTTAAGCGTTTAATAAGTTGACATTTCAATGTTTGTTAAAATAAAATTTTAATAATTGCACGAAAAATTAAACATTTTTGTCTTTTTATTTATTTTAATAAAAAAGTTTAATACGCATAAAATTTTTTTCTCTAGAAAAACGATAACTAGTGTTTGAATTAATTTTAAATATAAACTGCTTGATAGATTTTTTTGCTAAAATAATGTGGGTCGCTAGATATGTTTTCTGTTGAAACTTAAAGTCGTTATAACTTTTTGCATAAAATATAAAAAGCTATTAAGATTTATTTCAAATATTACAAACCTTTTTTAACCATTCATTACACTTATATTTTAAAATGTCTTTCAAATAGGTAAAGTATTTGTTAAAGCAAACACAAAGTAGAAACCACATACTGTATCGTCTGTTAGTTACTTGTTTGCCGCACGAAACAAAAATGTTTTGTTCTACATGCTTTGAATGGAACATGCAGCACAGCAATTACAAACAATAATATTTTAAATTTTGCATCAAAAATTTGCTTCATAGCACAAAAAGTGACGAAAGAAGCAAAACAATGTTTAGAGAACTGTAAAATTAAAGATATCAGGCAATGCTAGAACTCAAAATCTCTTAATATATTCGAGCTATCAAAAAAGGGATTAAATGTTAAAAAAAGAGGGCGCTATTATTGTTATATAGAATTGATTTAAAACTAAATTGAAGTTAAAAAAACAATTTGTAGATTTACTGCCGTATTTTAAATGAGTCAACTATTAAACTTGAAAGCGGAGAGTTCAAAGGTATTTTGTTGGGAGACTCAGGATATAAGCTGCAGACTTATTTATTCTCCCCACTACCCAAACCACAGAATGAAAAGGAGAACAAATATAATGCTGCACAGATAAGCACTAGAAACTCTGTTAAACGTTGCTTTGGGGCTTGGAAGCAACGATTTCGCTGCTTGTTAGATGGGTTGACAGTTTATCTGGCAAAAGGGAAAACATTGATTATCGCCCTAGCAGTACTTCACAACATTGCTATTGAGGAAAATGATATTGTTCCAGGTAAAAACATTTTAACCTAAAATATTTTGGCAGTTATATGTGGCTAAAAATGTTTTGTTAAAACTTAGGAGGTTTTATTTTCAAATCATCTGCGTATAAAAAATGTATAATAAAAATTGGTTAAATTATTCATTAAACATAAAGCTGTATAATCTTTTGTGGAACCAACAGAGTTTGAGCAGTAAAAATTTGATATTGCTAATAAATGATTTACATATTTCGCTTCTATTTCAATATGTAGTATGTATTTTATTAACAAAAAAAAAAAAAAACATAAAATTATTTAAAATATTACGTTTTAAAAAAACAGAAATTCATTTTAAATTGAAAACAAAACAGAAATTCACTTAAAATTCGTTCGTTGTATGATCTCGTATTGTTTAATCCCCAGTTGTATGCATCACTATTACAAAAATTACAATTAAAATAACATGTTGTTGCCAACATAAAAATACAAAAGTAATATAAACGTTTAATTGTTAATCCACTCCTATTAAGAGTTTATAAATCTGACTTTTTATTAATGGCTTATAAAACAAAAAGTGTTTGATAACTATTGTAAGCATTAAAGCTGAAACAAGAAATTTTTATAAATTAGACCGTTAAGGTTTTTCTATTGCAACTTGCAGCAGTTATAAATGTTTAGCACAGAACTGATTGACCAAATCGAAACAGATCTTAGAAACTTACCAAATTTCAAAAATCGAATTAAGGATTTTTCGCTTCTTTTAAACAGATATTTATACGTTTTCGCATTGCACTAGTTAAGTCGATATTTCTAAATTGCCTAAAAGCCTGCAACGAAAAACTTTAAGATATACATACATATTTACACTAATCCGTTCCGCATCAATGCCGTATCACCAGTGTTGCCAATGAAGAATTCGGAAATTATACATGACTGCTTCCCAAATTAGACATATTAAGAAAAATTACACACACAATACCAAAATGTATTGCCCACTCGATAATCTTAAAATAAACTGCACAATAATTATTTTTTTTTTATAAAATCAAGGGAACAATTGTTTAATCAATTACAATCAAATTTGACAGCTTATGTTTAAGATAATTTCCTCAAAATATGTTTGAACAATTGTATGTGCACACTAGTGTGTCCCATAACATTTTATCGATTTTTATAGGTACCCGAGCATTTTTTGAAAGCTTATAGGGTAAAGTATTTTTGTGAATTTTTTCAGATTTTTCGGAAGAGGAGGTCGCTAAAGTAGAATTTAACACAAAAATCTAGTTTCGGTATTCTTTCAAAATATTAAACATGGGTGGTTTTTTCTTCTGTTGCGCAGACTTCAGCAATGCACATCATCACCACAAATCAAAGATATATGTTCTGCATATGTGTTAGTAGCAAATTTGAAGGCTTATAACTCCGAAAATATTGAACAGATTTTAATTAAATATACATTGTGCACTTCTGTAAGTAAATATGGTGTATACTTTGTCCAAATCGGTTGACAAACAGAGGAGGAAAGTGTTCTTAACTGTTCTGCCTTTGCCGATTTAAAAATATATAGATTAATATAGATTTCCCGGACTTTTTAATTTCCCGGGAAAGCAGGATTTATTTTTCAATTTCCCGGGATCCCGGGAATTCCCGTTCAATACAAATCGATGCAAAATATAATCTCATTTATTTGAACAAATAACATTTCCTGAGATCAATTAAATAAGTTTATAAATGCATTCAACTTAAGCACTTATTGCCACAGAATTAATTCAAAGCCAACAGCATTTATATAAAACAAAAAAGTTAAAGTATTTAATCAAATTATTACAAAATATTTATTTTAAAAAAGGATTTTAGTTCAGAATAAGCATTTAGAGAGCCTTTTTCTAGTATAATCTCTAGACTCTTTTAATTTTCTTAGCACTCCCTTCAAAACTTGTAAAGGCCCAACTATAATATGCTTAAGTTGGCTTAAGCAAATGGGCGAATACATGTAAATCATATATGTCAAACCATATTGAACTTAAGGAAACTTTTTGTTAAATTTTATGAATCTGTCATTTGCTTAAGCAAAGTGCGAAACAAATCGCACTTTCCGTACGGAATCAAATGTTTTTTGGTTTTGTTTTTGTGTTTTTAAATGCATTTGAAAAGTTTTTTGTTATTTTTTGACAGGAGCTTAAGCATATTATAGTTGGGCCTTTATTCCTTAAAAAAAAAATTATTTTCTATTAATCGAATATTAATAACTTTTGTCATCATCTCTTACAGAATCTAATCCGAAAAATATTTTATGCAGCTGCTCTGCCTATAAAAACATTAAATTTTTTTAACAACAATTAGTGACAATAGATTTCATAGGAAAAATAAGGAAATTATTGAAATATTTTGAAGAATAATAGTTTTCCCAACAAATTGATTTGCAAATTAATAAGACAATACAATATAGATAGATCTCCTAATATTGATGAGATTTCGGCACCACGTATTTATAAGTCATTAACTTATGTACCTGGGTTTTCAGAAAGATTAGAAAACTCGAATATATATGATAAAGGGAAATACAGAAGAATGGCACATAAGGTGATTAATAATGTAGGGAGATTATTCACAAAAACTAAGGATAGATTACTTAAGTCAGATAGGTCGAATTTAGTTTATAAGATTCATTGTGGTGGCAATGATAATGAACAATGTAGGAAAATATATGTAGGAACAACTGGGACAAAACTGAAAATTAGATTAGCTGGACATAAACATGACCAAAAATATAGGAATTATAACTCAGCCCATGGAACGGCGTTATCAACTCATTGTAGGGATTTTAATCATTATCCTGATTTTGAAAACACATCAATTTTGAATACAGAAAGTTTTAAGAAACGTAGATATATGTTAGAAATGTTGCAGATAAATAATGTTCCATTTGAGAAAAGGATTAATTTTAAAAAAGATACTGAGGGCTTAGCTCAAATTTATAGACATTTATTGAATAAAAATAAATAGGTTGATGTAAGGGATAATTATAAATAGGTATTTGTCCTTGATTGTTTATGAAATAAATTTCAGATGGCATAGCTTATTATTGACGGAAAGGGAAATTAAAATAGGTTTTAGGCTTTTAATAAATTTAAAATTTTGTTTTCCTTTTTTGTTTGTTTGTCTTTTTGTTTAAAGTTTGTAGAATGGAATTTTAAATTTATTATGATAATTTTGTTTTTTGAAATTTTTAAATTTATTTTTCCATATTTTATTTTTCCATTTATTGTCAAATTTTATTTTATTTTAAAAAATTTCCTGAAGAAGATTTCCAACGGAAATCGAAATATCGAATAAAAACATTTTAATTAATTTTTTAAAAAAGTGACCTTAAGCTTAAATAATTTAATAAAGTATAAAATTTAATAAAAAAGGTCGAAGAAAAAGGATTATAATTTAATTTAGAAGACGTAAAAAATCTTTTAACACAAGCTTTTAACGAATACTTCTTACAAAAAAAAATTGAGTGCTATTTCCAAAAAGGATCAAAAAGTGGCACAAAATAGGTGAAAATGATACAAAAGGATAATTTAAAAAAAGGGTCATAAAAGGTATCAAGACCGTCGAAAAAGGGTCAAATTGATACTTTAGTATCACAACGGTAACGCTGCATAAATCAATCTAAATTTCGGATTATTTAAAGTACCAATTCGGATTAAAACAATATTATAATCTTAATCAAGAGCATTTTAAGATTTATTCAATCTTAGTTTTACTTAACTCAATCTCATTTTCGGATTATTTCAAGTACGAAACGGGATTGAATATGGATAGTTTAAGTAATTTGCGATTGAAAATCCGTACTTGAATCAATCTTTCTGTACTTGATTCAAGAAAATCCGTACTCACCGTACTATTAATACCGCTTCGGATTGATTTGAGTACGGATGGATTGATTTTTCTTTTGAGTGAAAAATTGCAAATTGTTATAATTTTTTATTTTTATAGCCAGTGTGTACAAAAAAAAAATACATTCAATATATTATTATGATCGTCTTGATTAAAGCTTAAAGTAAAAATGAATGGCATACCCATTGCAGGAAGGATAACGATATCCTGGGGACTCTTCATTAAATATGAGTTATTTTACCTTCTTCTTAACAAATTTTTAGATAATGAACTGATTTTTTTATATATAAAAGTTTTATAATACAAGACGCCAAGCTTTATTTAAAAATTTTACTTCATAATTGTAATTATCGCCATAATATTTAACAGATTTTGTGTATCGTGTTATATGGTATTAAATTTAATATTAATCATTTTAAAAAAATTTAAAATTTTTTATTAACCTGTAGTCGAAACTTTATCGCTATATAAGGACCTTAAAATTACATTTTTTGTTAAGCGATTTTTGGTTATTTACACTTTTAACATGTAGTCACGTTGTAATGGCCTTGGAGAGGTGGAAAATTTCGACGTCGAGTTTTGAAAAACCTAGTACATTCATTGTATATGTACATAGGTTTTTATAATTCACATAAAATTATTCCAATCTTTTGGCCAATTCAAAGCAGTGTCATATCAGTCTTATTTTTCATACATATTTCAATTATTTTATGCATAGAATTTTGTTTATAATTTTTAAACAAAAATTTTTTAACATTTTACACATAAATGGTGTGTTAAAAAAAAACAATTTATTCCAAATTTTATAATTTTCTTTCAAAATTTGAGGTTTTAAATAAAATAAACTGAAAGAAGAAAATAAAATGCATTGCATGTATACAGTTAACATAGAAAAACCAAAGTTTTGTGAAAAATAAAAGTAACTCTAAATATATACATAATAAACTTTTTAATATGAATACTATTTTTAAAAAATAAATAATTAAGGTTTTTTAATCAGCGCTTATTTTTATTAATTTAGTATTTCGGGATTTTGCTCGAGCAAAAACATCAATTAAATCTTCATAGCTTACTTTTTGCTCAAGTTGGGCGTCAATACACAACATTGAAACATTGCAAGAGCGTTAAGTCTATCTTGGCCCATATTTGACCGTAGATAGTTTTTTACCCTTTTCAGGGTGGATAAAGATCTTTCTGCTGAACAGTTTAGCAGGGTAGACTCAAAAAAGATCGTAAGGCTACTATGTATTCATTGGGGTAAACATCTTGAAGATTCCGTTAATGTAATATATCGGATATATTTTGTGCAGAGCGCACATCTTCAGTATTTGCCAATGAATCTTTAAGTGGATAATGTAAATGAACGCATTAATTTGCGAATGTCTCTTCAAGATCATCAGGACACTTTTTGGCGAGTTTATTTTCTCAAGTTTTTAAGTCATTTGTATCTATTTTAGATAAATTATCAAAAAAGCTGAAGTTCTCAAAAAGCTTTTTGTATGTGATTTTGCGTTCGGATAACTGTGCACTAAGAGTGTCCAAAATGGGATAATAAATATTTGTACGAAAATTTTACGAAAACTTGGCCAAATCAATTTTCGAATTTGAATTCCTCTTACATTATTTTACCTTAAAATTTTGTCGCCGTTTAAATTATGCCGCCCTAGGCCTGGGCCTCACGGGCCTAGGCGTAAAATCACCACTGGTCAAAGGCCCTTCCGATCCGATCCCGTTTAATATGAATATATTCCATCGGGCAAAAAGCATCTATATATAAAAGATCTACCGCAAAATTTAGCTTAATTTTGCACTTTGATAACATTACACATAGCAAGAGTTTAAACGTTTTACTTATAAGTACTTCATATAAAAAGGTTGAAAGCTCTAGCTCATGAGGTTTTTAAAATTTACGAAAATAAGTGTAAACTTTGTATAGGAGGTGCCATTTCGACTAAAAATTTCGAAAAATGTTATAGTCTATTGTTCTTTCTAGACATCGGTCCAGCCGCTTATGAGCCTACAATGTACAAACAAACACAATTTCTTCCTTAGACATATTTTTAAACTGAAGTGCGAATAAAATAGTACTTTTGATACAAAATAATTTTGGTTGCTTGATTCAATTATTTTTTTTTTTTGTTGAAAGAAAATTAAAAATTTAATTTTGATTTAATTAACATTTTAGTTGTTTTGAAATAAATTTCAAATTAAAATATTAATTAAATAAGAAGAAATTATTTCGTTTAAAATAAAATAATTTAAATTTGTGAAATTGTTGTTGGAAATTGTCAAAATCACCCAACACATTGTTTAAAACGGCAAAGTTTTTTTTTATCATTTTTTTAATTAAAATTAAAAATACCATGTATTGAAAAAAAAAATCAAAATATTAAATCTTTACAATTTTTAGTTATCAATATATATAATCATTTTGGTAACAGGTGTTAACCCAACAAATAGGTCTATGTGTAAATTATCAAAAAATTCCTCGTTTGACACAAACACATTGTTATACTCACGACCACAAGCATCCCAGCTAGCATAGGCTGTTTGTTTGATGATTATGTTCAATATACAACTTCCAAAAGAATCTTCTGATAATTATCTAACGATTAAACAAAAACACCTAAATTTTTTTTATTGATTGCTTTTTTATAAATTTTTTGACACGCTCGTCTTTTAATCTTGGACCTTTTGCGACTCTCTGTAAGAGTCAACAATTACTGAATAAGAGCGTTTTAAAATATAAAAATTTTATTGTCAATACAATTTCAATACAAGGAACCGACCTAAGGATCTGTGAAAAGGGATTTTCCGACAGGATAGTGTTGATTTCGTGACCTTAAGGTTTGTTTTTTATGAATTGTATGAAAATTAGAAGTTTTAATATGAAAAAGACGCTTGATGCCCCTTTTTAGGTAGCTCAGGTTTACGGCTGAGCATTTCACGAGTCGTAAAATAATCCCTACATGAGTCTCATACGACTCTTGGCATGTTTTTTGAAAGACTCGTTAGATAATCTCTACATACATCATAAACGATTCCCTTTACGATCATTATAAGCGTCTTTCGCTGCGTTGGGGAAGAATCTCTCATACGAATCAGCACGTGTAACAGTTTCTCCCGTGCGAGGAATCGTCTACAATTAAAAAATGAGCTCGTCGACGATCAAAAACACTCTTTGCGAGACTCCCAGTAGACTCCTAGACGATTGAAAATGCTAGCTGGGATATGACCCCATATTCCGGTTGTAATGAGTAATTGTTACAATTATTTAAATAAAAATAGCTTTTGATAAATATTGCTCAGGTTTAAAACTGCTCAATATACAAACATAATACCCAATTGTGCAAGTTTAAATTATTTTATTTAAAAAGAAAAAAACTAGGTACCTATGAAGATTTTAATTTATTTAATTAATATTTTTATTACATATTATTTTTAAAACAATTTAAATACTAATTGAATTAAATATGTATATAGGTATTTTTAGTTTTCGTTCAATGGAAAAATAATTGATTCAATTAACTGATTAATAAAATTATAATACCTAATGCTTTTCAAACGATGTTTTTAATTGAAAAAAAAACTCATGAAATTTTTTCTGCGAACAGAACAAAACTTTAGTTTTTTCATTTTGTAATTTTTTAAAAAGTTTTTGCTACTGTTTTTATTAAGCTATTAACATTTTATTAATTAAATTTCAACGTTTCCAATTTTCAATAAATTCCATTTTCCTAATCAATCAGTCTCTTTAGTTTTTGCAAAAACATACCACTAAATATATTTACACTCATTGCTAAAGAAAACAACTGTAAACTCTCTTGCATGCTATTCGCTAAGAGAGAACTTCTGCAAAGTTATATATTTCTCCATCAATGCCATGTTTTCTCCTTTTTTAAAAAAGAGTAACTTATAAAGACTCAAAAATCTCCTGTTTGAAAAAGGGGATTGCTTTGTGGTATGCGATGTTTTTTCTGTAAGAAGGAAATGAGTTGATTTGCTTTTGAGTGTTAGTAAGTCTGCACAGGAGTTTGTATTTTCCCTGTTGCATTGTTTAATTTAACTACTTGCTACTAGATGTCACTTTTATTCACGTATTGTAAAACTGGTTGGAATCCTTGCTATAAGTTAGGATAATTTTGGGAGGACATGAGAACAGTTTCTTTGTTCAAGGATATTTCTATGTTTTTTCTTTTATAACAGTTAAAAATTTTGTGAGCTAAAATATATAAACAAAATATTGCTATTATTTTCTAATAGAGCGTATAACATTTACAAGGGGGTTGTTTTCTAATGGTGAGTATTAGGAATTTGTATTACAGAATTTAACATTTTAGTCAATATGCAAACCTGGTTAAATTGTTGAAATTTAAGGTTTCGCATCCCTCCACTAGAGTGGTAAAATCTTAAATTACGACTCTGTTTTGTTAATAAAAATATACTCTTAAAATAAAAATCACATGGATAAAAACAAATTTGCAGTTAGTTTTTTTTTTTTGTTAGGACCAATACTCGAGGGAAGCCCACTACTAATGCATTGCGTTGTGTTGGAAGTGCTTATGGACATGCGACTTGAACTTATTTAAATTGAAAGGGATAGGCTTCAGCAGGAAGGTTATTCCGCATACGAACAGTCCGGCCAAAGAACAAATTTTCCCTGTAATGCGTTGTACGATGCACGGGGAAATCGAAATCAAACGGATGGGCTCTTGAAAAAAACGCGTATTATGAACAAACGCATGATTATCGTAAACCAGATCCCTAATTTCATCAGAACACAGCAGTAACGATAAAACACTGAAATACAACCCACATTGCGTCGGTGTTCAAGGAAGTCATTAGAATTGGATACCATATTGTCACCAATGGGAACCTTCGCCCTCTCCCGCACGCGGTCGAGAAGCTCCAAATAGACATTGAAACACACTGGCCCACACATGAGAGTTGTATTCCATTCTCAGTCGGAGATAGATTGTATAACAAGTATGAAGATCAGGTAGACTGAAGAATCTCATACACCGTGTTAAAAAAACGAGGCACTTGAATGCTTCTTTCGACACCTTAAATATATGTTTCGTCCAACGGACATCACATTGTTGTTTTTCAATAATTTTAATAAAGCTGTTTCAGACAATTTTTTTAATTGTTTCAATTAATTTGCATTAATTGAGAATACAAATTATAATGTTTGTGTGTATATTTGCAAATATGAAAACATTCACACAAACTTCAAATTATTTTATAATTTCAAACAATTTTTAAATTGTTTCAATTAATTGTTTTGATTAAAAAAAAATATTTTGATTTGTGTCTACGTTTTATAAAGCCTCTTTTGCTGGTGGTCATATCAATTAAACCCATTGATTGAAACTCAACAGCAAGAAAAGCTCACACTTACAAATATGTTAATTAATATGATCAATTTGTTTCATATCTGGAAAATCAGTACGGAATTCAATAAATAGTACAAATTTCTAACTAATATGTTAATTGAAGTTGGTTGGTGGACCCATAGATACAGATGGAGGTTCCTTGATTTGCCGCGCACTTATGCGTCGGTATGCAACTTTGGGCCTTTCGGGCATTAAAACCTATTGACACAAGCCCATTCCGAGATTTTATCAAGGTATCGGCCAAGCGTTTAATTTATGTTTTGTCTCATAACACCAACATCGGATACGCTTGGTCTGTAAAAGAGTAGATTGGGTTGAAAGTTTGACAAAGGAGGTCATTAAGTAGTTTGCGGAGTTTTTTTTAGTTAAGATCAACTCGCTACATTTATACTCCAAGCCATTAGGCAATGCGAAACGCACGAAGGGCACAAAAACAATACAGGCGTATTAGTCCGATACAACGTTCAGACAAGTTTTACGAAATAAACTTACGAGTACTTTTTCACAACAAAGAACCAGGGTTACCGTTCGCCCCACTTAAGTCCCAATTCGACCCCTTGTTTAGCGGCCTACGACTTTTTGTGAGACTTTTTTTACCACCCCGAATTTCACCATTTTTGTTTGTAAAGTTTCTCACAAAAAACCTTATTAATTCTCTTATTATTGAAATTTTCATATTTATTCGAATGTGTTTTCTAAGTCAAATTACAATTTTAAAAGCTTTTATACTTTAATAGACTTTTATTTCTTCAATATTTTCCAGAATTTTCGTTTGTATATTTCTGTTACGAGGCTTACTTACTTGAAAAATAAAATTTATTTTATAGTTTAAAATAAAATTTCTTGTTAAAACGAAAAGAAAATCTGAAAATCGTAAAACGAAATGAAGCTAGAAACACCTATTCAGATGCAGAGGAAACCACGGAGCCTAAGACGGATAACGTAACCATCGCTGCAGGTCATTCGAAAGACTGGCAACTGGAAAATAAATGGCTTGACCAAGACATCGAGTCAAAGCGGCATTTTTGCAGTGTTTGTAAACAGCTTTTAGTGAACTTAAACAAGCATCTTCAGCGAAAAACAAATGAAAAAAAAAACACATTTATCAAATGTGCTAAATTCCCATTTCTTACTATTGATAAACTGCAATTTATTGTTGTTGGGATAAGCCATTTCTATGCGCATTTCACTGGTTGCTTAGGCCAGATCGTCACGAAACTTCATCCAAAGATTTTAGAAAAACTAAAGATATTAAACAAGTAAAACTGTTAAGCGAATAAGAATTATAAGCCCCTGTAGCAATATTAAAGCTTAAACAAAAACAACAACAATAAACAGTTGGCTTATCTTTTCTTACAGTCCCGACTACAATTGGTTGATTTTTTGTAAACTCTAAATGTAGTTGTAAGTGAGTAAAAAAAAAACAAATTTCTTTATTTTATTTGCCAGTTCAGTTTTATTTACACTGCCACATGCATATTAGTTATCAAAGTTTTTCATGGGATTCAAAAAATTAATTAACAAGGTTGTAAAAAAGGCTTCTGAAAATACAAAAAAAGCAACTGACTGTTTTGTTACAATTGTTTTTTTGTTTTGCTTTGCTTTTATTAAAAAAAAAAAAACGTTAAAAGCAGATGTGCGACTTTTATTTTCTCAAACGACTTTTTTGTGCGACTTTATTTTTATAAATGGACCTTTTGTGCGACTTTTCAAAAATTCCTAACGGTAATCCTGCCTAGATCTGTTAAATCAGCGACTTAAGAAGTGCTGCCAATTTTAAGTTCTCCGCCTCGCAACCGCCTCTACTCACAGTGGATGCAGATTCGGCATAGCCGAATATATGTAGAGTTTGTTTATCCTGCTGTCCTAAAATTTAATAAAGAAACTGAATAAGTTTTACAACTTGGTCCTAAAAAAATCGATAAAAATACCCAGTAAAAACTTCGCTTACTTTTTCAAAATGAACAGCTTCTTTAACTCATTATTTAGTAGCTTTCTTCTATAACTACATCTATCACAACTTCTATAACTACTTTTTTCTGGATGTATTAAAGTAAAAAAATAATGACTTGCATTTGAATGCGTTCATTTTGGGACATCCCTTGTAAAAATCATTGGTTCTTTCAGTAGAATTGTAAGTAGTGCTCTTTTGTTTTTCTGATTACTCAACACATTATTTTGTAGGCGAAGTTTTTACTGGGTAATATAGATACAATTAATTTTGTTTGGAAAATTCAAAGCTTCAAAGACCATTTCAGGTCTATAGTTCGTTTGGCATTGTATGTTCGTATTTCATGTAGATTGTATGCTTAGGCTTCAAAATACAAATATGGGCTGTTTTGCACAACAATTATGAGCATTTAAAATTTTAAAATTTTTATGTTGAAACGTTCTAACCACAAAGACAATTATGTGTGGTTATTGTTATAGTTTTGCACTTTTGCTTTTTCGCAAGGGTGCAACTTCTGACGTGAATATCCCCAATATCGTTTTTGGCGTGGCTAGACTTCCATTGGTATAAAGTTTTCGGCTCTAATGTCTTAGATTTTTTTTACATTGCATTTTTTTCAATAAAGCAAAAGAATCTTTTGAAAAGATTAATTTGCTATTGTATGTATGTACATATATGTAATAAGCATATGTATATATGAAAAAATTAAATATGTATATCTAAAAAGAAATTTATTTACTTTAAATTCATTCAAACATTATTGTCTTGAATCTCCTTAAGGCATACAAACCTAAAAGCAAACTCCTTGAACAAAACAGACACTGGAACTGACATTCAACGAAATAAATGAAACATGTATTGTGAGTTCATGTTTATCACATCTTTTTTTATTACAAGCACAGAAGGAAAGAAGTCTACCACAGGCCGTCGTCATATAGAGAGAAAAGTATCAAATAATAAAATTTGCTAAAATTACATTTGTGCCGCCAAAGAGTCGTTTGGTTTTATGTTTTCTTTTTTTCAAAAAAAAATGATGATAAACAAGAAAATAAATAAAAAAAACAAAATATTTGTATATTTTTATTTCATGATGATGTGGAAAACGATATCCGAAAATATTCCGAAGATAATGATGACTGACTAACATGAGAAAAATTATCATCATTATCATGATAATGAAGACAACAGTCCATGAACCGAAAGACGCCAAACATTTGCTTACATTTATTTGTATATGGACATTTATCCATATGAATACGAAGCACGCAAAAAAAAAAGAATTTCGACTACAATTCCTTTTGGCTGTTAATGACAATGCCTTGTTGTTGTTGTTGTTGTTGTTGTTGCTGCTGCTGTTGAGGCGTGCGTATGTGTAAAAATATCCTTGCAGTATGCATTTCATCATTCATGCACATGGATTCATAAAATGAAAGCTTCATATCAAATATTCTTTTGATAAATAGCAACAAGACATGGGCAACAAAATAAACAAAAAAAAAAAGTGGGGGAAAACATAAAAATAAAAAATTTTACTTGTTTTTTAACCATTTAATTTTTTTTCAGCATTTTCTTGATTTACTTGGGGGGTTGAATTGTCCTTCTTTTATTTGTTTAAATTTGTAGAAAACGAGAAAGAGAGGCAAAAAAAAAAAAAAAAATAAGCAAAAATCGGTATCCTCTTTACGTTTGACAAAAGCAATTGTAGAGGTTGCAAGAATTTTATTTAAGCTTTGTTTTACATATCACACTTGTTCAACAATACTGTACTAACGCAAAATTTAAAATTGCCCAGTAGAAGCAAGACAATTTTTTAATTTTACATGAAAACATATGAAAAAGAAATTTTAAACAAACCGTTTCATTATAAAAAATAACTGGTCAAAATAGGTATTTATGGTAGATATGGTGTCGATTTTTTCCAAAAAGTGGAAAAATGAAAATTTCAAGTTAATACACTATTGTTGAACAAGTGCAGTATAAATATATTTTCTTTTTTTTAATGCTTATGACGACAGTGGGTTTTGTAGGAATATAAAAAAAATTACTTATCAGAAGCATTCAAATCAGTGTTGACGGAATCCAAATTCATTTTTACACAGACAAAGCATCCAAATTATTCAAAATGTTATAAATTAGAGAAAACAATATTTATGTTTAATAATGGTTAACGCTTTTCATCATCGAAAATATACATACAGGGTGGCAAAAAAAGCTATATTGCTAAAATTCTTCATAGCATTTTTATTTATGCGATACTTATTAATTTTCATTTGGTGAATTTTATTTTATTAGCTTAGAATAATGATAGCCTGTAAGTGTTGACCATTTTCTGATTATACGTGTTTTTTTTCCATATTTTCCATAACTTTCGGAAAACTTCGGGTGCAATGGCCTTGATCTCATTTCTTAGGTTGGTCTTTAGTTGGAGGATGTTCTTGGCTTGTTAAAATGCACTCTTTCTTTAAAATATGTTCAGAATGTGCTGTAAACTCACAAGGTTGCATGCAAGGCTAATTCATGTAAACGGTGGTGTCGATACTACAACAAGTAACAACACTAAAAACGCAACTTTGTATTTTATTTGTTGCTTTCGTTGTTCGATATGTCAAAAACAGAAGTAACTTTTGACATTACTCTCTCTAATTTAGAAAAAAAAATAGCACAGCTGTGCTTTCAATGCCACCTGAAAAATGAATTCGCCTTGGTTGCATGATTTTCCTCAGCTGGTCTAAAAAAAACCGATATGCGCCGTTGACAGAGATTAAAACACTAATGTAATTTAAAAAATATGGGAAAATTGTATTTGTAGCTGTTATTGTCGTTGATAAACTGCTCTTGGATTCTCTGTAGCCCAAGTCCAGCAATTTTGTTTGTTGACATAGCCATTTAATAGGAATGGACTTCATCACTCATTATCAAATTATGGAAACAACGGACAAAGAAAACAAAAATAATTACAAAAGTTAAAAAGTATTCAAACCGTTGCTTAGTGTTCGGTTCGGTAGATTTGTGGAATGCACAAACGTTAATAGTGTTTGTGTAGTAAATCATTAAAAAATAACTTTTCTCTGTTTGTGATCTTCGAGCACAAAAATGATGCTGTACTAATCCAACTCAACAAAAAGATTAGAACATTTAAGTGCGTTCTGTTTTTTTTTACCACAAATTTCGTTGTGTTCGGTTCAGCACATTAATGTTCGTTCGTTTTAGTTGTGCTTAGCACCGTTTTGGCTGTTAAAAAAAAAAACAAAATTTTATTCCAAAAACCAAATGCTTATACAAAAAAAAAAAAAAAAAAAAAATAGCCATCAAAAAAGTTTAACAGAAATAAACACATAACACACAAAAACTTTATAAATTGTAATTTGACTTAGAATACACATTCGAATTAATATGAAAATTTATATAAAAATCTTATTTATTAATTTCTTCCTGTTTATCCAATTCAATGGAGTCCATTGGTCACCGTCACAATGTGTGTTAATGTTTTAACGTTACTACAATGGATGTGTTCTGGTAAAATTAGGGATGTGGTTCCCGAAACTCATACGTTTGTTCGTTATACACGTTTTTCCTTACGAGCCCATTTTTTTGTGGTCGATTGGCCGGAGTATCGTATTACGCATTTTAGGAAAAATTCATTCTTTGGGCGGACTCTTCGTGTGTGGTATAACCTTCCTGCTATAGTCTTCCCCTTCACTTTCAACATTAATAATTTCAAATCGAATGTCCACAAGCACTACTCCTTAATCATATTATATACTCCTTAATATATATATACTCCTATATCATACTCCTTAATCATATTTAATCATATAATCATATTTTTCCAGTTCCAATACAATTTATTAGTAGGGTCATCCCCTAAGTGCTGGTCCTACCAAAATCAACGTACCAAACTTAATAAAAACATGATCAGATGGATTATTTTGGGAGACTTTAGGTTTGTCGCAGATAGATTCTTGTATAGATGTCAGGCATAATAACGAGCCTATTCTGGCCTTTGCTAGAGTTCAGTTAAAAAAAAACCGAATTCTCTTTGCCCTGACAAACTAAAGAAACAACCACTGTAAAAACAAAAAAAAAAAAAATGGATAATGTGAAAGTATAAAAATCCAACAAACAATTACAATACAACAACAAAAGTAATAATAATGATATTGAAGACAACATGAGAATGTAAAACGAAAACCAGCAACAGCAGCAATAAGAAAAAAAAAAAAATAAATAAAACCAACAATAAGAGTAACACAAGGGTTTGTACGAGCCTTCAACAAAAAGGATGTGTCATTGTTTACGAACAAGTGCATGAAGTATGTATGACTGCAAACATGTATGAATGGGTATGTGTGCTTTCCTATGAGTTAACCACGTGTGTGTGTATTTAGCATTTTGAAGAGGGTGTATATTACACATGTGCACACACATGCACACCACATGTGTAATTTCTTTAAGTGTCAATGGGTGATGATGACGATGATATTGTGGTGGTTTATACTGCAGTACTCATACGTATATATGTATGTACCATAAGTATGTGTGTGCTTGTGTATATATTGTAAGGTGCATTTGTGTGTTTTAGCCTTCTGTTGGTGCCATTCATACATGGAGAAGGAGGAGTTGTGCTTAAGTGGTTGCAGACGTTTATTGTTTACTTGTTTTTATTCAAGCTTTTCTTTTGTTTCTTCTCATATTTTAACTTTTTCATATTTTACTTTATATCACTTACTAACTGCTGCTGTTTCTTATTGTTGTTGTTATTATTGCTGATGCTTGGCCTGTTTGTTGTTGGTTTTGTGTACTTATTTTATGGTTTATTTGGTGGGCTTTGTAATAAGAATAAATGCATTCATGTCATTGCCTTGTCTTGTCTTGGCTATTTGAAAATGGTAACAAGGTTGCTGAAATATTAAGATATCGAACTGATTAAGCAGTACTGATCTTGACCTCAAAGCATGTGGTGTTCTCAATTAAAGCCGTCTTCATGGAAGGACATGTATTCGCATTATTAAAATCCCTCGCCGTTGATGATTCTCAACACTGTTTCAAAGACAATGTCTTCTATAATTTTTTATCTTTATAATTAAACCAATACACGTTAAAGTGTTATCACTAGAAAACATGTTCCATAATTGCACCAACGAACTGGAAATATATGTATTATCTAAGCTTTATCGCTCGTGCCACAAAACAGAATTATTTATATCTGGAAAACGACAAGAGGTAAAATTTTCCAATTTGGTACAAATAGCTTGGTTATCAATGCACAACAACTGTCAACTAGTGGGCGAGACTGGAGATTGGAAATGTGGGCGTGGCACAATAAAAATCTGTACATCTGGAGAACAGCAATAATTAAAGTTCCCGAATTTGATACAAATGCCTGGGCTATCAATACACATCTGTCAAAAAGTAGGTTTGAGTTGATAAGTGACCTTGGCGCTTCCCACGCAAAGGCAAGAGATTTCAGAATATTTAGAGAACGGTAACAGCTAATTTTTTCAAATTTAAGACATATAAAGGGTGGTTAAATTGTAAGGGCCGATGTTGAATGTGAACCACACCTTAACGCCAAGTTTTTTTCCGAATTTTATTTGACATTTCTCTATTTCAGACTTACTCAATTTGAACCATGGAGAGATACACAATCCAACAACGTGTTAAAGTTATCCAGACTTATAATGAAAATGGATGATAAATTTCGAAGAAAATCATCTTCAGTGATGAGGCACATTTTCACCTCAGTGGATTTGTCGATAAGCAGAATTTCCGCATTTGGGCGAATAATAATCCAAGAGTGATTGTCGAAAAACCAATGCACCCACAAAGAGTGACTGTTTGGTGCGGTTTATGGGCTGGCGGCATCATCGGGCCGTATTTTTTCCAAAATGAGGCCGGTCAGGCAGTTACTGTGAATGGTGTTCGCTATCGAGACATAGCCCGAATTAGAAGATGTAGATGTGGAGGATCTGTCGTTTCAACAGGACGGTGCCACTTGCCACACAGCTAACGAAACAATGGCTCTTTTGCGCGACAAATTCAATGGCCGTATTATCTCACGTGGTGGCGATGTCAATTGGCTGCCAAGATCGTGTGATTTGACACCGTTGGACTTCTTTCTTTGGGGTTATTTGAAAGAAAAGGTGTACGTCGATAAGCCAGCAACAATTCAAGAGCTAAAGGATGAGATAATTCGGCACATTAACGGCATAGAACCTCCATTATGCCTCAGGGTCATCGAAAATTTGGACCATCGGATGGAGGTGTGCCGCCGTGGTCGCGGCGCCCATTTGGCCGATATTTTGTTCCATACATAATTGAGTAATACCAATATATCATAATAAAATAAAATTACAATAATTTCCTAAATAGTTTGTGTTTTATTCAAAATCAACATCGGCCCTTGAAATTTAACCACCCTTTAGTTAGTTGGTCATCAATGTGCAACATCATTCAAAAAGTGGGCGAAACTAGATAAGTGGGCATGTCACATAATAGAATTCAGTATATCTGAAGAACGATAAGTGTAAAATTGTCCAAACTTGGTACATATAGAATGTTTATCAGTACACAGCATCTTTCAAAAATGGGCGGGATTGGAGAAGTGGAGTGGAGAAGTGAAGAACAACGGCAACCGCTACCGTTTCCAGCTTAGTTACAAATAGCTTGGTTAAAAATGCAAAAAAGCTGTCTAATAGTGGCCGCGAGTAGATAAGTGGGCGTGTCACGAAATAGAATTATGTATATTTGGAAAACTATAAGTGTACATATTTGTTACAAATAGATTGATTGTGAATACTCAATATCTGTCAAAAAGTGGACTGGATTGAATAGGTGGGCGTGGCACCTCTCATCCAAAGACAATGACAATTTCTATATATATATCTGGAGAAGGGTTACAGTAAAAGTTTTTAAATTGGAACAAATAGCTTGGTTTTCAATACTATTATTAAACAGTGGGCTGGCTTGAAAAAATGTCCATGGCAGCTTCAATATACACAATATATATGGGCAGTTCCAGCGAAAAGTCTACTTTTTGTAACGTAACGCCAGAAGTAATTTAAATTGTTTCTAAAAAAACTTTTAAATGTAAAGCGTAACTAGCTCTACATTTAGTAACAAAAGGGATAATGATTGAACAACATGGTCCTAAAATAGAACATTATTTCCATTCTGGCGTTACATTAAAAAAGTAGATTTTTCGCTGAAAATGACCATATGTACATTAAAACGAGCAAAGAGTTTTAAATTTGATAGCTTGAAAAATAAATCTGTATAAGTCCACAGTTTACTAAAAAAGGTTTTATACCAAACGTCTTGCTCAATTCGCAGTGATATTCAGTTTTGAAATGCAAGTCAAAATCCACATCCGTTTTTTTAACGTCACGCCAGCGCATATTATTGGTTATATCTGCAAATTCTTAGCGTCGATTGCTGTAATTTTTTTTCTGAATATGGTGCTAGTTCATAACTTTGTATATATAAAAACCCTTTTTACAAATTTGACTTCTTTATTTAATTATACCCTTCACCACAGGTGGTGAATAGGGTATATATAAGTTTGTCATTCCGTTTGTAATTTCTATAATATTGATGTTAGACCCTATAAAGTGTATATATTCTGGGTCCTTATGAGGAGCGAAGTTGATTTAACGATGTCCGTCTGTCCGTTGAAATGGATTTTCCGAAGACCCCATATGTGATGGGGGCCAGGTTAATATACATTTATGTCACATATGGTCCGGAATTGTTTGCTATTAAAATTCAGCAAGATCGGTCCACAAATGGCTGAGATATGAGGAAAAAACCACGACTGCCTCAAATTTTTTCCTTTAAAGGTCCAATTAGACGTGACATTACCATACCAACACTGTATTACCAAAACGACATAAACATACCATACAAACCAATTCAATTTTGGTTTCTACGGTCATACTGTGACTATGGTAATACAGTGTTGGTAATTTGGTTTTCTTGTTGTTTTTTTTATACCCTTCACTACAAGTGGTGGATTTTATTTTTAATGTGTTTAATTTTACGCATCCACATACACATTAATGCATGTATATGATATGTCGCTCAAGTAAAGAAACAAACTCATAGACTCAATATATTTTAATTTAACGCTTCTTCAGTATAAGCATTCGTAGCCGAGTTGTTAAGTTCTCTCCTGAGACTGATGATATTGCCAGTTCGAATCCAAAAAAGAATTTTTTTCATTTTTTTATTTAATTTTTTTATGTTCTAAAAAATGATTTTAAGATTATAAAACGAATTTCAAACATCAACTTTGGCAAAATAGGAAACGGACACATATAAATTTTTGTTGTTTTTATATTCTTCGGCATGGCGAAATGAAAAGTTGGCGTGGCTCAATTAATATTTATTTATACCTATCTAAAGAACGTTATTTATGTATATAACTTTTTGTTCTTAGCTAATCATGGTGAAGGGTATATAAGATTCGCCATAGACGAATATAGCACTCTTGCTTGTTTTTTTACATTTTGTGGTACAAATATCACGACACGTTAAAATGGAAATGCCCATATATAGTAGGGAATTCAATTAATCGATGTTTTGTATTAAATCGCGCGAATAATTATTTGAGGTAAAAATTTAAACGAATAATAATGGAACAATTTAATAATTTTCGGTTAATCGAATAATTTTAATTTTGTCTAGTTTAGGCTGGGGTTTTGAGATCTCAGTTAAACTAGGTTTAGTTAATCTGAAAACAGATTTGTGCCGCCATTACCAAGGTTGTATACAAAATTTTGACGGAGCAGTTTAGTTTGGCTTAAAATGTTGGTCTTTAATGAAATAATAAAAAAAGAAAACACATTTCTTTGGAAAAATCCGAGTTTCAGACTACGTTAAACTTTGCTTGAACTTAATGCACATCTCAAAAACTTGGCCTTAGAAGTTTCAAAATAAGACCAAAAATTATATTTTTTAAACATAAAAATTTTACTAAAAAAGTAACAACAATTTAACAAATGGTACTTAATGTAATAGAAAAGGAAAACTTTTTAAATAAAAAAATTACGCTTATCTTCTTTCAAAAAGAGTATACAGTTTAAATGTTTATTTTTGAAACGATTTCTCACTTTTGTTTTGAGGAAAGTTGATTTAGAAAAGATTCTTTCATTTACTGTCGACGTTGGAGAGATTGAAAGTAAAGAGTTATAAATCATATCAAATTGCTCTGTTATTTTGCTTGTCTTTTCTAAAAATTGGTAGTCTTCCATCATACTACTTAATTCTCTTTTTGATTTTTTAACAATTTTAATACTTTTAATAGTCTTGTTAAGGGGTGGTAAAGGTTGTTTTATTTTGTCTCAAAAAACATCTTCTTCATCTGAATCATTGTGTCAAAAGTCTGTACCAAACATTCTTTAAAATAAATTAATAAAAGTGTATTTTAAACGTAACGGCTTGTTTTTTACGTAAAAGGAAAAACTAATACCTGGCAAAAAAAATGCGATGAATCGATTAATCGACATAAATTATTCGAAATATTTGTTAATCGAAAAGAAGCAATTTTAAGTTATTCGAACAGTTAATCGCCCAAAATTAATCGATTGATCGAACAACGGTTAATCGTTTAAATACCCTAATATAAACATATATTTCTGTATATCTGGAGAAAGGTAACAGTAAATTTATCTTAAATTAGTATAAATTGCTTATTTCAACGGGGGTAGCGTGGCGCAACGGGGGTAGTATGGCGAACGGGTTAAGCTACCACAAATATAAAATTAAGCACAAATGTTCAAATTAGTTTTTTTTTTTATTAAAAATGGACTAAATCAAACCACGACTCCACTTATCACCAGGGAAACCAGAAATATGCTATAAAAACGCGTTTTATGCACATTAAATATGCAGCAACAACTTGTAATTATATCCTGAAAATAGTTAAAAATATACCCTAAAAAATTAAAAAATTGCTAATATGAAAACAAAACATACAACAATTTAATAAAAGTTTTATTTAACAATCCTTAAACTATTATCAGTTAAGCCCAAGCACTGTAGTGTTAACAGAAGAGCTTTCGCGATTTTCCCTATTTGGAAACTATGGGCAGTCATGGGCTGATAGGTTAAAATTAATATAACAGTTATTTGTGCCAAATATTATATTAATATTAACATCCATATGAGATTTTTTGTCTTAAAGGGATTTTAGCGACGGTCGCTAAGTTGTTTACTAATGTTAACATTTAAAAGGAGTAAAAGCTGTTAAAAAATGGGAGCTTTGGGCAAATGTGAACCTATTCGAAAATAATTAGATGGTTAACGCAGACAGTTTTTATGGAATATATGTGAAATTATAGACCGATTCTCCCCATTTATATAGACTTCGTCCTTAGTAAAATTTAAATGTATTTACCACATTTGATCAAATTATCTACAAGATTGCAACTTGAACTTTGCGCACGAGGTTAACACGGACAGACTACCAGCGAGACGCGCGGATAGACATCGTAAGATTACATCGCCAAAAACGTATATAATTGCTTATTCCCTAATTTTTGCTTATATGTAAAGTTTGAAAGTTAAAAATAATATTTATATTAAAAGAAAACCTGCTTTGTCTTAAAATTTTAGAGTAAAAAAAATGAAATGTAGATGGCGAATTTGAAGCAAAACGTTGGGTACAAAAAGAAGCCAGAATTTCGCAAAAAAAAAAAAAAATTTTTTTTATTTGTTGCGAAAGCTCTTGAAAGTCTCTAAAAAAATTTAACATGTATCAAAATATGACCCAAAAAGGCAAAAAATTTGCTATAAACTCAAAAAATGCTCCAAAAAGCTCTTTTAACAAAATTATGCAAAAAAAAAAAAAAAATGCGGCAAACGGTAAAATATGCAAAAATATGCACTAACAAATCGATGCCAAAATTCATAAAAATCTCTAGAACGGATAAATATATCGTTTTGTGCCTTCATTGGTCGCACAAGGAAAAACATGCAATTGCATATTCATGGTTTCCCTGCTTATCACCTATAAAAATAACCTCCAAAACAAGTCTTATACTTCAATAGAAGTCTAATTTAAATTTATTCAAATAACTTGTAGTGTAAATGTACTACATAGAAAACACAAAAACACACATAATTATGACATTTTTATTCCTATGGATGATGTAGATAAAGATGTTGTTGAGTGGTTGTAGATGAGAATGAATGAATGAATGAATGAATGGATATAAAAATCAGTAGATGATACATGTCATTCAAATGTTCTTAACATTTAATACTCATATGTTACAATATCTTGAAAAAAGTGAAACCCCATTTGCTTTATTCTTCTTTTTTAAAATTGTTCTGGCAGTTTTATTTTTATATCTGCATATGACTTTTAAAAGAATGAGAAACATTTGAATTTTTTTTTCAATTTACTTTTGCCGTTTTGAAGCAGGTGCTTTAAATTGCATTTGAAATGGTTTTAAATTCTAAACATTTTCATTTGTTATTTAACTCTAACTACTTAATCAAACATCCTGCTTTGTCTAGTTTTCCTGTTTTATTTTGTACCACATCCCAACAACCATCCGTCTAACCAATTCATATCCTTACTGAGCGCAAGAATTATTCATTTACGCATTTAGAATTATTTCTTTTCTTTTTTTTTTGCATCTGGCATTTTTGCTAAATACAATGTTTTCGCAATTTTATACTCTTTTTGTTGTTGTCGTTTTTGCAATTTTTCTATTCACAACCCTTGACGTGGAGAACAGGAACAGTTCCAAACAAAAGAAGTTTGTTTCTATTGCAATTATGGGATCATACATACTCGGCTTAAGGGTCATTGTTTTGTTACATTTCAAGGTTTCAATTTCTGAATAGGAATTGTAGGAAAATAAAAATTCTAACTTTTGCTGTTTAGGAGGAGAGGGAACAATGCCAACAAAGGAAATAAAAGGTACTTTTCGCGTAGGAACGTTTTCCTTAAAGCTTAAAACCTATTTAGTTTTTGTTTTAAATTTTGGGAGTAGTTTCAGGGCAGTTTCCCTTAGAGAACCCCAACTTTTCTATACTGTTGACTAACCGTCAAGGCTGTGAATCTTATATTAATTAACCTTCATAAGGTCTTTAAAGTTGCTGAAGTTTAAGTTCTTCGGACAATTTAGATCCAAACAGAAAAATTTATAGAATTTATTTTATTTAAATTTTAAGTAAATTTATTATACATATATGCTTAATTTAATCAATTCGCACAACATAATATTGAACATACGTTTTAACTTTCACAACTTGCGAGGGTGGTTCAATAAGTCCGCAATGTTGAAATAAAATAAAGATTTTTGGATAACAATTTATTTAACCAGGTGGCAGTTTGTGCCACAAAAAAAATGAGGTGTCTACTTAAGAGCCCTGACTAGGACCTCGTGTATTTTGTATGGAGTTTTTTGTGGCTATCAAAAAAAAACTTACACGAACGTACTCCTGGCCCTGGCTGGGATTATTTTTATATGTATGGAATTTTATTACATTTTGCTGTCAACTGGAATAATTCTTCAAAATAAAAGTAAGGAAAGAAATCTAATTGTGTTGCGCATGCTTTCTGATACTTTTCGTTTTGATTTTATTTACAACAGTACATATATAATAGGGCAGGACTTGGCCAGGCCCAGTTGGATACAATATGCACAACATTTTTATTTGGCCAATTGCCACGCCTATGGTGTTTAAATTTACACGTTTTTCTCGTTTTCATGTAAAAAGACACTTTAATTGAGGAATACATAAAGTTTCGTTCTAATATATTTAATAATTATATAAAAAAAAACTGGAAAAAATGCCTGACCAGGCCCAGGTATACACTAAAGGGTTAATTTTTTAACGTAGTTTTGTTGGAGCTTTCTCCAATTTGTCCATTCCTTTCAAAAAATTAGATTTCTCAGAACATCAAACATGTTTTTCATTGTCGGAGTCAAATTTCTTTCGCCGAGCTATTTCCCGATGTAGTTAGTCTGCTATCAATGACTGTCAAACACACACTAATGGCAAATTTCACCAATTTATTTATATATTAATTTATGTTTAAAATTCGTTTTTAATGTCAAATAAAAATAAAATTTTATGAAAAACTATATTTTAGTAGAATTGGTGAAATTGGCCATAAATGACACTGCTTAAGGGCGCAATAAACCACACAAAATGCTTGGCAAACATACACATTGTTTCCCTTTGGTGATTGCCAGTAAGCAACACAAATATTCTCCGTACAAACAATAATTTTAATTTTTGTTTTGTTTTCAATGAATACAGACGCCGATAGTGCTGCGGCAATTTTGTTGCTTTTTGTTTAAAACGGTGAAGAAATCTATATATATAAAAGAGTTGCGTGAGTGAGTGACTGACTGACTGACTCATTCATCATCGCCCAGCCCAAACCGCTGACCCTAGAAACTTGAAATTTGGACTAGCGATGCACTCCCCAAATCGACCCACTAAGACGGGATTTTTCGAAATTCGAATGTTTAGGGGGTAAAAAAAAGGTAAAAACAGGAAAATTCGGTAACCTTATATCTCCAAACTAAAAGAGATGCAAAATAAATGTAATACTTATCGTTGTTCTTCAGAAAAATAAGCGGACAGGTGTCTGGTACTTTTTTGAAATTCGCCCCTATTAGGGAGTTAACGGGTAAAATCTGAATTTTAGTACTTTTTTGCCACCCCATCTATCTTTTAAACCAATAAACATAGAAACAAAGTTAATACCACATTCGAAACTTATCATAAAAAAATACGTTTCCTCTATTCATTGACACATTCGTACTAAATTATGGACTGCCACTACAATACTGAAATCTTTGATACTTTAATGGGGGTAAAATATAGTACCCAAAAAAGGAAATACGGGAAATTTTATATTTTTCTTTAGCTTTTTGGTTCTACTAAAGTAGCGGGTTAAATGCTAGAATTTTGAACAAGCTTAAACCTAGAAAAATAAACTTTGGCATAAAAATATGTCTACGAAGAAAAAGGAGACGCTAACAAAGTAGCGGGTATATGCTAGTATAAAATAAAGGCAAAGAGTTGATAGTAATAAGTGATTAAAACACCGAGCAGTTTTTTGGCAAGCAATACTGCTAAATAGAAAATTAAATTTACTATTTAAAATTATTTTAATGCTTCTTTTTCAACGTCTTCATTCAGCAAAGTTTTCGCTGAAACGAATACATTTAGCATTAAACGCCTCAAAAAATTTGACAAATATCCATTATTGGCCATTAAGTTTAGAGGAGGGAAATTCGAGCGGTTTTATTGACCCTCCCTCGTACTTATCTTTAATCTGTTATTAGAGCTTATATATTATTTCTAGTTACATATACTCTCGATAATTTAAAATGAAATAAAAAAATATACAAATAACCCTCTAAAGGTTCATTCAATTATAACTGAAATATCTCCTGAATTTTGGACAAAAAAACATCCCATTAACATTGAATTGTAATTTCGATCGATATCGAATTCCATTATTTGGCCACAGGTTAAATGTGGTTTTATTCCATCACAAGAAAAAAAAAAAAAAATTTCACGATTCGTAAGTTTTAAACAATGACTGTTCATCGAGCAATTCATACGGTAGCAGATGCAACACCACGACCATCATCATTAGTGCGAAAACTGAAACTCTTTAAAACTGACATCATTCATTAATCCCAAAACACATTGTTTGTCAACTTGATCTTTTTTTCTTTAGGTTGAGTTTAATTTTCCACATATTTGTATAACTTTTTGGTATTTGTACCAAAGAAACCATAACGGTATTGTGTTTATGGTTAACCAGGGCTGTCAGATATGGAGATTTATTTACATGGCAGTTTTTTTGGCGATATTTAAGAAAGTTGGCGATTTATAAAACGCCTTTATTCCGGTTCAACATAATATAATGGTATCAAGCGTTTTATTTTCAATTTTGTGTGCAGAGCGAAAATAAGTCGCAGTGTTGTATAATTTCCTTACGAAATAAAAATCAAATATTTTAGAAGTATTACTTACTTACGGCCAATTGCAACAAATTCAGTTAAAACCAACTATTACTTTAACTTCTAGTTAACAATATGTTTTTGACAGTTATAACTGATAGTGAATTACAACTAAAAAAATGTAACGAAAATTTGTTGAGGTGAATGGATATAAAAAGAAAAATTTTTAATCGCGAAACCGAGCGCTAACTTCGAAAAACGATATCCACCATTGAATTCAGCGTACTTAAATAATCTGTACTAGTGGGGTGCCCAGCTGGGTAAAAAATATTGTGTCAAATTCGTGCACAGTGTAATTCATGTAAAAAAATTGCTTATAAACTAATGGTGTTTTCTTTTCTACAAAAAATGTGACATTTTATATAAAAAAAATGCAATTTGGTGTCTGTTTCCTAAAAATTTTGCCACCGAAAAGGATGTGTTTTTTAGAATAAAACAAGCCACCCTTTTCGGGAGCAAAATTTTTAAGAAACAGACACCAAATTGCATTTTTTTTAAATAAAATGTCACATTTTTTTGTAGAAAAGAAAACATCATAAGTTGACTTGAAATATTGGATACTGGGTATTTCCTCCGAAGTCTTATTAATATCCAATTGTATCACAACTTTTTCGTAATTTATCCTTTATTGCATTTCCTGTCTGTAATATCTTTAACAGCGAGCGTACAGCGAACAATGACACACGTTAATGGTTGAGCTTAGACTGACTTTATTAAAAAGAAAAAGAATGACAATTACTTAAAACTAATAGAACTTAGAGTTACCAGATTATATACATATCAATTCCTCCACCTTTATAGCTTAACTTCTAAAATAGAAATACTACTTAATCCTTTAGATAATTTCAATAATAACAATAATTTCTTATTCGGTTAATTCATATAATTCATATACAATAATTTATTATAATCTTCTTTTAAATTCAAGGTATAATTCTGTGTTTAAAAATTCGGTTGATTATCATTAGATCTTGCCTCTTGTTTTAATACTTTAACTCTACTTCTAGTTAAATAAGGACTTCGTTTTATTTGATCATATTCTTGTTCTTTTACACTAGGTTTACCATTTACAATAATTACGTTTTTAAATTTCACAATTTTCTCATTTGATTTCCTTATTTGATTTACGTGGACATGTTTTTGACTACCATTTACCAAAATAATATATCTCAAATTACTTAATTTCTTTATTATTTTCCCAGGTATCCATTTTACATAATTTGAAAATACATTCCTATATAAAACATTTTCATTTTCACAAAATGTTCTTATATTAAAATTGTTTTTATTTCCATTATAACTTTCTAGATCACTTTTGTTTTTCTTTTGATTTTGCTTGGTACAAGTCTGATTATCATTATTAATTTCACCACTTTCCTCCTTCTTTTTAGATACCATTACGTCTAGTAATGTGCGCGGTTTAAATTTAAACAACATGTTTGATGGAGTGTCTTTAATTACTGTCGATGGTGTATTTCTATATTTCAGTAAAAAATTATACAATTTCAATTCCCATGGTATATGTTTTGTCTTAAAATCTATTAAGTCCTTTCTCAAAGACTGTTTTACAGTCTGAACAGCCCTTTCGGCGCTGCCATTCGATTGTGGATGATACGAAGGAGATTTTAAAACGGTTATGCCATTATTTTCACAAAATCTAATAAACGCCCCAGAACTAAAAGGAGGTCCATTGTCGCTAACTATATATTTAGGCAAGCCAAAATGTATAAAAATTTTTCTCAATTCTTGACATACCTGACTTGCATCAGTTCTTTTCATTGTAATTGCATCAATCCACTTTGAATACACATCGAATATAACAAAAAGTGTTCTATCTGCGATTTTGCAAAAATCCACATGAATACGCTCAAATGGATAACTTGCCTCTTTCCAAGATGTTAACACCGGTTTATTTCCCCTTTGACATATCTGACAAGCGTTGCAACCATTAACGAATGACTCTATATCTCGATCTATACCCGGCCACCAAACGTACGACCTAGCCAACGCTTTCATTCGAACAATCCCTATATGCTCTTCGTGCAGCAAGTTTAATACGTGATTCCTTAATTTTTCAGGAATAACTACGCGATTTCCATAAAACAAACATTTTTCTTCTGTACTCAGGGAGTCTTTCTTCAAATAGTACGGCCTTACTTCGTCATTAATTTGTTCTGACCATCGCCCTAAAATGCCTTTGTAAACTTCCGATAATATTTTATCATTCTGCATCTCGGTAGCAATATCATCTAATTTTATAGGCATTGAACTGAAACATACGTTGTTAATGCTATCTGTTTCAACATCCGTCGATCTGTTCAGAGGTAACCGTGAAAGTCCATCAGCATGTTTCATATCTGAACCTTTTTTGTATTTAATTTCAAAATCATACATAGATAAAAATATGGACCATCTTTGAATTCTACTTGCTGCTACTGCTGATAGATCTTTCTTGTTACCAAAAATTGCTCTTAACGGTTGGTGATCTGAGTGAATCGTAAATTTCAATCCGTATATATATTTATGAAACTTTCTAACCGAAAAAATTATTGCCAAGGCCTCCCTATGTAATTGCGAATAATTCCTTTCTGCCTCTGACAAAGTACTAGACACAAACATAACCGGTTTCTCTATGCCATTAATTAAATGAGATAAAACACCTCCTACGCCATAAGGACTGGCGTCACAAGAAATTATAATGGGTTTCGTCGGATCAAAATGGGTCAATGTCTCGATATTGGCTAAAAGTCTTTTGGTTTTCTCAAACACTATTTTATGCTCCTCACTCCATTGCCACTTACAGTTGTTGCTATTCAACTTGTACAAACATGCCAGTTCGCATGAAAAATTTGGAATAAATTTATGATAAAAATTTATCATCCCTAAGTAAGATGCTAATTGCGCTCTATTTTGTGGCTCTGGTGCGTCTAAAATTGCTTCAATTTTTTCCTTACTAGGCCTTGTGCCGTCTTTACTAATATGATAGCCCAAATAATGCAACTCATCCGCAAACAAAATACATTTATCCTTATTTATTCTCACATTATATTCCTTTAGTCTGTCTAAAACACAATACAATTTCTCTTTGCATTCCTCAAGATCCGAACCACCAATCAATATATCATCAAAATATACATGAACTTTATCCAAGCCTTTCAGAATTTCACATATTATGCCATTGAATATTTGAGGCGCAGTTTTCAAACCAAAAATCAATCTTTTATATTGAAACAACCCAACATGGGTATTAATCGTTAACAATTCCCTAGAATTTTCACCTACCTCGACTTGCAAATACGCTCCCATTAAATCTAATTTGCAAAATTTCCTCCAGCCTGCCATATTAGCAAAAATGTCATCTATGCGAGGAATAGGAATGTGTTCGCTCTCGACATATTTATTTATAGTGCGTTTACAATTAACGCATAATCTTATTGACCCGTTGCCTTTATTTACTATGACCAATGGACTTGCCCATTTACTTCTGGTTACTGGTACTAAAATTCCCTCATCACATAACCGCTTAATTTCATCCTCAACTTTTGATTTTAATCCGTATGGCACAACACTTGGTTTACAAAATATGGGAACTGAATTTTCTTTCAAAACTATCTCTGCTTTAAACTCTTTAATAACCGCATTATTTGATTTTTTAAACACCTCCTCATATTTTTCATCAACATCCATCAAACTATGCACACCCGCCTCACTTGAACTAGTCGGAGAAAAAAAACATCTCCATGTGGGAAATAAAACATCTAACCAACTTCTACCAAGCAAAGGTACAAAATCTTCATAAGTATCTAAAATAGTCAAATCTAGATTATACATTTTATCATTAACTAGCACATCTACCTTTATTTTCCCAAAAGTATTTAACGTTTTTCCTGAGATTAATTTCATTTTCCGATCATATGCTATTAATTTACAACTTTTAAACTTCTTATCTAAAATATTTTTATTTACGACACTTTCGCAAGCCCCTGTATCAATTTCAAATTCAATTTCTTCATTATTAACTTTTGCTCTTATTCTCAGCGCATTCGTCTTATCCACCGTACAATTATTAAGATATCTTAAATCACTAACATTACCTTCCTCTACATTCGATTGAACTCTTATCATACTATTAATTTTATTTCTCTCTCCTTGATTTGAGCGACAATGTTTTTTCATATGCCCATATACTCCACATGCATAGCAAACAGTGTGACCAGATTTTAAAAAAATATAGAGCTAAATCAGGTTAAAAATAGAGCTAAAAAAGGCTAAAAATAAATAAATAAAAGCCAAAAAATAAAGCTAAATTTTTATATTGCTTTTTAATAATATTAATTCATTATTCGTATTATAAATAACACATACTATGTAAAAACCTTTTTTTTAGTCATAATTTAAGTAAAATATGTTTTTAATCAGTAACCAAATCAAACTATGTATAGTTATGGAACAAAAATATCTTGATGAGCATTAAATTCAAACACATATTCATGTATGTATGCTCGTATAATAATAATGATTATAAAATAATTTTTTGTAATTCTTATGCCAGCATAAGTTAACCACAAAGAAAATAAAGTTAAGAAAAGTCTTAAGACTAAATTAAAATTGATAGCAATTCAAAACTACTTTGGTTGATATATATAAAAATAAAGTAAAAACAAAAAATATAAAATTAACATATAAAAAGTGATATCACATGAACGTATGTATGTATCTTTGTACAATGGTGAACATATATAAAAAAGCTCTTAAAGCTAATATACAAAAAGGAATAAATTCAAAGGCATCGGTTAATATAAAGTATAATATAGAACAAATTTGGAATCCTATAAGATTTGGATTCTTCGTTTGCACAAATTATGAGTATATTTACTAGATTTAAAAATTTTTAATTCCAAAAAATACTTTTTAACAAGCAAACGAATAAACTTGATAAATATTTGACTACATGTTAAATATTTCCTCAAATGAATATTCGTCTTCCTCTAAAGAGTTCGACAAAAAATCACTATTATTTGTATAAATAGATTTATCAAAATTTTTTATGAGATCATTTGTTATTTTAAAATTATGACAACATTTATTTATTCTTTTTAAGCCACATCTTATATAGAGAAGTGAATTTACTGTATTTAAAGTAAATCTGTTTCTAATTTTCGTTTTTATGAGATTCATTCCGCTGAATACGCGCTCAACTTCAGCGTTACTGAAAGGCAAAACTAAAAATTTCATCACAAAAATAGATAATTCCCTAAAGGGGTTTTCATTTAATGCATTCTTATACTCAAAAACATTGATCCAAAATTCTATTGTTGAATTTTGATTAGGCCACTCGTAACAATTTAATTTTTGCCACTGTAATTCTAAATCAGAAATTTCATCTAGTTTTAAAATTGTCATTTCTTCTTTAAAATTCTCATACAAAGTACATTTTATTTTCTTGAGACTATTTTCTAAAGAAAGAAGTTTGTTTGTTGCAGTGATGAAATATTGTTTGGCAAACGTTGGCGTAATTGATATATTAATTGTTTAATAAAATTTTGGCAAGTACATCTTATATCTTTTTCTGTTTCAGAATCTATTATTTGTCTTTTCGAAATCAGATATTGTTCAAAACTATAATTAAAATAAGGTATTGGAGTTAAAAAATCTTCCAAATCAGATTTTAACGGATCAAATGGTTCAGTTTTCAAAATAATTTGATTTGCAAGATCTTTCAATAATAAATAAATAAACTTCTGAAAGCAATAATGTGGGATCTGCGTCGTTGCTTTCAAACATTTTGTTTACTTTTTGAACATCTGATAGTAACGGTTTCAAAAACTTTAAATAAAGTAAATTCTTTTCATTATACAATTTTTTCAAAATTTTAGCTTGATGACACGACTCAGAAACAGCTGCAATTTCAAAATGGGTTTTTAGTTCTAACCATTGGTTTTCAATTCGATTTACAGCTGTTTCTATTGACAGCCATCTAGTGTCACAAGCTCTTACTAACTTAAGTGGCTGCATATCACAATTAATTGCTGCATATATGTTTTTATAGTTCTTTTGTCTTAAACTTGATTTTGAAAATCAATTATATGTTTCTGCCACTAAATATTCAATTTCGGACGGCAAACTTTTGGACGCATGTGAAACAGATAATTGTATCGAATGACAAACGCAAGGAACTAATACAATTTTATCGTTTTTTTTCTTTTAAATTTGCGATAACACCACGGTTCACCCCGGTCATAACTTTTGCGTTGTCTGTTCCTAAGCCTACCATATATTTTATATCTAGATTAAAAGCATTTAAAATTTTTAAGATAGCTGAAGAAATTCCGAGAGCTGTTGCTTCTTCTAGAGCATACAAATGTAAAAATGTATTTACGATATGCTTTAATGACTAACTGTAGTACCGAATTACTACACCTTAATGTTTTTCCACAGTAATATCGGTTGACTCGTCTATTATAAGACTATAATGACTTCCCTTAATGTCGTCTGTCAACAATTGCTTGAAATGTGGTGCCAAAATAGAAGTAATGATAGCGGTACATTTTGTTCGCCCCAAAGACATTGCCACCGCCGGTTTGCTGTCATTGAAAATATTTTTGTGCATCTTTACCATGTGATCTACAGACCTAATAGAAGTATGCACCGCCACGAACAATGCATCAGACAACTCAGCTTCTTTTTTCTTCGTACAGCTACTTGAAGTTTGAAACTCTAATGTTTTTTGATTTTTGGTCTTGAAAGGTGATGCAGCAGCTACAAGCTTACTTGTCCTCCCATGCGTTAACAGGTTACTTAATTTTGATTTCAATGTACAATGACAGTATTTACATTTTACCTGTTTGTCATTTACTTCAACAATCCACTTCGAAAGTCTCGAATCATTGAACCAGCTTTTTCTCAATTTTTGCGTGTATTTTCTAGAATTTAAAACGATACTTAATTCCTTATACTTTTCTTTTCAATATTAAAACTACCTTTTGCTAGTACTAGGTGAAAATTCATCTTCTGTATCACTACTACAGCTATGCACAATTTGCTTATCATTCGACTCATTTCTTTTTAAGAATCTATATGTATAAGTAATTAAAAATAATACACCTTACTTATAGTTTTATATTAATACTACTGACCTTTCCATTTTCCTTTTTATTAATTTTTTAATTTAATAGGTAGGTATAAAGTATGAATTTAAGAAGCCACAATAAAAGAAGAAAACAAAATGTGTACAAAAGTACATTTCAAAAAAGATTATAGCAGATATTGAAACATCGCATTGTTTTCATATATGTGTGTAGATCATCAAGCTGTCAAAAACAATAGTGAAAAAATAACTGCAAATCTCCTACTACCACCTTGTTTAACTTTAAAGAATTACTTGCTGACTTATTGTTTCTGTGATGCCAGATTTTAGCTGTTTGAGACTAGTTTATAAGGTTACCAATATATCTTTATTTTATTGAACTTTCTTTTTTTATTATGTACATATCATAAAATCATTGGAATACAAATAGAAAAAAAGGCTAGAAAAAGCCAAATTCATTTTTTAAAAAAGCTTAAAAAAAAGCTTAAAGCTAAATGAAATATATCAAGCTAAATCCAAAAAAATAAAGCTAAATTTAGCTCGAAAAAAGCTAATATGGTCACACTGATAGCAAACCACGTTTCTTTTTCTTTGATGTTGCTGCGTTTGATTGGTATGATATCTGCCCGAACTATAACTGCGACTTTGGCTCCGCTGCTTGCTTCTGCTTCTCTGCTGCTGATTATAGCGTGATATATGATGATAACTGTTCTGATTTTTGTTGCTTGTTGATATTGCATTTACATTGGATTCACTGTGTTTCATTATTTCTAACTGTTTTCCAGTAATTTCCATAGATGATGCAATAAGAGTTGCTTTCTCAAAAGATTTCAAATCTGGCTCATTCAGCAATCGAGCCTGGATTTTATTTGATTCAATTCCACAAACGAATTGTATTAAAAGGGCCTTGTCTTGAAACAACCCAAATTCACAGTCCTGTGCCATTTGCTTCAGTTCAACGATATATTCCTGTAGCGTTTCATCTTGCCGTTGATTACGTTTAAAAAATTTAAAGCACTCTGCTATTATGTTTTTCTTTGGCCTTAAATGTGCTGTTAACTTTTCAATTAATTCTTCATACAATATACCAGTATCTGTTTCTTTCTTTGGTGCAATTATCGACGTTAGTACTTTGTACAATTCGGGACCACCCAAGCTGACCAGAACTGATATTCTTGCACTATTTGACACAATTCTATTCAGCGTCAGCAGGTGGTTTAGCCGTCTAGCATATAAAGCGAAATCTTCTCCTATCGTATAAGGCTCAATAGATCCAACAAACATTGTTGTTTCTGAAGTCATTTTAACTTCTTTAACTTCACCGGCTGCAGCTTCATTTGCCATAATATTTTATATTTTTAATACACTTTATCCTCGTCGCCAATGTAATATCTTTAACAGCGAGCGTACAGCGAACAATGACACACGTTAATGGTTGAGCTTAGACTGACTTTATTAAAAAGAAAAAGAATGACAATTACTTAAAACTAATAGAACTTAGAGTTACCAGATTATATACATATCACTGTCGTACGTAACATTATGTTACCTTGAAAATCGAGCAAAAAGTTAAAAAAAAAATTCGATGTATTTCCACATATCAAATCACGCTTATAACACCGTTTATCTTAAGATATTGATTTTAAAACCTTAAAAATACTACAATTTAAATTCACAACTAAACAAATATATTAAGTTTTGGCGATTTTTGGCGATAAAGGTGAGAAAGAATCTGACAATCCTGTGGTCAGCCTACTCAGAAAAATCCAAACAATATAAAAATGTGCATAAGAAACAAATTTAAAGTACAGAAAAAAGGCCAAACCACAATGTGCTTAAGTTGGCTTACCCCCCGTTTCCACATCTAAGTGCAAGTTCAAAAAACTCAAAACACTTTTTGTTAAGTTTTATGAAACTGACATTTCGTCGGCTTAAAGTGTAAACCTGCTAAATTCACTTTTTTAGAAAATTGAGATTTTAATGCCGTATGGTAGAGAAAGATATGCCTCGTCGACCATCATGTAGTTTTTGTTCAATTTGAGTCCTAAAGTGTGTCAAATCAACAATATTTTTGGTATTCCTCTCAAGCAGCAAATAGGAAAAATAAAAAGTTGTTTGTCTCTTTTGTAAAATTTGCTAAAAGGGAGTTATCAGAATAACACTCTAAGCCGACGATTTGCTAAAACTAATTCCACATCCCGTACGGAATCAAATGTTTTTTGATTTTGTTTTTTTTTTTAATACATTTGAGATACTTTTTGTTAAGTTTTGACAGCAGGTTAAGCAAGGCTTATGCATTTTATGGTTGGGCCTGATATTTTCGAGCTTTCGAATTAAGGTGACCAGCAAGCAGAAAGCCTCTAGCTGAATAAAATTTAATACCTATAATTGACCACAGATAATTGTTCTTTTTTTTTGATTTGAGTGTCCTTTAAGAAACGTAATGTGTTGTTTCCAGGCGACAAGCAAACAAAATCTACTTCGTTACTAATGTGCTGTTTTCACAACACAAATGATCGAACATGTAGTAAAATTTATATGAAAAACACTCAAAAAACTGAGTGCTTTTGATATATATTTTACTACACTTTTAGTCACTTGTGTTGTGAAAACAGCACATACATTTTGACGTCATCTACCTCAAATCTAGCTGTGCTTTCTGATGCAACTATGTGTTTTTTTCATACAGCACTAAAAAATAATTCTCTGTACGCCAAAAAATTTACATTTTGTAAAAAAAAAAAATTATAAAAAAATTAAAGCTTTTAAGCATTCGTAAAATTGCTTTGGGCGAAGAATCAGACCGCACGTCCTTGTCACAATCTTTTAAATGGTACCAATATGGGCCAATATGGTACTCCTTGTCGCTTTTGCAAATTTTGAAAGCGAAGCAACACTGGTAATAAAATTAAAAGATGGCGCGCATTGACAGTAATGAAAGTCATATTAATAAATTTGAAAATTTAAATAAAATAAATTGTGAGGATTTGCCAAAAGAAAAAAATAAAAAGATTAGAAAGACGCATTAAAAAGTAACCATATGTATGTTTAATGCACTTGCCGAAGACCCCAGAAATGATGGGGACTAGGTTTTTTATATGGGCATTTCCAGCGAAAAGTCTCCTTTTTGTAACGTAACGCCAACAAGTAATTAAAAGGTTTTCTCTAAAAATTTTAAATGTACATATAATTTACTTTTTAAAATTTGGATGTAAAGCGCAACTAGCTCAACAATTAGTAGCAAAAGGTATAACGTTTGAACAACATTGTCGCAAAATACCAGTTTATTTGCTTGCTTTGCAAAAAGTAGACTTTTCGCTGGAAATGCCCATATTTAGGTCACATATACTCCGTTAAAAGCTGTGTTTGAGTACTTTTACACTAAAATGCAGTAAATGAGTAAATTAAAAAATTTGCTCTCACAAAAAGCTGATGTTCAAAAAAGTACGCGAACGCAAAATTTGTAAAAATTCGTAAAATAAAAGCATATAATTAAACTATTGAAAAATGTTTACACTTTTGACTAATTAACTCGTTTTCTTATCGGTACTCGATTAAATACATTGTATAACACAAATATTTTTTTAATCTTTCATATTTGTTTTTTTTATTTTATTCGGTACTGCTAATTTGTGTCTGGGTTAATTTAGTCTAAAGAACATTAAGAATTTTCTTGTTATTGATTACTTAAAAAACTAGTGCAGTTCTAAGTACCCAAATAAAGGGTGGTTAAATTGTAAGGACCGATGTTGAATGTGAACCACACCTAAACGCCAAGTTTTTTTCCGAATTTTATTTGACATTTCTCTATTTCAGACTTACTCAATTTGAACCATGGAGAGATACACAATCCAACAACGTGTTAAAGTTATCCAGACTTATTATGAAAATGGATGATAAATTTCGAAGAAAATCATCTTCAGTGATGAGGCACATTTTCACCTCAGTGGATTTGTCGATAAGCAGAATTTCCGCATTTGGGCGAATAATAATCCAAGAGTGATTGTCGAAAAACCAATGCACCCACAAAGAGTGACTGTTTGGTGCGGTTTATGGGCTGGCGGCATCATCGGGCCGTATTTTTTCCAAAATGAGGTCGGTCAGGCAGTTACTGTGAATGGTGTTCGCTATCGTGAGATGATAACGAACTTTTTATGGCCCGAATTGGAAGATATGGATGTGGACGATATGTGGTTTCAGCAGGACGGTGCCACTTGCCACACAGCTAACGAAACAATGGCTCTTTTGCGCAACAAATTCAATGGCCGTGTTATCTCACGTAATGGCGATGTCAATTGGCCGCCAAGATCATGTGATTTGACACCGTTGGACATAAAACACCCTGATAAAACACCCTAAATAAAGCTAAACTTAAGCTACGGTCACACTTGGAAAATATTTGGCGAAAAAGACGTAACCAAATATAATTTAACTAAAATATAAGTTCCTTTAATTGCAATATTTATTTTGATTATAATACTAAATCATTTAAAAAAACAGTTTTGTTGTGTCTGGCAATATAATTAGTTTATTTTTTGATATTAAGACCATGTTAAATCTTAAACTTATTTGGTCAAATATGTAATAAATGTGACCGTAGCTTAATACAATAACAATTTATATTCTAAGTTAGGGGTTGGTTAAGTAATAATGCTATCATAACAAAATTTGGTACGTCACAGTTTTATAGGACTAGAAATGACACTGTGAAATTTCGTGAAGATCGGTCCGTAATTTACCCTAGGCCCCATATAAACCGTACTCCAGGAAAACAGTTTATTACGCCTTAAGCCGTAATTAATAATGGTATCATAACAAAATCTTTTACGTCACAGTTTTATAGTACTAGAATTCGCCTTGCAAAACTTCGTGAAGATCGGTCCATAATTTACCCTAGGCCCGATATAAACCCTACTTCGAAAAACAGTTCATTACGCCTAAAATCGTAAAAAATTATGCTATCAGAATAAAATTGAATATTTCACAGTTTTATAGGACTAGAAATAACACTAATAAATTTCGTATTGATCGGTCTATAATTTACTATAGGCCCCATATAAAGCCCACTCTGGTAAATCAATAAAGTACGCCTGAAACCGTAGCAGATATTGATATTGCGGTAAAATTTCTTCCAACTTGGCTTCATATGGTCAACAAAAAGTCATGCAATTATATACGGTCCATAATTTACCTTAGATTCCATAGTAAGCAGCCTTCTGAAATTCACTATAAACGCTAAAACTAATTTCACCACTGTATTGAAATTTATTAAAATTAATGTTTTTTAAAACCAGCAATCACTCTGCAGAATTTTGGGTTGATTGGTCCATAACTTACCATGGCTCTTACATAAATTCCCCTCTGAAAATAATTTAAGTTCGGCTTAAACTGTTACAAATAGTGATATTGTACTCAAAAGAGTTAAAATTGCTAAAAAAAAAAGCATAAAACTTTCTGATAATTTAATATAGGTCTAAACCGCAACTGATTTTAATACTGAAGTCTGTTGTTATAAAGATAAATTAATAAAAAGTAGATATCATATAAAAATATTGGAACTGTCGGTGGAGGGTATCAAAGATTCGGCACAGCCTATTAAAGCACTCTAACTTGTTTTTACTAAATATATTACAACAAAAAGTACTACCACGTCACGTCAGCATCTCTTGATTAAACTAATGTCGGGCAGACACCTGTGTTGTCTAAGGTAAATACTACCAACTAATATGTTAGACATATTTTTGGTTTATCTTACACAGCGTTTACATTTGTCAGTACTGGCAAGACAGTAAGCATATACATATTAGTTGGCAAAACAATGCAAAAACAAAATAGCTGTAATAGCGTTTATGCATTAGTGAAAAAGTTTGAATGAATTGCTACTGTCTTGACAGTACTGGCAAATGTAAACGCCATGTTACTAATCTGCCGATTTTATGTAAGTTCCCTTAACAAACACACGGTCAACCAAACGTGCGAACATTGTGACCCCGATTCAGAGAGTGTTTTTGTGTCGATCGACATTCACAAAGGTTATTTAAAGACTAACCGTTACAAGCTTTTGTACGAAAAAAAATTGATTTTATTTGTTTTGGGAAATTTATTTCTATTAAATATGAAATATTTCTTGAAATATTAATAAAAATTATTTCAAGCTTAAAAAAGGCTTATAAAACCGTTTTTCTATAAAATTTCGTTTAATAAACGTTTTACAAAGAAGGGGGTTAACATTTTTATTTCGAATTAATTCATTTTAACTTTATTAAAAACTTCCTTACAGAATTTAATTACAATTGATAACTATGTAACAGTGGGGAATACTGTGCAACAATATGTAGTTTTAAATGCTAACAGCCGTATTCATAAAAATTTATTGATGATTAATTAACCGTTTTTAAGCAAAAATTGCTAAATTTGTATTCATAAACGAAAAATAGTCTATTGAACCTTTAATAAACCATTCATAAAGTAAGAAAATTTATTGTTGGATTTGCCCTTCTTTAAACCAAAAATAAAATGACATTTTAAAAGGTGTTTGCATTTTATGATATTATTTTTGTGAAATATGTTGAAAAATAATTACAAAAATGTTTAATTATTACAACGGACATTGCAAATACATTTTACTAATTTTTTTTTTTATTTTAGACAGCCAATTTAAGGTTATATTGATAATTATTTAAAAAAAATTTGTATGATTTAAATGAATATGTTCAGGGGCAAATGCAGATGTTCTCTTTAATTATTTATTAAATTATTGCAACTAGTTGTGTTTTTTTTTCTTAAAAACAACAAATTATTGTTCAAAAATATAAAAATAAATAAAATAAATAAATCATAATAATAGTGATGTTAATAAAAAAGTAAACAAACTTTTTATTCGAATACTTTCTTATCGTATATTTAAAAAAAGTTCAAACAAAAGTTTTTATGATACCTTTCGGAAACATTTTGTTCAGAAACTAAAATAATATGTAGTTTTATTTGATAAGAATAATTTTGAAGGTCTACAATTAAAAAAAAAATTATAAAAAAAATTTAAATATAGAATATCATGTTAACCGAATAGAAGTTTCGTGCATCACTAACAATAAAATGGCAGCCAAATATAAAGAAAGTTGCCATACTTAAACAGAAAATCGCTGCAATCAGTTAATAGTAAAAAAGCTGTTATTGTACGTTTATGAATACAAATTTTTATAAGAGGTTTATAAGACAAAAAGCGTTTAATAGTTATTACATACTATAAGCTTAAAATAAGAACTTTTTATGAATATGGCTGTAATATTATAAGTATAACATTAGCAAATTAAAATATGTATACATATGTATACTTATGTATGTATGTATGTAGAATGTACAGTGTGCACACATTCTAACACAAACAAGAAAAAAACTACCAACAAAAGAACTCAATCAGCTCCAATTATTGGTATCCCTTTTCAATCTCGTTATTATCACAGTCTTTGCTTTACCACGATCTCATCCCCAACAACTAGTAAATCGCTCAATTATCTCTTCCTCTTGTTTTTCAATTGTTAGTATTGATTTTCCTTAAAAAGTGCGCGGACGTCTTAAAAAATTGTGAAATTATTGATTTGTTTTATGAGATAAAGTTAATTAATTAAAATTGTAATTTGACTTAGAATACACATTCGAATAAACATGAAAATTTGTTAATTATGTAATAAAATTATTGTAATTGTGTTAATAAATAAATAAAATGTGTGTGTAAGTGTATTAGCAAAGATTTTTTTCAATAATTTGCATTGTCATTGTGAAATATTCTGCTGCAGTTGTTCGCTTACTTTTGTTTAACTCGTGACGTCATTGTTCGGCCAAAATAAAAATTGAAATATTTTACTACAAAGATTTCAATAATTTTAATATCTCAAAGTTCATTCAAATTTATTAAAGATTTTATACAAAAACCTTGAGAAGAAGTGCTACATTTTATAATAAAAATAATGTTGGCTGCAGCGCTGCTTTAATTTTTTCCGCAGCAGACTTTAAGTTCATCCAAGTTGTTATTGTTTTTGTTTCGCAGTAAAGTAAACAGCAAGTGGTTTTGATTTTTTTGTGATTGTTGAAGAGAAAATAGATATAAATTGTAAGAGAAAACAATGTTATTTTAAAGAGTAAAATTATTTGAATAGATTTGCTTAAATGTAAATAAATATGAATACATATTATGGATTTAATAAAATTTTGTGATGTTGTGAATATAATTAAATTAATTTCAACTTAAATTCCCAATTTTTTTTTGTTTGAAAGACACTGCTCCAAGGATATGAAATCGCAAATGCAGTATGAAAATTATGGAGATAGTTTTGATACACATTTTTTTTTTTATAAATGTATTATTTTTTAAATTTCGTGCTCGTATAAATACAAAAAAAACAACAAAATAATAAAAAATAAAAATTCATTAATAAGAAATTTCATTTTTTATGAATATAATAACGAGCACATTAAAAAATCCAAGCAGTTAAAATTTCTTATATATAACAGGTAATTAATTATTTTATTTATTCAACTAATATTTTTACAAATTAATTTCGTTCATTTTTATAACCAAAAACTGTCTGTTTTAAGCCCAATTTCAAGCCCAAATATTTTATGTATAAAAAAGCATAATGGTATAAACACAACTGGGACGAACGACGAACTTCGCATAGTACGACGAATTCGTCGGCAAGAATTCGTTGCGTAAATTCGTCAAATGAGACACAATAAGTGCGCGAATTGCAGGTATTAATGTGACTTGATTTTTTTTGTAATTTATAAAAATAAATACCTTAGACGCTAGATTATAAAAACATTTTTATCTTTTTTTACTAGCAATAAATTTTATTAAATTTAGCAAACTTAAATTAGTTTTTGGGTTTGTTTCAAATTTTGCAATTTTTCGCGAATTTAAGCCATGTTTGCGATTTGTTCCTGTAAGTTTTCTGATTCTTTACAGCTTTGCCTTGCCGATTTATAATAAATAGTACCCTTTGCTATCATGTCGCTGTTAGCAAATTTTTGCAAATTTCCGCTAATTAAGCAATTTTTAACGAATTTTTGCCATTCCTAATAGTCTAAGGGATTTTTAATCAATTTTTGGGGTCTTTAAAAAATGAAATATTTTCGCGAATTTTCGCTATTTTTGCAAACTTTTTTTATTATTATCGGATATTTTAATTTTTTTAACTGATTAGCGATTTCCAAAAAAATTTTTGCGTTTTTTTCAATTTTGCAATTTTTGCGAATTTTAGCCATGTTCGCAATATAATCGATTTTTATCTGTAAGGGTTGTGATTCTTTACAGCTTTAACGATTTTTAAAAGATATTAGACATTGCTATTTTGCTGCTGTTAGCAAATTTTTGCGAATTTCCGCTAATTTGGCAATTTTTAACGAATTTTTGCTATTCCTAATAGTCTAAGGGACTTTTAATCAATTTTATGGGGTCTTTAAAAAATGAAATATTTTCGCGAATTTACGCTATTTTTGCAAACTTTTTTTGTTATTATCGGATATTTTAGTTTTTTAATTGATTTAGCGATTTCCAAAAAATTTTTGCGTTTTTTCAATTTTGCAATTTCTGCGAATTTTAGAAATTTTTACCGAATTTTTGCCATTCCTTATAGTTTTAGAGACTTTTAATCAATTTTATGGCTTGTTTGAAATATCAAAAATTTTCGCGAATTTTCGGCATTTTTGCAAATTTTAGCCAAGTTCGCAATAGAAGCTATTGTTGCCTGTGATTCTTTACAGCTTTCACGATTTAGCTGCGGTTAGCAGTTCATGTCCCAATTTATTCGTCGTTCGTCTGCGTAAGAAATAGAAATAAACCTATCGCAGTGTTCGTTACGCAGGACGAGTTTCGGTCTACACAATGATTGTGTGCATTTTCATACATACCAATTTGTTCTATTTTTGACGACGAATATTCGTTGCGAATAATTCGTCGTTCGTCCCAGTTGTGTTTCTTGCATAAAAACCAAATTTGATTGTTTTAGATAATTCTTGATGGAAGCTTCGTTCCAAAAGTCTTTTTTTTTGGGACATCCGCTTAGGTGCTAGATAAAACAATGAACCGATTTTCTCTGAAAGGAAATCATTCATTTATGCCGAACTATGTTGCTTAAGCTCGTTCCATATTTCCGCTTTTTAGCCTAAAGTCTTATTATTGTTTAAGCTTGTTCTGTATGGCCAATATCGTGACGAAAGTCATTTTACGATGGATACTTGCTTGGGTGCCGGTGAAATTATAGCCTGATTGGGCTCATTTTCTGTTTTTTGTTTATTTAGTGTGTAGTTTATTAAAATATGGTATGAAATAAAAATCATAAAAAAATTCAGATAAATTAATGAAATACAAAATATAACACTTGTCGACAACGTTTTGAAAGGATATAAATTGTCAATGTTTTGTAATGCGGCGCTTTGAAACACTACATTTTGTTCGAATACAAAGCAATTGACCTTTGGGAAATAAGTCTATAATTCAAATTATTATTAAAAAACAAGAAATTTGAAATGTTTGTGTATAAACATTAGAGGCGTGCACAAATCAACTTACACACAATAACGTACACAAAAAGAATAATACTACGTTCGCTGCGATGTGCGTTGTACTATTTAAATAAGTCACACGAACTTCATGAGAAAACACAAGTAACATACAAAACACGATTTGCTTAGAGAAAATGACTTGTATGACTATGGAAGTTACCAAGTGGTCTTGAAAGTTATTAATTCATTCGGTTAATTTCAATACATCAGCAGTGGGCGCTGGTTTGCCTGGATTTCTAGAAATAAATCCAAAGTACGATTTTGATTCTAATCCAAACACTTATTCCAGAGATATAACCCAATTGTTATTTAATTTTTTCTTTTTGACCCAACTTTGAGCTCAATGAACGTTTCCTTCCTTCGTCCTACCCCCCTTTTTTGGCTAATTTATTTTTTTCAAACCTCATGAAAAAAAGGCACTAGGCCGCATCTAAACCTGTTAATAAGAAACTCCATACATCACTTACCCATCCTTAATGTACAGCAAGTACACTGTGAATAAGTTTTCATTGTCAGTTTTTCTGGTTTTTCCCCTAAGCTAATCCCGAGAAGCTCTACGCTAGACTGCAGGATATATACGAGAGTCTCTGGCAGGAATGGAACATATTTAAAATTGTTCAAAGTATGTCTAATACGCATATTTTCCAACAATAAATTTATGAAATTCCACGCACTAATTTGCCGATAACTTGTTCAATGATGGTTGAACGCTGTAATAGTTCCGTTCTTCACGCGATTCGAATAAATTGCCTAAAATTACGTTACAATCAGGCTTGCCATTTTAGCACTTTTAGTGCTAGATCTAGTCCTTTTTTTCTAAGTTAGCACACAGGGCTGTGGAGTCGGAGTCGGAGTCGGAGTTGAGGAGTCGGAGTTGAGGTTTTTGTACCGGAGTCGGAGTCGGAGTCGAAGTACCCACAAAAACTAGCGACTCCGACTCCGACTTTTTTGCATTACAATTTTTCTAATACTTTTCAAAATAAAAAATTTTAATGACCAATTTCTCCAATTCTTTTTAAATATCAATTCATATTTAAATATAATTTTTTTTCCTTCCAATAATTTCTCAAGCTCAAGGTCCGTTTTATATAAAGAATATTTATTTAAAAATTATCCAATATTTCGCTATCTCAATGGATAGCTTCTTCAGGGATTTTTTTTATATTTCAAACAATTTTATAAACAAAATTTAATGAAAAAACAAAATTGTCAATTATGAAAATTAATAAAAATAATACACAGGAAACAAAAATTATTCTATTACATTTTTGTAAACTTATTTAATTTCCTATCTTATTCTTATAAATTAAATGTCTGTAATTTTGAGCTACATTGTCCGTATCTGTCTTAAAATTAATTCTTTGTTCCATTGGTATGTTTATAATTTGCAACATTTCTAACATGAAACGTCGTTTGTAGTTTGTTTCTGTATTTAAAACTGTTGTATTTTCAAAATCTGGTGTATGATTGAAATTGGCACAATGCAATGACAATGCAGTTTTTTGAGAAGATGTATTTTTGTATTTTTGATCAGATCTATGTCCTGCTAATCTAGTTTTTAATTTGTTTTTTGTGGTACCTATATATACTTTACTACATACTTCATTATCTTTACCCTTACAAGGTATCTTGTAAATAATATTAGATTTATCTAATTTTTCTGTCTTATCTTTCATTTTACTGAATAATCTATCCAATGTATTATAAGTTTTATGAGCCATCCTATAATTATTCATATCATAAATATTAGAATTTTGCAATCGTTCTGAAAACATTGGTACATAAGTTAAAGACTTATAAATTTTAGGTTCAGTTACCGTATTTACACTACCTTCCCTATGTCCTTTGTACTGCCCAATCAATTTACAAATCAATTCTCTTGGGAAATTATTATCCCCTAAAATATTTTTGATTCTCATCTTATTATTCCTATGAAAAACTATATCACTAATATTTAAAACCTTATCTATAAAATTTTTGGCAGTATTTATAATAACCCTTCTCGGATGTTTCGAATAATAATTAATAATTCTTCCTGAAGAAATTGGCTTTTGGTACCAATCTACTAATAAGTTATTCTCCTTCCTTATAACTAATGCGTCTAAATATGGAAGTTTATGATTACATTCCCTTTCAATTGTAAATTTAATATTCTGGTGAAAGGAGTTAAATATGTTTAACATATTTTCTATTTCACATTCTGAAATAATACAAAATAAATCATCCACATATTTTGTAATAATTTTTGGTTTAATAGATAATCTTCTAATACATGAATCAAGTAGCTCCTCCATAACTATATCCGCTACAACAGGAGAAGCTGGAGAACCCATAGGCAATCCTTTTTGTTGAGAATAAATTTTGTTATTATATTGAAAATATCTACTATCAACTATGCAAAATTTGAGAATTCTTAAAAATAATTCCCTTTCAATAGTTGTATGTTCTCTAATTATGTTCCATTTTTCTTCTATAATACCTAAGGCTACATCTATAGGTATACTAGGAAACAATGATATTACATCTAACGAAATTATCTTCTCCTCATTTTGTATCTTAATGTTCTTAATCCTATCCTTAAATTGTAATGAGTTCTTTACATTATATACTGAATTTTCTGTTATCTTCCTAAGAATTCCCGTTATATATCTGCTAAGTTCATGAGATGGAGCATTGATGCTCGAACAAATTGGTCTTAATGGAAATGTTTCCTTGTGCACTTTCGGAACTCCATATAATTTGGGTGCTGTAGCAGTTGTTGTTTTAAGTTTTTTCTTTTCAAAAGGTGTTATTATCTCTAATTTAAATAATTTCTCCACTATATCATTATTTGTCTGTTGTAGTTTATTCGTTGGGTCTTTTGTCAATATTCTATATGCGGAGTCATCACTAAGAATATCCTTCATTCTCGAACTATAGTCATGTCTATTCATCGCAACTGTAATATTACCCTTATCTGCATTCAGAACTAAAATGTCCTGGTTAATTTTCAAAAATTTTTCAGTTTTCTTAACATTGTTAAGAATAAACTTATCTCTATGAGACAATTTAATTCTACTCATATGACCGTCAATTATAGTAGTTAGTCTAGTCCTTGCTATTTCCTGTTCCTCCTTACCTCTAATAGTCTGAACAAAATCTTCTCCATCTGCTATCATCTTAAGAACTGGAAAGTGTCTTTTTGTGATGGGTAATGCATGTTTATTTCCCAATGAAAGAGTCCATTGTGTATCTATTGGAATGTCAATATCTGATTTATTTATAAACCACTTTTTGTTAAATTTAATACCTAATTCTTTTTTCTGTAATTCAACCAAATGATTGAACTTTTTCTTGTGTATATCCTTAACCCTACCATTTAGTTTCAATGCTAATCTATCTTCATATTTTATATATTAACAAATATTTTTGTAGTCATGTTCATGAATATGACTTGAAATCAGCTGTAGCTCCTGTGGTGAAAGCATTAAGTGAACTACATTTGAAGTTCCAACCTTCAAGGTGAATTATAATAGAATAAAAGGAAAAGGAACTCGGAAAAATACATGACATTGTTCCAGATATAATTCCCATCAATGTGGGGGTTAACCCGAAAAATGATTTGAGAATACTTTTATCTGCTCACTTTAGGGAAAATTGGAGAGATAATAAAGACTTGCAATTTAAAATTTTGGTCTTGGACAATAATAATATTGAATTAGGAACGGAAAAATGCAATGGCGAGTACACTGAAGAAAAAGATTTAAATTTAGTTGTTTAAAAATTCACATAAAACTACATCAAGCCACATTTTGAAAACTTTACAGCAGACCGCGCAAACATGTTGATAATCGCAAATGATGTTTATGTTATAAAAATGTGCATTTGTACGAATATTTTATATGATCCTAACATATTTTTTTTATGTCGATGATATACTTAAAAAATTACGTCATAAAAGGTTCGTTACATTCTATGGTACTGTTCCATGCCTTGAGACAAACAGCACCAAGTCCAACAACAAAAGGGGTGCTATTTCCCAAAAATAATAGAAGGCTAACAACATTTTTTTACGTTACATTTCTCTTCAAAATGTGTTATATAAATTGTAGAACTAACAACTGAAGGCGCATCTGCATGTTTTAATAAACTATATTAAATTTTCCTGAGAATGATTTGACTTAATAAATAAAACAAGACCAAAATGGCAGTGTCTGAATTTATGTATGTTTATTAAAAACAAAAGACCTTACTTCACAATTTTCAAAAAAGGACTGTCCTTTGCCTCTATTAATATTGTGGTAAACAACACTAAGTACACTTGATGCCTTTAACGTCTAAGCCAATTGGACTTGGTGTTGTTTTCAACTTTTCTATCTCGAAAGCTACATTAGATAGGACTTATGGAAATTCACACATCTATAAATTCCAACAGTATTAAAAACGTTATTTGAAAAAGATGTGAATTGGTGTAGTTTATCTCTCCCCTACAGAACTATTTTTACATTTTTTAGCACTGTTTGCATAATTTTAATAAATTAATATAACCTTTAAAATATACTAAAGTTCAATGATCCCATACGGATTGAAGCAAAACTCGTTTCTTTCGAAAGTTCGTAACAAAACTCGTTCGTTCCAAAATTAAATCCATTATTTTTCTATATTTCAGTTGGTTTTAATTTCTAAACTGTTGAGTTATAAGTCAAGAATGTCATAACACTTTAGAATTAAAAAAGTTCAACTCAATTGGTCTATTTAATCGGGCGCTATATGTTTTCTGCATTTTTTCCAAAATCCAAATAAAATATTTTGCAGCTTTCCTACTCATATAGTAGGTTAAAGCTCAATGCGCGGCACGTTAGAATTAAAATATCGATTTGAAATTTTTACAGAATCATTTTGTTGCTATATTTAACCATTTAACAGGTACTAAATTAAAAAAGAGTTTAAAGTCAAATAAAAACTAGTCTCTTAAATAATGCTTGGTTAGAGTAGGAGTCGGAGTCGGAGTCGGAGTCGGAGTCGGAGTCGGAGTCGTACTTAAAAAATTTCACCAAAAGGAGTCGGAGTCGGAGTTATAACTTTTTCTTAACGACTCCACAGCCCTGTTAGCACAAAAGATTTCGGGTACGCTGAATCCAGTGGAGCCCGACGTTTTTTTTTAGATTGGCTCTGGTTTTCGAGATATACAGTTATTTCCAAAATGAGAAGGTTGCACAACATATGTTCGCGTAACTCAAAAACGGTTTAGTTTATTGAAATTACTAAAAAAATTCCGCAATTAAACTTCCTTTAAGAAAAGTAAAACTTTTTTCTAATATGAGCAGTCGTTTTTGAAACATATTTTTTTTTTTTTTGAAAAAAAAGTTAATTTGTTTATCAAATTTCGAAATTTTTATTTTTTAAAAATTCATAAAAAATTAAAAAAATGCATCTAATTTTTTGCAGACAAATAAAAAACGAAGCTGCAAACAAAACAAGCCATAAATAAATAAAATCTGTTTCCAACTTTTGATTTTATTCTCAAATTTCATAAAAAGCAATATTTGTATGGGAGCCCCCCTAAAAGGTGGTGATAAATGGCAAGTATGTCTCGAGAAAATGTTAAGGACAAAAAACTAATTGAGGTCGGTTATACATTTTATTTTACTAGGGGCAACCCCTGGGCTTTTATGGGACTTTTATTCAATATATTTCTAGCCTGCATTGAACATTTTGTATGGGAGCCCCCTTAAAGAATGGAGATAGGCGGTAGGTATGTAAGATGAAAAATAAAGTGGAGTTGGTCATATATTTGACCCATCTAGGAGCATCCTAGGCGCTGCAGTTGCCAAATTTAAGAATTTTTTACAAAATGTTCAATGCAGACTAGAAATATATTGAATAAAAGTCTTACTTACGTTTCTTAAAGGAAATTTTATTGCGGAATTTCGGTTTTTTTAGTAATTTCAATAAACTAAACCGTTTTTGAGTTAGGCGAACATATTCCTCCATTTTCGAAATAACGGTATATCTCGAAAACCAGAGCCAATCTAAAAAAACTGCGGGCACCACTGGATTCAGCGTACCCGAATTATGTTAAAACGCCATGTGCCCAGCTTGTCACGAAAAAAAGTGTCAATTTCTTACACATTGTTATTATTAATTACATTTTGAATTTTTCTATTTTTTTTAGTGTTCAAATGTTTTCTCACGCCGTTTTTATTCGTGAGTATATTTGAAAGTTCAAAGCGGGAACTTTCTTACAAACCTTTTCCAGACACACTTTTTCGTAAATTTATGGTATTTTTGTTTCATTTCTCGCATTTCAATTGAAAAGTTTTTCGACAAGGAAGTTACAGAAGGCACTGACCAAAGTCGACCTGGATCTTCAGTTACCCAAATACCACACATAAGACGACCCAAAGTTCACTTTTAATTTAACATTTTTCAGATAACTAACGTTATCAATACAGTATTGCTTGTGAATTTTGTTTCGTCTCTGCTTTAAAATAAATTGTTGAAAATGTTGAATAAATCAAACAAAATGTTAATCGAATCTTTATTTTTTTATTTATTAATGATGATGTCATTAATTTTCAATTTTTATATTTTTATAAAAACACTAAAATTTATTATGCGGGGATAAGTAAGTTCCTAAGCGCATTTCACTGGTTGCTCAGGCCAGATCATCAAGAAACCTTTTCCAAAGACTTTGGCAAAACTAAATATATTATTCAAATAAAACTGTAAAACAAATGAGAATTATGAGCTATTTACAAATGGACAAGAGTTGTTAAAATACTATCTTTACTTTGATTCGAATATTTTTTTATTGAAAATGAAGAAATATTTAATTATTTCATTATTAAATATATTTTATTGAGTGCTATTTTGCAAAGTGTAAATTTGATAAATTTTTTCTTTGAATCAAATAAAAAGTTTGTTGACCTAATATTTTATTTTTAACAAACTGTGTTGTTAAAAATTTTCTTGAGATATTTTTTTCTTTGAACTGAGAAAGTTTGTAAATTAAAAATTGGTGTATCATTGTACTTTTCAGTTTTGAATTGTACCAAAAAAGTTAAATTGTACCAATTTTAGCAACCCTGTCATAGATAACTTCGTTCTATATATAAGTGAATAACTGTTATTTTTTTTAAACAAATGATTTTCAAATAAAATATTTTATTTAAGCAGTGTTAACGCATAAAATTCGTTAATTTTTGTGAGATATAATTGTAGATCATTGATATTATAGTTATATCACCTAAACATTTTACGGTTTGAAGCCGTAACCTGTGTAAGCTTGACTCTAATGCAAAACAATTTTTAAAATTTTTTATATTGTCTTAAGCAAATGTTGCAATTTATTCAATCATCAAATATCTTCCTTATGCCCACTGTCTTATACTATAAGACACTGTCTCCGAGTATATTAGAATATCATGAGGTGTTAAAAGTTATTTTTTCTTAAAGATCATATAACGAATTTCAAAATTTCATTTTAGTTGAAATTATTTTATCTTTAATTATCTTCATACGCATTCAGTATGTAGCCTTGAACAATATTATTTACGCTTAATGATTTCGTAACAAAAATTATTCATCAAATGTGCAAAATATAACGTCTGCTAGTTTGCTTTGTTTTCAACAAAAATAATAATTTGTAGTTTTTGGGAAGTATCTTAAACAATAGAAACATGAGATACGGTACTGGAAACAACAATTTTTTTTTAAATTTTTTAACATTATTTTGAAGTAGAACATGATACCAAGAAGTTCTACCTCAAAACCTAAAACAGAAACCATGTGCCAATTCAATGCAACATTGTTGCAAAACAAGGAGACAAAGCACTTGTAGACAGACGACTAAAGAGGTAGACAGTAAATAGACGACATACAAGTAATGAAAGACCAACCAGTCAGCCAATAATGTGGTACAGTGAGTACTAAATTTGGATATGGGAAAAATATCATTTTACCCACATTATTATTCACCAATTTTTTATTGTCTGTGTGTATTTTGTGTTTAATAAATTGACGAATTGGCCAGAGCTGGAAGTGATCTTTTAAAAAGATTAGGATTTACAAGAGAATTATTTATTCTAAATTAAAAAAAAAAAGATTTTTAACAAATCAAGTAAACATTTTGTTGAAAAAAATTAATTTGGGCAACAACTTTTTTTATTGACTCAATAAACATGATTGTTGACTAAAAATTTAACAATTATAAATACAAACTTTTTAATCAATACCGCAAAAATCGTCATCGCAGAAAACTCAAAAATTTTTGTAATTAAATATGCGATTTTCGTATTCGAATATGAAAATTATTTTTTCCTGTGTTTATGTTTTTGTTTTATGGAATTTTCCTAGTTGATCGTTTTGATTGAACTACGGTGGCAACTAGGGAGATCGATTATTCGACTTTTTTTCAATATTCCGAATAGTTGCTTTAAAAAAAAAACGGTTTTTGGTTAAGCATTTTAACCCTTATAAGGTCTTCGGGTGAAATTTCACCCATTTTTTGTTTCAAAATATAATATGTATCTCTTAAACATTTTGCTGGATCTAAATGAGAATTTTTTCTAATTTTTTAAATTAAAATTTTGCATTAATAATATTAAGTTTTATTTTGGTATATCTTAACGTTACAAGATTATTTAAAGAATTACGAAAAAGTCCCTCGGGTGAAATTTCACACATTTATAAAAAAGTGTAAGCTACCTACATCCGATTGAATATTATGGATGATTTTAGTAAAAAAAATTAATTAAATTAAATATTATTTTGTCTAAAAAAAAAATAAAAACACCTTCAATAAAGGAATCAGTATGGGTGATTTTTCACCCGAGAACTTTCCTGCAAGTTATTTTGAGGGACGTATGAGGGTTAAGAATAACGTTATTTCATAGAGTGACTTTCGAAAGGTTCATACACACAGAACAACATATCAATGTTAAATTACCATTGCGCAATGCTGATTAAAAATCATAATACATTTCTGCAAAAGTATGGACATTATTTAAAATTATAATTGTCTCATATTAATTTTTAACGAAAAATGTTAAAATAACATTGTTTAATATTGAATCCATAAAATCCTAATTCATTTGTTTTGTATAGAAACAATAACAACACTATAAAAGAAAAACATAAATTTTTTATTTTCATGCTTAAAATTATTTATAAAAAGAAAAAAAAAGTTCCCGTATTCTTTTTGTTAAAATTATTTAGTAAAATAGTACATACAATTTTCATTGTGAGTGCTTCTGTAAACAAAGGCCCAGTAAAAAATTTTATCATTTTGCGAAGCACTAAAAAAGTGAAACATGTGTTACAGGAAAATAAATATATATTCTCTCCCTCTCTCTGGTTCCGCGGGCAAGCGTTTAGAATGTTTCTTAAAATAATGCATATGTTGTTTATGAAGTTTCTTCTCACTGTTATTTCAAATGAAATTCAAGTTCTTTCAACTTGAAATAACTTTTATTTAACGTGTTTCGGAGTTTTCTTTCAATATGTCATTTTGCTCTAACTTTACGGGAATGTTAAATTAACATGAATTATAGTTATTTTAAAAGAAAATAATGTTGTTCGCAAGTATTGTAAAATCATGTTAAATTAACATGTAGTAACTATGAAGCAAAATCACTCCGAAAAATGTAAAATCAACCTTGTTTTCGGGGATTTTACATTAATTGTTTCAGAACTAAACGGATTGGACTCTGGTTAGCAGCGCTCTTCAGGAGAAAGATAAAAGTGGTCCATGACACTCAGTTGCCCATACAATTTGTATGAAGCATCCCTAAATAGCGCGGCGTCAACACTTTGGAATTGGAAAATCTGATTTTGACAGCGCGCTTAATAGTGAAGTTGGCCGTTATTGTTAATAAATAATGTCAATTTAGATATTTTATGGTTAGTCTAGTGGTTTTATCACCATTTTTTATTTCCATTATGTGGGTTAAATTAAAAAAGAAAGTTAACACTACTGTTTGAGCCACAACGTTGATGCTTTTGTTAAGTTATGGCATATCAGCGTAAAAGCTAAGCAGAAGAAAACGTTCCGCTTTATGCTCTTATTTAGGTACGGCTTTAATAATTTAACTAAATATTTGAGGTTCCAGAGTATTAAAAACTCACTTGATTTGATGTTGCTTAAGATTAAACCAATGACTTCTTAAGAAATTAAGAATGAAAATTCTGTAATTTTTTTTATTTGTTTGTGTATTTTTTTTTTTGTTCAAGTTTTATATGCCATTGAAATTGCAACAGACTTCAAAAAATCCCAAAGAGGGAAAGGCAAAAACTGAAAAGTAGAAAAATACAATAAAGCAAGGTTTTGTGGTTGTTTTTGTTCCATAGAAGTGCATCTTATACAATCAGCCAACCAGTCAAACCATTCATACAAACCAGCAGCCAAACCATCCATCCATCCATTCATTTATTCAACCATTATATTCATTCAGTCATCCTGGTATTTTGAAAGAAAAAAAATAGAGAAATTAAATGAAAAATGAAAAATGAAGAGAAAAACAAAAGCAATGCTCTATGTTGTAGAACATTTTTTATAACTAGGTATGCGAGTTATATTAAAATAAGGGGAGGAGGTTTTATGGTTGAAAACATTTTCCACTTGCCGTGCAAATTTTTCTGCTTTCGAGTCCCATATTGAAAGCAGGTGTAGGGTATTTTGAATGGCAGTGATAATGTAGAACACTTTAAGCACATTTGTATATAATTAATTTAAAGGAAAACTGTCAACAGAAGTGAATATGTAAAAAAAATACGATATGTGAACGGGAACGTTGCGGAACGCAGACATCAGGATCATGGAAATCTTTAAGGAAACTATTTGCTATTCAGATTATTCAGACCCCTGAAAGAGATCAGGAAAAGTTTGTTCTTGCGCTTTATTTTACTTTTTTTTTGATAAATTTGTATGTAATTTCGTAGTCGTTTCGAACTTAAAAATATGTGCTTCACAGATTTATTTATAAAACTACTCATATTTTAAACTTTTACAAAAATAAAGCACAAATATAATTTCGTTGTGTTTTGGGGGGTATTTTTTTATTTTTCATTATTTTACTTATTATTTTTAAAATATATTTCGTTCTGTTTTTATTTCGGCTGTATTTTTAAAGTTACCTACCAGCTCTTTGTTCTAAAATAATAAAATAAATATGAAGAAATGAATTAAAAAAAAAAAAAAATAATTAAAAAAATGCTTGGTGTTTTGGATGGATTTTCAGTTTAATTGCGAAACATATTTTTTTTTCCCCCAGTTGTTGTCGACACCACCGGCAGCAACATCAGAGTTCATTATCAATCTCATCATCCTCGTCGTCACCACCAGCAACTTCATCACCATCATGCAACCAACGAAGTACATTACAATTTTGTAAAAAGTATTTCCTATTTTACTGTGGTATTCATTTCCTTTTAGCATTTTTGTAGTTTTCTCTTTTATTTGTATGTTTTTTAATTTTTTTTGTTTTGCAAAGAGTGCAAAACAGCTTTGCTGTAATTAAAAAAAGCAACTCAAACCCCCTCGTAAATGCAAACGGAAGGCGTAATAATTCCAACAGAGTTTATGGTAACAATGAACATTTTTTGTCGGCATAAGTATATGAAATAATAAAACAAATTATATTGTTTTTAACTTCCTCGATGGTTTAATTATGAAGAATTTAAATACTTTTTAAGTTTTCAGTTAAATTTTTTGCGAAAACAGGTAATAAATTCTTTAAAAAACCAGGTTCTTATCATTGAGAAATAGCAAAAGAAGTTGCTATTGTGATAAAGTTAAAGCCGCTTTCACACTATTCTACAAGTATTAAGATTTTTTCTCTCGCGAAGTCCAACGATAATTGGTTTGATTGTCAAAAAACCGAAAAGAAATATTTTTTCAAATTATTTTGCACACTTCCCATAAAGAGAAAAATCATTGCAGAATTAAAACAGCTGTTCCGCAAAAAAAAAAAACAGTTTATTTTCAATTTTGGCCTGATTTATTTTATTTAGCGTATAAATTTTTAAAATTCAGATCAAAAGTATAAGTTCTTAAAGACTTGTTCCCACTTTCACACAAGTCTTACACTGAAAGAATTTTCTTCGTAATACCAATGAATTTTGACATTAATCCCATGAAAAATTGCATTAAAAAGGAACCTATGCAGCGATTCTTTGGATCAATGAAACCCGTTTCATTAAAATGTATTTAATGAAACATAACATTAGATCTATGAATATTATTCATTGGATGAATACTTTCTATAAAGTAAAAAATTTTTTTTCTTATAAAATTTTTTTTTTTTATTTATTTTTGTTTTTTTATTTAATTTTTTTTATTTTTTTCTGTCTCTCGCGCAACCTCGGTGTTGATAGACTAGCTCACTACCAGCTAGCCTACCGGGGCAGTGTAGTTTTTGGATAAAAAAACTACGTTTTTTACTCAATTAAGAGCGTAAATATGAGATTAAATTGTCCATAACAACAATAACAAAGTTGATTGAAAGTGGATTGAAAGTTTTTGTTTCATTAATATAATGACATTTTTATTGTCATAATGAAAATTTAAATTTATGAAGGCAATTAATGAAATATGTTGCTTTTATAAAAAAAATTTTGATTTCATAAATTTAATGGCATATAACATTAGATGTATGAAATAATTTAATCTTCCATTTTTTAATTAACAATTAAACATTTTTTTAAGGAAACTATAATTTTGTATTAATTTATGAATATAGTTATGTTTGTATATTGTTTTTTTATGTTCCCAATTAAAATTTTTTGTTTAACTTGGACAAACTTTAGTTTTCATATATCCAATGAAAATTTCTTTCAGTGTACGTATTCCATAATACTTTGTAAGATAGAAATCTAATAAGTCTTGTTGCGATTGTCAAAAAATCTAATTTACATTACAATTTGTATTCACACTATCACAAATGAACTTGCTTTCGTTAAATGCAACCCTGATCCAATGAAAACTATTATTGTTTAGAAATATTTAAAAATTTGTTTTTCACTGTGGAACAGTTTAGCACTTTTTTTTGTCGATTTAGCACTTTTAATTTGAATTCTTCTGGCAAGCCTGATTGGGAATAACGTGCTGTTTTTAAAACACAGTGATTGAACGTGTAGTAAAATTCATATGAAAAGCACTCAGTTTTTTTGAATGTTTTCAAATAAAATTTTACTGCACGTTCAATCACTTGTGTGTGAATACAGCACATAAGTCCTTTTTTGTGTTGTAATCAGTGTGAACACAACTAAAAAAATTTGGATGCTAAATGGTGCTTAAAACAATGCTAAAATGCTAAAAAAAAAATTTTTAAAATGCTAAAAAAATGCTAAATTTTCTTAAATAATTGTATCATTAAATGAATGAATTATATATTAATTAACCTGAAAATATTTTATTTCTTTTAAATATAACGAAGTTGATATAAAAAATTTATATAAATACATAGATTTATTTAATAAAAATTTTTCAGAAACATAAACAAAGTTAATTAAATACATATTTGCATAAATGTAAATTCATGTATTTGCATAAAATATGCGAACATTTCTTTCAGTCTTATACAAATGCATAGGTACATAAGATAATTCTGATAGTACATACATACAAAATATTCCTGAAAACATTGAAGGAATAAGACTATAAAAGTATAGAAGCTTTATAAATTGTAATTTGACTTAGAATACACATCCGAATTAATATGAAAATGTATGGTACATGAAATATGTAAAAACAAAATACCAAAAATGAAAAATCGACTTTTTCATTGATTTTTTAACAAAAAAAAAAAAAAAAAAAAAAAAAAAAAAAAAAACTATCTAGAGTTTGCAAAATATGCAACATTGTCAACTGTCAAAACAACTGGTAGGTTTTACAAGAAAAGTAGAAGAAAAATAAATTATAAACCGTTTAAGGCGATTAATAAATTTATCATTTAAAATAGTTTTTTGCCTCTTCAGTAAAATTTTAAAATTGTTAGATAGGGCTTTTTGCGTTTTAGGTAGCGATAATAAATAAATACAAAATATAGGTAAAAACAAAAATTGTCATTGAAAACCAAAAAGGTTATTCAGCAGCATTTTCAGTAAATTTAATTAAACATTATCATATGAATAATATTCCTTAACTGCCAAAGTCTTGGTCAAAATCCCATTAGAATATGATCTGTTTTCATCACACATTTTTATAAGATCAATAGTAATGATAAAATCACTGCAACACTTATTTAGCCTTTTTAGTCCACATCTAACGTAAATCAATGAGTTCAATACCATCCTATTTCTAATCTTGGTTTTTATAAGGTTAATACCGCTAAAAATTCTTTCAACTTCCGCGTTACTAAATGGCAAAACAAAAAACTTTATAACAAAAGAAGCTAACTCGTTGAAAGCATTTTATTTTAAAGCGTTTCTGAACTCATAAACACCTATCCAGAATTCAATAGTTGAACTGTGGTTCATCCATTCGTATGCATTCAGCCTTTGCCATTGCTGTTCCAAAACCGTTATTTCTTCTGTAGTAATATCTACCATTTCTTCTTTAAATTTTGTTTGGTGTTTACAGGGTTGCTATTATTATACATTTGAGGAGCCGCAGAACAAAACGTACTTTTTCACATATTTAAAATTTTTGGGAAATTGAGGTTTATTTTTTTCGACCCCTTAAAATACTATATGAACCTGGAAATGGAAACAAGTTTTTTGCTTACCAAAAGATGAATCAAACTGCCGTAAGTCAACATATTAAATGTCAAGGATATTTAATATCAAATCAATTTTATATTGAAAAAAGTACGTTTTGTTAAAAAAAAATGAAAAAAGTACGTTTTGTTTAAAAAAATATTTAATAAAATATTTAAATTTTCTACAGATTCTTGTAATTCTTCCATGTTTCAATTATACTATTATATTAATTATTTTTTTCATAACACTCATTCACTAAACAATAGTTAATTTATTGCAATTATTGGAGGCTATTCTTGAAAACTCGTCGAACAAATACAAATGTACATTAAAACAAAAGTAAAGTTTAAAAAATAGTTTTTGTTTATCATACATTTCTAAAATTAAATAAACGTGAGAATTTTGACTCGTTTCTCTCTCTTTAAAAAACGGTAAATTGTATGACAACCCAAAAACAATTTCTTTAACTTTGTTTTTGTTTTACTGAAAATTTTCACTTTTTCGACGCGTTTTCAAGAATAGTCACCATTATTTAACAGTTAATTTTAACGAAAATGGTTAAGACATAAATAAACGTCAAATAAATTAAGAATATTAAGGCCCCTATTACGGTTTACAACTCAACTCAGTTGAGTTGTAATTTCTTAATTTTTGTATTATGGTTTACAACTTTGCTATTTTGCGGTGAACAAAAACATAACAAAAATTACAACTGATCACAACCAGTTGTCTTAATAACAACTCAACTGAGTTGAGTTGTAAACCATAATAGGGGCCTAAGAAATGATTTGTTATTAAAACAACTTCACGAAGAAATGGTAAAAACAATGAAAAAAGCACGTTTTGAAAAAAAAAATGAAAAAAGTACGTTTTGTTATGCAACAATTTTTTAGAACCCATTTTCTTGGTAAAAAAAAGAAAAAAAATATGCTAACAAGATGTTTTCTTAAAGATTTTAACCCAAATATTATAAAAATATCAAAAAACCAATTTGTCAAAAAATGCGAAAAAGTACGTTTTGTTCTGCGGCTCCTCATTTGTATGAACGTATAAATGACAAAATAAAATGATAGAGATTGACAGAATTGTTAAGTTTTATTGTGAAATAGCAATATATAAAATTTTTAAGATTAAAAAATGCTAAATAATGCTAAAAAAATATTACAAAAATGCTGAAAATAATGCTAAATGCTATTTGAAAAATTCGCTGCTAAATCAAAATAAATAATGCTAAATTTAGCAGTGAAAATGCTAAAAGGGTCACACTGGTTGTAATTAATACTTTTTTTAATTCATATTTGCATTCATTTCTCTTTAGAAATATTTTTTTTTTTGCCAAAGTATGTATCTCAAATTTTACGTAGACTGTGCTTTATTTTTTTAGTCCATTATTAGAAAATTCACTGTTGCATATTTTGGTACTGAGCAGGTTTGAGCAGATTTATCAAAATCTAGTCACGAAGTACATAGTGGGAAATTTTGCGGAATATAACTAGAACTACATACCTCAAAATCTCGTATGTGCTAGATTTCGCTAAAAGAAAATGAAAGTCTCTCAAAACTATATTGTATAAATCGTGCAGTTGCACTCGAAGTGTTTCGACTTGGAAAATCTGATCAAAACTCTTAAATGTTAGCAAAATTTGTTATTTCACTCTCTCTAAAATATACTTTTCGTGTCTTTAAATTTTTAAAGTGTTTTAATATTTTCCGCATATTTAAAAATCCATTTTTATAAAACAACTAAAATGTGTAAAATATCATTTTGTCCTGTTTATGACAGTTGTTTATAATTTTTAATGGCGTAAATTTATCATCGAAACTTTTAAAGAGAGAAAAAAAATAATTTAGTTGGTTTTTATATCCTGAAACGCCTTTGAAGAAATAAAAGCAACAATTTGTTGTGTGTGTGTGAGTGTTTTGCCAAACAACACTCGACGACTTAACGCGTATAAAATACACGAGACAATGACAAATCATAAAGTTAAAAAGTTGAGGAGCACAAACCTAAAATTATGCAGAGAAACATCATCATTATTGCTGCCATCGTCATCATATAAAATTACTCTTCCTCCAGCCCTTTTCTCAAAGTGACCATGATTTATCACCTAATAATTATGTATGTGGACTTTATATTGTGTATTTTTACAGTATTTTATGTATTTCATTCCCCTTCTTTTCGTTTGAGCTCATTTTTGTTCTTGAAAGTTGTCTTGTTTTTGTTCGATTTTTAATTTAATCCTTGGCTAACGATATGTTGCCCGTCACTTTTGTTTCGGAGTGTGTCTTTTGCTTGTTTTTTCTCCCTTTTTTAGTGAATTAAACGGATGTTTATGGTCTTTTCTCTGTTGACCGGGCGCCAGTGTGGAATAATTTGCATTTTTCCCCTCTATGTTCGATATTTTTGGCGTTTTGAAGGCATGTTTTGTAACTTGGTATTTTTGATGAAAGTTATTATGTATTTTTGGGGGCTTAAAATTATAGATAGAAAAAAAATTGTAATAAATTGTTTTCAAGTGATGAAATCAAACATTAAGCTCCTAAAAGAATGTAAATAATTTTGAGAATATCTTTAAATTTTGATAATGAGATGGAAGTTTTGAAAATAATTACACAATTTTAGCTGTTAACACATATAAAAACCGAATAAAGATTATGAAAAATAAGTGAATTGTAGTTGTTGTTTAATTGTGTTATAATTTTTCATATTTGGCTTCTGGTCCTGTGTCCTTATTATTTTACAACGCCACTTTCTATTAACGTTGATGTAATTTAAGTTTACACTTCCGAAACAAGACTGTGAGCGTAAAAGTTACAAAAAGACCAAGTTGTGTGTTAAAAAGCAGTGCTGAAGCAATTTTATCTAAGAGACCGTAAACAATGTGTAATATTCGTTATATAAACAACTCTCGCCTGGAGTCGCACTAGGGTTGCCAGACGGCCTGGAATGGCCTGGATTGTCCAGTTTGTTTGGGTCTTGTCCAGTTACCAGCTCAAAAACAATTTGTCCAGTTAAATAAGAATTTCTTTAATATTAAAAAATATTTTTTTTATTAGTTACACACTTAATATAAAGGAACAATTTATATCTTGCCCAAAGATATTCCAATTTATATAAAAAAATGTGATAAAAGTAACGTTCAAAATCTATATACATAAATGGATCTTGTTTATATTTTCATACCAATTTGCAAGGCTTTTTCGAAAGTACTTCAAGTATTTGAAATAATCTATATTCACATAAAAGGAAAAGGATGCCTTTTGGAAATTTTAACAAGACTAAATTTTGATGAATGTTTGAAAAATTTTCAAAGGAAATTTTCTAGACCTTGTAAACGGTTAGTCCGATTGAAATCAAATTCCAGATGCTATCTAAGGACTTGTATTTCAGTTTAAGTTTAGGATTAGTATTCTATAGACATATTAGGAGGGCCAACAGAGGTTCCCCAATTAGGGCACCTTAAGTATTACAAAAATTAAAAACAATTCAGAATTCTTAATTTTAGCCCGATTTTAGAAATCTTATCAGTGGAATGCTCTGGCCCATTTCTACACGTATTGAACAAAGTTCTAAAATCGTGCACAAATAATTTTGGGTTTTCGGATGGATATTAAGATTATTAGAAAAAATCTTCTCCAGTAAAATTCGTGTTTTCGCGCTTACGATAATTTCGCAAAAGAAGTAGATTTTGAACTTTTTTGTAACTAATGCCTTTTTTTGTGACGATAAAAAAATGATATCAAATTTTATTCTTTTTTTGTACTTTGATTTCCAGTTATTTTTACAAAATCCAAGTGAATTTTTTACATTGCCCAGCTATTTGAATATTGGTTTCTGGCAACCCTAAGTCGCACACATAGCAACTAACTTGGACATCTTTAATTTCTTCTTTTTATGGATGATCTCTCAAATGCCATTAGGAATTTTAATATTCTAATGCAAATGGAGTGTTATGTTTCATAAGACTTTGGGAAAAGGAATTTAATGATCGCATGTAGCAAAAAATTTGTAAACCAACCTTGGTAAGACACATACTTGAACGCGGTTAAGTTACTTGGGATCTACAATATAACTTGTATGTTAGTAAAATTAAATCTGTTCAAAAACAATTTTTGCTGTTTTTTCTTCAACGCAATATATGGAATCCTAGTGTAAACCTTCGGCCGTATCGTAATCGTTATTCCTTATAAGCCTCCCAACATTGAAGAGCCGAAAGACCTGTATCCAACACTTAATTTTTCTTGAACCGTCTTCAAGGTAAATTTAAATCAACATATCATCTAAGTAATTAACTCGTCAATATCCCAAATAGAAATCATAGAACGTATGAGCCATTTTATTTAAAATTTCAAAGATCAAACTTAATTTATTTTATCATTGATATCTCTTAAAAAACCTATTGACTTATCCGCAGCGGGTTATGGAATGATTACGGAGGCCATAAGAATGGTAACGGGATCAAAAAAAAAAAATATTTTGCTTTTGCTTGTGCAAAAAAAAACAATACAAAAAATGTTATTCCTTCTCTATTCCCTTCTCATAGAAGCGTAAGTTAAATGTGTATCTTATCTTTTATACAAAAGAGACGAGGCCTTCTACGAGGCCTTCTTTAACAGTTAGACAAGAATAGTAATTGAATTAAAAAATGTTGTAAACAGGCCTTTAATAAGGCCTGAAGTAAGAAGGTCTTCTGAATTTTCCCGCTGGGTCTCAACTCAGAGTGTTTTTTTAGATATTAGATCTTCCGATAGGGATAATAGTAAAACTAGCTGTCATAGTAATAAAGTGCGTTTGACAAAGACTAACACCAGAACAACGTTTACAAATCGTAGAAATTTATTTCCAAAATTCACGCTTTGTTTGCGAGAAGGCTCATTACTGGCTTAACGGGCACATAAACAGTAGATTTGTCGATTTAAGAGAGCACATCCTCATTAGACTCTTGATAATCCATTACATCAAAAAAAAAAAAAAACACAGTTTGGTGCGGTTTACATACCGAAGGCGTTATGGGCCCATGTGGTTTTGAATCCAAAACCGGTGCCAACATTACCATATATGGCGAACGCTACAGGCGAACAATCCGTGATTTTTTTTAATCCTCATGAAATCGCCAATTTTTTTGAAGGATAAATGGTTTCAACAAGATTACGCAAGATACCTGCAATCATCATTTTGTTGAGCCAAACGCTTGGTGACCGAATTATCTCAAGAAATGGACCTGTGAGTTTGCCACCTTTGTCATGTGACTTGACACCTTTGCAGCGTTACCCTTTTTTGACCGTCCTGATACCTTTCATGACCCTTCTTTTAAATTATCCTTTTGTATCATTTTCACATATTTTGTGGCACTTTTTTACCCTTTTTGGAAATAGCACTCACATTTTGCTTTTTTTTGTCAACACTGCTGAACGTTAGTGCTAAGCAATTGTTTTCGAAATAAGCGTAGATGGAGGAATGGTCTTCAAGTGAAGATTTAATACAAAAATACAGAACGCACATTCCTAAAAAGTAGTTAGTATTCGTAAAAAAGTTTGTGTTAAAAGATTTTTACGACTTCTTAATTAGATTTTCGATAGTAAAGTACAAATTAAAGTACAATTTCCCTAATAGCAAACATAACTCATATACTACATATTTGTTATTTTTTATTTATTGAATAACATATGGTGCTTTCTTCTCAAAAAAAAAAATGTGACATTTTATTTAAAAATTGCAATTAGGTGTTCGTTTCTTAAAAATGTTTTGCTCTCTTAAAGAGTAGCAAGTTTTATGCTAAAAAATTCACCCTTAATAATGGCATAAGGCATTGAACTTTTCGACCCCTTCGACAATGGTTAGAGTGCCCTGTGAAAAAGGTGACTTCGGTCTAGGCATGAGGCTATTTTTAAAACGGCGACGATTGTCTCAAAGAGCAACACAGCTTCGCAAAAATTTAAAAACTCGAAAAAGTTTGCAAAAATAGCGCCATAAAATTAACTTAAAGGAAAAGACATAAGCTTTCTTTTGAGCAAAAAAAAAAAAAACATTCCCGCTAAAAAAAACTAAAAAAAATTTTAAAAATTTTTTAAGAAACAAAAAAATTTTTTCAAAATGTTGATCAAATAACTATCGTAGCTACTTGGGACAAATTTTGCTAACACCAATAGGTGATAAGTTACATGGATGAGAAAGAACACCTGTATGGCCAAAATGTCAAACGTTGACCTTCTAACTCAGAAAATTTTTGACCGAACTTGTTGTAAATTTTTGTCTAAACTACTATCCAAAAGGACTAACCATGGTGCATGATGTCATCGAAATCGGAAGACATCGATTAAAAAATTGGGTCACTTGACATGAAATCCCCCATATGCATTTAAAAAAAGCACCCTTTACATAATTCTACTGTTATTATTTATTAACTATTTGTTTTATTAGCTGTATTAGAAACACAGTGAGATTTACACCAGCAGGCCTGCATATATTCCATCTTATTCCTGAAAGGGACATATGTAGTTATTTATTTTGGCCTCTGTGTATGACTTGAATCTTTTGCTTAAGTATGGCTTGGGCGATGTCTTATGACTTGTGCAGCGTATGTCTGATCCAGCTCTATTTTGATCGGCATCTTTGAAATCTTTCAGCCCGCAATTTGAATATAAAAAGTTAAAAGTCTTAAAAGTTACTTTCTTCGTTATTTTCCCCAAAAGTGGAACCCTAAGACTCAAGTTTAAGAATTTGGTTTTTGTTTTAAATATAACTTTTAGGCAGTTAGTAAACGTTTTTAGTAAGTGTAATTTCCAATTTTTAGGATACATGGTATTTCAATCTATATTATGTTAATTTTTATATAAACTTAAATTGTATTTAAAAACAGTTTAATTTTTTCAGTGTTATTTAAAAGGTCTTATTTAATTGAGATAAAAGTATGGTAGCATTACTAAATACCAAAAAAAAAAATTCTTTAAAAAAGTGTGTTTATTAGAGCCGTATGTACACTGAAAGAATTTTCTTCAGAATACCAATGAATTTTGACATTAATCCCATGAAAAAATGCATTAAAAAGGAACCTATGCAGCGCTTCGTTGGATCAATGAAACCTGTTTCATTAAAATGTATTTAATGAAACATTACATTAGATCTATGAATGTAATTCATTGGATGAATACTTTCAAAAAAGTAATAGTGTTTTCTTTTCTACAAAAAATGTGACATTTTATTTTACAAAAATGCAATTTGGTGTCTGTTTCTTAAAAATTTTGCTCCCGAAAACGGTGGCTTGCTTTATTCTAAAAAAATTTTTAAGAAACACAAACTAAATTGCTTTTTTTTTTAAATAAAATGTCACATTATTTTGTAGAAAAGAAAACACCATAAAAAATTTTTTTTTTATTTTATTTTTTTAAAATTTTTTTTAATGTTTTTTTTTTTTTTAATCAAAGTTGTTCTTATTGAACTTTTTTTTTTAACCAGAGTCGCTGGCGGGAATCGATCCCGCAACCTCGGCGCTGATAGACTAGCTCACTATGAGCTATCCTACTGGGGCAGTGTAGTTTTTGAATAAAAAAACTATGTTTTTTGCCATTACTCAATTAAGAGCGTAAATATGAGATTACATTGTCATAACATATTTTTTTTGCTAACGCATAATAAAAAAAGACCACATAAAGAGAAAACAAGCTTTTTCGTATACATCATTTGGTTGACAACCGTTTAAAATAAGGGTGTGTTTTTTTTAAAGGAGAACATTTATTTGTTCATTACTTAGTACATACTATATGTATTTAGGTATGTACGTATTAAAGAAAACTAAAAACATACGTATTTATGGATTGAAAGTTTTTGTTTCATTACTATAATGACATTTTTCATTGTCATAATGAAAATTTAAATTTATGAAAGCATGCTTTTTCGAAATATTTTTGTACTTTTAATTATTGAGACTATAGAGTTATTTGAATGTTAAAAATAATTTTTTTTCAATTATTAAAATACATATGTTGCTTTTATAAAAAATTTTTGATTTCATAGATTTAATGGCATATTACATTAGATGTATGAAATAATTTAATCTTACATTTTTAAACTAACAATTAAACATATTTTTAAGGAAACTATAATTTTGTATTAATTTATGAATATAGTTATGTTTGTATATTGTTTTTTTATGTTCCCAATTAAAATTTTTTGTTTAACTTGGACAAACTTTAGTTTTCATATATCCAATGAAAATTTTTAACGTAATTACGAAATCCAATGAATCGATTTTAACGAAAATACTTCATTATAACTACGAAATTCCATTTGGACAATTAAAATTTTCATTTAACCAGTAAAATTTTTTTTATGAAAACGATTCATTAAATATATGACGCATTTTTCTTTCAGTGTATGATAGCTAGCGAAAATCCTTTACCGAATTCAAATCATAATAGGGACCTATAAGTACATATGTAATAATTAAAGGAACACTTTTCTGTCTTATTAACTTTTTTTACAAGTCCTCCCTCACGCAGCCCGAAAAAAGTCCCCATTTTTTCCTACGCGTTAAAAAAATTGTCTCTAAAAAATTCCTACAACTTTAAAATAATCATTTATCAATACAAATAAATGTATTAATGCATATAAATTTTATTTAGAGTTGTTCATAGCTAGCATTTGGGTGATCACTTTTTTTAAAAATCACCTCAATGAGTCTACCCAGATCACTTTTGACGTTTAAAAACAGATTTATCACTTGAGTGATTAAAAAAGGATTCCTATATAAATAGTTGCCGAACAAATAAAAAGATTGGCTAAAAAAGAAGCCTTAAAATTATTGCCAATTAATGAAAATAAATGAAAGAGCGAATGGTTTCTTCTTTTCTTTGCGAGAACCCAAAAACTTTTGTTTGGTTCAAAATAAAATTTGTTCAAATTTTCAAAAGCCATAAACAGGTGTAAGAATACTATTTTGGGTACACTGAAAGGTATAACAATTTTTACATTCGTCTTGTAAAAAGGAGCAAATTGAAGATAACATTTTATGACTTAGATTGTTTTTTTCCTTAGTGCGAACATCAGTGATGATAGAAAAAATCCATGAGCTGTATTTTCATGTAGCAGTGATAAATCAAAGATAGCTAATTTCGCTAAAATAGCTAAAGGGGAAAATGTAATTTTCATTCAAATTTTTTTATTTTAGTAACTTTACTTCAAAACTTTTTGATACCCATCGTTTATAAACTATCTTTTCCTTGCTCTGTAAGATTGATTTTAAAAACACATATATCCATTCCTGAAAAGAGTTGATCACAAATTTAGGCTAAGGTCAAAGCTGAAATGACGGCAAGCGATAAATCAAAGAAATTTATCAATTTGTAATGTTGCCTTATTAACAATTTTATTAGTATGCTTTCACAAATCGAAAAAGGTTGCCCAATGTATACAGTTTTCCTTAAAAGTCCCTACATTTTAATGATTTCAAGAAATCTGCCCTTTTTAGAAGAAAATCCCTACGAATAGGGATTTTTTCCTACATATAACATCACAGGTCTTATATTTCCTTGCTTTTTTCATGAGCTTAAATTTTATTTTTCAAAATACATATTCCAGTCGCATAACAAGCGTCAAAGGAAAAAATATTTCAAATGACATTCGATTTTAAATACCTTTTTTAAAGCGCTTGTCAAATGTTTAATTGAATATTTCTCTAGAAGACTTTTATCATTCCAAGAAAATTATATAATGAGAATTTAATAGAAATAAAACCGATTGTAATTCCTTTTTAACCATTAAAAAACATAACCTTGATTCATCATTTTAACTGACACCACATATCACACAAATTATTTAGGAATTCCATATTCAGTTACTGTTTTTTTTCTCTCTCTCCTTCCTTAAATTGAATTCGATGGTGGCCATTGTTCTGTACTTTAGCCAATTGCTTGGCATACTTTTTAAGCATAAATCCAATATATGAGAGTACAGATCCATATGTATGTATGAGTATATGAATGGATGTATGTATATATGTATGTATATAGCGATCAAGTATGAGTTTTTTATTTGTTTAAAATTCCTTGTCTGATGGTTGGCCGCATGCAATTAGTTACGCTCTGATGATGTCTGCAGTAAATTTTTGTTGGCTGGCTCAAGAAAAATTCCCCAAAAATATGTAACGAGCAAATGTGGTCCTAAATTACAGGCTATTGCACTTGTATGATACGAAAATTGTTGTTCTGTTACTGCCTTTAATGTTTAAATATGGTTCTTGCTCATTTTATTTTTTGCAGTTGAAATTATTGGCAAAAATATTTTATCATTATAATGCCAAATATTTGCAGCCAAGTTTGAAAGACTGCTGATTAATTACGAAAAATCTACTAGCAGTATTACTACCCTTAACTATATTAACTGTTTGTTTGTTTGCTTTCTTGCCATTCTAAGTCAAAGTTGGTCATCGTATATATTTTTTGCTGTTTTTTCTTCAGAAACAATATGGTGGCCAATATATTTTGGTAGACCTTTTTAATATATATTGCTCGTATAAACAATAAAAATAAAAATGTTACTCGATATGAACTGGCTGACCAATTTATATTTCGTATTCATTAATTCAACGCTTTAGGCTGGCGGCTGGTTAATTTGTGTTTATTGCTTCTGGTGCAAGGAGTAATATCTTGAAGTTTTACTTATTCATATGTGTTATTCTTTTATTTATGTGTAGGCATTTTATAGACTTTGGATTGCCAAAAATTACTTAAGCATTGCATTAGAAAGAAAAAAGCATTGAAGCTTCGATTTGCTACAGCCAGTAATCGAAAATAAGAATTATTTGGAAATTTTAAGACAAAAATTTAGTTGACTTTAAATAGTTTTTTTTTGTGATCATTATGAGGATATTTATGCACGTTAAAATAAACAGTGCTTAAAAATAGTAAAAGTCATAACAATGTGCTTTTTCTTCGACTTTTTCATTTTTCATTGGACAAAAAGAAATTGTTGCATTCAGTTCGAAAATAAACAGTACATTAGCGTTCGAATGTACGATATCTATTTTGTTAGTGATTGTGTAGACGAACACAACCCTTAATACCGTTCGTAAGTGCTGGTTCACATTCTTCTAGTTCTTGCCGTCAAGTCTTGAGCTTGTAGGAGAGAAGGGAAAAGATAGTGCCACTTATTTTCCTCTCTCACCTAAAAACTTAAGACTTGACAGCTTAAACTTGAAGGGTGTGAACCAGCACTAACTATTTTCAAGAAAGAGCCGAACATTATATAATGTGCTCTTCTTCGTTAAATAACAGAACAATTGTAGACAACTTTAATGTTTCTATAATGTTTCTTTTTTTACATTGATAAAGAAATACACAAAGAAAAAATTTTGGCAACGACTGCAGCACGAACAGCTTGTGTGTGTATTGTGTATATGTTTTTTCGTATGTGTATTTTCTTTTTGTAAAAAATGTTAGGTTTTTTTACCAGCCAAAAGCGACGAACATTAGTGAACCGAACCGAACACAATGAAGTTTGTTTAAAAAAAACCGAACGGAATTAAATGTTCTCATCTTTTGTTGAGTTAGATAAAAGCAGTGCTATTTTTGTGTTCGAAAGATGAGAAACAGGGAAACGTTATTTTTTAATGATTTTCTACACAAACACTATTAGCGTTTGTGTCTTCCAAAAATCTACCGAACGGAACACTAAGGAGCGATATTTAGTGTTTATTTTGGAACACTGGTTGTATTTACTTTTGATTCATTAAATATAAACAGTCGCAGTTGAGTAGAAAGCAAAAAACGAAAAGTTATACACAACAAAGTGCTTCGTCAGTCGACATGTTCGGAAGTTTTTGATTTGACCGACTGAGACTTTTAATAAATTCCAAAGTTGAGGCAGAAGAGATTTTGTGTGTGTGTGTTTTTTTTTGTTTTCGCTTTTGATATGTTTACATAACATTAATTTTACATTATTTTTCTCAAGAGCGGAAATTCACCAAGTCCGCCTGTCTGTTGAAAACAAGTTAAATTGTTTCTAGTTATTTAAAGCAGCTTGGGGTTAAAATCCAGCAAATTCTGGTTAGTAGGATACGAGTTATGAATCCAAATATGATACCACAACCTTAAAAATGGATAAATTTTTTACAAAAACCAACAGAAATAGTGGCGGAATGGGAGGTGTCACGCCCACTTCTCCAATCCCGCTTATTTTTTTTGGAGAGGTTGTGTATTTATGTATAACTAGCTTTGTGTACCAAATTTGTACAATTTTTCTCTGACTGTTCTCCAGATAGAAATAAATCTATTTTGTGCCACGCCGAGTTTTGCAATCTCTCCCACATTTTCTCGAATGTTGTGTATTGACCAAGATGCTTGTACCTATTTTGGAAATATATAATCTCTTTGTATGGAAGGTGCCACGCCCACTTTTTCAATCTCGTCTGTTTTTCTAGAGGGGCTTTGTATTGATAGCCCAGTTATGTGTTCCAAATTACTCTTACTGTTCTTAAGATATAAATAAATCTATTTTGTGCCACGCCCACTTATCCAATTCCGCCAAAATTTTGGTAGATGTTTCGTATTGATAGCCAAGAAGCTTGTACCAAATTTGGTCTTTCAGTTCTCCAGATATACAGAAATTTATATTGTCTTTGTATGGGAGCTGCCAATCCCACTAAATATTTACAGCCGTATTCATAAAAAAATCTTAATTCAGGTTTTTGATACATTTTAGTTAAAAAACATTTTAAGCCTAAAAAAGCTTTTTTAAAAATGTATATTCATAATCAGCATTTTAACTAATAAACGTTTTACCCTATTTTTTGGTTGCAAGATGGCAAAACTATCTCTTTTATTGATCACTTGAATCATAATGATGCAAAACAGTCGTTATTAATTCATACTCGTACTCGTATCTACAATTTTTTTGTCGTGTGTGAGAAAAAAAATTGCTTTTTATAAATGAATAATAGTACGATAGTTTCTCTTTTATTAAACAAAATAAAAAGAGTTCAAAAATTTTAGTAAAAGTGCAATTTAGATGATGATTTAATTGCTGACAAGAAAAGTTTTTAAATAACGAGTTTTATTTTATTTGTTTTGATCATTTACACATCACTAGTTCATTCTGTACAATTAATAATTTTTTGAGCTTTAATTTGTGAAATTGAAAAATATATTAATAATATACATACAAACTTATGTACATATTTTTGAATTTCATTTTATTATTAATGTATATATAAATATTGAATAAAAATTTCTCGCAAAAATGTTCAAAATGACCATAAACACACAGAAAAAAGCAAAAATGTCACTTTAAAATAGGCTTAAACAAGGGTCGAACCAATTTTAAAATTCGTTTATTTACACAAGGCTTAAAATAGGATTTTTAAGGTAATATTCGCTTATGAATACAATTTTAACCATTTTTGCTTAAAACAGGTTTGAAATGATGTTTAAAATGTTTATGAATACGGCTGTTAAAATATATAAAGCCTGTAAAACTGTACTGTAAAAAATTCATAAAGATCGGTTCAGCGGTTTAGACGGCTATAAGATACAAACAAACAAAGAAACATACATACATTCATTTTTATACCCTCCACCACAATTAGTTGTGAAGAGGGTATACTCAGTTTGTCATTCCGTGTGTAACTTTTTTATTATTCATTTCAGATCCCATAAAATCTATATATATTCTGGCTCCTTGAGTAATTCTAAGGCTCATATTTGTCGTCATTAGGTAATTATTAGTAAACTAAAATGATAACTTTTGCTTAACTAAAGTATCATATTTACAATAATTGGTTAAGTAAAAATTTTAATCAGACCAAAAAATGGTAACTCTATTTAAATAATAAAAAAATAAAAGTTGTCAACCAATGACATTTCAGGGCTTAACTAATGGTTAAGAAAAAGCTGCAAATAATATTTTATTTGTTAAACTGTTGTTATAAGCTAACTAATGACTGTAAATTTGGGTCTGTTGAAAACACGCTCACTTTCGAAAAACTCAAAAGAAATGGACAAACTTCTTGTCAAATTGCTTCTAGTTATTCTAAGCAGTTTGGGATTGCAATCCAGCAAAATCTGTTCGGTATAATCAGAGCTATGAATCAAAATGTGGGATCACCACCCTAAAAAATTTATATTTTTTTTTATTTATTTATTTATTGGTATTCCTATACAACAGGACCTAAAGTCTTATTATTATAGTACAGGATAAACAATTCGTAGCAATTTCTTATGTGTTTTGTTACAAAAGCTAACATAAATTGTGAACAATGCATGGAATGATATAATATATCGCAAAAATTCGTTTTATATGATTGGAAATCGAACTGTAAAATTTCGTGAAGATCGGTCCCTAATTTACCCTAGGCCCCATACAAACCCTTCTCCCCAAAAATAGTTTGGCACGCCTAAAACCGTAAATAAGAATGCTATCAGAATAAAATTTAATATTTTACAGTTCTATAGGACTAGAAATCCTCTTACAAAATTTCGTGAATATCGGTTCATAATTTACCCTAGCATCCATATAAACAGTACTCCCGGAAAACAGTTTATTACTCCTAAAACCGTAATAAAAAATGCTATCAGAATAAAATTTAATACTTATCAGTTTTATAGGACAAGAAATCACACTAAAAAATTTCATGATGATCGGTTTATAATTTACTATAGGCCCCATAAAAACATCACTCTGGTAAATTTATTAAATACGCCTAAAACCCTAGCAGATATAGATATTACGGTAAAATTTCTTCCAACTTAGTTTCATATGGCCAGAAAAAATGTCATGCAATTTTGTAATAAACGGTCCATAATTTACCTTAGATCCCATATATAGCAGCCTTCTGAAATTCACTGTAAACGCTAAAACAAATTTCACCGCTGTATTAAAATTTATGTTTTTTAATACCAGAAATCACTCTGCAGAATTTTGGGATGATTGGTTCATAACTTACCATGGCTCCAATAAAAATCCCTCTCCTGAAAATCATTTAAGTTCGGCTTAAACTGTTACAAATCATGATATTTTACTCAAGCTGGTTAAAATTGCTAAATCAAGGATAACACTTTCTGATTGTCGGTTAATAATTTAATAAACCAATTTTAATGCTGACGTCTCTTTTTATAAAGATAAATAAATAATAAATAGATGTCACTCCTGAAATATTCGAACTGTCGGTGAAGGGCATCAAAGGTTCGGCACAGCCGAATATAGCACTCGAACTTTTTGTATCTCATCTTTATCTTGCGCTTTCATACTACTTCTATTCACCTCCCATTCACATTTAAAAAAAGGCATTCAACAAAGTATCTCCACGACTAAACATAGCAGATGTCGCCGGTAAAATGCGCAATATTTGTCTTTATGATTGTTTTTATTCATACAAACATTAAGAAATGTAAATTTTCGTAAGCAGATATTTCCAGGGTAGACATTGTTATAAAACTGTTATTTACCGTTAGTTTGTTGTCATTTAGTTGGCAACAACTGCAGAGACACAAAGACAAAGTTGTTTATAAGTTTTTATTATTTTATTTCTTATTTAAGTAAATTTCTTTATTACTTTTTATTTGTCATTTGTTGTACTTTTTTTCTTCATTTTTGAGTTGCAAGTACTTGAAGTAAAACTTCTTTAAAACAAAAATTACTTTATGACACTTAACATTTCAGTAAGAAAACCCAAAGAGAGTTATAGAATGGTGTTTAAAGGTCATACTGTAGAAGGAAATTCTATAGAAATTATTGACTGGACATAAATTTATTTAATTTATACACTGTTTCTAGTAATGTATTTATGGGAATGGAACCTAAAAACTCTATTAAGGTTTTCTATTTAAATAGTTGTGCTAATTTGGAAATTTTTATTATATAATTATATATTTAAGTATGTACCTTTCTAATTCCTTTAAACCCTCTAATGCTTCACTATCATTATATACAGAAAAACCTCCTCTTCCATAAACCAAATGTCAATTTCGATTGTTTTTCCATTGTCTTGTGACCCATTGATTAGTGTCATTCGAACAATAAATACATTGTGTATCTTGTTTTCCCTCCCTTTGATTAGTGTCAAACAAATGAAAGGAGCAATTTACATTATTAAAACTGACAACAATTTTGACAAGCTCATGCAAAAGTATCGACAATGATGACGACAAAACAAACATACAAAACAAATATGTAAAACGAAAAATTTGCCAAACAAACATGCACATTGAAATGAAATGTGTAAAAAAAACTTAAAACGCAATCGAAGAACAATAAATGATGACTGTCAATGAATGAAATGAATGCGAGAAATCCTATTGATTACCAATAAACTACAATTATCCCCTACCAGCACAATGCACACGAAATACAAAAAGGAAAACGAAACTTGACTTTAAACCACCACTCTCAACAGGATCATCACCATCGCTACCATTGTCATATTTAAGCGCACACAGAGCAGCAACCAGGAACTTCGGGTAGAGAGATAAAAGGTGACAATTAATAAACAGAAATATTCTTAGGAAAGGGATAATTAAGGGAGTTCATATTATCTGTGTGAGAATAAAAGGTACAAGTTTTTAATTTGAAAAGGTATTTTGTTAGATTATTTGCAAACAAATTACACTTTAAGAAAACTAGATACAGTCTGTCATACTCCTAGGGGAAAGGGAAATAACACCAAACTTGTAACGTGATAGTTCTAAAGTGGTAGGGTCCAGTTCAAGTTCTAACACTTTTTATGAAGGGGACTTGTCACTTTAACATGGCAATGCCCTAAAAAGGGGTTAATTGGCACCTTTTTGACACTTTGTAACAGGTCACTGAAATAGCCTAAAAGGACACATTCAATTTTTGTTAAATTAAGGTCTGTCGCAAATATTGTCCCGAGTGAATAATTTTAATATAATAGATCTCGTTCATATAAAGAATTAGCATAAGCCCCCGCAAAATTCAGTCACATAACTAGTTTTGTATAAATTACCTTTCCTCTGGAGTAACTTTAAACATTTTATCACCAGTTGAGTGATATGTCTTGAAACAAATTCCCTGCAGGGACGTAGCTTTAAAATCTGCAGCTTAATTTTCTTCTTTTATCAAAAGTTTAAATTAGACCCTTCTTCGTGTACTCTTAACTCGGATCCTCGCGATCCTAACTAATATTTCCAAAAAATGTACAATTTTCGAATACGGGAGCGCTTTTTACCAACGATGGGATCATTAGCTTGAGTACGGGAACAAACCTATAATCAATTTGCTGTAACATAACTTAAACATGCAGCCATGTTGTTCGCTGCAGACATATGTATCATAAACTTTACTAGAATAACATTTTAGGAAGACTAAAATAACTTAAAATACATTTGCGAATTTTAACAAAATGGTAAAAAAAAAAGTTTTACAAATAAAATTTTCGTTCCCTGCTTCGCAGAAACTTTTTAAACTTTGCTCATTTTCAATAAGTTCTTTTTGTGTTAAGTGTTTTTGACGATTGTCTCACTATCAAAAACAAAAAGCTTTTGAACTTTTGGTATCGGTACCATCGAAAGGTTTTAAAAAAATTTTCTTCTAATAGGGAACCCATAGTTTAACTTTAATTGTCTATTAAATAGCAAAAATATGTTTATAAATGAGTACCATGAAAACTATCAAAATATGCAAATAGCTTTGGAGTTCGTTATTGATTCAGAGAAAAATTCCGATAAACTGTCGGAGCATGCTGAACTACAATTTTTCAATGCCAAATAAACCAATTTCCAATTTTAAATATTTAATTGTTCCTCTTTTACACTCAAACTCACATACAATCTTGCCGCATATCAAAAAGGAACAATATGCTTTCAGTTCCTTTTTGATTTCTCATGTTTGTTGCTGCATAATTTGCATGGATTTACATAAATTTACGAAAAAGCAGCCCTTTCATTGACAAATTTCCAAATCTTTATACATTTTAAAAAAAGAGTGTGTGAATTTTTGTTTGCTTGTCGAATTCCTTTAAAGTGCATCTGAAATGATTCTAATACTGTAATTTATAAGATATTGTATCTTGTTGTACTAGAAATTCAAATTAATAAATACAAATACAAATCTCGCTTTGTGTTGTATTTTTGTGACGGGGACATGCCGCTTAATAGCCTTCTGATTAAATCAGTTTTTAAAATGCTACTGGTGCTTAAATATAAATTCTTTGTTTTTCACATTTTTAAGGGTTAAAAGAAGAGGTCATAAATTTGAATTAAAAATTTCTCATGGTTAAAAGGCTTAAATTAATTGTCATTTAAAGATTTCAAACAGCTGAAAAATTATTTTAATGCAAAAATTGGGGAAGAGTGAGTTTTTCCAAAATGCCTTTTACTTTTAAAATATAAAAAAAACTAATTCAGCAAAGAAAAGTTTTTATTCTGAAGCATATTATTAATATTTATGGTAAACCTTTTTCTCCAACTGTTTTATTATTTAGCTAATGAATATTTCTTCTATATTATATCACAATATATTAATAATTTTGGAAACTCAGCTACATAAATATTAATTTTATTTAGCTGAATTGTATTTTGTTCAGTAAATACGATTTGTGTTCTTACTTTCAAGCATTTTAACAAGTAACTTAGATTATTTATTTAATTAGCTGAATTGTATTGATGGATAATATAGCGTTTAAGTTATTATATAAAAAATCTTAGCTTAACAAAGTAAAATTACCATTCAGCTTATCCATATGATCACTAAAGCAACTGCAAATAATATTTATTAATTTGATTTTATAAAGCAGTTCAGCTAAAGCATATTTGTGCATTTAATTATTGCCATTAGAGTGATTATTTAAAATACTAAATATTATAGCAGTTTTGGTTTTTCAATTTAACTTAGAATCCGCTGAATAGGCTTAGATACTTGATTTTGCAAACTTTTAGAATAATTAATTTTAGGCTTGATTTATTGGCTGAACAGCCTGATTTTTAGCTTTAAGAAAAAATTATTCAACACGCTTTCTAACTAATAATAAGCTTTAATGAATATTCAGCTAAAGTTTCTTGATAATCTCTATGAACATAAAGAAAGTTTTTAAGTATTTCTTCTGATATGTTTAAATTCAGCAATAAAATTACTGTGTATTAGAACACAACTTATTCATTAAGCCCTTATGACACTACATTGTTTATGCATTAATTGATATAGAATTGTTAGAAAGAAACAGTAAATGTTAGAAAGAGCAAACTATAAAAAATGTAAACAAAGTTTTTTAATTTTTTTTTCTTTTGTTATGGTGTTGTTGTACCCTAATTGTACTTAAAGATTTTTTAGTTGAAATTTATTTTTTTTATGTTCATAAAAACACCACAAAAAGGTATTATAAATCTTAGTTTAAAAAGTATCAACAAAAAATTACAATTGAAACAACTTAGCCATCCCTGTTTTGTTTATTTTATTAAGTGTTGCCAACTTTTTTTTTCTGAGAAACCTAAAAACAAAAAGCGGTAAATCGCTGAATTCGCCCATAAACCGCCGACTTAGCAACACTTTTAATATTTCAAGCTTGAACTGTCAATTTTAAGTTACACAATTTTACATTTTTTTTGACATAACTTCATTTTTTATCGATAACTTTAGTTAAATTTTTGACATTTTGCCATTTATCTTAATACAGCTTAACTCTTTGCACTTGGTAAATTTTTGTATTACATTATATTTGTACTGTTCACCAAAACTTGAACAATGCATTAAAAATGTAGTGTCATAAGTCTGCTTTCACACGTTTCATCTTTTGATGCTCAACTCCTATGTTGTTAGGTGAGGGAAGAAAGAAGAAAGGGGGTTAGTACGGAGATGCCTGTACTCGGTCAGTACGCTTTGTGTTTTTATTCGTTGGTATATGCACAACGATGGCTGCGTGTAATTTTTTCTTTTCTTTTTCTCTTTGATTTGCTGTTATTAAAATTATTGTTGTTTTGAAGCGTAAAAAGTTGAAACCCGTTGCTGCGTGTGATTATATTGGCATCTTTAAAAGGGAATTGAAAAGAAGTTGAGCATCAAAAGATGAAACGTGTAAATTCAGACTAAGGGCTTTATTAGCAATTTTTTTTTTGCGAAAAAAACTATTGAATTCAGCTAGCTGAATAAAAATATTTTATGGTCAATTGCTAAAATAATTTAAATTTTTTTATTTATAAAAAAATTCTGTTAATTAATGTTTTTTTTTTTTAACCAAATGCTACATATATTTTGACATTCACAAAAGTTTAAGAAAATATTTGCTAAATTTTTATTACAGCTAGCCGAATATGAACAAATTTAAGCAGAATTACTTGTCATTGTTTTCAATTAACACAAAATATTTACGAAAATTCAAGAAAATTATGGCTGAATTTATATAAAAGCTAGCTGAATATAAATATAATAAGGCTGAACTAATTTGTTGTCGCTTTCTTCAAACGAAAGTGCAATCCAGCTCGGTCGATTCATCATTCAGTTAATATTCCCGATAATTTTAATTGATTTTAAAATATCTGGCATTTTCGTATTAATTTTGTTTTTCAGCTAAATAATTATTAATAATATATTAATACTCCTTATACTTTATTATAGATTCATCTATGATAATTCTGACACTCCAGGAAATCACGGAATCAAAATTACATCAAAACCAAATTCGCATGCGGCTTTTCAAATTCCGTGTACTCAAGGCTTTAGAATAATTAGGATTTATTAAGTATTATGCAAACAAATTAAGCTGGCTGAAAATGGGTAATATTAAGCTAAGTGGCTTATTTATTAAAAAAGATCAATTGCTAATAAAATATTTATACATTCAACAGTTGTGATAATCTTAAACGTTTTTTCATTTAGCTTAATCAGGATTTTAAGTTGTTTATTAAAAATTTTGAAAAAGTTAGCTTTTTAAGTTCAAAACATTTTTCACACATTAAATATTTACTTATCCAGCTGAGTATAAGTTCCTTTAAGCATTTTTTTATCCTTACATCTTTAGAACAATAACTGTTAATATTTTAGCAAGCTAAACAAACTCTTTCCTCTGCTGACTTGCTTATAAATTATCTTAAGTATAAAAAACACTTCATTTTTATCAATCCTAATAGCAGAATTAAGATTTTCCCTGGCTGAATAACTTATAAAGACATTTTCACATGCATTTATTAAAAAAATAAAAAATCCCAACATTTTCTATTTTCCTGTTAACTTTTTAACCTACATTTGCTTTTCTCATGACCCTAAACTTATTCATTAACTCCATAAGTATTAGATGCTCTAGTCACCAAGAGGTCAAACAAAAGTTGAAAAGCCTCAACAATGAATTTGTCCCATTATTTAACATCCTTCTCATTTCAAAGCCCTAAAAACTCCACCAAATCCCTCCACTTACAAACATCTAATGAATGACTACAAAAATTTACACTATAGACTTTTGTTGTGCATTTAGCAGTAACAGCAACTACAACTAAAATTTCAAATATAGAACATAATGTTTATAAGGACAAGGACTTTTTCCAGAGCTCTGAAATTAAGGATGAAATAAATGAGCAACGACTGGCTGGTGAGTAGCAGCTGTTGCATTTGTGGAAAAGGAAACAACACAAAAAAGAACATTTAACTTGACATTGAAAATTATAAATTTTCACTTGTAATCAAAAGAAGAACAAAATTGAAGTGGGTGGTTATGGGAGTAGTTCGGAGATTGTTCTAAGAAGCTTTTATAGCAAAAACGTTTTATGAGCATGGAAGAGGATTCTGACTAACGAATTGGAATTATAAGAGAGTTGGGTAAAAAACAAAAAGTTAATTAGAAATTTTCTACTCACACAAAAATAAAGATTTTGTAATAATTTGCTTTCTATTTTCATGCTGCCTTGGCATTTTAAGCTTAATAATATTCTCTTATTCTCTCAATTTATTTGTTATTTCACACAAATGTGTTAAAAAGGACTCGTTTATTTAGAAGAAATTTTCAAAACTGTCTAATAAAAAGGAGAAAAAAGGAGAGAAAGTTAATTTTGGCTGGAAAAGCAGTCTTTTTAATGAGACGTTAAATTATACCCTTTTTTGTTTTCCTTGTACTATTTAAGAAATATTATTTTATTTTTCCTATACTTGGAAATTTAATTATAAAATATTTCTTGGAAATTTATTACTGACCTAGAACAATATTAAATGCTTTCTTACTTAATTATGTATAGGGCATAGAATGATAAAGTTCAAAAGTGTATGGCATATTGATATATGATAAGGTTTGTGTCACACAAAATTATTACAAAATAAAAGAATTGATTAAAAAAAAGTAAGAACATGTAGTCTGACCTTGTGGTACCCAGTGTTTAGAGACAAATTTTCGAGACTGTACCCAATTTGGGACCCAGGGACAATCATAAACCCGCTAAAACAAAATTAATTTATGAAGTTGAGATTCATGTCAATGGCAACATTTATAAGAAAGTTATTTTATTAAAAATTATTATCGGGAGTAAAATTTTTATGGGAACTATAGTCAATAAAATTTTTCAAGCCGATTTAGATTGCAACAAAAAAAGTTAAGAGCAAATTTAATCTTAATACCAACTTAATAAGATGGCTTATAGGAACAAAGACTTTATTCCGGAAAGTAGCTTGTATAGGGGATATGTTAAAATATGGACCGATTCTTAACATTTTCGGCAGCCTTCGTCCTGTGACAATTAGAACCTGTGCACCAAATTTTATTAAATGATCTCCAAAACTATATTCCTCACACAAGGCTTAAATGAACAGCCACACAGAAAAAAATAATTTTCATATTTGAATACGAAAATCGCATATTTGATTACAAAAATTGTTGAATTTTCTACGATGACGATTTTTGCGGTATTGATAAAAAAAGTTTGTATGTACAATTGTTAAATTTGTAGTCAACAACCAAGTTTATTGAGTCAATAAAAAAAGTGAGTGCGTGCTCGTTGAATGCAGACGTGTTTTTTTTAACTCGGCTTACGGTTTTTTTTTTAACATAAATAAGTGTATATTTATGATATAATAATATTATTTTTTTTTTTAATAATATAAGATCAGCGAATGAATAGACGCTTTAAAATAATTTTTAATAAGTGAACATAAAATTTTTAATACAAATATTAAAAATTACAATTAACAAAAATATATGTATGTACACACATACATATACGTACATACATTTTAAGCAAAAACATTTCTTGTTTTCTTTATTCTTTTTTTTTATTCTCGGGGTTTTTAAACAACAAATAAAAAGAAGAGCACAATTAAACAAACAGTAATATATAAAAAAAAACTCTTATGAATGCATATAATGCAAAAACAATAAAACATAACGAAAGAAATGCGTATGTTACATTGAGTGTTGACGAAACAAACGTAGGAAAAAGAATCGATGATAGCAATTATTTAACGGCTAAACCTATTACTCGAACGCGTTCTCTCTCACCCTCTTTGTTTAAAAATACGGTCGATCGTAATACAATAACAAATTTATTAACTGCAAGCGTTGCCACAGAGCAAAAAAAAACTTTAATAAGTGATGAAACGGTTAACCCAAAAACAGCCGCTATGGACAACTCAATAACTCAAGTAAAAACTTCTCAAAAGCCTACAGTACAAGTTGGTATGGACAGGTACATAACAGTGCTTAAACGGGGACGCAGCCCTACCTCTGCAGCAGTTGCTTCGGCCTCAAAAGTACCATCTTTTGATAAAATAAATTCTCAAAATCGTTTTGCAATTCTGGAGGATGAATCCTCTGAAGCACAAAACGTCATAAAATCGTCCAAGCCTCCCCCGATATATCTGAGGGAGCGAAATTCTAATGAGCTCATAAAGAGTTTGATATCGGTTATTGGTGAAAATTCGTTTTACGTAGCTGCTATCAAGCGTGGTAGTATAAACGAAACAAAAATACAAATCAATCATGAGAATGATTTTCGAAAAATTGTAAGCAACTTTGAGGCACTCAAAAAAAATTTTTATACATACCAACTGAAAAGCAGTAAAGGCCTTCAGGTAGTGATTAAGGGTATTGACTCATGTGTGGACCCAGAAGAGGTAAAAACATTCCTAGAAGAAAAAGGCTTCAAGGTAAAACATGTAGTAAACATTAAAAATAGAGAAAAAATTCCCCAACCACTTTTTCGAGTGGAGTTTGAACCCGGCGACGTTAAACTTAAAAAAAATGAAACGCATCCCATCTATAACTTAAAATACATTCTGTACAGAAAAGTAACTATAGAGGAGCCGCACAAAAGAGGTGGTCCCGTTCAATGTCTGAACTGCCAAGAATTTGGCCATACTAAGGCATACTGCTACTTACCCCCTGTTTGCGTAGTATGTGGCGAATTACATGGTACAGTTCTTTGCGACAAGTCTAAAACCGACCCCAACGTAAAAAAATGCAGCAACTGTGGTGGCAATCACACTGCCAATTATAGAGGATGCCCTGTATATACTATCGTCAAGCAGTCGGTTGGACCGAAAACTAATCCCCCTCAGGTAACAAATCAAGTAAACAGTAATGACCATCAGGCCCCCCAGCCTAGTAGTAACATAATTTCTTATGCTAACGTCTTAAAATCAAACAATATACCAATGCAAGGCCCTTCGACAAGTAATGACGAAACTCCAGTTTCTAATCTTAGTCGGCTAGAAAAAACAATGGAAACATTAGTGCAAACAGTAAATAATTTTACAAACACAATGGGTAATATGTTACAGGAAATTCTAAGAATGCAATCGATGTTATTGCAAGCTGTACTTAACAAGCCATGAACTGTTTAAAAATTTGTTTTTGGAACGCAAACGGCATCCGCCAACATAAAAATGAACTAGAATACTTTCTCAAAAATAATCAAATTGATGTTATGATGGTTTCTGAAACTCATCTGACCTCAAGAAATACGTTTAAAATCAATGGTTATATACTATATGATACCAAGGACCCTCGAGATAGAGCTTGTGGAGGTTCTGCCATTTTGATAAAAACCCGAGTCAAACACTACTTAATGTGTGATCATCGTGAGGATTATCTGCAAGCAACAAATATTCGTGTTGAAGAGCTTAATCGAAACATAGTAATTTCATCTTTATACTCTCCACCTAGATTTTCAATATCAGAAAGCCAATATTGTGAATATTATAAATCCCTAGGACCCTGTTTCCTAGCCGCTGGCGATTATAACGCTAAACATACCTTCTGGGGGTCACGACTTATAACACCAAAGGGTCGTGTTTTGTTTAATACAATCTCTAAAATGAATTTAAATGTTGTCGCGAGCGGACAACCAACATATTGGCCTGCTGATCCACAAAAAATTCCAGATGTCATCGATTTCGGCGTGGTTAAAAACATCCCCACAGAATCGATTCACGTTGAAGCCTCATTAGAATTATCCTCTGATCACACACCTACAATTGTTACTATAACAAACACCAATAGAATTGTATCTCCCTCTAGTTACATAGCGACGTCAGCTACACAAATAAATTGGCTAAAATATAAAAATATCTCAGTACTCATTGCACAGAAAATATTCCGCTTAGCACACCGGAGAATGTGGATCTTTCTATTGCCAATTTTGACAGTTATATTAAACTAGCGGTTCAACATTCCTGCAATACCCGCAAAAAAACTTATAATAATAATATATATTCTACAGATGTCGAGCGCCTCTTGAATGAAAAAAGGAGAGTGAGAAGGGAGTGGCAATTGCACAGATCCCCCCAACTTAAGAACTTATTAAAAGAGTGCACAAAAAAGCTAAGAAAATTACTGCAGTCCCGGAAAACGGCTTCCGTGGAAAAATATCTTAAGGACCTGGATGCAACACCACAATCAGAATACTCATTATGGCGTGCAGCCAGAAATCTAAAAAGGCCAGTTATCATGAAACCACCATTAAGAAACCTGAATGGAAGTTGGGCAAGAAATGATAATGAGAAAGGAAACCTGTTTGTAAATCATTTGAAAAACGTATTTACCCCAAACATATCTGACGACATAGCGGACGAGTTACCACCTGTTGCTGCTAGAGCAGCTGTTCTCCTAAGATTTGAGATGAGAGAAATCGAAAAGGCTATTTGTAACTTAAACCCCAAGAAAGCCCCTGGTTTTGATAAGATAAGCAACAAAATGCTTTTGGAGCTACCTCGCATAGCAAAGAAAATTATTCTTTATATTTTTAATGCTATTTTACGCCTTGAATACTACCCTCAAGAATGGAAGGTCTCCTTAGTAAAGATGATACCAAAGCCAGGAAAAGATCACACAAAAGTTGAGTCATATAGGCCTATTAGCTTATTGTCTAATATATCAAAGCTATTTGAGAAGCTCTTAGCGTCAAAATTAACCCCAATTCTAAATGATAATGGGTGTATACCTAACCATCAATTCGGCTTCAGAAGAGAACATAGCACAATTGAACAAACCCATCGAATAGTAAACGCCATAAGAAAAGCCTTTGAAGAAAGAAAATATTGCTCCGCTCTCTTCATCGATGTTTCTCAAGCTTTTGATAAAGTCTGGCATGTAGGCTTGTTACATAAATTGAAGCTAAACCTACCGGTTAACACACACAAGCTGCTAGAAAGCTACTTGGTCGGTCGAAAATTTATTATTAAAGAAGGTGATTTTTTAAGTTCTCCTCAGCCAATTGAAGCTGGAGTGCCTCAGGGAAGCAACCTGGGCCCACTTTTTTACCTTATATATACCTCGGACATGCCAACAAATAATTACACCCTAACCTCAACTTTTGCTGATGATACAGCTTTTCTAAGCGTACACGAGAACAGTCGAGAAGCATCTCGATACCTGCAGGATCATATATTTCAACTAGAACTGTGGTTAAAACAATGGAGAATAAAGGTCAATGAGCAAAAATGCGTACATATAACATTCACCTTGCGTCGGGAAACTTGCCCCCCTATTAAAATCAATAATCAACTAGTGCCTCAACAATCGCATGTCAAATATCTCGGTATCCATCTAGATCGTCGTTTAACATGGAAATGCCATATAGAAGCAAAATTAACCCAAATGAAACTAACAGCAATTCAAATTAACTGGCTTATTGGAAGAAATTCTGTTCTTAGTCTCGATTGCAAACTACTACTTTACAACTCTATTTTAAAGCCAATATGGTGCTACGGTATTCAACTTTGGGGCACTGCCTCGGCTTCAAATATCGAAAAAATTCAAAGGCGCCAAAATAAACTTCTTCGAATAATCACAGCTGCCCCTTGGTATGTTAAAAACTCAAATATCCACAAGGATCTCAATGTGCCACTGGTAAGGACTATTATTACGAAGTATGCGGTAAAATATTTAAAAAGGCTAGAGTTGCACCCTAATCCACTAGCTCGAAATATTTTAAATGATAGTGGCCACACTCGCTTAAGAAGAAGAGACACTGCAGCACTTACCCATTAAGATGAGCGATAGACACCTACATATGTGAACAGAACCCGTATGAAGAAAATTTTTGTCTGGCACTGGCAGGACATAAAATAAATTATTAGGATAAGATTTGATTAATTATTGTTAGTTCATATTTAATATATGAAGATTCAATAAATAAATAATGAAAAAAAAAAAAAAAAAAAAAAAATAAAAAAAGTTGTTGCCCAAAATAATTATTTTCAACAAAATGTTTTCTTGATTTGTGAAAATAAATTGTTGAAAATGTTGAATAAATCAAACAAAATGCTATTCGAATCTTTATTTTTTTATTTATTAATGATGATGTCATAAATTTTCAATTTTTATATTTTTATAAAAACACTAAAATTTATTATGCGCGGATAAGTAAGTTCTTATGCGCATTTCACTGGTTGCTTAGGCCAGATCATCAGGAAACCTATTCCAAAGACTTTGGCAAAACTAAATATATTATTTAAATAAAACTGTAAAACAAATGAGAATTATGAGCTATTTAAAAATGGACAAGAGTTGTTAAAACACTGTCGTTACTTTGATTCAAATATTTTTTTTATTGAATATGAAAAAATATTTAATTATTTCATTATTAAATATGTTTTATTGAGTACTATTTTGCAAGGTGTAAATTTGATAAATTTTTCTTTGAATTAAACAAAAATTTTGTTGACCTAAAATTTTATTTTTAACAATGCAGCTGGATGGACAGACATCGAAAGATCAATTCAAAAGTGATTCCGAGTAGACAAACGCATAATACCCTTTCCACTGTTATTGTATGGGTGTTAAAACCTGATTTAAACGTTATTATTTTCAAGCTATTCAGTATGGACGGGGAGTCTGGTCCCTAGAGTTTGATGGTGAAAGGGGAATGATGAGTAGAAAAAGTGTACTATGTTTCGTGTACAAGCAGTTTTTGTTTAAAGGCAACCATAATATAGTTGTGGCTTCTTGATCGAGGACTAATATATCCATAATATGGTTGTAGATACAAATAATATGTGTAAACTAACAGGTTTAAAAATATTTTATTAAAAATGTGTTTTCTTTTCGTGCACGCAGAGAAAAAGTATGTTTCAATATCGAGCCCTTAGCGCGAAAATAACGTAAGCGCCAAAAATCAAATTTTACAGGAGAGAGTTTTTTTATTTTATATAAATTTTGTATGAAATTTGTCGCTTACGATAAAATGGTTTTTGCTATAAAATCGTAACGGTACCTTATGAGACCATGATATTTTAGGAGATGATGCAAGTATTGCCAATAAAGTCATTTATTAAAAAAACCAAAATTGAAAATTATGTCGCTAACGTTTTTTTCGCGCTTAGGGCTCGATATATTCACTTTCAACAAATCTATTTTTAATAAAAATTTTAAACATATAATGTTTATTTTTACCATATTATTGTTAAGTCCTCCATCAAGAAGCCGCAACCATATTATGGTTGCCTCTAAACATGTTATGGTTAAATATGACAATAATTTGTTTTTAAATTATCCATAGTATTATACTCTTTTTCAAGACCAAAATGCTATGGTTGAAAACAAACCATGCTTTTACAAGTGGTAAACATATTTTAGTTATTTTTGACCATAACATGTTCGGACGCAACCATAATATGTTTGTGGCTTCTTGATGGAGGACTTATTTAACCATAATATGGTTGTCGGTGACAAGAATATGACTAAATTAAACATAATATGTTTAACATTTTCTTATAGCAAAAATTCAGATGAATTAGAGCTTAAAATTTTTTGTTTAAGCGCAATTATTCTACTCATGATCCCTTTTGAAAGACTATAAAAATGAATTTAAAAAGAATGATAAAGTTTTTTGTAAATTATAACTAGCAGATTCCACACACAAGAGACTCCCTCTTAAATCGAAAATGAGATCGCTTGCTTCCTTGTTTGTGAATTCACTATACGTGGTTTGAAAATGGCCGCAAATATAATTTTTAATTTGTATGTTTATTTATATAAAGCCCATAAATTGATTTAGACTTACATAGCTTTTATAAATATTTGTATTTTACGAGAATAGGGTATTTTTGAAATCGTGTATCTCCAACACATATTTATTTCCATTTATCTATTAAAACTCATTTATACTTTTAAAATTTTTTTTACATCCGTTTTTATTATTTTGTACATATTTTTCTTTTGCCATTTACACCCTCCGCTTGTTGGTCATAGCAATGGCGTGATAATTATATTGAGTCTAATTAGATTGTTGTCTTAAATCGCGGAGGGTAGTTGCTTCTTTATTTTATGGCCATTTAGGTTTATTTTAACTCAAATTCTTACTGTATATATATTTATTTTCCTATAGTCTTTAAGCGAGGAAAGGGCGTGTAATAAAGTTTACTTTGCACTTCATTCGTGAATTTTTTTTTATTTTATTTAATTTTTAACGTTTAAGAAAACGAAATCACAGTTATAAGTTTTTGAAAAGTAAAAATTGCATTAGCATTTTATGGTACTTAATGAGGCAGATGTTGGAAATTGGAGGCTGTTTGGTCTTTATGGCGTCAGTTTTGTGGTGGTGGTGTTGGTGGTGGTAATGTTTTATTAAGGTCAAGGCCAAAAATGAATACAAGTAATGAAATTAATTAGTGTGCGGCAAGGACATTGTAAAATCGTTTAAAATTAAAGTTAAAGAAAATTAAATATAAATTAGGGAAGTTTAAAGGCGGTAATTTTGAAAAAGCAGCAGAGATGTTTTAGAAGGAAATTAAAAAATATTTAATATTATAGAAATTAGATCGTTAAAGATGTAATTATTTCATTAACAATCTTTATAATATTTAACGTAGAAAAGATTATTAAAAAATTTGCAGTCTTTAAAATTCTTAAACATTAAAAGCACTCAGATTATTCAGAAAAGATTCGTCACGTAAAACTGTAATTAAGTTTTTACGATTTTAATCAAACTATTTGTAGTGACCAAATGCTCATTAATAGATATCTGCTGGTCTGCTTTTGGAAGGGGTTTTTCTTAGAAAACTTTCTAATTCTGTTTACATATGGATCACATAAGTTAAGGTTTACAATGATAATTCTGCACACAGGAAAAAACATTTTTCATTATCAATATCCTCCAACAAAACTATTTTTAACCAACATTTTTAAACATATTATGGTTAATTTAACCATATTATGGCTAAATTAGTCCTCAATCAAGAAGCTACAATCATATAATGGTTGCCTCTTAACATAGAGGCGGCAATGTAGTGAACTGATTAAATCATCATATGGTAACTTTAGCAATTTTTTTGGTTGCAATAACATTAATAAGTAGGGATGCGATTTCCATGCAAATGCATGTTTTTTGTCGACAGCCTACACTGATAGAAACGGCGTCATAACGCTGATGTATTTTGACATCAGTACTATGACAAGTGTCTTCGTTTTTGACCCCATGACACTTTTCATCATTGTGATGTCAACCTTAACATCAATTGGCCAAAGTGTTATGAGGGTCGAAATGAAATTATGTCATCAATGGGATGACACATCGACATCACAGAAATGACGAACATGTCCTCAGTGCGATGACGCAGTAACATCGGAGAAAGGACACATTTGCATCTATTTAATGACAGTCAAAGTCATTATTATTTACTTACCCGTTACATATGTTTGTTTCACGTTTGTTGAATAACGACCTTTGTTTACAGCAGAACTCTCAATTATAAGACACCAGCACCATGCCCCATATGGTTTTCGTAATCATTCTACTTTAAAAATATTACGTATTTAACTAAATCATTTAAAAAAATAGAATATAGGAATTTTTGCTTCTTATAATACATTGTAATCATGAAACAAATTTTAATAATATACAAAATGTGGCATCGAATTGATGTCACTATAGTCATAAAATAGATGACACGTAAAAAATGACAAAATTGTACGAAGACGTTAGTCATTGGATTGATTTTACTTTTTGCATCATTGATGCCATTTGTAGTAACATTGATGTCACAATTCTGATGTTAGGGCATCATCAATATGAAGATGCAGTTTTCTATCAGTGTAAGAACGATGTCGACCAATTATCTTTCCGAATCATTAAATTTGCATTAAAATGGCATCAATTTGTTTTTGCATATTGTTGCATATTCTGGTGAAAATGCATATTTTTGTATATTTAGGTTTTAAAAGCATGTTTTGACATTTTTGAGTGAAAAAATAAATAAATTTCTACAAAAAACTTCCAAATACACAAAAAAGTCTTCAAAATAAAAATTCTCTAGGAGCTTTGCTTTAAATACAAGATTTTCAAGTTTTCGACAAAAGAACATTCTATTTTAAACTAATGCAGCGCCATACATAGATGGTTATGGCTTCCAATAGGTTTAAAAAAATTTATCCAAAGCTGTTACAAGATACTTGCTTGGCACATGGGTTACACTGCGTTGCAGAGGAAATTACCCAATTCGATAACATTGCAATTTTTGGTTCCCCTTTCATAGTAGTAGTAGTAGTAACAAGATGGGGCCTGGCTAAACGCTTCAGTATCTATTAAAAAACTTTGAGTAATATAAGAATGTTTGAAGAGCTTTTTGATACCGATGATTATGCGATTAAAAAAGTAAAAAAAATATTAAATTAGAATAAGATCAGTAGTCAATAAGCATTTGTATTTTCCAACTGCTTAATACTCAAGTCAAATTAATTAATATTGCAGAAAGTAAAATTAATAATGTGAAGAAAAAATAGCCCGACAAATTAAAAAAATCTGAAACGTGTTGCAAAAAAAATTAAGTATTTTGAAAAATAAAATAGATATCAAATATTTTTGCTCTGACCTGGAATCGAAGTGGGATCTCAAAATGCATTGACAAACTTTCTCTTTTAAAAAAACAGTACTTATTTATTTAAACAAACAAAAATTTAAATTAGTTATTTAAGTTTTTTAACGATATTTGAACAACAATAGACTGGTTTTTTTATTTTTGTTTTTAGTAAAATAAAAAAAAGATTTATAATTATAAGTGTTGATCGACCTGTGTGCATATTTTGGATACTAAGCGCATATTTTCGATTTTTTAGTACATGAATATCTCATCCCTATTAATTAGTATTAACATTTTTCTTTAAAAAGAGTTTAGTGACCTTGTGACCATATAGAACCATATTTTTTTGCATGTTGGATCCTAAAGGTATGAGTTAACTTGCATTAAAATGTTCGATAACCCAAGCTGACAACACTGATAATTTCGTCAGGTACTACATTTGCGATTAAGTTTCTCATTATTTAAACATCGTGTTGCTTTAGGCTTCATCCTTCGCCAGAGTCTTCTTCCAAACACTGATGACGATATTGCCTAATTTGTGATAAGAATTCGTACGTTTCAATCAAATTTATTTAAAAGAGATCAAGATCTTCATAGGTGACACCAAATGTAGCTAATATCCGTATTCGCCAGTTTGGATTGAAACGAACAACCAAATTTAAGATCATATTACGCCGGTCAGGATATGGATCTGAAAATACTGGCTGTAAAATTAGTACGCCATATTTCGGGCTTGCCTAAATTATGCAGTGTGAAACTATCAGGTTGTTATAAATGCTAGTGTGTATCACATATCGTTTGTAAATAAAGTTTAATTTTAGAACCAAAACTTTCTTACTAATTTTCTATAGACCAACCACGGTTCCATTAAGTGAATGAAGTATGATATTTGGTTCATTGGTACACCCAGAGAAAAAACATGTTTAAATATGGTCACCTCCAACAATACTATGTTTAAAGAAAATTTTAACCATATTATGCTTAATTTAACCATATTATTGTCAACGACAACCATATTATGGTAAAAAATAGTCCTCGATCAAGAAGCGACAACCATATTATGGTTGCCTCCGAACATATTATGGTTAATAATAACTAAAATATGTTTAACACTTATAATAGCATGGTTGGTTTTCAACCATATTATGTTTCTCTTGAAAAAGAGGAAAATACTATTGTTAATTTAAAAACAAATTATTGTCATATTTAACCATAAAATGTTTAGAGGCAACCATAATATGGTTGTGGCTTCTTAATGGATGACTAAGTAAACCATAATATGGTTGTAGGTGACAAAAATATGGTTAAATTAAACATATTATGGTTAAAATTTTCTTTAAACATAGTATTGTTGGAGGTGACCATATTTAAACATGTTTTTTCTCTGCGTGTACGAAGTAAATTTAAGATTCTGGTTTGATCACAGAAATATATTGAGGCCACTTACTCCAACGTCCTTGTTTTTGAATGAGTGCAGCTTGGGTTTGTTATTTTCATTGAGTAGCAAGATATTTTAAATAGAACTGGCTAAGAGTAGTAGTGGGCGACTAATTTAATATTTACGCTTTTACAAATCTTTACCTTGAACTTGAGTGCCCCGGTAGGCTGTCTGGTAGCGAGCTAGTCTATCAGCGCCGGGGTTGCGGGTTCGATTCCCGCCTGAGACTCAAGCATATAGCCTCGCGGGATAAGCTTAGGAAATTAAAAAAAAAACAATAAATTTGTATCAAATCTTGTACACAAAAAAAAAAAAAAAAAAAAAAAAAAAAAAAACTTAAGGAAAACCAATATTCTATGAGAAAAGTAAAGCTTCCGTAAAGTCAATAATCCTTAAGGATAGGAAACATTTCCCGCAAGAATAATACTAACGAGGGCCTCAACCAATAGTCAGACCAGTGCCGTGTGGCTACTGACTGCTGTGGCGCCAGATGAGAAGGTTCACTCTGGTGCGCCTTCGGTCTCAAGAAATCACGAAAACTTCAGAAGGCCTGTCATTTTGGATCTTGGACGGGTCCCAGTTATGCATACACCTGATTTGCCCGGGAGGATATACAAAAAACAAAGGCAGGGAATTTAAAGCTTATTTAATTTTACTGAAAAAGGAAAGAGTACGCGTGCTAATGCCCAACGTTTTACTGCTTTTTTTTGTAATAAAAAAATAAAAATAAAAAGTATTGTGGTTATTTTATTAAACTGTTAATGGCTTTTAATCGCAATTTTTAATATTTCAATCAGTATAAAGTTCATTAACTTTAATTTCTATTAAATTATTTTTATAAAGAAAGGAATTTTACAACATGAAATTAATTAAAATTTATTGATATTTTATATTCTTGACTGCCCTGGGATTTGAACCCTCGTTCACGGACAGGTTGATCTGACATGTTCCGATAGTAACCACACTATCTCCTCAGAGATCTTTCCCACTTAACATTCACCGCCATTGACAACGGAAATAAAATTTAATGAACTTCAGCCTGATTAAAATACACAAGTTGCTTGTTGTGATATGGGAAACCGAAACAATACCACAAGACTGGACACAAGGAATACTTGCCAAAGAAGGGTGAACTAACCGATTGTAATAACGGGAGGGGCATAATGCTTTTGAGTGTGGTTTTAAAAGTACTGTGTAAAATTATTCTTGGTCGATTTGACGATACTTTAAGAAAACAACAAGCTGGCTTCAGACCCAAAAAATCAGCTGTCAACCATATTGCAACTATTCGCATTATTGCCGAGCAGGTCAAGGAAATGCAGGAATCTCTAGAACTGGTGTTTGTGGACTTTGAAAAGGCATTTGAATTAGGCATGAAGGCATATGGCAGGCATTGTTGCGCAAAAGATTTGTAACTTAATAAAAATCCAATACAATGCTTTCCAATGTAGAGTACTTCATAATGGTTCCCTATCCCTGCCAATAGATACACATGCCGAGGTACGGCAGGGATGTATACTCTCTGCACTGTTGTTTCTAGTAGTAATGGACGAAGTAATAAGTTCTGCAATTGACCTAAGCCCTTAAAGGGGAATAACGTGGAATACACTTACAATGGAACATCTGAACGATCTGGATTATGCAGATGATATTATGCTCTTGTCAAGAAGAGAACGTCATATATCTCAACAGGCAGATCATTTAGGACATAAAACTTATGTCGATAAAACCAGGGCAATTAAAATTAATTCGACAAGATATGTTAACTTTACTCTAGGCAATCGTATGATTAAGGATGTTCCTTAATATATACATACCAGGATAGTAAAATTGCTAAAGATGGAGACTGCAGGTTAGATGTAGCAAGTCGTATCAAAAAAACTAAGGGAGCATTTGCAAGTTTAAAGAATATTTGGTAATCACGACAACTCAATGAAAGGACGAAGATTCGAATATTCAATTCCAATGTAAAATCAGTGTTGCTGTACGGTTGCGAAACCTGGCTGGAATCAGAAGAAAGCAGCAGTAAACTGCAATCTTTTTTTAACTGATGCTTCAGGAACATTCTAAGACTATGGTGGCCAGGCAATTGGATCACTAATGAAGAACTTTATCTGAGGTACAAGCAAATGCCGGTAAACCTAGAGCTAAGAGAAAGGAAACTGAGGTGGATTGGGTATCCCTGCGATAGCCCCACACCTATATATGTAAAATGGCTTCAGATGAGAATCCACAAGGGCAGCGGCCTCTATACCTGGATGATATTAAAAGAGTAAATTATCATCTAACATGGTCTCAAGTTAAGGCTACAGCAAAAAATCGGCAGAAATGGAAATCATTTGCTACGGCATTATGCGCCAATAATCGGCGTTAAAGCAACTACAGTATAACCCGGTTAATTACCCCACGCTTAAATGCCTTTCACGCTTATTTACCTTGAGTTTTAAATCCCCTTTTTTTCATCCATTTCTCAAACAAAAATCCACGTTTAATTGCCATACGCTTAATTACCCAATGCGAGCCTTAAAAATTAAACTCCCAAAACAGTAGTACACCTAAATATCATTCGTTTAATTTCCTCAGTACTATTTGACAATTGACAACAACACAGCAAGTAATGCAACCAAGTTTACATGTTAATAATATAAAACAAATTTCCTAACAATTTTTAAAAAATACAGGCAAAGCTCGGTATAACAAATACTCACTTTAACGAAAATTCGATATAACGAATGAGCAAGTTTGTTCATTAGCTACCCTATATAACGAACGATCAACTTTTTTTGCTCCCGGTTTAACGAATGGTTAAGTAAAACAAAGCAAAACCAAAAAGTCTCTACAATACCGATTTTTTGGATGTGCTTGTTTTGTTTGTTACTAAGTAAGAGAACATGTAGATTAGTTTTAAGCATAATAAAAGAGTTTTGCTTGAAGTGTTGTTGAAGCAAAATGGTGAATAGAAAAAGAGTATTATTCAGTGAAAAAAATAAAAATTTTAGATGAATGTAAAAAAGATGTAAGTCTTTTTCTTATATCGCATATTAAATATGAATACGCTGATAGAGGCATTTGTTATTATTTTTAAGCATATGAGCATACATTTGCTGTTTCAACATATTGTCTGGACTAAGCTATGTATAACAGATTTTTTACACAAATAATTTGTCCCAATATGTAAGCACGTATGTACTTACGTATGTAAGTTTAATAAACATGAATATTATAACATAAACAGCTCGATTTAATGGTAAATGAAGCTAATTTTTTATTTAAAAAACTTCGGTATTACGAATCTCTCAGTTTAACGAAAGGAGCTGACATTATATCATTCGTTATACCGGGCTTAGCCTGTATATGCCCAAAAAACAAAATATGGCTTATTCGAAAGCAAAATATTCCACAACTAAATATTTGCATTAAATGTTATGAGGTTAAGATTCATATAAGAGTTATTTGTGCTGAATATTATCTAGATACACCGAATATATGAGATATTTTGTCTCAAAGGGGATAAAGGAAATTCCGCTAAATTTTAAATCATTTTAACATTTTAAGGATAAAATGGCTTGTGTTTTCTAGGGATTGATATTTGAATGCTGTATGTTTAAATCTGAACCGATTCAACCATATTTAATTTACAGTAAGATATTTTGGGCCAAATTTAATCTTAATACGAACATGATTCAATGGTTAATGAACATAAAAAAAGGTTTGCATGTTCTTATCTTCAAGAAGAATTCTTGACAAAAGTACGAAAAAACAGAAGTAAAGAAAAAAATATGTAAAATCAATTAAAATGGATAATCATTCAAAAAAGCAAACTTCGATCTACCAAAGGTTAAAATACAATTTGGTTTAAGGATTGATGTTTGACTATTGACGTCAGCAGTCGTCGATGGCTGCGAGTGTAAAACGGCAAATACATCTGGGGAGATCGAGTGGTTGCGATCGAAACATGTCATGGTAACCTGCCGGCCGCGGCACAGTGTGGTAGATCGAAAATCTAACTGGACAAAATTAATAAATCGCGTTGGGTTCACTTCTCACTTATGAATTAAGTAAAAAATGAGTTCAAATATATAAATGATTACAAAAAATCAACTTTTTTTAAAAAAAGAATATTTTTCAATAATAAAATAAGGTAAAAAATAAACATTGCTCCCTATCAAGAAAAAAATAAATTTTAAGATAAAAAATTGGTTTCTCAAACACATCCTCCGAAATTATTTGTAGTTATATATATGTACAAGAATTTAGGTTAAATACAACTAAGATTTATGATTAATAAAAATATTAAGTGAGTTTTTACGTAAGGAGTCGGAGATAATCATTTTTAATATTAAAATAATTTTAATATTTTTAAAAAATATTTGATAATAACTTTTTTTTACTTGTTTTTGCTTTATTACAATAATAATACAGATAATAACACATAAATACACATAAATACAAATACAGATTTTATTTTATTCACTTTCATATTCATCGTTAAAAGATTCTTCCTCCTCAAAAGCATCAACAGATAATAATGAAAGAACTTCTTTTGTTATCGAACCTCGAACTCGAAAGGGAGTGTGACGCAAACTTGCGATAAAAGGATCTGAAGAAATTAAGAGTCGATTGAAAAGATCTGTATTTGTGTCTATTCTCGATGTTTTTCTCGTAAACAACTCTCTAAATTTCCTCGTGTCCTTATTTCTTGCTTCTTGAGCTTCTTCTGACAGCTGTCCGATAGGAAGAACACAAGACCTTATTATCTCTTTTCCATGAAAAAGGATTTTATGGACGCTTACTGGCATAATGAACCATGGGTATTAATTTAAGTATAAATTTCGTGTGACAACAATAAAACTTTCAAAAGCATCTTCATCAATAGGGTAACCACTACCTAAAGTTTCCAAAATAATATGAAAACGTTCAATTAATTCTTTGTTGACACCAGTGATTTCTGAACTCTTTTCTGCTGCTCTAAAGAACCGTCTAGCAGTATTACCGTCATTCGTATTACCTCCTTGTTGTGTTGGCATGTCTTCAAGCAACCCCATCTCATTTCGAAATCTCTGTTGAATTTTTTTTTTCTTCAGCCACTTTTGCTTTATTTTCCGGTCCTCTAGCTTGCCAGGTCATTATAGGAAGCTTATATGCTATGTGTAATACACACTCCATAAAACGGATCCATGAATGCAGCGGAGACATTCCGAAGGTTAAAGATCGTTCATCGACAGTTTTGTTTAAAATTACAGAAGGCTTATTAAGTTCACTCGGTTTCGCTCCACATATAAAACACGTTTGAGAAGAAGAAGTTACAGATGATAGTGCGGTGCAAATTTTACCATCTATCATAGTAAGCATAAACGTTGACTCAACAAGAAAACTTTGTTCGCCATTTGTGATAAGAGTTGGAGACAAACCTCTAATTTCTTGCTGTACTAAATTAACTTCTTGAGAAATTAACTCAGTGGACTCTTTGGCAAAAACAAACTTGATTGGACGGCAGTATCTTGTAGAAGAAGGAGCAGGATTTTGCCATACAATTATTTTTCTTTGTGTAGAACTTAAATTCATTTGAATAGGAACCATTGAAATACTAAATAAACTTTCATCTGTATGGCCCTCCTCCGAAGAAAACTTCTGTTTATACTGCTTTTGCTGAGCCCCATCGCATCCCCATTTTATCAAAATATTAAGACGATTTTCTACAGTTTTCAGTTCATCAATATCGAGTAAAACCTCTCTTTGAGCCAAACAAAGCCTTTCAATTGTATGATTCACTAATGACTGGAGTGAGCTTTTTGCAAGCATCTCAGTGATTTCTGTTTCAGCTGGATAACATTTTTTCTTAGCTTTTTGAACATTAGTGTAGGAGGGAAGAAGATTTTTGCATTTTGCGTTGAGTTTTAGCCGAATAACATCGTATTGATGTTTTGACAAATTAGCATCAACAATTAAAGCTAAGGCTTCATCTGGAGAAAGGCTCCCGAAAGGCACAGGCTCAGAGCTAAATCTCTCACAAATTTTTTTCAGTTCCGTACCTTTACTTGATGAAGCTTCCGACAGATCTTTCACAAGTCTGGCTGAATCTCGCTTTCCCATTTTACGTAACACTTGCTCACTAGCTTTAATAATTTCTCGATGATCAGTTGAATCCAAAAGACTTTGTATCTTTCTTTTTTTCGATTTTTCACTACAGTCATCAAAGTTTTTTGGTTTTCTTCCAGCTTTGTTGCAACTTTTCGGTTGTACACTTTCAGGCAATACGTACGGTTCTTCAAGCCAAACTGAATTTGATGTTAAGAAACGGTCACGATGCCTTCCACTTTTTATCCATTTTTCGGCTAGCTTAAAACAAATTATATTTATATTTGCCTTTAGATTTCTTTTCACTTCTTCTGATATATCTTGAAGACCATATCTAACCATTATTTATGCCAATAAGACGTCTTTGCGATGTATTTTGGGAGTTTTTACCCATTCTTCAAAAATTTCCTTTCGCGAAAGAGTGGAGGTCATACTGGAAAAGTAAAAAAAAATGTATGGCGGTCGTAAAAATGCGCAAGATGTTTTTGATTTACCTTAAAGATAACACTTGAAAGATTAATTCAAATATAATTTTACAGCGGAACAATCCGGAATAAACAGCTTTAACTCTACTTGAAAATAAGAAATATTTTATTTTTTGCACTTTCTGAACCTTTCACAAAAAAAATTTGTTTTTAATACTTACAATGGAAATAATTAAATGAAAATTGAAATATATTTCCTTGAAATAGAGGTTAATAATAATAAAAAAAAATTATGACAATAAAATCAAAGTAGCCTTTTTAATCATAAACCAAAGTCACACAAAAAATACGATTCTCTTTGAAATCTAAATACACGTATTGACAACAACTGACTTTAAAGCTTACTGTTTCCTAATCAGAGCTAAAAACAAAAAAACAAAACATGATTTACAGTTACCTTTTGTGTTCAGAAGCTCATTAAACGATCAAAAAGAATGTTGCCAGACATTTTTTTTTTATTTTTTCCAGCTAGATTTGTGATTTACCACAGTGTGCGCGGTTCGAATCCCGGCCACGTTCAAGAATGAAAGATTATCAATAATAATTTTAATTAATTTTCATGTTGTAAAATTCCTTTCTTCATAAAAATAATTTAATGAAAATTAAATTTAATGAACTTAAGCCTAATTAAAAATATTAAAAATTTGGATAAAAAATCATAAATAGTTCAACAAAATAACCACCATACTAATTATCGTATTTAACAAATTTTATCAAATTATTTACAAATTGCAATTTATACTTTGCGTACAAGCCTTACATGGACTGACAACCAGCCAGATGGACGAACGGAAATTATAAAATCCTTTTAAAAAGTGTTTCTGATTCGATCGGTATACTGAAAGATGCGTCTCGATTTCTATGTATCAGCACAAAATTATATATTTGTTCTAGAACGGGTAAATATCAATATAAATATAAAATCATTGGTCGCACAAGAAAAAACATGCGATTGCATATTTACGGTTTTCCTGAGCATAGGCTTGTATGTATGAGTACGCTTTTGTTAGTAGGATATGACAGGACATCTCAAAAAGCATTACAGAAAAAAATTCAAGACAGCAAATCCCATTGTTAATTATTGCTATCTTTTAAGATTAGCTGATACGTGTAAAAATTCCTATGTCTTAACATTTTTTCGTACATCAAAGTTAAGGTATCTTGTATTTAAATACGTTTAATTACCTCACTGAGGTATTTAGACATATTCGCTTAATTACCTCAATGAGGCAGTTAAACGTATTCTAATAATTACCTAAACGAGGTAGTTAAGCGTATTCCTTTAAATGCTTTCCCCGCATAATTACCCAAAAATACTAGCATTTTTGGCGAGGAATTTATCCGTGGAATACTGTTATAGTAATTTAAAAATAAAAATTTTCGTTTGGGTATTTATATTGAAAACAAAATCAAATTTGAGTTTTTTTATTGTTGCTTCAATGTGAATTCCCAAACGAAAATTTTTTACTTTTATTACAAAAAACAGGCAGTAAAACTTTGGTTTCTGGTATTCGTATAATAAAAGGGAAAAATTAATAGGAATTATTTGCATATAAATAAAAAAAAACTTAAGAAATTATGGGCTCTATTCAACTGAGTTGAGTTGTAATTTCTTAATTTTTGTATTATGGTTTACAACTTTGCTATATTACGGTGAACAAAAACTTAACAAAAATTACAACCGATCACAACCAGTTGTCTTAATTACAACTCAACTGAGTTGAGTTGTAAACCGTAATAGGGGCCTAAGTTTATCGAGAATTTTATGTGATATTAAATGTTACATATACGTACATAGAAAATTATAAATAAAAATACGTACAAGAATTTTTTCTATTAAAAATATCTTTCTAGAAAAATATTTTTACGGGTTCCCAATTCTTGTGTTTAAATAAAACTTATTGGCATTTAAATAAAAAAAAATCTTTTAAAATTTAATTAAGTATCTTAATTTTATAAAAAGTTTTTGTTAAATGGCTTTAAGCTTTTTAAACTTTATTCTTATTTCGTCGTAAGCTCACATACATACAAAAAGTATTAACGAAGTCAATTGCAGACTTGAAATCTTTTATTTAACTTTATTTGATTATTTCCTACCCTAATTCACAAGAAAATAAGTTAACAACTATACAAAGTTTTAATAAAAGGGGGCTAAAAACGAATTTGAAGTACACTGCCTGGAAGAAGTTTCTAATATAAATTAAAAGAAAAGAAAGTGTCTGAAAAACTATAGTAAATGTTACTCAAATTTTGTTATAAAGTTCTTCAGTTTCACATATTGCTAATAGGTTTCTTTGGAAATGTTTAAGCAGCTAATGGACTAGGGTCCTAGGATTATTGCCCCGTGCTTAAACAAATGAAAGTATAACGATTTTTAAACTGAGTTTTGTATATTGAAGAAAAGCAATTACAATTTAATCGCGATTGAAATGTGGCATATTTATCAGTATTTCACTAAAACTGCCTTCAATTTTCTGTATAATTCCAAAATACCGACAATTGTAAAATTAAATTCTGTTTATTTTACTGCAATTTGTGCAAATATGAAAAAACTTCTCTCTATGTAGATTTATAAGTTGATAATAATAACAAAAAAAAAACCAACGTAGACTTTATAAAATCCAAGTGGGGGATGATAAATATTCTGTTTTTGGGATGTACAATAAATTTATTAAGGTGGCCACAATTTGTTTTCTAATTGAAATAATTGGAAAAATAAATCGTCGGCTTAATATGCAATTCTTCTAACTCCCTTTCAGCACATTTTGCAGGCAGGACAAAATACTTTTTATATTTCATATTTGCAGCTTAAGAGGAAAACCAAAAATATAGTTGGCTCTTCACATTTCAAAACTCAAATTGAAGAAAAACTTCATGCTGGTCGACTAGGCATATCTTTCTCTACCACACGGCATACTTTAAATCCAATTTGAACATTAAAATTGTCGATTAAGTCGGTTCAATTTTCTCAATGACCATAACTTATTAAGTTTGCACATACTTGTGCAAGGTTACCTTCCCTTCTACTTAATGCAAGATGGGTGGCATCTTTGTGATCCAGATGCAATAGCAGCTTCTGTTCAACTGCATTTGCACACACAGTGCCATCCGCCAAGTCGAACCAATTTGTAGGCGATGGGAAATATCAGCCCCTTACCGAAATTTTAAGATTTTTCTCTCCTCGATTTAGTTCTTAACTTTTTATATTCTGGGCTTTGTTAAAAAACAAAATTGCAAAATATGGAAAACGAAAAATTCTACGTTATTTCACCCTCGACAGTTTAGTGTGCAGTATTATCCGAGAGGTTTATTAGTCCATTTTCTTTGAGGACGACTTGGTTTATGCAGTTACTATCGATGCTGCTCATTTCGAAAAATTGCTTGGACTCAGCTGTAGAAAACCACCAACAAATGTTGTCTACAACAAGACAAACAGTGGAGCTTTTGCTGGTCATCCACCTAGACCGACGTTTAACGTAAAGGGTGGCCCAACTTTAATGCAAGATGTTAGATGTGAGTCACACTTTAACATCAACTTTTGGTCCAACAGCCCAGTTGGAAAAATGGTCAAAGACTAAAACTAATTCAAATAAATTGGCTTATCGGGAGAAATTCTGTACATTGTCTGGATAAATTTTTCGCTAACTTCGACATTAAAAAACTGCATCGGCAAGTTGTTTTAATACACAAGTGCTTGAAGAAAAAACGTCTCCACTTTTCTAAATAAAGCTTTGAAATAACCTGCTACCTTTTAAAAGATTCGGAATACTACGTCTTCCGAGACAACTTTTGTAAACTTCCAATACGACCAAATTTCCAAAACTATAGCAATTTAAAGATCTTTTTTTTTTTTGATTTCGAAAACTACAATCAACGAAGAAATTCAAATGAAAAATTTTGGACTAGGCTTTTATGGGGCTTCAACTTGGCAGATCGCTAAAATTTTTCGGTTGATCATGGAGCAATTTGTAAACATGGTCTCTTAGAGCTCAGAGATTTTGGCTAGTTGGTATGGAAAAGCATTTAAGGACACGCTCAATTTTGGTTTGAAACTAAATTGCTTGACTAAAAAGTGTATTTTTAAGGGGCGATTTTTCTTAAGCAACATTGTTACGACCCTAATATCTGTAACATCTTAAAATACCAAAAAATGAAAAATTCTCCACATGCAACAGCCATGGCGCAGACAGTCATTTCTTTTACAATTTCACTGGTAGTTGTATGTCCTCCTCCAAAAGTCTGATATTTAAGGGGGGTTTTAGGGTGTTAAACTTTCTTCCCTCCTTTTCTCTTCATATAACAAATATAAAGTTACGTTCTTTATTTGTGCTACAATTTCGTATTTATCATCAGTTTATTGTCATTTTGCATTGGAAATATTTCTCTTAAAAATACAACGATTTAAATGATTTATAGAAAATTGGTTAAATTGATTTTTTCTTCTACAATTTTTTTTTATTTCAGTACTTCTTCGTTTAGATGGAATATGCCGAGCAGTTTTATATATTTTTTTAAATCAGTTTTTTATTCGTTTTTTTTTTCTTCATAAAAAACAAGAAAACTTTTTAAACCTTCAACTCGTTATAGACATTATAGATGTGTATTTTATTTTTATGTTGCAACCATTTTATAACATTAAAATATAATAACATTTACTTACAACATGCACACACATAAAGCCACATTAAGGCAGACAATGTTGCAACATTTGCAGTTCTTAATGTTTAACTTGCAATGTGTGAGTGCGTGCGTTTGTTTGTGTATGAGTGTGGGTTGCAAGATGAGACTCACAATATTGTGCCTTTTTAATGTGTTGACAACTACAGAGGAGTGTAACTAAAACGAATTTGAATATAACTTTAAATTGCGGGCAGTGTTGCCATATTTATTTTTAAAAAATCTGACAATTTCCCTAAAAAAACCCTTTTTTATAAGAAAAAACAAACTGTATTTTATGCTAAATATGATTTAATTTTTTCTTTTAAAAGAGACTATTAGTTATAACATTGTTGTATTAGAATAAATATTAGTTGGTCATAATAATAAGTAGGGCAACCAAAAAAAAGCAAATGCTTATTTTTTGGTTTACAAGAGATAGAAAGATTTTGATTGAACCCAAATTCCGATCATAAAAAAACAAAGAAAATGAGCTATATTTGTTAGGGCTTTTTTTTTGCTTATTTTGGCAATATCGGCTTTTTTTTAGTTATTTTTGCGATATCGGCTTTTTTTTACTTATTTTGCAATTTTAATATAATTTTTCATTTTTTTTATACGAAAAAAAACTTATTTAATAAAATTTTGCAAAAATCGTTATTATTATTTTTTTATGTGCAACTTTTTTTTTACAAATACTAAAAAAATCAGCCATTTCTTTGCTGTAACAACTCTGGTCAAAAAATACGTTCAACGTTATGGTAATATTTTGTGCTTCCCTTGAACAATATCATCCCAAAAACCTATATTATCTCTGTATGTTATTATACCTACACTAAAGAGTGGAATTATGCATTTGTGCTGATGTGAGAAACACCTTAAAATCAACTCAGAATCACTTTCTGAGTCGATCTAACGATGTCCGTCCGGCTGGCTGGCTGTCCATGTAACCTCGTGCGCAAAGTACAGGTCGCAATTTTAAAGAATCGGTCCATAATTTAATATAGCCCCCATACAAGCTGCTATCCGGAAGAGGGTCTTTGTGCCCACTATCAAACCAATTTTAATGCAATTTAAGACATATCGTTACCTTAATATAAAAAGGCCCCAACTCATTATTTTTGGAAATCCGTTTTTTTATTGATTCTTGTAGAATGGTTGCTAATACACATTCTATTAAAATTTCAAGCAAATTAGATTAAAAATAAAGAAGTTATAAGCAGAACACAAAAAGCCCTAACTCATACACACAATTTTTCTAAAGAAAAAAGCCCTAACTCGTACACGGGTTAATTCCAAAAGTAGTGTACATGAGCATTTTTTTTTTTTTTTTTTTTAAGGTTGAGGAATTCATTCTCTGAAATTGTTTACTTGCATTAAGATTTGTGCAGATTGCGAAATTACTTTTAGTTTCTTTAAAAAAAAATTGTTTTGCTTTTTTATTGCATTTTGGTGAAATATTTTCCGGAATGTCACTTTTTACAAAAATTTACAAAACTAAGAAATTAATGCAAAAATGTTAGAACAAAGCCTACTATCGCATTCGTTCACTTAATATTTACCAGCTTTGGATGTTTTTCTTAAAAAAAAACGGGTTAGTAATAGCAAAAAGTTATTTTTCGAAGAGATTCCAATTATTTTTTTTTCCTTTTATAATTCAAGAATTAAAACAAAGTAATTTTTTTACAAAAATTTGTTTTTGTGCAGCTTACATTTAAAGTAACAGATTTGCTTCAAACAATTTGGAAGAAATTGTTGTATTTTGCTGGAAACTTGAAAAAATAAAAAGTGACAGTACGGAATTTTTTGTGACAGTAAAGAAAATCCAATTTAAATTTCAAGTGTAACGAAAACTTAAACATTTATTCATTATTTTGTTTTTGGTTACTGTTTGTTTTTTCTGTTTTATAAAAACGAAACAAAAAATAAAAGTAATCCAATTATATTAACAAAAAATTCATGAACAAATCTATTCATCGGAATCTGTGAATATTTCATAAAAAATTGATTCCCGATTGGTTTTTTTTCTATTTGTTTTTTTTAAGAACTACAGTATTGAAATCAATCAGAATTTTCGAGAAATAAGCTTTTAAAATAAAAAAAACCTTTTTACTTAAAAGTGACAGTAAAGAAATTTGTGATATTTTTTTTGTTTTTTTCTTCTAAAAAGTTATTTCACGGAAAATAAAAACAAGAAAAAGTGATCAAAACTTCGTAATATATTAATATACATTTTTATTTATTTTATTTTTTACGATTTTTTATTAAATAACTGTGTGACAGTACGGAAATTTTTAGCTGTACTTACCATCGTGCGATTATAAATTCACTTGAAAACACCAAATAATTGATTTTATTATTTTATTTTTTATCTTAATCAATTTATCACTTCTTGCACTTTTTAATAGCGATGCACATAAAGCAAACGAAACAGCTCAAGTAATGATTATGACTTAATTAAAAAAAATGTGACATTACGGAAAAAACGCAGAGACAAAGTAAAATTAGAACGTCAAAATGACATTGATAACATTTTTCAGGTAAAACCAGGAAAAAGCAATAAAAATAAATACAATCATTGAAAAACAGTTGAATTTTTTATTATTGTTCTATTGTTTTCAACTCTTTTTCCATGTTGCTTAATGAATAACATGTGTGGAGACAGGTATATTTGTATGTAATAGGCATGATATACAGTTAAAGCACCATTTGCACAATTTAGCAGAAAGTTTTACAATAATAACAACTACTTTTGTTTGTTGCTAATTATTTTAGAGCTTACTTGCCGTTTTTGTTTTTTTATTTTCTTTTACATGAAAGAAATAAAAAGCTTGAGACGAAAAAAAGCATTGTGTTTGGAATTAACCCACACACAATTTTTCGAATCTGTATTTCAATCTGAATTCCTCGTTTAATTTTAATAAAGATGTTTTTTGACAATGTTTGTGTAGCTATATTATTTCAGCTTTTATTAAGTTTTTTCCTTCTCCTGTAAAAAGTGTTTTTGATGAGTTGGGGCCTTTTTATATTAAGGTAACGATATGTAGATATATCCATATTTATATGGAGACGTAAGGTATGCATTTTTTAAAAAATAGGACCACGAGGGGAGATTTAACCGATTTTAATGAAATTTAAAACCAAGGAAGATCCCTATTCATATAGCCATACACTCTTGAAACTTGTTTTTAAATACTGTGGTGTTCGGTATCATACGGTCGGGCTTGACCGACTACACTTTCATACTTGATTTTTAATCAACTCTGTCTAAGCGGTACTGTAACGTACTTTTTATAGTGTTGTGTATAATTTTTATGTATTTATGTTTTTAGTATTAAGCCTTTTTATCAACTTATTTCATTATTTGCTTGTTTAAGTTCTTTTCTATTGAAAATTCCATAGCTGTATTCTTACGATCAAATTTAAAAATTGTTTTTGTATAAAGTAACGCCTGGTAGTTCCCCTTTTCTCTGTTTTTGGTATAGTAACGTCTTGTTTTTTTTTTGCTTTTTTAATATAGTTTTAGCTATTAACAATTTCTCTGTATATCAAATATTGTTAATTTCTGCAAATTTTGGTGTTTTACACGAAGTTGTAACAAAATTGGAAACAGAAAATCTTTCATTGGTTTTCTAAGTGAACATAGTTGTGGACCGTAAGAAAAATGTCCCGTGTTCCAGGGGATATAGAAGTCGAAGTTAATACAAAATTAAAATCAGTTTCATTAACAAAATAAAGGATTTTCGGTATTAAAAGATATTGGGGATATTTTGGGAGGCAAGCGGAATTATGAGTCCAATCGTATAAAATATACTTCAGAGCCAATACTCAATTTTAGATATGCTCCCTTAACTTCTGTAGAGGAAGGAAGAACTTTTTCGATGTACAAGAACTTGCTGACTCCGAACAGACATAGTTTTCTTTTAGAAAGTATATTGCATCAACTTATAATTTACTATAACAACGTATTAAACGAATTAAGTGGAAAATGAACAAGTTTAAATTGCTTTTTTTTTAATTTTAACAGCTTATTTTCATGTTTTTAAACGCTTTTTTTTTAAGAGCTTAAAACTGGTTTTTTAGTGCTTTTTTTTGGTTGCCCTAATAATAAGTAAATGCTTCTTTGTACGATTTAAATAAAATTAAAAAACCTCCTTTAATTTAAAAAAATATATTTTTTTGTAGTAAAAATCTGCAAGACTGTTTTACACTTCAAAAATCTGCAAGAAACAGATGAATCTGCGCATACGGCAACGCTGACTGCCGGATGCACGACAGATATCATTTCTTTAACACATGGTTTGTGTCTTGAATAACTTAGTTTCTGCAGGAAGTTTAGCTTTACTTCTTCAATTTGTAAAAGTCCAACTGAAGCGCATCGATTACTTATCGAAGCTTATCCTGATAATGATCTATCGGCTTGTAGTTCGAAAGTAATGATTTGTCACAAAATAAAGGGATCGCCTAGGCTAATCAAAACTTTGAATTGAAGGCATAAGTCGATGAAGATTGTTTTCAAAACTTGCAAAATCTCTGTAATCAACTCGACAGGATTCATATTAAAGGAAGACAATTGGTTACCTCATGAGTTGGAGGCCAGAGACCTAGAAAGACTATTTTGCATATCCAAACGGTTGCTTAAACGCCATAAAGAGAGGTCGTTTTTGTATTGAGTGATTATAGGCGATGAAAAATAGACCGATTAGGACCACTTGAAACCCAAGAAATCGTATGTGTAGTCCGACTAACTGGCCAAATCAATGTAATGCACTGTTTTTGGTGCTACTGAAAGGGTCCCATATTTCATAAAAAAATATGTACCAAACAAAATTTATTTGCTTGGAATGATCAATGTCCAAAAGACTCATGGATTATGTGACCAGACCTAAAGTTACTTAACAACACTCTGCTACATAATACAAAACAGGTTAAGAACTATTTATATAGAAATAGCAATTGGGAATATTTGCCTTATCCTCTATATAGTCCAAACTTTGGCTAATTTTACTACCATTTGTTTCGATCAATGCAAAGCGCTTTATCTGGAATACACTTAACTTTAAAACAAGATATCCGAAACTGACCTTTATATATAAAGAGTTATTTTAGCGAGAAATACTGCCAGCAGAATGGCAAAAGGACAGAACTAACGATGAACAATGCTTTGATTAAATTTCTTTTGCACGAATATATTAATTGTTACTTCTTTAAACTTTGCGAACTCGACCTTCTAGTTGGAATCTAATTTTTCAGTTTCTTGATCTTTTGACTTTGACTTTTTTGGTGGTTATGCAACATTTACTAAGTTCGCTAACTTTTTTTTTCTTTGTGGTGTGTATTTAATCGGAAAAAAATAATTGTTCTTTGATGTCTGCGCTAATAAGAAATACTTTAAGCATTATTAATTCCGCTGGATTGCCCTGTAAAAGCGTAATTTTCAAAACAGTATTCGGCATTTCCATATCGCCACTTTACCTCTCTATTTATATGTAGTATCCTCGTTATTATATGTGTATGAATCGTCACTTTGTTAATATGTGTGTTTGCATTTGAATACAGTTTTGTGTGCACCGCACCGTCTGTCCTATTCATTTTTGCTGCAACATAGTATTACGTGTTGTATCATGAAAGTCAGTCGTCTATAAATTATATCCGTTCCAAATTGAAATTCGCGTTAAAATGTAGTTAAATTTTATAGAGTTTTTATTTTGTTTTTTTTCTCTTGCATTTCCCACATTTTCTTGTCTACTTTTTGCCAACACTTTTCCATTCGTAAGATTGCTGTTGTTCCACTGAAAAAAGAGAGATATAATAAAATTTTGGTTACAACATGAAACATTAAAGCCAATAATAGTGGTTGGCTATAAAATGATAACTACAAGAATTTGTAAATGGGTATGCATATAGGAGGATCGTATGAAAAAGGATTATAAAATAATTGTTTGGTCCCGGCGCTGCATGGGATTTTCTAAATAAAAATAAAAAATTAAATATTGGAGAATTTTGTTAATAACTTGACTTTTTATCGGGTCAACATATTATCAGAAAACTTATTTTTGTTTAATAAATTTATGTATATTGTAAATTTGAGCCAAATCGTACCTTAATAAAAAAATGTTTAATATCACAACAACAGCGCCACCTATCGGGATCAAACTAAAGAGAAACCTGGCTCCCGACTCAAATGATTTATTGTGCAAGTTTGGTGTCAATCGGTTTAGCGGTTCTTAAGTTTTAGGAGCACATTCACTGCACAAACTTTTTTATGTAGAGATTAAACACTTCAAATGCTTTCCAAAAAAGCCGGCGGCATTCGATATCGATGGAAATAACGCTACAATTTAAATGAAAATCTGAGTTCATATCGAATGTCGTACTTTTCCCTCAGTTCTACGAAATCAACTGATTTGCTGCGTAGCATAGATGGGGGTAGTGCACTCATTTTGCAGTTTCAACTCATATTAGTGATAGTGTAAAAATACTGCAATAAGTTGGGGATGTTGAGTGATGAATTGAAAATTTGCAGCCTCACAAATCATGAGTGATAGTGATGTTAAAAAATTTTGCACTCAAAAAAAAAATAGTTTGATTTAAAAAAAGCAATCATCAGCTTATTGCAACTTTTTTTCTTCACTCATTTGAGTGCCACTTAAATTGTTGCACTGAATTTAAAATTAACAACTTGTTTTTTCATGATTAACTCCAATATTTATACCGGTATTGACAAAATTTCATTTTGTTTAATGTTCTTTACTTATGCAAATCCTCAAAAGAAATCAAAAGCTATGCACATACAAAGTTACATTTTGTAAATTTTAGTGAGACAATATCTGTATGCAGCTTTTTTGATTGCATGCCCAAATTTTGCACTGTTTGATTTGAATGCAGATTTTTGCATTCAAATTTGCGTTTAGTGATAGTGAAAATTTTGCAAAATCACAAATTTTTTAGTGGTAGTTAAAAGCATAACAATCATCACTAAAGTTGGTAAAAAAAATGCAAACTAACAGCCTTATTTATAAAAAATAAAACATGTTAATAAAGGGTTTATTAAACGGATTTTGTATGAAAATCCATTTTATTAACCCTTTATTAACCGGTTTTTTTTTTTATAAATTAGGCCGTAATTTTGTTGCATTTTTATTTAGTGATAGTGCACTGCTGATTTAAATCAATATTTAGTGCACTACCCCCAACTATGATGCGTCTAGATTTATGTAAATATAAACCAACTTTTTATATTTTACCTACATTTTCATTAATTGTACGCAAACATTTTGTCGTATTTCATCATATTTGTCATACATATACGAGAGTTCAAGGTGAATGAAGAAAACCTGGGTTTAAAAAACTGCAGTCGAAACCAAAAACTGGTGAACAAAAAACAAAAATGTGTGTAAAATTTTTCGCTTTTTGAGTTTGTTTGACAGCGACTGTTTACATTTAATAAATCAGAAGTAAAGGCAACAATTTTTTTATATATATAATAATTTATGAATAAGAGAAATAAATGGCAGTTTTTCTACTTTGACTGCAGTTTTTAAAGCGCTGAAGTGTCTTTATAAGGCAATGAGAGTGAGACCGGTTTAACTCACAAAATATAAAAATGCCAATTTGATATCTTTGTTATTACAACAAATCTTGTAGCTCCATTATAATTCAATAAAAAATAAAAAATGTTCGAAGCTTTTACACAGAATGAAACAAGCCGTACTCAATTAAAGTTATTTTTACTTACGTACGCCCTTAGGTACGAGTCGTGCTTAAAACAATTCAAAATTAAATAACTATTGAAAACTAATATGCGTGCATACGCTTGTGTTTGTAAACAATTGCTTGTAGAAGCAACAACAGCACTACAAGATGCAAAAAAGTAAAATAAGAAGCAACAATTCCCAAATTATATTTGTTAAAATTATTCAGTTAAATACATTAAATTTTCACAGCAGAACGATTACGAAAACTATATCAGGCTCCTGGTGTCTTATAATTAAGAGTTCTTTTGTAAACAATTAGCGGAATACAACAAAAGTAGAATATGTGTAACGGGTAAGTAAATTATTATATTCTCTCTATCTCTAGTTCCTAGTATGTGATTAGGTTAGAGTCCATCTCAATTTGGGATTTTTTCAAGTACGAACTTGAGCACAGTTTGAGAGAGCAGTTAATTTTAAATTACCCTCGTATTATTTTAAGAACTTGTTAAATACATTTTATAGCAAAATGTATTACCAGTGATATGAATTTCAAAATTGTCTCATCTAAAGGAATTTTCAATATATGTATACTGATGAAAAAATCTTGAATTCATAAAAATTAATAGTTAGTGACGAAGGCCTGGTTTTTCGTAGGTATTAAGTAACGTTGAGTGATTATTAGTTGTGGAGGTGATTTGGTTTTACGACCCTCTATTAGGGAAATTTAGATGAAATCAGATAAGACTTGACCAAAATATCATCAATGGTTTTTTTTTTTATAGTCGTATGTCACAACGCGAATTCGTCAATAAAAATACAACAAAGCGAATTTATCAAGATTAAGAATATTTAAAATTTTGGGACAAATAAACGAAAGTGTGTAAACACCTCCTCAATCAAGGTGCTTATCGTTGTAAGAAACTTATCTCGTGCGGGGAATTGGAGTTGGTAGTTGCTAATCGAAGCTGGCGATAATTTATTATCTCTCGCTTGCAAAGGTTTTCTAATTAAATATGCGAGAAAATTTGAAAATTTATAAACCAAAGATTTTAATTTCCCAGACTTTCTTTAGTCCCGTTTTAGACAATGGAGTCAAACTGAATAATGTTGGAAACTTAAAGCTGCTTAAATTGTGATTCGTATAACATCCAGTTGAAAAATGTGATTCTCTCTTCTCATTTGATATTTATAATTAAGCAGTTAGATCCATTTATTTTCACAAAAACTTAAATTTAAGTCAGAAACTTTGGGAAGAAATTTCCTAAAATTAGTGTGAAAATTTTCTCGAATTGAAATAGAAAGTGTAGACGAGTTTTGGTATCAACACGACAATGTACATATATTGTGGCTTTGATCTTATTTGGGTACAGAATGAAGCGAATATTCTGGCAAATATTACGACATATTAGTAAAATAGATTTAATAGTCTAATGGCAAAGCAATAACAATCAGCTGTTTTTTGAGACCACCTTGTAAATAATTATACTTTTTTATGGTATTTTTTTGTATTTAGTAGTGCTACCATACTTTTGTCTTATTTAAATACGACTTTTAAAATAAAACTCAAAAAATTAATCTGTATTTAAATACGATTTAAGTTTTTATGAAAATTAACTTAATTTAGATTTAATTACTATCCTGAAAATTGGGCATAATACTGGGGTACATTAACATTAAAAATTAGCTATCCTTGGAAGTTGATTGCTCGGAGGAATTTGATCCTGACTGCAAATACCAATTATTATACTAAAACGATTTCAAACTTTAATGCACATTCATTTTGCAAAGGCATAATTTAAATTTTAATGGTCATTCATGTCCTTTACTTAGTTTAAAAAATCACAGCGCTCTGTCTTCTAGGTATGCAGTAGAGAAATTATAAAAGCGGGATTGAAGAGGAATATTTCTAATTTACTAAGAATATTTCAGGAAATTATTAGGAAATGACTTAGGAAGATTGATAGAATAACTCTTTTCAAGTTTTTATTACTATTATTATTACCGTCTTGTGCTTCTAGAAAATATAGCTTAGGCAAAACTTGGTGGAAGAGAGAGCTGCTGATATTCATAGTTTCTTGCAGGCAATAAACACAAAAACTTTTGCGAACGATGTTATATTAAAAGATTCTATCGCCAAAGTGTCCTTTATAAAAATTATTTTCGAAAAAATTGGAAGCATTTGCAAAAGGTAAATGAAGGAAATGAAGTGAAAATGGAATCGAACGGGATTTAAAGTACAATTATTTACGAAATGACCGTAGTTTTTGTAAGAGTTGTTCTTGTAAAGCTTACTGGTACTCACAGAATGAAATTGATAAAATAAAATATTTATATGAACTTTCAGACAGGGTCGTTTTAAGAATTTGCTCGATTTCAAATCCACTTCATTTCAATTTCTAGAACATGACCGATTTATTAAAAAAAACTGAATTTTTCACAATTAAATGAGAACATGCTGAGTTTAATTAAGCTTTGGATCTGATTTTTATTGAAGTTATATGTAGTTCAAACAAAAATATTTTTATAGTAAAATAAATTTGTAGAAAGTTTTCGCGTTACTTCAATATCTTTCTCTTTAAAACTGGAATATCAAGAGTTTCTTTTTAACTTTCCATTTCCAAATAAAAACGACAAACAAATATTTATATTATTTTTCCCTAAATTACTTTTACCTCAAAGCACATTGAAAAACACACACGTTTTAGGTTAAAAAATAAGAAAAAAAAAAACATAAAATATTTCCCCTGCAAACAAAACGAAAATAAAATTTTTTTCTACCAAAAATTCGAGTAAAATTCAAGAAAATACATATAAAGGAAAAACATTGTCTATCCAACTAAAAGAAAATAATCAGAGAGAGAAAGTCCTTTCCACTTAGGATAACAGTAGGAACAACAACAAACAAAAAAAAAGAAATATAATAAGTAAAAAATAAAACGTATGATGTTTATACGACAAAACACAATGCAAAAAAGCAACAACAACAACTTAAAGTCATTGTCTAAAATTGTGCGCTCACAAAATCGATAAGAGCACATGTTTGATATTATGCTCGCTTTACCTTTGCCTGAGTATGAGAATATGCATGTTGGAATACAAAGTTCAGAAGTATGTGTTTGGGTTGGAGTATGAGTTCTGTAGCAAAATATTACTCATACATCATGTTGTCAGGGGGCCACAAGCGTACAACCCCCCATTCGGTAGGCATCATTTTTTTATACGCAGGACATGTCGAGTGACTGGCTTTGGGTAGAAACCTGAAAATAACAACAACACCAACAAGGATTTTAATATAAGGTTAGCAGACTGATTCATGTGCGTATTTATTTTCCGTGTGTATGTATTAATTTTCCGTGTGTATGTGTCGGTTTTTGAATTCATATGAAGGAAATTTAAAATGCCAGCGCATGCATACACACTTAAATGTACATGTACATTTTTATCCTATTACGAGGTTTTATTTAAAATAACAAGTTTTTTTATACAAGTTTTTACTGCTTCCAGCATTTGAATAAGTGTTTTGATTTCATATATCTTTAAATATTTTCTCCGACTGATGATGTGTACAGTGTAATCTTCTTTTCTTAAGCTTACATCCCCTTTCGAAGGACGTCGTTCCCTGGTCCCGGCAGCGTTCTAAGGGAAGGCATTGAGTTCTTTTGAGGCGAAATTTCGCTTGTACGGACACATTAAAATGGTCCCGTCGGGGCCACATGCAAATTCCACTGCATATATGTAAATTGCTTACTTACTTGGATTGCAAATAACAAATGCCCAAGACTCTGGCCATTTGTAGCATATCCATTAAAAAGAAAGAAAAAAAAATTAACGATTAAAGGATGTAATTATGAACGTTTCATTTAAGCTAAAAGATGTAACCAACGGATCTTGCAGTATATAGCCGAAATATTTTTCGTACTCTTGTCGTAAAGCAAACAATTTTCCGGCTTTAATTCATGAATAGCTTGGGAAGTTATTTGTTTTCATTCTTGGAAATCATCGGCATCTGTTGACTTATAAATTTAAAATCAAACGTAAGAGCATTAAAAAATTTAGATTAGTGCCCGTAATTTCTACAAAAAGAAAAATGGTTATGTTCGTAACTAACAGTTTACCTATTTCAGCATTTATTTGGCCTTGATGTTTTCACCTTTCGTTTTCTTTTAAAATATGACAACTTTTACACCATAGATATCTTTGCACAGCTAGATTTATTTTTGTAGAAATTACGGGCTTAGGTCCTACTTTTCTACGTTTAGGGTGGCTTTTTAGGAACAAATTCTTTACTTTCAATGTAGGAAATTATTTTCTTTTTAGCCATTAAAGATGCAGTTAAGGTGGGATTTATGGGCTTTTATTAAGAATATTTCTAAATGAAAGAATTCCTTCTCTTATTTCTCTGTCCCATATACTTATAGCAGCACACGGCATTCCAGTTTGTGTGTGTGTGTGTGTGTGTGTGCAATGTAGCGCAAACTCTTATTTAAATTCAACGTATGAGTTTAGGAAATTGTTTTTGTAACTTTCTTCTTTCTCCATTTTTGTTCTTTTTATATGTTTCAACTCTGGTTGGGGTTTCTTTTGTTAAGAATTTTCATTCTTTTTTTTCGTTTTACTACTCATTTTATTTGAAATATTTTCTTGTTTATTTCACATTCTTTTCAATTTGCTGGTAGTGCAGACAGGGTTGTCAATGCGATGCGGTTTTAAAATATAAAATTTCAGAGATTTAAAAAGTGCTGAAATTATCCCGATATGATTTATTTGTTTTTCTATAATTAATACGGAAAGTAAAGAGCTTTTCTCTAGTATGTGTAGTAATCTATAGAAACCAGTACATTACCCAGTAATGTCTAAATAATAAGTTTCCATTTAACTCCAAAACATATTTAATTTACTAATTATGGTGCGTGTGAAACGGTAGCAAAGTTATATGGTGAATTAAAATTGGCAAGCATTTCTACGATAATGTCAAAATTTATACTAACCCCCAGGTCTAGTGAAATTTTATTCACCTCAACAGTGTCAAAATTTTACTTCCATGAGTACTTTGCTACCGTTTCACACACACTCTTAGTGATAATTATCCGCAGTTCAACTTATTTTTTATACAACAGGTTTTTAAATTTATTGCAAACTTTTTTTTAATGTATGGCAACCCTTAAAACTAAGTTTAAAACATTAATTTTGTTTAGTGGTTGTGTATTGCATTTGATAATAAAGTTTTCCAAAGGCATGTTAGTCAAATAGTTATTGTTCTTTAAACAAAGTTTATTTTTCTTTCATTTCGCAAAACTTCCTTTAGTAAAAAAAGCTCGTTTATGTGGCTAAAATAAACGCACTCACATAGAAACTATTTCAAAAAATAATACCAAATTGGTCCCACTCTAAAACAGAAAATAAAAAGAAATTTTGTATACATATATGTATGTTACAAAACTAAGTCGTCCGGTTGTAATTACTTACATATATGCCCCATATGAATCTACGTGTTTTCGAAATTTCGTTAAAATAATCCCAAACGTGATTTGCGATGTTTTCTGCCAAAAATCAAATTGATTAATTTAAGTGGCTATAACTTTGGTAATTTTAAAGAAGTCTGTACACGGTCCATCATTTCTCATCAACCGCTATGGTATTACTACACTTAAAGAAAAATGCATCGTTTTCATAAAAAACTTTTCATTTGTTAAATGAAAATTTTCATTGTCTAAATGGAATTTCATTGTTATAAACAATATTTTTGATAAAATCGCTTCACTGGATTTCGTAATTACGTTAAAAATTTTCATTGGATATATGAAAACTTAAGTTTGTTCAAGTTAAATAAAAATTTTTATTTGGGAACATAAAAACAATGTACAAACATAACTATATTCATAAATTAATACAAAATTATAGTTCCCATAAAAAAATGTTTAGTTGTTAATTAAAAAATCCAAGATTTAATAACTTCATACATCTAATGTAATATGCCATTAAATTTATAAAATCAAAAATTTTTTTTATAAAAGCAACATGTTTCAATAATTGAAAAAAAATTCTTTTTAACATTCAAATAACTCTATAGTCTCAATAATTAAAAGTATAAAAATATTTCGAAAAAGCATTGCTTTCGTAAATTTAAATTTTCATTATGACAATGAAAAATGTCATTATATCGGGTGTTTTTTTTACAGGTTTGTTTTCGAATAGAGATAAAACTGGCATTTTGTGGTCAAATCTGGCAACTCTAATGTCATTTATGTTCAGTTTGGTTTGCCATTTCATCATGAACAGGTTGACAAAAGAACAACGCTTGCAAATCGTGCAAATTTATTTCGAAAATAACGGTTCAGTTCGCGAAGTTTACCGCAAGCTCCGTCCATTTTATGGTCGACATAATCGTCCATCAGAGCAATTAATTCGGTTAACCATGGATCGTTTTCGCACTACGTTTACTCTATGTGATAATACGCATCCGCAGAGACGTCGAACAGTGCGCACCGAAGAAACAATTGCCGCTGTAGAGCAAAGTGTTGAAGAGGACCTGAATGAATCGATTCGCCACCGTGCACAGCAATTGGAGCTTTGTCCATCAACTTTATGGAAGATTTTGCGCAAAGATCTTGGCTTGCGACCTTACAAGATCCAGCTTGTGCAAGAATTAAAGCCGCGAGACCATGCAATGCGTCGTGATTTTGGTGAATGGGCCGAAAATGAGTTTGATCTCGATGCTGATTTTCATCGCAAAATTTTGTTCAGTGATGAGGCTCATTTTTGGTTGAATGGCTACGTCAACAAGCAAAATTGCCGCATTTGGAGTGAAGAGAATCCACATGAGACCCTTGAGACGCCATTACATCCACAAAAACTGACTGTTTGGTGTGCTCTATGGGCTGGTGGAGTCATTGGGCCATACTTCTTCCGAAATAATGCTGGAGAGGCAGTTACCGTTAATGGAGAGCGGTATAGAGCCATGATAACCGACTATTTTGTTCCCGAATTGGATGGCATGAATGTGGATGAGTTGTGGTTCCAACAAGACGGCGCTACATGCCACACAGCGCACGCCACAATCGATTTATTGAAGGAAACATTCGATGAGCGCATAATTTCGCGGAATGGACCTGTCAATTGGCCACCAAGATCGTGTGATTTGACACCATTGGATTATTTTCTTTGGGGATATGTGAAGTCGCTCGTCTACGCCAACAAACCAGAAACGTTAGGGGAATTTTAAGCCAACATTCGTGGCGTTATTGCCGACATACGGCCCCATATGCTCGAAAAAGTGGTTGAAAATTGGACCTGTAGAATTGGCTTTATTCGAGCCAGCCGCGGCGGCCACATGCCTGAAATCATATTTAAACATTAATGGCATAAAATTATCCTTCGAATAAAGCCAAATTGATGGTCATTAAAACGATTTTCTTGTGTTTTATTTCAATTCGAAGTTCTATACCACTGAAAAAAACACCCGATAGTAATGAAACAAAAACTTTCAATTCATAAATATGTATGTTCTTAGTTTTCTTTAATATGTACATACCTACCTACATATAGTATGGACTCATATACATTTATCATTTAAGTCAGAGTAGGAGTCGGAGTTGGAGTCGTACTTAAAAAACTTCGGCGAACGGAGTCGGAGTTAGAACTATTTCTTGAAGACTCCACAGCTCTGGTTAAAACAATCAAATTCCATTACGTTTATAATTTATTTGTAAAATACAAGACACTAGCGAAGAAAATAAGAAACCAATTCAATTTCATTTAAATCAGTGATAAATTGTTTTTATTGTAATGCTCTGTGGTAAACAACATTTCTTGTTTTTCCATTTTCGGTAAATCAATGGGATGCGTGAAATAAATACATCTTCGCCCTTGAATTTTCCAGTTAAAATAGTAGCTTCAATTACATAAGCCATCAACCTTTTTGATTTACAATACCTAAGTAGCTCATTTAAAGTAATGGTTTGACTAAAATCGAATTGTAATGAATTTAAAAACTAATTGAATTTCAGTTTTTCAAAATATTAAGTCAAATTCGCAAAATTTCAATGCAAAAAAATACATGTTTCGGAATGAATGCAGTGTTCACTAAAATGGCTACAACTCATGAAGCAATATACGTTTGAAGACCGTTGATACATAAAAACCTTGGTATTGACGTCACCTTCCACGCACAAACAAACAAAATCGCATTTCAGAGAACATCAATTACTAACACAATGCACCTTTTTTATATATATAAAAGAAGATAGATAACAATATAATTTTAAATCTGAATTAAAACATAATTAATATTTGCTTATTTACACATCTAGGGTTAATGGAAAAGTGACGCGAATACAAATGAGTTATCATATTGTACACACAGCCAATCCTTTTCAAATGACAACCTCACCCTCTGTCCAGAAAGGACTTGGTGACCCCTGTTTTTGACAAACGATGTTAGGCGGTATAACCTTAACAACCGCACAGAGGAAATTCTGTTGCCAACCTGGAGTGTCAGCGAACCCTGAATGGCCAAAGTGCGTCTCAGGAAGTAGGAGATCGCGAATACTGGATCCTCTGAAACACTGGCTCCAAACACAGCACGTTTGGGTGCTTAGATAGCAGCCCTATCACCAAACTAGGGAACGAAGGCTAGCAACCTACGTTTCTGAACTTAATTGCTAACGAATCGCTAAAAATAAATCAAAATAAACCGAATTACTTGATGACGACATTTGGCTATCGTATACGGACTATGATTGGATTCTGGAACGTAAGAACCCTGAGAGACAACGACAACATCAACCCAAATATGAATTCCAAATTCCTACAAGTTGAGCGCGAAATGCTAAGATATCGCATATCTATTCTGGGTCTCAGCGAAGTACGCTGGAATGGTGCAGGTGAATATAAGTCACCCACAGGTGACACTATATTCTTATATTCTGGTAAAGAAGTTGGAAGTAACCATGAATCCGGTGTTGGATTACTGCTAACTACCGAATCCCACCGAAGTCTTATGTCGTGGAAACCAATTTCCGACAGAATTATCACCGCTCGTTTTAAATCTAAGGTCAGAAATGTATCCCTGATACAATGCTACGCCCCTACAGAAGGCGCATCAGTAGAGATGAAGGACCGCTTTTATGGTCAGCTTAATGCGGTTTATGATACCATACCTCGTGGTGATATTATATGCGTATTGGGGGACCTAAATGCAAAGGTTGGTTCTGATAATGCCTCACTTAAGCACGTAATGGGTACTCATGGCTTGGGCACTCGCAATGATAATGGTGAACGTTTTGTAGAATTCTGCAACGCAAGGAGAATGGTTATAGGTGGAACACTTTTTCAGCACAAGGACTGCCACAAGGTGACTTGGCGATCCAGTGATCAATATGGAACTGCCAATCAGATTGATCATTTTGCCATAAGTAGAAGATTTCAGAAATGTCTGTTAGACGTCCGAAGCAAAACTGGTGCTGATATTGGACAAGCTAAAGACCATTTCTTAGTAATAGCAAAAATCCGTCTACGCACATCTGCTATTCTTAAGAAAGCAAAATTAGTTCGCCCAACAAAACTTGCTGTTGAACGCCTAAAGAATGCCACCATTAGGTCAAACTTTAGTTCTCAGTTACGTGAAGCAGTTAACCAAAATGATATAACAGCTCAGGTCTCCGTTGCTGCCAAGTGGAATGCTTTAAAAGACACCATCGTAAATTGTGCAAATGTTTCTATAGGACCGGAACCAAAAGGCAGACAACCGTGGATGACAGATAACACATGCGATACTATACAGGAGCGTATTGATATTAAATCAAAATTGTCGGCAACTGAACATTTTACGCCCGAAACTAAGACGCTCTTGGAGACAAAATATAAATCCATGCACAAAATTGTGCAGCGTGCTGTCCGAAGAGACAAACGACGACATATCGATCTATTGGCAAGTGAAGCTGAAAATGCTGCACAGGTAGGGGACACTCGTACTGTCTATAAGATCACCAAACAACTGGTCGACAGAAACATGACCATACAACATCCTGTCAAAGACAAAAATGGAAACCTTCTTAACACCGATGAAGAACAGATGGCCCGATGGAGGCAACACTTCTCTGATCTGCTTAATACCGTGATTGATCCCACACAACATCAACAACATCAAGATCATCTACAAAACCACCAGGCAAATGCTAGAATCCGAACATCAACACCAAGCATCTCAGAAATAAGCGCTGCTATCAAACAGTTACCCAATGGGAAAGCTGCCGGAATCGATGGTATTCCGTCTGAAATATATAAGGCCGATTCTACTCTTAGTGCTGAAATTCTTCTTCCATTGATCACCCAGGTGTGGGAACAGGAGTCTTTTCCGACCGAATGGAAGAACGGCATAATGGTGAAGATTGCAAAAAAAGGAAATTTGAAAGATTGCAACAATTGGCGGGGCATATGTGTTTTACCAGCAATTTCAAAGATTATAGCAAAAATAATACTCAATCGCATAAAGGAACACCTTGAAAACACAATTACCTCGGCCCAAGCCGGCTTCCGTAGTGGTTTCTCGTGCGCAGATCACATAAACACCATTCGAATTATCATTGAACAGTGTGTCGAACATAATTCAACACTTAATCTGCTTTTCATTGATTTTGAAAAAGCGTTCGACAGCATCAATCGTAATTGCATTTGGAACGCTCTTCGTAAGAGAGGTATCCCGTCAAAACTAATAGCATTAATAAAGGAGAGCTATAATGATGCTAACTGCTATGTGTTACATAAGGGGAAGTTGTCTGAACCTTTCCAGGTACTAAGTGGAGTGCGGCAAGGATGCATACTATCGCCACTTCTGTTCTTGCTTGTCATTGAGGACGTATTGACATCAACCTCATTTCAGCGTAGGGGTGTCCAATGGCGTATAGATAACTCCTTTTTAAACTACCTTGCATATGCAGATGACATATGCCTTCTTTCGCATAGAGTTCGTGACCTGGAGATGTCGATGGTTGACCTCCAGTCAAAGTTGGATGGTACAGGTCTAAAAATAAACACAACAAAAACAAAAGGTCTCTCCATACAAGAAAACTCTCCGGCAACTATTATATATGTGTTCCTCTAACTCCCATTGGAGCATAGGGCGGCAACTATTAATGTAGGTAATAATAACTATGCCATTGTCAACGAATTTTGTTATTTGGGTAGCATGATTACCGCTGATGGAGGTACTGAGATTGACGTGGAAGCAAAAATCAGTAGAGCTAGAGCAGCATTTGGAATTCTAGCACCAATATGGCAAAACAACAACATTAGTCTTCGAACAAAACTGCGAATTTTTGAATCCAATGTAAAATCAGTTCTTTTGTACGGATGCACAACATGGAAGGTGACCAGCATAATTACAAGTCGTTTGCAAACATTCGTCAATCGCTGCCTCAGACGAATACTTCGAATCTTTTGGCCAAATGTTATATCGAATATTGAGCTACTTCGTAAATCAAATCAGATTGATGTGGCTACTGAGATTCGAAAACGAAAATGGCAATGGATTGGTCACACACTTCGACGTCCAGATGAGAGTATCGCCAAGCATGCGTTACGTTGGAACCCGTTTCATCAAGCAGGACGAAGTGTTGGAAGGCCTAAAATTACTTGGAGACGTTCCACCGAAGCCGAAATGAGATCTGTGGGTTTAACATGGAACGAAGCTAGAAATGTAGCCCAAAACCGAGTACGGTGGAGAACGACTATTGTTGGCGCCCTATGCTCCAATGGGAGTTAAAGGAACATATATATATATATATTTACACATCTAGTAAAAACCGTAAATTAATAGAAAAAATCAAAATTCATCATTTAAACTAAAAATGTCATTCATGTTAAATGAGTTTAAGTTGAGTTATAGATCAAACACTAAAAATGCTTAATTGGCAACAGTGGTAACACATTAAACCGATTTGTGTAACACATATACCGATCGCCTAAGAATCACTTTTTGAATCGATCTTATGGTTTCCGTCCTGCTGGCTGGCAGGACGCAATTTTAGGGATAATTTGAAATTTGGTATAGTTATACATAAGGACCAAGCCTATTACAAAAAATCAGTCCATAATTGCAAATTTCTTTCCGGAATAAAGTCCTCGTAAACCATCTTATTATGTTGGTACGCGCATTTAGATTAAATTTGGAACGCAAATATTTTATTGCAATCTAAATTTATTGGAATCGGTCCAAATTTTTACCTTAACTCCCACGCGAATACCACTGCCAAAAATAGCTTTAAATGCCATTACTTCCTTATCAATGTTAATTTAGAGTAAACTGTAAACATTTTGTGCTGATAAGTTCTGAATTAACCGTAGTTTTTATAAAAACAAATCTAATATAGATGCACATACTATATAGAACTTATTCGGCATAAAGAACTCTCACATGAATTTTAACCTTATAACATAATTTTGTTTTTGCGTGTTCGTGATTGACGTTTTGTCCCAAATATGGTATACTCTCGAAAAGTTTCTATAAATACTTCACAAAAGGAAAAAAAAACTCGTACCAAATTGAAGTTTTTCCCACTTACTTTTAGAACGAGTTTCACCTAAAAATTCAAGTACGAATAAGACCAAAAATTACTTAAAACAATCCAAAATGGAATAACTTTCAAAAACTATTGCATTCTATATGCGTGCATGCGCCTGTGCTTGTAAAAATTTGTTATTGAAACAACAACAACAGCAATACAAAAAGAAAACATACATTATTTTCGTGTTTAAAAAGTAAAATAAGAAGGGAAATTCTACGCATAAGTAGAGTTTTTTTTCCCGGACTTTTTCGATTTAAAAAAACTTCCCGGGATCCCGCTCCATATAAATAATACAAAGTAAATTTTGTTATTAATTAATGAAAAAAAAACTTTTATAAAAAAACGCAAGGGAACTTGTTTACAAAGAAAGTAAAGGAAATGGTTCAATACTAAAAAATTAATTGAAGATTGAAATAGGAACTTGAATTATTATTAGCACCTCACGCCTTTGTTCCCTATTATTATGCTTTTATTCAGTATTATTATGCTCTGGATACAAGATGAAAAGATAACATAGACATAACAATTGAATTCATAAAGCAATAATAAAAACAAAATAAAATTAAGATACTCAAAATATGAAATCAAAAAGTAAATTAATAAAATAGATAAAATATTTTAAAGATATATATAACATTTTGTAACGGCTTAGGAAATAACTTTCTGACACACTCAAAGCGCTTAGTAAGTCGTCAAAAAGTATATTCCTGATTTTATTTACTAATTATCATTTTTCCGAAAAATTTCGTTCATTTTTTACCGAGGTTGGACAAATAGTTAAAAGTGCACCGTTGTAGCATGCTTCGGATTCACAATCAGAAGAAATTTTTTCTTTTTCAAGGTTGATGCGAAATAGCATCAACCGGACTGCTTCTTACAAACCTTTTCATTTCAATAGGTTTATTTGTAATCTTTAGGACAATGTGTTTTTCAAGTTGTATGTTGTAGTATCTTACACGAGTTTCCAAAATGTTATTTTATTTTGGTTTCCCCGCACTTCACGGGTAATTTGTGTTTATCACCTAATAAACATATCGCTCCTTCATTGCATCATAGTCAAATCTCAAAATGTTAAGTAACTTTAGCAAAGTTTTCCTTCATGCCTTCTCGTATTATATCTCCAACTGAATCGAAGTTATAGCAAAATATATCTTTAAATCGGTACATTTTGAAAACTTTAATCGCATTTTGCCAAAATCGTTTGTTTTTGTAGATATGAATATGTTGCAATAAAGGAGCGATATGTTTAGGTATCTCCTATTTTTTAGACTTGTTCATGGACAACGAAACTTTACTGCCTGCATCTTATTTTGAATTAATGTACTTTATTAACTCTTCACTTCACTAAATGTAATAATTATCAACTGTTGCACTGCCCATTCTGCTTTGAGTAGATTAATTGCATCAGGAGACATTGATTGAAATACATGTACTCACTACTTGCAATTGATCTAATCCACAACCCATCCACAGATGGTAATTTTTAGAGAATAGAAAACTAAATTTCAAAGTATAAATAGCTATTTTCTGAAATTATGAGGAATTTTTTATTTCCCGGGATCCCGCAAGAAAAATCCCGGGAAAACGGGAAATAAAATAAGTGAAAATAAGCGGGACGGGAAATCACGGAAAAAACCCCTACGCATAAGTCAACCATCAATGGAAAAAATTAATTTCTGATTTTGGTAGTAAAAATACTTGAGTATGGTGGCAACATTATGATTTATAGTGCCAACAATTTTTTGATTTTTTTTTTTTTAAATTTGATATTTTTTAAGAAAATTAGAATTAAAAAAAATAAATTTTTTATATTTGATATTTAAAAAAAAAATTAATTTTTAAGTTTTTGAAACTTGTATATTTCTTATTTCTAAAAAGGAGTTGTTTTGAATTATTGTAGTTTCAATGTTGGTTTCTAACTTATTAGTAGTGATTTCGTTTAGGTGGTGTTTATATTCAGAAATAGCATTTTAACGAGTTCATTAATTACAGTTTTGTATCTTTCAAATAACTTTAGAGTTCCTATATTATGCGCTGTGATTTCAATTCTAGCGTTTCATGTAAAAATACTGACTTTTATACTACACAAAATGAGTGTAGTGTCGGTCACGTTTCGAGCTGTAGTGTCAGCCACAATTTATTTTACTAATAAAAATTTTTTTATATAACTTACCGCTTTTATTGCAGCATTTTATAATAGTTTGTTTCTTGAACTTTCGATAAAAACACACAAAGTTATTACAAAAGTGCAGAGGAAGATTATTGAAGTTTAAAAACACTCTTGAAAACGACTTCCTTTTGCATGTAGTGTCAGTCACGTTTATATTGTACTAAATAAATAATATTTCAAAATATCAGTGGTTGCCATTTTGTCTCTATCGGATAATTGTTGAAACTGCTACATAGCCATGTTTAAATTGATACTAAAAAATATTACTAATCGTAATATAAGACAAAACAAAACGCTAATTGTGTCAAATGTAGAGTCAGTCACATATGGAATTGCCCAGAAGTAAAAATTTCCGAACTCTATTTCTTAAAATTATTGAGTTAAATACATCAAATTTTCTAAATAGAATGATTAGGAAAACCATATCGGGCATGCTGCGGGTATCTTACTTTTTTTGAGCTCTTCTGTAAACCAAGGGGAGAATAAAACGACAAAGGTTTAACAAATATATGTGTAAACGGGTAAGTAAATAATAACATTCTCTCCCTCCCGGAGTTCTCTGGGGTTAAGTGTTTAGGTTAGAATTCATCTTACCTTCTGGATTATTTTAAGCGCGAATTAAAAATTAAACCAACTTAGAAATTCTTGAATAAAGCACAGTTTGAGATGGATTTTTATCACATTTTTACTTAAGTCAATCTCGTTTTCGGATTATTTTAAGTACTTGGCACTTGAATAATTCGTACTAAAATCAAGCATTCTACACTTGATTTTAGGAAATCGGTATTGACACCTCTTCGGCTTGATTGAAAAACGGATGGATTGGTTTTTCTTTTCAGTGTGTAGTGAAGGGTCTCAAACAGTCGGTATTGACCAACTATAGTTTCTTACTTGTTTTCGATAAACTATGTATATGAGGTAACTATAACTCGGCAATTTTATTAACCTTGAATCGTAGGAGTTTTTAAATTCCCAATTTGCTTTTGATCATTGCTCCATGTACGGTTGAACTTAAGCTTTATTTATGGATCTTTATGAAGTCCTTATTATATTACTAATCCTAGGTGTTAATATAATCGCAAATCTGCTTTAATCTTAGTCCTTTTTGTTCTTTTTATTTACGTTTAGTTGTAGGTTACAATTTATCTTTAGTCTTTAATCTTATAAAATGGCAATCCAGCATTAATTACAGCTTAAATCATGGAGTTTATGGAGCTCTTTTACAATTTTAATTGCAGAATTGTACTATAGTCCTAATAAAGATTTAGTCATAATCCAAGTTTACTTCAATTCCTTTCAAATGTACATACATATCGTACTTGATCAATAAAAGAGTATTAACTAAAAATTTTTATTTAATCACTTTTTGGAAAAAATCTACACGTAATATGTATATCTACCCGCTGTAAAAATATCGCACTATTTTATTTACTTTTTGGAAATGAAAGGGCTTGTTTAAACGTTCTATTTCATTTGACTTAATTATTAAATTAAAAATTGTTTTCTTTTTACTCTTCATCTCAGGCGCTGCAGGGGCCAAATTTATGAATTTCAACCATACAAATATGGTTTAATAAAATTCTTAAATTTGGCCCCTGCAGTGCTTAGGATGCCACTAGATGGGTCAAATGTATGACCAACCCCGCTATATTTTTCACATAATCATTTATTCTTTACATAAAGACCCGTTATCTCTGTTCCTTAAGGGGGCTCCCATACAAAATGTTCAATTCAGACTAGAAATATATTGAAGAAAAAGTCCCATGAGTGTCCAGGAGTCGCCCCTAGGGTGATATAATGTATGACCGACCTCAATTAGTTTTTTTTTTCCTTAACATTGTCTGGAGACATACTTGTCCTTTATCTCCACTTCTAAGGGCTGCTCCCATACAAATATTGCTTTTTATTAAATAAAATTGTTTGTCTTTTGTGAAAAAAAAAAGTTGTGAACAGATTTTAATCATTTATGGCTTGTTTTGTTTGCAACAATTTTTTTATATGTCTGGAAAAAATTTGAAGCAAAGCTGCATTTTCCAATTTTTTTATGAATTTTTAACAAACAAAAATTTCGAAATGTTGCTAAAAATTATTTTTTTGCCGTTTCTAAAACGACTGCGCATACTAGAAAAAAGTTAAACTAATTTTAATGCAGAATTTGGGATTTTTTTAGTAATTTTAATGAACCCGTTATTGATTTACGAATATGTGTTGTACAACCAAAAATAACGGCTTATCTCGAAAACATGAGCTAACAAAAAAAAAAAAAAAAAACGGTTAGCACCACTGGATTCAGTGTACCCGAATTAAGTCAAATTCTAATGCATCACAACTGTCAATAAGTGGACGAGTTCGGGGAAGTGGACGCGGCACAATATACCGGGTTATCCATTTTGCGGTTTCAAAAGTAAACGTAAATTAAACACATATAAAATATTTTTTTCATGATATTTCTTTTTTATTATAAAGTTTGAACGTTGACATTATGTGTGAAACACTATATCATTTTAATGACCACCACGCTAAGTGTTGCAAGCATTGTTTCTTTTGAGGTTATTTTGGACCACTTTTTGACACATGTTGGGCGCCATCTCAGCCATAACTTGACGAATGAATGTTGGTTCTTAAGTGCTCAAGAGTTAAAGGTTTATCTGCATAAATACGGTCTTTCGCGTAGCCCCACAAAAAAGTCTTATCGTGTCAAATCGCATGATCTTGGTGGCCAGTTGATGTCGCCACGACGAGAAATTACATGGCCAGAAAATGTCTCTTGCAATAAAGCCATGTTCGCTCGAGTTGTGTGGCATGCGGCACCGTATTGTTGAAAACACTTATTCTCCAAAACGTATTCTTCAATAGCAGGCAAAAAAAGTCGGTTATCATACGACCATACAGTCCTAATTCCTGAGAACGACGATGAATCGACACATTCGGCTCTTCGACAACACTTTCACTTACAGCAGCGATATTTTCAGCGGAACGAGCGAAACGATGATGCACTGGCCTTACAATATCTGTAACCGCTCCAGTCTCTTCAAATTTCTTCACAATTTTGCCAATTGCTTGCGTAGTTGGACGATTATGTAAACAATAATCTCCTCTTAAAGCACGATATATGGCTGTGCAAGAATCACCATTTTTGTAGTATGCTTGCAACACTTCGCGTGGTGGTCATTAAAATGATATAGTGTTTCACACATAATGTCAACGTTCAAACTTTATAATAAAAAAGAAATATCATGAAAAAATATTTTATATGTGTTTTAGTTACGTTTACTTTTGAAACCGCAAAATGAATAACCCTTTAGATAAACAAACTAAACGGTTAGAGTAAAATTGTCCAAATTTGTTACAAAAATCTTGTTTATCAATACACAACATCTGTCAAAAAGTAAACTGGATTGGGCAAGTGGGCGTTGTACCTGCCATATGAAGACAATATAGATTTTTATTCCAATTTGTAACGAATAGCTTAGATATTATTACACAGTATGTGGCAAAAAGTAAGATCAATTCAAAAAGTAGACAAGGCACCTCAAATGCCAATACACTCTAAATTTCTCTATATCTGTAGGACGGCAACAGTAAAAGCATTTTAATTTAGCTTCATTATCAATACACAAGATCTCTTTTAAAAAGCGTTACTAATTTAATTTCGATGGGGGTAGCGAGGCGTACCGGGTTAAGGTAGTAGAATACATATTAACTTACTACAAAAAAAATATCTTTTAGGATCAAATTACCCGCAAAAAAATGGTATTAACTATTTTTTATCTCAAAACATTGCAAAAAAAAAAAATGTCAAGAAGGTGATTTTCCCTGTATCATAAACAACTCAACTGAAATAAGTCTTAAGGAATTAAGTGTAGGAATTTTTCACTAAAACACTTCGACTGACAAGAAAATGCCGTAAGCCAGCTCGTAAATGCATCTGTTTTGTTGCAGTTTTATTTCATTAAAACTACACAAATAAGCCTTTTGCTATTATCCTCTAAGAAATGACAGCAAAAAAAAAGAAACAAAAAAAAAATTATTTCAGCGAGTCAGCCGCAGGATGACATTGACGGAATGCCAAGGACTTTGAACGCTGCATAAAATTGTAATAATTTTTGTCTCTAATTACTCCTGAATATCAGGTGATGAAACGTAGTTTTATTTAAGACACTTTGAAAATGTCAAAAATTCGTTGTGAAAGATGATTGATTTGATGGAATAACAAGAAACTAAAAAAAATGCATAAACAAAAACTACAAAAAAAAAAAAAAAAAAAAAAAAATTTTGTTGGAAAACTAACTAATATGATGAAAGATTATCAATATTTTAACAGTTGTTTCGAAATTTCCTAAAAAAAATTATAAAAAACATTTTGAAACGAAAATATCGCGTGTTTTTTAGAGGAGAAAAACTTAAAATGGACAGCACTGTGACAACTGTTTCGAATCGGTTTGCCTTGTCAATTCATCATGAGACACGTTCGCAAATTGTTCAAATTTATTTAAGGCTATCCCGATAAACAGAATAACCGCATTTCAAGCGGTAATTCCAAAACACCATTATATCCAAAAAACTGTTTGGGACGCTTCATGGGCGGATGAGAGCATTTATTGGCCAATGTATCTTTAGGCTGTAACGTCCTAATCATCGGTAAGTTGTATTGCGACATGCTTACTAACTCTTTCTTGCCTTATTTGGAAGGCATTAGCATTGTTGCGCACCTGTGGTTTCAGTTGAATGGTGACACATGTCACATATATTTGGCGAACGAATTATTTCACAAAGAGGGTCTCTTTACTGGCCATCTCGTTCATGCCATTTAACGCCAATGGATAATTTTCTCTTCTGATATGTAAAGTTCCTGGTCTTTTCAGGTAAACCAAAAACGGTATAGACCATTTGGAAGTGAAAGAACAACGCACATTGCCGCTACACAGCCTGATTTACCGCGAAGGGTTTGTGAAAATTGGATTTCAAGGTTACGTGCAACCCCAACCATCCAGAAATTGACTTGCCAACTGGCCAAACTGGCAAATGTCGTGCAATTTGACACCTTTTGAATATTTTCTGTGGGGCTATGTGAGGTCACTGGTCTATGCTGATAAACCAGAAACAACTAACGCGAGCCCAAAATGCGGTTTGCCAAGAAGAGTCGCAATGCCCGTATGCCCAAAATTATTTTCAAATGTTGATGCCTTGAATTGATATTTTAAATAAAACCATTTTTTTGGTTAAAATTTTTAAAACTTCAAGTTTTATCGGCCTTAAAAAACACCCTTTATAAATGATTACAGATATGGTTTTTTCTGTCAGCTGTTATAAATTTGTCACCTGAAGTGTCACTTATTCAGCGAAAGATTTGCCATGTACAAATATGGATCATTTAACAACCAAAGAACGCGAAAAAATAGTTTAAGCTTACTACAAAAGTGGCGGTCACTTTTCGAGCATCACAAGGAGCCTATGGTCGTCATAATTGACCTACTCTGAAAGAATTGGGCAAGATTATAAAGAAATTTAAAGAGACTGGAATCGTTACAGAGAAATGGTCCGGCCTTTGCATCATCGCAATGGGCGCACTGCCGAAAATACCGCTTCTGTTTGTGGAAGTGGGACGGATTACCCGAATTTGTCGATGCCCAGGTGATATGCACTATGGCCATATGATAACCAACTTTTTTTGGCCCGCAATTGAAGATTATGAACTGGATGACATGTTGTGGCAACAATACAGTTCTTGGGAAGTTTCCAGAACGCGTAATTTTACGTTTTGGCGACCAAAATCATGCGATTTGATGCCGTTAAACGCCAAAGATTGTGTCTACGCGGATAATCCCCTAACGTTGGAGTATTTGAAAACAAAAATTTGTCAAGTTATCGCAAAGATACATGCCAAAATGTGCGCAAAAGTGGTTGTTAACTAGCGCAAAAAACCGAAAAATGGATAACCCGTTGTGCTTTTCATACACAAGTATGAAAAATGTTTAATTAAAAATAATTATTAAGTTTTCGATTTTCCTTGATTTAAAGTCTGATTAATATGAGACCTAAGGTATGTTTTGAACCGATAATTAAAAAAATGCCGGCCTTTTGAAGCTAAATTGGACCAAATTTTAACACATCTGTATTTAGATAATTTCCCAGAGGGAGCATTATATGGGATATATGGTAAATTATTTACCAAAAGATCTTCACAAAATATTACGGTGTCATTTCTTGTCCTATTAAACTGTGGTGTACCAGATTTTATTGCAGTAACGTTATTATTTACGGTTTTAGGCTTCCTAGACTCTTTTCCTAGAGTAGGCTTTATATGGAGCATATAGTAAATTATGTACCGCTCTTCTACAACAAGCAATTTGACACCAACATTGTACTTTTCTTTTGAGTTTTTCGAAAGTGATCGAGTTTTCAACAGACGGACATGGCTAAATCGACTAAGAATAAACTCAAGGAGCCAGAATATATAATATAATTTATGGGGTCTGAGGTGATTAAAAACAATATTCTCATGGAAAGGCTTGGTTTACCCTCATTCACCACTGGTGAATATTAGTGATTAAAAATTTAAATGCTTTAGTGCAATGGTTTTCAACCGGTGGGTCGCGGCTACCATTCTCGGAGGTCGCGAGCCAAAATAAATTTTTTTAATTCAAAAACATAAAAAAAATTTTAATTCAAAAATATAAAAGTACTTTTATTAATGCGAGCGCTGGGCTTGCTTATTTTTAATTAAATGAAAAAAACTTGGTTATTAAATATAAATTTATTCCTTTTTTTTTTTGTTTTAATGTTCACCATTTGTGAAAGGTCATATCGCACAGATAAGGTGTGGAAATTTTAATTAATATTTTAAGTGATTTTTTAGCTAGCATAGGGTATTCTGCCTTTCACTTAAGCCAAAATGCAGAATTAATTTGAGATAAATATTCCATTTTGAGGATATTGTCCGCTGCCAGCTCACATACATTTTCTTTCAAACTATTGGCAAGATCGGCGAACTCAACGCAGTTAGTTATGAATGGATTTAATACCCAGCAATCACCATTATCTTCTTGCAGCTCTTTTTTAAAATAGCAATATAGTTCCTTTTTTAAACTTTGCAGCGTTTCTTTCATCGTAGGAATAAAATCGGTCACCAATTCCTCGGATGAAATATCTGTTGCAATACTTTCAAAGCTAGTGAAAGAATAAAATTGTAGTTGTTGCAAAGATGTTGACCACATTTTAATTTTTAAAATAAATGTTTTGCTTTTAACTTTGGCTGACATAATGTTTTCGTCTCTCCTTTTCATACTTTTGCTTAAGATGTTCAAATCACGAAAAATGTCTGCAATATCCGATAAGCTCAAATGGCACTTAGGATTATTAAACAAATTTCATATTCAGATTTTCTTTCTTGAAAACACATGTTCAATTCTGATCTCAATTCAATTATTCTTGTCGGCATATATTCGTTGGATAACCACCTCACCTCTGTGTGATTAAGAAGATTTTGATAGAGAGCGCCCATGTTCACACACTGTTCGAAGGGACCTTGACTGTAAAGATTTTTCTAATGGAATTAACAACCTTGATGACAGTATTAAGCACAAGCTTAAATTTGACGGTAAGAACTTGGCTGCCAAGGCTTGATGGTGGAGAAAACAGTGCGTCCACTTCGCATTCGAAATCATTGTTTTAAGTCTTGCTACGAATCTATTTTATTGCCAGTCAGTGCCCTAGCACCGTCAGTGCAAATACCAACACAAAGTTCCCAAGCAAAGTTCAAATCTTTGGTGCCTTCTAAAAACATTCATACAAACAGTCGCCAGTTGTATTTTTCGGTAAAGATTTGCAAAACAATATTTCTTCGGAAATAGTATCACATCCAAATAAATCGGTTGATTCATCGAATTGTAATGAAAATAATGAGCTGTTTTTGATTCTTTTCTATTATTTGTTCGCAAATACCATTCGCTAAATCGCTTTATCTGCGTTGAATTGTGTTATCGTAGAGCGGAATTGATTTTAATTCCTCGGCTTCTTTTTCGCCTATCATTATCTCAACCATGTCTATGGCAGCCGGTAAAATCAGATTTTCAGCGATTGTGTGAGGCTGCCATTCCACGAGATATGCTAATTTTTAACTAGCTAAGAGAGCTTGTTTATTTATTTTAGTTGGCGTACACGTATACTCTTAATGCCAGATGAATTAATCCCGTGTGTTTTGGAAAGAACAAAAGTTAAGTGGTCTAAAAATTAATCACGTCTAAATTACCTCAATGAATAGCAAGCAAGCAGTGTCATGCTTTAGCTCTATTTTCATTGAATTTTTTTTTTTATAATAATATTTTCAAACTTTGAGAGCAAAAACGTTAAGGGGTCGCCAGATTTTTGGAAAATCCTTTTGGGACCGCAGCTTCAAAAAGGTTGAAAACCAATGCTTTAGTGTATCGTTCATATATATTTTTTTTAAATTTACAAAATAAAAACCGATTTTTAATGAAAAATTTAAGTTTCATGTATTGCCAAGTATTAATGAAATTATAGTCGACTCGTTTAGGCATGAACATTTTGCTTTTTTAAAGTTTTTGACATTTAACTACAATGTTACTAAAATTATCATCTGCATTTATAAAAATAAAAAAATAAAAGGTTTCGTTGAAAATACCAATAAAATAATGCTGATTAAATTATTGTTGCCAGATGAGAGGATTTGTCCGCATATTGGGGTTTTTAGATTTAATTTAGACTTTCGTAGGGAGTGAATTAAGAAAAAATTTAATTCAGATTTCCGTTTTATGGTTTACTTCCAAATACGTTTTTGAATTTTCTGTTTCTGATAATAAAAGGCTCTAAGAAAAGTTGTCAACTGGATTTTTAAAGATCTTTGCTAACTTGAACCAATTTTTACAAACGAAGCTTTGAAGTATAATTGAAATAAATATTTTGCGCCTCATTTCAAAACTTCTTAAAATGAATTTCACCATTAATTCGATCATTTATTTTGAAATATTTAGTTTGAATCTAGAGGTCCTAAAGCGAAACCAATAAAAAAGTTGCATTAATTTTGTCTTTCCTCCAATGATCGATCTTCTTTTAAAAAAATCGATTTCCATTACAAAAAAAAATGTTATTGATTAAAAAAAAAAACTTTTTGCTATCTCTAAAAATGGATTACTTCATTTAAAAATGTCACTTTATATGATAGAACCTCTAACTACATTTTGCCTTAAACAAAAATTAATAAATTTAATTTAAAAATAAAAAAAGATTTACAAAAAAATTAAAGTGCGGATTATTTTGAGACTTCCAACTTTATTCTGGGGAGATTTTCTGGCAACACTGGATTTAATGATGAAATACTTAAAAAATTATTTTAAAATTAAACTGTACGACAACAACATGTACGTGAACATCTTAATGGCGGAAGAGATAATTTCATATTAATGCAACATCATGATCATCATCATCGTCATTCCAAACAACATCAACGTGTTGCATTCAACAACAACATTTTCCATTACCAATCCGTGAGTTGTATGACTAGCGACAGTTAAAATAAAATTTAAATGTCCTGAAGGCGTTTTCGCAGATATTCCCAAAAATATTAAATGATCATTCTCGTATGCAAAACATTGATAAAATAATTATTATTTTGCTGTAATTTTTTTTTGAACGCTATTTTTTGTCTTTCATACATTTCAAGTATGATCTGAAATGCACTTATATGTTGTAATTTAAATTTTCTTCGTGTTTACAGCCAAATAAGTTAAAACAGTGCACATTAAATATGCAAATGACATGGATATTTTTTTTGGTTAATACTTTAAGGGCATTTGCTTTAGGGGTTTATTTTGGAAGGCAGTGAAGGGATAATTTTTTTTTGCTTCTTGTCATATAAGCAGGTGATGTAATTGAAGTTAATAATAGGATTATGAAAAGTAAAAGATGTCAATAAAGTCAAATTGTAGGAAGATTTTTAACATACAGGTTTTGTTGAATTTTTGGTTTGTACTTAAGTATAAATGTTAAAGGGTGTTTTATTAAGCGCTTCCTCTCCTTAAATAAAGTGTGAGATATCATGAAGGTTTTTATTCAGATTTAAGGCATATCGATGTAATGGAATGATTAAAAAGTTAACATATTCACCTGCCGTGTTGGCCTGATCTCATGGTAGTCTTAACCACTGGGGAACAAACAATCCGCTTACCAACCGCTACTGTGTGTGATCGCAACCCCCACAGAATCATACTCTAATCCCTTGTTTAGTAGCTGGATCTATTTCAACACGTCTGATGTTTGGTATTTTTGCAGAATTTGTTAAAAACCAACTTCCCCACAAGTGATTAAAAATCCGCCCTTGAAGCTGACTTTTTAAGATCTCTCTTTCTGTGACTTTTGCTACAAACTACAATCACCACGTGATCACCGAGGGAACCTCAACCGAAGGCCCAGGAGCGATTGACACGCGTGGTACCAGATAAGATCTCGCCGTGATCTCACTATGCCTAATTATATGTATTGACTGTACCTAATTTTCCCAAAGAATGTAACACAAAGATGTGGAATATTCTTTAAAGATTACCCTACATACCCCTGGGGGGCGATATCATGTAATGTAATAAAATGTCGAATTTTCTTTGACTGTAGCGCATAAATTAGGTTGAATTTGACTGCTAGCATGCGTAGTGTTGGCTTTAAGGGCCACTTGGGATTGCTGCTTATTCGCGAAGATTATGCGACTTAAGAAAACCCCATAGAAAACGGGAAAAAATCATGCATGTTCTCGGTGACCCTTAAATCGCTCGACCAGAATGTCGAATGTTGATCTGTGTGTCACGTAGCGTCGTCCTGATAAAACTACACGTCATAGGTGTACATATCATTAAATTCAGGCCGTAAGAAAATGTGAATCATCGACCGATAGCGGTCGCCGTTGATTAAAGTTCTCAAAGAATTATGGACGAATGACAGCGGCAGCCCCAAAGCCGCACCAAAAAGGTACTTTCTTGGGATAAATGTGGATTTTTATCATCCCAAATTCTACAATTTTTGTTTGTTGGCGTACCCATCTATCCAGAAATGGGCCTCATCGCTTAAGAGGACTTTTTAATAAAAATAAGGGTCAGTTTTAACTTTCATCATTCGCATGTGTTGTTGAGTGGTTTATCCGTCCATGGTAATTTGGAAAAAAAAATTGAATAAAATACAGCCAATTCTACAGATGTAGCTTCAATAGTATGATCGCTATCAACTGTCAAAGCTCGGAAGTACCTTTTGAAAGAACCTTTTTAGACATATGTAGTCCGTAAAAGTTCATAGTCGGCGTAATGAATTTCAACCGATATAAAAAACCATTAAAAAGTTAAGGTTCACATAACTTAACGAATATATTAATGTTTTCAAAATCGATTTCAGTTACAAACTTGATCACTTCTGTTAATGTAAACCGAATTCAAGATCTTTTATTCGAATTAATCGACAGCCTAAATATCATAGTGTAAGCGTAACCCCTACTTTTGTTAATAGTTAGTGAGATTTAAAATGGTCTTAATATTACAAAATAAACTAATTATACTACTAGACATAGCAAAAAACAGTTTTTTGTAAGATGTGGTATTTTAATCAAAATAAATATTGATATTAAGCGAAATGATTTTTTAGTTTGGTTGTTGGTCCCGTTTTTTTCGTCAAATATTTTATAAGTATATAAGTAGCTTTACAGTTAGTTAAAGGAGATCGCCGATTAATGTTTTTTTCTCGTTTTTTTTTAACAGATAATAAACATAATAATGCTAAAGAAATAACAGCAATTTTAGGACTTTAAATGTTTGTTGTAAAAAAATGAATATTTAGATTGTAGATAATTGATCACAAAGTAAGGCAATTTTCTGGAATTGATGATTATTTAAGAAACTACAGATATTCTAAAAAAAAAACCCCGATACAAATGTTTCATCCAAAAATCACTTTTTCTTTATAAATCTCTTTATACTTTATTTAACGATTATAGATAGATCCTTTATTGACTTTACGTTCATTGATTAAGGTTCATATTTTTAACACAATTGAGGGGAAAATTTAATATCACTGTAAAATTTAATGTTAATTTTGTAAGAAAATTTCTTTTTGGTACAAATAAGTGGTGTAGTAAGGGATTAATATGATCACGCTTGATTAAACTAATAATATAATAAATGAGCACGTGTGGTAGTATTAGAAGAAGCAATAAATTTCATGGCCCGAACTTTTAATCTTAGAAGACCCCTAGTTAAATTTGATGCAGAAAATTTTCTTGGAACATTTAAACCCTCTAAAGTGCCGTTTTAGTATATTTTTGTGTGGAAGTTAAAAAATGACCCCTTAAAATGAGTGTTAGAGGGTTAATACATTCTAAGAAAAGAATCGCCATACTATTCTACTACAGATATCTGAAATAGTCTTTTAGCTCAGAAGTACATTTAGTATATTTTTTTGACTTGTACCAAGCGCCTTTTCAAGAAATTCAAAAATTTCAAGGCCCCGAATTTCGAAAATCCGTTTTACATACATTGCACGAACTCTTACATTTAGAAGACCCCTAGTTAAATTTGAGGCAGAAAATTTTCATGGAACATTTAAACCCTCTAAAGTGCCGTTTTAGTATACTTTTAATGAGAAGTAAAAAAAAGGACAACAATGTCCCTTTAAAATGAGTGTTAGAGGGTTAATATATTCTAAGAAAAGAACCGCCATGCAATTCTACGCTATACAATTCTACTGAAGACATTTGAAATAGTATTTTAGCTCAGAGGAGCATTTAGTATATCTTTTTGACTTAAACCAAACGCCTTTTCAAAGAATTCAAAAACTTTAGGGGCCGATATTTCGGGAACCCGAGTTTACTTTTCAAACCCTTTGGCAGATTTGCTCTACCAATAGTCTAGCTTCATTTCGCGTTGCAAAAATTGAGGCTGGCGGAGATGACCCGAATTTTGTTGCACTGTGTAATTTAGATTTCTACTGTACAGTTATGACGAACCAATAAACACAGCATTAAAATTTTTATTTTGTTTGAAACACAACAATATTTTTTTTAAACAATTGCAAAATATGCAATTGTGACGATATGACTTGATAGCACACCTTGTAAATCCCCCAATTATAAAATATTAGCTAAAAATAATTAATCAAATCTTATTCGAATTGTTTATTTTATGTCCTGCCAGTACTGGAAGAAAATTGTTCTTATCGTGGTTTTTGTTCACATATGTAGGTGTTAAGCGCTCTTCTATTGCGATAAGTCCTGCGGTATCTCTTCTTCTGAGGCGGGTGTGGCCAAAATCACTTAGAACATTTCGAGTGAGAACCTTGGGAATATTTGAGTTTTTAGCATGCAAAGGGCGGCTGTGTTTATTTGATGAAGTTTATTTTTTCGCCTTTGAACTTTTTTAATTTTAGAGGTAAAAGCAGTGCCCCTTAACTGAATACCGTAGCACCAGATTGGCTTTAAGATCGATTTTAAAGAATAAGACAGAATTTTTTTTCAATAAGGCAATTAATGTGAATTGCTTTTAGTTTCAGTTGAATGAAGCATAAAAAGTAGCGGTAAAGTAGCACATGAACGAATAAAATAAATCATTTTTATCACAATCATATTACGAAAGGCGATAATGTAACGAAAGAACAACATTCTTTTATATTTAAACGCCAAATTCATTAACAACGCATACATATACGATTTTTTTTTGAACAGATGACGATTTTGTTTTTGACTATTTTTTTCTGCTTCAAAAACTAGTTTTATAAAACAACCAGTTCGAACTAAATTTTTGAACCTTTAGCAGTATTTATATTAATTTGATGACTATCAAACGTTTTAATGCTATTGCTACTAAATACTTCTGAAGGCAGTAGTTATAATTATAGCAATATACTTGGTAGCAATCGTACCATTTTGAACACTGCAAACAAGTAACTTAGAAATGTTACAGTTCAAAAAGTTTTTAAAATTTTTTTAAATTGTTAACGCTATTTGTTGTTTCTAGTTCTCTTAAACATTTTAGGAATAAAATTTGAAGCAAACTAGTTTCAAAGAAAACTTATTATCAGGGAAACCAGATATATGCTCTAAAAAACGCGATTTATGCGCATTAAATGTGCAGTATAAACTGGAAAATATGCCCTTAAAATTAAAAATTGCTCATTCGAAGACACAGTATTCAACAATTTAATAACAAAATATAAAAAAAGAAACCTAAAAATATGATCGCTGAAGCCCATATTAGGTTAAAATTCATATAAGAGATATTTGCGCCGAATATTATCTGCATATTAACATCCATATGGGTTTTTGTCTTAAAGGGATTTTTAGTACGGCCGCTAAATTGTTCACAAATGTTAACATTTAAAAGGAAGTTGAAGCTATTTAAGGATGGGAGCTATGGGCAAATGTGAACAGATTCGAAAATAATTCAATTTGCAGTAAAATAATTTGGGGCGAATTTAATTTAAATACCATCATAATTAGATAGCTTGCGGACACAAAGAGGGTAATTTGGATGTGAAATTATAGACCGATTCTCACCACTTGCATAGACTTCGTCCATATTTAATCAAATTATCTATAAAATTGGAACTTGTACTTTTCGCACAAGGCTAACATGGACAGACAACCAGGCAGACGGACGGATGGACATCGTTAGATCACTTTAAAAAGTGATTCTGAGTCGAATGGTGAACTAAAAGATTGTTCTAGATACATATCGCATAACATTTATCCTTAATGCCAACCTGCTTTGTCTTACAATTTTAGAGTAAAAATTTAATGTAGATGTCGAAATTAAGGTAACATAATTTCGAAAAAAAAAATTTATTTGTTGCAAAATTTCTTGTAGGCATCTAAAAAAAATCAATATGTATCAAAATATGCCTTAAAAAGGCAAAATATGCGCAATAAAAATAAAAAAATGCTGCAAAAAGGCTTTTTTAACTAAATTATGCAAAAAAATGCTGCGAACGGTAAAATATGCACTAACAAATCGATGCCAAAATTAATAAAAAGCTCTAAAAAGGATAAATAAATTGTTTCTGCCTTTTTTGGTCGCACAAGGAAAAACATGCAATTGCATATGTATGGTTACCCTGCTTATTATCTTTGCCGCGACCAATTACCTGGGCATTACAATGCTAACAGCTGTGTCTTTTTGTATTTATGTTTGTGCGTAGTGAAATAAGAACTGACTTCGCATAACCCTGGCCACAATTCTTAAATCACTTCATCTAACCGACGAGTCCCAAATGATACATCTTTAAGACTTTGTTAATTTGTTTCAGTTAAATTAATTAAAATCTTGTTCGTTTAACATTTCAATTAAAATTGTTAATTGAAGAATAATATGACAGCTTCTTTAAAATAATAAATAACTAAAGAAACAGCTAAAAAAATTAAAAATAATTCAGCCACTTTACAAAATAACAATAACAATTCATTTATTCCTATACCAACCTTATAATCAATTTTGCTGTTAATCATTATTATTAAAATTTTTAATATTTTCAGTTTTTTTCCTTCTTCGCCATTCTGTTTTAATTTAACATCCATAATCATTGAACATAAAGTTAATGATCATACTACGTGCACTAAATACGAGAGTACTTTGTTTTTTGTATGTTTTCCTCTCGAAAGTACTTTTGGTTTTACTGCATACAACAACTGGAAATGTATTGGGGTAGTCCTTTGTGGCCAGCCCAGTTTGGCTGTCTGCTTTAACTGACTAATTATTGGGCCATATATTTTTATTCAAGGGTCGTCATGTTATTGCATGTTTAAATAATTATGGGTTTCAGTGGATGACACCAATGGACAATTGGTTGTTTTTTTTTTTGTACGTACTTTTTATTATTGATGAAGTCTTTGCGCCATCTATCAATGGAAGACTGTTATGTTTTGTGGAATGAAGTGCGGAACCCGTTGTTGGAAGGAAGTTTGTTGTTTTAAGGTTGAGTACATTTTTTAATCGCATGTTGTTTAAACAAGTGAGAGTTAATTATTTTTGGTTGTAAACTACTTTTTTTGAAAAAGTCACAGGAAGAAGAAGAAAAGTTGGAAAATGTTTCTATTGAAAGATAAAAAAAAAAAAATTAGTAAAACAAATTCAAAAAAAAAAAATTCAAAAAAACAATCGCAAAAAACATTTCGATTTGTTTTTTTGTGGATCGGATGTGTGTTTTCTATTATGAGGGGTGGAAAGATTCGATAGCCCCACTGCATAATTCTATAGAAAAAAGTCGATTTTTTTAAGGCGAGCAATTGATACAAAATTATTAGGATTAACAGTGCAGTGAATGTTAGAAAGCTTCAGACGCAAGCACATTTTTGTATATGGTCGGCTGCAACAAAAAAATAATAAAACATATTTAAACATAGTATGGTTACTTTTACCATATAATATCCACCGGCAAACATATTATGGTTAATTTGGTTTAAATTAACAATAAAATTCTCTCTTTTTTAAGAGCAACATTTTATGGTATAAACAATTTCACTATTAGCAAATTATTGTTATTATGGATGTTCGTAGGCAACCATTTTGTCCGAATAAAATATGTTCTTGTTTTGCGAAGCACTAATAGTAAATTTTAAAAAGGAAGCGAACATTTATGAGCTACGCAATAAGACAAACAAAGTTAACTAATTTCCAAAAAAAATATGTATAACATTTAAAGAGCAACGACATTTCCTTACTACGAAGCAGGTTGGTAAGGGAGCATATTAAGGATTACGGTTACAACATGGTAAGCTAAACTTTTACGTTTCTCCCTTTTAAACCTGCTGCGTTAATTTTGATGATCTTAAAGACCTTTTATCAACATAAAGTTATCCTAAAAACGATTATAACAAAATAAAATTTTGGCCAATAACTTTTATGCAGCTACCTTTAGATGTTTCCATTTTTTTTATTAATATTTAAGATTTTTGCGATTGCAAAACTTTGACTACAAAAGGAATAACGATTTTCAAAACCCTTATTTGGTTTAAATATACTGTAAATATTTACCCAGCCTTGGCCAAAATGTCGACTTTAATGCATACCCCGAAAAATCTACTGCACCGTGCCTTTTTTCAACTTGTCATCTCATACCTACGTACATTTATTTGTTGATTAAAACCAATCGGTCTCGCTTGAGCTTTCACACAAGATGACAAGACAAGACTTTTTTGCTCGTTCAATGTTACCATTTTAAATGATTTTTTTAAAAAAACACCCAATAAAAAATGGAGCTTCCAACGAAGCAGGTTTGTTAGGGAGAAACATAAAAGTTTTGTTTACCATTGCGCTAACGGAAGACATGCATATTATATGGTGAGTTCCCACTTTGAAGCAATACATTTTTGACACATAAAGCGCATTATTCAGCGCATATAAAAATTGTTGGATGTTATCGCGCATAAGTAAGCGCTTATGTTTTACCATTAATGCTTCGCAAAATGATACAATTTTTTATTGGGCAGATTGTGGTATGCCTTAAATTGGGTAGAAGTGATACAACTATAGAAAATATTTGGTTTAAAAGAAATATTTTCCATTAAGTAGATTTTGGAATCATATACTATCGGGTGATTTTTTTTAGCTATTATCTTTTTGGCAACACTGGTTTCACTGTTTCACTGTTAAACATCTCCAGTTTGGTCTATAATTTAACCATGAATAGTCTTACAAACGAAGAACGCTTGCAAATTATTGAATTTTATTATCAAAAATTATCAAAAAATTTATCGAAAAATTGTGTTCAGCGACGAAGCTCATTTTTGGCTCAATGGGTACGTTAATAAGCAGAATTGTCGATTTTGGAGTGAAGATCAGCCAGAAGCATTGCAAGAGCTACCAATGCATCCAGAAAAAGTCACAGTTTGGTGCGGCTATGGGCTGGTGGCATCATTGGACCGAACTTCTTCAAAGATGATGCGAATCGTAACGTAACTGTGAATGGTGAGCGCTACCGTGAAATGATATCCAACTTTTATTTGCCCAAAATGCAAGAGCTTGACTTACATGACATGTGGTTTCAACAAGATGGTGCCACATGCCACACAGCACGCTTAACAATGGACTTACTGAGAGACGAGTTCGGTGAATATTTTATTTCACGTTCGGGACCGGTCAATTGGCCGCCTATATCGTGCGATTTAACGCCTTTAGACTATTTTTTGTGGGGCTATGTTAAAGCTCATGTCTATACACTAGGGTATTCATTTAATCGACCTTTTGCTTTAATCGGTTAATCGCTCGATTAATTAACCGAGGTTTGGGTTTAATCGGTCAATAACCGGTTAATTTTGTTTTTGATCGGTTAACCGATTAATAAATTTCTTTTCATAAGTTAAGTAATTTCAATATATAGCAATGCATTAATTATTTATTATTTGGAGTTTATTAGTAAAAAAACAACAACATACCCAACATTACAATTCTTGAACTAAAACGAGCAAACAAAAAAACCATTCATAAATATATAATATGCATTTTTCAATTAATACATAATTGGGGAATTTACAAGGTGTGCTGTCAAGTCATATCGTCATAGTCCTATATACAATTTTTCAAATGCTTAAAATAAATATTGTTGTGTTTCAAACAAAATAAAAATTTTAATGCAGCGCTCATTAAATCCTCATAACTGCACAGTAGAAATATAAATTATAAGCGGTAGCCCACAACAGTCATATCAACAAAACTTGACTTAGAAAAAATTCTTTCACTTATCGTGATGAATATCTAATTTCTCAGTCCTTTTTTTCAGGATTGCTCTAGTTGTTTCGGTTAATTTTGTTAAAACACTGCTTTGAGAAGGTATGAGAAGAAACAAATAACTAAACACATACATATAAAAAGTACGTGAAACAAAAAAAGGTGTTGGCAATCAAACATTTAACCCATTTTTCGCCACATTCCTGTTGATTGAACATTGAAATCAGTCGGCGGAAAATGGGTTGAAATGAAGATCACAGAACACCTTTGTTTGTATGAAAAAATATTTTTTAAACACACACCTTTTGTATATGAGACGAAACAAATAATTAAAAACACAAAAAAATATGTTTTAATACTACAAAAAATTTAAAATTTTATTACATCGGTTAATCGTTTAATCGACTGAAATTAACCGGTTTAATCGTTAATCGAAAAAAGCGAATTTGAAATTAACCGATCTGTTAATCGGGTAGTAATTAATCGGTTAACCGTCAATCGGTTATGAACACCCTACTATACACACATGCCCGCTTCAATTGACGCATTGGAAGACAACATTGAAGCATTTATTCATGAGATACCGGCCGAAATGTTGGAAAGAGTATGCCAAAATTGGACTAAGCGGATGGACCATTTGAGGCGCAGTCACGGTCAACATTTGCATGAAAAAATCTTCAAACATTAAATTATATGGACCGTACTATCGATTCAAATAAAGATTTCATGCATTTTTCTGAATTTTATGTGTTTTTTTTTAAACTTTCCTATAGCTCTTAAAAAATCACCCAATATAAATACGTTTATAGAATTATAAAAGTCTTTGCAACATTTCTTACATTGATTTCTATTGTCACTAATACTACATAATTTTTCGAATGTTTGTATTTGACGGGATCTGCCTTCCCTGCAAGCACTTTATGAAAAAATTTATCATGTTCGAGTCATTTATGACTCCTTTGCGCGATTGAAATAGGCATATATGAGCTCATTTTCTGATCATAAATGATTGTTTTCTCGGGAGGAAATGGTACGACTCTTCTTGAGAAGTCTTTTATTACCCGCTTTTCTGATCAGTTGCGACTCATTTATAACTCATATTTTTAATGATTTGCGAGTCTTTTTCGAGTCATTTTTTAGTTGTTTTACTGATTGTTTACGAGTCTTTTGCGACTCATTTTTCAGTCCTAATTCTAATTGTCTGCGAATAATTTATCAGTCGTTTTATAGTTGAATTTCTGATCGTTTGCGAGTCTTTTTTGACAATTTTTTCAGTCGTATTTGTTATAGATTACAAAAAGAAATATTTTTCGAATTATGTATATTATTAATTAATTCAGTTTATTAAAATTATATAAATTAAATTATTATTTAACTATGTAATAAATAAAAATATAAAAATTTTTATTAAAAAAAGGAATTGCATTTAAAAACAAAATAATAATAAAAATGGTATTCATAATTCGTCGTAAATTTTTGAAAGGGTACAAGCATCTTTTGGGACTTTAATGCTATATTTAAATAACACCAATAAAAGTGCATTAATTGCAGCAACGCTTATTTGAAATTGAATAGCTCATTTAGCCAGTTCATCGCACAAATTAAATTCATCGTCTTTACTTTTCCTATAATTTTCTTCACTTTCACTATCAGAATCATAAAAAGAACTCTCTTCACTTCCACTATAAGAATAATTTAAAATCTTATCATTAAAATAACTTTCATTGTTTGTTTGATTGTCCTGAGAATTAGTTTGCTGATGTGTTGGCGATATTAATTTGTCGGCTTCCTTTTTTGCCAATCTTTTTATTTTTTTTAGCTGACATTACTTTTTTTTATTTCAAAATCACTTTTTACAAACTTGTATTTATTTTTATATACTTTTACACAGAGAAAACAGATTCGTGATCACAACCGAATTTGGCGCCAATCGAATTTCGTCGGTTGCATGTACTATCATACAATTCGGTTCCAATTACTGAAAATTTCGTTGCTTAGTACAATATTGTTGATAGCAACATTTGAATTTTAGTACACTATCAGTCATAACAACAGATATTGTTAGTTGTTAGTATGATTATTAGAAACAAAATTGTGCTTATATATATATGATAGCTGCAACTGAATTAACACATAATTGGTGTTTGTAACAAGAGATTTGATTGTCGTTATCAATATATTTTTTTTTAGCCGGTCAAATGTAGCCCATAAGGGGCAAGGACTTGTCCAAAGGTAATCCCAATGAATGGAAAAAATGGCTTATTTTACAGTACGATGTCCTAAGGCAGGACCATATAATCCAGCTTGCATTACAAAGGAGAAGTCTTAAAACTACTCCATGGTATACTCCAGAGGATTAGCTTTGAAATCGTTTCAAAACGAAAACATGTCGTTAAAAAACGAAGACATTTCGTTTCACTGCAAACTCTTTTTAATATTGGACCAGCCCAGTATCAAAATAGATCAAGTAGTCCAATATAATTTGCAGTGTATAACAAAAATAATACATACATATGTACGTGTATATGTTCATACCTAAATTACTTACCCCTATTTATTAAGTTTTTGCACATTTTCCATTTTTGGCCGCAAAGATATTTTTTAAATATAAAATTAAAAATTATTTTAATCTATCAAATGTTTTGACAGAAAATTAAGTAAGCAATTGGGGCTTTTAACTATTTTTCGGTTGTGAATTCCGAATAATTATATTTTCATTTGTTGTACTCGAATTGAAACTATTCCAACAATCAATAATTAGCTGCAATAAACGAATTAACATTTATATTACAAAATTTATTGACGAAAGCAAATTATTGATTGCAATGACCAATATTCAGTATTGCCCAGTATTAAATTCGGTTGTGATTCTAACCATTTGTACTAATTTTTAGAACTTAATTAAATTAGTTATCATAACTTATAAAAGAATTGAAGAAACCATAGTTCAGTTAGACCAACGTTTAAATAATCAAGAGAATTAAAAATCAGTTAGAACTATACATTTTAAATAGTTGCAATAATAAATCATGTTACTTGATCAATATTTTATTACTGCAACCGTTTCCCAACCAATTTGTTTTCTGTGTGTAGAGATTTTAATTTTAATATAATATATTAAATTCTATTTAAACTATTTAAAGTAAGGAAAAAACATGAAAATCAATTAAAATGGATAATCATTCAAAAAAGCAAATTTCGATCTACCAAAGGTTAAAATACAATTTGGTTTAAGGATTGATGTTTGACTGTTGACGTCAGCAGTCGTCGATGGCTGCGAGTGTAAAACGGCAAATCCATCTGAGGAGATCGAGTGGTTGCGATCGAAACATGTCATGGTAACCTGCCGGCCGCGGTTCGAATCCCGGCCACGGTCAAGAATGAAAGATTATCAATAACAATTTTAATTAATTTTCATGTTGTAAATTTCCTTTCTTCATAAAAATAATTTAATGAAAATTTAATTTAATGAACTTAAGCCTAATTAAAAATATAAAAAATTTGGATTAAAAATCATAAATAGTTCAACAAAATAACCACATTACTAATTATTCTATTTAAACTTCAACTGAAACATACCACTTTGCAACATTTTTTTTAGAAAGACCATAGAAATGGTATATATTTTTCCGTTTAAGGTGGGTGGGGGTTGAGGTGGGTTGGGATGAGTACCAATTCAGTTTTCATCCCCTGCACTCACGTCTGCATAACTATATATAACAAATATCTGTTCTTTCAGTAAATCGCTGAAATTTGGCATTCAAATATTGAGCATATATATATTCAGTATAAAAATAAAAATAGCTTAATAGAAAAAAGTACCAACGATATTTATATATTCAAATTTCCAAAGGTACCAAAAATGAGAGCTTTTAAAGAGAAGAGAACACAATTTAAATTTTATTTTTATCTTTATTACTTAAGAAGATATATGGTTTACCAAAAATGTACCAAAATTATATTTTTTCCCTTTTTTATACCCAAAATGTGCAAATTTCAAAAAAGTACCAAACACATGATAATTTTATTTTCAATTCAATAATGATATTTTTGAATTTTACGTCTACCTCTGTTAGATCACGAGATTTAATGTTACTGATTTTACCCGTTTGTACTAATTTCTAACCCCTTATGAATTGAATTTCCAAAAGTCTCTACTTTTTTTATTTACGCATTGGGAGGGGAGTGAGTCTACATACAAAATTTCAAGTGACTGGCTTAAGTTGTTCGACCCAGTCAGTCACGCTAATCTTATAAAAATATATGAAGTCACTAAAATTGATCTGGTTACTGGGGTGGCAGGTAGTGGCAGCTGAAATGTCTAGTACTTACTTTTGATACTTAACAGTACTAGATGAAATTATCACTTAACCTCCCCTAGCCCCACATTTATGGTCTCTTTTAGTTTGGCTTACTTTAGGTTTTATTTATTTTTAAAGTAACTCACAATCATTTCACTTTTCCAAAAAAAATAACGCGCACAAAATCACAATTTTCACATGGAATTATTAATTTCAAAAACGGCTTAAACATAACGTGCTTATTTACAAAGAAAAATTTAAGGAAAATCAAAGCTTACTTTTATTTCAAAGTACAAAAATCAACTTTGAAAACCTTAAATTTGTAAGAAAAAAATTATCTACTTTGCTCCAGTATTAACAGTAAAATAGTTATCCAAGAGAAAATTAAGAAATGAGTTGTATGTTTTGAAGTGTTCGCTATAATCTGTCATCAAAATTTTATTAAAATTAAAAAAAAAAAATTATTTTTGGCCGGAATTTCCTAGTGTGCATTGGCAGAAAAATGACAACATTGTAAGATCTGACTATAGTCTGTACGAAGCTTTAGTCTTAGATTTCTTTGAACTTTCTTTGCTTATATTGAAAGATCACGCAATAAGACAAATTTCGCCTTAATATATTCACGTATATATAATTTTTAATTAATTTATAATATATCGCAATAATTTGGATAATTCCGTAACAAATCCACTCTAATTTTACTTTAAATTAAATACATTATCAAGTTGACTGACACGCCATTTTTGCTTTATAGCTATTTTTGCCAAAAAATCGGGACTCACACCGAGAGAAAAAAACGCTTACAAATTGTCAATCAAGAGTATTTAACAACAAATAAGTATTGATAATATTTTTAAAACATCTCTTGTCAAATTTTTACCAAAACGATGTCATATTGAAAGTAACCCTTAAATGCCCAAGGACGCCGATTTTGATAAAAAAAATATATGATGCGTAAAATAGTAAAAAAATCAACTGCGTACCAATTTTGTCGAAAAAATTTTTTTTTAAAGTTATTTAGAAAATAGTGGTTGTATCTTAGAAGATACACTGGGCACTTCCCCGTTAGTACTTTTCATCGAAAGTACTAATACAAAGCATACATAGTTATATAGAAAGCATAAACTAGAATTTTTCCAATATTTTTATTTAACTTCAATTAAAGAACAAGTAAGAAAGTATAGTCGGTCAAGACAGACCATATGATACCCTACACTACAGCATTTAAAAACACATTATGCTTATGTGTCCATATAAATATGGATTTATCTATGTTTATAAACTTCATTAATAAGACGTAGTTGGCTGACTTTTGATAACGGATGGTGTCAATTTTGGTATTTTTATATGTACTGGATTTTTCCATCTGTGTGGTCTTTTGTCCGTAAAAAATATATTTTTAGGAAATTTTCAATTACTTTTTAATTTTCTTTTTCCCCCAAGTCCTCCCAAAATCGAACCATTTTTCCAAGCACAACTTGTAATGTTGCCTTTTCCTTCTAAAATTCTAAAACAGGAACTTAAAAACATAAGGTACTTTTGAAATCCCGTATAGATAATCAATAAAAAATTATTCCGATTCGTTCAGTATTGAGAAATAATTAGTTACTAAATTGCTTTCGAATCGAGAAATTACTCGATCACGACTGCCAGAATCAGGCTCCTGTTTATAACATTTCACTATTATTTATTTGAATTATAAATCATTCTTAACGGACACCTTCCTTTAGTGGACACCCTTTTCGACGGGCACAGTTTCCTGGTCCCAGTATTATTCTTAATAAAAGCATTGCGTTCTTTTGAGAGGACATTCCCCTTGTACTGACACATTTTACTTATCCCTTTGCTGTTCGGTCTTGAGAGAATACACTGTTGTGTGGCCGGGCCTAATCGACTATGCCACTCCTTACACTTTTTTTAAACCAGTTTATAATTTTTTTTTTTAAACACTATTCCCAACTTTATCGCCCAAGGAAAGTAAAAGTTTTCCAAAAAATGCTGTTACACACATGTTTTAAATTTTAAATTAAGAAAAAATATTTGTAAATTGATTAAAAAGTAAAAAAAGAGACAAAAACAGAAACATGTTGTAATTTTCGTTGTTGTTAATTTAAAGTTTTTTTATTTTTTTTTGAAATACGCCACAGAAAAAACAGCCTCCCAAGTTGAGTGTCATGTTAATTGTTCAAAAAATGAAGCAGAAGTAGCAAAAGAAAAAAAAAAACTTTGTTGGACTTGTTTGGATTCAGTATAATTGCTACTTGGAGACATTTTTTTTTTTATATCCATTTTCTTATGCCAACATTGTTAAGGACATATAAAATTCATGTTTCGACCAAAAAACACATTCATTCCCTTGTTTTTTGGTTGCGTATAAATATTTATTTAGAGCTCATTTTTTTAAATTTTTTTGTTCTATAAGACAGGCAACCTCCATCCAGATTTCGTTTATTTTCTTTATAAAAAAAAAATTTTTTTTGGTTTTGTTTTTTATGAAAATAAATTTAACAACTGTTTTTCTTTCTACAAGTACTTGTATTCATCATACTTGTAGTTGAATACTTTTGTACGGATCTTAAGTGGTATATTCCTCATTCCAGCCGAAATGTTTCCTTCTATTAAAAATTGTTTATATTTTCACAGCTTTTTTTCTCGTTTTGTCTTTGAGGCCATGTGCTAAGAGGATGGATTGAGAATTCGTAATTAGAGTTTATATGATTATGTTGCTAATCAATGTGGTCAACATTTCTGAGAAATAATAAGTCAGAGTGCTTCAATTGGCTGTGACGAATCTTTAATAGCCACCATCAAAAAAATTTTTTTTTGGTAAGTGCACTTTATACGATCGGCTAGTTCGTTGTGAGATATTCTATAAGTGCGAGGCTTCCGCGTTCGATTCCCTCCAGAGACTCTAGTCTGCTTCAGTAAAACTGGCTGAAGGTCTAAGTTGCTACTGATCGGTAAATTAAGTTTTAATATAATTTACAATAAATAAATCAAGGTATATTTACACAAGGTAAACTCATTGGCCCATATGTTTGTCAGCTGTTTACCCCTAGTTGGAACCCAAACATCAAATTTCGGGTATATGAGACAAAATTTGTACATGTGTGCGTTAAATTGTTTTTGTTTTATATGAAGACAATTTTGACAACTCGGTTCTTTTTATAGAGCAACATGTATACACTCCCAAATGAGTCTACCTTGTGTAAATATACTTTGAAATAAATAAATAAAAAATTTAACAACCAATTTTTATAAAATCTGACATTACAATTTTTAGTCATGCATATAAAACAATTGGTTGCCAAATTTCATGTTAGAATTATTATTTGTTACAGTTTTAAACTAATTTCTTAAAGACAAATTTCAAAATTTGTTAATTAAACGAGTCACTTTTGCACTCGCGTTCGAAAAACAGGCTATAAGTCTAATCTTAGAAAAGTTTAGCTTAACTCACTATTTGGTGCAGATAAGGCCACACACATACCACCTTAATAGAAATATGGGTCACCCAAAGTCCCAGAATAATGAGCTGACGAATTGTTGAACATCAAATGCACCCACTTATGGCGATTTCTTTTCTGAGAAAAATATGTTACAGTATACACATGTACATTTTCTAATGTAACCTATAATCACTCGAAGTGTCACATGTTGTGCAATTTCAATAGAACACGCTTAATGCTTTTTTATTACAACTATTACACTTTCATCATTAATGTACTTTATGAACGATTTTTAAAGTTATTTGAGCGGTTTCTGCACGCTATTGCGGTTTGGAAACAAATATTAACATCACTAATGGCTTAGAAAAATTAAAACGATTATAATATAAATACTCTTTTTTTGATTTTAATGTGTAAATATTATTATATTGTGTTTTAAATCAATTTTTTTTACAAAATTATGAGAGGTATGAATAATGGAAACAAAATGAAACATTGGTTGTACAAACAAAGCAGTAAGTACCAAAGTTGTAAAACAGGGCAGTATGAACACCTTAAGTTAAAGTAGGGGTAAAATATGCAACATGCTTTGCATGTTTTTCATCAACATATTCACAAAAGAACTTGAAAACTTTTTCCGCAGTTGTATTTTTTGTACAAACGAACACAAAAATGTAGAACATGTAACATTAATGCAACATATTTCTTAGAAAAGAAATCGCCATTAGATGCACAGTATAGTATTTTTTCGAAACGACAAACAAATTGCGGTTAACTTGAATGGCATTCAATAAAAAATTTGTTTAGGCCCGAGGTAGAGACCATCCCAGAATTGCGGTTCCAACAAGGAAAGCCACAGCTCGTCAACAAATGGATCTTTTTTAGCGATCATAATGTTACTTATGAGCAGTGTTGTCAGTGGATTTTTCGAAAAAATACCTACACATGCTAAAAAAAAATCCGATTTTTCCCTACACGTTGGAAAAATTTCCCCTACAATTATCCCTACGCATTATTCTCATTAAAATATAAGAAAAACCATAAGTTATAAAAAATAAATTTTATTCGAATATGTATATTAAAGCTATGGTAAAAAATAAGAACAAAACTAAACAAAAATAAGACATATATGGGGGATTTCATGACAAGTGACGCAACTTTTGAAATCGATATCTTCTGATTTGGTAAAAATTTGCACCAAGGTTAGTCCTATTGGATAGAAGTTAAGACACAAATTTTTAACAAGATCGGCAAAAAAGTTTCTGAGTTAGAGGGCGTCAAAATTTGACATTTTGGCCAAACAGGTGTTTTTTCTCTTCCACGTAACATATTTCCTAGTGGTGTAAGCAAAATTTGTTCCGAACAAATTAGATAGCTTCTTCTTCAATCTTTCGAAAATTTTTTTTCACTATTTTTTTTTTAATTTAAATGTCTTTTCTTTGAAGGTATTTTGGTCGCTTAGTGGGCTGCAAGTGGGATATGAATAAAAAAAAAATATTTCTAACGATTGAAAAACCAAGTTTAAGTATGTGCACTAGGGATATAACTTTTAAACAATTTTTTAAAATATCAAAATTGCATGCAGTATTTGTTTGAACTAGGAACTGCATTTAGATTCTTTCAAGAAACCAAACAATTTCCATATATAAATTTTAAACCTATACCCCCAATAAGTAGCGCTCATTGGAACTCAAGAGCCATTTTATCGATTTTAGCTTATATATTAATACCAAAATATCAAAATGACTTGTATGCGATATGCGAGTTTATCTGCGAAAAATGGTTTGACATATGGTTTTCTGACCTAAGATTTCGCGACGACAACTTCGAAATTTTATATCAATCTCTTTCAAGATTTGAAGCTGCTAAAAACTGCTTTATTAAGCATTAGAGAAAAGATGATTCAATAATCCGAAACCAACAAAGAAGTAATATCTGTGCGGAGCGTGCCATTGAAGTTGTTCAGGATATTTATCCTTTCTGTAAATCTTCTCGAACTTTAAATCTTAAATTTTTGTCTTTCAATAACTAACACATAATTTTTCTTGTCTTTGTTATACATGTATATGTATATGTAACTTTGAGTAATTTAAAAAATAATAAATTTTAAAATAATTTTTTATACACCTGTTTAGAAAAACCAATTGGTGCGTGAACTTTTTTAAGAAAAATTACAAAAGATTATGATTTTCGTGGTTACTAGGACACGGTTGACCTCATGGTACTATGCCAAAAAATTGGTTATACTCCTAATGTGTACTATTTTGAATTTTTTCATATTTGTGCGTAATACCCTTTGTACACTTGCACACATTTCGGAGGAACGCATGGAAGATGTTAAAAATGTGAAATACGCGTTCACACTTGAAACATTTAACAACTACTATCAATAAAAAATGTTACCATTTCTTAAAAAAACTTTTATTTTTTTAAAATACTTTTTTCTACAAAAGCCAAAAAGGAAAAACTTGAGAAATGGTAACGCTGCTTTCAAAGCAACTTCCATTTTGTCAGTGATGCCACAATAATTACAGAATTTATTGCCACTTTTCTAGTGATGACACTAAAAGAATTGAAAAATGTAAAAGGGAACAAAATGAGATAGTAACATTCTGTAAAGATGTTGAAAAATTTTGATTTTTAGCCCTATGTATTTCTTATGGGAAAATTCCAACATCTTCGCAAATTGATGTTAAATGTTGATAAGTGTGAAAAGGCTATAAGTGTTTCTTAAACCTAAACAATAAAACTAATGCTGACAAAATTAACCGTTCCGACGGTATGTAACATACACAGAAAAAATTATTGCTGAATTATTTTCAAACAAACGCTTGTTTGAAAATTTTTTTAATTTCTACAAATTTTTTTACTGATTCAATTAATATTTTTGTTTGATTTTTATTTTAACCAACAAAAATGTTGACAACTATTCAAAAATATAATATACGCGTTATTGGTTTCAAGTTTTCATAATTTTGTATGAAATATTTAACGCCATTTAATGTTGTCGTTTCTTTTTTGCATTTTTTTATTTGATCGTAAGCAACACTTCTTTATGTGAAATATTAGAGCAACGACACAAACACATACAGTCTATTTTTGGACGCTTTAAAAAAGGACAACAATAAGAAAGATGGTGAAATAGCGTGGCGGGCAGGGTTGTCAGATATGGCGATTTCTCGCCAAACGTGGCGATTTTCAAACCTGTTTGGCGACCTAATTTTTGATTTGGCGACATGGCGATTTGTTGGCGATTTAACAAAAAAGTTGGCGATTTTGTTGGCTATTTTTGATGAGCTATTCATTTGTTTTAAAATTCGTTAAACTCAATACTGAAAAATAATTTTTTTTTTTTTGTATGAAATTTAAGGCATTCATATGTATGGTTAGTATTTGAAAGTATGTTCAAATGGCTGATGAAGATAATGAATATCTTTGAGAAAATAGTTTTCATATTAAAAAGTGCTCTTAAAAGAATCAATAAAAAGAATTAAAAATAAATATATATAAAGTCAATGAACATTTTTTCATTATATGTATGTGGCAATTTATTATCACAGATACAGTTGTTGTTAGTGATATTTTAAAGATTTTTATGAACTCTTACATAACTTTGAACATTTTTGAAACACAATGGAAAAATTAGCGTTGGTTAATTGGAAAGATAAATACGTTTATGCCAAAACTTTAAAGCTGCAACGATACGACAGGTACGTACAATTTAAAGGAACTTACTTTGACTGTCCTTTATATGCTGGTAATTATTACTAGTTATGCCTGTGTTTAAGCTATGAACTCCACTAAAACTCGCCTTTGAAGTAGAATGCAATACGAACATCTAGACGCGTTATTACGAGTTATAAGTTGCACTACTTTTGTACCATCGTTAAATAAATGCAATACCCTTACAATGTATTCCAAAAAAGAAGACAAATAGGGAGCTTTGCCGGTGAAGCGTTTTAGATGTATGTATAATTAAACTGCAACTATATAAAAATGTATATCCAATATTTGTTTAATACTAGCCGCAAAAAATCGTTTTTTGTTACTATAAGTAGACTACTATAAACTATTTCACAGTAAACATCGTACCATTTGTGGGTTCACTAGCTATTTTTACTTTTTTCTAAATAAAAATTAAGCAAAATATATATCATGGCGATTTTTTTTTTAATTTTTGGCGTATTTTAGCGATACGGAACAAATTAATTTTTTAGGATTTATAAAAAATATTTTTAATAAATTAAAAAAATATATATTTTACTGCCAAAAACTTGAAAAGAAAGGCTTTGGCGATTTTGGCGATTTTTGTCATTGAATTTGGCGAAAAAGGTCAAAATCAATCTGACAACCCTGGTGGCGGGGTTTGTAGTTAAAGAAAAACAAAAACAATAGCAGGTAAAAGAAAAAACTTTTCACTCTTTTTAAACAACAGAAACAACAACAACATTTTAAGAAACAAAATAAATTTTTGGTAGGTTTCAAAGTTGGTAAAAAAGAATGAAAAACAAAATCCCGTATTCAATTTTTTAAAACTGTTTAGTTAAATACATATGTACATCAAATACAAAAATAAAATGATGACGAAAAACATGTCGAGTCGGTCTGCTGCCAAGGAAAGGATACAGCAACAGCGAGTGAAGAAGAAAAACATTGTGTGTATAAACAAGACTTAGTTCAAAAATTATTCCAAAAAAAATGTGTCTCAAAGCCAGCCGGCGCCGCTCTGCTCTGCCTTCATCTACTTCTACAGTGCTTGCTTGTGTGCGCGTCATTGCTTCTGCAAAAACTTTTTTGTTTGATTCAGCAAAATTATTTGCTAGAAATTTATATAAATTTCAGTAAACTTTTTGTTTGATTCAGTAAATTATTTGTTTGAAAAAATCAGTGTTTTTTTTCAATAAACGAAATGCAAATAAATTGTTTGAATATGCGAATTTGTTTGTAGGACCGATTTCAGACAAAAAATGTTTTGATTCTACAAATATTTTGTTTGAATTGGAAAAATAATTTTTTCTGTGTACCTAACAAGCATTTTATCCTATACGTAGTTTTTAACGCACCTCTAACCCGTAAACTTTTTGACCGATCTTGTTAAAAATTTGTGTCTAAGCTACTATCCAATAGGATAGTGCATTAATGATTGGTGCAAATTTCATCCAAATGGGAAGACATTAATTTTAAAAGTTGGGTCACTTGACATGAAATCCCCATATGTATGTACTCTTAATTAAATTCAATTAAATCTTTTAACATTGAATGAAATCTTAAAAAAACATATAAATACATATTAGTGTCGCCAACTTTATAAACCAAAAACAACTCTGGAAATATATTTTTAAGCGACTTAGGAAAAAGAATTTTTTTTAGACACGAAAATATCACTAAAAAAAATGTGAATTTCTGCATTTATTTCAAAAATAATGCGATATGACGAAAAATCCCTACATTTTGGAGGTTAATAAAAATCTGTCCGATCTTCTATAGGCTTCTGTATTAGTATCAAAAATACCTACATGTAGGGATTTTCCCCTACTTCTGGCAACACTGCTTATGAGCCACTCTATACTTACCATATTTTGCAAAAATTTCACTATCTGAAAATTTGATTTTACTCTTAAACCTGACATAAATTAATTAATTACTCTTGGTTCATTATCAATTTATCCTCGCTATTGCAAAGATTCATTTAGTTTCATAATATTTTTTCTCCACCTTTACAATTGTCATCTACACTCATTGTGTTGGCACTCTGTCATCAACAAGATTTAAAGGAAAAAAAACAGACAAAAAAATACTAAAAAAATAAATAAACAGGACACTACACGTACTAAACTTTGTACAGTACCCGAGTACACACCTTGTGCAGCTCCATGGGGATGCATTTCTCATCTGTGTGGTCGGTAGTAAATTAAAAATGTTTCTTTATTTTTTTTTGCTCAACGTTAAACTGTAGTTGTTTCATAATTTGAAGATAATTTTTCAAGGGGCAAAAAATATACTTTTAATAACAATAAATAATAAAAAAACAAAAAATAAACATTAAGTATAAAATATAAAAAAGTGTTTGTCATTACCAGGGGATAAATGGATGGATGGATAGTCAGAATTACATGCAGGTTTTAATTCAACCGTAAAATATTATTGTAATCTTATTCGGGTTTTGTTTCCTTTTTTTTTCTTAGATTTTTTTGCTGTATTTTTATTTAAATAATTGTTTTTCTATTGTCCTGTGAGTACTGTTAAGCAGTTGAAGAAATAATTATTTCGTCCTTAACTTATGAAAACTATTTGGTTCGCATCTTACATCTAAAATATTTTATAGAGCGCTAGAATTACCCGGTGCACTTCGCTGTCCCCATTTAAATAAAATTTGTAAAATTTTTTTAAGACAGATCTCGTGTATTGATAAGCAAGCAATTTGTACCAAATTTCAAACGTATTCTATAATCCTTCCCAAGATATTAAGACAATTGTATTGACCTTGTGTGGGAGGCTCCACGCTCCATTGGCGCGTCAACTGCTGCAAGTTTTTCAATATTTGGTAAAATTTAATTCTTGCGAATGCCAGGAATGACCTCACCCCGATTTGCCTTGGATTGTGTAATAACAAAAGGTGAAATATCCTTTAGATGAGCTGATTGTACAGTCTGGTGTATTTTATTTATGTTTTCCATTGCTGTCATTTGCATGGTGGTATTGGTATTGTTTGTTGTTTACTACCCAAAGTTGAATTATCGTCATACACCTGTTTACATTTGGAAGTAATTACTTGCAAGTTGTGTTTATGTCGAGTCATTACCGCAAAAAAAGCTTAAGCGACTTTTTTCAATTTTCGCTTGTTTTAAAAATTACTTAATTGGCAACACTTGCATCATCTCCTAAAGTCATGGTCACATAAGGTACCGTTACGATTTTGTAGCAAAAACAATTTTATCGTAAGCGACAACCTTCCTACCAAATTTATATGAAATAAAATAAAAAACCTTCTCATGTAAAATTTTGTTTTTGTCGCTTAAGCTTTTTTGCGGCTATGACTCGATATATCGACCCCTTACCGCGAAAATAATGTAAGCGCCAAAAATCAAATTTTACAGGAGAGAGCTTTTTTATTATATTTCATATAAATTTTGTATGAAATTTGTCGCTTACAATAAAGATGTTCTTGCTATAAAATCGTAACGGTACCTTATGTGACCATGACGTTTAAGGAGATGATGCAAGTGTTGCCAATAAAGTTATTTATTACAAAAAACGAAAATTGAAAATCATGTCGCTTACGCTATTTTCGCGGTTAACGCTCGATATGATTTACGAAAAATAGAAGAAATAGTCGACTGGCTAAAATTAGGTAATGTGTGTGTGTGTGGGTATCAGTAAAAAAGTGCAAGTGTTGGAGTTTTCGGGCTGGGTTTTGTATGTGTTAACAAAGTATCTTTTGCGTAAAGTTTTGATGTATCTTTGAAATTCAAACAGCAGTGCAGGTAAAGCACATCAAAAGCTCACCGAAAATGATTTGTTCAAAGTTCAGAAGTAGGAATAACCACACAAAAGTAAAAAACCGTACAGGCCAATTAAAGATATTGATTGCATCATTCCATGAAAATTTTTGTCGAACTGAAGAAGTAGAACTGGAAATTTATTTTATTTTCAAATTGCTTTCACACATTTTTCTCAAATATTTTTCAAATGTGGATTATAATACAGTTTGGAACATAAATGAAAAATATTTTTACATTCTGTCCTCAAATTCTTGGAAAGACGAAGTACTAGGATCCTTTTTATTTCGATGATAGTCATGGCTATGTGTAGCACCGATATCGTATAAGAAACTTATATTTTCATTACTTTACCGTTTTGTTTTTTTTTTCGAAATATTAGTCATTTTTTCACAAGATACTTTGCACAAAGAGATTCACTTAAAATGTACTTTTTCTTTAATTGTAAAGCATATATCACTTAAATCGTTTTTTTTTGTTGTTCACTTTTATTGTAAACTTAAGTGTTGCCAAGTTTATTTTTGATTTGACAATAACATTTGATAATAATTTTTTATCAAATTGATAAAACGTTGAAAAATCAAACAATTGAAAATGGTTCGGGCATTATGCTTGCTATCAAAAGATAAAATCATTTCATACAAAAGGTTTGACTTCGTGTTTGTCGAGTAAGACAAAACATTATTAAGAACTCAAATACGCTAAAAAAATTAAATTAAATTAAATCATAGTAACTTTACTTAAGCATCTCGATTTTAATGTTAAAAATGTACCTCTTGCATTTTTAGAAGAGAAATGAAAATAGAATGATTTTTCTCTCTCCTTAAAAATCAAGACTTGACGACTTAAACCTGAAGTATGTGAATCAATTCTAAGTTCTTGCCAGTTTCGATAAAAACAAGGAAGAGTTATTGCTAAGTGGTTACGTAACTCACTAAATAGATGAACACCGATAAGTCAGCTATGATTCAGAAAGTGCAGATCAATATTTTTCACGTTATTCTCCAAATATTAAATGAAGGGTTGAACTTGGAAACTAAATTTGATTATTTTAAGCGCCGTAGGCAAACAACTTTTAAGGAAAAATTCAGGTTAAGTTTTCCTTTAAGTCTTGTTGAAAATGTCACTTTTTATTAGCCCAGGATTACCATCTTGAAATAATAGCGCAGTTCAAAATTAAGCTTGCAAAAGTGCAAATGCAAAATATCGTTTAACACAAGTGCGATGATATTTTAATACGGAACTCTACTAATAAAATTATGTAATTAATTCTTATAATTTAAAATAATAAGCATATGTTCAATATAAAATATATTCATTTACTTTTTATTTAATTTGGTTTTTTTAGCTATTTCAATTGTGGTCTGGCCAGACCAAGAGGAGAACTTAGTGGCAAAAAGTAACAGATTGCCGGTAACTTAAAGGTAAGGTAAGGGTTAAATCTTTTTGTCAAGACTTTAATAATTTCTGCACTATGGTTAAATCTATTTTAAGCTTTGCACCTTCTTAAGCTTAATATCCATCTTTATCCCAATTTTTTATTATTATTAATTAAATAAACAACTAAATTGATATCCAATAACTTATCAACCACAATTAAACTTCCCCACACCGACAATTTTTCAAATAACCAATTTAGCTACAAAAAATTAAGTTTAATAAAAGTCTGTTGATTACAAAATGGAATAAAAAAAAAAAACAATTACGTTTTGTGGCCAAATACAGCAAAGACAACTGAAAACTAAAACAGCAGAACTCCAAACAGACAACGAAAATCTTAATGTGCCATTAAATATTTATCACGCCACTGTGTTTTAATGCACCCAAAAACACTGTCAAACAACAAATGCGAGGGTTTAGTGATGCTTGTCACAGAAGAATATAAAAATTATTTAAAGGAATAATAATAATTTAAAAACAAAAATTCAGCTACAACAGAATCACTATTAAGGGAAACAAAAATTAAGCGTAAAGGACACTAAACAGCGAAAGGACAAAAAAAACGCCAAACGAACACAGGACACACAAGAGAACAATCTAATATTTTTACATCAACCAAGCGGATAAAAATTATAATTTATAATAATATAAAATATGAAAATAACTGAAAAAATCCGATTTCACTGGAAAGCGCACAAATGCAAATAAACGTAGCGTAAACGTAGAAAATTTTTTAACACAGACACACATTCACAAACTTATTCCATGTGCCTTAAGAAAATCGAAAAATTTTATCAAAAATATGAAAAGACAGAAGAAATTCTATTTTTTATTTAGGTATGAAATATGCTTTGGAAAGCTTAATATTAAACAGAAAAGAAAAAAATTCAAAAATCTAGCGTACTTATTTGCAAACAGGACAAGGACATAGACAAACATATAGTATACATTAAGTTTTACCCTCACAATCACATTGAAAGTGTGTTGTTTTGCTTGAATAAATACATGTTTTATTTGTAGGAGTGCTCCTGCTTAGTAAATTTACATGTTTCAGACACAAACCAATACAAATAAATAAAATTACATTCTGCTACAATAGTGTTTGAACAGTGTTGACAACTTTTTATAGCTAACACTAGAGTGCTATACCGACAGTTAAAATATTTTAGGCCCTATATGGGATCTATAAATTATTAATTAATCTTTGTAAAAAATGTTGCGGTTTAGACCAACACATCGCACTTAATCAACAAAAGCTTATTAACTGAAATTTTAAAAATTTCCAGTAGAAGCAAAACAATTTTAGCTTTTACATTAAAGGCAGATTTTCTAAACCAACCTTTTCATTACCAAAAAGTAGACAATACTATTATTACCTGCCGATTTCTTCCAAAAAGTGAAAAATAAAAATTTCAAGTTAATACCCTCTTGTTGATCAAGTGCGATTTGTTTAATTAATGACACTTTTTTAGACAAGCTGGGCACTTGGCGTTTTAATATAATTCGGGTACGCTGAATCCAACCGTTTTTTTTAGGTTAGCTCTTCGAAAATAAAGGAGGTTGCACAACATATATTCGCGTAACTCAAAAACGGTTTGGTTTATTAAAAAAAAATATTTTTTTTATCAAAATTTCGAAATTTTTGTTTTTTAAATATTCATAAAAAATTGGAAAATGCAGCTAGGATTCTTAATTTTTGCAGACATATAAATGAAATGAAATTCTTTAATTTGGCTCCTGCAGCGCCTAGGATGCCCCTAGATGGTTAAAATTTATGACCAACCCCACTTTATTTTTCTTCTCAATCATTTATTTCTAACATACCTACCCGCTATCTCCATTTCTTAAGGGGGCTCCCATACATAATGTTCAATGCAGACTAGAAATATATTTAAGAAAAAGCCCCATTAATGCCCAGGAGTCGCTCCTAGTGGGATATAATGTATGACCGACATCAATTAATTTTTTGTCCTTTACATTTTCTCGAGACAGGGACAAGTACCCTTATCTCCACTTTTGTGCATAAAATCCAAAGTTGCTAACAGATTTTAATCATTTATGGCTTGTTTTGTTTGCAGCTTCGTTTTTTATATATCTGCAAAAAATTAGAAGACTAGCTGCATTTTCCAATTCTTACGAATTTTTAAAAAACAAAAATTTCGAAATTTTGATAAAAAAATTATTTTTTTTTCCAAAAAAAAATTATGTTTCTAAAACGACTGCTCATTTTAAAAAAAAGTTTTGCTTTTCTTAAAGGAAATTTTATTGCGGAATTTCGGTTTTGTGTTAGTAATTTTAATAAACTAAACCGTTTTTGAGTTACGCGAATATATGTTGTGCAACCTCCTCTATTTTCGAAATAACGGTGTATCTCGAAAAACTTGTGGATTCTCATCACTCCAAAAGCGACCTTTTTGTGTACTCATCCAACCAGAAATGGGCTTCATTGGAAAATAAAATTGTGAAAGGAAATTCAAAGTCAATATCAGTTTGTGCTTCAGCTTATTTGCCGAATTGACGGCGGTACGATGGTCGTTTGGCTTTAATTCCTGCACAAGTTGAATTTTTAAAGCGTTCAAGCCAATATCCTTTCGTAAAATCTTCTATAAAGTGAAAGGACACAACCCCAGTTGCTGAGAACGTCGACGAATTGATTGATTAGGATCATCTTCAATGCTTTTCTGTACAGCGGCTACAGCTACTTCAGTGCTCACTGTTTGGCGTCTCACGGGATGCACATTATCAGTAACAGTAAATGTGGTCCGAAAACGATCTATTGTTCTTCGAATTAGCCGCTTTCAAGGAAGATTATGGACGCCATAAAATGGAAGAAGTGCACGGTGAGTTTGACGAATGGAACAATTGTTTTGATTACAAATTTCAACAATTTGCACTCGTTGCTCTGGTGGAAGTCGATTGATGAAATATCAAAGCAAACTTAACATAGGGTCTCCACCTGAGATAAGATATAAGATTTTTATATCAGCAAACGTCAAATTCAATCGCAGAGAGTATTATCTTACGTGTAGACTCTCAAATAGTGTTAATATTAATATTATAATAAATCTTACAAGACAGTTGTTATGAGAAATCTTATAACAAATATCTTATACGATGAGCTGTCAAAAATACACAAACATGCATACATAAAAAACAATAATAAGACGCATTCATTAAAATGTTAAATTTGTTTGTACAAATAGTGAAAATCTTGTGATAAGTGCTTAAAAAAACAATATTTTTAACTAAAAACAAGAAAAAACTAAACAAAAAGAATAAAAACGAAACATGTTTACTGTGCGAGAATCATTCGATAATGAAATCTTATAAGATACGTGATCCCCTTGTTTAAGATTAACATGAAGAAATGTGTTCTCTCGTTCTGCCGAAGTTCTCTCACATATTATATCAGATATTATCTCAGGTGAAGACTCAGTGTTACAAAAAGCAACTATCAGCTGTTAAATGGGTGCTCAAATAAAGCGGTGATGCCAACTCAAAGTTGTGACACTCTTAAAAAAAACACGCTTTACAATGTTGCCCATAAGGTTGGTTTAAACAGAGGTTTTGAATAATTATAGGTATGTCACGTCTTTAAAGGTTACTCTGCAAAATTTTCTCTAAAATGATTTAATAAAGCACTAGGTAGCGCAAACAGATGGACAAATGGATATGTATGTATTTCACAACTGCTGCGAAGTTCTCCGCAAAGTTTAACTCTATCTAGTTCTGCAACGGACTAAATTAAAATGTGTTTCTTTCTTAAAGTAACGGTAATAAACCCAAGTCAATGGCTCTAGAAATTAGTGGCATTTCACTAACTCAACCTCAAAATATTTTCGAATTTTCTTTTATTGACTTGGTTTACTTCAGTTCTGAGCCCCCCAAATATTCAACCTTTTTTACGAAAATTTAAAATTTTTGATCTTTCTACAAACACGCATTAATCGTTTGTCAAACAATCAAACCCCGATTAATAACACAAAAGGTTTGTACAAACGTAAGTTTTTATTCTTACTTTTATTATGTTTTGGAAAATGGTTGTGCGAGTTGATCTTAAATAAAATTAAAAATTTTGTATTCCCAAAAATTACTTTGATATTAAATAAATATGGCTACTTGTTAACTTTCTTACATACATTTTTGAAATTACTCAATAAAATTTAACGTGTTTATCTGGCAATTGGTAAAATCAAAGAAATCTCCAACATTTTAAAATAAAAGAATCACATGTACAAAACAAGATATTTTTCTTCTGCTTTTGAAATTCTGTTTTAAGAAAGTGTCTTTTTGCTGAAAAAAAATTGTTTAATTGACACCACTACCCAACTTATAGTTACATTTTTCACAACAACCACGATTATACCAGATTGTCTTAAATATCCTTATAGAAGTACGAATTTACAAAAATCAAAAAGAAAACACATATTAATACAAATATTACCCACTTACATACTTCAAAAAAAAAAAACAACGACCAATGTCCTCCCCATACACACACACACTCACACACATCTTATACACGTAGCAATGACAATAAGAACTACAGCATCATTACCCTCGTAAGAGAAATGAATATGGAAGGACTTGAAAAATGCTGATGAGGCACACGTCATTTCCAACTGAGCTTACTTAACATTTTATGCCGATTTTACAAAAATAAAAAAAAAAACCCAAAAAATTACGTTGAATTTACGCAGTAACAACCACAATAACAACAGAAATATCTCTCTGTCTACTTGAATTAAACATTCTGAGACAATGTATTTATGCCCCAAAATGAAATGTCTGACGAAAGGACAATACGAGTGCGTTTAAAGTGATAAACATTTATATATTTTTTTAAATGGATAAATGTACATTTTAAGCTGCTGCTTTATTGCAATACATTTTATAAAGAAATATAACTACGATTATTATTATTTTAAATAGTTAAGACAAATACTTTTTTCTGATATTTCGAGGTTTTGCATATTTCGTTTGTGTCTATAAAAAGTGGTTGATTTCGGTGTTTGTTGTTTATAAAAGACAAATGCATGTTTAAGGTATTTCTTTAATATTTGAAATATTTTTGCTTATCCATGGCTTTTGCCAACTTTAACCAGGAGTAGCGAGCGGGTGCTTCATTTAAAAATGCCGTTTACAACTTTCCAGCGAAAAAAAAATCCAAAAACTTCAAGCAATTAACCGACTTATAAAAATTGTAGCTCTCAAAATTCTTACATTTGATTCCATTTTAATTGTTATTACAAACTTAGCTCTACCAAATTTACCTTAGTACCAAAATAAGACAATTTTCGTCTTACCGTTCTTTAGATAAAAATAAAGCTATTTTGTGCCACGCCTACTTCTCCACTCCAGCCTATATTTTGTCGAATGTTGTATATTGATGACCAACATGCTTATACCTAATATGGAAACTTTGGCTTGTGCCGTTCTCCCGATATAGAGAAAAAAAAACAACAAGGGATTTATGGGTTAATTTAGAGTCAGTTTTTTTATTGTTTCTTTCTTATTATTAATTATTTCATTAGACTACTTTAACGTAGCATATATGACATAGAGGTATAACAATAGGGATGCCAGATAATAAAGAGGTAAAAAGATCTCATTTGATTAAAAAGAAATAGCACAAATTTAAAAAAAGAGCACACTTTTCCAAGGCTTACAAAATATCCTGCAATCACGCAAAAACATTGGCCACTGATAGAGTTAGATGGAAAAAGCTTGTCGATGCCCTATGTTTACTTAGAACTTTTTACAATTGCTTTATATGCTATGTAATTTAATTCAGTTCTAAATAAAGGACATATACAGGGTAGCGCAGAATGAGCTATATAATTTAAATGGTTCATAACTTTTTTATTTATGCGATTATTATAACTTTTTTTTTTAAATACAGTATATTATTGGGGAATTTTTGCAATTAGCTTTTTTGCAATTTGCTTTGAAAAATGATATCCTCTAAGTACCCTAGAGGGAAGCGAACTGACACCAAAGTAGTCCCGTGATAGGTCACTGGTGGTAGAGACCGGTTCTAGTTCTAACACTTTATATGAATAAGACCTATCACTTTTACATGGGGTTGTCATTGGAGGGGGTCAATTGACACCATTAGACCAGTCACAGGTCTATTCTCCATGCACATACTTAGTGTCAGTTACTTAAATGTAGTATTATTTCAATAAAACAAGTCCTAAAATTAAATTCAAGAACCAAATTTTAGAAAGTCCCAAAAAATGTGTCACACCACCGGTGAGGTTGTAGTATAATACATTAATTTTTCTACATTTTTGTTCTTTATAAACCAGTTACATGATTGGTTTTCCTTTCACTGGTCATGAGTTCTTCCTTTTTGTACCAGTTCTATTTTCACAACTCCCAGGACCAGTCCGTTGGACCAATTGACACAAATTTCCCGCAGGGTCATTACATTTTCTACCTTTTTGTTCTTCATAAACCAGTTAAGGGATTGGTTCTTCTGTCACTGGCCATGAGTCGTTTCTTTTTGTACTTGTTCTATTTTCACAAATCCCAGGACCAGTCTGTTGGACCAATTGACACAAATTTCCCGCAGGGTAATGTCCACTCTCTGCTTCGAACATACGTGCTCTTTTTAGCATATTTTCCATAACTTTTCGCAAAATTTCGGTTGTAATGGCCATGATTTCATATCGAATGTTGGGGCTTTTAGTTGGAGTATGGTTCTTGGCTTGTTAACGTACACTCTTTCTTTCATATATCCCTAAAGAAAACTGTCAGGAACAGTTAAATCTGGTGAACGTGGAGGCCAGCTAAAATCGCTTGTGCGCCAAATAATGCGTTCGCCGCTGTGTCAACACATTAGACTGTGGGCTTGAAAAAGAAAATTCAAATATTTTTGTAAGTTGTTCGATCCTGTAATGATTCGTAATTAATTTCTCCTTTACCAAATGCTGAAAAAAACAGAGAAATAATAATAATTAAAAAAGTTGTAAAGAATTCAAACCAAATAGCTCATTCTGCGCCACCCTGTAGAACTATTACTTAGTGTGATTAAAATTGCAAAACTAAAATACTTTTATAAGTATATAATGATTTTAATGAAATAGAATTTTTATGAAAAAAGAGCTTAAAAAAGAGCATTACTGTAAAAAGAGCACTTTTGCGTGCTCTTTTCACCTTCATATTTTTCGAGTACATTAAGTAAAAAAGAGCACGTCTGGCAACTCTATATAGCAAACTAGTCGCCATCATATCTGGAATCATCGGCAAACCCATTTCAACACATAGACGGACATCGTTAAAACAAGTTCGCTTCTCTTGCGGACCTAGAATATATGGCCATTTCCATTTTGACGTGACGTTATATTTGTACGACAAAATGTTAAAAAAATTGAATGAAGAAGTCAAATTTGTAAAAAAGGTTTTTATATATGCAAAGTAATAAAGTAGCACTATATTCAGAAAAAAATTACAACAATCGACGCTAAGGTTTTACACGTGACATTAAAAAACAAAAGTGGATTTTGACTTGCATTACAAAACTGAACAAGACTGCGAATTGAGCAAGACGTTTTGTATAAAACCTTTTTCAGTAAGCTTTGGACTAATATATGTAGATATATTTTTCAAGCTATAAAATTTCAAAATCTTTGCTCGTTTAATATGGGCATTTTCAGTAAACAGGCTTCTTTTTTTGATGTAATGCCAGAATACAAATAAGCTAGTATTTTAGGATCATGTTGCCCAAATTTTATCCCTTTTGTTACTAAATGTAGAGCTAGTTGCCCTTTACACCAAAATATAAAAAAGTAAAGTATACATATAAAATTTTTTGAGAAACAATTTAAATTACTTCTGGCGTTACGTTACAAAAAGTAGACTTTTCGCTGGAACTGTCCATATACTATACAGGGTTTAAGATCAATTGTGTAGAAATTATAAGGGGTGTGTTTTTTAGCCGTATGAGAAACTCTTATATCGATTACTGTGGTTTGACAGCCGAAAATGTCAAACTATGTTGTGGAAATTTACTTTAAAAAAAAATTTGTTAGAAAAGTTCAAAAAGCACATTCTACGAAGCTCAAGCCATTAACGAAACTGATCGTTAACATTTGTTTCGACAATTTTGGGAAAATCAAAGCTATTGCAAAATTGAAATTATTTCTTAGAACCCTTCGCTTTTTGCAAGTCACCAGAATAGCGAACTTAATTCGATTACATATAAGAAAATAACGTAGAATCAGTTGACGGAAAATCGATCATGATAGATAAATTATCAATTACTCTCCGATTACGAATTGAAGGATATCCAAATTCATTGGACAATACTTACTTGATTTTTCTTACAAATCAAAATATACTTCTGACATAACACAAGAAAGTGTGGAATAGCTCATATAGTCAAATTGACAATTTTGCAATAAATTTTTTTTTCTCCATTCTTTATTTATTGAATTTTCATATAATAAATATGAACTAACAATAATTAATCAAATCTTATCCTAATACTTTATTTATGTCCTGCCAGTGCCAGACAAAAATTTTCTTCATCACGGGTTCTGTTCACATATATAGGTGTTTATCGCTCATATTATTGGGTAAGTGCTGCAGTGTCTCTTCATCTTAAGCGAGTGTGGCCGCCATGATTTAAAATAATTCGAGTGTTGTTCAAGCCTTTTTAAATATTTTACTGCATATTTTGTAATCATAGTTTTTACTAATGCAGCATTGAGATCCTTATGAATGTTTGAGTTTTTAACATACCAGGGAGCGGATGTGATAAGTCGAAGAAGTTTATTTTGGCGCCTTTGAATTTTTCGATATTAGAGGCCGAGGCAGTGCCCCATAGTTGACTACCGTAGCACCAGATAGGCTTTAAGATAGAGCTGTAAAGCAGAAGCTTGCAATCTAGACTAAGGACAGAATTTTTTCCAATAAGCCATTGAATTTGAATGGCTTTTAGTTTCATTTGAGTTAATTTTGCCTATATGTGGCATTTCCACCAAAACTATTTTTAAAGAAAACTTTAAACATAATGTGATTAATTTAACCATCTTATTGTCACAGACAACCATATTATGATTGAACTAGTCATCCATCAAAAAGCCACAACCATATTATGATTGCCTCCAAACATGTTATGGTCAAAAATAACTAAAATATGTTTAACACTTATAACAGCATGGTTGGTTTTCAACCATAGCATGTTGCTCTTGGAAAATAGGAAAATACTATTGCTAATTTAAAAACAAATTGTTGTAATTTTTAACCACAACATGTTTAAAGGTAACCATAATATGGTTGTAGCTTCTTGATGAAGGACTAATTCAACTATAATATGGTTTTCGGTGACAATAATATAAATAAATTGATCACATTATGTTTAATATTTTCTTTACAAATAGTTTTGTTGGAGGTGACCATATTTAAACATGTTTTTTTTCTGCGTGTATGAAACCACGCTGCGTCCCATCATTCTTTTTCGGTATAATAACGTATCAAAAGTTTAAATTTATGTTGTTTTTTAGAAACTTGCCTTAAGCTTCGTACAGACGGTGGTCAGATCTTACAATGTTGCCATTTTTCTGACAATGGTGCTATTGTCAGATGCATTAATTTTACACATCTGCCAAATGAAAATGAGCTTACAATGTTCACACGGTTGCAAGACATTTTTAGGCAATTTTAATGACAACATTGTAAGATCTGACCACCGTCGTCTGTACGAAGCTTTATGTATGCAGTTGAGCTGAAATGAAAATATGAAAATAGCAACCATTTTGTCACGTTTTCATTTGTGTCGAATATTTTTATAGGAATTCTTTTTATTGCAAATTTTCACCATTATTTTTGCTACAGTCATGCGGGCAAATATTTTTTTTTTTACCAACAAATGCAATAAAAATTCCACATGTGTTTATTTTCTTCTACACGTTTTAATAATTTCAATATTTGCGTTCATAACATGGCTGGCTGACAGTCTTAACAACCATGTTGATTGTTATTTCCAGCACTATTGTTGTTGCTGTACTGTACAATTTAACTCCCATATGAATATGAATGAAATCGCGCATGTGGTAGATTTAAACGCCCTAAACTTGCATGCATCTGAATGTTTTGTCTTGTCTTCATGTGTATTCACTATTTCTTATTTATTATGGCTGGTGGCAGAAGAAAAACACAACATTTTTATTATAATTTCTTGGCAAAATATAAAATTAAATGAATGAAATTTATTCGAAAATGGGAATGTGTGCAACACCCACCCTTAAATACAACCATTTTGGCTGAAATGTGTGCAGTTTTTTTTTTTTTTTTTTTTGCAAAATAGTGGAATGTTGGGTTCAAAAGATACCGCCAGAATTTTTACGTGGAAGAACCACGTGTACGTTGCTACTCGTTTCAAGTTAAAGTTGAGAACAAAATGTTGCTGAAATTGAATGTTTTCTTTAGATTTGAATCGTAAATACATAAATTTAAAAGCGAAATATTAATTATTTTAATGATGAGAGAATAAATTAGAAACAGTTAAGAAGGTAATTTCCACACTTTGCTTACTGAATTGTGTAATTTGTTTTTTGCTTGGCTTAATTTACTTTTTTCCCTATTAAAATGTATTTAAACGTTTATAAATCGCGTAAAAAGCAACACTTATTAAAATACGCATTTTACTTAATAACTACCAGTTCTTGAGTTGTTTACTCTTTTAATGTGAAAGCTCTTGCTTCAAAGGTGTCTTTTACTTTCCCTTCTCAGCTAAATCAATTTACTTTTATGCAAATTTTCTTGTAGGAAACGAAACAATATAAATAACATGACTAGTAGTCCAATGTTATTTAAATCCCTTAATTTGTTTTCTTTGGGCATCATCTAAAATTCATATTCGGAAATATTTCTTGGGTTAGGACGGGAAATCGTAGGAAATACTCTGCAAACTATTTTAACTAAATTAAAAGTTTTTAGACTTCAAATGCACTAGCTTTCATTATATTAATAGGAACCGGAGTAAGGGAAACCCTAATCCTAATCCTAATACAGTGAAAAGAAAAATCAATTCATCCGTACTCGAATTAGGCCGAAGCGGTGTCAAAAGTATGGTACACAGAAAAAATTATTGCCGAATTATTTTCAAACAACCGCTTGTTTGAAAATTTTTTTAATTTCTATAAATATTTTTACTGATTCAATCAATATTTTTGTTTGATTTTTATTTAACCAACAAAAATGTGGACAACTCTTCAAAAATAAAATAAACGCGTTATTGGTGTCAAGTTTTCATAATTTTGTATGAAATATTTAACGCTCTTTAATGTTGTCGTCTTTTTGCATTTTTTTATTTGATCGTAAGCAACACTTCTTTATGTGAAATATAAGAACAACAACAAAAAACACACACAGTCTATTTTTGGACGCTTTAAAAAAATGCAACTATAAGAAAAACAATAGCAGACACGACATTATAAGAAACAAAATCCCGTATTCAATTTTTTAAAACTGTTTGGTTAAATACATCAAATACAAAAATAGAATGATGACGAAAAACATATCGATCGGTCTGCTGCCGTTTTTGGTTACATTTCTTCTTTAGCAAAGGAAAGGATACAGCAACAGAGAGTGATAAAGAAAAACATTGTGTTGTGTGTATAAATAAGACTTCGTTCAAAAATTATTCCAACAAAAAATGTGTTTCAAAGCCAGTCGGCGGCTCTGCTTTGCCGTCACCTTCTCATACAGTGCTTACTTGTGTGCGCGTCATTGCTTGTGCAAAAACTTTTTTTTTTTTTTGATTTTGAATTTCAGTAAACTTTTTGTTTGATTCAGTTAAATTATTTGTTTGAAAAAATTAGTGTTTTTTTTCAGTAAACAAAATGCAAATAAATTGTTTGAATATGCAAATTTGTTTGTAGGACCGATTTCAGACAAAAAATTGTTTGATTCTACAAATTTTTTGTTTGAATTGGAAAAATAATTTTTTCTGTGTAAGTACGAATTTCCTTATATCAAGTACAGAATTCTTGTTTTAAGTACGGATTATTTAAGTAGCTCGTACTTAAAATAATTCGAAAACGGGATTGTCTTTAGCAAAAGTGAGATTAAAATAATCTCATACTGGGAAAAGGTTCCTGATGATATGACCTAAGCTACCAGTGAAATGCGCATGCTAAACAAAATTTTTGATTTCATAGTATATTGAGTTTAATTGTACTTAATTCAAAAGCTTTTGTTTGAAAAGCAACACATTCTTAAAAACTCTTTAAATTTTCATTAAATCTAACAACAACATTTATAGTTTCTGTTCTTTTATGATGTTGTTGTCTTGTTATCATAATAAATCACACACAGCCACACACACCTTTATATCCAAACATTTTAGTTAAATTATGGAACAATATGCGACAGGGTGAATATCCTTTCCGTTTAATAACGTAACGCAACGTATTGTCTGTCTATGCATTTGTCCTTTATGCACCTCAGACACAAATCGTTTTTTTTTTAATATTTCATGTTGGTTTTCGTTGATAGTCTCGGTTATTATTATTTTTTGTTTTTATTTATTTTTTTATGACAATGTTTTTGTTTTATCGACGATATTTTTTTAATGTTTTTTCTTCTTTCTGCATTAAACAATACTGTAAGTCTGCATGTCTATAGGTCTGTTTAAATGTCTGTCCCTGTTTTTAAAGAGTTTTGTTTTTCACAGATGACTTGCATGTACTTGTTATAGTTGCAACAACTACTATAACAGAATTACGTATAGAATACACTGTGAGTTGATGAGAGTAGGGTAAGTTGGAAATTGTAGTAAAAAAAAACAATGTTATCACCAGTAAAGTTCAAAACTACACTTGAGATGCCGCAAAATTACTTAAATTAAATGGAATTACACCCCAGTAAAAATGGAGCTTACTGGTAAGCAGTTTTGTAAGGGAGAGAAGCACAATAACCCCTTACAAACCTGCTTACAAGAGGCATGATTTTTATATGGCGAATTCCCACTTGGAAGCACTCATTTTTTCCTCTCTGCTAAAAAAAAAAAACAATTTATGACTAATTGCATTAAAAAAAAAATAAATTTCTATGTTCGAAAATATTTCGGGAATGATCGTAGACACATTTTAAAATTAACCTGCTTCCATGTAAGGGAATAACAGAAGCACATTGCTTGTGAATTGATTCTTTAAAATAATGATTTGAATTATTCACTTATAACCTGCATACTTAAAAGGGATAAGGCAAAGTTATTAATTCAATCATTTTTATTAAATTAAATTAAAAATTCACTTCAATGGTATTCGGTTCTCTGCTGCTTCTTAGTAGTGTGTAATCGCCAGCGCATATATTAGCGATCATGTAGTTTTCGTGCTTTCAGAAACCTAAAATTTTTTTTACTGGGACCTGATATCAAATTGACGTTTAGTGAAAGATAAAACTTGAGTGTTTGTAATTCTCATTCAATATACAGTTTTATTTGCATAATATCTTTAGCTCTCCAGATGACCAATCAGTGAAATACGCATAGGAACTAGTTTGTTCTCCAACATTAAATTTCAGTGTATTTATCAAGAATGAAAATTGGGAATTAAGCACAACAAACAAAATCTTATTAATAATAATAAAAAAACATTTACAAAGAAGACCAAATTTGAAAGTATTGTCGGTCAATTCCAAACATTTGATCAACTACACCATAGTATTAACGGAAAAATGTTTAAGAGAGTTCCTTTGTTAGGTCCCTTATAAAATTATGGACCTTAAAAAAAAAAAATTATGTTATTAGGTTAAGACTAATAATATAAGAGTTCTTAAGGGAGGTGGTTTATATATGACCTACGTTCAGTGCTTTACCTACCAGCAAAAAATTTCGTCATGACAGAGTAGCTTTTTTTTCAATACAAACCAATATTGATAAGAAAGTTATGGCTTTACAAGCTATTTTCGTGAGTAGTATTTGTGTGGGAGCCACGGTCATATATGGACTGATTCCAAAATTAATTTCCTAAGTTAAAATAATATACATTTGGGCCAAATTTTGTCCAAGTTCCAACATAATAAGATGGTTTATGGGTAAAAAGACTCTATTGGGAAAAAAGTTCGTATGGGGGCTATGTGAAATTATGGACTGATTCTCAAAATTTTCAAAAAACGTATGAACAAAATTTCATTAAATTGTCTTAAAAATTGTGACCTGTACTTTACGCAGAAGGTCTACATGGAGAGACAACTAGGCAGCAGGACGGACGACTCAGATACTAATTCTAAGTCGATCATTATATAACAACAAATATTTGTATGTATTTCACACATCAGCACAAACTCATAATACCCGATTTACTTAAATAAGAAAAATATATGTCACACTAATAAGATTCATAGAGTAGTTCGAAATAATTTAACCAAAATAACATTAAACACCTCAAATAAATTAATAAAACTTAAATAAAAAAATTAAGCACGAATAACAAAATCTTTTGAAATTAAAAAAAAAAATTATAATTTCTACTTCCATATATCTAGAGAAGGTTCAAAATGTTCATTGCCGTTCCTTTGAATACTTAATTTAATTAACTAAACAAAATTCCTGTTTTGGTTTCAGATGACAGTCTGCTTGTCAAATCAGTTTAACAAATGCTAAACTGATTTGAAAATGCATTTAAAATGTTAAAGCAAGCACAAAATTAATTACTGTTTGTAATATTGGAAACATATCTCCAGGAGTTTTTTTTTTAGTATAAATACCTTAATTTTCTTGTAAACTTCGATAATATTTTTTTTTTTAAATAAACAGTAACTTTGGTTAAATATGTACTGTGAATTTTTTAGATCAACAATATCTTTAATACTATAAATTTTTTCAATATAATCTAATCATTATATTATTTGTTTTAAAATTAATGAATTTCAAATTACACCTGATCTACACCTCAAAGAAATAAACCACGCTCTACCCACGGAGGTAAAAACTACACCAAATTCGGGAAATTACCCACAAAGTGGCTACACTGTAAAAAAGTCTCTAAATTAAATATTTTAATATTTAATCATAGATTAAAATTTAATTTTATTTTAAATCTTAACACTTCATATCTTGTTTCTATTTAAAACTCTTTGAGTATTTGTTTACTTTCTAGTGCATACAGCACTACTCCCACTACAAAGCGTTGTAAATCCGTTGCATACCATCAGGGTTTATATGCAAATTAATTTTTTTTCTCACTCTTACTCTCGTATCTCCTTTACCTTTAACACAGAGCTGGATATTATGGTACAATTGTAATTATTTATTTTTTGGTACATTTTAGCCTTTTTTAATACTGTCGTAGGACCACTGCGGCTTTTTTGATACAATTAAAACTTTTCAATTTCTTTCAAAAAAGTAAAAAACTCGATCTTTCTGTAAACTGATAAATAGATTTTTACTCAATTTTAGAATATTATTTTTTGTTTTGTTTTTATTTTTTTTAAATTATAAAATACTTAAATAATCTTTCAAAACTTTTGGTGGACACGTTTTTAACCACCATTAAAATCTGGTTATGGAACCATCGAAACAAAACAAACAAAAAAGACTAGCCAACAAGGTTTTGGACTGGAGCATCCAAATGTCTTTCCTAGGGTATTTTGGTGGGCTGAATTCGAATCTGTAATTGGTTTTCTCTATCATGTCAGGTCTACGAGATACAAAATTTTTTTTTATTCGTTTCTTAAATAAAAAATCAATGAATTTTCAAAAGTGATTGGAGTTATTTGAACGTCGTTTGTATTTTGATGGTTCGGTTTCACAAATTAGAGTCCAGCAATAGTCTCCCAGCATGCTCTTGTCTCAAAATCCTTGATAAATACTTTCAATTTTTATTAAATCTTGGTGAGCACGCTCCCTTTGTTCGCGCTATTTTTTTTTTTTTTTTTTGGAAAAAAGTCCAAATGCGAATGAAGTATATGCAAAACATTGTCGGTGTCCACGGTTAGTGCAAGTTTCTGACTGCAAAACCAAAATAATGTAAATATGCATATTTTAAAGATTCTGATATTGCATATCCTATTTTTTTCAACCAAATTTTCACCACACACAAAGCAAAAATAGCTTGAATCAGTAACAGACGATCCCCCTGACATGCTTAAGCGCTACTATTATGAAGATTTAGAATGAATGTGGGCTTCTGTCAAATAAATAATAGACAAATAGACGTTATAGACAAATTTTTATGCCAGATTCGAATTCAGCGCACCCAGATTAGTGAAAGCTCTGCCAAATTTGGGCCAGACGATCATAGGGTACCTGTAACAAATACAATTGATTCGTTAAGGGAGATCCTTGGTCAAAAAACTTCGCGTATAAATACCATACATATAATTTTTAGCGCTACTAATAATAGTAATGGATTTATTATAGTTATTATTTTAGTTAAAAATTGCTTCCTTTTATGGCGTTTAAGCAGCGTTTCGTCATTCAACGTCTCTATGCTTTTTGATTAATACTGCAGCTTGAAAATGGTTTTTCTTAGCAAACACATCAATATTTATAAAGTGCTCTGACCTTTTCAACTTTAAACTTGATCTTTTCTGATTTTATAACAAATCGAGATTATTCGAAATTTTAAGTTTGTTTTTTTTTTTTAAATTAAATATAATAATAAGAATGAAAAGTTTTAAATATTTCTAATAATTGTAGAAAATTTCATAATAATTCGCTTTAGAATCCAGTCCACATTTCGAATGAAAGGAAAGCACAATTCAAATCGCAATTATATAAAACTTGATATTGATGAAATTTTACGAAAAACTTATTCACTTTAAATGCAAATTCGAAACATTCGAGAATCTACAAAATGAGTAAAGCAATTTTCCATCCCTGATACAACTACATTTTTTTAATGAAAATGGTAGTTTTTTTTATAACTGCAGATCCTGTGGCTCATGATGGCTACCGGCATAAAAGCACATTGTAGTCAACAGCAGAAGTAAAAGAGAAAAAATTGAACAATAAAACGTGACCCGTTTTAAAGCAGAACCCACAAAAAAGGTCTGGAAAAAATTCTTGAGCGCTATTGTTTTTATTCTGATTTTTTCTATGTTCCTTAACTCCTGCTTCTGTTTATAAAACGCTGAGTTGTTAGTTTTATTACATTTAACTACTGGCTCTTTATGGCTGAAAATAACGTTTTCATGTTGAAATAGCTGTTTGAATAATGTACGTTTTTTCCATTAAATAAATTGTAGATTTTTAATATTAATAAACTGTGTTAATATTATTTAAGGGTTATTAAAGGTTGGTTTTTAAGTTGTTGTTGTTTTTGTTTTTCTTTTTTTCTCGATTAAATTATTATTAATGACTAAACGTTGTTTTGTCATTAGTTAGTTTTATGTAATTGATAGTACGGAAAATTTTTTCCTCATTATAAATTCAAGAGTAATTAAAGTATTCAGTATCTGTTTAATAGTGTATTTATTAATGCATTCTAAATTCTTTGAATTTATGTGAAAAGTTAAAAGAATACGTCTAAAAACTAAAGTAAATATTGAGTATAGGATTTCTAATTTTCTAAGGACGAATTACGGTATTTGCTATCGATCGAAATTACAATAAAATCTTAATCGAAATTTAGATTGATTTCGAATGCCGTAATATGTCCCCGGACTTTTTCCTTTTCCAGGATCGTAAAATACTTGTCTTAATTTTTTTGCGATTTGCAGGGATTTTTTGTTTTTTTGAAAATAATGAAAGAAAAAAGTATACAAAATTTTGTTGCTGATGCGTGTTTACCAGTTGGTGCCGGTTCACAACCGTCAAATTTCAATCTTCAAGTCTTGACCTTTTAGTAGAGAAGGAGAAGAGACTACTATTTATTTTCCCCTCTCTCCTTAAAGCTCAAGACTGGTCAAGTCAAACTCGACGTGTGTAAACCAGCACTTGCAGTTGTGATGCTAATGCTTTTTTCCAGCACAACAGCTGTGCAAAGTTTGAAATTTTGAAAACGAGCTAAATTTCAAAAGTTTAATAATCGAACATAAAATAATATTAAAAATGTTATAAACAATAGCGATGACAAATTTTGTTAAAGAAATATTGAACCAAAAAGTGAAATTTTTTATAAATTGCAAGAAAAAGCATCAAAACTTAAAAATAAAACGATTTCTTTTATGTCAAAAGTTATTGCATCACAAAATTTACTGATGCAAATGGCCAAAATTTGCTGCAGAGCTGCGGCACCACTGTATAAAAAACTTTTGACATATGAGAGTGATGACAAGTTTCTTACAATTGATCTTACTAATGCATTTACGAACGTACTCCATGTTTAAACGGCGACTTTAAAATAATCTTTATTGCGAGAACATCAAAGTCTGTACACAACTCCAACAGTGATGCCAACTTAGCCTTTTTGGGGCTAAAGTTAGCCCCTTTTCAAGTCCCTAAGCCCCGAAATAAAATTTTTAGCCCTAAACGCAAATTAAGGTCTTTTTGTCATTTCTATATATAGCCCCTTTAGCCCGTTTTTACTTTTTGGTCGGTTTGTTTGTATTGCTTGTTTTTCTGGCAATATCAAATTGTAAAAAATTTCCTGAAAATTGCGTTCGAATGAAAAAACATTAAAAGTACAGTTAAGTTTTAGATCGAGGTGCATAGTTATAAAAATGCAATTGATCGATTTATTTGATCTTCTAGTTTTGCTATAAATATATTAATAAATTCGGAATAAAAAGCTGAATTTGAGAGGGATTTTATTGTCATGAACTTATTAAAAATAAAATGGACCCTTTATTTATATAAAATATAGACTCGAATAAGTTAATATTTGTTGTTCAAGTTATGAAATACATGACAAGTTATGCTTAAATATTAGTTCTGGCGAAATATATTAAAAAAGTCATAATATCACATAAATAGTGATTTATGAAATGAAGACGATTTTGACCAAGTATTGCAAATTTTCTAACACAATGACCAATTAAAGAAGGGTGTAAAAGCTACTTAAAGCTTAAATGTACAAAAAGTAATATATTTTGTATTTATCCTTAAATGGAATACAGTCAATTCCCGATAATTCGTACCCCGATAAATCGTAATTCCCGATAATTCGTAATAAACTCTCGGTCACTGGAAAAAATCTCGTTAATTCGTTAAATTTCCATACATTTTGGTCCCCTCTCTAATTCGTATTTTTTTTGCAAATAAAATCTTCTTTACCTCTTATAAATCGTAATTGTTTGCTAAAGGCTAGTTTACACTATTATACTTTGTATTAATACATGTCAAAAACTCAAGTAATAAGTAAAAGTCTGATAGTGTTCTAAACAATCATACTTTTCATTGGATCATTGTTGCATTTTATTTCATGTGTGAATGTTTATACTTTGTGTAATGAATGGTGTGAACAAAAAGTGTTATTTTAAATTAGATTTTTTGACAGTCGCACAAAACTCATTAGATTTCTATCTCACAAAATATTATGGAATACGTAAGACTTGTGAGATGGTGTAAACTAGCCTTAACGACCACTTGTAATTTGTAATAAAAACAACAGAAACATGGAAAGAATAGTTTATTGTGTACCGCTATTTTTTTTTGCGTGAGCTTTTGTTTTTCTTAATATCAGTTTGATACATAAATAATTTTTATATATTTTATTTTTATCAATTGTCTTTTATGTTTTTTTTTATCGTTTTAGTAAATTAATTAAAAAACCCCGTTACTTCGTAATTACCAATTGCGTATTGTTGCACAGCCTTGGTGGGTTCCAGTTCTAAAATAAAAAATACCGGAGATCCAGCTGTCAGTCGTGGAAGGTGCGGTGACATGCCTGGCAAATCCACTGGTTTCAAAAACTGTTGTGTAATTTATAGCTTCTTGGCATCACAAATTGTATCAATCGATTTGTATGTTTAAGTCGCTTACGTCCACATTTTTTGCTGCCAAAATATCTTTTTCTGCCAGCCACGCATAACTTTTGTAGTGTGCTTACATCAGAAAACATACAGTCAATAAGAGCATTTTTGGAATTAGCAATTAAGCAGAAATTAAAGAGCAATTTTATGCTCCAATATTTTTAAAGGCAGCAACTTTTACATCGCCGTTGGTGTATTTTTTGATGCCAAATAAAAAATTGGAAAAAAGTTTTTGACAAAGAAATTAAAAAATGTTTCTGGATAGGGACACCCTATTCTCAATTACAAACACCGTGACACGAGAATTTTATACATATAGATTTATTCGAAAATGGGGATTCTGACGCACTTATTCTGCGATCAGTGTTTGTTTATTTTCGCTTTGCAAATATTAAAAACATACGGTCAGAATACTAACAATAGGCCTTCAAGGATATTTTTTTAAGATGACATTGATCTCACAGACTCCTACTCAATGTTTTAATCAAAATCCTAAAAAACATATACAGTTTATAGGCTGGCGGAACCATTTGGTCACAGCTTTGAAAAAATATTGACAGCGATAATTAAGTCAGTAAAAATGATTTTAATCATTTCAGGCCGTCGTGAAATAGAATCTATTTTGTTATTGCCGTCGCGATGCGTCGATTTAATTATGCGCTTTGTTAACGTGACAGCGATTAAGCCAGAAGTGGAAGACTTAATATGTTTCATCACTTAGAGGGAATATTAATTTTTTTATACTTATGTATTCTCAATATTTAATTGAAAATTATTTCTAAAATTAAACATTAAATTTGAAACTAAACGTAAAAATAAAATATTTGGTTTGCCTCTCTAGAACTTAAAATCACTGTTTAGGTACAAAAATTTTAAATTTCAGATAAAAAGAACCTCCTGTCTAACTTAAAGTTTAAATGAAACTGATTTGGAAACTTTTTTCGAGTTCTCATCACCACCAAACCTTTTATCTGAGTCCTATTTACACAAAATATTTTCCCATAAATCCTTAAAACAGTTTTTTTTTTTATTTTTTATAAAAGACAAAAAAAAAAAAAAAAAACGGAAGAGTAAAGAATATTTGTACGTCTAATTAAAATAACAATAGAAAAAGGATGATGGTGATGATAATAAAGAAAAAAAGGACATTTGCATTATCATTAATAAACGATTTAGCATGAAGATGTTTTTAAAGATTGCTTTCTTCCTTTTCCTAGTTCGTTTTGAACAAAGAAAGGAAATGTTGGTTTTTAAGAAACGATCACACACAGCCATACAAAAATAAAAAGGGTTTCGTTTTTTTTTTTTTTTGTTGTCTAGTTTCGTCATCAAATGTTGAATTTGGTGGTATTTTTTTTTATTTAAATATTTTCAAACATGACATAAAACAGCAGTCATACAATTGTAAATTTTTTTTTTTTTTGAATATTTATGCATAAAAAAAGGATATGATAGGAAAACAAATGTCCCGTTTAAAAACAGATTTTGAGTTTTTTTTTTTGTGTAACGGGTAAAAGGAAAAAATGAGCAGCAGATTTCAAGAAATGTGTGAGAAAAAATTAAAATGTTTATAAAAGAAATTAAATTTGCAATATGCAAATTATAAATGAAATGTCTATCAATAAGGGTTTTGTGTGAGGGAAGTGGGAATCAAACATAATTATTGTTTGCAAGTAGGTCAATTTTTTTGTATTTCTTTAATGAACTTATTTGATTTGATACCTAACAAGAAATTATTAAAAATGATCTTGAAAAAAAAAACAAAACTCAAAATTAAAATATAATAAATATTTAAATCTTAAATTCTGCGAATAGATAAGATTAGAGAACTGTATTTGTTAAAACTTTCACAACTCTTTGTGGTAGTTCACTACAGTTCAGTTTAGTTTTTTTTTAAGATGAGATATACTAGATTTGAGCTATACATCCCAGAAATCTCAGCAAATCAAAAACCGAGACACTACCCCATATCTTTACTAGCCATCAAGTGATGTTATGAAATGGTGTTATAAAAGAGTTTTCAAGACAGATAGCTTAGAAACGCTGTTAAAAAATGAGAAAACCCTCTAACCTGAAGAGTCTATACTTAACATTAACAATATGTTAGTGTTAGAAGTCCATCTCGATTGCCATAGTTTTCAGGATCAGTTATAAATACTTTCAGAAGCCTTAAAATCTCTTTCCGTTTACACTTTTAATACACACAGGCCTGTTACAGAAATAATTTCCGATCGAAAGTAATTCCGTAGTTTGCCTGTCCAAGAAACGAAAATATAATTTAAAAAAGCTAAAACAAATTCAATCGGAATTGCAACTACGGAATTTAAGCCATTTCGATACGAATGTGTGGCAGGCCTGACTATGTTTTTCCTAAAAGACAGCCAAGTTTTTTATTTTACGCAAAGAAAACACATATTTCAATATAAAGATCATTATCATTTTATAGTATTACAGCTCATTTATTTATGTTCGGCTATCTTTTGCCAGTTACGTATACCCATTATTCTTGAATCAGCTTCAGCGCAGTCTTTCCATCTGGTTACTCGCTGCCCTCTTCCACGATTTTATCTGATATCATAATTGAACATTGCCTTTTAAGGTCTTCTATCTCCCATCGTTGCAGCAGGTTCTGCCAAGCTAAGTCGTTGTGCCTCCTTCACAAAGTCCGAGCAGTTTGTCACTTCTTTGGACACAGTCACAATTTAACTCTTGCCTTGGGCCAAATATTAAGTAGAGTATTTTCCTCTCGAATATCCGCTCATTGGTTCATATTTCTATAAACATGGGTATTTAATTACATCTAACAAAACTAGTTTTAAAGAACATATTTTTAAACGTCTGATGATTACTTTAACCATATTATTGTCCTATTATGTTAGTTAGCTAGTTTATATATTCTTGTGGCTTCTAAAAAAGGAACGAATTTAGCTATAATATGGTTGCACGAAAAAATAATATGGTTAAAGTAATCATAACATATATAATATTATTGCCAACGGTAACAACATTATGGTTAAATTAGTCCTCCATGAAGAAGCCCCAATCATGTTATGGTTGGCTCTAAGCATGGTATGGTATTTGTTTATGAGATGATTTCATCGTCGTCAAATCTCTTTCTGCCGAGCCATATCTTAAGGTTGCGAAACAAGAAATAGTCACTTTGAGGGAAGTGAAATAAACAGGTGGCATTACTACGCCAGGTGAAGATGTTTTGCTCTAGTATTGTCTGCCTGGTCTTCTGTCAAAGTTTTTTGTTTATGTTTACAAAAAGTCTATGTTTTGTGCTGTGATTATTGTATTGTATTAAAGTTTATGATTATTTGAATTAAAATTCAATGAGATAGTAACCATACAGGGAAAGAAGTTTATTTTTAAACTGATCTGTATACAAGAAAATCGATAATAATTTCTTGATTTTAAGTAAATTTAAGTGTAGTGAAAAAAATTTTCTAAAAATTTATTTATTTCATCGCGTTTAGCAGCAAAATTTTATATCATTTAAAAAAAAATTTTGCAATGTTGAATTTGTTGCTTTAGTGCTGGCACCTGTAGTATTTCACCATGTGCAAAATCACTAATGGCATGGCCAAGCCGTTGCTGGTAATCTGTCGGCCTCAATTCTTAAACACTTAGAACAAGTCAAATATTTTTAGAATTCTCTGCAGCGAGCGCCGTGATAGACAAAATTGCGTCGAACGTCTTCTTCTGGATGATGTGTGACTATGGTGTACATTCTCCCGTACACGTTCAATATTTTAAGCAGTGTTCACGATATGTGTTCCGAACTATGTCCCGTACATGACGCGATTTGTCTGTATATAAAAACGTATTTTTAATTTGAAATATGTGTCTAATGTAATATTTTTTTCTGCAGCAGCAAGGTTGGGTTCTTAGTTATAATTTGCTTCTTAGACACTTTTTCGTCATTTGTAATAATTTCGCTGGAACTTTCATTCGACCTTAACAATTTCAATTATTGGTTGACCGGCACTGTCCCAAACAGGCCACTTTTTTCTTCAATTTGTCGTGAATTATTTAAAACACTTTTTATGTTGCGCTATTTCGTATAATCGTCAGGGAAGGCGAAAATCAGGGATCAAAAACGACTTGGAGGCGATCTGTGTTGGCAGAGATAAATGAGAGGCCAAGACAACGAGAAGGAAGATACGAGAAGATGAGATGCAAATGATGAAGATGCAAATTTAAAAAAAAAAAAAAAATTGTTTAGTAAATAAGAAATGGCTACATTTAGCCACTAAATAGCTTGACATAAAGAGAAAGTAGATGTCACTTTCTCAATAAGTTTCTTTATCACGTTGAAACAATTCAATTTTAATAGAAGAAAATGGAAACTTTCAATTCAATTACAAACAAACAGATATTATTAAAACAAATGTCAACACCTTTATTGTTAAATGTTTCCTCATTTTGCAGATAAACTTTTTCTCTTTTCCACAAACAGAAAAAAAGTGATTTGCATAAATTTTGCATTTAAATAATAAAAATTGGCTTTAGAAAAAACAAAAAACAAAAAACTAAAATAAAATCAAACAAACAAGGCATCAATTTATTCATTCATAAGTGTGTGTGTGTGTGTGTATGTATGTAAAACACCTTTATCAATGATTTACAATTTAGTCAACAATTCATTCCCTAATCACATTAGCAACAGTTGGAAAAAAAGATTTTCAACTCTGGCATATGAATACAAAGTTTCATTTTTAAAGATAATGTGAATGTAAATATTTGTTATGTAAATGTAAACACTTTCACTTACACTAATGTCAGAATTTAAATACCCTGTTCAAAGATTAATGTGCGTGTGTGTTTGCGTTGTGCAAAATTGTTTCAAATAATTTACATAAAAGTTACAAAAATTTGCATACAATGTTTTTGGTTTTTTTATAATTCCTTCTTTTTTTTTGCTACTATTGTAATTTTAATGTTCCTATTGAGAATGGTATCCTAAACACATTAAAACTATTATCCTTTTAGTTGTTTATTGCATTGTGTGGCAGCAACCACACACTGTGGCTGACTTTTGTTGCAAAAATTTTTAAACTGCAAGCGTGAAAATAAAAGTGTGTGCGAATTTCTCTCTAAGTTTTCATATCCTTTTTTGTTATGGCAAATCAGGGTTTGGTTTTCAATTGTTCTTAATAGAGTTAAAAATAAAGGTGTTGATGTTTTGTATAACTTTGCATTTTAAATTATGTTTGTAAATTCGCCTTGTTTAAAAAAAGGAGTTAAGATTTCCCTTTTGTTTGCTTACAATAGGAAAGTGTAATTTTGTTATTAATTTTATTTATATAAATAATGTAAATGAGTTAATCGGAGTTTAATCAAATAAATCAGCAGAGTTTTTACATTTGGAAAATTGTTTACCATTTCGAAATTATCAAATGAAAATTTACATGAATCTGTAGAAGGTGAATTAGGAAATCAAAGTGAATATGTTTTCAAGTCTTATTTGGTCCTGGGGCTTTGGAATTCCGAGGACTCTGTTGAGCCGAATTCTTTTTAACATCTACAAATTTTGAAACCCAGACAATCTTGAGGTATTGATTGCACATATTTCCCCTAAAACCAAACTTTTTACTTCTAGTAGAAGCCAGGACCAGAACCGTCAGAAGAAATCAGTTCTTAACCCATCATTTTTTATATTACTCCTTAATAACAACAAAATATGTTTGATTGCTAAAATACTCATCATTATTATTATACCCGATTAGTAGCAGTGTAAATGCGAAAATCTAAGCCCTAGACTAGAGCCAGTTCATTAGGATAGAAGTTCATGAGCTTCTATCCCAACATTTCAATTAAAAAAATCCGGACAATCAAAAGATATCATTCATTGTATAACCCAATATTTCAACAATTTTTCAGATTTTTCTTTCCCAGATAAAAAAACTGGTTATTCTACTTGTTTCTACGATACCAGTTTATAATCCGCTCTAGTGAGAACCTAAAGTAAGCTGGATAATACATCTGAGCCTTCAGACTAGAAAAATCAAAAGAAATTGTCATGCTTGAACTACAATTACCACATTGATCCCAATAAGGGCCTTGTTTCTGATTCTTCTTTTCCGGACTTAGCAGATCCTCCATCCATATCTAGCTATATATAAGGGCTCTGAGGTCTATGCAAAGGTACAAAGGTATTATTAGTACAATAACTAGTTCCTATTTTTAGGGCCATTATTACAACCTAAGGATAAAGTTCCTGGTAGTTAAAGTAAACAATAGCTACCGTGAACGATAAAGGGACCATTAAGTTTTCTCCATTATTACAAGTGTACGATAGAATGAAAACGTAGTTTCTTTACTGTGGCAACATTGCAGTTGATACCGACTACTGTTGGTTGTTTAAAATACGTAGCGGTAATTTATAATAAAAAATGTCACGGAAGCTAATGAGAGTGACATAAAACTGTAATTTAGGTTACCATTGTCTTCAACAGAAAATATGGCAGCTTCAAATTCTTAAAGTTTACTTGTAAAGTTAACATGATGATAAACCTGTTGTTAGCTTATCAGTCACTGTGAAGGTTATGTTAGCTTGTAATACCCAAAATCTATTTACCTGTCAGATACCACCCTTAAAATAACTATTTGTAAGTTGTAATAATGGCCCTAATCACTAATTTTAGCCTTTAGATACGCAAAGGAAAATTTTCCTCATGGCCGACATTTTCAGATCACTCTTAACTTTATTAGGTCTTAAACTACAGTTACCACATTTAGGAATTGCCGATTTATTAATTAATTTTTTATATCCCCTGCCAAAAAATTTATTCAGTTTTGGTTTATTTAATTTGTTAATAAAAAAAATTCTAACAATACACGGCAGCCTTTTTTTATCTACAACTTACATTTTTTGACAATATTCAATACTCGTTTTCGTACATGGGTACAAAAGCGTTCTTTCCCCCCATTTCCCACACTTTCTATTTTCTATTTTTTTTTTTTTTTTTTGGAAATTTTAAACGCCATTTAATGTGTTGCTTGGTGCTAAAAGCATTTTCCTTTCGTTTGCTGTTGATGCTGCTGCCGTTTCTTGCGTTGTTTTAGACGAAAAAAAAAAATCGTGAAAAATTAAGAAAATGCTGTTGTTTCTGTTTTTGATTGTCTTCAATTGCAGATGGCTTCGAGGGCGTTTTGTTTAAATAACGACTTGTCCTACGACAGTTTAATATTTTTTCTCATCAAAATTTTTTATGTATTCTTACATTCATATAATTTTGTTTTTTTCTTGCTTCCACTAAAATAAGTAGAGAATACCAAATTGTAGAAAAGAAGAAAAAAAAAATGAAAAAAGACAATTTTAAGAATCACTCAGACTTATTTTATGTGCGGATAAAAATTCATGTTGCCAGACTGAGAAATAGTAATTGAATTTAAAATATTTTTTTTTTTGTAAACATGCACTACTTTACCATTAATAATATTATTTCAATATTATTACCAGGGCAAGTTTAAAATGGCACTAATAACACAGTGCAGCACTTAAATTTTGAACCAATTGAGACCCCCAAAATCTGAAAGCTTATGATGGTAGTAGAAAAACTCTAGGTGGGTTTTGCATTATTAGCTAAGGTTTTTTTTTAATTCATGTTTGAAGTTTTCGACTGGGGGTGTATTTTAGTACAATTTTCAAAAACATGTACTGGTTCTTAAGTCTATATCTCGTGAACTATTCGAGTTATCGCTTGTATCTCTTCGGCAAATTTTAAGCTCTTCATCAGATCTAAAAATTTTAGCTTAAGATAAAATCGAAAAAAACAAGAACATCTTACTCAAAACAGCAAAACTGTCAAAAAACTTAGAAAAATTGATGATTTTGAACGTAAAAAATGGAAAATAAGGACACTTCAAATCTTTTTAAATATATATTTATCTTTAGTCGTCGCTTTCGTAGCTAGTCTCATTATCTGAAAACGTGTTCCCGACCGTTTCGCTTGCACACCTGTTTTAAGATAAAAAAAAAAAAAAAAAATTAAGAGAATAAAAATTTTAAGAGAATAGTTAACAAGTACATTACCGGCTTTAGTTTTTTGATCATTGAGTGTTATCCAACTATGTATATCAAATGTCAAAAAATTTGCATTGTTTTGATTGCACGTTCGAACTAATCTCTTCAAATTTTTATTTATTGTTTGTGCATTTTTTTTTGCTTAAAACAGGTGTGCTTAATGGACCAGACATTCGAAAGTTGCTAAAAGTGAAGATTTTAACACTGTTCTGCACGGAAACGACTTAATTGCTTGGGACGCACTTAAGGCAGTTATAGAAAGAGTCTTAGGAAAAAATCGAGACGACGAATGGAAAGTTTTATTTAAAAAAATGCTTAAATCATTCCAAGCAATCGGTGTGACCATGACATTAAAACTTCACTTTTTAAATAATCATTTGGCAGAGTTCGAAAAACAATTGCCATCAGAATCTGATGAGCAAGGTGAGTGCTTCCACCAAGTAACCATCCCGATGGAAAAACGGTTCAAAGGGGAAAAAATAGATGCGATGCTTGCGGAAGTATGCTGGTCTAGCCATAAAGTATTTTCATACGAAAATAAAGCAAGAGAAGCGGTCGGAAACTTGTTTTTAGATAATGAGACTAGCTCCGAAAGCGACGACTAAAGTTAAATATATATTTAAAAAGATTTGAAGTGTCCTTATTTTTCATTTTTTACGTTCAAAATCATCAATTTTTCTAAGTTTTTTGACAGTTTTGCTGTTTTGAGTAAGATGTTGTTGTTTTTTTCGATTTTATCTTAAGGTAAAATTTTTAGATCTGATGAAGAGCTTAAAATTTGCCAAAGAGATACAAGCGATAACTCGAATAGTTCACGAGATATAGACTTAAGAATCAGTACATGTTTTTGAAAATTGTACTAAAATACACCCCCAGTCGAAAACTTCAAACATGAATTAAAAAAAAACCTTAGCTAATAATGCAAAACCCACCTAGGGTTTTTCTACTACCATCATAAGCTTTCAGGTTTTGGGGGTCTCTATTGGTTCAAGATTATGAAGTTAAAAAATGTGCTACAGTGGTTAAAAATGGCTGACAAAATGGCACGAAAAAGTGTAAAAAATAGCACGCAAAATGGCACAAAATGGCAAATATAAACATTTTGTTATTTAAGAAACATTTATTTTATTAAGTACAGGGACCGAAAATAACAGTTGTATTGGAATTTTAAAACAAAAAAAGCATCAAGAAGTAAATGTCGAAAAACTGATTCAAGTATACCATATTGATCCTTATAAACTTGTCTATGATGAAATATATTGATTTTTATAGTTTTGATTTGTATTGTTTCGATCAAAATTAACAGTTATTTTTTTGAACAATAATAACAGTTATTTTTTGATTTTTATTTTTTCAATCAAAAATAACATTTATTTTTTGATTTTTATTTTTTTGAGCAAAAATAAAAGTTATTCTTTAAAGAAATGTACGTGAAATAATAATTTTTTATGATCTTATTCGAGTCAAGTCTGTAATTTAAGATTCTTAATATTTTGTAGCCTATTCGGATATATGACATTCTGAACAATACCAGACAAGCAAAGTCATCTCTTGACAAGCCTCGAGAATAAACTTATATCTACATTTATTAGTATTGTGGTTATTTTGTTGAACTGTTTATGGGTTTTAATCCAAGTTTTGATAATTTAATGAAAATTAAATTTGATAAAATTTAGTCTAATTAAAATATCAAAATTTGGATTAAAACCCATAAACAGTTCAACAAAATAACCACATTACTAATAATTGTTTAGAGCTAGGGCCCGAGCTCTGTATTAGCATATGTCCTTCTAGTTGTGCTGAAAAAGGTCAACAAGAAAAAGACAAAAAAAAAAAATTAAAAACGAAAAAAAAAATGTACTTTGGACTTCAAGAAGAATTCTTGACAAAAAGTACGAAAAAACAGAAGTAAGGAAGAACATGTGAATCAATTAAAACAGATAATCATTCAAAGCAAATTTCGATCTACCAAAGGTTAAATACAAGTTGGTTTAAAGATTGATGTTTGACTATTGACTGTCAGTAGTCTTCGATGGCTGTGAGTGTTAAACGGCGAACCCCTCTGAAGAGATTGAGTGGTTGCAATCGAAACATGTAATTGTTCCAATTAATTTGCCTTAATTGAAAACAAAAATTATAATGTTTGTGTGTTCATTTGCAAATATGAAAACATACACACAAACTTCAAAATATTTTAAATTCTCAAACAATTTTTTAATTGTTTCAATTAACTGTGTCGATTGAAAAAAATATTTTAATATGTGTTTACGTTTTATATGGCCTCTTTTACTGGTAGTCAAATTTCAATTAAACCTATTGATTGAAACTGAACAGCAAGAAAAGCTCAAACTTACAAATGCGTTAATTGATATGATCAATTTGTTTGCCGGCGGAAAATCAGTAAAGAAGTTAATTAATAGTACAAATTTCTAACAAATACGTTAATTGAAGTTGGTTTTTCATTTTTTCTGTGTATTGAGAATAACAGTTTTATTTTTAGACATTTTTTGAGACAATAAATACATTTTATTATTATTTCAATTAAAACATATGAAAAATAGCTAAAAAAGTTTAACTGCCGTACCTAAACGAGAGCGTAAATGTTGTGTCACGAACAGTAGTGTCAACTTTCTTGTTTAATAAAACTCACATAACAGAAATCAAAAACGGAGATGAAATCGATTTTGTTTACCTGGCGTTTACATTTGCCAGTACTGGCATGACAGTAGCAATACATACAAACTTTTTTACTAATACATACACACTTTTCCAACTGTCTTGTCTACTGTCAGGCAAATTTTGCAGACAGTAAAATTGGACAGTGATTCGACATTTTCTAACAGTAATCTGAAGTTTTATTAGCAAAAGAAAAAAAAACGCAAAAAAATAAATATATTTTGCTTTGATTTTTTATGTTTTAGTTAAGTGTTATGTTTTTTTGCAAAATATAGTTATTTTAGGCTGTTTTTAAGTTTGTTTAGTTCATATAAAACACGTTTCAAAGTGAACTGTCTTAACTACTGTCTGGACGCCTACGTCACGAAGACAGTTAGCAGTGTTTTTGGCAACTAATATGTATTTTCTTACTGTCTTGCCAGTACTGTTAAATGTAAACGCTATGTTAGATACGGTTGTAAGTAATTCAATTTGACGATATTTTTTTGCAAAATATGCCGATTTCGACAGATTTTATCTGGCTGTTATGATTCAGAGGAGCCGATAATGTCTACAATCCAAAGAGTTCAGTAAGTGATTTTCATCACAATTTGTAGATGTTTTTTTAAAAAAATTATCCAGAAGTTGTTTGCATAATATCCGTGATTAGAGGGAATAGAGGGCAATTAAAGTTTCTAGAGAGAATTGGAAAAGGGAGTATCTATTATGCTTGTGGTTTTTAAATCTGGCATCTCTTCTTCTCTAGCTTGTTGTTTTATAGCGTTTTCAAATGGTACCCTTAATGACAATGGTGTTTTTATATGACCAAAAACCGAAAAAACAAACACTAAAATAATGTTCGTTATATTTAAGACAGTGATGGGCAAAACACACATAATATAAGTGCTTATGTTTTTGTAATTTAAGTTAGAAATAGTGAGAACAAAAAGCGGATTATATATTTTAAATGTGTCGAAGTAACGCAAGCAGAGTTTTGTTGCTTCACCACTCGTTTAAAGAAATTAATAATGATTTGCCCATCACTGATTTAAAACCATTTTTTGGAAGTGTGTGTGTGTGTGTGTGCATATTTCGTATATAAGTCGGTTTATGATGTTGGCCATAAATTTGCTCGTTACCATGTTTAATATCAAATATATTTTTCCTTAGATCTTGGTTTTTATCTGTTTGGTTTTTTTTGGGCTTATTTCTTATAATTTTCCTTATTGTAGGTACAATTAAATAATGGAGAATAGAAGATGAAGCTGATGATGTTCTCTACTTAATTGTGTTTGTGTGAGTTAGTGTTTTTTTTTTTTTTTGTTTGCTGGGCATTTTGCTGTAATTAGATGTAACGGATATTGTAATTGGTGTTAAATTGCTTAGTGACTACATGTTAATACTTGTGGGCTATAACAAAGAAAATGCTGCTTCTGGTCTTGTTCTCTTTATTATTATTATTATTATTGTTGTTTTATTATTTGATTTTCATAATTGTTTTTCTTGTATCTTATGCCTCGCCACCGTCCTGAGTAACGAACTAGGGGTATAGTAAGTTTGTCATTTCGTGTGCTACACCAACAAATATTCATCTAAGACCACACAAACTATTTATGTTCCGGATTCTAAAGCTATTATTAGTCGATAAGGCCATGGCCTGCCTGTTGAAATCAAGCAAATTTTCAAGAAAAATAGTTGTTGATGGGTTCGTTCGGGCTTGTAGGAGAAGAGCTACAGACCCAAATGTTAACCAACCTCTTATCAAATTCATATTAACTTTTAAGAACCAAAACTCATAACTTTCGTTAAAGTTTCCTGTCGGTTAATTGAAAGCATTTTAGTACGCCTAAAACGTTAACACAAATCCTGCACCAAGTTTACTTCCGAAAAATGTAAATTCTCGATAAAGGGCACTTAAGATTCGGCACAGCTGAATAAAGCATTATTCCTTTTCTTGTTTTCTGTAAATTTTTCGCAGATTTTCTTTTTTGTATAATTTTCATATTTTTTTTTATTAATGGTTTTCTTAAGTTTTCTGTTTGATTTTCACTAACTGCCAGTAATAATTATATTAATTTGGTGTAATAATTGTTTACATCATTATTATATTAAAAATACAAATATAATTGTGATAATGAAAGAAAAAAAATTATAAGCTAAAATACTAAAAGGACTTTAAATGACATCGTAATTGCCCAATAGAAAAAATTAAATATTTTTTTAAATACTGTTCTTTCTTCTTTCCCTTTAATGTTTAATGACCTTTTCTTTTGAAATTTTTTTTACCTTTTACTTTAAATGCATGAATAATTAATTCGAACGGAAAACACAAACTTTGGGAAAGAGTTTTTCTTTTAAAACATTACAGTTTTCTCTCATCCTTAGAAAGAAACCATCATCTCCTTCCTTTTAGAGTTTTTCGACGTGACTATTTAAAATTCATAACATGTTCATTCGCTCAATTTCCTTTGATTTACAAAGTAATTACCAGATGAAGAACATGGTCAAATTGCTAAGTTAAATAAAGGGAAAGCAAAAAAGTATATTAAAAAAATCCAGAAGAGAGAAATTCTTTTTTGATGTTATTTTTTTCTTCTTGGCTTTTGAAAAGAATAATTAGCGCATGGAATATAAAGAAGTTTTGATAAAGATAGAATAGTAAACTTTCTAAGCAGATCCTTGTAGCGAGTATTTATCAAAATAAAATATATAAGTTAGCCTAGCGAGATGTAATTGCAAGTCTAAAATCGACTTCCTTTACAAATTTTAAGGCATTCAAAAAGATTTTCTTAAACTGTTGGCGTTGCACTTCTTTAATGGCAAATAGCCAATAACTGAGGCATAGCTGGGACTTTAAGTTGCCCTTACGTGTACTATGGAACCCAACAGCACTTAGCTCTTTAAAGGGCCTGGACTGGTTGAGGCCTATTTTGGGATAAAGGGGTGGTTATGTTTCTAATCCAAATCGGGGACAGGAATATCTTAAAAGGCCCAAGTTAAAACTAGTTTTAGCTCGTCATCTAGGATGATGCCCCTTTAGCGTTTGCCAGATTCGCTGCAAAGATTTCAGTTGAATCTAAAAAATCCAAAATCTAGCGCATACCTCCAGTAACCGTTAAAGTAGGCAGACGAAATAAAAACTAGTGTTGTGATACCTTTAAAGGCGAGTTTTATTGATCAAAGTTAATAAATTTCTTTTAAGCCATACTCAACGATTTGGATGTGGACAGTTAATTAAAAACAAGACTAAGTCAACCTATTAGTGCTGATGCCCTTTCAAGAATGCAGTAGAAGCCAATAAGGAATTTCGTAATACCACCGCCGTCAAGAACGAGTGCAATTAATCAATAATTTTAACTTTCTTTTAACCTAAACTACACGATATGGATGTGGGAGTCATTGTGATTACAAAAATATGTATGTTGTAGTAGAGATTTAGCATAAACGATCTCAGAATATGCTTCTTTTGCGCGGAAACTGGATATAATTATTAATACATTTATATGCGGTTTTATCAAGTCGTAAGTGAAAATAATCTAATAAATTTTGAACTAGTCAGATGCATGTGAAGTTGTCTCATATTTTTTTAAGGGGTTAATTGGTAAAATCTACTTTTGAGGTCTAACAGAATACTTATTATTCTGGTAATACGAGAAGCTGCATATCTCAGGTTAACTGCCCTAATTCTGTTAATACGCCATGCCATACACAGAGTAGGGAATGGTGAGAATCGCAGAGATCACAGGCATTTACAAAAAATTTTGATCGATTTCGATAATTCGATTTTTCAAAAACCAGGGGCCTGATTCTGGCAGTCGTGATCGAGTACTTTCTCGATTCGAAAGCAATTTTATTTCAGTCGATACTGAACGAGTCGGAATTATTTTTTCAGTGTTATAAACAGGGCTGTGGAGTCGTCCGAAAAAAGTACTAACTCAAACTCCGACTCCAAACACGACTCCGACTCCGACACCTACTATAATCTTAATGTATATGAGACTCAGTGATGTTAATTTTTATTTTTTTATTACCGTACGGCCTTCTAAAAATTACCGTTTTTGAGAAGAAATTAACGTATGCTGTTTCCAAGTGACAGGCTATTGATTATGTAGTAAAAATTATATGAAAAGCGCTCAGTCCATCGCCTGTCATTTGGTAATAGCACATACGAGCAGTATGTATTTATAAACCATTTATTAAAATTTTAAATGTTTTAAGAAAAAATTTGATTAGAATTTTTTGTTTAAAAAACATTTTTAGCAAAATTATTGTATTTTTATGAATATGGCAGTACATATGTATATTAGGGTGACCGTTATTTTTTTTTTTCGTATTTTCACTTGGGAAACCCCTTAGATTGATTCCAAATTAGAAAAAAACAATATATATAAAATTTTAGATCGTTTGCATAGTTATAAGGCGTGCCTTGAGCCCACAAAGTTTGCTAAAAATGCTATTTTTCTCCCTATGGGTGGCTTTAAGTGTTCATAACTTCAGTAATATTTATTTTAGAGAAAAACCTTATGCACAAATATTCTTGGGCTATATCTTATGAACAATGTTGCTCTGTATTAGTTTTCTTTACCATTAATATTTAATCCAGAAAAAACCAAATTAAAAAATAACACCGAAATTTTCACATATCTTCGCATTCTTTGCCTTGTGATTACACTACGTGACAAATTTTCAAAAAAGGCGTGACCAAATGAATCTAACGGCTAATTTTTATCTAGAATTTTCCCCTGAATCCGAATATGAAGTCAGAATTGTCAAAAGTGGAACAGTTTTTGAGATATTCCAAAATAACCGTTATTTGTGTTTTTAAAAAAGATGATGTGACTGAAATGCAAATATCTTTAAAAATTTTAAACGGACTATGTATTTCTTTCTTTTTATTGAGAGGTTATAAAATTACTAAAATAAGAATGGGTTGCTAGAGAAGTTTGGTCAAGAAATGACAGAGTTATAGGGGACAAAATTCAAGCTTCATTGAAAATTTTATGATTCTGTTCAATTTTGCTCTTTTCAAGTTTTTCTTTTTAATCTAATGATTTAAAAATCCTAATGTTTTATTGCATGCGACATTAGATTATTTTAGACATATGTGGATTGGTACAAAAATGACAAAGCTACAGAAGATTTAGTAAATTTACCCACATAGAAATTCAATAGCTTTAAGCTATTTTTAATATTTATTTTACTAAAAGTTTAGTTTTGTATATGCATTTGTTGTGTTTTTCTTTGGTTTGATACAAATCGTAAAGTGGGTTAATTCAATTAATCTTCTGTAACCTTGTAATTTTTTTACCGATCTGGATCCTATTGGACACAAATGTTCGAATTGAATAGGCTAATGTGGTAAGTGATAAAACTTAAAAAAATTTTATTTTTTGGTTTAAAAACCAATAACTTGAAAAGAGCAAAATTGAACAAAATCATAAAATTTTAATGAAGTTTGAAGTTTTGTCCACTAGTTAGTAGTTAGTTAGTTAATTGTTCTTTATTTTGAATTCATTTTTAGTAATCAAAATTGAACATACGACTATGACATGACGTCGTCTGTCGGAAAAGGTTGTTATATATATTACAAATATTGTTTTATATTACATAAAAATTAATAATTAAATTCAGTTATTAATATCTTCCTGTAGCCTATCGCATTTATAATATAGCGGGATAAATATTTAAAATTGTCCTTACCATTAAGAATCAACTCATTTTCTGTTACGATAGTTTTTTTTTAAGTTTTGGAATCTTATTTGTCCTTATATAGGGCATCTGGCTATTAAATGCAGAATGTTTTCGGTTTCGTTTAGATTACATAAGGAGCATATACGGGGTCTGTTTTGCTGAAACCTTGTACTATTCAACTCAATTAATCACATCTAGCTTTGAATATATAACCTAATTCTGTCATATTTGTGATTTTCAAATAGGATTGCGGCTCTATGTACTTTTGTCCACTATAACTCTGCCATTAAATGACTCATCTTCACAAACGACTCATGGTTATTTAAGAAATTTTATAACCTCTCATTAAAAAGAAAAAAATACATAGTCCGTTTAAAATTTTTGAAGATATTTCATTTCATTCACATTTTTTTTTTTTTAAACACAAATAACGGTTATTTTGGAATATCTCAAAAACTGTTCCACTTTTGACAATTCTGTCTTCATATTCGGATTCAGGGGAAAGTTTTACATAAAGTTGTTAGTTGCCAGATTCATTTGGTCACGACTTTGTTGAAAATTTGTCACGTAGTGTAATCACCAGGCAAAGAATGCGAAGATATGTGAAAATTTCGGTGTTATTTTTTAATTTGGTTTTTTCTGGATTAAATATTAATGTTAAAGAAAACTAATTCAGAGCAACATTGTTCATAAGATATAGCCCTAGAATATTTGTGAATAAGGTTTTTCTCTAAAATAAATATTACTGAAGTTATGAACACTTAAAGCCACCCATAGTGAGAAAAATAGCATTTTTAGCAAACTTTGTGGGCTCAAGGCACGCCTTATAACTATGCAAACGATCTAAAATTTTATATATATTGTTTTTTTCTAATTTGGAATCAATCTAAGGGGTTTCCCAAGTGAAAAAACGAAAAAAAAAATTGTCCATATAACTTGCGGTCACACTAATGTATATTCATTTAACTCAAAATTTTTTTTTATCACGTTTAGCGTGCATATGTATGTGATAAACATTAAAAAAATAATGTTTTCTTTAATTCATTTAATTATATACTTAAAGAAAGTTATGTACTATAATAATTTTTGAATTGTTACAGCCACAAGAAAAACTAATCCATCCGTACTTAACCAAGGTTTTGTGGCCCAAAATTACCCGAAAAAATGGTAATTACCGTACGGAATGAGGGTATACTAAGTTTGTCATTCCATGTGAAACTTTTTTATTATTCATCTAATAAACCTGGTTTCTTTATTAATTCTAAGTCGATTTAGCCATGTCTGTCCGTCTGTTCAAAATACGCTCACTTTCGAAAAACTTAAAACAAAAGTTCAATCTTGGTGTCAAATTACTTCTAGTTATAATAAGCAGTTTGGGAGTGACATCCAGCAAAATCCGTTCAGTGGAATCATAGTTATCAATCAAAATGTAGAAACACAAAAAATTAAGTAAAAGGTGCCATAATGTACTTCTAAACCCGTAATAAATATTGCTATCATAATAAAATTTGGTACGTCACAGTTTTATAAGACACTGCAAAATTTCGTGAAGATCGCTCCATAATTTGCTATATAATGCCCCATATAATGCTCACTCTAGGAAATTATTTAAATCCACCTAAAACCGTAGCAGCCATAGATTTTGTAAAAGTTGGTCCAATGTCGGTTCATATGGCTAGAAATAATACCATGCAATTTTCTGATTATCGGTCCATATTTACCTAAGATCCCATATTAAGCAGCTTACTAAAAAGCACTTTAAGCGCTAAAACAAATTTCACTACTGTATTGAAATTTGTTCCATTTAGATATTTAATAACGGAAATCACTATACAATCTTTCGTGATGATCCGTCCATAATTTATTTTTTTAAAAAAAACCTCTTTTTTCTGAAAAAAACTTTTTTTTACAAAAGTGCCAACATTTTTAAAAGAAAAAACAAAAACATGTTGTAAGGCTTTTTATATTACTGTTAAATAATTAAATGAAAAAAAGTATATAGAATTCATTTTATTTAAAAATATATAAAAATTGAATCTAAAATTAAAGCTCAAGCTATTCATTATTAACTTCTTCAACATCACTCAAATAGACTAGATTTGCCACTTTTTTGCATCTCAAAAAACTTGCAAAACAAAAACTTGATAAATGACATGGCTGCCATGGGATAATTTAAATGTCCCTCCCGAAAATCATATTAGTTCGGCATAAACTGTTACGAATCATGATATATTATTTAAGTTAGTTCAAATTGCTAAGAAAAAAACATAAAACTTTCTGATTGTCGTATAATTGGTTTGAACTGGAACCAATTTTTATACTGACGTCCGTTTTATGAAGATTATTTAATAATTTATAGCTCTCATATATTCTAACTTTCGGTGGAGGGTGTCAAAGATTCGGAACATCCGAATATAGCACTCTAACTTTTTTAATGCATTAGCTTTTAAATGGTTAAATATAGCATAAAATAAAATATTCTTAAAAATTTCAAATCGATTTTTGAAATATTGCATCGTCAATTTCGAATAATTTTTATTTTGGACAATTTTTCTTAAATTTTTTATGCCGAAAAACTTTGGAGCCGGAGTCGCGAGTTTTTTTTGGTACTACGACTCCGACTCCGGCACAAAAACCTCAACTCCGACTCCCACTCCACAGCCCTGGTTATAAAGCATTAGTTTGAGCTTCACAATACGGAAAAAATAATTTCGATTCGTTCAGTATCGACTGAAATAAAATTGCTTTCGAATCGAGAAAGTACTCGATCACGACTGCCAGAACTAGGCCCAAGTTTTCGAATATTTCGAATAGCTGCTATTTAACAAAAACCGAGTTTTCGTTAAGCTTTTTAAAAATAACCAATTAACCAGGTTTAATTCAAATACATAAAATTACCAAAATCAAATAAGTTTTTTCAAAAAAAAAAATATAAAATATAAGATATAATTTAAATAAAAACAAAACATTTCGAGAAGGTAAGGAACCAACAAAATACATAGATATGACTTGAGGTATTTTCAGACCTAACAAATATTTGACGATAAGATCCAAAAAAAGCGTGACCATTAAATTGATCAAACTTAAGCGTTATTTTTAACAATTTATATTTATTTACCAAACTTTGTTTCTAAGATAATAATTGTGTAATGTATTTTAGAAACTGTTAAATAATGTTAGGTTCAGCCAAACGTATTGCAAAAGCCAAAAATTCTTTTAGAAAACTAGTGGTTACGTGTAGGAAGTCAAATATTTAATATGTGTAAATATATAGCTTTAGAATTTTTGAAAAAGTTTTGTTTTAAAAAATTACAGGAATTTAATAAATGTATTATTTCAGATATTCTCCATTTATTTTAAATGAGTTTTAATTTTTGAAAAGTTGCAAACAAAACGTCTTAGCCAGGATAATAAATTTCAAATTATTTTGTTTAAGCATTATAGAAACGAAAGGTAGTATAAACATGTTTTTTGTATGAAATATCTGTCAATTCGTCGATCACAATTAAAAACCTTCCATGACATTGTTTGATTCCTTCAATTTTGTTTTAAGTTCTTGGTGTTTTAATAAATAAAACCGAAAAATTTTTCCATATCGTTGATTCCACCGGTATGTTGTAGTTTTAAGCATGTAAATATGCTAGAACTACTTAAGAGTTGTTAGTGCCTTAACGGGCATTCCGTCCTCGGCAACACAAAAGGCTAATATTTCAGCCAATGATTCATTTTTGGCAGCATATTTTAGTTAAGTATTATTTGCAGTTTATTTAGAACTACTTGGAACAGAGTCAATTTTTACTTGGCGTGTATATTTTTGTCAAGCTTGTGAACTAATTAAAAGTCATAAATAAGTTGTGACGTTGAAGAACCTTTAAAACTTCTCATTTTAGGCGTTTTAAGCACCATTGTCTTTTTAAATCAGCTCGAAATATCACCAGAGATGACATCTTTATTAAAATATATATAATATCAAAAAGTAATTTCAGTTTTTGGGAATACAAAATTTTAATTTCAAAAGATTTCGTTATTCGTGCTTAATTCCCAGTTTTTATTCTTGATAAAAACACTTGAAATTTATTGTTGATGGGATAAGCTATTCCTATGCGCATTTCACTGGTTGCTTAGGCCAGCTTATCAGGAAACTTCATCCATAAAGATTTTAGAAAAACTAAAGATATTAAACCAAATAAAACTGTTAAGCGTATAAGACTTATAGCAACAGTTCTACTTGTAATAATATCAAAGTTTAAACAAAACACATCAACAATAAACAGTGGGTTTATCTCATCTTACATTCCCCACTACAATTAGTTGAAATTCTCTCAACATTAATTGTAGTTGTAAGTAGGTTAAGAAAAACAAAATAAAAACAACAACAACTTTACAAAAGATGTTGTCAATTAAGTGTTTTTTAGGCCGTGCACTTGCCTGTTTATTATCAAAAAGTAATTTCAGTTTTTGGGAATACAAAATTTTTTTTCCCAGTTTTTATTAATAATAAAAACTGGGAATTAAGCACGAATAACGAAATCTTTTGAAAATATATATACTATTTAGAATACTGTCAAATTGCTAGTTACTTTTTAAGCTAAACATTTTTTTTTGTAGTATGTTTAATTGTTTTTGGTTTTTGTTACAATAACACACGCTTATATAAGCGATTTTTATTTACATTGCTCATAATGTTTTTTAACTTTTGTTACATTTTGTTTTGACATTCTTCATAAAAAATTAAGTTTGCCCAATATTTAATTAGAAAAATACTTATCTTACGGGTACATTTATAACAAAAGTAAGGAAATTACAAATAACTGCTTAATTTTACCAAAATATCCGGTTTATTCGATATTCGAAAAATTGACATTTTAAAATATCCGACTTGGGCAAAACTAAAATAACCGGTTAAAACCGGCCGAATAGTAACCGTTCGATCTCCATAAGTTTCAGTCTCAGATTAAGTTCCAGCATTGAACCATTATTGATTTGCATAGGGCGGGGTAATATTGTGTAAAATGGGTTCTTTATATAAAGTTAGTTTGAAACAGGTAAGAGTGCTACATTCGGCTATACCGAATCGTTTATACTTATCCCCTTGGTGCAATAAGAACAGGAAGTTATGTTAATACCATTCTTTAGACATAAATAAATCTATTTCGCGTCCAATGCCACCCATATTTTACTGACGTTGTGACTTGTATGTAGTTTGGATACTTTGGCTCTTGCCGTTATCCAGAAATGCACAAAAAAGTAAGAACAAGGTATTTATGGGTTAAATTGGAGTCAGTCGTGGTTTCGTCTATATCTCAGCCATTTGTGGACCGATCACGCTGAATTTCAATAGAAAAATTCAACGGAGAATATGTAACATAAATCTATACCAAGTCCTCATTATTTCAGGGGCCTTTGGAAAACTCATTTTAACATACAGACCGACGTCGTTAAATTAAATTCGCACGTTATAAGGACCCTGAATAAATTCATTTTATAGGGTCTTAGATCGATATTTTAAAAAATTACAAACGAAATGACAAACTTATATTCGTATATCAATGAATGAGATTAAAGAGCGACAAGCGATTTCAAATAAAAAAAAGACCAGAAATACTTCCTTACTCCTTCTTGCCTTTTTCTTTCAGTTAACTAGGTAACACAGTTAAGCCACTTAACTAAACTCTTCTATAAAATATTTGATCAATTTTGATTGTTTATATGTATTTATACTCTTATTTAAAATATATGTATACAAATACAAAAATAACAAAGACATTTTCGATTACATATTACTAACATTTCATTATAAGGCTCAAATTATTAATTACAACTATCGTACGAGTTAATTACAAATTAAAATTTTTGATCACTAGAATAATAACCCAATTTAGATATTTAACTTAATCTAAATTTTTAAAAATTTTTTTAAATATAAGAAAAATATACTTTTCCCTTACCCTTCTTTAAAAAGAAGAAACAGATAACTAAAAAGTTCAAAAATGTTTAACAGCTTATGGACAAAATCCCTGTTATCAGCCTACAACACAAAAGAAAAACCAAATTAAAGGAAATATTAATAAGCAGGAAGTATGAAACGTGTGAAAATGTATTTGTTTATTTTAATATCTTCTACTCATATAATTAAAAAAAACATTTTCTTAAACCAATTAACAACTACACCGCATGAGGTATTTGCATACATATATGTAATGGCGTCACAAGGAGTTAAAATAAAAGCTTAACGCCCTCTAGGATTGAGTAGCGCAACAAACAACAAAACAATTCCAATTTTTTTTTCAACTTTGTAATCTATAAGAATTGTATGCCATCTTACATGCCACACTCTACTCTATTGCTTACAACAGATATAAGGGAGGGCATGACATGAAAAGAGATTATGTGTGTGTGAGTGTGATATATTTTTACTTTAAAATCCCACTAACAACATTTTAAAGATCCTGCCTGCTTGTTACTAAATACTTGACTAAGTATTCTTGTAAATTGTTGAAATATATTTGTGCCCTACAACAACAATATAATAGGAAGTAAACTATTTGTTTGTGCTAATGTATGTAACACGTAGAAAGTTTATTCCTAGAATCTAGACGCACCTTTTTTTTTAGGAGATAATCAAATAAATTAGCGTAAATTCTTTTGTCATTAGGACGAAAACTATCAAAAATTACGAAATCGATTCAAACAAATATTTTCCCAAAATGGAGACTCTATGCTAAGAACTGTACTAAGTAAACATTTAGTGGTTTCAAAACCACCGGTCAGGAGAGGGTGTCAGCTGTTAAGTATCTGTCATCTGAAGTGTCATCCATTTAGTGAAAGGTTTGTCATTTACGAATATTGATCGTTCACTAACCGAAGAATGCGCAAAAATAGTTAAAAGTTACTACAAAAGTGGTGGCCACTTTTCCAGCATTACGGGGTGATACTAGAGGACATGTGGTTGCCAAAAGACGGTGCCACGAGCCATACAACAAAACCGAACGCATAACTTAAGATCATGAAATTTGTTGCCGTTAGAGATCTACGCGGATAATCCCCTAACGTTAGAGCATGTGAATACCAACCTTCGTCAAGTTATGGCCGAGATTCCGATTGTGCCAAAAAGTGGTCGAAAACTACCGCAAAGGGTTCGCTTGCAGCAACCAATCTAGAGGAGTAAGAAAGTAAAGTCGGAAAAGCCCGACTATATGAGACCCTACACCACAGTGCTTAGAGACAAATTTTCGAGAGTGTACCCTATGTGGGACCAATAAGAAATCATGGACTCTCCACAACAAAATTATATTATAAGGTTAAGATACATGCAAAAGTTCTTTTACCGAATATTATAAAGATATCTTATCTTTATGAGATTTATTTGACTTCAAGTAATTTTAGGTTGGGCGTTTACATGGGACATATTTAGGTAGATTTTTGGATAAAGAAACGCAAAATATGGACACGATATAGTAGCTATCTTCATAGTTACTGTCGCAAAATTGTATGTTAATGCCAACATTCAGAAGAAAGTTATGGAATTAATAACTATTTTCGTGAGTAGTATTTACATGGAAGCTCTGGTCGAATATAGACCGATTCCAAAAGATGATGTAGATTGCAATAAAATAAGTTTGAGCGGAATTTAGTCTAAGTAGCAGTATAATAAGATGGTTTGTGGGCAGGACGACTCTTATTCCTGAAAGGAGCTTGTTTAGGGGCTATCTGAAATTAGGGACCGATTCTGACCACTTTAATTAGGCTTAATCCATGTAACAATTTGAACCCATGTACTAAATTTGCGCACAAGGTTTACATGGACAGACAGCCAGCCGGACAGATGAACATCGTAAGATGGATTTTAAACATTGATGTCAGTCAAATTTATTCAATTTCATAGCACAATTGTGCTAGCCAAAAAATAACACACATTCTTACTCTCTTTTATTCAGTCGTCGTTTAAATTAAAAATTTTTTTAAATTCTCTTTTTTACCCTTTTTCTTCTTTGTTATGGTCAGCCGTATAAAAAGTGTTAATTTATTACAATTAACTTTAAGCTACCAGGTGGGATGAACCTTCCTTGAACTTATCGCTCACTTAAGGTTAAAGTAAAGTTGTAATAATGGAACACTTTTTATATGGCCGATAATATGCAAACTTAAGCTACCGGTTAGCTATGAAAACGGGCCTCAAATTAATAAATTCTTGAAAACACTTCTTTAAATTAACATACAAATTATCTATAATGGCGGACAAGCAGCTTTAGGTGTAACCATTTCGGGAATTTGATAAATATTAAATAAATGACCTGTAAGCTATAAAAAAAAGCTTTTAACAAAATTTTCGTATTCCTTATACTTAAGTAGTTTTCGAGGTAATAAAAGAAACCTACTCCCACCCATATTTTCAAGATAACGGGCGGTCGCTACCACCCCCGACCTTAAAATCGTCAATTTAAGCCCATGATCACACGTGCAAGTAAACACAAAAATAATTTTTTTTAACAAGCTCATTCTACAGTTCAGTTATATCTCGCTTAAGGAATGGTTAATTGGGTAATTTAACTTTTTTACTCAGAAATACAACTACAATTTTATTTTTGACATCAATGATTTAAAAAATGATTCTGAATCGATCGGGATCTAGGGCCAATATTTAAAAGTAGTACAAACATCAGCACAAACGTATAGAACCCTCTCCACTATTGTGGTGGGGCTATAAATATAATTTTCAGCCATTACCGATCAAATTGGGTTGTTTGAAGGAATCTCTGATAGTCGAAATATCATGGCCAAATTTCGCCCAACATATTGTGTTGTCAGAATTAGGTATAAACTGATACTTTTTTGTAAATATATAAAATCAACTTCTAGTGTAGGGTATGATTTAGTCGGCCATGCCCTGACTTACTTTTTTACTTATTTTATTTTATTCTATTAACGAAATATTTTCAAAATACTCATACTTAGAACACGTACCAATGCATGAGTAAGAGCTTGTGTGCGTATGTAGTCAGTCGTTCTTTTACTTTCCATTTCAGTCACTTTATTGTTGTATTGAATCCTGAATACCTTAAAATAGACTTCCAATGTTTCGTTCCTGTTTTCCTTCATTTTTTGTTTCTCTGCTCTGGCTACTTGAGGGTAAACTTTTGTTGTTGCTTCTACTGTTGGAAATTCTGTGCGTAAGTTGGCCTGGCTTGATTGTAATACAAATGTTTAAGCAAAAATTATTGATATTTTTGTTGTAGTATTTGTTGCTTTATTCTGTATGTGTAGTCAAAATACTAGAAAAAGTAAGGAAAAAATGAGGCTTTTATTTATGCCTTACAATGCCTTATTTTTTTATGGCCACACCTTTCAGGGGTGAGTTTTTTATTGAGGATTTTTTGCTTTTCTAAAGTTTATCGTGTATTGGAGTGTGTGTGTGTGTTTTGCTGTGTACATTTACTTTTATTTGTTTAAAAACAAAACAAAAAAAAACTGTTTTCTTGTGATTTTTTTTTAAATATTTTCCCTAATTTTGTTTTCAAATATATGGTAATAAACGTTTAGTTTGGGAAATTTAGTTTTAACGTAGATATATGTTATTTGATGCGCCCTATTTTAGGTATAATAAATTGGTTAACCAGCACAAGAACGTTTAAAACTGTATGTATGTATATGTATTTGCTTGCAAACATTTTTTGTTTAGTTCCCTATCAACTCTAATTAACTTAGTGCTGGTTCACACACATCAAGTTTGACTCGTCAAGTCTTAAGTTGTTGGCAGATAGAGGAAAGAAGAATAAAAAGGGGTATACATGAGTTAAGGTTTTAGTTAAAGAACAAAAAAAATGACGAGACAAACTGATTGCATATGAACGTTCACGCAGGTTCAAGAGAGAATTAAAGACAATCTGTTGAGGAAAACCTGACTTGTTTGAACCAGCACTTTCAGTCTAGTCCTTTTTCAGTTCTAATTTAGTTTTAGTTCTGTTCTGGCTCAGTTCTAGTTCAGTTCTATTTCAGTTCTATTTCAGTTCTAGTCCAGTTCTAGTTCAGTTCTAGTTCAGCTCTAGTTCAGTTCTAGTTAAGTTCTAGTTCTTGTTCAGTTCTGGTTCTAGTTCAGTTCTAGTTTAGTTCTAGTGTAGTTCTAGTTCATTTTTAGTTCTATTTCACTTCTAGTTCAGTACTAGTTCAGTTCTGGTACAGTTCTAGTTCAGTTCTAGTTCAGTTCTAGCTCAGTTCTAGTTCAGTTCTAGTTTAGTACTAATTCAGTTCCATGATTGGTTATAGTTAGACAACATTTTGTACACGAAAAACAAACAAAATTCTGGGTGAAAAGTGCAATGTGCATGACCAGCTTGCACGCTTTAAATGCAATTTTTGCACACACGTGATTTTTTTATACCGAGAACAGCCGGTGGAGCGAATAAAATAAATACTTTCGGCAATTTGGGTGGTATGATATGTATTCTAGGTCCTTGAGAATTCTTAGTTATGTTAGTCATAATCGTCTGTTTTAATCACGCGCACTTTCGATCTTGGTATCAAATTATTCCTAGTTTTTATAGCAGATTGATATTGATATCTAGCATAAAGGGTTCGACAGAAAAATTGTGCACTAACCACCATAAAAAGTTATTTTTGTGTAACCTTAATTGTTGGCAAAAAGCAATGTCTTTAAATATTATACAAATCTGTTTTAAAAGACTGGGAATCACACTGCAGAATTTCGTTAAGATCACTCCATAATTTTACATAGGTCCCATATAAGGCGTACTCTAGGAATGAATTCTAACTCTCGGTAGAGGGTATTAAAGATTCGGCACAGCCGAAAATATCACTTTTACTTGTTGTTTGTATTATTGCTTCTTTGTTTCATCGTTTATTTGTTCAAGGTTGGGGTGATTTCATCATTTATTTAATTTCTTTTTTATATTATTTTCGTTGCGAACATTATTATATATATTCATAGATTTGAATTTTAAGGAAATCTCCTTTTTATGAAATATGTCAAAAACTTCAAAGAAACATAATTAAAAAAAAATCACGAAAAAAGATGAAAATGAAAAAAAAATTATATTCACATGAATGAGTTTTAAATGTTTTACCGGACTGTGTGAGTAGAAACGGTTTGATTTAATTTTTCAATGCGTCCTATAACAACGTATTTATCTATTTTTTAAATGCTAAACATCAAAAAAATACTAAATATTCTGTATTCGAAAACGATTATTGTATTCCACAAGCGTTTAATAAGTATGTAAATCTTTTATACAAATTTAGTTTAAGAAAAATTTTGAAATATTTTTTGAATAAATACGGACATTTAATTTTACAATTTCCCAGAGTTGTACTTGGAACAGGCAAACCATTAAATATGTAATTCTTTGAATTTCGCTTTTAAGGTGGACCTTTGAAATATAAATAAAATTTAAACCGCTCTTCATTCATTCTCCATTTCTAAGAAATTTATCAGCATCATCATGTAACTGTAGATAGCTTTAGTCAACTTTAAAGCCGTGCTCATAGCTAGGGGCATTACTTGACCAATAGTCAGTGTAAGCGGGCTTTGCGACTTTCGTAACATCAATAGTACTAATTTCTGTTCTGGAATGGTGAGTTCATACCATAAACAGTTGCAGTAAATGATGTCCAAAACTTCATCGTTCTTTAAAAAAAAACACGAAATTAACAAAATAGAATTACAAACATTTTCGACAACCATGTGTACTCACCGATATTTCCACCAAATGGCCTAGTCCACAATATGCGTACAACATGATTGAGCTATAAATTAAATACGCAAAGGCAGCTGGCCAACTTCGAATGACAATTGAGAAAAGTGTGCAACAAATGCTTACAACTGAAGTTAGAATTTGAACAAATATAACACCATAATAAACTTGTTCGACTTGTTGCACGTATCTATGGGAGATGAGAAGAATCAGTTGTGTTACACCGAAAAACTAAAATTGATTTCAATTAAAAAATTTGTGATTTTAATTAAATTTGCACCCGTAAACAAATTAATAGCATCAATTAAAAATTGTTTGATATTAACAACATTTTCTGCAATAATGTTCTTGATATAAGTAAACGTTTAATTCACTTTATTATTAATTAAAACTGCTTTAATTTTTGATCAATGTTTTAATAAAAAAAAAAAATTTGTGAGATTTGTTTCTGTGTATAGATGTCTTTACTACTACTTACTTATTATAATTCTGATGCCACTCCACAATTTCCTTGAGCAAGGGCATTGTCTCTTTTGGATCCCTTGACCTAAGAATCACGATATTAAGTTTCTCACATTTTACCTTAAAAATATCTTTCAATAGTGGTATATGAATGATAAAAATGAAAATGTACATGTCGCCAGCAAAGTTACCGAAACCACCCAAACAAATGAGAAAACTGTGAAAAACGATATGCATCGTGTAGCCAGTGTCAGTTGCTGGGTCTATGCCGGGTAAGATAAATTGCATCACAAACAGTTTTTTACCATACAACGCACCATATATTAAGGGATACGAAACAATGATGACGACTGTTAACACATAAATTCCCAAGACGACTTTTAATATTTTCGTTGTCAAATCGGTTCTGTATCGCAGTATCGGCAAATAGTCCTTATCGGTTTGGTATTCTTTGTAAATATTGTCCAGATGTTGATTCATGGCTACCATTATCCAGCGTTGATAAATAGCCACAAGTAATTTACTGTAACCCTAAGAAAAGAAATTAAACTTACTTACGTCGAAAAATTTAATTGTAATTGTTCTTACCTGGACAGCACTTCCTGCTAAACTGAGGGACTGCAACAATATCTTCCAATCTCCGTCTACCACCAAGCCAATGTAAATGGTATAAATTGTACAGCAGAAATAGGCATTAATGGCAATGATCACAAACCAAGTATGGAAATTAACTTTGAAGTCAGATTTCATTACATTGGCCCCACACAGAGCAGCCATTATATTAGTAATCTGAAAGATTCTATTGAAACGGTCGAAACACGTTCTTGCCATAATTTTCAAGTATTAAATAAACACTCGTTAAACCAAAACAAAGCTACTTACTGTTTTTAAAACTAACTAACTACACAGAGAGAAATTTTGTTATCAAATAATTTAATTTATAAACATTCAAGACAATAGTTTCCTAATAAAAAACTTTTAGGTTTCTCGAAGCACGAAAACTAGATGAGCGCTGACACTACTAAAGGCTAGTTTAAACTATTATACTTTGTATTAATACATGTCAAAAACTCAAGTAATATGTAAAAGTCTGATAGTGTGAATGAATGTGTGACGAAAATGACAAGTATTAAGCTCAAATTAGACGTGACATTACCATAATGACACAGCCATAACGGCGAATTAAGAAACCAACATTGAATTGGTTTGTATGGTATGTTTATGTCATTTTGGTAATACATTGGTTATGGTAATACAGTTTTGGTATGGCTATGTCACGTCTAATTGTACCTTTATGAAAAAAAGTTTGACATCCCATATGACTTAATCGTTTTTTTTTAAAATTTCTAAACAATAATACTTTTCGTTGGATCAAGGTTGTATTTTATTTCATGTGTGAGTGTTTATACTTTGTGTGATGGATGGAACACAAACTGTTATGTTAAATTAGATTTTTTGACAGTCGCAACAAAAATCATTAGATTTCTATCTCACAAAGTGTAATAGAATACGTAAGACTTGTGAGATAGTGTAAACTAGCCTTAAGAAGCAGCAGAGAAGCGAATACCATTTAAATGAATTCTTAATCAAATGATTGAATAATTTCGCATTATCCCTTAAAAGTAAGCAGGTTGTAAGTAAATAATTCGAATCATTATTTTAAAGAAAAGTTTCACGACATGGAAGCAGGTTCTATTGCAATGATTTTAAAATATGTTTACGATCATTCCCGAAATATTACCGAACATAGAAATTACTTTTTTTTATAATGCAATCAGTCATTAAATTGTTTTTTAGCAGAGAGGAAAAAAGTAGTGCTTCCAAGTGGGAATTCATGCCTTTTGTAAGCTAGTTTGGAAGGGGGTATTGTGATTCTCTCCCTAACAGAGCTGCTCACCAGTAATGTCAATTTTTTATTGGGTCTGGTTACTATTAAACAACTTTATAATAGGAAAATATTTTCTTAAACAGTATCTATTTTTAGTTTTTACTTATTTTCTCTTAATATTTTTTTCTGATCATCACGGTCGATTGTTTTTTTTTCACTTTTTAATTTGTACCGGCTTAAACTAATTTTAAAGAAAAAAAATTACACCGGCTACTTTTATTGGCAAGGCTAGACTCATAGATAGCATGTTTGCCGAAGTGGTAAAAATCGGTTCAACTTATACTTGAATTTAAATAGTACCAAAAAAGGACTTAACTTAAACTTAATAAGAACTAAATCAAAACCGTATTAGCTGCACAAGGTCCGAACTAGAGCTCCATTAAACTAAAACTAAACTAGAACTGAATTAGAACTTTTTTTTTTTATTCAAAATTTAAAATCATTCATTAACATTTTGAAATTATTTTACGTAGCACAAGGTATAATTGAACTAGAACTAAACTAGAACCTTACTAGAACTAGAATTGAACAAGAACTGAGCTTTAACTAAACTGCAACTTAACTTGAATTTAGCAAGGTCTGCATTATAACTGAACTAAAACTAATTTTTTCTGGTGTATTTATTCTATTCACATGCATTGATTGCTGGAAATTAAGACATCAGTTATATTGTCAGTTTAATTGCTTAACACAATTATTTATTTCCAGCTCAACTAAAAATTTTATTGTATTGGCTGATGCCTCAATTCATTGCTCTTATATCCCAACAAACCACATACGAAGAGAAAAAACATGATTACTGAGTGGTCACTACGAGCATTTTTATTCATATTTGTCTAATATGTTTACCCTAATAAATTTATTACAGTCCTTTCCTTATATAACTTAAAAAAATATTTTTTGTCCTTAACATTTTTAAAATCACTATAATAATATTAAATGGTGTCTAATAAGTTACTCTGATCAAGCTAAACATATTAAATTATATGAAACGTTATTGCTACTGTAATATACATTTATATTCAACTATACATTTATTGGGTTGGCGGCCTATGCTCCAATGGGAGTTAAAGGAACATATATATATATAATACGCAAAAGGTATGTTTAATACTATAATTTTTGTTTGCTTTTAAATATAGGTACATTCTCTAAATGAGCAAATATTTATTGTTAAAACCAACAGTGTGTGTTCATAAAGAAAAAAATGTCTTTCGTCCGCGAGCATCAGTTAATCGGCCAAAATGAATGATTACAAAATAATTAAGAAGTTTTTCGGGGAGAAAATGGCCATGCTGCGATGCAAAACTTACAAAATAAACTAGTTTATTGAAACAGGTTTGTAATTAATCTATAAATATAATCAAGTATAAATATGCAATAACGTCACCTTTCTTACAGCCAAGAAAACCTACAACATTGAAGCCGGAATAGAAATTATTTCAATTGCTGTTCCAGAGTGAATTTAAATAATAAAAAAAAAGTAAGTTTGTCTTTAACTTTATTTTTACAAGTGCTAAATGTATGTACATATGTATTTAATTTTATTTTTCAGTATATGTATATACTTTTTATGTATTTGAATTATATATGTTTTTTTAATAAAAAATATATTCTTAATATCAAATGTTTTATTGGTTTTATTGTGACAACCATATAACATGTTAAAATAGACATGTTGCATGGCTTTGGGAAATATAGAAACACGGTTGGAGAGGTCGTTTGCGTTTTTCTTCTGAACATAATAATATGTTTGAGACAATAATTAGCTATAACATTATGTCTGAACATATATTGTTACTTAAGACATGTTTGACACAATCATAAACACAAACATTAATGATAGTTTGCGATTGTGATCGTATCAACCATGTTTTTTCTTTGCGTGCACGATATCGTGATAATATTATTTCAAAATAATTATACCAACACCACAATAGTGAAGATGGTATTATACGTTTATGCTCATGTTTAAAACACCTTCAAATATTGGTCCTAGACCCACCTTTTTGTATACCAATCCACTTAGAATACCTCTTTGAATCGATCTAGCAGTGTCCGTCCGGCCGGCTAAATGAAAATGAAATTTATATGAAAAGCAATCAAAAAACCGAGTATAATATGCACCCAAATTAAAAAATGTCTTATTTTCAACTTATGTTACATTTTAAAAAGTTAGCACACATTTATGCGCTACACAATAAGACATAAAGAGATGGATTACATCACTATAGAGTAAGGAAAAATTTTAAAGAATAACTGTAACAAAAAAAATATATAAGCAATTAAAGCTAGTCGTAATACTCAACAGTTTGTATATGCCTTAAAAAAGCGCTTCGTTTGGCAAAAATTTATTGCTCAAAGTGAAAACTCACTAATAAGTTTAATGTCTTCCCTCAGTGAGGTGGTAAGCGAATTTTTTACATTTCTCCCTTACAGGCCCGGTACGCTTTAAGCTCCAGTTTTTATTAGGCACATATTTAGTCCTGTAAAAGAGACTTAAATTTTTGAAAATTTAGACACCAGTTATATTGATAAGTTAATCAACGGTTGGCCATTGCAGAATATCATCATACAAATGTAAATCGGCAATTTGGATATCATTATCCTCATTTTCAAATTAAAGATAAACAAAAAATTTATTAAATTACAGCTGACCCGGCAAACGTTGTTTTGCCATATAACTTATTTCTTTCAGATGTTACAATATCTGCATACCAAATTTAAAGAAAAAAAAAAAAACGGTTAATTAGTTAAAAAGATGTAGGGAGGGGAAGCTTTTAGCCGTTTTGCCCTATTTCACGCCTTAAATAATAAAAAATATAGGCTATAGTTCTTTCGAACTGTAACACTATTTGCCTGCGAAATTTCAAGAAAATCGGTTGATTAGTTAAGAACATATAGAGAGGGGGAGCTTTTGCATCTAATGCCCTATTTCGCACCCTTTTCCCTATTTTCTTTCACATGTTACAGTGTCTGCATGCCAAATTTTAAGAAAACACATTGATTGATCATACCTAAAAAATTCACATAAAAATCTGTCAAGCTGTTTCGGAGGAGTTCAAAATGGAGGGCATATTGTTGATATTTGTATGGGAATACATAGGAAAATCTAAATGCCATTTCACCGGAATCCCTGGCCCGATTTCGTGCAAACTTAACATAAACTATCTACAGACTATCTCCAACGTATCCTGAAATTTAAGTTGAAAGCGGTCGACCCGTTTCTACAGTTAGTGGTGACATCAAAGTGTACACTTCTTTTTATATATATAGAAGATTTAGTTTATTTTCTTCGAATTTTTAATTTTATTTCTTCTTTTTTATAAGTCAAGCTCACGGTCAGGTTATGCAAAATATATTTATTTATCGTTTATCTAATATTTCGCTGTCACAATGGACAGCTTCTTCAGGGATCTTAGGTTTATAAATTTTAAACAAATTTTTTTAAAAAAAAATTTTTTATAATTTTTTTTATAAATAGAAACTGGGAATTATTTCCTTTCGTAGGTTACTTTATATTCAATTATATTCAACATTTTTTTTATTTTTCGAATTTATTCTATGAGTTACATTTCAGTTATGTATTTTATAAAGCTTTTTTGTAATAGTTCTATTCCTTAAATTTTAAGGAATAACTTTAATACACTACCAGAATAGAACTATGTATTACAAAAAAGCTTTATAAAATACATAACTGAAATGTAACTCATAGAATAAATTTTTTTATAAATTTTAAACAAATTTTTTTAAAAAAAGCTGTCCATTGTGACAGCGAAATATTGGATAAATAAATATATTTTGCATAACCTGACATTGAGCTTGACTTATAAATAAGAAGAAACAAAAAATTTATTTTGATATTGATTTTTTTCCTGAAACGTGTTTTTTGAAAATGGCAAAATCAAAAAAAAAAAAAGAAAAATTAATAACAAATTTACCACATATTCAAGCAATACCTACCTCTCATGTAAAAATGTTGAATGCAAGTTTTTTTAATTGCTAACTGCAACGCATATATTAAATATATTTTAATGAATATAGAGATGAGCCCTTTTTGAAATTCATTTTAAAAAGCCACCTGTTTTTCACCGCTATGGAAGGGGTATATAAACTTTCATTCTCACGGTATATCGGTCTATATCTGAACCTCCTAAAACAGCAAAAAAGTCATTTTCCAAAAATTTGTACATATAAATTAATGACTCAATTAAGTTTTGTTAAATCCTATTCCAAAAAAAAAATTTAGACTCTACTTTTAATCAAAAGTTATGCCTCTTTTTCCCTTGCCTTTCTGTTGGGTTGCTTGATACCACTCTCACTGGTTTTAAAGTGCAGAAAGTTTGAAAATTTTAAATTTATTGAAAGAAATGAATATTATTTTTTTTTTGTTCCTTTCGTTTTGTTTTCCACCATTTTATTTCTATAATCAGCAAACATTTTTGTGGCAAAGGTTTTAAAATAGCGTGTTGTTGGATGGAGCTGTTATTTTCACGTTTTATTAAGAATCCACTGATTTCCGACCTAAAACAAAATTCAAGTCCTTTTAAACATTATTCCTTTTGGTATTCCCTGTTTATCCTTAATGTCGTTTAGATGTGTATTGGTGGGCTTGTTTGATATCCTTAAATGCCGCCATTGTTGCTGCTGTTGTCATTGCTGATGACGATGACGAAGTTGAAGAAGAAAATTTGTCATTTGTCTTGCGGAATATAAAATTAAAGGGAAATTTGATTTATATTAAAATCAACAAATAAAGTAAAAGTACTGAAGACTAAATCCTACAAGAAAAAAATAATTGTAATAAAAACGATGAAAAAAGTCAGAAATTCAAATCAAGCATATCGAATTATATATATTTTTTTTTTCTTCATTTATTTATTTATTTCTGTTTTATTTTCTTGAACCAAACCAATTTAAATTACGTTTACGAACTTTATGGGTATGAAATCGGCAATAAAAATAGAGAAATGAAAAAAAAAATATGCAAAATTTTATTGATAAGGCCATATTGTTTGAAACGAGAGTTACCATGATAAAAAATTTTAGAAAGAATTATTAAGTCTTCGAGAACAGCATCGAAAACAAAAAAAAAATCTTTTGTGTTTGCTAATTTTAGAGTATGGATTTTAAACACTGGTCCTTAAATTATATATTTTTATTTTGAAGTTTTTACTTCTTTTGCAAAAAAAAGTTGGCAACCCAGCAATGAAATTTTTTTGGTATAAATATAAACTCAGCCTTTTGCATTCTAAGCTTCAAATAACTGTGGAAATACAGTAAAGAAGGCACACAATAAAAAGTTGTTGTTTCCGCCAGCCATAATTTTATTAAGCACAACTCACTTCATGGCCAGATTTAATATATATATTTCAATTTGTATTCAGTTTTAAAATGTTTTTCCTTATCTAAAATAGCCGAAAATTGCTTTAATTTCTAATATGTATTGATCTTTTAATAGAAAATTTTGCCTGAAAACACAACTATGCTTTCTTTTAAATAATAAAAGCTTATAGCGAAATATACATATAAGCTAGTTTTCAATTTGTAATTTTTTCTATTTACTTATAATTAAAAATGTTTTCTCATTTAATTATTTTTATGAAGAAAAACATTTTACAACATGAAATTAATAAAAATTTATTTATAATTTTTCATTCTTGACTGACCTGGGAATCGAACCCAGGTTTTCACGGACAGGTTGCCCCGACATGTTTCGATGGTAACCACACTATCTTTTCAGAGGGGTTTGGCGTTTAACACACATATATTTTTCGTAAAAAGCTTTTATGAAACTGTGTTTTTAAGGTTATAAAATATTTAGTCATTTTTGCCCTCAAGTGTATAAAAGGGTAAATTTCGATTATTACTTTTGAAATATTTATTACCAATTACAGAAAATAGTTTAGTAACATTTTATCAAAATATCAATTTAATGAAATATTCAAAATTTCCAAAAAATCGAACTTTAACCTTGGCATATTACCTTTGAAGTGGATTGATTTTACCCAAATTTTCAAAATATAGTATTTGTAGATTGTGTGTCATAGAGCCCTGAAAAGCATTACTTAGATCATAATAAAAATAGTTGAGCTTTACAATATTGATAAATTTGGTGCAAAACAAAGCATTTTCCTCGAAATCCGTACAAATGAAATCGTTGCCATACCTAAGTTACTGGGGGATACATATATTTAAAATTGTTTATTTTCATTCTCTAAGATGTTTGAAGCGTCCCTGGAATGCAAATATCAATTTTTTTTTTAATTTTGTTAAAGTAAATTTTTTAAAATTTGCAATTGTAGATTTGAAAAACACCTAACAAATTTTGTCCGTTTTTGACATCACCTGGATAAAAAAAACCTTTTCCATATCTCACAATTTTGAGGCTTTTGAATTAAAAAAATTATATTGCAGAAATCAATTTCAAAAATGTCGAATTTCTCGGTCTGGTAATAATTGGCACGTTAGTGGTCTGGGGCATTATTAATTACTGGGCTAGTTTTATGCGGATATTGGCTTTTTATAACTTTTTGAAAACATAATTTTCTTTTCAATTCGATTAATTGAGGAGGTTCATAACAAAACGCAATAATTACATTTTTTAAGTTTTTGATTTTTTGATTGAATCCTATTCTACACATTGAAATCTAAATTACCTTTATTATAAAGTATTCCAAAACTCAATAACTACACTGCAATTCAATATCAAATATAATGGTTCAGAGCAAAATGCAATAATTACACATCTTTGCAATAAATCGATACAAGAAATTTTAAAAAAAATCAACTTTATAAATTAAATATGCTCTGCTGATAACTGTAAAACGTAAGGAATTTTTGTTTGGACCAAAACGCAATAGTTCTAAATTTGCTATCTAAATAACTTTAAAACAAACTGTCAGATAAAATAATAAATTTGTGATTAATATTATTTTTTTTAAACAATAATACCTCAATTATTGTTTTTTAAAAAAATTATGTGCTACTTACTTAAATTACATATTGTCGTTTATCCAAAAAAATGTTATGGTGTCATTATTTCGTTCTGTTATGGACCTCCTCAATTTATCTTGTGATGGAAAACGATTTTAAAAACAAAACGATTTTAAATCGATAATGTCGTACCTTTAAAAATTTATTTATAATATAGTTTCCTATTTTTTACTGTATATGTATATTCTTCTAAATTCTATAATTAATTGTTCTGTATTTTAAGCAAAAAATTAACATTTTAATTCAGAAAAGGATTTTCAAATCAGTCGAAATTCATCCCACCTGCTAAAAGCTGTCTATCCTTTCGATAACGAACGTTTTTCACCACATACCTGAATGTGTATTCGTTTCTGTAACAATGTAATACTTTCATCTTATTTAATTATTTTATTTTAATTATAAATAATAGTCTTTGTAATTTATATAATAAAAAATTAAAAAAATAATGTATTTTAAGATGCAAAATCTTCTTTTTATCATCCTAATAATATTTTGGTGGTTATTTGTAGGAAGATAATGATTATTTGTGCTTTTTTGTAACCTAGGGTTTACACTTGCAAGTACAAGTTCGAAAAACTCAATACAATCACACTTTTTCACTAATACAATAAAATTTTTTGAACTTGCAGCTCAACTTGCAAGAGAATTTGCTTGCAAGTAAATTTTTAACACTTGCTGCAAGTAAAATGACAAATGAAGAAACAGTGTAGCCGTGGATGACTTTTGTATCAATCTACTAGTACTTAGTAAAATAAAAGTTACGTTTACAGCGGATTTTCTGTGTATTTATAAAAAATAACAAATAAAAAAGAGCACAACTATACAACAACGCATCTAAATGGTAATTTTAATCATCAAAATTGTTAATCAAAATATTTTCTCAGCAACATTATGATATCGCCACTGCGGCGATATATAAAAGAAAGTGTCGTTAGTTACTACGTTTATAACTAAAGAACGGATGGACCGATTTCGATGATTCGTGATAATTCGGAATGGTCTCTGACCAAGTAAGAAGAATAACAAAAAGCTCCCAATAGGTGGCGCTGTTGTCGTGATATTAAAATTTTTTTTATTGATGGTAGATAGCGCTGGGGTCAAGTTATTAACGAAATTCTCCAGTATTTCATTTTTATTTTTATTTAGAAAGTCCCGAGCAGCGCCGGGACCAAACAGCTAGTATTTTATAAAATAAACATAATTATACCCTTCAACACAGGTGGTGAATAGGGTATAAATAAGTTTGTCATTCCGTTTGTAATTTCTACAATATTGATGTTAGACCCTATAAAGTATATATATATATTCTGGGTCCTTATGGGGAGCGAAGTTGATTTAACGATGTCCGTCTGTCCGTTGAAATGGATTTTCCGAAGACCCCATTTATGATGGGGGCCAGGTTATTATACATTTAAGTCACATATGGTCCGGAATTGTTTGCTATTGAAATTCAGCAAGATCGGTCCACAAATGGCTGAGATATGACCAAAAAACCACGACTGCCTCTAATTTTTCCAAAAAATCCCTTGTGGTTGTTGTATTTTTATTACTTTTTTCTGTATATCTGGAGAACGGGAAGAGCCAAAGTTTTCAAATTAGGTACAAACATTTAGGCTACAAATACACACCATCCCACAAAATCTTGGCGGGATTGGAGAAGTGGGCGTGGTACCTCCTATACAAAAAAATATCAACAATTTTATAAAAACCTGAATTTTTTGACTGTAATATGACTCGGGAAAATCGGTTCAGATATGAAAAAGTTATGACCAAAAAAATAATAATTTTTTTTTGAAAAATACCCATTTTCGGGAACCATAGATCTTCCGAAGTCCAAGTTTTACAACCTATAAAGTATCCGGTTGTCGTCTCTTCTGTCCCCCCCCCCCCCAACCCTTCGCATTTGTTTACATATACTAGCATAATGCCCAATATGATTTTCGTTATCACCCTTCTTTATTATTTCATATATTAAACGAAATAATTTTAACAAATAGAAGCTAAGAATTTTTGTGTTTTTTTGCTACTTAAAAACTCGCCAAAAGAGATAAATCTACGGTATGACAACAGTGCCTTTACACTGTTTACTGTATACAGTAAACGGTCCATATTTCATTTTAATGATATTTAAACCGCGTTCCTTCATGGTTCAGTTGTCTAGGGGGTGTGTTAAGTTAGGAACTGTGAGTTCCCTGGTTCGAATCTTGGTTTTTTTAAAAACAAATTTTTTTAAAATATTTTAATGTTCTAAAAACGATTTTAAAAAAATATTTACCAGTTTTCGCGTTTTAAATTTCATTTATAATGAAGTTTTAAGTATTGTAAATATGTATGTATGTATATGTACAAATTATTTAGTTGCTCTGTATTCTGCTCGCACAATGGTGATAGGATATATAAGATTCCGCACAGCCGAATATAGCATTCTTACTTGTTTTTTCATCAAGATGGACCGAAAGTGAATAAAGAAGGAATTATTAAATTTATTTTGTTATAACATGGTAATGTTTTCAACATGGTAATGTTTTTAAACTGAAAAACAAACCTTTTTTAATAAGATGTTTTCGCTTCGAGAACGTTTGAAAAATTAACTTACAACTGACTGTGTAAACACTCAAGCTACTTGCAAGACTTTCGGCTTTTTCTTCGACATTCTCGTTGATAAAACGTATACACTGCTTGCAAGTAATTACTTGCATGTGTAAAGGCAGGGTAAGATAAGGTTTAAAACTTTTTAACATTTGCCGAAAATTAATAAAAATTTTTGATTAATGGTAAAAAAAGCTTTCTCTTGGATTTACTAAAGTCCTTGTCCATATTATGAAACAATTGCTGCAACAACTTTCTTTTGAAACTGCATTTGTATCCATTAAATGAATCCCTTGCTTTGCAATATTAAGGTATTTTGTATGCTTTCTCTCTTTCTTCTTCATCTTTTCAATAATAAACTCACAAAAATTGCTTGAACACGATACAAAGAACACTTTTCCCTGCGTCTTTCTCTTTTCACTTTCAAAACCCAATGTTTCATAATATAGGCGGGGGACAAAAGCGTTTTTTTGGAGAAAAAACTTTTCAAATTATTTTTCTTTACAAACCATTTTTTCTTTAATCAAACCAGTGTTGACAAATTTTATGATTTTTTTTTTTTTTTTTTGAAAATCATGCAATAATATCAATCTTTTTTTAATAAATTTTGAAAAATGTTGGGAATTATCAGAACATTTTTATTTTGTTACTCATTAATGGAAGCGTGTAAATCATGGTTCATTTATATTTATTTAATTGCTCATTCGAATATTAAAAAATTCTTCGTTAGCCAAATAAATAACGAGAAAGGCCTGGATAAGAAATTTTCGTTATTAGAAAAAAAAACTCTATAAAATATTTATCTTATTAAGTAAATGACATTAACACTGTTGTTTAGCTTTCACTTAATGGATGGATAGTTGGAAGTTTGTTTGTTCGCTCATGAGATGAACCGAAAGGAATGAAGAATGAATGGACTGATGATGATTCATTGAAATATAATCCTGATAAATGTTTTAAACAATTACTATATAAAAACAACAACAAAAAAAAAAAAATCATAAAAAACGACAAAAAAATCATACACTTTCATACTACTCGGCAAACATGGAGTCTTTCTAAGTTTTTTTTCGCCGCAATTCACTACTTGTAAGTCCTCATTGCAACAACATCATTCAGTTCATAAAACATGGCCACAATCTTTAATAATATTTTTTTTCCAACGACTTAAGCTTTAACTACATACAGCTCTGCTTAAAATTAATATTCTTCATTAGGGTGGTAACATTTTTTAATCCCCATGGGAGGGAGGGTAAAAACTAACTACACTAGGCATTTTTTTTTTAAACTACCTTTGATGGAAAAAAATTCACATCCACACACAAAATTATATTATAATTTTTTTTTTTTTCTTTTGTTTAGTGAGAGTGAGTTTTTTTTTATAAAAATCTTTTGTTTCTCACCACAAAAATAACAACAAAAGTTGGTCGATTCATTTTTTTTTTTTTTTGTTTTTTTATATAAATCCTTCAAAAAAATCCTTGTGATGAATTTGTATTTTTTGCAGTTTTTTTCAGTTGTTTTTTAACGCTCTACAACATTTTGATTAATGATGCATTTAAAACAGACGCAGTTTCAAGTTCTTGTTCTCGTTGGCATTTTTATTAATAAAAACTCTATTTTTTAAAAAAAAATTTTCCTGTTTTTTTGTCTTTTTGTAATACATGGTTTTATTTTAATTTTTTTTATAAGCATTTTTTATGACGTTTTTTATTTTTTTTTTAATGTGCAATACGTGTTAATCTTTTTTGACTGTATTTAAGTGAATTAAAAACGAAATGATGATTTTTCATTGTCAGCATGGATTAAAATCATGATTATGGTGTGTTTTTTTTTTTGCTATTATATTCTAATGTGTCTTTGCTGGATCAGAAATGGCAAAGGAAGTTTGAAAAGTTTACAAACTTGCTTTTAAAATTTTTTCAATTTATTTGTACCAAACGCATTTTCTATTAACTATTCGGCAATATCCCTTAAAGCCAGAAATATTGACTGGAAAACGGTGCAGTAAACTGGCCATTTTTTTGATTGTTTATAGCTACAATATATGTACCTTAAGGTTATAATTATAACATCTTTAATTAAAATCAAAAATCGGCTGTGTTGAATGTTATATACGCTTCACCGTAGCATTGAAAAGTCAGGCGTTTCCTAGCCCATATGGTATAGCTTTATCGTGCAAAAATCCTTCTTCCGGGAGCATATTTGTATATGCGCTAGGTGAAATAATGGGTCATTTCGCTGATTTTGGAAACTAAGCAAATCTCATATATAGAGATTATTTGAGCTAAGTTTTTTAAGCTATCTTGATAATTCCCTAAGGACGGGAGGACACTTGCATGGTGTCCAACCAAAATAATGGAACCTTATTTTTAAAACTAAATACCCCTTGTATCAAGGAATATCTGAGCTTAATTTTTTGCTCCTAGATCTTATGGTGTCAGCGCTATTGTGCCAAAACCATTATTTTGGAAAAAAAGTAGTTATTTGTCGACAGTCATAGAAAAATGCATATTCTTATATCTTATCAATGTTATTACAAATGGCACCAAAGAAGCAAAAAATTACATCAATTCATGAGTCATCTATGCAATCACTACAGGGACATCAATTCGATGCCACATTTTGTGTATTATTAACATTTCTTCCATGTTTAGAAAGTAAAATAAGAAGCACAAATTCCCATATTCCATTTGTTTAAACTGTTAATACATCAAATTTAAATTTAAAGTAGAATGATTACGAAAACCATATCGGGCAAGCTGGAAAATAAAAGTGAAACAAACATGTGTAACGGGTAATTCAATAATAATGTTCTCTTACTTTGACTTAAGTCAATACCAATAACTCAATTTAATGTCAGTTTGTTATTAAATTCAGCCTATGGCGTCCTTTCTCCGATATTACTGAGTTATCGCACTGATGATATTGTTTCCTTAACTGACTCTGATTCGTCATTTCTGTGATGCCGGTGTGACATATTATTGATGACATAATTTCACCTGATAATAATATGGCCAAGTGATGTTAAGGCTAAGCAAAGTGTCATTGGGTCAAAAACGAAGATACTTGTCATAGTTCTGATGTCATAATTCATCAGCCTTTTACGTCTTTTCTATCAGTGCATAACTCGAAGCTCTACCCTTGTCTGCAGGAGACCAGAATCTCTGGCGAAGTTGAATATATGTACATAATTAAAAGGGTTTAAGATAAATATTTTATAAATTCAAACGGAATGACGACCTTATGTGTACGTACATATAAGTACATGTGGTGAAGGGTTTTAAAACCCGCATAGGCCAATTGTAATGAACCAGGTTACAGGATGGGCTAAAATAAACGAAGGGGTTCGAATCAAAATACAGTGGTTTCCCGATTTAACGAACAATTGATTGTCTGCCCTGTTCGTTAAATTGAAAAATTCGTTGAATCCAGTACTAAAAAAATATTAAAAGAACAATTCATATCATATCTTATTACAAGTAAATGGATTTTATAAAATAAAATTAATAAAAAAAAGTAATTATTTAAAAAAAAAAAAAGAAAAAAAAATACATAATTATTTAGAGAAACTTGTTATTGACGTTTGTTTTTGAGATTTCTTTAAATTTTTTTCATTTGCTTTCACTTGAAGCTCACGTAAAATTAATAAGGGTTTTCATGATAACGCTTGAAATGGCCATTTGTGCAAATGGGCAAATTTGCGATACTCGTTAATTTGTGTGTAATTTTAAACAATTAATACAAATTTGTAAGAAACGTCAATAGAAAAATAAATTAAAAAAAAATATTAAAATTTGTGATTAAGGCCCCTATTACGGTTCACAACTCAACTCGGTTAAGTGGTAATTAAGACAACTGGTTGTGTTCAGTTGCAATTTTTATGTTTTTGTTCGCCGCAATATAGCAAAGTTGTAAACCATAATACAAAAATGTTGAAATTACAACTCAACTGAGTTGAGTTGTGAACCGTAATAGGAGCCTAAAATGTGATTTAATTTTTAAAAAACGCGTCAAGAAAGCCAAAAGACTAAAGTGCTGAATTTATTGCAAAAATTTATTGTTTGTGATTTATAAACACTTGAAGTTTTCAACGGCAATGCCGGTAAGTATTTAAAAAAATGGGTTTTTATATATGCACAATTGATCTGCGCACGTTTACGAGTCAAAATTGCTGGGAAAACTTACGAATTTTGTGTAAATAATTTCTCATACAATTTTTGACAATTTATTTGTGAGGGCGTAAATATGCACAGTTTGCACAGATTGCGAGACTTTTAAGCGATATCATGAAAACCCTTTATGTCTTGAATATATCGATATTATTTTCCTGTCCCCACTGGATACATACATCAAAGCTCTTGATTACATCTCTGTGTTAAATTTTTACCCCTTCATCAGCAGGTACATCGTTTTCTTATCGTGCATTAATCAATGTATTTAAATAAGTTTTACGAATTTTGTTTATATTATTTTTATTTGTTCGTTACATCGAGTACCAAATTGAATTTTGATTCGTTATACACAGTATCTAAGTATACATTTTTGCCTGTTCGTTAAATCCCGAATTCGCTAAATCGAGAGTTTGTTAAATCATGAAACCACTGTAATTCAATTAAACTTAAAATAAAAAATATATAAATATGTATGTATGTATGATGATTTTTGGAAACCCCAAACGCTAATAGTGTTTTTGTAGAAAATCATTAAAAAAAACCACATTTCCCTCTCTGCCATCTTTCGAACACAAAAATAATAGTGTTTTTATCCAACTCAACAAAAGATGAGAACATTCAATTCCGTTCGGTTTTTGAAGAAAAAACCAAAAACTTCATTGTGTTCGGTTCAGCTCATTAATGCTCGTCCCTTTAGCCTGGTAAAAAAAAACCAAACATTTTTTACACAAACAAAAAAAAAAAAAAAACAAAAAGCCAGCAAAATAATTTTACACAAACAAAACATATACACAATACACACACAAGCGGTTCGTGCTGCGGTCGTTGCTAAAATTTTTGGTTTGTTCATTTCTTTATCAATGTAAAAAAAGAAACATTATAGAACATTAAAATATAATGTTTGCTTACAGTATCACTACAATTGTTCTGTTTTTTTTTTATCGAAGAACAGAACCCTTTATAATGTTCGGCTCTTTCTTGAAAATAGTTACGAACGGTATAAAGAGTTGTGTTCGCCTACACAATCACTAAAAAGTAGATATCGTTCTTGGGTGTGTGAGCAGATATGAAAAATAACGCTCTTTCTAAGACGTTTTTCATTACATTTTTAGAGGGGTTTCCAATTTCGGTATATAAAATAATTAAAATTCGAAATATTAATATCCCAACTCTGGCTCGGTACTGCAAATTTAAAATCCAGTGATTATCTTTTGGATATCTTCTCTACGCTTAAGGTTTGAATCTTTACTACATTGAAGAGAAAGACGTACACATGGTAGGCTTAGAGCCTCAGAATGCTAAGAATGAGCAGAAACCAAAAGGCTTGATTACAGCCATTCAACAAACAAACTCTAAACCAACTGAAATTATTTCTAAAGGACGTGAGCTGTTTAAAAAAAAATTGATAATCAATGTGATTAAACTGTCCGGCGTTAAGAATATCAAATAATAAAACTTATCAAATTAAAACAGAGTTTTTAATTGCAATTATTTGTAGCTCAATGAAGTTTAGTTGGTGGAATACACCACAGTTAAGTTAAAATGATAATATTTATATTTATTACGAAGTTCGGCTTTCTACATGAAGGGGTTAGTCGTTCGTTAGCTTGTGAAGAAGGCTCATCAGTGTTTTTGAATCTGGACGTCAGAGTTAATTTACTCTCTGTCAACCCTTTTAGATTTAAAAAAAGAGGAATGGACCAAAGAGCTAGAACTCTGAATTTCTTTGACTTTATCCATTGCTGTGAACAAACTAGGAACTTAACATTAAAATAATTAAAAGAACAAATAAAAATTTTACTTGTGTATGAGTTAAAGCGAAAGGAGAAAAAAACCAATTCTTTCACACAGATCAAAGGTTTTCCTAATTTTATGCATTTCTCACGTTTTAGTAACATCCTTTAATAAACATCTGATAGTTATTAACAAAAAAAAAAAAAAAACATTTTAATACATGGCATGTCCTTAAAAGCACGTTTACATTTATGAATATATCTTTTTTTATTTAAAGATGTAGTTGGAAAAGAAATTCCTTAACATTTTAACAGCAATTCATACGCAAGTGTTATCCTGTGACAATTTTCATGATACTACTACAACAAATAACAATAACATATGCTTTGAAATTATTATAATAAAAAAGGAGAACCATACAAAAAACTTCCTTCCGTCCTGCATCTGTATATAAAATACATAAATTTTCTCTGTTAGCTAAAGGATTCTTAAAGAAAGGAAAAATGTATAAAAAAATTCAAATATTCTGCATAACAAAAGCTTTCTTAAAAAAATGGAACAAGAGGAAACATGACATTATAAAGGATATAGAGAAATAAAGAATCCTTGGTGTTAAAATCATGATTGTAGACAATTCTGTTTAACATCACAGTTAGTTTATTGGGCGACAGGATGTTGGGTTAAAAATATCCTACGGAGGTAATCATATGCAAATTAGTTCGATTTCTTAAAAACTGCAAATTCATAAATGTTAATTTCGATTAGAATTATAATTGATACACACAGGGTCTTTCCTCTTTTCCAAAAGAAAAAAAAACACTCCTTTACACGCAACAATTTTTCAAGTTAAGCCTTAAAGAAATTAAAAAGGAATTAAAAAAGGGTTGCTGGTTGTCGTCAGGATTTACAGGGAATTTTTTTAATGAAACAATTTAACTTTTAACAAAATGTTTAATGACATCAGCTTATTAATTCACTACTACAACTGTTCCAAAGAAGGAAAATTTCTCATAAAAAAGAAATTATTTTTGAATTAAATTTAAAGTTAAATACTTGAATACAGTAACGGGGGCTTTTAAAACTGACGACGCGTCGTTCGAACTAATGATGAATTCTACGTGCTTTACATGACAAGTGACATGTTTTTACATTGATGTATATTTTTTTTAAATATTGTAACAAAATACGTTTTTCGTAAAATCTTAACAAGGGTTAATTTATTTTCATTTTTCTAATCATTTCGAAATTTTTTTTTTTATTTTTGGTATGAAACTTTGCATTTAATTTTTTATTTAATTTACATTTCAGTTTATTTATTTTTTTCTTGTCGATGTTTCGTTTAGGTGGAGATTTTCAATGATGAACGCTTGAGTTATTAGCTGCCGTCATGTCAGTGATACTTTTTTTTGGAAATAAATTGAAAAATTGTACTTTTTTTATAAACAGCATCTGTCAAAGCACCCTGGAAATTGTAATAGATATTTTTTTTTACTTTTGATAATGTTAATTGAATATTTTACATGTTTATTTAAGTATTCTGTTAAGTATTTTTTTTTTAAGTTTGGTTAGTACAGTTTGCACCTACTCAATTATCAAAATAAAGAGAAAACACATCAGGCTTTTTCAATATTTATATAACTTTGTATAGACAAGTTTTTAAAACTAATAAAACTAACTACATACATATTTCTTTTCCGAATTAAAAAAAAAACACTTAGAAAGTGTAAATTCAACGTTTTAAACTCAAAAATAGCATATAATTCCTTATTTTGAAAAAGTTTTTGGCATATTAGCAAATTTTTTTAATTTCGAAATTAAGTTCGAAAAATTCGAAAACTGCTTTTATCTTTAAAATTACTTTATAAGCATAGCAAGTCATGAGGATATTTAAATTATCTGTTTTAAAAATTTCGAGTATATTCGAAATTTATTTCGAAAAATTCAAAAACTATTTTATACCCAACAAATCAAGTTATTTACAAAACGAAACTTTTTGGATAATGAGTTACTTACATTATACTGCCAGAGTTTTAACATATGCGAAATTTTTAGAAATTAAATTCGAAAAAGTCGGTAATAAATTTCAACTTATATAATTAATTTGATGTCAAAATAGACAAATTGAATAATTTTAGTTATTGAAATTACTTATTTTATAATATTTTTTAGCATATTCGAAAATTCGAAATAAAGTTCGAAAAATTAAAAAATAGTTCTTATCCAAAAAAAAGTCATTGCATTCATATCAAATACGTCTATTTTTATTAACTTATTTACCAAGTTTTTAATTATATCTTGAATTTAAGTTCGAAAAAGATGTTGTTTTTAAAATTTTCAAATCTTTTTTAAATTGTAAAACCAGCAACTAGAATTTAAAAAATTTTTATGAGAAATCAAAATTTTGATTAATATCGAATGCTGTTATTTTAATTTTAATCTGGTTAATCTGTGTGAATAGAGGCGTCTGGTTATTGACCTCAACAGAAATTCATTCAAAATTCATTATTTTTTTTTCCATTTGTTGGAATTCAAAAATTTAAATTAATGCCTGTTTCGCCGAGTAAAAAGTCTCTCTAAAAATTCAGTCATAGGAATTGGAGATTTTAAGTCTATACAAAATAATATTGTATGTAAAATCCATTGTCATATTTATTACCGTAATCGATAAAGCAATTTTTTAATTGAGGAGGCGCAAACAAAACATTATTTTAATTGCTGTTGAGTAGCGTCACAATAGATTGTAGACTAAACAAAAGCTTTTCTCAAGACGAATTCAACTAAAACTACAACAATCCAAAAACAATAAAAACAACATAGGGTTTTTGTCATTGCATTGTTAGTGCTTATAGCTCGAAATGTCAACCATTCTTAGCAAAACACTAACAAATCAAAACAAATAAGTTCGAACTGTAAAAATCAGATGCCGTTTCGACACCACTTGTAGTTAATTCGCTTGGCTTGTCTCTAATGCAACATCGCAGTCTACAATTTTAAGCCCCGGTCACGCCTGAACAATTCTGCTGCATCTGCACTTCTCGGGAGTGTAAGCACAAGAAAATGGAGCTAATTCAAGGTGGCTATGAACCCCTTAAAGTAGACCTATACTACAGATACTGCGTAGACTAATGGATAATTTCGAATACAATATTAGAAAAATAAATAAAATGTACGTCGGACTGAGATAAGGTGATATTTCAAAGAGATTTATTTCGGTGAAGGCCTTTGTTCAGTTCTCTTTGTGTACAAACCGATTGCAACAAAATTTGGTGAAATGGTTGCTAAAAAAACTTAAGCTGAATTCTGGCATACTTAGTACGTTTGCGTTAAGGATCTATTCCGGGAGCAAATTTTTATAAGTGCTAGGTAAAATCGTTTGAGAGATTTTCACCGTTTGCAATAGGTATCGTCCTTCAGCTAATATTAAACTGTTTTCAACTCCCCATTTATGGTGGCATTTGGCTTAACAACTCACTAACTGGTTAACGTTGAAATGATAACATTTTATATAGTGAAACAAAAATTCATTTTTTATTTGAATAACTTTTCATCCTTAATCAAGAAACCAATCAACTTGTTGCACATTGTTTAATGTGACCCCTAAACAAATTTTGCTAATTGCAAAAATATTAAACAATAAAAAAATTATCGCAATTTAATGTATCTAATCTGCACAGTCAACAATTTACACACAAAGCCATTCACGCACTCAATCCAAAAACAAGGAGGGGTGTCAAAAAAAGACAAAAAGGTACATGTTCGAACTTTGTGTATTGTTTTCTGATTAGTACTTATAGGATTTCATCAATAAATACATCAATAATTATTTCTATAGCTGCTGCTACTATTGTTGTTTCTTAATTTTTTTTTTTTTTTTGGTGTGATACCTAAACGAATAGGAGAGAGTTTTAGCGAAAAGGAAAGAGAAAAAGGACCTAATTGTCTCCGTGTGTGTGTTTATGAGTATAATTGAGGTGTTTTGTTTATTTTCTAAATTTGTGAAAAATCAATTAAGGGATGAAGGGATGGTTGTTGTTTTTATTGAATGACAAAGACTTGTGTAAATAGAATATTTTGCACAAATAATCATTAAGTGATTTTCGAATCATTTGTTTTTTTCTTTTGCGTTTTGCCAAATCGATTTGTCAACAACTGAAAATTATTGGCTTGTTTCTATTATTTGTTAGCAATTGTTTTGGATGAACAATTGAGACAACAAAAGTGAAAGTTATTTAGTAAATTGGCTATAGATATTTGTATTTGTTGTAACAAAAGGAACAATTGGCTTTTAATTGTTCTAATTAAGATGAACTGAATAAATTGAATTTTAAATGATTTAATGGGGATATAGTGAAAATGGGCAGTATAATGCTCAGGTAGACCGGGTTCTTAATGCTTAATGCCAACAAACTAAAGGAGAGATCCCTTTTGTACCAAAAATAATGCGCACACAAGAAAACATATTTTTCAAAATGATCACCACTAAACAAATTATTTCTACCAAAATTGTTTTAAACATTTTATTGATAGGCAATCATATAATGATAGGCAATCATATAATAGTGATCCGTCCTCCATAAGAATGCAACAAACATATTATGATTGCCTCCGATCATGCTTTGGCTTATAACAACATAGTTATGTCTATAAACATATATGACAAATATTAGTGGCTCTTGAAAAAGAGAACAATGATTTTATTGTTAAACAATTACACAATTATTTGTAGTAAAAATATTAATGTCCCTATTAACCATAACGTGGTTTGAGGCAGCCAGAATATGGTTGCGGCTTGCCAATGGAAGAACTAGTCAACCGCAATTTAGTTCACGAATAGAATCTGTTCAAAAGCAACTTCTCTTATCCTGCCTGAGGAGCTCATTTGGTCGTTATGCTGGGAATCTTCCTTCATATACTGCGAGGTTATCATTAATTAAACTACCAACCTTTAAAATCCGAAGGACTATGATAAATGTGGCATTTTTACTTAATTTGATAAATTGCTATGCCCTCTCCGACTTCCTTCTTCGTAACATAAATTTTAATATTCCACGACGTTTTATCCAACACCTAAGAGGTATTCTCTGCACCTTCCTGTTGTTCAAATAAATTATGCCGATGCTGATCCTTAATTGATGATCGTGTTTTTAAATACTTAATATCTCTAATCAACATTTTTTCGTTCATAATGCCCTTACATAAATTTTTGTAATATATAGTAGTCTGTAAGGATTAAAATCCATAGATTTAATTAAATAAATAACTATATAAAAAAATTAAAAATTTAATCAAGTGAATTAAGTGTTTCATTGTATCAACAAAACTTCTGCAGAAAGTGTTGTTAATATCAAAAAAATTTATCTGCTACTAATAATTTGTTTACTGGTGAATATTTTTTTAAATTTTTAATTAATATCACAAATTTTTTAATTGAAATAAATTTTTATTTTTTCTGTGTAGTCGAGCTTAATTTTATTTTGGGAGAAGATGTAAAAAATGAGCCCAGCTCGTATCCAATTACATTAGAAAAATTCCAAAAAGGTTTCTTCTATCTTTTATTAAATTTTTAGCATAATTTAAATTTAAAAAATATTAAAAATTTTTTTTTAAATTCTTTTCAGGTTTTTTTATACCACAAAAAAAAAACTCAAAAAACTTTTAGTTGTAAACAGGTAAGTAAATTTTATTTATTACTTTTATACTCTTATCTTTTTGAAAAAAAACTCGCTCTTAAAGATTCCAGTTTTCATTTCGTTTATGCCAACGCAACGCAAGAAACTTATTCAAAATACTCAAAAATATTTTCTTTTGTTCCAAATTGTTGTTAATAGTACATTTTCTTTTGCTGCCGCTGCTGTTTCCATTTTACGTTTTAATGTGACTTTTGGGAATTATAAGCAGAATATAGATAAAAACCATATTTTTAAAAACCAATTTTCTGATGCGTATAAAAAAAAATTGGAATTCATATTTATAAAGAAATGCCAAAATAACAACAAGAACTTTATGTTATTTTTTACTTTTTTAGACATAAAAGAAATTGTTTTCTCATAATTTTAAGGATAAACTTTGGCAAATAAATAATTTCTATTTTTGAAGTACATTTGTTAGGGGATTTGATTGCAAGTTGTGTAGGCAAACGAACTGTTTTGAATTTTCTTCTTCTAACTTTAAGGTTATGTTTTTTAAAGGCTTCTTTTTATATTACACAAGGTTATAAAAAATCTTTCAGTGGAGGTATAAACTATATTTATGTATGTATTATTTTGTCATTCCATTTGTAATGTTTACAATAGACATCTTCGACCAAATAAACTGTATACATATGGGGGATTTCATGTCAAGTGACCCAATTTTTATATCGATGTCTTCCGATTTGGATGAAATTTGCACTAAGGTTAGTCCTATTGGATAGTAGTTTAGACACAAATTTTCAAGATCCGTCAAAAAGTTTTTGAGTTAGAGGGGGTCAAAGTTTGACATTTTGGCCATACAGGTGTTCTCTCTCATTCATGTTACTTATTACCTATTGGTGTAAGCAAAATTTGTTCCAAGTATCTTCGATAGCTATTTTGATCAATCTTTTGAAAAAAAATTGTTGGTTTTTACATTTTTTTTTTTTTTTTCTTTAAAATGTTTTTTTTATTTGGAATGCTAATTTTTTATTTTAAAGAAAGCTTAAGTCTTTCTTTTCCTTTAAATAGTGCTGCATATGCTAAAAATTTAAAAACCCCTCGTCTTAGTTAGAATTAGAAATACATACATTCAAACAAGCGACCAAAACTACCTTAAAGGAAAACACATAAACTTTCTTTTGAGCAAAAAAAAAAAAAAAAAAAAAAAAAAAAAAAAAAAAAAAAAAAAAAAAAAAAAAAAAAAAAAAACATTCGGGATAAAAAAAGTTTTAAATTTTTAATTTTAAATAGCTATCGAGCTACTTGGGACAAACTTTGCTACACCAATAGGTAATAAGTTACATGGATGAGAAAGAACACCTGTATGGCCAAAATATGTAACTTTGACCCCCTCTAACTCATCCAAATCGGAAGACGTCGACATGAAATCCCCCATATGTAGGTATATATTCTGGAGGGCAAAATCCGGTATAAAAATAGACAAAATCCGTTGTAAAAAGTGAACCATTACGTATGTGTTCAATTTGATTACGGATGGTGTCAAAATTCTTCAGCCACCTCGTTGTTATTTATCGTCATTTGGTCCCATTCTGACAACAAAATGTTAATATAAATGGCTATAATGGTGTCATCCTGACAACATGTTGTTTTTTTTATTTTTGACAACACACCATTGGTGTATTGACAATATTTAGTTCTTATTTCGAAAACTCATTGTTCCGATTGTACTAATGAATCAACCATTCTGAAAAGAATCAATAAAAAACATTTATTAAACATTTTTCAAACACAAAACAAAAATTGCGAATTATTTTTTAATAAAACAAAATTGCACTAAAATAAACAAATATTTTTGTTTGCCATTAAAACAGATTTTCTCTCAATTCAGCTTCATTTAAATCTTCTTTTTAAAAAAATATCGCAATCTTCGTTCTACATGTCACATTAGCATCTTAAATAAAAAAAAATTAAAACAACCACAAATATCATTTTGTTGGACCCATATAAAGGGTGTCCAAAAATGAGGTATCATTTAGATTTTAATAAAAAAGAGTATTTTTTTAAGATATTAAAAATATTATTGTTTCAGTTTATCACAAATAGGGTTAAAAATTAAAAGCTGTGTCGGTCAAGTATACCCCCTAATGGCTCAGCAGGTTCCCAATCTTTTACCAAAACTCTCAAAAACGGTTTTTAATAAACAGTTATCTGCTCGATAATGTCGTTTTTAAAGCTCTTGAACTACTGCGGGGTTATTGCTGCACACTTTAGATTGATGATTTTCAAACTTTTTTCAAAAGATCCATTGTTTCTCTTGCTGTGTGGCAAGTGGCACCATCCTGTTAAAACGAAATAGTCGTAATCAGTGTTCGAAAATGAACAGAACATTATTTAGCGTTCGGCTTACACACGCAAGAACAATATCTATTTTTTTAGTGAGTGTGTAAATGAACACAACCCTTAATACTGTTTGTAACTATTTTCAAGAAAGAACCGAACATTATATAGTGTTCTGTTCTTCTTTAAAAAAAGAACAATTGTAGTGTAGTGTAGACAAACACTATATTTTAATGTTCTATAATGTTTCTTTTTTTACATTGATAAAGAAATGAACAAACAAAAAATTTTAGCAACGACAGCAGCACGAACCGCTTGTGTGTGTATTGTGTATATGTTTGTTTGTGTAAAATTATTTTGCTAGCTTTTTGTTTTTTTTTCGGATGTGTATTTTGTTTTTGTAAAAAATGTAAACAAACATGAATGAACTGAACCGAACACAATGAAGTTTGTGGTTTTAAAAAAAAAAACCGAACGGAATTAATGTTCTCATCTTTTGTTGGATTAGATAAAAAGAGAATTGTTTTTGCGTTCGAAAGATGACAAACAGGGAAACGTTATTTTCTTAATGATTTTCTATACAAACACTATTAGCGTTTGGGTTTTCCACAAATCTACCGAGCCGAACACTAAGGAGCGATATTACGTGTTTAGTTTCGAACACTGGTCGTAATCATCAATTCTGACACCTCTCTTTTATATAATCATAAATTTGTATGTTCTATATTTTGACCGCTCAATTCCAAAACATGCTCCGTGTACTTATCATCTTTTCAATTGTTTTATGTTTTTGAATTATTGCTTAACTTAAATTCTGTAAAATTTTGGTAATGATCGGCTAACCCAATCGAAAGTTATTTATGAATAAAAAAGTACTTTACAAACAACTATAGAGCGTAAACTTTAAGGGCTTTTCCTGTAAAACCCAATTTTTCGTCTTGATTAAATTATAAATTAAAACTGATTTTATTTTTGATTAATGGTTTTATTGAATAAAAAATTAACTAGTTTTTTTTCTGAAAAATACTGGAAATATTAAATAAGACAGAACTTACCTTTTTTGATCTCGTAGAAATTTTTTCCTGATTACATTAATTTAACTTTTTTAAACATTGTTTTCTTTAATAAATCTTTTCAATAAGTTCTTAAAGAATATTTCCAATCCTATCAACCATTTGTGGTAGTTGTGTTAAGACCAGCCACAAAAAAAACTCTGAATTCTTAATGCTTAAAAAAAAGTTAAGAAATTAAATGAGCCAATTTGTATGCAATTCGTTGTTACAACATTGTAAATCTTTCTTTTTATAAAATCCTCTTTTTCCTTGGATTTTTAATTTTCATGTACAACTGTCTGATTGTCTACAATTAATCCCAGGATTTTTTCCATACTTTTTTTTCCTCACTTACCGGCGAGAGCAAAACAGAAAATAATAAAAACTTATCAATATTTATGGACAGAAATTACAGTTTAATTGCTTTTCGAAAAAAAGTATAAACTAGGAATATCTTGTATAACCGAAACGTAGCAAAGAAGATTAGTTGGGTAGATGGGAGTGCTGATATGAAATAGGTTAAACATTTAAACGCCCACTATTAAACACCCCCCAACAAACACCCACAGCAATAATTACAAATAAAAACAAAAAAAAAAAATATTTTCGAATTAGAAAACAAAGACTTGTAAAGGCAGCACTTAGGAAGTAATAAAGATAAAAACAGCGTCCACTGCTGCTGTTGGCCTCTCACTCCCCTCTTTTTCCCGGTAAAGCAATATTAACATTTAAAATTAGCTTGTAAAATTAATCCACAATAAGACAATATTGACAGGTTGTATAGATAGAAATTAAAGAATTTACTGACAGCAGCAGGCAGTACAGACAAAGTCTGTTTCTCTCTAGCTCTAGCGAAATAAAGCAAGAAACGTGAAAAGAAATTAGAATTAAATTTAAGTATTAAGAAGCAATTAGCTTCTTTTCTTTGTTACTTGTCCTGCAAAATAACGAAAACATAAACGCCTCAGATAAAAGAAAAGTTTAAAATTTATACAATCGTTTTTCTAAGAAAAGCCAACACACTCACAGCCTGCCAGCCAGCAAACTCCCTGTTAAACATAAACCACCATAATTTGAGGCGTACTATATTAATAAAATATGGAGCATATGTATGGTATTAGTTAAGGAAGAACTTGGCAACTTAAGTTTAAAAAAACTTTTAGTTGCTTAGGAAATCTTGTACTTTATCGGCATGGATACCTTTGCAGTAAAATTAAAAATTATAAATAAAAATTAAATTTATTCAACAAAAAAATGAAAAAAACATGTAACGTAAGAGAACACATACAGCAGAAGTGACTTTTCATTATATAATTCCTTCTTGGAAAAAAGAAAATTTAAACGCTTTTCAGCGAAGAAACGTTGTTATTCCCTGTTTCGTGTTAGGTTGAGATATAATGATTCCTACCGGATAACCGATTGATTTTATTCTTTTAAGTACTTTCTCAAAAATAGATTATAATGCTGGCAATATTAATAAATTCAGTAAAGCAGCAGCGCATGACACTATTCAGAAAACGTAGTGTAACGGAAAACAATGCATGCATTGATTGTCTTATACAAATTTAAACTAACAATCCAAAAAGTAGCGAATACCTAACGAATGGTATGAACGATTTAACTAAATGTCTGTACATGTTTCAAGTTGCATTGAACAAAAATCTAACAACATAGTTTCGGTGTTTGTTTGGAAAAGGTCTCAAGTTAAATTGCGAAAATAGTTTCTTTTCTTACGACAATAACAGAAATATTTGTCCAATTCACAAGCTCTGACGTTCAAAAAACACGATTTTTGTTTATGATTTTGTAAATAGACAAATTTGTTGTATCGTTAGTTTTTCGTATTGATAAATGTAAAAAATAAAAAATTTCAATTCAATGTACATTGTTAATTCACATATTTATATACATACGTAAAGTAAAACTAACAAAAATATCATATATAAAAATTTAAATTTACTTATAAATAAGAAAAATTAGTAAAAAAAATAACATAAAATAAATTTTAAATTCATTGCACTAAACTACTCAAAATTTCATACTGCAAGTCTATGAGAAATCAATAGAAGTATGAACAGAACAAGCATGTAACGACATTTTCCATACGATTTGACAGAAAAAACGGGTGACTGCCGTGAAATTAAATACATTTTAATTTTTAAAAATTAAAACAAATATTGATCATACTTTTAAAAATAAAGATGACAGATAATGAAAAAAGATGACACAAATTTTATAGATGACAGCCATTTAAAATAGATGATTTTACTATAATGCTATGTTTATACGACGATTGCCAAACATGCTGTTCATACGATTCATTCTTGTTTCATTTTGACATTTTTTTTGTGTTGTGTGTGTGATTTTATTTAAAACACATTAAAATGTATGTAAAAATTAAAAATATATTATTTAATATCTTTATTAATATTATTATTTTATAATTATCACTTCATTTTATTTAACATAAATTTTTATTTTGACTTTTTTAATTTTTATGATTTTTTTTTGAGAGCTAGTTCAGATAAACTAACGATAATTGTTATTCAAATTGGAGATGATAGTACATTTTTCCTGTTTAAGGCGCCCGTACACGACATATTTTTGTCATCTGACATGTCAAATTTCCCACTGCAAAATACATACATGTCGTGTGTTACCTTTTTAACTTTGCTTCTGTAAAAGTCAGACGCAAAGTCATCTGACAAAATTTCAATTAGAGCGTGCTCTATTTTCTTCTGACAAACCATCTGACATCAGAAAGCTATGCCGGCAAGAAACCGGCAGCGGCGTCCACTATTGACGGAATCATTAGCCGGCTGAAGTTAATTTTTTACAATACCGAGATATGTTTGATCATCTTACCATTGAATAGAATTTATGTGAATATATATATAAAAACCGTTTTATTATAAAATCCTAAGTTGGTATCTTTGAATTAAAAGAAAAAAATGTTAAGATGGCTGAACTATTTTACGGCGCAAATAAAACTTTTCATGGCGACAGCAAGCTATTTTGAAACCGAGCACTACTTTGGTTTCTGCAATAACAATGCGAAAAAAACAGAGACAATGTCAGAAGCAAATTACATGTACGTTTGTGACCGAATATTATAAAGCTTATGTAAAACAGCGATTTTGATAGACATGCACAATTACATGTGACTTGAAAATTTGACATGTCAGATGACAAAAACATGTCGTCTATATGCTCCTTTAGCAGCATGTTTCAAAATGAAACGACCTGTTTCGCTCTCAGAATTTTGTATGGCAAAACATGTTGTTTCAATCATGTTTGTGGAGCAAAAAAGGAATGGGAGGGCACAACACAAATATTGCTGTTCGTGTAAACATGGTATAAAAAAGCGAACGTATGGTCACCTTACATAAATACAACTTTTTTTAAAAAACATAAAAATCAATCGTATAATTAGACAATACTTGTGTATAAAAATTAACAACATCAAATATGGGCATTTCCTGGGGTCGCGAACGTACGTTCGTACGCTTTTGATCTACAAATAATATAGAAAACAAAACTTTTCCTAGCATTTTTTTTTTGCGATTCGATAGCATTTGGGTAGATGTATGTTTAGTGCAAAAGATGGATTTCATCGAGTTTAAGTTTTCATAATAATAGTTATAAGCATGTGGTCACGAACGTACGCAAAATAGAAGTCAACTTTGGCTGACGTAGTGAAATGTAAAAATCTGCGTAATGGAACGGAATATTCAAAAGTGATTAATTTATTTCAAAAGTGTATTAATGAAGGTCTCCATACAGTATTTACAAAATAAAATATCACTTTTGGTTTTTGTTTAATTGGCTTATGTACCGGTCGCGAACGTACGATTTTTCCATATGTTTTTTTATTATTATCACCATGCAGATTCCCATAAATATCTTCAAATTTCCTTAACAAGCAACTTAATACTCACTTTACAATTGATTGTAATGGAGAGATTATGAAGAAAGAGTGTAAACAAAACTTATTTTTTGCATGTAAAATAAGTACATAAAAATGTCTTTAGAAGTAGAAAATATAAATTTTTCCAGTTTCCAGCGCAATTTCCTCAAGTAAAACAGCTGAGATATGCTATGAAACCATTCTTTTATAACAACATAGATTTTTTAATAATAATAAACAATAAAAGACGATGATTATCAACATTTTATTTTTTCATCCTGGTGTACCATTCTGGGGAAATGCCCATATACAATTTTGTATAATTAGACGATTATACAACGAATTATATAATTTATTCCTTTACAAATCATAACTTTAGTGCCGGTTCACACACGTCAAGTTTGACTCGTCAAGTCTTAAGCTTTTAAGTGAGAAGGGTAAAGAGAATGCCATTTCTTTTCCCCTCTTTCCTAAAAACTCAGGACTTGACGAGTCAAACTTGACGTGTGTGAATCGGCACATACTTTTAAATTTAAGCTAGACTTGAGTGTGTAAAAGTTCACTTGTTCTTGCATGTGGCATCAGGTCATTTAATTGTTTTAAGTATTACGACATCACAAAAAGAGATTATTAAGAAGGCAATAGAAAAAATCAATGATCTTGATCTCGCTGCATGTTTTTTTTTGTCGATTAAGGCAATGCAAAAGCAATTGGGTTGTTCACGGAAAACGGATTTTTAGGTTATATGGTTATGTATTTATATTACAGCAACAAAATATATTTAATAAAAATCCAAATACATTTATTTTGTTGTTGTGAATATAACTTAATGTTGGTTTTTAGATTAAATGTGGTCCAAACTTATTTAATTGCTATAAAAATAACCAAATTTTATTGGAATCGGTCCATATTTGACCATAGTTCCCAAACAAACACTAGTCCCGTTAATTGCTTTTAATGCCATTAATTCCTTATTAATGTCTTTTACGATAGCAACCATGTTATGACGGTATGTTGTGCTAATGGGTTTAAAATTGTGGCTAATACCCCACCCTATAATCTCATAATGAAGATATCTAAATAATATTCGGCACAAAGAATTTTTTCATGAATCTCAACCTCATAAAATTATTTTGTTCAGGCGGTTATATGATTGAAAATGGGTCCCAAATAGGCTACAAAAATTGTTTTTGTATATATGGGTCCCAAATAGGATACAAAATTGTTTTTATATACTGCGGTGTAGGGTATCGTATGGTCTAGCTTAATCGATTACACCTTCACGTAGAGAAAAAATATGTTTAAATATGGTCACCTCCAAAAAACTATTTTTATAGAATATTTTTAATATATTATGTTTAATTTAACCATACTATTGTCACCAACAACCATATTATTGTTAAATAAGTCCTCCATCAAGAAGCCACAACCATATTATGGTTGCCTCTAAACATATTATGGTTAAATATGACAATAACTTGTTTTCAAATTAACAATAGTATTTTCCTCTTTTCTAAGAGCAACATGCCAGGGTTAAAAAACAACCATTCTATTATAAGTGTTAAACATATTTTAGTTATAATTAACCATAACATGTTTGAAGGCAACCATAATATGGTTGTGACTTCTTTATAAACAACTAATTTAACCATAATATGATTGTCATTAACAATAATATGGTTAAATTAAACATAATACGTTTAAAATTTTCATTAAAAATAGTTTTGTTGGAGGTGATCATATTTAAACATGTTTTTTCTCTGGGTGTTTTTACGTGTCTTTTGTGTTTTTCTTTTTTGTTAAAGTTTTTTATAAAATAGAATGTTATTTTGATATCAGGTGTTATTTAACTTAAATCGGGTAATTTTCCTACATCTTAAGTGTAATTTTGAATTTGAAATTTAAAAAATCTATAACTTAATCCTTTTTTAGTTTTTGTATTGTTCAAAGTCTATCATTTTTGCTGTTATAATTGATCTTCTACACGAAATAAAAACACATGCGGTTTTAAGTATTTTACAAAAGAGAATAAAAGAAACTTTATTACTAAAAATAGAGTTACCAGATCTCCAATATAATAAGGTTGGTAAATATAAGTGTTGCTTACTACTGTAAATTAATTTTACATTTTCAACATGTATAAAAGGATTTTTTTTGTCTTATGTTCTAGCTTAAAATGAAGTTTGAATCAATTTGTATTTCAAGATAAAGCAATTAAAATTTAAGTGTGAGCGTGTTAGTTTTACAATTTAAAACGTTCTTACTTATTTCATTAAGTGAGTTGACATCATTCATTTTTTAAAAAAATCAATGGGCGACAGGTCGATGACGTGAACACAATATAATTATCCAACTAACAACGTCGATACAAGCAACATCACTTAGAAACACCAACTGATGATAATGACGATAATTATTGTGATGATGGTTGCCATCACCAATATCAGCACCGTTTTATTGATAAAGATAACTACCACCCATCCACCTACCAACCAACCAGTCACCCACAAAACTGTTTTTCTGCTAAAAGTTTGTATGTGCAAATATAGAAATATGTGTGTGTGTGAGATTGCGTGTATCTAATATTGGGTACATTTCTAACGCGGCATTAGATAAGCAAAGAAAAACGTAGACAAAATTAAAAAATATTTAACAATCAATGAACAAATATCGATTCGCTTCTTACAACATAAACTACAAAAAAATGTTATACATTTAAAAATTTATGTGGGTATAAAATTTTTTGGGGATGTGATTATGATACATACATATAAGTTGAAATAGCAAAAAAAAATATGCTTCTAAATGGTCTCGGTCTATTAAAATATTTTAAATCGTTACTGCAACGATATTATTGTTATTGCATAATTTTTAAGGCAAAATGTGCAATGTTACTTAGAAACCACCGTAATATGATTGTGGTGAATTGGCGCGGTTCCAAGCCGAGCACTACTATTCTAAAATGATAAATTGAGTTTGGAGGCAGTCCCGACTGAATTTTCATTATGCGACCAACCCCCTCTAAACTGAGGGCTACATCCGCCCTTGTGGTAAACATATTTTTCTTCTTAATAAGTTTGCAAGGACAATGACTTTTATCAAAGTGACCATACAATTTTTGTTACTTTTAAAGGTTTGACGGCGGACTTAATTGAGCTGTAATTTAAAAAGTCTTAAGTCCGTTTTCACAACTTACTGATAGGTAAAGATAGGATTTTATCGGCCGTATAAAAAGTGTTCCATTACCGAAACTACCTAAAGTACTAAAATCAACGAACACAACAGTTACATTTGAATATGAGTCCAGACAAACGTCCATAATGTTTTATGGTGACAATTCCCTTGTTGCACGACTATTTAAAAGCTATTTGAAATATAATATTGCGCTATTGTCCTTCAAGTTGAGCTGAAAAGGTCAACGGAAAATAGAAAGACAGAAAAAGAAAAACCAGAACAATGTACTTTGGGGCTTAAAGAAGAATTCTTGACAAAAAGTATCAAAAACAGAAGTAAGGAAGAACATGGAAATCAATAGGAATAGATAATAGTTCCCAACAAATTTCGATCTACCAAGTGGAACAATATTTGGTTTAAAGATAGATGTTTGACTATAAACGGCAACCCGCTCTGAAGAGAGAGAGACATGTCGGGGCAACCTATCATATGGTTCGATTTCCAGGTCAGTCAAGAAAGAAAAATGATCAATAAATTTTAATTAATTTCATGTTGTAAAACTCCTTTCTTCATAAAAATAATTTGATGAAAATTAAATTTGATAAACTTTAGACTGATTAAAAATATAAAAATTTGGATTAAGAACCATGAAGAGTTGAATTAAATAACCACATACCAATTATTATACAAAAATTTTACGTTTTAACTCTGTTTTTAGGGTGAAAAATTCCAAAAGTATTAAAAAAATAGGTGTCTTTGGTTTGACATCCCCACTAGAAATCGTCGTGAGGGGTAAAATCGCAAGACCTTGGAGGCCAATTGACAGGTCCATTTGTTGAAATCCACTTATATGTTGATGGTGGCGGTCGCCGTCATTCATATTTTCAAACAAAAAATAATTGTTCATGTGTCGCTTACAATCTACATGTTACGCAGCCCAACAGGAAATAATCGAGAGGTGTCAAATGGCACGAACCTGGTGGTAAACTGACATTTCCATTTCTCGAAATCAACTTATCACCAAATTTTTTCAGCTAATGGAAGGCTGCAGTCGCCATATGGCACCTAGCGAAATCAGTGTGAAGCCACATTTCACCCTAATCAATATCTTTATATTTTAAAACAAAATAATTATTATTAATCATGAAGCGGTAAAGATTTCTATTGACTGTAACACGCGTTTCGACTTTAGTGTTAAAGAAATAAGGTCCGATTGTGCAATCAGAGTGTAAACCGAACCATACGGGGCATTTTTTCTAAACGTAAAGGAATTTTGTTGTGGATTGGTGGCATTCCATATGCGGCGCATTTGTTTCTTAACAACCCATCAAGCCAAATTTGACCCTTATTGCTAAACGTAATTTTGCAATTAAATTAATTTTCTAGGTTAAATTGAATAATTTTATAACGTTGTTCAAGCGTGAATCGTTCGTAAGTTCTATTAAGCTTAAAAACACTCTTTAGGTATGTGGATCTTAATTCTTAAACTTGTCTGGGGCTTGAAATTAGGACATACCCAATGGACATCGAAAAGCCAGAGCTTCTTTTGGTACTATGGCAGTGAGTAGCCGCCGGGAATTTAAAGTTATACCGAAAGCTTTTAAGCGTACTTAGGCCCGTTTTCACAACTTACCGATAGCTAAAGGTAGGATTTAATCGGCCATATAAAAAGTGTTCCATTATCACAACTTTACTTTAACCTACTAGGTAGGATGAACCTTAATTTTATTTATCGCTCACTTTGGGTTAAGTAAAGTTTTAATAATGAAACACTTTTTATATGGCTATCGGTAAGTTGTGAAAACGGGCCTTAAAGAAAGACTGATTTTGCCCCAACTCTAGGGTGAAGTTTGGCCTGATGATGGGCCAAACTATCTTTCCATAAAAATAGACTGTTTTTGGTATTTTAATCAACTAAAAAGATTTAAGTATTTAGCCAAATCGTTTGACTAAAATTTAATTCTCAATAAATTTGAAAATTCCATTTTCTTAAATTGTTTTATAATATTTGTGTTCTTAAATTTTTTTACTTTAAATTTCTTTAAAAAAAATATATACATATTTCTATTTTTGTTTTTAATAATTTCCTGTTCAAATCTTTTAAAAGGCCCTTCAAAAACTCTACGCCCCTTTAGCCATAATAATTATATCACTTGGAAATACCACCTTCCTGTTAAGCATATGAGTAAGTGTTCCATTGAATGTTGTATAGATTTTTTTCGACTTTTAGTGTGTGTTTGTGTATTTTTTTTAATTTTATTTCACATTTAACACAACATTTTTACCCTCGTTAAATTGTTTGCTGTGGAATGGCTGACTGATCGATATCCTTAGTGCAAAAACTAAAAAGAAAAAAAAAATGTTAAAAAAACATGGACACAAAAGCCTGTTACCCACAACCACCCACAAATTTTTTTCTTGCACAGTTTTCTACAAAACATCCCTTAACTTTACACCCCCTCTAAACAAACCTTGCTCGCCTATTTCTATACCCATGTTTACCTCTATGGGAAAACAACGAAAAAAACATGCTCAAAAACTTGCTCATCCGCAAGGAACCATTAAACTTTTTTACAGTATTTTTTTTTTTTGCTGCTTTTTATTTTTGAAAATCCATCATTGAAAAGCAAACTTCCGTACAACCATGTTTGTTTCCATTTCGATTTAGCTGTTGTTGTTGCTTTTTACGATTTTTGTTTGCTTCGTGTTCTGCCTTTCGCTCTTTTTTATATAATTTTCCATATTTTTTTAACGATTTGAATTTTTCACTTGTCTTTTGAGCATGTGTGTGTGTGTGTGTGTGTGTGTGTGTGTGTATATAGACAACTTTTACCACCCCTCATTTGTCCTGAGGGTGGTTGATTTAGATACGACTCTGTAATACTTGAAGGTTGTATATTGTGTTGTGTGGGTAGTACGTTTGTTGTGAGTGAGGCCTCTTTAACATTGTTTTTGTTAAAAAAAAAACACAGTGGAATAAAATGTAAAAAGTGTAATTTAAATTCGGAAAAAAATTAACGTTTATCAAATAATGTTTGTTTCATCCATTGTCCTTGCGATTCAAATAGATTAAATTCATTTGCGATTTAAAAATTACAGTGTAATTACTACGGTATTCATTCGGTAAACCGTTAATCGGTTACTTTTTTTTGTGTTTTTAAATATTTGTTTAGTCTCATATACAAAAGGTATGTATGTGTTTAGAAAATATTTTTTCATACAATATATTTCCTTCTAGCGATACATTCTTAAAATACCGTACAATAACAGAATCTATGGATAAGGAAATAAACTTTTTGCAGAATGTTCAGTGCTGGGGCCAAATTACGGCATTCGATATTGATAAATTTTATTGTAATTTCAATCGATATCGAATGCCGCAATTTGGCCCCTGAACTTTGCCAGGATAACAACAGAAGAAACTCTCGATAGTAACAAAAACAATCTTTTAACAGAATAAACCGAAACAATTAAAAGAGTTAAACGTTTTAAAAAATAAAACAGTAATAATGTTCTGTAACTTTAGTGAGAACTTCTGGTATCGAAAATATGTGAAACAAAATATTCCATCGTTTCTCGAAAAGTGTGTCTGTAACTCATGTCGAAAATTATCAAACAGATTGCATCGTTACGTTATAAATGTCATAACATTGCATTCGAAGCCAATGTGACATTTCAGACGTTGAGAACGTCAGTCACACATATTATTGACAGCGACCAAAATTTACTAAAATTGAAAAATTTTAAACGACGGCTATACCAAATACTGTAAAGTACGACTTTAATGTTTGTTGTTTGCAAGCAAGTTTTGAAAACATTCATACATTTTATAAAAATTTTAAAAGCAAAATACTTAAACAATGAGAAAATGTGCCAAGAACAAAATATTATTGGTATTATTTTCAAATTTATAATGGGATTTTTAGTGTTGAATTTTTTCTCGCCCCGTTTTTATTTGTGAGTTTATTTGACAGTTCAAAGCGGGAACTTTCTCACAGAAATTTTGCAGACACACTTTTTCTGTAAATTTTGGCGAGTAATTTCCTTACGTGGCAGCTAATACTCGCCAAAAATGTTACAGACGCAGTTAAGTGAGAAACAAATTTGTTTGTTTCAATTTATGGAATTTTTGTTTCATTTCTCACATTTCAATCGAAAAGCTTTTCGACGCAAGAGTTACAGAACATGGGCACAGGAATCTAATGGCATAATGGATGATATAATATATTTAGAGAATTCCAAAAATAGGACTGAGAAATAAGATATTCTGTATTATTGGTTGCTTTCGAGTTCTTCAACGTTTTCAATAAGTGAAAGAATTTTTTCCAAGTCAATTTTTATCGAAACTAAAGAAAAGAATCGCTTAAATCCTAAACATTTAAACCAAATTATTTTTTTAATAGATTATTTTATAAGATTTCCTTAAACCATTGAAATAACTTATAAAATTATCTAACATGTATGACATATTTATGAATTTTTTTATTTTTTTTTTTTTTGCTCGTCTTAGTTCAAGAATTGTTATGTTTAGGCCAACCAAAAATAAGCATTTGCTTTTTTTTTTTTGGTTTACAAGATAGAATGTTTTTGATTGAACAGAAATTCCGATCATAAAAAAATTTTCACTGGTTAAATGAAAATTTTCGTTGTCCAAATGGAATTTCTATAGTTATAATGAAGTATTTTCGTTAAAATCGATTCATTGGATTTCGTAATTACGTTAAAAATTTTCATTGGATATATGAAAACTAAAGTTTGTCCAAGTTAAACAAAAAATTTTAATTGGGAACATAAAAAACAATAACAACAAACAAACATAACTATATTCATAAATTAATACAAAATTATAGTTTCCTTAAAAAAATGTTTAATTGTTAATTAAAAAATGTAAGATTTAATTATTTCATACATCTAAGGTTATATGCCATTAAATTTATGAAATCAAACATTTTTTTATAAAAGCAACATATTTCAATAATTGCCTTCATAAATTTAAATTTTCATTATGACAATAAAAATGTCATTATAGTAATGAAACAAAAACTTTCAATCCACTTTCAATCAACGTTGTTATTGTTGTTATGGACAATTCAATCTCATATTTACGCTCTTAATTGAGTAAAAAACATAGTTTTTTTATCCAAAAACTACACTGCCCCGGTAGGTTAGCTGGTAGAGAGCTGGTCTATCAGCACCGAGGTAGCGCGATCGATTCCCGCCAGAGACAGAAAAAAATAAAATAAAATAAAAAAACAAAAATAAATAAAAAAAAAAAAAAAAATAAAGAAAAATTTTTTTTTTTTACTTTTTTGAAAGTATTCATCCAATGAATAACATTCATAGATCTAATGTAATGTTTCATTAAATACATTTTAATGAAACAGGTTTCATTGATCCAACGAAGCGCTGCATAGGTTCGTTTTTAATGCAAATTTTCATGGGATTAATGTCAAAATTCATTGGTATTCTGAAGAAAATTTTTTCAGTGTATGGTCGGGCTTGACCGACTATACTTTCTTACTTGATTTTTATGTTACTTTTTCTTAGCGGTGCTGTAACGTACTTTTTATATTGTTGTTCATATTTTTTATGTCTTTAAGGTTTAAATATTAAGCCCTCTATCAACGTATGTATTTTATTATTTGCTTGTTTAAGTTCTTTTCTCTCGTAAATTCCATAGCTGTATTCTAACGATCGAATTCCTTAGTTACACAGTCTTTTTTATACAATAAAACTCTTTCTGTAAAGTCTTTTTACCATCATAGTTTGTAACTCTTAAATTCTTTTAAATTTAGTTTTTGTATAAAGGAACGTCTGTTAGTTCCCCTTCTCTCTGTTATTGGTAGAGTAACTTTTTTTTTTTTTTGCTTTTTTAATATAGTTTTAGCAGTTAAGAATTTCTCTGTTTGTATTGGAATGAAAGTGATTTGCGGAACCAAATATTGTCCATTTCTGCAAATTTTGGGTTTTTACACGAAGTTGTAACAAAAGTGGAAACAAAAAGTCTTTCATTAGTTTTCCAAGTGAAGGTAGTTATGGACACCGTAAGAAAAATGCCCGGTGTTCCAGGGGATATATGAGACAAAGTTAAAAAAAATTTAAATAAGATTTATTAAAAAATGAAGGATTTTCGCTCCTAAGAGATATTTTGGGAGGCAAACGGAATTGGGAGTCCAATCGTTTAAAATATACTTCAGAGCGAATCTGTAGGCATAGGAAGACGTATGAAGAACTTTTTCTATGTACAAGAACTTGCTGACTCCAAATAGACATAGTTTTCTTTTCGAAAATTTATTGCACCAACTTATAGTTTACTGTCACAACGTATTTAACGAATAAAGTGGAATATAAACAATACATTTGAATTGCTTTTTTTAATTTTATGTTTTTAAACGCTTTTTTTAAAAGCTTAAAACTGTTTTTTAGTGCTTTTTTTGGTTGCCCTATTTATGTTATTGTTTTATTTTACTAATAAACACAAATAATAAACCACACTACGTCACAAATTTTCAACAAAGTCGTGACCAAACGAATCTTATAGCTAATCTTTATGAAAAATTTTCCCCTGAATCCGAATATAAAGTCAGAATTGTCAAAAGTAGAACAGTTTTTGAGATATTTAGCCGTTATTTGTGTTTTCAAAAATTTTAAACGGATTTTATATTTCTTTCTTTTTAGTGAAAGGTTATAAAATTTCTAAAATAACCATGGATTGCTAGTAAAGATTGGTCAAGAAATGACAGAGTTACAGGGGAGGGGACAAAAGTTCAAGCTTCATTGAAAATGTTATGATTTTGTTTAATTTTGCTCTTTTTTGAAGTTATATTTTCTAAGCCTATTATTTAAAAATCTTAAAGTTTTATTGCATGCGACATTAGATTATTTTAATATGAACATTTTGCGCCCAACAAGACATAGATTAGTACAAAAATGACAAAGCTATAGAAGATTTGGAAAATAACCCACATTGAAATTCAATAGTTTTAAGCTATTTTTAATATTTATTGTTGCTTGTATACAGAAAAAATTATCCAAAACTTTTCACCAATTAAAGCATTAATCAAAAATATAATCAGTTTTAATTAAAAATTTAATCAAGTGAATTAAACGTTTAATCAACTGGTTTAATTATTATTATTTGGTTAAAAAAAAGAGCAAAATTGAACGAAATTGTCAAATTTATAATGAAGTTTGAAATTTTGTCCACTATAACTCTGCCTTTTATTGACTCATCTTCACAAGCGACCCATGGTTATCTTAGAAATTTTATAACCTTTCATTAAAAGGAGGAAATACATAATCCGTTTAAAATTTTGGAAGATATTTTCATTTCAGTCAAATAATCTTTTTTAAAAACACAAATAACGGTTTTTTTGGAATATCTCAAAAACTGTTCTACTTTCGACAATTCTGATTTCATATTCGAATTCAGCGGAATTTACATAAAGATTAAGTGTCAAATTCATTTGGTCAAAGAACTGTCACGTAGTGCATTTTATGATTTTTATTTATTGAAAACTTGATTAATCGATTAACCAATCAAGAATAAAATCAACCGATTAAACCAAAACCTCGGTTAATTAATCGAGCGATTGACCGATTAAAGCAAAAGCCCGATTAATCAGCTGACAAAACAAAACTTAATTTTTTCTTGCATCGCCGGGTAAAAAGCGTTGTATATATCTTGAAGCGTATAGTAGAAGAAATGTATGAAAAGCACGCAATGCCTTCGGTCGACATCGCTGCTAAGAATCAATATAACTTTCTTGTCAAAAGAAATAAGATTTTAAATAATAAAAAAAAATTAATAAAATAAATAGAAATTGTAGAGTGTTTAGTCATAGCAAGTATTTTGAATCATTTAGAAATCAGCTACATGAGAAAAAAGCATAAAAGCTCATTTTCGAGCAAAGGGTACCCTACCGATGAATCACCTGAAAGAATCATTTGTGATACAATTTTCTGATTTCTTTTTCAATCGCTCTTTTATAATAATAATTAATCGTCGATCTTACGAGGAGCATATGACCTCAGGAATCGCTCTATTACTTGATCAGTTTTAAATTTAAAATATTTAGAAATCATTATTTGAACATTTGAATGAGTCATATATAAATCCTTTTTCAATCCTTCAAGTGATAAATCAGTTTTTAATCACCAAAAGTAATCTGTAATCTGAGGTGATTTTTACAAAAAATTATCACTCATATAATGTATTTAGCATATATGCTACCTGGGGAAACACAGAAAAAATTATATATTTCAGCTGTCAACAAAACCTATCTCTATAATTGAATTAAAGCCCAACTTTAATATTAATAAGCTGGTTTAAGCAACTAGGGGAAAACATGTAAATCATATGTGTCAAGCCCTATCGAACTGAAGGAATTTTTTGTTTAGTTTTATGAAACTTATTTTTGCTGAAGCAAAGTGCGAAGCTGTTCGCACATTTCGTACAGAATCAGATATTTTTTATTTTGTTTTTTGTGAGGCTTTTCGTTAACTTTTGATCATGCATAATATAGTTGGGTATTTAGTTGTTGTATTTTGACATGTATGAATTTTGAGAGATTTTTTGGAAGATCATTTATAAAACATAGATCTATTTTTTTAATGATCTTTAATCTATAATTTTCCTATAACAATTAATAGAAACAAATTCCTATTTATCATATTTTTTATCTTCTGAATACATACATGTATATTTGTTCAAAACTGTACCACTGTACCATAGAACAGCAGCAACACATTGTTAAGGTATAAGTTGGAGTATTACTTTTTCATACATTCTAAATTGCGCGTTATTGTTGCTGTTGCTTAAATGTATGTATGTGTGTGTGCCTGTGCCTGTGTGCGTTTATGTATATAAATGTTATTGAGTTTTGTATGGGCTTTTAAGTATTTTTGATTACATTTTTTCCAATTTTTATGAAATAAAAAGAGAAAAAAACAGAAAATATTGTTTATAAAATCCATTTGGTATGTTGTTAGTGGTAACAGTTGACTGGAGATTAATTTGTTGTTTTTTTTTTTTTTGTTTTTCTATTTTATTTTAATGAAAATATGAATTTACTGTTTTTTGAGGTTATAAATGCGTTATAAGTTGTAAATTTTAAGAAATTTGTTCATAGAGAAGTTGAAGAAATAAGCTTATAAAATTTTATTGTGATTTAGAAAATTAGTTTTAGAATATATGTTTTAAATCAAGGAATAATAGGCACTTTACTGTAGAAAAAAGAATTGAAAAGGGGAATAATTTCGCGTAGAAATCGCAACCTACAAAATGATAGATTCACTTCACTCACTTCTAAATAGCAACACGAAAATTTTGTAATTAATTTTACTTTTTGTTATTTCTTTTGTATTCTCTGATTTGTGCAAATTCGTATTAAGAAAACATCTATATAATTACATATTCTCGTTACATTCTCGGGAAATGATATACAACTATGATCCCAACCTTGTCTCGGCCCTTAAATTCTAAGATTCCTAAAAGATTGCATCTGACGAGAAAACAATTTTATATTATTCATATGTATATTTAACTTCTTATATTTCTCTTCTGAATTTATATTTTAAGCACACGAGTCCTATTCGTTAAAAATGTTTAAAATCCTTTTTAAATTTGCATCTGATGGTTTTGCGAGATTTCAAAGTTTTTCATTTCATTTAAGAGTAAATGAACAATCTACTAATAAATGCTTTTAAAAGAATTTTTTTTCGTTTTCACTTTTTATCAAGATTTAAATCATTTCTAATTTCTGTTACTTTAGCCAAAGGTTTTTATGGTGTTTTCTTTTTTACAAAAAATGTGACATTTTATTTTAAATAATGCAATTTGGTGTCTTTTTCCTAAAAATTTTGCTTCCGAAAAGGATGAGTTTTTTAGAATAAAACAAGCAACCCTTTTCGGGAGCAAAATTTTTAAAAAGCAGACACCAAATTGCATTTTTTTAAAATAAAATGTAACATTTTTTTGTAGAAAAGCAAACACCATTAAACTTACTACACAGAAAACATTTTGCACCAGTTAAAGCATTAATCAAAAATAAAATCAGTTTTATTTAAAAATTTAATTAATATAACCAATTTAATTTAACGTTTAATCAAGTGAATTAAGCGTGACAATATTAATTTGCACCAGTAAGCAAATTAATAATATTAATTAAACGTTTAATTGACTTGATCAGACGCTTGATTCACTTGATTTAAAGTTTTATTCACTTGATTAAATTTTTAATTCAAACTGATTTTATTTTTGACTAATGCTTTTACTGGTGCAAAATTTTTTCCAGTGTACCAAGATGAAACTGTATCTAAAATATCCAAGGAAGTCCCTCAATTTTATAATACTCATGACAAATAAATCGTTTATTTAAAAAACAAGTCATGTGAACAATTTTGCATTTTGTACAAATCGAAAAAAAAATCCTAGCAGTCTTCAAATTACTTTTACAAAGAAAACATATATTTTCTCCTATGAAAATAATCCATTTCTGTTACTGTTAGATATTGTTGTGTTAATTTCGTACGAAATATTCTAATTTTATTAGCGACTTCAAAGGTGAAATGAAAAGTTAACTTTATAAAAAGTTTAATTTTATTGTCATATGTCAAAAATTGAGCGCGATTAGATGAGTGGGCGTGATAAGTGTAACATTTTTCAAATTTGATGCAAATAGAATGGTTAATAACACAAATGATCTGTCAAAATTGGAGAAGTGGGCGTGCCGCAAACTAGAATTCTGTTTATCTGGAGAACAGCACTGGCTACAATTTACATACAAATTTGGTTAAAAAAGCTTCGTAATAAATGCACAATATCTGTAAAAAAAAACAGTGTGCCTTATTGTAGACATATGCGAGGCACCTTCAATACAAATAAAATATGGATTTCTGTGTAACTCAAACACATTTCGGAATTCTTATTATTGACTAAGTAGGTCTAAAACAGAAGTGGGCACAATTAAAACTGTGCTTGTATTGATGTTTATAAGTATTAGTGAGATGGCAGAATTACCCACCAAACACAAAGCCAAGCGTTTGAAATATAATGGTGCATTGTATTTCTTTATTTAATATTTTACGCATTTGAAGTAAAAAAAACATTTTTTTAATAGTTAAAAAAATTAAAAACCATATTCATTTATGTAAAACAAAGGTTCAAAATATGTAAGCATCCGCTTCATGTGCATTCGTTGCTGTCTCATTCAAAATGAACTTGTTTAAAAAAAACACGTGTGTTTGCTGGGTAAATTCTCTTGAAAAAAATACAAAAAATATAAGAAAATGTGTCTCATCAAAAACAAAACTAAAGAGGCTAAGAATACGTGTGAAATCTCTCAGCACAATTTTGCTATGGAGCGCCCACCATTGGTCTAAAACAAATATCTGTTTATTTTTTGCTCACTTAATTGTTATAATTGTGTCTATATTCAATAATAATAAATATTAAAGTTCAGATCAATATGAAACAATTCCACGTCTATGCAATAAACTTCTTCGGAATACTAGTGAGAAATGAGGGGTATCAAAAATTAAGTAAAATACTTACTGTACATATGTTAAGTGCAAAAGGGCGGATTTCTTCTAGTTTAAGTTTGCGAACGTACGCAAAATAGAAGTCAACTTTGGCTGACAGTAAAAAGTGATTAATTTATTTTAAAAGTGTGTTAATGTAGTTCTCTATCCAGTAGTTACACAATTAAATATCTATATTGGTTTTTGTTTAATTGGCTTATGTACCGGTCGCGAACGTAAGATTTTTCCATATGTTTTATTATTATTATCACAATGCATTTTCCCATAAATATCTTCAAATTTCCTTAACAAACCACTTAATACTCCATTTACAATGAAGTCTTTATAAGTCTTTAGAAGCAGCTTAAAAAAAATATAAAATTTTCCAGCTTCTAGCCCAATTTCCTCAAGTGAAACAGCTGAGATATGCTGTGAAACCATTCTATTATTAAAACATAGACTCTTTTTATGATAATATGTAAACAATAAAATTAAAGGTATTCGTTTAATTACCTCAATGTGGTAGTTCAACGTATTCTTATAATTAGCTCAACGAGGCAGTTAAGCGTATTTGTTTAAATGCTTACCCCGCATAATTATCCAAAAATACTAGCATTTTTGGCGAGGTATTTATCCGTGGAATACTTTATTTATGAGTTTTATTAATAGTTGAGCACTATTATACCACAACAAGTGTTTAATAAATATACATATATGTATATCCCATTGACTTTAATAATTATTATTTTTTTTTTGCATAATTTTTTGCATATTGTTGCATAAAATTTAAAGGAATAACAAAAGAAAAATTTATTAGAAATGAATTTTTAAAGCTACTGATAGTGTTTTTTTTTTTTAATCGATTTCTATCACTACCGAATTTTATTGTTTTGGCAGACAAAACTTACTTCTTTAATTCCGTTTTATTTTTTTTTTTAGTTGAATTCGTTTTAAGTCTTAGTAAATTATATATGTCAAAAGTAAATTTCAGAAAGGCTATGAAAAAAACCAGTAATGAACTTTTATTTCTGAAAAAAAATCACAATTATATCTGCAAAATAAAAACTTAAAAGTATTAATTAATTTTTTTGGCAAAAAAAATATAAACAAGAAAAAATTAATTAAAGGGCTTATTGTAAGAGCATTACACAGAAAAAAAAATTGATTTTAATTAAAAAAAAAAATATTTAAGCAAATTAAGAGTTTCAATTTATTGTTTAATTCACTTGATTAAACATTTAATTCACTTTATTAAACGTTTAATTCACTTGATTCAATTTTTATTAAAACTGATTTTTTTTTTTTGATTAATGCTTTAATTGGTGAAACATTTTCGAGAATTTTTTCTGTGTTGTACTTAAGCCACCCGAACTGAAAAACTGGTTTTATGTGACTTCTTTCTATAAAAAAGTATATTTCCAAAAATAACTTCAACCGCAAGCACTTTTAAGTCAAACGTTTACTCTTCGCATATAGATGGCACATATTTTGATTTACAAAAAAAATTTTTTACTATTGGCACTTCGTTTATTAGCAAAATAAAAAACACATATTTTTATTATTTTGGGGGGAGGGGGATTTACCGTTCAGCCCTAGATCCGCCCTTGTACACGACACAATATCGACATTCTTAGAAGCAAACTACAATTACACAAGATGGGATGCATAAAAGCGGTAAATTCTTACAACCGGTCTGCACATTAGCGATAAATATTGTAAAAAAAATTTTATGCAAAATATTAAAATAAAAAAAAAAAAACAAATCAATTAAATTCTTTTTTTTCAGAGAATTAAAAACTATTCTATACAATGTTAACGAAATTGCCTATAAATTAAAATTTTAAAAGCAATAAACTCTTTATGTTTTCCCTAAACTCTTTAAGTTTTGTTATGCCCCAAGGGCGATCAATACAATATTTAACACCTTAAACATGGCATGTGATCTGAAAAGATACAACAACGACTAAATTATGAAGCACTAAAAGCTAATTTATGTCCCTAGAAACACTTAAGTAAATTGTGCGAAAGAAATAATTAAAAACAAAAAACTTGTTTAATACCATTTCCACATTTGTTAAATGCATTTTAATTTTTCTATAAAATTTTATTTAATAAAAAAAACAAGATTTATAATTTATGCACATGATACATCTGCAGTTTTGTTCCACAACTCCTGGAGTTCTGTTCTGCTTTGATGAGTTAGAAGAAGAGAATCAGTATGTGGTGAGAGCAACAGGAATAGTTTTCAATGCAAAACTTGACTATGACTGTGACTATCGCTATGACTATTTGGTGGCTGCCAGTCAGGCAGCTGCTATTTAAGTTATTTTTTAATTACTCCAACATAAAATTTTAATATTTATTTTGTTGCAAATTTTTTATCGTTTGTTTTTTCCTTAGTTTTTTTTCTTTTTTGTAATTCTATACGCATTTACTTGGTTGTGCGAACATTTTTGTGTGGCAACTAAAAATGCGTTAATGAAATCAATTAAAATGTTTTTAAAATAATTAAAATATTAATTTATTATGTGCATAATTACAAGTTTATTTATGTACAAATATGTACGAGAATAAATTGTTTGGTTTTTTGTTCAAAGAGTATTTAATGTACGAGTCTAAAGGCCAAACCAAAAAATTTTAATACATGACGAATGTTTATTAAAATGCAAAACCTTATACGTGTACAAACAAACAACATTATTGAAGCTTGTAAGAAAAGCGCACATTGGGTCAGATAGTAAAATGTAAGAAAAAAAATATTTACAGATAATTCATAGTTGTTCGAAAATGGCATAGAACATGACTTGGAGTTTTAGTTCACGGAAGAACGAAAACCTAACTGCGCGTAAAATTTAAAATTCAGATCATAAAAAAAACTTGTATATGATTTTTATTGTATGTACATATTTATATATACATAGTTTTTTCAATTAAGTAGTAGAAAAATGAATTAGGCCAAAAAAGACACCTTCAATATCACTGGCTTAGATAGGGTTGCCAGGTACCAAAAGTCAAATAACTGGACAATAGAAAAAAATCACCTGGATTTTGAAAAAATAACTGGACAATTTGAAAAAACACTTAACTATAAGAAAAAATAAAATTTTACTTCCGATTTAATTTTGCAATAAAAAACAAGTAAGAAAGTATAGTCGGTCAAGCCCGACCATATGATACCCAGCACCACAGTACTTAAAAACACATCATGCTTATGTGTCCATATAAATATGGATTTCTCTATGTTTAAAAACTTCATTAAAATCGGTTTGAAAGTTTGTGAGAGGCAGAAATTGCCCCCTACATCCCCTTGTGGTCCTATTTTTGAAAAACTGTATAGCTTATGTGTCCATATAGATATGGATCTATCCATGTTTTAAATTTCATTAAAATCGGTTTGAGAGACAAAAATTGCCCTTATCACACCTTGTGGTCCTATTTTTTTAAAACTGTATAGCTTATGTGTCCATATAGATATGGATCTATCCATGTTTTAAATTTCATTAAAATCGGTTTGATAGTTTCTGAGAGAAATATATTTCCCCCTATCTTCCCTCGTGGTCCTTGTGCCAATAAGAACCTATGACCCAAATTTTATCAAGTTATCTCCAAAGTTGCGACCTGTACTTTGCGCACAAGGTTACATGGACAGCCAGCCAGCCAGCCAGCCGGACGGACATCGTTAGTTCGACTCAGAAAGTGATTCTGAGTAGATCGGTATACTTTTAGGTGGGTCTAGCACGACTATTTTAAGGCGTTACACACATCAGCCCAAATGCATAATACCCTCTCCACTATTGTGGTGTGGGTATAAAAAACTTTTAAAAAGCAAGGAAACGTAACACTTAAAATTAAGTCTTATACCATATTACAAAATTATAATCAGGGCGAATTCAATACAAGTGGCAGCGAAAAGCCTGCTGACTTTGACAGTTCGAGCCAATTTGTTTTGGTTTCATAATATTATATTTATAAATAGTTGACATTTCGAGCCGTAACATCTGCTTTTTCTTAGTTTTTGTTTTGTTGTAGTATTGCTGCCACCGTTTATTTAAATTCAACTTGGTATATAATTAATTAAATCAACAACATCAACAGCAATGTTATGGATCGAGTGAATTTGAAATCAATGGAGATTTCCAGTTAAATCTTTGTTAAAATTTTTATTTTCAGATAAGTTGTAATGAAGATACATAGTATGAAGTATATAAAACAAAATTATTTAATGAACTTTAAACACTGGATCGTTTTTAAAGTTTGTTCGAGTTTGATTTCACTCGAATTCGATTTCCCGAACATGGCTGATAACTTTTTGTTAAGCCACACATATATTTTTTGTATTCTTATTTAAGACTTTAATAACTCTATTACTTTAGTTGTAAGCAAAAATGTTTGAAACATTTTGCAACTTTCATCAAAATTTAGTCTTATAAAAATTGTATCCTTTATTCGGTCATATGAATGGATTCTTGTGAATTAAGATTATCAGAAGTACCTTCCATCTATGCACAAGAAGTATTGCTAGTTGGCATGACAAGCAAGATCAATTTATATAAGTTTAGTACGTTATTTTTATCGCATTTTTGAAAAACTGCACCTCTCTTTTCTTTACTTACAATTTTTTCTTAGCATATGATTTTGTTCTAAACAATAATAAATATAATTAATAAAAAAAGTAATTTTTCAAAATTAAAAAAAGGTTTTTAACTGGACGAATTGTATTTTAGCTGGAACCTGGACAGCACCCAAAAAAACTGGGCAATCAAGGCCTTCAAGGCCGTCTGGCAACCCTAGGCTTAGACCATATTAAATAAAACAGATTTGCATTTAAAATTAATAAAATAAATAAATGTTTTTTTTTTTAATCCGATGGAACTTACGAAAGGGTTAGCTGTCAAACAGCGATCACTTCTTACCATTTTTGATCTGTATACTCTGGCAAATAATCATGAGTAGATTCACACTTGAACAACGCTAGCAAATTATGCAAATTTACTTTGAAAATCATTAATTTACATTTTTTAAAAGTGAATAGTTTGACATTGACATTCGTTTAAATTTTAAAAAGTATGAGTGAACTGGTAAGAAAGTGTGTGGGCATTTGATCCAGAGTTTAAAAAACTGCAGTCAAAACCAAAAACTGTCGAACGAAAAACTAAAATTTGTGTACAACTTTTCGCTTTTTTAGTTGGTTTGTTTTGGCCAATGATATATGAAGAGGTGGAAGAAATGGCATTTTTCTACCTTGACTGCAGTTTTTTAAACGCTGATTAGATCTAAAAATGCAAAATTTGATCGTCTAAAATACAAAATTGGCAATTCTTTAGTTGAAAAAAGTAACAAAGGGAATAAAAGTACGCAGGTACACATTAAGAAAAAAAGTAACAAATTTTGTTTAGAAGTAACCAAAACGGCAACCTATCAGCGTTCACATCAGCACCGAGGAACAAATAAGCCGGTTTAAGGGCACATAAATCGTGTATTGACCATGTAAATTGAGAGTTATGTCAGTAGAGTGGCGATCATCTCTTTACTTATGCTATGTTAATATCGATATGCTAGATTACAATGTAATATGGAGCGCATTTATCCGCAAGGGTGTTGCTGGGAAAATAATCATCTTAATTTAAAATCTATATCACCAGGTTTGCTGCCATGTGAAGAAATTAAGCAAAACAATTATGTCGGTATAGGCGTACGTCAGGTCTGTATGTTATCCCCACTACTTTTCTACATCGTACTCGACACTATAATGATTAAAGCGATGGCTGGAGTTGGAGGCAGTACCTGGGGTCTGCTTGGTAGCTTAAGTGACCTTATTATGCTGATGATATGTATATGTGTTATGACACGTAGTTTCGATGATTTGACAGACAAGCTACAGCGGCTATCAGAATACAGAACACAATATCTGTATATGTATATTTGCTGCGGCTTAAGGCGTTTTTTTATGATTCCCCAGAGTGGGCTATTACAGGCCAAATTTTACTACAACAGCGGACTTGGATTCATAAATTTTATCGTACTGAACTGACTTTGCTGGATTTTAATCCCAAACTGCTTAGGAGAATATGAAACAATTTCAAACCACACTTTTTCTTTTTTGTTAAGTCTTTCGAAACAGAAACAAACAGACGTAAGTTAATCGACTTAGATTTACTAAAGGACGAAGGACACATATGTTTTATGGGGCAAACTTAGTAACCTTTCCTTATTCGCCACTAGTAGTGTTGGATGGTATAAAAAACCTTTATTATACCCCTTCTATGCTACAGCAATGTAAAGTTTTATTTAGTTCGTTTAACAAAATTGTGTCTATATTCATAAAAATAAAGGTTTACAAAACAAATTTTCAATGAAAACTTCTAAAAAAATGTAATAATCGTTTATGAAGACAGGGGTTATTCTTTAATTCTAAAACTATTTAAATTATCTGTGTTCGACTTATTTTTGTTATTAATTCCTCTTTAGAAAATATTTTTTTTAAATATTAATAACAATAACACACCTAAATTCAACCCTAAATACACTTTCGATCTTATAGCCCTACAAAAAAAAAAAAAAAAATTTTTATTATTTATTAAAAAAAAACCAAATTTTTATTTCACTTCCTAAACGTTTCTTTACAATTTTTCACTTTCAACAATTAAAAACGCACATACAAATCAGAAATCCAAATGTTAAGAATATTATTTATTTTTATCATAATTATTTTTATTTTATTTAAGTTTTCTCACATTTCGGATGCCAGTATCAGTTACTGAATTAAAGACGACAAGGATCAAAAAACCCCAACCCCTAAAACAATACAATGCAAACAAGCACACAATCACTGTGACAGACACACACATTAAATCCTTTTTTTTTTTGCTGTTTATTTTTTGTAGTTTTTATCAATTTGACATGAAATTTCTTTTGAAAAAAAATTTTTTTTCCTATTTTTTGTATTAGAAAAAAGTGGAAGTGGTAGGGATAGAGATAGAGAGAAGCAAAAAACTAATTTGCATATGTTTTAAATCTTTTTTAAAAAAGAGCGTTTTTTTGTTTACAGACGTTTTTTTCTATTAAAAAAAAAAAAAATTCTACAAAAAATTCATTTTTTTAGATTGAATTCTCATAAAAAATGTTGTTTATCATTTTCGAAAAGTTGTCTGTGTGTTTTTTGTTCGTGTTACGGGTGTATCTATTTACAAAGATTAATGTGCCGTGCATCTGCATGGAAATTAGCTGGGATATTCAAATATATTCAATTTCACTTTTGTCTATTTCTTTTTCTGCAGTTGTAGTTTCACTTTTTTTTTATTATTTATCTGTTTAGATTTTGTTTGCTATTGACTAAAATCCTTTTTTTTTCTTACTGATTTTGTTGTTTTTTTTTTTGTTAAGTTGTGCCTCAGGTCTGATTGTTTATTTATTTGGCATATGTTGGGATTTTTTTTAATATTTTTTCATCCTTGCTTTAATTAAGAGTAAAATAGTTGATTCATTTTTGGGTATAAAAAAAGTTTGAATTAAATGATATTATAAACAGTTAATGGCATGTTAAAGATTAGAATACAAACTGAAATTTTGGGTGCGTTTGAAAATTTTGGGAGCCAGCTGTGTTACACCGAGCCACACAAGCGAGCGGTGTGGAAAAGGTAATCCTTTTTGGCAGAAATACTTGTTATTTTCTGAGTTTTATATTTTTGCCAGAGTTCTTATTTTGTTGTTGGTTTCTTCTGACAGTCATGAAAGTCAGTTATTATTATTATTATTTTTTTCTAATTAACTTTTGGCATTCTGGGGCCATCAAATAAGGGATTTATTAAAACATTAAACAAAGTCAAAAAATTAAAGTGGAAGTGATATTAGAATTAGGAAAATAATCGGAACATAATAATTATTACTGCCAAAAAAAAAAAAAAGAAATTTTCCTGCATAAAAATAAAAAACTATTTAGAAGCATAAGATTTTATAGAAATAAAGTTAATTAAATATTTAAATAATCTGCTGATAGCAAAATTATATACATACATTATTTAATTTTAAATAAATTTCTTAAAAGTTACACATTAGTATAATGTAATACTGCAGAAACATACATGGCTTTGTAGGCATAAAGAGGCTTATTAATACCACATTTGTAACTGCACTAGGATTTCACATTTTTCGGACTTTCTGTTAAAAAATGCTTTTTCAATTTCTTATAAAAAAGGATATTTAACGTCGCCCATTACACTGGTTCACAAATTTCCAGCAAAGTCGTGACCAAATGAATCTGACACCTAATCTTTATGTAAAATTATCCGCTGAATCCGAATATGAAGTCAGAATTGTCAAAAGTTGAACAGTTTTTGATATTCCAAAATTTTTACCCACTTATAACTACAATTCGAGTCGGAAAGAACCCAACCAATTGTAGAGGGATGTAAGAAAAGATAAACTCACTGTTTATTGTTGGTGTTTTGTTTAAGCTTTGATATTGTTAGTTACGAGTAAGACTTTGAGTGTTTAAAATTCTTATTCGCTTTAGGGTTTTATTCGTATAATATTTTTAGCTTTTCTAAAATCTTAGGAAAAGGTTTCCTGATGAGCTGGCCTAAGCAACCAGTGAAATGCGCATAGAAGCTAGCTTTCCCTCAACAATAAATTTCAGTGTATTTATCAAATATGGAAAATTGGGAATTTAGCACGTCATACAGAAATCGTATTAACCGTTATTTGTGTTTTTAAAAAAGATGATGTGACTTAAATGCAAATATCTTCAAAAATATTAAACGGTTTATGTATAATAAAATTACAAAAATTACCATGGGACAGTGTTAGAGTGGACAAAAGTTCAAACTTCATAAAAAATTTGATGATTTTGTTAAACTTTGCTCTTTTCAAGTTATTTTTTTTTTTTAAATTTGCAATAAAGGTCTAGGCCGCAAAATGACTGTTCCCCAGTGTAATGAATGGCAATTTTTGTTTGAAATTTATATGTTTACTGATTTGTTGGTTTTAACATATTTAAAAAAAAGAGAGTTTAATTAGCCCTTAGTATCTTAAATAGTCGTTGTAGCATGTTAAAAATTATAAAACAGGAATGTCAAATCGCCTGATTTAAGACAATATGGAGATTTGAATACAATGCCAAGCATTTTGGAACAAAAGGCAAGCTGACCGACTTCTTTTGAGCTCTGATGCCTGAAATACATACATACATATCGTCGTTCGTAAATTATTGTGTTCTATATCGTTATATTTTACATATATTATAGAACACAATAATTTATGCGGTATGATGCGTTAGCATTTTCTTTGGTCGGAAAAAAATTTTGGGACAAAACCATTGAGATTTCCGGAAATTTTTCTCGCACAAACACCCTATACAACACCCTTTCCAACAACAAAAACGCATACTCATGTCTCTCTCCCAAGCAAAAAAAAATCCTAAAAAAATTTAGTTTTAAAAAGTCATAATTGGGTAATATAGACCTGAAGCAAAGAAATCATGTGTGTTCAAACAACTTGACTCGAAAATGCATGTGCTTAGTTAACCTTTAGATTACAGGTCTTCGTAAACACCTAGGGGCTTATTTTGGCAGTCTTGATCTAATACTTTTTCGATTTGAAAGCAATATTATTTCTAATTCTTTCAGTCAGTCGATAGTGAACGAATTGAGTTATTTTTTCAGTGTTGTAAAAAATTTATTTAAGTTTTCACAACACCGCAAACATAATTTCGATTTAATATAACCTTATCACCAAAAATCGGCTTTTTTGCAACATTTTTGTATCAATTGTGATACAGTCTGAAACTAACACTTAAATACATTTTTATTTTGGTAATTCCATTGGTCGGAAATCGTATTCTTTTGGAAACATTGAATTATTAATTTCAAGAAGCAGATATTTACTAAAAGATTATACGTTTATCTCAAAAAAAAAATTGACCGGGTGGGATAAGCCCTACGCCATATTCCGTAGGGGGTAAAATATCACATGTCGAAATCTATAAAACATTGTGAAATATTATGAAATAGGTCAGATTGAGTTAAAAACTTAAACTACATGAAATTTGTTTTTAAGCAAATGACATCATCTATATCTACATTCAAAAGAAAAATTAATACATCCGTACTCAAATCAATCCAAAAAGTATTTATAGTACGGCGAGTACGGATTTTCTTGAATCAAGTACAGAAAAATTGATTCAAGTACGGATTTTCAATCCCGAAACTTATCCATATTCAATCCCGAATTCGTACTTGAAATAATCCGAAAAATGAATTTGATTTAAGTAAAACTAAGATTGAATCAATCTCAAAATGCGCTTGATTCAAGTATTATAAAGTTGATTTGAACCCGAATTCGTACTTTAAATAAATCAAAAGTGAAATTAAAAAAAAATTTGATTATGATTGATTTACTTACCCTTTTTACACCTTTCTTAATTTTTATATAATTATAAAACACCAGCATCATTCCCGATACAGTTTTTACTATAAAAACTTAATGCTCATATATAGTAGAAAATATAAACTAAATGAGAAGCAAGAGTTCTCAATTTTCCTTTTTTAACATGAAAATAATGTGTTTTCGTCTTGTTCTGTTGATTTTGTTGTTTCTACACACAACAACCAAATCATTTTTTGACTACTTGCGTGGTGTTGTTGTAGTGTATGCAACAAACTTTGAAACGTTAAATGAGATTTAAACGCTAACTTTGTAATTTTACTCTCAGAGTGGCACTACCAACGAAAAGATCAATCTTTTTTGACTTGGTTTAAGAATTTTGTACTTATTTTAAGAAATTTCGGGAGTGATTTTCTAAAGTAATCCGATTTAGGATTGTTTAAAGAGCGTTTTAGGGTTATTCGTACTTGAATTTTTGAGTACGACTCGCACTTTAAGTATAAATAAGTACAAAAAACTTAATTTACCCCGAGTGTTTTTCTTTCTGTGTTAGAGATATTTGGCAAGATGAGCCGTTTTCGAGAATAATTTGTTTAGTGCGATGTGTTTTTAATATGAATATCTTTTAATTTCTTTAAATTATTAACTACAAAAGCTTTGACATTTTTTACCTTTTCTGCAATACTTCGCGTCAAAGCAAAAGGTTTTTATCTCAAATCTTCTTATTCTTAAACTTTCTACAAAATTGTTGTATATATAATTTCTTTTTTTTTTATTCCATTCAAAAATTTTCACTTACTTTTTTATTTTATTATTATAATTTTTTTAACACTCCTCTCCCTTTCCGCCATTAATATAAGAGTATAAGTTAAATCTAAAGAATAAAAATGTCATTCTTTGTCTAAAATCCATTAATATTTTAGCATGCATTTTTCAAATGAATGGTGATGAAAAGAAAACTCATTATAAAAATGATATCAACAGTGGTTCTTTAGGCATGAATAGCAAAGCAAATGCATTCGACAGAACTCATATTGTTTCTAGTCTTCAAAATGGGAGGAATAACTACACAAAAAAATTTAAAAAAAACACATATGAAATAATAATAAAGAATAAGTAAATGCTAAAATAATTTTTTTTTAAATTTAAGTAGAAGAACACATTTACACGGGATACTTTGCTTGCATATTATAAGTAGACAGTGGTGGTGAAAATGAGAGGGTGTGAAGGCGTCCTCCCGATGACATTGACACCAGGTCCCAAAATAGAGCATATGTGGAAAATTTCAATTCGTCTGACTGTAAATAATGGCATTTTAATATAATAGTTTTTTTTCTAGGTAGCTTTTTCAGCTAAAACTGTAATTACGATTTCTTGATGCTTTTAGGTTAGGTTGGATCCTTATTTTATCATGTTTATAATACTTTTAATAATTTTTAATTAAAAAAGTCCTCTCAACATGTTAATTTCTTATCATTCTATACTTTCAGTAGGATCCAACTGAAACCATTGAGACTGGCTATAAAAGAAGTTAAAATCTGTAAACAATGCTTTATTGCCCTCGTTGGATACCTAAAAAAGGCCTTGGTAAGTTTCCTTCATCACTGAAATGAAGTCCATTTAAATATAGAGATTACGCAACTTGTCATTGATAATAATCAAGCTCTTTAATTATATTCGATCAGAAAAATAAAAGTATTGTTAGGTGCACGTGCATTTAATCTGCTAACCCATTCGCCTTATGTTCTAGAAGCCACACACATCTGAATCTTTGATCTCTCAAGTAGGCCAGCGCACAAAAACAATTTTGTAGACATATAAGTTTTAGAAACTTTTAGAAATTGTAAAGTTTTTTAGTTGTAATTAGTATTTTGGTAATTTTATTGAATATTTTTATCAGGCTTAAGTTCATCAAATTTAATTTTCATTAAATTATATTAATGAAGGAAAGAATTTTTCAACATTAAATAAATTAAAATTTATTGATAATTTTTTATTCTTGACTTATTGCGTGATTGAAACCACGGACAGGTGGATTTGACATGTATCGATAGTAACCACTCTATCGGCTGGCAGCCAATAGTAAAACTAAATTTTTACTTGGTGGATCGAAATTTGTTTTTGTGAATGATTTACCATTTTCAACTGATTTAGATGTATTTTTTTCCTTTACTTCTGTTTTTTTTATATTTTTTGTCAAGAATTCTTCTTGAAGTCCAAAGTACATTTTTTCGTTTTTTTATGTTTGTTATCGACATATGAACATCACAGAAGAGGTGTAGTCTATTTCCTGTTATAGTGTCTAATGACTGCGTGCCTAAAAGTTTTCAACTTCCTGAGTTTAAAAGCTGTCTTGTTGTCATCTTATTATACCAAAACTAGCCTTCGCAATTGAAATAATAGTTATTTTATTTTCGGTACGCTTAATATATCTTTCCTCCTTGTCCTCCTCGAAGTGCCCTGTATTTCAGAGAGGGTATAATAACCGCTATCTACATTTAGTGTACTCTTTGTCATAAAAGCCAAAATCTTTTTGTGTGTGCATTCGACGCTTGACTATTAGTACGACATTTTTAGTTATGTCCAAAATTTTTCTCGCTAATTATCTCAGAGGTCAGAATGTAAAAATTATTAGTCCGTCCATATTAGTATCACAGTGTGTTATTACATTTATGGAAGGGGTCTGTGTAGCTCTCAAACCTGCAGTCTTCTCTCAAGTGCTTTTGGCAATTTAGAAATCCTCCTGACAGGACATATACATACATATCTAAATATATAAATTGTATATATATGATGATGTTTGATAAGAATCAATCACACCTTGGATTTAAAAAACTTTCTGAGAAAGCCGAACAAAACTTTAATTTTTTATCCTAAGGAACCACACTCATCATTCCAGGAACATTCAAAAAGGGCGTCCCAGTAGACAACCTTGATAAAGAGAACAAACTTTACTAGACTAGCTCGTAGATCTCAAAGCAACCAAGGGGATCCTTTTGTCGCTTTTAACATAGAGAACAGATAGTATGGGTGTAATTAAATCGCATCGAAATCGTACTTAAGCCCCTGCAGCGTGTCCGAATTGTAAAAATAAATATCTCTCGCAAACATTTTAATTAAAAAAACATTGTTTGTAGGTGTGCAGAAGTTTTTAATTAGTCCTAAACAAGCTGTCTGTCAACATGTCTTTATTTTACGACCTTAATACAAAACTGTTATATAAAATGCTATAGTCATGCTCGCCACTGTTTAAAACTGTAAGCGATTGTTGCAGTAGATCAACAACAATAAAAAAGTACGACAAAGCTCCATTAAAAGCAACAACACTCTTGAGAATATTACAAAAGCATGTAATGTACACCTTCCTCTGTATATCTACACCTACTCATACATTTACATGTACACATACCAACATTTAAATATGTATAGAAACATACCATATACATATACTTATTTAGTTCTAAGTATGTAGCACAGATGGGAGTAGTGCATTAATTTTGCAGTTTCAACTCACACTTAGGCCCAGAACAGACGGTAAAACGCAACTGCAACGAAACTCTTTTGAAATTAACGATTTGAAACTAGTTTCAATAGTGAATTTGACAATTTTTAAAATGAAAATACCAGAAAATATGTTTAAATTAATAAATTCGGGTTTTAGTGGATTAATTTTCTTAAATATATTAATTTTTTTTCTTTTTTTAGCTGTTAATGGAATTGTCAAATTTGAAAGGTTATTTCTTACACTATTACATGATACCAATATTCCCCGATTAAATAAGTAATATTAAAAATATACGGTCTTATGCAAAATAATTAATGTGAACTTGAAGTGTTCGTTAAATCCGGCTTTTCATAAAAATTTTTTGTTTAACGAAAACTTTGAATTAACATTAATTTTCTTGCATAAGGCCGTTAATGAAAAATATGTTCAAAATTTATGAGACCATAACTCGGGAAATATTGGTCGCCACCAAAAAATTATTTTTATTTTGAACTCACAGTTTTAGTTAATTTAGTGTAATTTTCTTAGTGCAAGAGGCAAATCTGAAACTTGGCAACAGTCACATTTGTTTATTCTAGTGCTAGTGAAAAAAATTATCACTAAAAAATAGTGCAAATTTATTTTTTTGTAGTTTTATTTAGTGATATTGCAATGCTGATTTTAATCAATATTTAGTGCACTACCTCCAACTTTGTTATTTAGTAAGCTCGCATGCATAAAAACAAACATACTGTAGTATCAGAATAAATACACAAAATACATATTCCCATCCTTATTCAGGCTCATGAGTGTGTGTGTGTGTGTTTGTTTACATGTGCATGCATAAGTAAAATCATTGGGATGCAATTAACACAAGTGCTTAATGAATGCCTGCCTGGCTGGATGGTTGACTGGCTGGAAGGCTGGTTGACTGCATGTTTGCTTAAGTGCTAGAATGCCTGACTATTTAACATTGCATTGGCATTGTCCTTAGCCTTGTAGTTTTAAATAAAAAATGGAAAAAAATAATAATTGTGGTGGAAGAACGGTTGGTTGAATGACTAAATGCAGGGATGTGTGAGAGTTTTTAAGAGTTGGATGTCAGCCAACGTCTTCTTAACAATTACACACTCTCCCTCACACACGCACTTGCCAACAACAATTTCTTGAATTTAAGGTGGCAGGCAATTTTTTGCTTGTACGTAAATACGTACGGTTTGCTTGTTCTGTGGCACGATGCGGTTCGTCCACTTTACGTCAATGATGGCGTTACTTTGTGTTTCATCATCGTCTTATACTTTTTACATTCATTTTTGTAAGGCATAGATATAATTGTGTGTTGTGAACATTCATATAATTTCTTTTATGTTTAACTTGCACTTAAGTATTACCAACACACATTGAAAACATGTCCCGCAACCACTCATCATTTTCAACGTTGTCCTCATCCTTAAACAATAAAAAAGGCACGATGCATTTAGCTAACAATTCAACTACAAATATTCCCATTCCCTCTATTTACACACAAGTAAAAAAAAATTAAACAAAAACAAATTTTTGCCATAAACTTTTAAGTTATCCTTAAAATGTTATAAAAACCTTTATATATGTCAATTAATAAAGGCTTAAGTAATACGCTACATTTAACTATGCCGCCTACAATTGTCATAATTTTTGCAAAAATGTAATTATAATTTATAGCAAACATGGCGAAGAATTGCTGAAATATGGCATAAATTAACTTTTAAGTAAAATTTGTAATATATAGAAATTTACGAAACCGTTTTTTTATTTATGGGAAATTTAAAAAAAAACATGTTTTATAGAAAAAATTGCTATTTATAAGAAATTTGGCAAACATTTTCTAATTATTGCGAGTTTCGCAAGAAAATTTGCTGTAAAACTTTGCCACAAACTTATTATTTATAGATAATTTTGCCAAAAATTTGCTATTTATAGAAAATTTTGCAGAAAAAAAAATGGTATATTTGTAGGAAATTTTGCAAAGAATTTGCAGAAAATTTTGTCAAAAATTTGCTATTTACAGACAAAATTTTGACAAAAAATTTAGCTTTTTATAGGATGCTTTGCCAAGAATTTGTTATTTATAACCAGGGCTGTGGAGTCGTTAAGAAATAGTTATAACTCCGACTCCGACTCCTTTTGCTGAAAAAGGTACGACTCCGACTCCAACTCCGACTCCGACTCCTACTCTAACCTAGCATTATTTAAGAGACTAGTTTTTATTTGACTTTAAACTCTTTTTTAATTTAGTACCTGTTAAATGGTTAAATATAGCAAGAAAATGATTCTGTAAAAATTTCAAATCGATATTTTAATTCTAACGTGCCGCGTATTGAGCTTTAACATACTAGTAACTAACATATGAGTAGGAAAGCTGCAAAATATTTTATTTGGATTTTGGAAAAAATGTAAAAAACATATACCGCCCGATTCAATAGACCAAATGAGTTGACATTCTTGACTTATAACTCAACAGTTTAGAAATTTAAACCAACTGAAATATAGAAAATAATGGATTTAATTTTGGAACGAACGAGTTTTGTTACGAACTTTCGAAAGAAACGAGTTTTGCTTCAATCCGTATGGGATCATTGAACTTTAGTATATTTTAAAAGTTATATTAATTTATTAAAATTATGCAAACAGTGCTAAAAAATGTAAAAATAGTTCTGTAGGGGAGAGATAAACTACACCAATTCACATCTTTTTCAAATAACGTTTTTTATACTGTTGGAATTTATAGATGTGTGAATTTCCATAAGTCCTATCTAATGTAGCTTTCGAGATAGAAAAGTTGAAAACAACACCAAGTCCAATAGGCTTAGACGTTAAAGGCATCAAGAACTCGCCATTGCATTTTTCCGTTCCTAATTCAATATTATTATTGTCCAAGACCGAAATTTGAAATTGCAAGTCTTTATTATCTCTCCAATTTTCCCTTAAGTGAGTAGATAAAAGTATTCTCAAATCATTTTTCGGGTTAACCCCCACATTGATGCGAATTATATCTGGAACAATGTCATGTATTTTTCCGAGTTCCTTTTCCTTTTATTCTATTATAATTCACCTTGAAGGTTGGAACTTAAAATGTAGTTCACTTAATGCTTTCACCACAGGAGCTACAGCTGATTTCAAGTCATATTCATGAACATGGCTACAAAAATATTTGTTAATATACGATAAATAAAAAACAACATCTTTACAAATTTAATTTTTAAATTCCTTAATTCGGCTCTATTTCATTAACGATATCTTGGCGAAATTCAAATAGTGAACCCGCTGGTTTTTGTTACAGAAATTTGAGGTCACATTAAAACATAGAAAAGGACATGCTTCGATACAATCTATATTACTATTCTTACAAATTGTCAAAATAAGATGTTATCTCAATTTTTTAATTTTTGATATGAAAAGTATACTGGTCCTTATTTTCTGACTTCACAATTTCAAAAAGCAGACCCTCTTATGGCCAATTCCACTAATTTATTTAAATATCAATTTATGTTTAAAATTTGTTTTTTATGTCAAATTAAAAGAAAAATTATATTTAAATATGAATTGATATTTAAAAAGAATTGGAGAAATTGGTCATTAAAATTTTTTTATTTTGAAAAATATTGGAAAAATTTTAATTCAAAAAAGTCGGAGTCGCTAGTTTTTGTGGGTACTTCGACTCCGACTCCGGTACAAAAACCTCAACTCCGACTCTTCAACTCCGAATCCACAGCCCTGTTTATAACTAATTTTACAAAAATTGCTATTCATTGGATGTATTGCCAAAAATTTGCTATTTATAGGAAAGTTTGCCAAGAATTTGCTATTTGAGAAGGACCTTTGTGGACCTTTAATTTGAATTATTCCAAGTAGTAGCCGACTGGGAAGACTTCGACCAGGAGTCTATTCCACATACTGCTAGTTCGACCAAGAAAAGAATTTCCTCTGTAATGCTGTGCGATAGATTGGAACGGATGTGTTCTGCTAGAAATTCGAGTAGTACGGGCATGCACCCGCGTCTAATGGATGAATTCTTAGCGGAACACTTAACGTGGTAATATCGATAGAACAATGATGCATAACTCACATTCCGACGATGCTCCAATGAGTCAATAGAGCTGGTTACCCTACTGTTACTGATTAGCTTCAACGCACTCCTTTGCACGAGATCCATAAGGCTCAAGATAGACCTTAAAGCCCCTGTCCAGATATGGGAGTTGTACTCCATTTTCTGTCGGATACAGGCGGTATAAATAGTGAGGATATCAGAGGGAGTGAAGTAGTTCTTGCATAGTTTTAAGAAATCAAGATACTTGAATGCTTTTTTCGACACTTGAAAAACATGTTGGTTCCAACGAAAATCACATTGAATTTTCATGCCCAGAACATCAAGAGTGTCTGATTCTTCAATGGCTATACCACCCATGGGCACAGATGATGCTCACTACACAAGACGTCTGTGGGTCAACATACAACATTGGGTCTACGAGCATTAAAATCGACTTCTATTCGCAAGGCCCACTCGGAGATTGTCGTAAGGTCATGATTGGGTGTGTCGTTCATATTCTGTCTCATAGCTTCAACCTCAGTAAGGCTTGGTTTATGATTAAAGAAAAATGAATGACATGTGCTGCTGTCATCTGCGAAAGAAAAGTTAGGATTATAAGTTAGACACAATTTTACAGGTTGTTTTGCCAATAATTTGATATTTATAGAAAATTTTACCAAAAATTTGCTATTTACATCAGTTTTTAATAAAATTTGCTATTTATAGGATTTTAGTTATAATTTTCTTTTTATAGTAAATTTTACCAAAATCTTCTATTTATAGGATAATTTGCCAAAATTTGCCAATAAAAGGGAATTTTTACCAAAATTCGCTTTTTATAATTAATTTGGCCAAAATTTGCTATTTTAAGGAAATTTTGCCAAAATTTGATATTTGTAGAATAGTTAATGCGAAATTTAGACTACAAAATTGTTTCAGATTTTTTTCTTTCTGAGTTGTATGACCTATTGTAAGGCGTTGGTTCCTACACATATTCCTTGTGCGCATAAGGTGTTTATTTACAGATTGTTTGACATTGTTACTCACCAACCGCCGAAAAAAAAAAAAAAATTGCAAAATACTAAAAATAAATTACGAAAGGAACGCCGTTAAACAACATTACTAACACAAATATGTAACAACCAACACACTCAATTAAATACACATTCACATAAACGTATGTACATATGTATGTTTACTTGAAATTGTAAGTATGTTATGTTAATACATACGTATTTTAACATGTATTCACAATTTTATGTGCTCAAAGCACCACAATCTCTTATAAGAATCGGTTGCATATATTAATTTCGTAGGCAGTCAGTCTGAGGCAAATTAAATGGGCCAACAACAATTTTGTTTCTGTCTTGTTTCATTCTTTCAGAGAATGAGTGAGTCCTCCTGGTGCATAAGAGCATTGCAGAGTTACAAACATCTCAAGTACGCGAACACAATTATAAGTTGCACGTTGAATTTTACGTTGTTGTCATTATTATAACTTTTATGCGACACTTGTGAAGTAGAAAAGCTACAACAGGAACATCAACAAAAATTGCATGATTTTTTTTTACATTAAAACCATAATGAAACATTTTACATTGTGTTTATACAATTTTCATTTTAAATTGTTGTTGTTGTTGCAGTTGCCGTTGCCATTGTTGCTTTTGTTTTTGTTTGTCATCTACTAATTATATTCAAAAATGCTTAAAACAACAACAAGGAAAACCTGCATGAAATAATAAAAATAATGAGAAATGAAGCATATTTATTCATAAAATTTGTTTTAAGCATCACACATGAACTTATTTATAGATATCTACATGTTTATGTTTGTATGATTGAATGTGTTCTTCCATTATATCCTTTTTTTCTTAATATTTAAGAAGGCGGGAATATCTCATTTATTCAAGTATGTACAACCAAATCACATGTGTGACATCTGCATAAGTGCTGGGACACTTCAATTGGGTAAATGCATATGCAGAATTAATTATATACATTTCAAACTCTCTTATTACTATATATGTTTGCATGTGTGTAGATAATATATGTATACATTAACTCATACCAAAATATGAATGCTATAATTGTGTTCATACTTGTATAAAAAATATATTAAGCAAAAAGTAATTTCAATGAGTGTGCAACGGTAATGAAAGGGTTTTTTGTTTTTCCAAACAAAGATGTAATTTAGAGTGAATACGTTAATGAATTTTTTTGTAAAATATTATTTCTTCTTTTGTGGGTATAGATAGGGATTAAATAAATTTTTCTTAAGGAAGAAGAATTTCTTGTTAATGGTAAATGTTGGTAAAACAAAATAAAATTATTCAAAAATGAACCACAAGAAACAAGGTTTAAGAGACGTTTTTTTGCCCAACACAACACTATTAGTGAGACCTATTTGTTGAATGTTATTGATATCAGCAAAATCGGTCGCACACCAACAGCAGCCCTAGCATCACTAGCCGTGGATACAAGAGTACAATTTGAAGTATTAGAAGGTCAACCTAAGAATACGTTGGTTGGTTATATTCTCTCTAGGCCGGACTTAACCAATCGTTTTGTTGAGCCAAATTTTTTTATACTAAATTTGCGATATTAATTTCAAAAATATGCACCAGTAAACAAATTAATAGTATGAGAGAATGATATCGCACCTATTCAACAATACTGTATTAACTTAAAATTTTTAGTTTTTAACTTTTTGAAAAAAGTCGGCAGATATTATTCATATCTATCCGCTGTAAAAATATCGAGCTATTTTGTCTACCTTTTGGCAAGGAAACGGTTGGTTTAAAAATACTTTTTCATTTGCCTTTCATATTAAATTAAAAATTGTTTTGCTTCTACTGAAAATTTTAACATTTTTAGTTAATACAGTATTGTTGAACAAGTGCGATATGATTTAGATTTCGTCACAACCAGGGTTGCCGTTTGAAAAATTATTATCCGACCAAAATTGTCTGCAAAACCTACCAAAATCTTTTGTTACCGACCAAATTTTTTAAACATTTAAAAACAATTATATCGTCATAAAAAATGCAGAAGGGACTATAATCATTTTTAAAAAATGTTTGGAGTGATAAAAAACACCAAAAAAATATTACCAAGATGAACCTTTAAGCTTCGCTCACAATGGGAGAAACAATTTCGTTGTTTCTTCTATCTTTTTTCTTCCCAAAGTATTGCATATATTTTCCTTTCATTCTTCGAACAAAAATGTAACTAAAGTTTTTTTTTTAAAGTTGAGTATTTTTCTACTTCAGCATTATTTTGTATGAATAAGTAATATATCAATTAAAAAATTTGTAATATTAATTAAAAAATTAATTAAATTTGCACCTGTAAACAAATTAATAGTATCAATTAAACCAGTTAATAGTATTAATTAAACGTTTAATTCACTTGATTAAAAGTTTAATTCACTTGATTAAATTTTAAATTAAAACTGATATTATTTTTGATTAATGCTTTAATTGGTGAAAAATGTTGGATAATTTTTTCTGTGTTACAACTAGAAAAATGCACAGTTTGGGAAGTTTACACGCTGGTGGCATCATCAGACATAAATGATGTGTCAATTAGCCACCAAGATTGTGCGTTTCGATACTTCTCGATTATTTCCTGTGAGGCTACTTGAAGTCACTGACTTGTACTGATAAACTAGCAACAATTGATGCATTGGGGGCCAACATTATTTGTGTTATTCGTGACATACGGCCAGCAATGCTCGAAATATGCCCGAAAACATTTTCAAATGTTAATGCCATGTACATATTGATCTTTTAAATAAAATTAATATATGTCCTTTTTTTACAATTTCAAGTTTTATGGGCTTTAAAAATATCCTTTATGGTTTTAGACAACTTAAATAAATTTTACAACTGTTAAGGGTGTTTAATATTCTCCCAACTAAAGTATTTGTAAGTGGCGAATTAAAATTAAGTTTATTACTTTTAAAAATATTGGAAACATATCTTTTAACTTGAATACTTTTCCAATAAACTTCCGGTTCAAAATCACTATTAAGCACATACAATAAATATTTGTAAGGACTAATTTCGAATTGCATTTAACACATAAAATATTGATATATGTATGTAAATTTTAAAGGGTTTGGGTCATATTTCAAATTTAAAAATTCCGAATAGCTGACTAAAGCTTCTCTGCATAGACGGCTTCGGTCGTACGTAAGTATTTTCTTCTCTATGGTATAACAAACACCGGCTTTGCTAACTAAAGCTTCTCTGCATGGCTTCTCTGAAGATTTAAACTTATACGACTACGATTTTTTTTTTATGTGAAGACTTGTCTCAATTTTTAAATTTGGCCTTATATCATTGTGAAATAAGTTTTTATTTATGGGGTTTTTTTTTGGTTATTTCGTATTTTCGTCGTTGTAGGCTTGCCTTGATCGATATTGGCAAAAAGCTTGATTTTTTTTTTTTTGACAATTAAAAATACAGTTAAATTGACAAATAAATTTAATTATTTAAACCCTTCAACACAGGTGGTAACTTCGTTTTTTTATGTAAGTTTGTTAACCAGTTTGTAATTTTTACAATATTTATCCCAGACCCTAAAAAATATATATATTCTGGATCCTTAAAAACAGCAGTGTCTATCCGTGTGTATGTTGAAATTAGAGTTGGGCAAAATCGTTCCTTTTGTGGAATCATTCCGACCGATCCGTAAGATCAAAGGAACTAGGTCGTTCCTTTCGTTCATCGTTCCTGTTTTTTACTTTGAGCAATGAATGAACGAGGAACGATAAAACTTCTTTGTTATTCGTAAAAACGTCATAAACAAATATTTGTTATTGTTTGTCATGTTGTGGCGTAACGACTACATTAATAATAATTATATAATTTCTTAAATGTTTGTAAAAAATAATAACTGTTTTAATCCTGTTTTAATCTGCGCGTAATGCCGTTGCTGGTGGTGAACGAGTGGTATATTGCTATAATATATTGCTTTGAATCACATCAGTAATTGATTGAATTAGAAATATTTTATGTGTCACGATCTAAATACACAAAAGTCGGCAACACTGGTCAACACACAAAAAATTAACCTACAGAAATACATGTGATGATTCAACGGATTGCAATTGCGGAACGAGGAACGATAAAAAAGGAACTATTAAAAAAGTCCGCACCGTTCCTTTTAGGGAATCGTTCAATGGAACTAGGTCGTTCCGGAACGACACAACTCTAGTTGAAATGGCTTTTCTAAAGATCCCAGATATGATGGGAACCAGGTTGTTATGTATTTAAATCATTTGATGTATTCCGGAATAGATTGTACTTTAAATTAAGTACTATCTATGTAAATCCAAAATTGATGAATTAAGCCAATACTGATGCATGAAATTAAGGCGTTATCAAAGTAATGTTTGGGAATACAAAATTTTAAATAACAAGATTTTGTTTGTCGTGCTTAATTCCCAATTTTCTAAATCCAAAGATTGTAGAAAAAGATATTATACAAATAAAACTGTTAATCGAAGAAGAATTATAAGCAACAGTTTTACTTGTAACAATATCAAAGTTTAAGCAAAAACAACAACAATAAGCAGTGAGTTTATCTTTTCCTATATTCCCCACGACAATTGGTTGGAATTCTCCCAACATTAATTGTAGTTGTAAATAGGTTAAGAAAAAACATTGTTTTCGCAAAAAATAAAGCATGTTGCCAGTTTAGTTTTTTTTTTTTATATAAAAAAGTTATAAATGAAAAACAAATAAGACTCTGCTAGTCCTTAAGCTAAACATTCTTTTTTTATAAATTCAAAATTTTATTTTTCTTGAGATACATTTCAGTTAATTTTTCTTGACAATTTTATGGAGAAGTTTTTAAATTTCCAGTTTAGCTTGACAAAATTACCTTTATTTTATTCTTGACTCGTATTGAAAAATCTTTACAATCAAGTCAAAACAAACCCGTCTGGCAACCCTAGCAAAAATGGCAAAATTAGGGTTTTAATTCATTATAAATTAATTCCCTTATTTAAAGGACTTATTTCCTTTTCGGTTTTAGGACTTTAGGACTCAGTTCGTAGCGCCGTTTTTAACATACGTTTTTTTACAACTTGTAATCCGTTGTTTCTACAATAACACATTAAGCGGATGTAAACTTTATCAACCAGTTAAACTCTTAATTACCAAAAATATTATACCATTAAACTTGCTGGGATTAACTGTAAATGTGCATTTCCCTTAAATTAAAAAAAAAAAAATAATAAAACAGTAAACAACAGATAATTTTTAGAGCATGACAAGCAACACATCCTTTTTCAAAATGCAGAAACAATAAAAACTGTTTTTAAGCTTAAAACACTTACAAGGAGAAAAAAGGCATAAAATCCATTAATAATAATCGTATATCGATTAATTTAATCATCTTGGTATAAGCTTCGAATGCGTTTATGTTTAATAAACAAATCAACAAGATCAATTTTCAAACTTAATTATGATGACAATAATGATGTTGATAATGATGAAATTGAACAGTTTTATAATGCTTGTTTGTTTTCTTTTTTTTTTTGTTACTTTCAAAAACGTAAAAGTGCATGTCCACATGCATTTTAACCTGGACGGACAGACATGATAAAAAGGTTCGATCATTTAGAAACTTTAGTAGGGAATTGCAAAAAAAAAAATTAAAACAAACACATGTACTTTTTGTTGTTTGCTTATGTTTAACAAGCACTTTTATCGTCAAATTAACTCCAGCTTATATCTTTTTTTTTTTCTTCAAACCCTCTTTAGGTTAATAGGAATAAAATGCATTGTTAACACAGTGCTTTTGTCCATTAGCCTGGTTATTTATTATTTGTTTATATGTCTGTGCTTTTTAGAATTTTATTGGGGGCTTTTATCGAAAATACGTGTATGTTTGCATTCAGGGTGGCCAGACTTTGTTGTAATTAATTTCCGAGATTCTGTTTATTTAAAGAACAAAACAGCAGAAAATGTTCTCTTGAGCAGAATAACTTCCGGTGAGTCCAGATACAATAATAAGCAAATTCGGCTAATTCCTCTTTAGTAACCGTGTTTATTTAGGGGTTTCCCTTTCAATATTCACTTAAAGCACATACTAAAATCAGTAACCAAGTTGACAATATCAAAGTATTTAGTAAATAACACATTTTTATGATGGTGAAGTAAACGAACGAACAATGTTTACTCATGCATATTGAAAAATTTAGTAAGCAAAATCCGAGCCAAAAATCCGATGCAGAAGATTAGCGTATGTCTAAGCAAATAATGCATTTACCTACCGCCCCCATGTGTGAGCGCAACCAATTTACACAGGTAACAATTTTAGTGTATAATCCGACAGAACTATACACGCGCTCTTTGCTTAGGAGCTGGAGCTATTTGCTGAAAGCCAGCATTTGTTGACTAGAAGATCCTCTACCAGGTCAAACTTCTTCACAGCGGATGGAAAATCAGCCATTATAGTCGTCTTTTTGAGATCTTTCTCCCCGATATTTTGGGCTTGCACTTGCACTGCACTATAAACATGACGCCAGGAGGTATGCAGGTCGACATTGCGCTTAGTGCAGGGGATGCAATCTCTAAACATTCTATAATGTTATGCGGCTTTATTACGAGGGTTCCCCAAACTAAAAAGCTGAATTAAAAAAATTTTTTGAGGCCACAATTTTTTAACAGAATGTAGCAAAAACGAGTTTCTGGCTGTTAAATTTCACTAGAACATGTTGCAAATGTTGTAAATTTAGTTCCATTAGGTGCAAGGACTGTGCGTCGTCCTAAACGGAGCTCAGAGCCAATACTTAATGTAATGGGGCCGTCAAATTGTATAGACGAAGAATCTTTCAACAAATCCACTGCTGCGTAACATAAACAAAGTCAAAGTAAATACATAAATGTGCCAATAAAAAATTTACAAAATGATTAGCGTTTAATTTTATAACAAAGCTGTAAAGTACTTAATAAAAGCCCCGATACATATAAAATATTAGGGAATTTGTCCTGTTGCATCACTATCATGGCAAAAGCAAAGCAAAAACAAATTATTTTAGTGGGATATTTGTATGAGGGCCAGTTGCGATATAAAAATGATGCCTAAAACCAAAATAAATTTATACGACTCTTAAAAATCACTTCTATACCAAAATACTCACTCCAATGGTGTTACCGAGACAAAATTGTTTACAGACCATTTTATGTAAGTTAAGACCTCCGTTCTTCATTTAGTGAAGGGAATTCTTAAATTGATAAAAAAAACCTCTTATAATCTCATTGCTGCAAATCGCACTGCTATAAGTTTCATAAAAATGGTAGAACTAGTTTCCTGGCGGTCGAAATATAATTGGCCCTTTCTCCCATATAAAAGCCATACTTTCAAAAACAAATTAAAGTGCCGAAAAACTTAAACAAATATTGTAATTGTAATAATATGCATTAGAAAAACATTCAGTTTAGCTAAAAGCATTCTAAAAATTTTGTAATAGTAAGTCCAAAAATCAAGCCATTTTAGAACAAAATATTTTTTTATACCATTCAAGTTAAAAAAAAAGGTTTTTCATTCCGTTTGTCACTTCCACAATATTGATCCTAGGCTGTATAAAGTACATATATTCTGGATCTTATGAGAACAGAAATTCAAATCCGGTTGACCGTTTGTCCTTCTGTTGAAATGGGTTTTCGAAGACCCCAGATATAGTGGGGACTTGGTTGTTATACATTTATGTCAGAAATGCTCATTTAAATTTTGCTATTAAAATACAGCCAGATCGGTCCATAAATGACTGAGATATGAGCAAAAAACCACGACTGCCTCTTATTTTTCCCCATAAATCTCTTGTTGTTGTTTTTTATTTCTTTTTTCTGTATATCTGCAGCCATATTCTGTAACTCGCTTAGCTAAAGCTTAATCTCGATCGCTAAACTGGCTTAGAGAATGCTAAATTTAAACGTTTTAGCGATGACATTTAAAAATCTCGAAACTAAAGATTTTTAGCGACAGAGCTTTAGCTTTAGCGAATTACAGAATACGGCTACTGGGGAACGGCGAAAGCCAAAGTTTACAAATTGTGTGCAAGCATCTTGGTTTTCAATACACATTAAATTAAATTAATTATATCTAAAGAAGGGTATTTATATAATTTTCATAGCATAATATAGCACTCTTATTTGTTTACAATCATTAAGGTAAATTTTCTCTTTTTTTATCTGTTGGTCACCTCAAAAACCATTTAAATGCTTGTGTTAGGATTCTCACTGTTTTTTTTTTAAGCCAATAAACATTTTCGATAATTTCAAAAATTTGAAGTTTAACAGAAAAACAAACAGCAAAAATTACCCTTGATCCACTAAAACAGAAACAACAACAAACAGAAATTACACACGTTCCTTTAAGTTGTCCCCTCTAAAGAAGTAGAAAAAGGGCAAAAACCAATATAAAATTAAGAACAGAAAAAAATCATTAATGTACACAGCCATGTACTTGTGATCAGTCATTTAAAATTGATCGAAAATCGATTGATGTTGGATGGACATGACGCGTCGGACGTCATGACGTGCCAACAAGTAATCAACAACAAACACTACTTAAACATACACATTGTTAAAGTAAATAGTACACAGAAGAGTACGAAATGTAGGTCTAAAAGCAAAAAACCCAAAATTCTTGGCCAAACAAATTGAACATAATTACAGCTGATCGCAGACATAAACAGAGAATTGTTAAATATTTACTTTTAAAAGGGCTTTTTATGAAAAAAGAAAAAAAAAATGTTGTTAAATTAATCCACTTTAATTTTAACACACCAAATTCATGTAAAAATGTTATCTTCTCTCAAAACTAAAAAAAAAGAAAACAATGGAAAGCAAGGAGCGTATATTTATTTTCGAACAGACTTTCTTTTTTAACACGACTCATTACACGATATGTCTATCTTTTTCAGCATATAAACTGTAGTCAGCCCTTTCATTGTCAACTTTCTAAGAAATGGGGAAAATTACACCTTTTAATTTATAAATGTACATAAATTTTTGGAAATTAACATGGTGTTATTAGTAATAATTATATCAAACTAACACTTTAATTAATGGGCACAAGGTATCTGCTCTAAAAATACCTGAGGGGCAGAAAATATTTTAAAGATGTATTTTCATTTTAAACGTCAAGTCTAATTAGAAATAATAATGTCTGGGGCCATCGTATATTAAAGTTTAACCGCCTTATGTCATAAAATACTTTACTTTTTTCAAAAAATATTTTTAGAGAAATGTTTTCAAATTTCCTTAAACACCTAACACCCTTTTTTACATTGCGCCAGTGTTGCCAAAAGATTTTTTCAAAAATACCTACGCTTTTAAAAAAAATCATATCCCTACATTCACAGAAAATTATCCCTACATTTATCCCTACAATATTTTTAGTCAAAATTTTAAATAAAAAACTTTTTTTTTCAAAATATAATAAAATTTTGCAGTTTTAATAAGTGAATAACTTACACATATATAAAAAGAGTTTTTTTTAACAAATTGAATTTAAATAAGTGGAAAACATATAGGGTATGAAGAGATTTTTTTTAAAACAATTTATATCTGTATATAAGGTTTTAAAAATAGTATGATTAATAAGTAACAAACTTATATGTTAGGGTAAATTATGCAAAAAAAAAGTGTTTTAATAAGTGACGTTAATAAATGAATAATAATAAAAAGATTGAATATTGCCCTGCCTGAGATTGAACTAGTATCAACTAGTACCAAACTAGTACAAAAATATCCAGTACCAGTACTCAACTGTAAACTTTTCTATACCATCTTAATGCTTCAATTAGTATTGAGTGCGCTTGGAAAATCACTAGTACTAGTTGGACGAATCTGAAGAAATTTCCTATATTAAAAACGAAAAGCTATTAAATGTAGGAAGCTATAATTAAGTTTATAGAACATACATACCATTTAACTTTCGTGGTATAAACTTATTTATTAAAAATACTTTTTGGTGTAGTTATTCGCTGACAAATAACCATGGAATTCTTAACTAATCTCGGTAAAGAACTATAACACACAATTTAATTCTTCTAAACAATAAATCTTGATTTTGTATAATAAAATAAATTTTTCGTTGTAAATTGAAGCTTTTTTAGCTTTTTTTAAGGGTTTAAGAATTCTTTCACTTTGAAAATAGTAACTGTAAAAAATACAGAATGCTAACCAAAACGTCCAGGGTATATGTACTAGAAGAGAAGTAATGCTTTCCCTTTTTTGTATGTAGTTTATATATTAAAAACGTCCACAAAAAAACTGTCTAAATCGTTGCCAGACAGTTAAATTAAAAATATTTCTTATTGTCAACATATAGTTTTTCTGTTTACTTATGGGTAAAACGTTTTTATAGGCGTTTTTCACTAAAGAATTTTGTATTAAAAGTTTCTTTTTTTCGAAAAAGTACCTACATTTTAACAAAAAAATAAAAATCCGTCCGATTTTCCTTACGCTTTCATTTTTGTGATAAAAATACCTACATGTAGGGATTTATCCCCACTTTTGGCAGCACTGCCATCCACCGCAATTAGTTGTGAAGAGGGGTTACTTAGTTTGTCATTCCATGTGAAACATTTTTGTATTCATCTCAGACCCCATAAACTATATATATTCTGGCTCCTTGAGTTATTCTTAGGGCCATTATTACAACCTAATGATAAAGTTGCTGATAGTTAACGTGAACAATAGCTATCTTGAACGATAAAGTGACCAATAAGTGTTTTCCATTATTACAACTGTCCGATAAAATAAAAAATGTAATTTATATACTGTGGCAACATTGCAGTATATACCGACTACTTTTGGTTGTTTAAAATACGTAGTGGCAACGACTTAGTTTTATTTTATTTATTAATTAAAAACAAAAGTAAATTTTTGTGCTTTATTTTTGGTTTTAATGGTAAATTGTTTTGTTCTTTGTGTTAAATTGTGTTTTTTGAAAAAGTTGAGTAATTTAAGACTATCATTGAAGTTACCATATCTTCAGCAGAAAATATGGCATCTTCACGTTCTTAAAGTTCACTTGTAAAGTTACCATGAGGACAAACCTGATGTTAGCTTATCAGTCACTTTTTAGGTTAATGTTAACTTGTAATAACCAAAAACTATTTATCTGTCAGATAGCATCCTAAAAATAACTTTTTGTAAGTTGTAATAATGGCCCTTAGTCGATTAAGTCGTTTGTCTGTCCGTCTGTTGAAAACACGCTCACTTTCGAAAAACTTTCGAAAAAGAAATTAACAAACTTGGTGTGAAAATGCCTGTAGTTATCCTAAGCAGTTAGGGATTGAAATCCAGCAAAATCGGTTCAGTAGAATCAGAGCTATAAAACAAAATGTAGAATCAATACAATAAAAAAATTAATCATTTTGTTCAAAAAACTAACATTAATTGTTGAATAATTCGCGGAAGTTCGTTTTATTCGACTGGAAATCACACTCTAAAATTTCGTGAGGATCGGTTTATAATTTCCCCTAGGCCCCATATAAACCCAACTTCCGGAAAACAGCTTAGTACGCCTAAAACCGTAATTAATAATGCTATCATAATAAAATTTGGTTCGTCACAGTTTTATAGGACTAGAAATTACACTAATTAATTTCGTGATAATTGGTCCATAATTTACTATATGCCCGATATCAAGACTACTCTGGTAAATTCACTAAATACGCTTAAAACCGTAGCAGATATATTTATTGTGGTAAAATTTCTTTCAACTTAGTTTCATATGGCCAGAAAAAATGTCATGCAATTTTGTGATATATGTACGTTCTATAATTTAACTTAGATCCCATATTTAGCAGCCTTCTGAAATTCACTGTAAACGCTTAAACTAATTTCACCGCTGCATTGAAACTTATTCAAATTTACTCTGCAGAAATTTGGTTTTATTGGTTCATGGTTCCATGGTAAGGAACATGGCTCAAATATAAATTCTCCTCCTGAAAATCAGCCAAGTTCGACTTTAACTGTTACGAATGCTAAAAAAGCATTAAACTTTCTGATTGTCGGTCAATAATTTAATATACGTCTAAACCGCAACCAATTTTAATGCTGATGTCTGTTTTTATAAAGATAAATTAATAACACTATGCGACAGTCAAAATCGGGATGGGACGAAACCAACGGGAAATGTTATATCGGTAAAAAGAAGTAATACGTGTCGCGGCGTTTCGCTGGGTCACGTCTAGGAATCGAGATATATCGATTTGAAGTTAGTAACTATCATATAGGGGAAATTGTCACCTTTGGTGGACCACTAGTCCGATTTTGCTGAAACAAAATCAAAGGAATTACAATTCCTTTAATCTGTTCATACAACGTTTCGCTACATAAGCAACAGTTTCGCAGTTATAAATAAATGTATGAAGAAAAAAACTATTTTTTGCCTAAAAAATTTAATTTTTTTATTTTAATTTATAAAAAATCCAAAACGGTTAAAAAAGTGTCAAGTCCTATTACTTTCACGTAAAGTCACATAACCTTTAAACAAAATGAGACATAGATCATGAAAATCGATGGACGCGTTTCGCTTTTATTCACAATTAAGTGAAGGTATCTCATTTTGACAAGAATATTGATTTTATGTTTCAATGAATTTGGATAATATTTATTATATATTATTTATTATAATTATTAACTCGTAAAATTAAAAATTATTACAGGTAATTATTAGGTTATTACATAGATACATAGGTTATAAAAATGGATGAACGCAAAACTTATTTTCGTTTGTTTGCGCCCTTTACTTTCTTGCGTGGTGGTTCGCCCACTTGTTCAGAGTCTGTATCGGATGAGGATCTGTCTTCATCTGGAAAAAATCAATTGTTTTTAAGCAGTCAGTTAACTTCATTTTTGTGACTTACCTTCGGAGGAAACTCCCATTGTATATTCTTCTTATTCATCTTCATTGTCGGGATCGTACGTCTTTTGCGACCACCAACAAATTTCAGCCACCAGCGAATCGAGCCTTTTGCCTTTATGTCGCGTTTCCATTGGCATTGCCACTTGATGGAAGCACTCGCCATGTTCATCCGACTCTGAGGCTAGCTGCTTGCTGAAGTATTCGAGATGGTGATGCAAGAAGTGAATTTTGAGGGACATATTCACTCCAATTTTCTGGAAGTAGTGCAACATCTTGGTCACAAGAGCGGGGTAATTGTATGCTCGCGTACTTCCCAAAAAAAAATTGTATGACTTTCTTCACTGCCCTCCACGCAAAGTAATAATTACCGTCTAAAGCACCTTTAAATTCCTTTGATTTCATGAGCTTTCGTATATCCGACCCATTCAGAACACCTTCCTTCAATTTTGCTTCGCTGATTCGTGGGAAAATATTTTCCAAATAATCAAGAATTTTCGGTTGCTTTACAATAGCCTTGATGAAATTTTTTACGATTCCCAGTTTGATATGGAGAGGGGGCATGTGGACGTTCTCCATTTGCACCAGTGGATCATTTACAAGCCAGTCATGCATTTCGTATTGGTTTCCTTAAAATCGGGTATCCCAAAGACACAAGAAACACATGTTTTTCGTATAGCCTCCTTGGAGACCTCTTAGCATCGCCACTACTTTCAGATCACAACTGATCCGCCACATGTGATCAGTGTAGCAAACTTTATCCAAAATTATTTTCATGGAATCGTATCTTTCGCTCATGTCTGTGCTGTAGCCAATGGGAATGCTTGGTTTTTTATTATATTTATGTAGCAAAACGACTTTCAGGCTTGATTTCGAAGAATCGATGAACATTCGCCAATCAGCTGCGACATAATTAATGGCCATCGCCTCCATCAGTCCCTTAATATCGTGGCAGTAAACAAATGTGTTCCCTTTGTTGAATGTGTAGTACCGTTGGAATAGCAATTTTCGTCTTCGATATCCGGTGACTTTGACATTAGGCTCCAAATTGTTGCCTTCTTTCAAAAGCTGGGCAAGTTTTTCTGCTGCACGTTGAGAAAGGTTTAATTCTTCAACAATCTTGTCCATTCTTGCTTGTGATATTGGAATTATTTTGTTCGATGGGCCGGCTTCTGGTTGTGGTTTATAGGTGAAATCCGATTGATTCATTGTTTCAATAGAAAAAGAAGTTTCTCTGTCAGGAATTGGAAGCGGTGGAATTGGTATTTCATCCGAATGCGGTAGAGGTATTTGTGCACTTTTAACAGATATGTAAACTCTTCGTTTAAGGCCTTTACGATTTACTCCACATATTTTGTTTGCGCAAGCGTAACAGTTGTCGGAATTGTGCTCTCCTGGATCAGTCCAAATCATTGGTACACCAAAACGAAGTGAACTGCGTTTCCCTTGGATCCACATGTTAAGACCATTGTAGCCCGTTTTACAAATTTTGTCTGGGACCCACGAAACGCCGCGAAATATTTCGCAATCAAAATAAAGTTTATAAGCGCGCTCCACTTGCTCAGTGAGTAATGCAGCATTTGTTGAAAAAGCTCTCTTGCCACAAACGTAACAAAATAAATTGATATTTTCTGGACAATTTGCACTCATTTCGCTTTTATACTTTTATTACTTTTTCCTCACTTTAAAAAAAACCCGTGCTTTACGCGTTCGGAGACACTTGTTGAATGACAAAAATCGACCAGTGAACACCTATAAATACTACGTAAGTTTCAATATTTTACTTCAATATTGTACTTATGAATTCGCGCATCTTTTAAGGGTGGCTATATACCTGATTCGTGTGCGTTTTAAATTTTTCGAAACGTTCTAAAACATTACCACTCATAAATGTGGGTGCAATTTGTGTAAAAAAATCATACAGGTAGCCAACGGAAAAAACCCAAATAATTAAAAAAGTGCACTTTCCATTTTTTCTTTTAATTGTCCACGCACATTTATGACCGTTTTTTAGTTTGTTACCGCTACCATAAAAAACAAATAACCTTTTGTTTATTACTATTTTTTAATTCTGACAATCATAAAAAAAAGTCATCAATGTTTTTCCCAAGGAATTTTGAGCATATCTGGAGCAAATTTTTGAAATTCATACCTTCACTTAATTGTGAATAAAAGCGAAACGCGTCCATCGATTTTCATGATCTATGTCTCATTTTGTTTAAAGGTTATGTGACTTTACGTGAAAGTAATAGGACTTGACACTTTTTTAACCGTTTTGGATTTTTTATGAATTAAAAATAAAAAAAAAATTCAATTTTTTAGGCAAAAAATAGTTTTTTTCTACATACATTTATTTATAACTGCGAAACCGTTGCTTATGTAGCGAAACGTTGTATGAACGGATTAAAGGAATTGTAATTCCTTTGATTTTTTTCAGCAAAATCGTACTAGTGGTTCTCGAGTTAAGTCAAAAAAAGACCACCAAAGGTGACAATTTCCCCTATATGATAGTTACTAACTTCAAATCGATATATATCGATTCCTAGACGTGACCCAGCGAAACGCCGGGACACGTATAACTTCTTTTTTACCGATATAGCTTTCCCCGGTAGTTTGAACCCTTCTTGAATACTGACCCCTACCATTTGTCGCACAGTGTAATAAATGGATATCATGTAGATATCACTCCTGAAATAACTGAACTGCCGGTGAAGGGTATTAAAGATTCGGCACAGCCGAATATAGCACTCTAACTTGTTTTTAAAAATATTAAAAAAAAATTGTCAACGCTAGGTAGAAAAATTTACAAAAAAAAAAGGACAACGATTACTGGCCTTGTTACTCATATGCAAGTGTTGCGTAAAAATTCCAATTGACTTCAATGGTTGGCAGTTACGAAAATACGTGGTGTTGAAAGTGTTAAAAAGAAAGGTTTATAACGATATTTAAAAAAACAACTTTTTAACAGTTATAGCTTTTCACTTTTGTTTATTTTTAAATTTTATCAGGCTGAGCGTAAAAGAACCTATATAAGACCGCTTTAGTCGACCGTAAATGTAATGAAATGCAATGTAACGTACCGTAACGTACTGTAAGCTTGTTTGTGCACTTTTAGAACATTTAAGAACGTGTCAGCTGTTTTTTAAAAACTTAAACAAGAAAAACATAAGTATACATAAAACAACACAAACAGTGATCAGAATTAAAAATGTTTAAGAGGTGACCGCTTTGCGGAAAAAGTACCAAGTGATTTAAATAGTATTAAAACTGTATTTCTTGTATGTATAAATACATAAATAATTTAATATTTGATATAAATACTACAGTTTTACAATAAAAAATATGTATTATAGCATATTTATACATATGTATGTACATTAGAGCGACTCAAAATGTATGGAAGCAAAATTCGTGCTCAATGTACCCTCCTAAAAATTAACCTTGGACTTTTTTAAGACACCATTGTAAATATTTCGGCTCCAGCTTTGACCTCTCGTGAGCTGAACCATTTTGAAAAAGAGTCTATTTTTGCATGTTTTGTTAATTTGAGAATCTGTTTCTTTACCAACATATACATATCATAAGAAAGGTTTTTTAAGGCGCGTCCAACTGTATATAAAATTTGTCCAAGAACGATCATCCATATCCTTTTTTTAAGGATTTTCTGTAAAAAAACGGTTTTTGAATTTTTTGTTCGGCGTTGCTTGTAATAAAAATGCCAAATTAACATATTTTAATCTTTAGTCGATTTAATTAAACACGTGTTTCAGCTTTTTTGGAAATTCCCGCTAGTTCGCGTTTTGACAAAAATGCAGTGGGGTGGCAACCCTTCGATTTAAATATAGCAATATGGGTATCAAATTTCTTCTTTTACCAAGTACATCATCTAATAATAATATTATTTTTTGCAAATTAGATGCATGTTACACGGTTACACGGTTACACCTTTCTTATGATACCCAATTTGTATATGTTGGTAAAGAAACAGATTCTCAAATTAACAAAACATGCAAAAATAGCCTCTTTTTCAAAATGGTCCAGCTCACGAGAGGTCAAAGCTGGAGCCGAAATATTTAAAATGGTGTCTTAAAAAAGTCCAAGGTTCATTTTTAGGAGGGTACATCGAGCACTTTTTTTGGTGAGTCGCTCTAATGTACATACATTATTTTAAAAATGTGCATACACAAAACAAGGTTTTGATACCAGACTTTTTATTGCTGGTTTATGTATGAATTTATTTATTTTATACATCTAAACATATATTTGTATAAACGAAAATATGTATGTAGCGTAAGTTATTTTGCACAGATATTTTTACTGGCAAAAATACCAAAGAAAAAGAGTGATTTTACCTGCATTCTGTTTAAGATACAAACAGCTTATCACTATCTACAACTGTCACGTAACCTCGTAATGAAAATCTGTTTTTTACAGGTTGGCACGTTACGGTTAAGTGACATTACATTCAGTTAAGCATTTGCAATGCTTTCCATATAACAGAAACGATCAGCTGTTAGCATTTCTACATTTATAGTCGCCTAACGGGGCCTTTATGCATAAGCTTTGTAAGAAAAGCGGAACAGCTGATACACAACGTCACGTTTACGTAAGAAAAACTATTTATACATAAGCTTAGTAATTACAACGGAACAGATATACGTTTATTTAAGAGTAACGAAGCCTTAAGTCTGTAGTGTTCTGTTATCTGCTGAACCGTGCAAAGCTGTGGTGGAAAATTATATTTATGGACTGAATTAAGTGCCTAACATCTCACAATAAGACTTACAGAGATACAGTAAAGTAATTAAAGGAACTCTTAACAAGTTTTATAAAAGAAAAAAAAAAACATTTCAAGTGCTACGGCATTCCCTTACTACGAAGCATGTTTGTAAGGGAGAATACTAAAAAATAACTGTAAAAAACATTTAGTGTGTAAAGCTGAACGCTACTTCCACAGTTTTTATATCAAAGTGGGAACTCACGATATAAAATTCATGCCATTCATGGGAGATGGTAAGCGAAGCTCTTACATTTCTCCCTTACAAACCTGCTTCGTTTAAAGCTCAATTTTTTGTCGTGATTTATAAACGCAAAATAAATTTGTACATAAAATTTATTTAGGCACGATAGTTGCCATTTACCCGTATGCCAACTATAACTTTAAACCAGTTATTTCTAAGGACATGGTGGCTGGGTGAAGTGGTACCCTGACTTGTCTTTTTCGATAAAAATTTGATGGGTTTTGAAATGATTTTTAAACAAAAATCGCTTGTCGCTTATATTTAGATCGTTCTGACATATTTGTTTTGGGATTCGTTAATAAGTTTAAGTCAAAATAAATAAAAAATGTGATTTGATACATCAGTCATATATTTACTTACGCCAGTTTAAACAATCAGCTAAATATAAATATGATATACAGAAAATCCATAACAAAGCTGAAACTAACAAGTAAAAGTACTATGTTCGGCTATGCCGAATCTTATATAACCTTCACCATGGTTGCAAAACAGCAGAAAGTTATATTTGAGATACATTGTATCCCCTAAGACGGTTTTGTCTAGACCTTATCGTTTCGAAACCCTAAGCACGGGAAGAAACACTACTGGGGCCAGGTGAAATAGTGGACCGATTTCGCAGATTTTAAATATTAAATACTCTTACATTTAAGAAATATATGAGCCAAATTTTGTGTATTTAGCTCATATGGTATAAAAGGGCTATCGTTCGAAAATCGTTATTCCGAGCCGATTTCGCTGATTTTGAAAACCAAACAGATTTCAAAAACGGTTTATCAGAATAAATTTATAAGTGGTAAAAATAAAATTATTTTTTTATCAATAAGATTTCTGTATGACGTGCTAAGTTTCCAATTTTCCATATTTGATAAATACACTGAGATTTATTGTTGAGGGAAAGTTAGCTTCTATGTGCATTTCACTGGTTGGTTAGGCCAGCTCATCAGGAAACCTTTTCCAAAAATTTTATAAAAGCCAAAAATATTATACAAATAAAACCCTAAAGCGAATAAGTCTTACTTGTACCAATATCAAAGCTTAAACAAAACACCAACAATAAACAGTGAGTTTATCTTTTCTTACATTCCCCTACAATTGGTTGGCTTTTTTTCCGACTCGATTTGTAGTTGTAAGTGGGTAAAAAGAAAAAAGCAAAACTAAAAAACAAATTGCTTTATTGTTTTGTCTTCGTAAGAAAACAACAAAAAAAAAACAATTTGCTAGTTCAGTTTTTTTGCACGGGCACATGCAAGTATATTATCAATGTTATTTTTGGGAATACAAAATTTATTATCAACTAGTTGTTTGGTCCCGGCGTTGCTCGGGATTTTCCAAATTATAATGAAAAATTAAATACTGGTGAAATCCTGTCTGAAATTGGTCATATCAACTTATAAACCTTCGCTGGCTCATGCTCAACAACTTTGCTAAGGATTATAGCATCGTCAAATGCAGAGTTAACGATTTAATTCATACTGAGTCATTTTCAATGGCGCCACCTATTTTATTGCTATTCTTCTTACTTGATCAGGGACCATTCCGAATTGGTACGAATCATCGAAATCGGTCCAGCTGTTCTTTAGTTATAAACGTAGTAACTAACGCCACTTTCTTTTATATATATAGACTAGCTGACCCGGTCCGCGTGGCTCGCCCTAAGCAAACATTACCCTACGTTTCCACATGCAAGTAATTACTTGCAAGTAGCGTATACGTATTAATTACGAAAATCAGGAGAAATACAAAAAGAAACACAACATTTTTTGAGTGGCTACACAGGACAGTGCAAGTTCATTTTTAAAATGTCGGCATCAACTATACTTCTAGCTTTTATTTTCAAATCGCTGCATCTATAGACTCTCCTATGGCAACGATTTAAATTACTTAAAATTATAATTTTTTCTTTATTTAACTTTTATGAAATCTTTATAAAAAGCTATGTTTATTTTTAAAAATATGTGAACACAGTATTGCCGTGTTTCCGATATCATAAAATTACTTAAAAGAATATTTTGATTAAATTTTTTTTTTCCTAATGCCTGAAATTTATGTTTATAAATATGTACCATTAAGATGCGTTGTTGTATAGTTGTGTTCTTTTTTATTTTTAATTTTTTATTAATACACAGAAATTAGCTATAAACATAAGTTTTATTTTACTAAGTACTAGTTAGTTGATACATAACATAACGGTAACACTGTTTTTCCATTTGTCATTTTACTTGCATCAAGTGTCAAAAATTTACTTGCAAGCAAATTCTCTTGCAAGTTGAGCTGCAAGTATGAAAAATGTGATGGTGTTAGTAAAAAAGTGTGAGTGTATTGAGTTTTTCGAACATGTACTTGCATGTGGAAACGCCAGGTTAGTGTTGTATTACCAGACGATTTAAATTGAGCTTTAAACGAAATTAACGGCCTTTAAATAAAAATCCATGGAATACCTATCATAAAGTTTTTTTTTACAGAATAACTTACATATGGTGTAGATATGGGTTCAATGAAAAAAGAAACACATGTATTTAAGGCGTATAAATTTTTTGGGGTGCCAACTCGGGAGCAAGCCACATACAACTGGTCGTGTGAAAAACATGAATTTTCCAAAAGGGAATTGGAGCCGCTTGAATTCAAATGGTAAATCGTTGGAAATCATCGGAATTCGTGGAATAAGTACGTCTTCGCCTTTGAATCTGTGAATCTTATAGTGTTCTATTTACATTTTAGTTGGTAAGATCAATATTCAGCTAACTTAAAAAAGTTTTCCAAGTTCCACCGGGAGCATTTAGAAAAAAATCCCTCCAGTTTCATCTTTCACAGCTTTCATTAGGATTTCGTATGCCTATTTTTGTTGTCGATTCAACAGTGGAAATTTTGTTCGAACTGATTCCCTTAGGGCTTCGCAAAATCGGTGCAACTGTTTTCCGATTTTAGATAAATAGAAAAAGTAGCGTGGTATATTTTTCTTAACATAAAAAGTAAATCGAAAGTAGGCGTGGTAAATTTTTCTTTCGATGAAAACTTAAAATGGATTAATACGAACATTTGAAAGAAAAATTTGTCAAATCGATGGAGCCGTTTTCTGATTTTAGGTAATTCGAAAAAAATGCGCGTAAAAGTGGGCGGGGCAAAATTTTCTTTTCGTATAAATCTAAGTTGGATCATGGCGATCATTTTAAAGAAAAAATTGTCCAAATTATATAGATGCCATTGGTGGTGCAATATGAAATCAGACTTCACAGTGTCACCCGCCTGAATATTCTGAAAATTTCATCAAAATCGGCCCAGCCGTTTTGGAGTCCATACGTTACATACACACATACATACATACACACTTCCTTTTTTATATATATAGAAGAAGATAGATAAGATTTCTGTATGACGTTTTTGCATTGTCAATTTTTGTTTTTATTCAGAATTTAGTTTGAAAACGAAAGTACGATTTTAAAGAAAAATTTTTAATTATTATACAAAATTATTGGAATGATTTTCTTAACGCATCTTGTTAACAGGGTTTTTATAAATGCTCCAACAATAGACCGTCACCATATGGACATTCCAGTGACCCTGGTATCGCTCCCTTATTATGCCGTGCTAAGGAAAAAAGCAGTAAAATTCACTTAATATCTTTTTTTAATTTGATGCCAAATAAATTCCTTTAATAATTTTCTACTCATTAATTATAAAATAAATTATTAAAAATGTTATTTCAAAGTAAGAGCACTACAATTAGTTGGGGAATGTAAGATGAGATAAACCCACTGTTTATTGTTGATGTGTTTTGTTTAAGCTTTGATATTATTACAAGTAGAACTGTTGCTATAAGTCTTATACGCTTAACAGTTTTATTTGGTTTAATATCTTTAGTTTTTCTAAAACGTTATGGATGAAGTTTCCTGATGATCTGGCCTAAGCAACCAGTGAAATGCGCATAGGAATAGCTTATCCCATCAACAATAAATTTCAAGTGTTTTTATCAGTAATAAAAACTGGGAATTAAGCACGAATAACAAAATCTTTTGAAATTAAAATTTTGTATTCCCAAAAATTGAAATTACTTTTTGATAATAAACAGGCAGTGCACGGCCTAAAAAACACTTAATTGTCAACATCTTTTGTAAAGTTGTTGTTGTTGTTTTTATTTTGTTTTTCTTAACCTACTTACAACTACAATTAATGTTGAGAGAATTTCAACTAATTGTAGTGGGGAATGTAAGATGAGATAAACCCACTGTTTATTGTTGATGTGTTTTGTTTAAGCTTTGATATTATTACAAGTAGAACTGTTGCTATAAGTCTTATACGCTTAACAGTTTTATTTGGTTTAATATCTTTAGTTTTTCTAAAACGTTATGGATGAAGTTTCCTGATGATCTGGCCTAAGCAACCAGTGAAATGCGCATAGGAATAGCTTATCCCATCAACAATAAATTTCAAGTGTTTTTATCAGTAATAAAAACTGGGAATTAAGCACGAATAACAAAATCTTTTGAAATTAAAATTTTGTATTCCCAAAAATTGAAATTACTTTTTGATAATAATAATAATAATAAAAAAACATATGGAAAAATCGTACGTTCGCGACCAGCACTTGAGCCAATTTAATAAAAACCAATATAGATATTTTATTGTGTAAATACTGGATAGAGTACTATATTAATACACTTTTGAAATAAATTAATCACTTGTGGAATATCCGTTCCATTTTGCAGATTTTTACATTTCACTACTGTTAGCCAAAGTTGACTTCTATTTTGCGTACGTTCGCGACCACATGTTTATAACTATCATTATGAAAACTTAAACTAAATAAAATCCTTATTTTGAACTTAACAGCTACCAAAATGCGATCGAATCGCGAAATAAAGCTAGTAAAAGTTTTGTTTTATATATTATTTGTACATCAAAAGCGTATGAACGTACGTTAGTGACCCCAGGAAATGCCCATATGTTATAAGATCGACTTTATTCCTTCTGGAAGAAATTTTGTAGGATTATATATTAAGTCAGTTGTGGGGAATCCCTGGCTTAATGTTTCCTAACTAAGTGTGCCATGATAACAACGCTATTAAATCTCAAGCATCAGCAGTCTCTGCCCAAAACCCCGTTTTCACGATACATATATTTACTACCTGTTAAAGCCACTTCAAAAATCCCCATGATGTAACTATTTAATCATTCGTTTTAGTACTAAATATAAATACTTGTCTATACCCAGTAAAAACTTCGCCTACAAAATAATGTGTTGAGTAATCAGAAAAACATAAAAGCACTACTTACAATTCTACGGAAAGAACCAATGAATTTTACAAGGGATGTCCAAAAATGAACGCATTCAAAAGTAAGTCATTATTTTTTTACTTTAATACATTCCGAAAAAAGTAGTTATAGACGTTGTTATAGAAGTAGCTATAGAAGAAAGCTCCTAAATAATGAGTGAAAAAAAGCTATTCATTTTGAAAAAGTAGGTGAAGCTTTTACTCGGTATTTTAAAAATAATTAATTGTCAAAAAGCGCCATATAAATTTTTAAGAAGCGTCCTATGGCCTCGGCCATTTTATTTAAGGTCTGCCTCACGTATGGTTTTAATCAAAAGGTTTAAAAGATTTAATTAATGTAATATCTTATAAAACATCTAGTGGTTTCCATACAAAAAAGTATGTATTTGCCATTTAAAACTACCCAGTAAAAACTTCGCTTACTTTTTCAAAATGAACAGCTTCTTTAACTCATTATTTAGTAGCTTTCTTCTTTAACTACATCTATCACAACTTCTATAACTACTTTTTTCTGGATGTATTAAAGTAAAAAAAATAATGACATGCTTTTGAATGCGTTCATTTTGGGACATCCCTTGTAAAAATCATTGGTTCTTTCAGTAGAATTGTAAGCAGTGCTCTTTTGTTTTTCTGATTACTCAACACATTATTTTGTAGGCGAAGTTTTTACTGGGTATTTCATTCAATAATAATTTTGTACTAATTTGGAAATTTTAATATATAAAAACATCTGTCAATAAATCTGGTGTATTTTTTATTCAAAATCCATTGAAAGCCATAGCTAGAACTGTTGCCTTCTCAACACTACCATTATCAATAACATCGTATTAGTGTTGGATGTGAAGTGCTGATGCTAGTGTTTTGTTAGTTTTTTAAAAGCGTTATTAGCACTAACACGAATTAGTGTTAATGTTAGTATAATAATGAATCGTAAAGAGGCACACAGGAAAATAAGGCCAATTTCGTGGAGGAAAACTAATAGTCTGATCCGCAAACAGTAATGGGTTTATTATAGGAAAGTATGTAGTTTATAAGCTCTATAAAAGATAAGGCTATTTCCCATACAAATTGCGTGTTTAACGAATACTTTGAATTCGCATTAATTTATTTCAGTACCATGAATTAAAATGTATGTATTCTGGAAGGCATGCAGTTCCAAATAAAATGCATTAAAAATTAATGTTTTATTTCAGACCATTGCTATTCTAATTTTTTATTAAGGCCCTCATTATGTAAAATGCAACGCAACGCCAAAGAATTACATTGAAAGCAAAAACAAGGTCATAAATATGTTGTAATTTTGTTGTTGCTTTCTACAGAAATTCACATTGGCTTTAAACATTTCAAACGCCTCATAACTTGTGGCGTTGCGTTTTATAAATTTAGGGCCTAAATAGCAAATTACAACAAAATCATATAGAAGCACACACAAGTCAAAAAATTTGAAACAGTTAGAAAAACCGATGTATAAGTCGAATCCGCAAGACTCTTTTGCAAGAATATCAGTCTTAATATTAATGTTTCACAATATTGTTAAGGTTATTCGGATATATTTTTTTTGTATTTGCGCTTCTAAGCCTTAATTGAAATAGCTAATATATAAAGAAACCCATTTAAAATATCTGCTATACATAGCACTTTATCAAAAATGGTTACTTTGTCCGAAAACGTCTAGCATTACCGATAGACGTTTTTGCGCTCTTTGATGCTGCGTTAAAATTTTTTTTCAATTCAATAATTTTTTTTATTTCGCCTTATTTCTTAGCGTGAGACGTGGTGTAAAGCAATATGCTGTTGCGTCTTCTATTTTATATTGATCAGTATACGAAAATACTTCTACTCTTAACTCAATCCCAACACATACAAATTACCATTTAACTACTTTCCCTACAATAATACCCTTAAGCAATTCATTGCTAACGGATTAATATGTAGTAACAAAAGTCAAAACCGCAAACAATGATCCTTAGAATAATAAAAATATGAAATTGCATCTTACAAATAAAACATGCGGCCGAACTGAAGAAAAAAAAAAAACTGCTATCAGCTAAAATAAAAGGAACAACTAACAGCAGCTGTTATTTGGTAAGTTTAGCAAGCCCAAACCAAGTGCAATATTATTTACAACCGGTATGAAAAACATTTGCGGCATTCATGTTCATTAAAATTACATTTATTACAACCTGCCGTAATAATGTCTCCTTCATACGGGCACAAATTACAAAATTGTACTTTCAGTCCCCCGTCGAAAACAAAAAAAAAAAAAAATAAACTCCTGACCATTTATAAATTCACATGGACTTCGCTTTTTTCACTCCTCTTGAAACTATTTTTACAATAAACTCGGTGCTTAAATGTATCATTGAGCACAATGGACATGGTTAAAATAAAATTAAAAAATTAAATTTATATTTATAATTCATCGTACTTACAAACATGATGAAATATGTTTTATCAAGTTTAAGTTAAGTCCATTATAATAATGATAATGATGATTATGTTGAGGACAGTGATGATGACATTGCATTGTTAAAAAGTAATTATAAAAAATTTGTTGCTGCATTTGTTTTCAACAAAAATAAAACTTAATTATTTTTTAATAATTTCAAGGCCAATAAAATAAATAACTTTCCGCCTGTTTCATGAGCCATATAAATAATTTGTTCCAGAATTTAAGCTGCTTTAAAGAAACAAAAAAATACATGTCATAAAGGATAAAATGCAAAAAAGGAGTTAAAAATTATATGTCTACTCTTTGCCTTGTATATTGACTTGTTTTATTAATTGATGAAACTGCCCAATAATTTAGTTTTTTTTTTTTTTTTGTTCGCCAAGTCGTTTTTTCATATTAAAATTTTTTTTCTTAAGTTTCTTTTAGGAATTTAAAAGGAAGTATTTACGTACATATTTTGAAAATGCAGCAATAACTCTATTTGCTGTCTGACAAATTATCGTTACACCCAAAAGAAATAAGTGTCCGCGGGCAATTTTAATTAGTCTTTTAAATACAGTTTGATAATTCACTTGGAGTACTACTAATATATTTATTACCAAAAAAAAAAAAAATTAAGTCTTAATAAACTTAATCAACAATCATATCTGGATTTCTGTTAAAATTACCTCCAAATTTTTAAAAAACAAATCAGAGTGCTATATTCCTTATAAGCCCTTCACGTTGGTGCGTCGCGTTTGACTACTCCTCCGCTAACGCACATTCTCAACGAGCATTAAAATTAAATTTGTTGAGTACATTCTTTTATTAAAAACATATTTCTATATATAGGCGGTATATCGTGAAAGTATTTCGTTACCTTATATATAGGCGGTATATCGTGAAAGTATTTCGTTACCTTAAACGCAAAAGGACCTATCTTACATTTTGAAAAGTTTGCAGGAGATGCAAAAAACATCGAAAAGGATAATTTGCATTAAACTTTTTATAATTTATTTTTTTATATTTCTTGTAAAACCTAACAGTTGTTTTGACAATATTGCACATTATGCAAACTGTTAGTCAGGTCTTTTAGCGTTTATCATGTAATCTTTTGTAGAGAGGGCCGTTTGTGTTTTTTTTTTAAATAAAATGGCCTAGTTTGTTTGAAAGATTACAAATTTATTTGTGACATTTGCAATACATCAGAATCAATGAAAAAGTACATTTTTAATTAAATTAATAATTAAGAGTGCATTTTTTAGATAAACATAAATCTTTTTTTGACACGCCCACTTCTCTAATCCCGCCCACATTCTATCGGATGTTGTGTATTGACAACCAAGATGTTTCTACCTTATTTGAAAACTTTAGTTCTTGCATATCAATAACGTCTTTGCTCGGAAGGTGCCACGCCTACTTCTACAATGCCGCCTATATTTTTAAAGCGGTTATGTATTGATAACACAGCTATGTGTACAAATATCAGACAATTTTGCTCTTAGCGTTAAAAAATGTATTTTGTGCCATGCCCACTTCTCCACTCCCGAACACATTTTCACTTTTGGTGAAGGGTATACAAATTGTTTAATCAGAATGATATTTTAAGTAACAAGTAAGTAAGTCCAGATCGATTACATTACATTACAACCAATATCGTACCAACGAATTTTTTAAATTTTACTTTTTCGACCCCAATAGTACTAAATGATTTTTTATATATTTTTTTATTTTTTTTTTATTAACAAAAATTTAATACAACAAAAACAAAAGGTACCCAAAATTAGTTTGTAAATACATGTAAAGTATAGAAAAAAGTAAAAAAAATAAAAAAAATTATACATATATAATAGGGTGGGTAAAATTTGTTCGCGACAAAAAAACATCGGTATTCAGTCATTGCAAGAAACTTTGCCAAAGAAACCATAGGTCAAACATGAATTTCGAGCCCCCGGAGTTTTTAAAAATATTAAAGAATAGAGGCAAACAAATTGTATTTGCTTTAGCCAAATGTTGCGGTTTTTAGGATCGGGAAATCAATTTAATTTTTTTTTTGATTGCCGCCAGAGAGCGCTTCCGAGCACTTTTTAGAAACTATCGACTTTTTTGTGGAAAATTTACAAAATTATTGTGAAAATGGACGAATATTTTTCAAAATGCAATCTCAAATTTTAAAACGAAAATAAAAATTTTAAGCGTTCTAAAAATATGTGCATACGAGCATCTTCGGTTTGCATTTCCAATTTTATTTATTGTGTTAACAATTTTCAGTATGTACTGCAGAAAGCGGAAAGACATTTTATAAGCTGGAGTAGAAAGTCCGTATATAATAAAATTTAATTTAGCGCTTGTAAAATCTCTTGCAAAATCATTCGTAGTGGCTCCCACTGATTGAAAATTCTGGTGATTACCTCTTGACGTGACAACTATCTTGTTCACGAATATTACAAAATATTATGAGATCGTTCCAAAATAATCTTGAAATGAGAGGAAGTCGTCTCTTCTTCTAGAATTTTTGCAGAAGTGGTTTCCCATATCTTTTAAAAACTCGTCAGTATCATCAGAAAATTCACGCTTGTATGCTGCCGCTGGTACTAAATTAAGAATGTTGCATATGCAATCGTCCAATAAAAAAGTGCAAAAATCTATTCACAATAGCGGAGTTCAGTGGTAGGTGCAAACGGTCTTGCAAAAGAGCAAATGCAAAATAGCATAGCAGTTTTCTTAAATGCAAAAACAAAACAAAAAAAACATAGTTTCCGTTAGATTTCATAAAAAGCTAAATTTTCACAAGACCATTTGCACCAAACACTGAACTCCGCTTATATTCATTGGACACTAAATGCGAGTTGCCATTTTATACACAGAAAAAATTCTCCAAAATTGTTCACCAATTAAAGCATTAATCAAAAATATAATCAGTTTTAATTAAAAATTTAATCAAGTGAATTAAACGTTTAATTAATACTATTAACTGGTTTAATTGATACTATTAATTTGTTTACTGGTGCAAATTTATTTAATTTTTTAATTAATATCACAAATTTTTTAATTGAAATCAATTTTTATTTTTTTCTGTGTATCAATTAACAAAAGGTTTGAAAAATTTAGAAATATGTAGTACCAAATGAGCCGCGGTGGTACCAGCGTACTTTTTAGTCTTCAATTGTACAAAAAAAAACCAACTTTATCAAGCGTGATCAATGATTACGAGGTATTTTTCCAAAACTATTTTTTAAATGGGTGCCCCGATGGGCTAGTTGGAAGTGCGAGGGTTGCGTGTTCTATTCCCGCCAGAGACCCCGCTCTTTGTTTTGAATGCACATATAAAAGTTCTTTGTGCCGAATATTATCTAGATATCTACATCTAGTAGCCATGTCATGAAACTCAATTTCTATCGAAAGAAGTTTAACTTCCGAAAGTCCTTGTTCTGCGGCTTAATTAAAAACATACTCATTTTTTATTTTAGGAGAATGCTTTTTTGATGCACCATTTTCGTTCACTTAATACGGCGGTTGCTATCAATATTACTATTACTGGGACTACTCTTTTTTTTATTTTAATACCTATCTCTACTTACATTACAGTGATAGCAAGTTACATGGCAATTTAACATATAAAATTTTAATTATAAAATTAAGTTATACAATACATTCACAGAAAAAATTAACAACCAACTTTAATTAACGTATTTGTTAGAAATTTGTACTATTAATTAAATTCTTTACTGATTTTCCACCTGCAACCAAATTGATCATATCAATTGACGCATTTGTAAGTTTGAGCTTTTCTTGCTGTTCAGTTTTTCAATCAATAGGTTTAATTGAAATTTGACCACCAGTAAAAGAGGCCATATAAAACGTAAACACAAATCAAATTTTTTTTAACAATCAACACAGTAAATTGAAACAATTAAAAAATTGTTTGAGAATTTAAAATATTTTGAAGTTTGTGTGTATGTTTTCATATTTGCAAATAAACACACAAACATTATAATTTTTGTTTTCAATTAAGGCAAATTAATTGGAACAATTAAAAAATTGTTTAAAACAGCATTATAGAGTTAATTGAAAAAATTTTGGTGAACATTTTTTCGGTGATTCAATAAAAATAAATAAATAAAAACAATTAATAATTAAATGGATATTTAAGCTATATTAAAGATTATATAAATTTTTCATATTATTCGAATGTGTATTCTATGTCAAATACATTCCTCAAAAGCTTTTATACTTTAATAGTCTCATTCCTTCATTATTTCACAGGAATATTTTCTATGCACTATCAGAATTTTTGTTTGTATATTTCTGTTGACATAGAATACACATTCGAATAATATGAAAAATTTATATAATAAATGTAACTCACCATGAGAAATAAATTCCCAGATTCTATTTGATAAAATATATTAAAGATTTTTAGAATACTTTGATAATTCCTTCTTAAAGGCCGAAGTGTTGCTTTGTGTTTGAAAACGTGATGGTAATTTGTTCCAGAGACTAATTGTGTAGTTAAAAAATTGTTTCAAAGAGATAAGATATCTATATTTTTGAGAAATCAAATTTTTACCGCGTGGAGATTTGGCAAACATTATTCTTCTAAAAGGATATTCGGGCTCTTGTATATATATTATTTTATGCATCATGAGGAGGCTTTTAAATTTTAGTAGGTTTCTAAAGCTCATGTCATAAAGCTGAAAGGAGTACGACGAAATACTTTCAGTTCTCCTACGGTTCAATACATATCTAGCTATATTATTATAGGTTACCTCAAGTCTGTGAAAATCGGAGGTGTCGCAATTGGCAAATATTTCACATCCATATAGTAAAACCGGTATAAGATAAGTTTTAGCTAGTAACAATCAATCCTAAGAATTCCGTGTACTTTTTCTGCAATAATACAGATGTAGTTAGACCAAGAGAGTTCAGCATTAAACGTAATTCCTAAATTTGATGACGATGGCACAAAGTCGATTTTATTGTTGTTGATAAATGCACAGAAAAAATAAAAATAGATTTCAATTAAAAAATTTGTGATATTAATTAAAAAATTAATTAAATTTGCACCAGTAAACAAATTAATAGTATCAATTAAACCAGTAAATAGCATTAATTAAACGTTTAATTCACTTGATTAAATGTTTGATTCAGTTGATTAAAATTTTAATTAAAACTAATTATATTTTTGATTAATGCTTTAATTGGTGAAAAATGTGGGAGAATTTTTTCTGTGTAATGAAGCATTGTTATTAAGTGCCTTTTTATTATTCCTCGATATGAAAATGCATTTAGATTTCGATGGATTTTTATGCACAAACCATTCAGGCACGCCCAGTGATGAACTCTATTAAGATCATTGTTCCTTCTGTCTATTTTTTTTAGAAATCACCTAATTATAATTTACTTTTACATATACCTGCATAAAACAGTTTCTCTCTCTCAACGGATTCAATTATTTACAAGACCTACGGAAAAGGCACTCCAGCCTTGTAGTTTTAAATCGTATTAAATAAAACATAGTTGTACACTTAAACCGCTAATATTTAATGAAGTACCCCCAACTATGTTCGGTATACTAAAAGTTGGCTATAGGATCAGTATTTTTTGTGTTACACACATCAGCATAATACCCCATGGTGGTCTGGGTATTAATATCCATTTTAATCAAGAATATTTTTTATTTTCTTAATAGTTTTTTTGTAAAATTTAAGGCAATTTTATACAAAGAGAGCAATGCAGAGAGGGCTATGCTGGCGGTCAATTTTTTTTTGGTTGGAGTTTGACCTATAGAATACCAAAAAAAAAAAGAGAAACATCTGGCATAACTCTCGCTCTGCTGAATATATATATATACTGAATATCAAACTCAATTTTTTAAAGATAAAACAAAAAAGCTTATGTACCAAAATCCACAAACTATGACAAAAAGGTGAGACTTTCTACAACTGTGTTTTAAAGACGTTTCAAGTTCCAGCGTACGACTCAGGTGGTATATAAATCATACTTACCATTTCTCAAATTTGCAAATTTGATTGCTTTTATAAATTTTGCAGAAATTAAAATTGAATTCTTGTAAGAACATTAGAACTTAGCCTACATAATTTAACATTAACATAAGTTTCTCTTTATTTTCCATTTACTTTAAGACAAATAAATTCACCACTTTCGTTTTTTGCAAATTCGTCGATATTTAGCAATTTTGGAAAACTCAACATAAAATTCTGATTAGAAACATTTTAAATTTGCATACAAATAATTTTTTTTTTTTGTCTATTATCCTTTTTTATCCACAGTGCAAAAAAACTGCCTTATCGACTTGTCTGTTTGGGTGTTAGTGTGTGCAAATATACGTATTTGATGATTTGTGTGCATGTGTCCTTAGACTTGATGCTGTGTATAGAGACATCCTTGCTGATGCTGTAGTTTGGTACATTTCTCAGAGATGTCGCTGCTGTGTGATTTGGTTTCATCTCGTTATTATATAAGGGTGAGTTTTAAAAATCGAACATTTTCTTTTTATGTAATTTGCATACATTTGAAATACTAGTAAAAAAAAATTGGGATAATGTTTTAAATAAGAAAAATTATAAAATAAAATTCTACTTCAACGAAAATATCTTATTTTTGGGGTTTTGATTTCTGTTGGCAATTTCTTAAATGTTTGTCTGTATCTTGTATGCAAAAGAGTACGACTGTAGTTTGATATGCCATTATCAATAACTGAGTAATGAAACAAAAAATATGAACAAAACTTGCGATAAATCATCTTTCGAAATCTTCTTTATATTTTGCTGATATGAGTGAATCTGCTTGAACGAAATGGGTGCTAAAATGGCTGAGTTATGAACAAATACGAAAAATTTATTAAAATTTTAACAAACAAATAAATAATTCTTAGAGTATCAGCTAAAATAAAACGAACTCTCGAAAGTAACGTATATTGTAATGAGAAATTTCTTACTTACCCTTCAACTTATGGAAGTATAGTCGGTTAAGCCCGACCATTTGATAACCTAAACCACCGTATTGCAGACAAATGTTTTGTAGCTATGGAAATTGGCAAAACAAAATTTATTTTGGGGTTAAGATTTAAATTAGAGTTCTTTGTGCCGAGTCAAACACGAAGTCAAACCCAATTTTCAAACCTTTTTCAATTGTTTGATTTGAACATTTGAATTCAAATTGATAATGATTTGAATATAAATATTTGACATACAATGTTTTATCAATTTGATGTCAAATTGTTATCAAATGTTATTCTCTAATCAAAAAATAACTTGTCAGCACTGAAACGAAAATATTGTAAACACTAAAAAATGGCGATTAAAGTTAAATGTATAACACAATTAAAGAAAATTTACATACATATTACGTTTAAAAAAAAACATGATTTCTTGTAAAAAAAAAAAAATATAAATTATTTTTCAGTAAAAAATTAATTACAAAGTGAAAGAATGTAAATAAAAATAAAACGGAAAAGTGAAGAAAATATAAGTTTGTTGTACGAATGCAATGCTACGTCATGACAATCCTTAAAACAAAAAGGAGCCAAGTGTTTTGTCTCTCGAAGAATTAGAGGACGGAAAGAACACTATTTCATCCACTTTGTGGGTAATTAATTTGGTGTAATTTTTACTGTAGTAAGTAGAACATGGGTTATTTCTTTTAGGTAGATGAGCGTAAATTTTAAATTCTTTCGTTTAAAACAAATAATTTAAATTAAATAAAAATTAAAATATTGTTGATCACAAAAATACTCACTCTTTCTTTTTAAAAAAAGATATCCATTGTTTTGATAATTAATGCGCCAGATAGACGTTTAGATTTTAATTAATATGAGCTCTAAAAATAAACCGGGGAGAGATAGGTTTTCAAAGTTCCAAAAATATTTCATTTTTATTTTGCCATTTTCAAATGCTTTAGTTGCTAGAATATTTGCTGATATTAACAGTTTTCAACTAAATTAAGAAACAGACTGTCGTCTGAAATCATTACAGTATATTTATTTACTAAACAACATATTTTTAAAAGCCCATTAAACTCGAAATTTTAAAAACTAACAACAAAAAAAAAATAAATTTTATTCGAAAGATCAAGGGCATTAAGGGTTGAAACTGATTTGGCGCAACGCTTTCTGGACGTCCAATTTTGAGGAAAATTTTCGAGCATTGCTGGCTGTATTTCACGAATGACACAAACAATGTTGTAAGTTATGACGATGTTACCAGCGTGTAAAATGCACCAAACTGTGCATTTTTCTTGATGAATAAGAGTCTATTTTGGATTAGTCTCACGCCATAATTAAACGTTATGGTGTTTTCTTTTCTACAAAAAATGTCACATTTTATTTAAAAAAATGCAATTTGGTGTTCGTTTCTTAAAAATGCTTTGCTCTCTAAAAGGGTAGCGTGTTTTATTCTAAAAATATTCACCCTTAAATGTCATGAGGCATTGCAATTTACGCCCCGTATAAATCGAGAGTGTTGATAATGCCCTGTAAAAAGATGGCTTCTGTTTATATGTATATAGGGTTACCAGAAGAAGTTGGGAAAAAATAGCCTCTAATCAGGAGAGTAAAAATTTTAAGTTTTAATAGTAATTTTTTTTTTATTATTTTATAGTAAAAACAAAAGAAAGCATTACATTGTTAATGGTAGGTTGTCAGTGATATAAAATTTAAATGGATTCGGTGTTATAAAATTGTTTTTGAAAAAAACGTCAAATCAAAAAATCGTAAAAACTTAATAAATTGGCAATCTGGCAAAGGTATTTTCTTGTTTACATATTTTATGAAAAACAAACTAAATAAATTGGAATTTGGTCATTAATTTTGTTCACTTATTTATTTATTTAATTTCAATCTATTAACAAATTTGGGCTTATGTATATTTTTTTTATATTTTGAAGAAAATAATTTTTGATTTATGTACATATTTTTTTATATATTGAAGAACAAACTTTTTGTCAGCTGTTAAAAACAGGGCGATCTAATTTTGTGTTTTGTTCTCGTCAAATAAAAAATTGCATTATTACATGTTAGGCAAGACATTTTATACATGCACCTTTTAAAATGTGGTATTTTTTTTGTAGAAAGGAAAAAACCATTAGTTTAATATCTGCCGCAATTTTACTTAAATCGGGTTATTGTTTTCATTGCAAGTATAATTTTGAATTTTTCTGTTGGTAACACTGGTTTCATCTTTTAGCTATGGTGCCGATTATTTATCTCACAGTTTAGTTTAATAAATAATGAATTTAAATTAAAAAAAAAATTATTTTTATTTATGTTCCACATTGTATTCAAATTCACATTTGGAAAATATTTAAGAATAACGTTTGAAAGCAAGTTAAAAATAAATGCATTCCTCAATTTGAAAATATTTCAAATTGAAATCATTATCAAACGTTTGTCGTTTGAGAAAAGGTTTGATTTCAAACTGAAAATGTTTGTTGGGAAGCAGCGATATGCAAGCTATACTATTACATTTTACAATTGCTTGCGTTATATGAATCATATATATGTTTATTGTTTAAGGCGTATTGCTGCCTTAAAGTGATTTTATGAACTATTTGTATGTACTACAAAACACAAATGACAGAAAAGCTATTATAAAAGTGCTCGTCGCCTAATTTAATGTCAATACCAACATTAATAAGGAAGTTATGGTATTAAAAGCTATGTTCGAGAGTAGTTTTTGTATGAGAGCTATGGTCAAATATGGACCGATTCTAATAAAATTTGGTAAGATGATTTAGGTTGCAAGGAAATATGTTTGGTTCAAATTTAATGTAAATACCAACAGATTAGGAAGGTTTATGGGCACAAAGACTCAAAGCCCAAAGAAGTTGGTTGGGGGCCATGAAAAGTTATGGACTGTTTCTCATCGTTTTTAAAAGGCTTCGTCCGTATGACAAGTTAAACGTACTTGCTAAATTTCATGAAATTATCTGCAAAAATAACCAGTCAGCCAGACATATTCGTATCCATTGAGTTATTCTGCGTCGATCGGTATACTAAAAGGTGGTCTAGAGCCAAAGTTTGTATTTGTTACACATATCACCAAAAACACATAACACCCTTTCTATCTACTATTGTGGAGGGGGTATATATATGCAAAAGACAAACATGCATATTAAAAACTTTTGATATAAATATTGTTTCAAAACACGCCATATATTTTAAGATGTATTTGTTTTAGGATTTAATTAGCGTTACCATCTATTTGTCCTCAAAATCCCAATACATTCGCTAATAAAAAATTATATTTTTGATGGGAAATATCTGTGGTTTTCTTGGGCAACCGCGTATGTCAATTTTTTCGATTTTGAAATGTTGATGCATATTGCTTAATTTTAAACGCTCTTTACATGGTTCTAAAAATTTTTGAAAACAGATACACTCATTCCGATCTTTTAACTCAATTACAAAGTTCAATAGGTACAATACCTAGCCCATAATTTGGTCTAGAATGGTTTTTTCGGCTTTCCTAAAAAGTTTTCTTTTAAGACATACGCGGTTGCCCAAGAAAACCACAGATAAATTACCTAACTTTTTAATAAGTAAGATAGTACATCATGGAGCCGCCTAAACAAAAATATGTTATGAGGTTAAGATTGATGTAAACGTTCTTTGTGCAGAATAATGTTTAGACATCTTTATCTTTTTGAGATTTATCTGCCTTTAAGTGATTTAAGGAAGGGGGTTTATTTTGGACCTATGGCTAATTTTGAAAATAGCAGCACAATATTTTGTCATGATATAGAACTTATCGTTAAAGTTTTTGTCGCCAATTTGTTTGGTCAAGAAAGTTATGGCATCAAAAGCTTTTTCAGGTGGGGTATTTGTAGGGGAGCTACGCCCAAAAATGGACTGATTCCAATAAAATTTGGTAAGATGATTAAGGCTGCAACTAATCAAGTTTGGACCAAATTTAATCTATACCAACATAAGAAGATGGTGGATATGGGCACAAAGACTATATTCCGGAAGGAATCTTTTATGGAGGCTATGTGAAATTATGGACCGATTCTCAACCTTTTATGTTAGAATTAAAACCTTTGTACCAAATTTCATCAAACTAACACCAAAATTGCGACTAGCACTTTGCGCACAAAATTTACATGGACAGCCAGCCGAAAGGACATCGTTAGATCGACTCAGTATACATAGGACCAATATTTTAATGTGTAAAGTGGTTTGTAGACGGTCAAGCATTTCTCATCATGCGCTATGGTAGTATAAGTGAAAATGTGTTTGTATGTGTGACACCGACGATGCTGAATGGAAAATCAAAAAATGTAGATATGACGGCGAATGTCTGTCTCACCGTGTTTATCAGACAGACACTGCACCAAAACTTTCTGGCATGTCACATCCGAGTTGTCGATATGAAAAAAGAAGTTGTTTTACCAGTCACGCAAATGGTAAAAATATATATATTTAAAAAAAGGATAATACAATGACAACATTTTCTACTTTCATGATATGATTTATATATGTAAATCAATTCTTTATTATTTTAGCTTTTTGTTTATTTCTAAGTTTTTCACCCAAAATTTAAAAATCCCCTTTCTGGAATTTTTTTTTAACGATTGATTTAAAAAAAAAAAACAGTTGGTACAATTTTTGTCAAAGATTTATTCAATAAGAACATAAAATACATTTTTGAAATACTATGAGTACTCAACAGGGACCTGATTCTGGCAGTCGTGATCGATTACTTTTTTGATTCGAAAGCAATTTAATATCTAATTATTTCCGTCTATACTGAACGAATCGGAAAAATTTTTTCAGTGTTGTAAAGCATTAATTTGAGTTTCACAATACTGAAAAAATAATTTCCATTCGTTCAGTATTGACTAGAAGAAATAGAAATAAAATTGCTTTCGAATCGAATTGAGAAATTACTTGATCACGACTGCCAGAACTAGGCCCCAGGATTTTTGCTTAATAAACATTGAGATTAATTGCAGTCAGGGCTATGGCTACAATATTTTTTCCTACATTTGGTATAAAATCACTAAAATTGTATGAGAATAAATGAAATTGTAAGCTTTTGTTTAATTTATTATTTAATAAAAAAATTGTTCGATTAATCGACATTAATTAATCGATTTATTCGTTATTCGAAAATCAACATTTTAAAATTATTCGAACAAGAGTTTGGTTTTGTTTGATCGGTTGACAACTCTAGTGGCTATGCTAGCGACATTACAAGCAGAATACGCAAAATATTGTTGCTTTTTAAGTGAGTAGGACATCAGAGCAAAACGGTGTAATTTCATACAACAAAATTGGCCTTTAAGATCACATGCAATTATGCGATGTAAAAATTTAGTTGACAGGCCAAAAATAGAAAAAAAATAAATTGGGTAAAAACTACGAACATTGATGTTGAGGCATTTAAACACCTCAAAAGCATATTTCGACGCGTAATGCTAGGAACACAACTGGGACGAACGACGAATTTTTGGCCGCGAATATTCGTCGCCAAAAATAAAACATATTTGTGTATTATTTTTTTTATTATTTTATCGCATTTAAAATAAATATACAAAGTACATAACTATAAGAATAGTTTTTAATTGTGTTTTTTGTAATGTTTGTGTTTAAAAGTAAATTTTTTTTATATGGTCACACTATTTCTCTCTCTTTCCACAAACAGCAAAGAACTTTTTCAATTAGTAAAGCTGTTAGTTATTCGTCGTTATTGTGTTTCATACGACGAATTAACTTAGCGAATTTTTACTAAAAAATTCGTCGTGTAGGACGAAATTCGTCGTGCGCCCCAGTTGTGTTCCTAGCGTAAGTGAGGCTGAATGAAAGGAAGGCATATTTTTTAGTCCCCAAATAAGAAAAATCTTTAAAGACCAATTGTTCAAATCTAAATTGTTTAATAAAAATTGGTTAAATAAAAATGATGTACATAGTTGAAGATAATCCAACGACATCAAAAAATGTCGAACTTGGTCCAATGGAGGAACACATAAAGAGAGACAGCGGTTGCTCTATAGAAGAAATTGTATGCAAAAGTTTAGCTGAAGATGGCAGGTCTGCCAACGCCACAGCAATATCGGATTATAATGGAATTAATTGTTTTACAATGCCTTTAAGTAATACAACCTTATGGAGTTAAGATGAATAGTTTTACGTTTAAAAAAAGAAGAATTCATAGCAGATTTAAGTAAAAATAAAGAAGAAAATGGAAGATTTTCTATAGTTGTGGATGAATGGACGAATGTAACTGATTAAAAATACGTTATTTTTTTTTTGTAAAAATAATTTGTTTTTATTCTTTATTCTCATCGATTGTTGATGAACTTTGTTTATATCGTGTTACATCATTATTAAATTTCTTTATGTTAATAAGTCATGGAATGACCTCGAATTAAAATTACTCTTTTTCTTCTTCTTATTTTTGAATTCTATTTATTTATTATTTTTCTTAAATTTCTTGCTTAAACTAAAGGTATTCCGTATGATATTTCTATTAAATACCTTTAATATTTTTTGTTTAATAAATGAGTTATTTTTTGTTATTGTTGTACATAATATTTAAATACATAATTGTCATAGCTTAAGTTAAATGACAACTTCTTCAATAAATTTTTTTAGTCTGTTTAAGAACATCGAAAAGACAACTTCTTTTCTTTCTCGTGTACATCGATTAATTGAATAACTTTATAGATTTAATCGTTTGATCGAACTAACAAAAACAAATATTTGAATTATTCAAACAAATTTGAAATGCGAATAATTGACAACTCTTATAGCCACTTCCTTTAAGTCGGCACATACACATTCGACAAACAGCGATCGTACTGAATTTTATTAAGCAATAACTTAATGGCTTCGTGGGTCTCTTTTATATATACTGCAAGAACTAATGCTATATATACATTATAATCAGGGTAAGTTTTTTATGGCATATGCCACTTTTTGCCAGCTTTGCAAAAAATTACTTTTTTTGAAATCTAAAAGAAATTTTAAAATAAGCTTAGCGAATATGAGGCAGAATCTATTCGAAATGCTAAAAGAATTTGGCAAAAATCGAACGTAAAAAGTGACTAAACCCCTCGTTACTCTTACGTAAACGTATACGTTGCGGCTAAGCTGTTCCGTTTTCCTTACCAAGCTTATGTGTAAATAGGTACTCACACGTAAACGTAACGTTGCGTTGCGGATGAACCTGATAAAATTAAAATTTCTCTCCGTTTTTACGTATCAGCTGTTAAGATTTTTTTTTTGTTTTCAAGCAGTGTTGTCAACAAAACTTATTAACCAGCGGTTTACTTTAAAATTTAAAATTTTCTTAATGAGATTCTTATACGAAGCCAGCTAACAGCTCTTGTTTTTTTTTATTGGAAATAAATATTGTTGTTAAAAGCTAAATTTTCTTATTTTATTTTATTCATCAGTTAGATTATTTCCATAGATGGAAGTAAATAAAATTGATGAATAGTTAATATAGTTTTTTTGCATGTTTCGGGTAGTCAAATTTGCGAAAACCTTTTCCTCATATATTTATTTTATTTATTTATTAGTTTAAGCAACAAATATTTTTCTACTTTTAATAAATTCGCTTTCTATATTTACAAAACAATAAAATTACAAAAATATAAACAACATTTGTATGTTTACTGTATTTCCACTTCTTATTTTCTTTTCTATAATTTTCATTTATTAAAATAACAAGTTTTAACAATATTTTAACGCAAAAATCATAATTTACAAAATTATTAAACAAAAATTGCATTTAAAGCTGTAAAAACATGAGCCAAGACTAGGGTTGCCATCCGTCCTCTTTTCCCCGGACACCGTCCTCTTTTTCTGGGTATCCGGGGCAGTCCTACTTCTTTTTCATCAAGTGTCCGGGGTTGTCCGGCTTTTAACACCTTCATTGTAAATTTGTTCCTGGATTTAAATCACAGTTCACAAAATTCATTAAAAAAAAGATTTAGGTGCTCGGGTTTTTTTAATATAGGTATGATTTAATTTTTGGGGACGTAACGTGACAAAAAGAGTACTTTTCTTTGAATGTGCCCAAAATGGAGCTCCCAAAAAAAATGGAACAAATAAGCAAAAGCAACCTAATCAATGTTAAATGATTATATTAAAATTTTATTTTAAGATTCTTTTTGGAAAGAAAAAAAAATCATATCTTAAAAAAAGCACATCCCTCAAAGTTTTAGGATTTTTAAAAAACAGTTTGAAGTATTATATAAAAAAAAAATCAGCAAAAAAATAGGGTTTTGAATTTTTAAAATTTGATATTTTGCATATACATTTTTTTCAATATATTTATTGTAGCCTCAAGTATTCTCTTTAAACTGACAAAAATCATCTTCGTATGTAAAGTAGTTTTCGAGATATTAAAAGAATATACTCAACACATTCGGCTTATTCGGCGATATTATGACAATATGAATATGACATAACTTTTGAAAAAAAAATTAAAAAATTGTTTTTCGTTGATATGTGTTCTTTATGGGATCAAATAAACCCTCTCGCCAAATTGCATTCAAATCGAAAGGGGTCGAGTCCCACTCTTGGTCGACTTGACATGGAATTACCCAAATTAAGTTTTTGTGTGCCGTCGTTAATTTTATTAATATTAAGTTGTTTAGAAAGTGTCCTCTTTTTTCGAACAAATGTCCTACATTTTTTATGCTGGCGTCCCCTTTTTCTCAAAATAGAAATGGCAAGCCTAGCCAAGACATAAAACAGCTGATTCGATTATCGGTTTTATTATAAAATAAAAATTTGAATAAATTTTAGAGAATGCTTGAGGTCTTTTTTAAAAAATACATTACATTTATTTATTTTTCTCAATATTTCGCTAACCTTTGGTTAGCATCTTTAGGAAATAAAATAAAATTTACAATAAAAAATTTTAAAAATGTTTTTTTTTCAATTTTTACTTATACACATATTGGTTATGTCAAGTTGTATTTAAAGAGATATTTATAATGACTTAAAATATTTTAAGGTCCATAACTCCAAAACTAGATCCTCAGGCGCAATAAAAACTAGATAAAAAAATTGTATTTTTCAAAGCAATTTTAGTGCTGTATATGTAAATATATATGCATGAAGTATTTTAATTTTGTACAAAAGCGCTGATTATCGTTTTGTACTGGCGTTTTTAAACAAAAATGTCAGCAACATGTTTTGGAATAAGACTGTGAGCAAAATCAAAACAAATAAAAATTTACATACATATGTACGAATACACACATACACTTCAACACCATATGACACGTTCACGTATTTTTAGTAACTACCACTATTTTAAGTCGAACGCAACGTTTACGTATCCGCAACATTTACGTAAGAGTAACGAGGCCTTAAGTGTACATAAAAGAGCACTTTCAATGCATCTGCTCAAGTCTCTTGAAATTACAAACAAAAGAGCTTTATATAAATGAAAGCTTAGACTTAATTGACTGCACTAAATTTTAAAGATGTCAACAAAAAAGATTTTGTTGAAAAGTTTAAAAAACAGTTTTAGATCGTAATACCGGATTAAAAGATTAATTAAAAAAAAGTAATAGTATATGTGAGTTGTCCACAAAATTCTGTAAAAGTCGCCAATTTATTGGTTTTTTAAATTGCCTTCCTAAGCCATTATCAACCTCGTACAAAACTCCTTAAGTTTCTGGTTAATTATTCAATACTATTACAAAACTCTCTATATGGCTTGGCATTTCAATTTTAAAAAAACTGTTTCAATCGATTTTCTCAGAATTTTTTTTTAACTTAGCGGTGTTTGCAAGTGAGCTACTCATATTTTAATGAAATTGAGACGGATGAATTTTTTGACAACCTTTCTTCATCTGAACTATTAGCGTTCAGTTACATCTTGCAATTAAACTGTTTTATGCGATAACAGGAGATTATTAATTTTTGAAAATTTTTAATTGTACTACACAACTTAATAAAATAATTTTTTTTTAATAACAACATGTTTATTTTTGCCAGTTTTGACATTTTGTGCCATTTTTTGTGCCAGCCATTTTTAATCATTTTTCGTGCTATTTTAAACTTGCCCTGATTATAACCCTACTTTAAAACTCAGTTTGGATATGTCAACGAAGAGTCACCAAGAAAGTTGTATTGCTCGAGTAAGCATCGCTTGCTGTTGCTGTTGTTAACACGTCGTCAGCTCATTATTGGCTTGGCGCATATGCCAGGCGCAGTGGAGCATAACAACATTGAAGGTTTACATGAAGTTTTCTAAATATATACCCGACAGATTTTTTTTGTATTTCACTACTGCTTCTGGCATAGGTATGTTTTGAAGAAAAATTAACATTTTTTTGAACGCTCATTAACGAACATAGAAATTAATAGTATTTTATTACGGTTATGAAGCGAAGCAAGAGTGATTTTTTTCTTGTTGTCATTTTCTTTTGAATTCGCTTTAACTAGTTTTTTTTTCTTACGGCAATGAAGCAAAGCAAGAGCTAAATTTATTTTGTAGAGTTTTGTATGAGGAATTTTTTTGCTTTCGCCAAACAGTGGCGTGTAGAGCAAAACAATACTTAATAAACCTTAAAATAGTTGATATAGAGCAAAACTAATGCTTATTTTATAAAAAACTATAACAAATTTGGTGAAGCCGGTTTTGGATTCATTTAAAATATAAATACCCCATACCTAACACAATTTTTTTAAATGAGCTGACGACGTGTGTAAGGCTCTGGTTTCTTATTAAAGAATTATAATGAAAAAAATTGCTTAAAGCATCAAAACTTGACGTGCTTGATAAACTCTGGGGAATAATCACCGCATACAATATCGAGCAAAATTGATCGAAATTTTTTATTTTGGTATCATGACACTCGATGTCGAATAAAATGTATCGTAGTTGATATGATAGCATTCGATTAATATAAAGTTTAATAAAGTTTAATTAAAGTTTAATAAGCAATTTTCAAAGTGCATAATACAAAAGAGCACCTTTTAAAACATTAAAGAACTAAATTTTTTCACCCCAGTTTTTTAATGTTCTGGTTACTTTTAAACTAATTTTAGTTTTTTCCCCAGATTAAGGGGTTTTTTAAACTAAATTTAAATGCTTTAACTTTATAAACATAAAAAAACATTATTTTAAGCAACATAATTTTTAGTTTTGATTTGTCCTGTATATTTACGTCGCTATGGGGTACGCAAATTTAAGGAGGATCGGTCATAATTTTTAAGGTGTTACGAGCATGTTGTGTTAATATTTTTTACTTGTTGTGGGAATTTTTTTATTCAACACTCTTTTAGCTTTCGCAAAAAACTACATGATTGCAAACATTTTGCTCATTGACGCTTTATGTAAATTGATACATTTCCAAAAAGAGACATTGAAATTTTAGGCAACAACCCTTCCTGCTCTTCGGTACATAGAAAAAATAGTCCTTTAACAAATGTCACTATAATTTAATTAATTTATTGTCACCACTGATTTGACTGCCTTGATTTTGAGCCTTTGGCAAAATTTCGAATAAAAAAAATTTGCATACAAACAACGTTAATAAAATTTGCATATATTTTGCTTTAAATTGCGCATGTGCGAATTTCTGTTGTTGTCTTTGCGCAAGGAAAATATTAATTTTCACAGTTTGTCCCAAATACGGCCATGGTTGGTAATTGTGTTACCCTTTGACATCAAAATTTATGATCACATTTGCAGCGATTGTATTCAAATGCAGATTTTTTTTTTTATTTCCACTTTCTCTTGTCAAGGAATAAAGGAATGCCGATGCCTGACATTTGATCGTTTCGTTAAGGGGCCGCAATGAAACTAAAAGTGATCTATTGTTAGGAAATCATTTCTTACCTTATTTTTCTTTTTGTTTAACTTTCATTTCATTTATTCCCATTAATCATTTTTCTTGTCGTTGATTAAAATCTTTTGAAAAATAATTTATTCAAAAATGTATTTAATTTTTTTCGCCAACAATTGAAATTTCAAAAGAGAGACGTAAAAAAAATTTGCATGTCGTTTTTTGAAAACCCTTGTAAAAGCAAAAGTGTAATCTAATTTACATATTCACTTTTTTGTACAGATCATCCCTTATAGGGTTAAAGTTTTCCGTTTTACTACTCAAGATCACAAGATTCTTTTGTTCAAATAGAAATACTTTCTTTATAATTGAATTACGGGTTGCTGAGGGAAAGGGTTGGTTTCTTAAAGGATTTCTATTGCAAAAGTAACGTCTATCTCACGGTTTCTTTTAATTTATAATTTTTTTTTTGTGGTACATCTGTCTCTAAAATCAATTCAAATTGTGTTCTTTTTATTTTATCTTTTTCCAGAAGACAACTTTAGTTGTGAGAGACTGTATGGTTTTTTTTTTTTTAATTTTAAGATGTATTATAAATTCAAATTGTGTATGTGATTGTTTTTATTTCATTTGTTCAATCTACATATCGCACACTAAATCATAAACAGCCATAACACAAAATTCAAAAATGTTTAGGAGTGACAGAGAATATTACAAAATGTTTATGTCAAATTTTTTCTTTACGAAATATTTATTAAATGCATTCATTCTTTTGTTCACTCTACTGAAGTTTGATATTTTTTTAAAAGAATTAAAAGTTTCTTATATGCTCTTCCCCACAGTTTGATAATAAATTTTTTTATGATTTCAATATTTCGGTCATAATTAGGCCGTTATTTTGAAATTTTTTTTTTTTTTTTGATAAAAATAAATAAAGTTAAAAAAGTCGGTGATAAAAAAGTCTCACAAAAATTTTTTTTTAATGTTAGATGGAGTTTTTGGTGGAGTTCATATGCCCGAAACTAAAAATCCCAAATTTAGAATCCCGAATTCAAAATCCAAATAATTATACAGTTTTGGTTTTAAAAATCGCACGATTGATAGCATGGTTGGGCTTTCGGCCATGCGCAAGGATTTTTTTCCTCTATGTTATAACGAACACTGGCTTTGCTTACTAAAGCTTTATGTTATAGATAGCCTTCGGCCGGGCGCAAGGATTTTCTTTTCTATGGTATAACGAACACTGGCTTTGCCTTTGGCCGGGGCAAGGATTTTTTCCTCTATGGTATAACAAACACCGGCTCCGCTAACTAAAGCATCTCTTCATAACCGGCAAAGATTCCACTTTGGTAGAAGAATTAAGGTTTTTTATACTATGCCTAGAAACTTTTAATTACAATTTTATATAATTTGTGTAAAAATGTTTGGGGTGATTTTTTATTTCTTAAAATTTGCATTTTTTATAAGTAAGCCAAAAATAGCCCCAAAGTAAAAAATGTGATTTTATTTAGGGCCATTTCTCATTCCTTGATATTGGGGTCATTTTTCATTCCACTTAAAATGCAAAAATACCCTAACGAAAAAATGAAAAAAACCCCAAAAAAACAAAAAAATTGCCCCAAAATTTCGTGTTGTTGTGTCTCATGTAAAATTTTGGAGCCGTTCTTCATTTTCTTTTTTGGGCCATATTTCCTGGGGACCGCCAAAATACAAAAAGACATGTATATACAATCGAAAATTAACGATCTTATTTAGAAAAGATAAAACTGGTCTTCATAGAAAATTCGTTTCAAACACTTTTTATAAACCTGTTTTATTTTTTATTAATAACGGGGCAAGTTAAGCAAAAGCTTATAAATTGTTTTAGTTTTAAACTTAAAAAAATTTTACTATCGTTATTTTAACATTTTTATTAACATGTATTAGAACTAACTAACTAACATTTACCCAGCGGGAAAAAGAAGGAGTAGGAAGGCCTTCTAAAAGGCCTCTATCCCCTTCTTTTGGATGTGCAAGGCCTTCTTGTTCCATTCCATACTCATATCTTTTTTACACACGTTGTCGTTGCGGAGAAGGCCTTCCGATCTCGCTTCTTCAGCAGGTACATAAGAAGGGTAACGGGACCAAAAAAAATTGATTTTGCTTCTGCTTGTGCAAAAAAACAATACAAAAAATGTTACTCCTTTTCTACTCCCTTCTCATAGAAGCGAGTGTGGAAGGTGTATCTTATCTTTTATACGAAAGAGCCGAGGCCTTCTATGAGGCCTTCTTTAGCAGTTAGATAAGAATAGTAATTGAATCAAAAAATCTTTTAAGCAGGCCTTTAAAAAGGCCTGAAGTAAGAAGGTCTTCTGAGTTTTCCCGCTGTGTAATTAATATTTTAATTAATATGTATAAGAACTAACCCGCAAAATTGTTTGTTGGGCTAACCGTTTACAAATTATAGTTACTTGCTCGTATGTATATGGGCATTTCCTGGGGTCCCGAACGTACGTTCGTACGCTTTTGATGTACAAATAATATAGAAAACAAAACTTTTCCTAGCTTTTTTTTTGCGATTCGATAGCTTTTGGGTAGCTGTATGTTTAGTGCAAAAGATGAGTTTCATCAAGTTTAAGTTTTCATAATAATAGTTATTAACATGTGGTCGCGAACGTACGCAAAATAGAAGTCAACTTTGGCTGACAGCAGTTAAATGTAAGAATCTGCGAAATGGAACGGAATATTCAAAAGTGATTAATTTATTTTAAAAGTGTATTAATGTAGGTCTCCATGCAGTATTTACCAAAAAAAATATCTCTTTTGGTTTTTGTTTAATTGGCTTAAGTACCGGTCGCGAACGTACGGGTCGCGAACGTACGATTTTTCCATATGTTTTTTTATTATTATCACATTGCAGTTTCCCATTAATGTCTTCAAATTTCCTTAACAAACAACTAAATACTCAATTTACAATTGATTGTAATGAAAAGATTATGAAGAAAGAGTGTAAACATAACATATTTTTGCATGTAAAATAAGCATATAAAAATGTGTTTAGAAGTAGAAAATATAAAAAAATATAAAATTTTCCAATTTCCAGTGCAATTTTCTCAAGTAAAACAGCTGAAATATGCTATGAAACCATTCTTTTATAACAACATAGACATTTTTAATAATAATAAGCAATAAAAGACGATGATTATCAACATTCTATTTTTTCATCCTGGTAGACCATTCTGGGGAAATGCCCATATGTTCTTTTTAAATTTACACATTCAAATCATTTTTAATAAGGTCTAGTGTAACGCACGCAGTTGTTAGAGCAGTTAGGAAAAAAGGATAAAATGACAAAAGTAAGAAGCAAACAAACATGAAGAAGTACGAGTAAATACTTGTACTTGAACACACCAAAAAAAATATATAACAGCAATTTACGCACAAACTTATTTACGCTCAAAACTACACATACACGCATAATATACATATAAGCAAGAAGGACGAGAAATATTCACATACAAACAAACACCGCTAATACACAATTTGCATTTATTTATACATCAACTTGATGGATGCTGCTTAGGGTTTCTATTCCCGAAAATTTCCGGGAATATTTAATAGAGGTGCGGCGAATAAAGGTTAAGCAAAGGCGAATAATGCAAAAAAAAAAAACAATTTTCCGAATGCGAAGACTTACAACATGTTCAAAATTCATATTCAAATATATCTGTCCTGTATATAATTATATTCAAAACATAAATAAAATATTTTACATACATACATATCGTTACCTAAAAAGCAAAAGGCTCTTTCTAACAGTTTGAACATTTTATAGGGGAAGCAAAGAAAACTATTCCAAATGATAAATTGCCTTAGAATGCTTTATAATTTGTTGTTTTTTTTTCTTCTATTTTTCTTGCAAAATCTGCCAGTTGTTAGGACAATTGCCAATGTTGCATATAATGCAAATTGCTAGTTAGGACTTTAAGCGTTTATTATATAATATTTTGTAGATAGGAATGTTTGATTTTTGGGTAATAAAATTAATTTTAGTTTAAAGATTCGTGGATAATTTCTTTTTTTCTTTCTTTAGTCCTATTTTCATCCATACATGATCTAGAAACTAAATCCGCTATCATATTAGAGTAACCACAAAAATAGGTATTCCAATATATATAATATATATATATTTTCCAGAGCACCATGTAAAATTAATCTGATTTGCAAAAGTCTAAATTATTTACATACAAAGATGATGTATGTACTTGGCAAAAGAAAAAATTTGATACCAATTTTGCCCTATTTAAAACGAAGTGTTACCACCCCATTGCATTTTTATCAAAACGCGAACTAGCACGAATTTTCAAAAAAGCTGAGACACGTATTTAATTAAATTGACTAAAGATTAAAAAATGTTAAATTGGGTTTTTTATTACAAACAACCCCGAACAAAAAATTCAAAAACCGTTTGTTTTACAGAAAATCCTTAAGAATCGTCCTTGAACACATTGTATATACAGTTGGACGCGCCTTAAAAAAACATTTCTTATGATACCCATATTGTATATGCTGGCAAGGAAACAGATTCTCAAATTAACAAAACATGCAAACATAGACCCTATTTCAAAATGGTCCAGCTCACGAGAGGTCAAAGCTGGAGCCGAAATATTTAAAATGTCGTCTTAAAAAAGTCCAAGGTTCATTTTTAGGAGGGTATATCGCGCACGAATTTTGCTTCCATACAACTTGAGTCGCTCTTATATATATACGTATAGAGTACAAAGGATTCTATGTGACTAAACCTTTAAGAGTAGTGTGTTAATAATAGTAAATTAAACATGCTTGCTTATTAGGGTATTCATTCGGTTAACCGTTAATCGATAACGCATTCAGATTTTAAAAATGAAATGTTTCTGCGCATCTACGTCTCATCAGCGTATAAGTGCAGCTAAAATATAGAAACACAAGCAAACAAACATGTGTATAATATGCTGAAGTGACGGCATTTTAAACAGTTGAATTTTGTAAACATGTACAATGCGTAATATTTTTTTTTATCATTCATGAATCTGTATTATGGGATGCTTCCGATTTCTCCAACATCTTCGATAAGTGAAAGAATTTTTTCCAAGTCAAATTTTATCAAAACTAAAGAAAAGAATCGCTTAAATCCTAAACATTTAAACCAAATTATTTTCCCAAAAGATTATTTTATAAGATCTTAAACTATTGAAATAATTAATAAAAAAATCTCACGGTTTATTTTTTAATAAATACAAAAAAATATTTTGTATAAATTATAAAATATATTTTTCATATGTATTTATGAATTACTTTTTTGTTTGCTCGTTTTAGTTCAAGAATTGTTTCGTTCGTTATGTTATTGTTTTTTTTTTACTAATGGACTCCAATAATAAATAACTTTTGCATTTTTATTAATTGAAATTACTAAATTTATAACAAAACTTTATTAATCGGTTAACCGATCAATAACAAAATTAACCGATTAAACCAAAACCTCGGTTAATTAATCGAGCGATTAACCGATTAAAGCAAAAGCCCCATTAAATGAATACCCTACTGGGGATGTTACAATACGACATTTTGCCGATACTCAAAAAGAAATATGGGCTATACCGATACGAATGCAGATGAGGGGCTCAAAGCACAAAGAAATTTGTAGATGAAGTTCAGAGCACAAGAGGTGTATGCGGGATTAAAACAAGTATATGCCAGGATCTCTATTAATTAAAAAGTAATTTTTCAACAGCATTATTTATTGCAATTTAACTTAAACAGTTTTTGTTTTCTCATTATATAATAAGTTAGTCCATTGAACGAACCACTTGTTCTTTAACAACGATTTGAATTTGAATTCATGGTAAAATAACCAAAAATTAAAAGGTCATTTCTTCTAGATTTATCAGGGGCCTGATTCTGGCAGTCGTGATCGAGTAATTTCTCGATCCGAAAGCAATTTATTATCTAATTATTTCAGTCTATACTTAACGAATTGGAACTATTTTTTCAGTGTTGTAAAGCATTAATTTGAGTTTCACAATACTGAAAAAATAATTTTGATTCATTCAGTATCGACTGAGATAAAATTGCTTTCGAATCGAGAAATTACTCGATCACGACTGCCATAATTAGGCCCCAGAACTTCTACTAGGTGTAGGGGTGACCGTGTCTTTAACACCTTCAGAATGCAGAGTCAGAGTCGGTATTCGTTACTTCCCTACTTAAAAACAATTTAAACTTATTTAGTTTATATAAATACAACATTCCTGTATGTCTGTCTTCATGTATTTCCATTTAAATAGTTTTAATAATAAGAAATATGTTTTCATAAAAAATTTTTAATTTTTACTTTTTTGATTTTCTTTCAGCCAAATGATGATTTCCTTCCCAAAGCTTCTGGCAACGCTGGATTGAAGTAACAAGTAATTCTCATTCAGAACTTTTAAACTTTCTCGCCAGTCTCCTTTTCGAGAAAGAAGGATCCAGTGATGGCAAAGGATTTTTTGGAATTATATCAATTTATTTCCAAATAATGGAGCACTAGTATGAAACGGGTTAATGAAGTTTGGTTGCAAAAATCGTTAACTGGAATACATTGAAGTACCTAATTAATATCTACATTTATACAAATTATGCCACCATTAGCAGGTACCCATCATAACACAAATCTGAGCTAATTGATCTGACAACCAATCGTGCGACAATTTGATGTTAAACCACCTCCAAAAGCACTTTATAATTTAATTATAAAAATTTATTTTTATATTATTTTATTTTATTGTTTTTGAGGATTGTAATTTGACTTAGAATACACATTCGAATAATATGAAAATTTATATAATAAATGCTACTCAACATAAGAAATAAATTCCCAGATTCTATTTGTTAAAATTTATTTTGTTTTTAAAAATAAATAAATATGCATGTTATTAAAATAATCAAAATAATATTTAATAAATATTATATATTTTACTTACTTACTTACCATTTTAATTATTTCCAAATAAATACAAGAAATAAAAAAAAAATTTTTTTTATTTAAAATAAATACACAATTTATTTGATAATATACAGGTAAATAAATAAATAATTCTGATAGTTAGTATTTAAATATTATTCTCGGTTCATATTAAAATCTTAAACAATAAATAGTCAGAAGTGCTATTTATTATTAACTAGATGACCCGTGCGAATATTTCGCACCGTTAGTTGTCATTTTTGTAACATAGAACTGCATTACTATTAAGCGACCCTGTATTACCACATTTGAACAAAAACATATAATCATAATGACAACAGTATTTATCATGCAGTTCTATATAAAATATAATTTTTATCAATGAAAATATTAATTTTTCAATTTCTAATTATTTTTCGTCATTAGTGTTAGAAATAAGCTTTAAAATGAGATATCATTCAATAAATTTGATGCGGTGGTATGGGAGATATTTGCAACCGACTTTAGAAATAATATATGATGATTAATAAAAAAAGGTGCTCTTGCCCTGCCCTGCATCTAATAGACAGAAAAGTAGAGTATATAATTTCTCCATTCTCCATTCAATGATATATATAATTATATATTATAAATATAATAAAATATAGATAGTATGGAAGGAAAAAAATTACAAAATTAGTTTGAAAAAATTACAAAATTACTTTGAAGGCGGCGCTGCGTGACTACAGACAAAAAAAAAAGTTCCAAAAAATTCCAACGAAATGGCAAAAAACACACCAAATTGTTTTCTGAATACCAGGAGCACAGAACATGCATAAAACAAGCAAGTATCTTTTCATTTTTTCAAAAATCACAGCATAACTTTAGGCTCACCAAAGTATTTGAGTCATTCTGTAGCGAAAATTGTGCCACAGGGTGTTTCAAATATTTCTATTTTGGCAAGCCTAAAAATATGTGAATTTTTTAAAATTTTATTTCAAACTAATTTACTTGTTGGTAATTATTGGATTCTGAGAGCCTGTTATCAAGCTTAATAATATGAAGTTGAGACGAAAATTTTTTAAAAACTTTTTTTAACACCAGATGGAATTTAAATAAAGGCAGAGAGGAATGTAATTTACTTATTTATTTTATTTTTATGGGTTCAGGTTTTTAATAGATATAGTAGATAGAATAGAAAGAAATAGATTTCTAAACAATTAAAAAAATGTATTAAATTATTAAATTTTAAAAACGTTCTATCTAGTAGGTTTTAAAAGGTTTCGTTAGTTAACTCCTAAGTTGTTTTTTGTAAAAAATTCAGGAACATAGATGTATGTATCTATTACAAAAAATCCTCACTCGTTATCCACAACTTTTTATATGTATAAAAATAAACTTCAAATTCTTTTTTAATGTCCTAAAACCAGGGTTTTAAAAAAATGCAGTCGAAACCAAAAACTGTCGAACAAAAAACGGAAATTTGTTCACAAACTTTTGAGTTGGTTTGCCGGCGACTGTTTATATTCAATGAATGAATCAGAAGTAAAAGCAACAGTTCTTTTTTTTGGGCCAATAACAAATGAAAAAGTGGAAGAAATGGCAGTTTTCTACTTTGACTGCAGTTTTTTAAACGCTGCCGAAAACTGATGAATTCTGAATAAATTCTATCCTAGCAATTTTCCTTCTTAACATATTTCTTTTACTAATATTCTACTGTAAGAATGGGTCATTCTCTCTTATCTCTTAGTAATATAAATAATGTAATTCTTTTAAGTTCTGCTTCTATTTTACTGTACATATTTTTCATCTAATGCACAATACGTATTAAGGAATAAATAAAAATTCAAAAGGTTTGCTTAGAAATCGCACACAAGATTTTACGTTTTTTGGGGACGAGGAAAGGTGTCTTCGTAAAAAAAGCTTTTCAAGCAATCAAGTTTACAAAAAATTCAACTCATTTTGAAAAGAACCACCACCATCATAATTTTTTGTTTTCATTTATCGTTAAGGACTCACGATGACAAAAACCCGTGATGAAAATATTTGAATTTGAAAAAATAAATTTTGCAAATTCGGTTTTCATATTTGCGTTAATATTTTCTTTTCTTGTCTGTGTTTTTATTTTGTTACACATAAATACAAAAACCTCGATAAAGTCTCGCGGGTATTTTAAAAGCTACCGTCGGTTTTGCCAGCAAACACTTATGATAACAAATTTCAAGCCTTCCTTCGAAGCTAAGTGCTGAGAATATTCTTGTTGGTATAATTGCTACTTTAAATAGAGCGTCAGTTTGTTAAGATATTTTTGCTTCCAGAGAAAATAACATTTTCATTCGAAACGTTACTCAAAAACTGTGGTAAATTATTTGAAATTCTCATACCCCAGCAAAAGATACAACACGAGTTTAAAATGACTTATACGCATTTTCATCAGGAGCGTCATTTAAAAAAAGTGCCAGGATTCTAATTTTAGTTTCCAGATACTGGATGCTTTTGGGTTCGCTTGTTAAAAATCTGTTTAGTTTTTTAAGAAGAAGAGACACTTATCCAATCAGAAGAGCGCTAAACAACTATGTAAACGGGATCAGGAGAGTTTTCGTCTGGCATTAGGAATTAGAATAAGATTTGATTAATTATTTTTAGTTCATACTAAATAAATAGGGATTCATAAATAAATTATGAAAACAGTTTTTTAGAATCCTTTTTTTGAATTCTCCTCTGTCTCTGTTCAGTATGTTTATACGTACATATATTGAATATGTTGTGATGTGTATGTTTCTATCTGCAATATTCTGACATATTCAGCTTCATCATCAACTCAGGATGTTACCAACGGATACATTTCTACTTTGACAACTTATCTTAGAAAAATAACAGCAACAACTACAACATTTGGAAGGAGCTGGAGCAGCAATCATGAAAGAACATAATATATTGTCGCTTCTTTAGCTTTGTATTTAGTGTTTTTTGTTTTGTTTTTGGCGTGACTGGCTGTAAGACAGACAGACTGAACGTTTTGCTATCTAAAAGCTTTAGTGTTTCAATATATTTTTTAGAGTGTATACGTTCCATATACATACATACTTACATGTAGGAATACGTATTGCCTGCCGTTGTTGTTTTATATCCTTTCGTTGCCTGATAACAAACCAAATTTATTTTTCTTTTTTTTTTTATTATCCTTAAGAAATCATCTTAAATTTTAACGGTATAAAAGAAGATAAAATAGAAATAAATTTAAAATTTTATTAAAAGATAAAATATGCAAAATATTTTGCGAAATTGCATTAAGAAATCAATATATTTAAATTAGGAATAATGATAATATTTTCTCAAATGGCAGCTTTTGTTCAATTTAGAAAAAAAAAAAACAAAATAAGAGAAAAAAAGCCGTAGAACTAGTCGGATTTTAGCTTCCTTGAAATTATGTACATATATGTGAGAAGAATACAGAAAACTCTCGAATTAAGTATGTAATAATTTATTGGGGTAATTAATTTCGACCACTATCGATTTTATTTTCATAATCATTTGTGTGATGGAAAGATATTTTGCAAACGAAACGATTTAAAACCGAACAAATCGTTTTATGTTTCCTTAAAAAGTAATTTTTTATACAATTTACTTTTATTTTCTGTCCCTCTTCTTTTAATTTTTCTATTATCTACATATCCAACCCCTTTTATACAAAATGATCGTAAGCGCCAAAGCACCAATTTTACAGAAGGTTTTTTATAGCTAATATTTGAAAATCTCAGCGATTGATAATAAAATGCTCCTGTGCACAATTTTAGATCTTTGTTCAAGACGTGTACAGCTCGACTAGTACATTTCATTGATACAATTTTTAAAATTAAAAACTCCAGAACTCGGGAAAATGCAGAAAATGTTTCCAGTTAAACCAATTGATCGTGTGTCGCTTACAATCAACTGGTTTAACAAAAAATTGTTTACAAGACATTAGTAACATTTTTTATAAGGTCCATAAAATTAAAATTTCAATCATAATTTTTTTTCAAAATGTCGCTTACGATTATTATAAGCAGTAACAACTTAAAACTTATTAAAAAGCTCTTTTTTACCCTTCACCAAAGTTGGAAAGGGTATACATAAACTTGGCATTCCATTTGTAATTTTTAAAATATTGATCTAAGACCCTATAAATAAAAATAGCTTAAGCGACATCATCTTCAATTTTCGTTTTTTTTTAATTTCTTAAATTTTTTTGAATTTATTGGAAACACTTGCATCATCTCCTAAAATGCCATTGTCCCATAAGGCTCGTCCGTTACGATTTAATAGCAAAAACAATTTTAGCTTAAGCGACAATTTTTATGAAGTAAAATAAAAACTACCTTTTCCTGTAAAATTGTGGTAGTGTCGCTTCAGCTTTTTTTGTGGTAAGGGCTCGATATGTTGTGGGTATTTGTGAGTAGCGAAGTTGAGTTAATGATGTACGTCTGTCCGTTGAAATAGGGTTTTCGAAGACTCCAGTTACAATGGGCACCAGGAATTTTCTGCTATTGAAGTTCGGCCATATCAGTCCACAAATGGCGGAGTTAGGAGCAAAAAACTACGACTGCTTCTACCTTTTAGCCATAAAATCCCTCGTTGTTATTGTTTTTTGCTTTCTTTACACATAAAAAACACATACGTACATGATATGCTGATAGAATAGAGAATTGTGTTTCAAGCGAGAAAATGTACTCATAATATTCTATTTTAATTCTGTTTGATAATATCTGTTAGTGGTCAAGTGGTGTGTTAAAAGGTATTTAAAATATGGCACAGCAGAATGTATCAATTTTACTTGTTTTTTCATTAACCATTTCGCAAATTACTTCTCTAAAGACACGAAAATGTCTTTAACTCGAAAAATACCGGTAGGTCTATTTTTAAATTACTTGTGCCGCTTGTACACCATCAACTTAAGAGTAATATTTTCAGTTGTGACAGTGCCTTTATGAATAATTAAATAGTTTTCTTTCACCTAAACAGTATTATTTCGAGTTGTGACGTTAAAAAGGGTTAAGTTTTGTGGTGGCGTCACAGCTCAAAAATACCTCTTAGTTCCAAAATTACAGCTCAAAACTCAGTTAGGTAAACTGCCTTCTAAGGGCGATTTTTTTTTTACTGTAGAACTCAATTTGATTATAAAAGGACAACCATGTTTTTAAAAATAGTTTTATGCCTCTCCTGAACATTTGTGAATTTTAAGCTGTGACGGCGTTTGATTTTGTGTGCGATATGTATGTTAAAAAACTGCTTTAAACACAAAATTAATACTATAATTCAAATATAGAATTTAAAATCGCTTGAAAATCATCACACCTTTTGAAACCGAACGATTTTCATCGCATATGTACCTGATTTAGGTACTTGCTTCGGTTATAACCATGAATTTTTTTAGAAGAAGGTAGTAAAAAGGCATGAAGCGTAAATAAGCCATTTAACATCCTTCTTAATCCTTTGCCAAATCGCAAAGTTGGCTTAAAATTATTTATTTGTACATTTTAGATTTAAATTTAATGAAATCGTATAATATTTTACTTTTTTTAAAATTCAAATGCAAACTCCTCTGGAGATTGTCTGGTTACAATCGAAACTTCAGGGCTACTTGCCCTTGAAAACCTGAGTTCGATTCCCAGTTCAGTCAAGAATGAAAAATTATCTTTAAATTTTCATTAATTTCATGTTGCAAAATTCCTTTCTTCATAAAAATAATTTAATGAAATTATTGTTTTCGAATATTTATTTCAATTTATGTACTTACCTCCGAAAGAAGTCATTTAAACTCAGTCTCTTTTTTATGCTGACTCAAGAATCGATTTATTAAACAATTTAGAAAATAACTTAAAATTTATAAAAAATTTAACTTTAAAAGAATTACAAAAAAAAAATCTTTATAAGCAAATTTTAAAAACCGATTCGAGTTTTAAATGGGCCTTAATGAGCCTCTGTATGAAAAGAGAAAATAAACTTAACGGTTTAAAAAAATACTGAAAAATTGGTTTTGTAAGCTCTTCTGGCGGAATTTAAAATTACTTTCAATAATCATTGTTGATAAACATGTTTCAGAACTCTAAAAATTGCGTTGATTCAACCCACTAAAATTTAAAAATGAATTTTTTTTTGTTAAATATTAAAGATACGGCCATATTTTGGAATTCAAATTCAACGATCCTGTTTTGAAGAAGAATATTTAATTTATTTTTAATTTTAAATTAATCTTTGTTAACTTGAGTTTAATTTACCATCGAACCATTAATTGATAATCATCTTATACGATTATACTTCATTATAATCTTTAAAATAAATAATCGTTGTCTATTAATCTTTCCATGGCTTAACTGAAGTTTAATTTAAGACTTATTTAAGACAATTAAGACTTAAGAGCAAAGGGTTAAATTTGACCTTAATGAAACAAATTGTTATGCTTACTAAACAGAGATTACATAAACCTGAATAAAATTTCGCAAAAGGCGTGAAAAGATCTGTTATAACATTTTTGAAAAATTTTTGCTGTTAATAAATTTTACTTTGTTACATCAAATTTTTTAATTACAAATTTCAGATTAAAATAATTTAAGTTTAAGCTTTTGTTAACTAAGCAAGAGGTTAAAAATGGCTTCGAGTACAAAAACATGTTTAGTTAGTCGAAATATGTCATGAAAAGACCTTTTGTAAAATATATATATGTGAATATTACTTCATTATAGCATTTAAATTTAATTGAGATATGTAAAGTTAGTTCGAAATAATAAAAAAAATATAATAAAAACCGTTAAATTTCCTTTCTCTCCACTTACTGCCTGGTCTGATCTACTCAGTCCAACGATGGGTACAATTTTGATTGGTACAAACATAGTACAATCTCATTTCCTCTTCAGCGCGACGTGTTTGAGCCTGGAAAAATACCGACTCACGATGGCCACACTTGGGACACTCATGATCTTCGGTGCGTGGCAGTGTTGGATCTGAGATAACATCGGGGCAAATGTGAGTCAATTCATCGATTTCGTGCATAATTTTGTTCACATAAATGCAATTGGAATCGGCTTCCTGGCGATAGTCACAATTGCGACAGGCATACATCAAAACCTTGTTCTCCTTATCCTCTTTGGGATACAACATGTTGTTGCATTCTTGACAGAAACGTATACCCACATAGCCGGGTCCTTCATTAGAGGCAGCTTCAAAGGATAGAGACATTTTTTTGATTCTGGTCTTCTTTGGGGTTTTCTGGTGTTAATTAAATTTAAATAATTTCTTTCTCTGTTCAGCCTCTGCTCAGCTGTGCTGGTGCTGCTACGCAAGGACAATGACTTTTCTGTGTGCAAGTGTCTGTATGTTTGTTTTAACTTCAATAAGTCTGCAACGTTACTGTCAGCCTTGAACTTGAAACCTACTTAATTTAACTGTTGCTTAATTGAGTTTCTTTTTGGACTCTGTTACTACAACTACTCTACCTCGCACAGATATCGAGAACAGCAGGTTGTTACGTCATTAAAAAATCTCTGACTGCCTGTATATTTACAACAAATTTTGTCGTTGTTGGTTTTGTTGATGTACTCTTTTGTTTTTGCCTGGAACGTTGAGGATGGTCTGTAATGAAAAAAGAAGAATAAGAAAAAAAAAAATTTATATTTTTAGTAGTGTTTTTAATTTGTACTCCTTATATTTTTTGTCTGTGTGTTAATTTTTGTGTTTCACTTTTTCAGATTGTTCCTATGAAAACACGCACATACACACCCATATACACACACACACATTTGTTCTTAATAATTAGAGAATTTTTTAAAAATGATGTGTATGTATATCCCTTTACAACCATAATGTTTTCCGTAAATTCATTAAAATGGGGTGAGAGCAAAAACAAATTTTCCCAATGCCTCATACTCATATAAAACCCTAGAGAGCAAAACTTTTTTCAAACCAGAGAGCATAAACTACCTCTAGCTAAAAAGAGAAGGTGTTTGTATGATTTCTTACTAGAGAGAAAGAATAGGTAGGATTATTGTCCTTTATGCTTTAAGCAATTTTCCACATTTTATAGCTTTTAGGTATCCTTTACGCCCATGCGCATTGGCTAAAATTTAGCGGCAATTTGCTATAGTTCCCCTTATAACAAAACGCAAGAAGGACATAAAAAGAAAATAAAAACAAATACAGAAATTTGCGAAATTTCACATGTATGTGAGATAGAGTGTGTGTTTGAGAGAAGAAATCAAATCCTGAGAATAAAGTGATGAAATAAAAACGATTGAAATAAATATTTTATAGTAATGGCTGAAACGGCAGCCAAAAAAAGATTTTAGTTCGTCGATTTTCAATATAGCGTTACTGCAATAATGTTGAGGACAAGAATGTGAAGTAGAAAGAACAAATGGTACTAAAAAAAAATTTAAATCAGTACTTTTTGTCGACCGCTAATAATGCCAGATACGGGTTTTATGAAAAAAAAAAAAAAATGTTGAGCTTCTTAATTCTGTGGTTTTCATGAGTAACCGTGCATGTCTTAAAATCAAAGGAGAGCCAAAAAACTATTCTAGATCAAACTATGGGCTAAGTATTCAACTTTTTAACTGTGTTATAACGTTAAAAAATTGGAATTGGTTCATCTTTTTTCCGAAATTTTTAGAACCATACAAAGAGCATTTAAAAAAACGGACATACGCGGTTACCCATAAAAACCACATAATTGTTGTTTTGTTCAAAAATGTAGTCAGCCTTTTAACAGTTCTCGTGTCTTTGTTTTTTTGCAGTAGATTAAAGAACACAATTTGTGTGTTACTTTAATCTATTACAAAAAACGACTTAGGGCTAATAAATCAGTGCAAGTTTTCGTTTTTAAACGTAGTTAAAACTAATCCTCTGGAGTATACCATGGACTAGTTTCAAAACTAGTCCACTAGAGTATGTATGAACATGGAGTAGTTTTAAGACTACTCCGTTGTAATGGAAAACTGGGCTATATGGTCCACTCCTAGGACATCGTAATGTTAAATCGACCATCTTTTAACCATATATTTGGAGTCGTTTTGGAGTACTCCTACTCCTTTATGGAGTACTCTTTACATGCATGTGTGGACTAGTCTCGTTATCTGCAGGGCATTTTAACCTTCTCTATACGCATAAAATTGGGCGTTTAAACTACCAATACAAGCCATATGAATTTGACAACATTTATCGTAGTGCTGCCACATTATTTTTTTCCTAAACTACATATTATATATGGGGCACTGATTTGCAGCTGTTGGGTTTAAACTACACGTAAATTTAAGTTAAGTTCAACTAAACCAACGTTTTAACATTCATTGGTTTAAGAGCCATTAGTCGTTTACGTGATCGAGAACCGTAATAAGGCTGATTAATCATACATTCTAAATCGTCCAGTCCAAGAAGAGCAGTATGTATGAACAATTGTTGGTCTTAGTACACATTTGTCACAAGTCCTTAATAAGCTCAAATAGCCTCATTTTAAAACCTGGATTGTTTTGCACCTAAATCATACGAATATTTTATCATCTCTTAAACATATTCGGGATATGAATTACCCACGCATAATACTCTCATTTCCTCCCACTTTAAAATTTGCGGTCAAATGAAGGCCCACGTTGTCGACCGCTTACTTGCATTCTCAACGATAAACAGCTGATTTGCGTTCAACTTTAAAGTCGATCAAAAATGCGAGCGAGCCATAACGCAAAGTTTTCATACAAATTTTCGCCCCACTTTAAAATTATAGGCGCCCACAAATGTCAAAATCAGTCACTTTTGTTGTGCTTGTGCAATATGAATCGAATTTATTTCTTTAATATTGCTTGAAACACCAACACTTAATTTTTGTTTATTCGGCCTTCTTGTGTAAGGCGTTGTCGTTTACCTGAGAGTTGTTATTTGTAAAAGATTAAAGAACACATGCAGTGTGTTACGTTAATTTATTACAAAAATTTCTTTAAAACAACAGCTCTTATGAAATTTTACAGCCCAATTATAAAAAAAAAAATTCCTCGGGAGTTTTCTCCCTTCTCCCATTTTTCCCATGTTAATTTTAATTCAATTGTAAAAATGGGAAAAGGAATAAAACTCCCGGGAAATTTTTATTCATAATTGGGCTGTTATTGTTTTTAAAACACGTTTTTCATAAAAATCAATTTATGAAAACAGATGTTTTTTATTTACAACTTTTTTGCCATTTTTAGCAAATCAAGAAGCACAGAGCTGTATTTTTATGGTTTCAAACTAGCGTTTAATTTTTAGAACATTGGATGTGGCAACATAGTCATTTGTCAATGAATAAACGCTTAAGTTGTCAATCGACATCGTGGGCCAAGTTGTAATATATTCTTTTATAATTTGACAACTTTATAAACAGATTTATTTCCATCCTGCTGACACTGAAATGGGACAAATTCTTTATCAAAAGTTCAAACGAATAATTAACAACTTACTATTTGATTTCAAAAAAGTACAATTGCTTAGCAGGTAAACGCCAACCACTTCTCAAAAAAGGCTTTTACCAAAAAGTGTCGTAAAACACAAACACAAGGTGTCGTAAAAAGGAAGCTGCCGATGTTTAAAAATAATAACTCTGACAAATAGTAAATAATCCAGAACTTCATTTGTCAAGTGCTAAAAAATATTTTTAAAATATAATAAAATCTACAGAAACGAAGGAGTTTTTTTTTGAGAATATTTGATCGATTTAAAAGTCGAATCTTTATCCAACTTAGCACCACAACGCGATGGTCCAACAGAAAAGCCATATTTACCAGAAAAAAAATTCTCTTATATTGAAAAACAAGTCAGAAAATATAGTCGGTCAATCCTGACCATTTAATGCCGTACACCACAAACCACCAGAAACAATTTTTGAGATTGAACCCTTTTTCGGGCCCATTGCACAGAAAAAAATTATCTCAAGAACATTTCTAACAATACAGTTTGTTAAAAATAAAATTTTCGGTCAATAAACTTTTAATTTGATTCAATGAACAAATTTATCAAAATTGCGCTTTGCAAAATAGCATAAATAAAACATATTTAAAAATGAAATAATTAAATATTTCTTCATATTTAATAAAAAAATATTTAAATCAGTGTAAAGCCAGTAATTTTTACAACTCTTGTCCATTTTCAAATAGCTTCGATATCGTTGCAAGTTAGACTTATATATTATATGTTCCTTTAACTCCCATTGGAGCATAGGGCGCCGTTGAATGTTTGTAATTCTAATTCGCGTTAGAGTTTTATTTGTATAATATCCTTAGTTTTTCCAGAGTCTTTTGAAAAAGTTTTCTTCAACAATAAATTTTAGTGTATTGATGATTGTGTAAGTAAGTTAAATTTTGATCTTACACGTGTACACTCATGGGCAACTGCAAATGGTCTCTGCATTAACCCGTGCAAGTCAAAGTGCTTAGTTATAAAAAGTAAATCGTCAAGAACTAATTTTTTACCTGAAGTCGCATTAAACGGTCAAAAAATTGAGGTTGTTAGGACGGCAAAAAATCTTGGCATAATATTTAACAATACTCTTACATGGAATGACCAAATTAATATAGCTTCTGGAAGAACATATGCTCTTTTGCGAATGCTATGGAGAACACAAAAATTTATACCTTTAAGAATTCGTTTAGTTCTTGCAAAAACATATTTAATACCTACCTTGTTATACGGATGTGAAATTTTTGGAAGTAGTGATTCAAGCAGCTTGAGGAAATTGGAACTTAGTTATAATGCAGTGATTAGATATGTGTATGGTTTAAGGAGATTTGATCATATCACACCATATGCAAGTGACTTATATGGAGTAACTTTTATTAACTTATTGAATATAAGAACATTGACTCTGTTGCACAAAATTATTAATAAACGTATACCTATGTATCTCTATAGAAGACTCTCGTTTACCCGTTCACAAAGATCTAATTATTTGATGCATGTCAGATACCGAACTTTACAGTCATCGTGGCAATTTTATACCCACTCAATTCGTCTTTGGAACTTATTACCCCCAAGTATTCAATTTACTAGTAATCCAATGCATTTTAAAAGGGCTTTATATAACTTGTTTCATTAATAAATATACATATACAAATATATATAATTGTGTTCTTTCATTTTTGCTATTTCTACTATTTATATATTCTTTTTTATGTAATAATCAATTATGTATGTATGTAATTTAAATTTTTTGTTAAAATTTTGTTAAATATAGTTTTGCAAATTATCATTAACCTTTTCTAATCCTGTACTGTAATTATAAGACTTAATGTCTTGTTGTACGGGATAACAATATGATAAATAAATAAATAAATAAATAAATAGTGTATTTGTCAAAGAGTAAAAATTGGAAATTTAGAACATCATAATTAATGAATAAGTAAATAAAGATTCGATAAACATTTTGTTGGATTTATTCAAAATTTCGAACAATTTTATTTAACAAATCACGTAAACATTTTGTTGAAAAAAAAAAATTTGGCCAACAAGTTTTTTTATTGACTCAATAAACATGGTTGTTGACCAAAAATTCAATAGCTATAGCTACAAACAGCGTTGCCGATGTGACACTAAAGTATCACTTTTGACGCTTTTTCATGCCAATGACACTTTTTGTGACCCTTTTTTCAATGTATCACTTTGTAACATTTTAACAAAATTTATGACACTTTTTGAACCATTTTTGTAAATAACTACAAGTTTCTCATGAGTTTTGTGAACATACATATAAAAATTGGTAGCATGTCATAACGTCCACTGTCATAGTGTCAACGGACACTATTCACAAACAAACTTAAAATAGAAACTTGTGATTCCATGCTTTCCTCTCTCAATTTGTTCGAATAGGAGCTGAAGAATGGACTCCAAGTGAAGAATTAATTACAAAATATAGAATAAGTATTTCCTTAAAGGTATAAACATTATTAAAGGTTTTTGTAAAAGTAACTTTTTTTTTTGATAATATGATTAATATTTCTTAGTTTTATCATTGATTTATAATTCAAGTATGTATAATTACTTTGAGTTCAGTCTAATGTATTGAATTAATACATACTAATAAACTTGACCCTATTTTACTTTAAAATACCCTTTTTTTCTTAAATACCCTTTTTATGACACTTTTTCGAAATTTTCAACGGCAACCCTGGCTACAAACTTTTTTTATCAATACCGCAAAAATCGTCATCGCAGAAAATTCAAACAGTTTTTTAATCAAATATGCGATTTTCGTATTAAAATATGAAAATGGTTTTTTTTTCTGTGTGGCAATTATTAAACCGCCAGACCAATATTACACAAGAGGGTTCATATGGGACCTACGGTCAGTTTTGGACCTACCAGCAACTCAGTTGAGTTGTAATTTCTTAATTTTTGTATTATGGTTTACAACTTTGCTATATTGCGGTGAACGAAAACAACAACTGATCACAGCCAGTTGGCTTAATTACAACTCAACTGAGTTGAGGTGTGAACCGTAATAGGGAGGGGCCTGGCATTAAAAGCTATTATCGGGAGTAGTTTGTATGGGAGCTGCGCTCAAATATGGACCAATCCAATAAAGTTTCTTAAGATGCTGTAGGTTGCAAAAAAATAAATTTGAAACAATTTTAATTTAAATACGAACATTATGAGGTGGTTTATTAGCATAAAGACTATTCCAGAAAGAACTTTGTATGGCGGCCATATGCAATTATGAGCCGATTAAAACCTGTATACCAAATTTCATCAACTTATCTTAAAAATTGCGATTGTGCTTTGCTTACAATATTAAATGGAGACAACCAACAAGCCGGACGGACAGACGGACATCGTTATATCGACCCAGAAAGTGATTCTGAGCCGATCGGTATACTTAAAGGTGTGACTAGGACCAATATTTTTTTAGTGTTACACACATCAGCACACACGCATAATACATGCTCCACTATTGTGGTGTAGGTATAAAAAGAAAGCCTTTCTTCGCTCATTCTAAGAAATCAAGTCTAGTATTATGGACAAAAGTGTCATGGGGTTTTAGATCAACAAAAGACATTTAAAAAAAAGTTGTACATCAAAAGTACTTAAGTCTATATAAATTCCAACTGTACCAAAACTAGTACCAAACCACCAATTTTTCCCCGCTTTTAACACAAATCAGGAGAATATCGCAAAGCCAAAGAGCGAATAACGACAACAAAGAAAGAGTCAGTGCTAAAAAATGTGATGGGGAGGGGGGGAAGGGCATTGATAGTTGGCATCGGTTTAAAATTGCTTTACTTGTGAAATTTTACGTATTGTCTGCCAATTTACAAACTCTATCCCCACTACGTTTTCTATACATCCCTTCTAGCATTCCATCAACTGCGAATTTCCCAATTTCTTTTTAAAATAAAAAAGAAAATACAAAAAAGGAAACAAGGCGTAACGGGTTAATGCCATAAAGGTTTGTCTTTTTTTCCCTCAAAAAGACGCAAATTTGGACTACAGGATGTGGGTAGTTTGGGGGGTAAATAAAGCGTAATAGAAGCCGGGAGGTATACAAGAATAAATATAAGTAATATTTTCTGTAGAAATTTCCAATTTGCATATTTAGATTTAACTATGTATACACCAACTTACATACCTACATACAGTATAGGTACATATGTATGTGTGTATAAAGCATATATGTATCTACATGACTATATATACATATATATTTGTCTGTTTTAAACATGTGTTTATGCTTTTGTGTTGTTGCCAGCAACCAGATGAGTTTATTCAAAATGTGAATATATTTTTGTTCTTGTTGTTGGCAGTTCGTTTGACAATTTATACAAAATATATATAATAGACATTCGTTCGTTCGTTCATTCATTCATTCAAAACAAAATATGTATATTTTCTTGAAATGATTTTTTTTTTTCAATTCTTGGTATAATTTAAGATTTATGATTTTAAAATAAAACATTTTCTTATATTATTAAATTTTCATTAAATATATATTTTGAAATACATAATAAACTAATAATGTTTTTCAAAAGAACTTTAAAATTATGTGGTATTTGGAGCAATCTAATAGATAAGGCATATTGTAGATTATTAAAATTGTATGAATGTACATAAGTAATTCTATGTCAAATCGACCAAGGGGACACGACCCCTTTAATATCGCCGAATTAGCCAAATGTGTTCAGCTTATTTCTTCAATATCTCGAAAACTACTTTATATACGAAGATGATGTCAGTTTAAAGAGAATACTTGGGGCTACAAACCATATATTGAAAAAAGGTTTAGCTTATTGAAATTAATAAATAATAAAGTGGGCTTGGTCATACATTTGACCCATCTAGGAGTATCCTACGCGCACCTGCAGCGCATAGGATGCTTCTAGATGGGTAAAATGTACCGTTTTTGAGTTACGCGAGTATATGTTGGGCAGCCTCCTCCATTTTCGAAATAACGGTATATCTCGAAAACAAGAGCTTACCTAAAAAAAACGGTTAGCACCACTGGATTCAGCGTGCCCGAATTAGGTTAAAACCCTAAATGCCCGGCCTAACTGTTTTTTTTTTTTTGCAACTAGCACAGTGTACTTATTGCTCAAAATTACAATATTAAAATTATTTTTTAAGATTATTTTTTAAAGGTTGCGAAAGAAAAAAAATCATATCTTAAAAAAGAAAAAAAAAACACCTCCTTCAAAGTTTCAGAATTTTTCAAGAACAGTCTGAGGTACAATATAAAAAAATAAGCCAAATAAAAAATGGGGTTTTGACTTTTTTTCAATATATGGTTTGTAGCCCCAAGTATTCTCTTTAGATCTTCGTATGTAAAGTAGTTTTCGAGATATTAAAGAAATAAGCTCAACACATTTGGCTAATTTGGCGAAATTATGAAATTTTGAATATGACATAACTTTTGAAAAAAAATTTTTTAATTTTTTTTTGTTCATATTTGTTCATAATAGAAGAAAAGGAACCTTCTCACCAAATTGCATTAAAATCTAAAGGGGTCGTGTCCCACTCTTGTTTGATTTGACATGGAATCACCCACGCAGATTAAATGTACTTATATACATATGTACCCCGCAGTGTCTCAAAGTTGCTACTTTTGTCGATTATTTTAGAGACTTTTTGGTGCCACTATCAACGAAGCATCTACGCTTTTGCTGCCTTTGAAAAAAGTAAACTTGTTTGACACTGGAAAGCTGGTGCTAAAATTCTGATTGTCCAAAATCGGGTTGGACCATAATATTTAAACAGGACTTAAAATCATCATTATCATTATTATTGTTTCTTGAAGTACAAAATTCAATTGTTATTATACGTTACAAAAAAATAGCTAACATAGCATCTACATTTCTATAACATTACTTAAACTTGAACTGTTGTATTTAAAAGTACTTGTTGAAATGTCAGGCTTACACCGTTGCTACAAAGATACAATAAATACTGTTGGTTTAATTCACTTCTTTTCCGACCGTTGAATTGTTAACTTAATTAAATTTTTATAGTTAAATCTTGCATGGTATTTTAACTTTTACCCTGTAAAGCGTTAATCTTAATTTTATATACAGCAAATAATTTAGTTTCTAATTTGAATTGTAAGCTACAAACCAAAGGTGAGCATAAGCCCTCAACCCAAAATAAGTCTTGAATTTCTCTAACTTATTTGGTTTTTCTTTTTTTACCAAATACTCAACCCAAATAATTATAATTGCTTGGAGCAATTATAATTGCTTGGAGCAATTATAATTATTACACACATCTCTTTTAGCTGCATATGAAAGCAACCCCAAATCAAACCAAAGAATTAAAGAAAAGCGTGATTACAGAAGTTTGCGTGGTTACCCTTGACCCCACAGGTCTATCTGCAATTATTTACCCACAATCAACCAGCCTAATCTCTCTTCCATACATTAACCAATCAAACTTCTTTACTGATTTTTTTTGGGAAATCGTGGGCCAGGATGTCGACCGCTATCGTTCGTTTGCATTTTCAACGACGAACAGCCGATCTGCGCCCAACTAACCATTAATAGCACGACAAGTCGATCAAAACTGCAAGCGCACGATAATGTTACAGTTTTCACACAAATCTTAGAAATATTATGCGACCACAAATGTCAAAATTATTCGCTTATTCTTAGAGAAATCCAGAAGAATAGAGTACCTATTTCCACGTTTCTTAAGGCTTCAAGTGCCATTTTAAGGTTATATTTTACGATCAATAAAAATTGATTTCAATTAAAAAATTTGTGATATTAATTAAAAAATTAATTAAATATTCACCAGTAATCACATTTATAGTACCAACTAAACGTTTCATTCATTTGGTTTTACTTTTGGTGCTACATTGTTTATGCGACATGTCACATTCTTTGCCACCTTCCCTTGCTAGATAATATCCAAAAATTTAAGCACAGAAATTCACAAATGAATATTTGGGAGGGGTATATCTTGAATTTTTCTTACTGAGTACATTGTATTCAAATGCCCGACACATGCAAATTGCAGGTGAAGCAATAAAATCGGTTCCGCATCTGGGTTTTTGAAAAAATAGTGGATTTAGCATACATTAACAAAAGTTCGACATGATAAGAAAATTAAGAAGGGAATTGCTAGTAAAATACGAACTGTAGCTTAATGTGTGTTTAATATCGCGAACATTTATCGCATATTCTCCATCCCCATATAGGTATAAAAAAACGAATATTGAAGGTAGCAACAGTGTATTAAATAATATTTTGTATAAATTTTGGTTTTGAGAAACCTGTATCAAAATTAAATAAATATTGACATAAATCCCTAAACCATTTTAAAACATTCCAAAAATCTCTTGGATTCTTTAATGAGTTCTTTTTTGGAAAATGTACGATTTATGAAATTTTATACCAGTTTTCAAAATTAACCTGATTCTATGCAGGTGTTATTTTAACACAAAGATTTTTTAATACTTTAACTCCATTTTGTATGCACAAATAATTAGCCAATAGTATTAGTTAAGTTTATCCTTTAAGATTTAATAAACAATTTTATCCTTGAGAACGTAGTTTAATGCCTATTGGTGAAATTTTAGAGTACCTGGCTTTTTTTTTTTGAGAAATGCAAACTAAAGAAATATGGCTTATCAGGTAGTTTAACTGCCTGTAATTTATTGGTGTGTGTTTATTAAGAAAAATTCTGCAATATAATTTGGAACAGGGCTAAAAGATGGCTTGCCATGACATATTGTCATATAGACACATACAATATACATCCTAATCATTACAAAAAAGTCAGTTTTTAATTTGTCTTCATTAAAAGTCTTTTGGATTTAAGTTGACGATATGAGAATTTTTTCTAAAACCTGTTTTGAAAGTTTTTGCTAAAACTAAAATTATAAATTAATTACGCATAATATAATTATCTACAAGGTTAAGAGAATGATATGCTTAACACGCAAATAAGCATAACTCCACTGCTGAATTATAAGGTTGTGTGGAAACTTTATCACTTTTTTCAAATACGACATCTTTTAGCCTTCCCCTTCAAGTGTCAATGACTTTGCTGAACAAATTAAAAAAAAAAAAAACAACAAAATTCCCCAATAAAATACTTACACTCATAATTGAACACTAATTGACACTTCCACTTAAACAACAACAACGAAATGAAAACATAAAAAGGAAAATGAAATTAAAATAAAACACAAAAAAGAGAAAAAACAAACGACAAAAACTAATAACAACAAAAAAGCAATAACAATCCACAATTACTAAATGATAATGAGCTAGATAATGATAATGGGGCCACGCAATCATAAATACAACTGCAGAACCAGCAACCAACAACCAGTCAGTTAACAAGCCCAGCCACGCCACGCCAAGCCAAGCCAACCAACCAACATTACCTTGACCTTGAAACCTACATTTTAAATAATAAATTCGTTAGCGAATACAACACCGCCAACAAAAACAACTACTACAAGAAACAAGAGATATAAAACCTCATTATCATTATCTACAGCAGTAGCAGCGACAACAGCATCCCCGTCATTATTATCATCATCAACAGCAGTCCTGAGCAACGGCAAGCAGTAACTAAAGACAGAGAAAGTCATTATTTCATCAACAAATGAGCCCAACCATTCATTCACTCATTTATTCATTTACTCCACTACTACAACTAACTACCAAACATCCAGCCAACCAACCAGCCATCCTTTTAGACATCCAGGCAGCCAAACAAGAAAAAAAAAATTAAGCGAAAAATACACACAAGCAAAACATTAAAATTTTCGTTCGTTATGTTACGAGACAGGGATGCAGAATAGAATTAACAATAGGTAAAAGAAGGTGCATAAATTTGTTTAACATTTTTTGGATCTTATTTAAAAAGTCATTTGATTTCAAAAGACTATCAGCCCAATTATGAATAAAAATTCCCTGGAAGTTTTCTCCCTTCTCCCATTTTTACAATTGAATTTAGATAGGAAAAACTCCCGGGGAATTTGTATTCATAATTGGGCTGTATTATAAAGATTTATTGTGATCTCGCTGAATTTAAAAGACAGATTTTTTTTTCAAGTTTCATATATTTTTAGATTATTAATTAAAAAACATTTGCCGTATTCACAAAACCCCTTGTATCATGGTATCGATTGTATGTTGTATAAAAAAAACATAGGGGTTTTGTGAATACGGCAATTAAGTTCATAATGAAGTATTCAAAATTATAAAACGTGTAACTAAACAATATAGTTTTGAAGTTTACGACAAGACGAACCAATTTCTATGGAATAATAGAAAAGATTTTATGACTTTTCCGATTCCTAGCTATGGCCAGTTTCTTTGCTAAGCCTGCTGTCGATATGGTTCGAGTCAATATCATATTTTTTTTAGTTAAACACGACCTGCAATTCAAACTGCTGTAAGATTTACACGAAAGACAGATAACAATGTATACCGCTGTGACGAATTCAATTGGTACTAAGACTGAGTTTTGAAGAGGACTGTGAGTAATATCCCTTTGCAACATTGATAAAAATTTGCTATACAAAACGAAAATGTCTTAACCGGTTAGCGCCCAACTTTAAAAAAAAAATTTTTTTTTTTTTTTTTATTTTTTGTAAAACGTTTTTAATTAAAGTAAAAAACACAAGAATTAAAAAAATTTTTTTTTTTAAATATCGAAAATATTGCCCGTCCTATAAATAGGACGCTGGGACTTAGAGGTATCATAGGTGATATATTTTTAGAATACAAACTGTATAAGTGACAAAAAAACATGATTTTTTTAATGTCCTATAATGGGTTAATACACGGCAGTATTTACAGACGATTTTTTGAATTAAAACTTTATACGAACATAAATTAATGGATTATGGTCACAAAGAATCTATGCCGGAAAGAAGTTCGTATGTAAAGGGGCTACGTAAAATTAGAGGCCGGCTCCAACCATTTTCTATTACCTTCCTTTCAGAGAAGCCAACTCCGCGTGTTGGATACACAGAACGCCGCTCCAGTGAGCGACGGGGTGTATCCCAGGGTGTAGCCCGGATTATTATCCCGTCACATGTTCTCGAAGCTTTTACGGCAACGAGCAATTCCGGTCGCCCTCCGTAACAAGCAAAGTAACCACCTCGGGCTCCCACGAACACGAGACTGTGGGACGGTATGCGTCTATTGATCTAACCTAGGAGGGAACTCCCGTCCAGCAAATATTTTAAATGGCCAACCATTGTCGCCCCTGAGGACAATTTACCAGACAGAAACTGTTAGATTGATTGAGAAAATTATTTTAGAATATTTCTATGTGTAAGACACATCAGCACAAATAAATATAATTGCTTGTTTCTGATGTTTTTCTTATGTTTAAAATTTAATAGTTCGGGCTAACATTTATAACAACTTGTCTTAACATATCAATTATTTACTTTAATAGTGTCATAATTCAAAAGCACTCTTTTTCAGTTATGTAATTAAAAATGTCATTGTAACGCAAATACTATATCGTTAATTCTGAAAAACCTTACAAAACTGAGATTAAGAAATAATAATAAAAATAATAATAAAATGTAGAATAACAGCAACTTTCTATCGCGTAAATTTTGCAGTTCAAAAAAAAAAAAAATAAATAAAAAAATATTAAGCAAGTGTCGAACTATGCTTTAAAAAAAGCGAATTTGCGCTTTAAACTTAAAACATGCTGCAAAAATACTCTTTTAACTACAATATGCAAAAAAATTGCTGCAAAGGGTAAAATATGCAAAATTCACAATAAGCTCTAAAAAGGATAAATATGTAAATTCTGCCTTCATTGGTCTGGTCGCACATGGAAAAACATGCAATTGCATATTTACGTTTTGCTGGATTCTTATAATAAAATTTTCAATCAGAGATGATTTTCTTAACACTAAAACTACTACTAATAACTTTAATCCAAAAAAAAATTACAAAATTAAAAATTTGAATACCGAAAAATCGCTTAAGTTTAATATTTCGGCCGTAGTCTGCTTCGAATTTTACTGAATTTGAACGTTTTCCTTGGACGACTTTCTGTGTAAGCGGTTTTCGTTAGAACAAAAGTAATCAATCTTAAGTACTTTTCATTAGTATTGATTACCAAAAATAGTACTTTCGTACTTCGTTTCAATGGTACCATAAAATAAAAACAAAAAGATTTTCATTACTTCCACTATTAAACTCAATCGCTGCCCGTTTTATTTTTATACTTTATTACTTCATTTGCATGCATTTGTATAAATACTTTTACTCATCCTTTACCCAACATCCTTTGAAACCTTCTACCACTTCTATACTAAACTGTGTTAAACATTTGTATTCGTAGTAGTGACTGCTGTTTCGGCATTCTTTCTAATTTACATCAGCTGCAAGTGCTCTCATTATCATTTATTCATTTCATTTCGTTTCATTCATTCCCATTCATTATGAACGAAATAAAATGAAGGGAATGAAAAAAGAATTTTAAATCACACACAACAACACTAGCTTTCCAACCAAGGAGGTGAAGGATGCTTGCTGGCTGCCTGGCACTAAAAATTTTCTGTTTTATGTTGCGGCTTTCGCGTTTTTCTCTTTAGTTTTTATTTTTTAGAGTTTTTGTATTTAAAACTTTATTCATTTGAATTTCTACTCATCAAGCTTTTGGGTAGAAGAAGAAGAGCAGAAAAATAAGGGAAGTAGGAAGGAAGTTTACAGTTTTTCCACATTTTCATCATGTGCCAACCCGACTTTAACCAAAAAGAGGTTGAAAAAAACAAAATATGTAACGACAAATGAACATGAGAAAAAAATGAAAATAAAAACAATTTTTTTTGTTGTTTTGTTTTAATAACAACTAAAATTAAAATAACACACAGTCAACAAAATACCAACTAGAAAATAAAGACAAAAACAACAAGAAAAAAAGTAAACCGCGCAAATTGTGCTTAAAATAAAAATGCAGAGAAATAAATAATAAGTAAAAAAAAAACAAAATATTTTCCTCATTTTCTGTTATGACAGAAAAAGTGGAAAAAAGAAATTAAACAGTAGATATTTTCTCATTGCAGACAGTTTAATTGTTGGGTCTGAAACACAAACTATACAATTTAAACGATTTGTTTCCTTCTTTTTTGCATAAAAGTATGTCATTTAACATTCCTCTTTATGGCTCATGGAACTAAATATTTTTATTAAAAGTTTAAGGGGAAAAAATGCTTGAATTTTTAGTTTAGCAAAATAATATGATGCTGTTAATAATGGCGAAATTATTTAAGCGCGGGTGATTTATTATGAGGTACTTTTTCCAAATCGAGATTTTGGTTTGCTTGGCATTCAGCATGCAAAACCTTTTTGCATTGACCCCTATTCTGCGTTTCGATTCGGATCGAAATTTTCTCCGTTTTTGGCAACTTTGGTATTCTGTGCCCATATTCTGTAACTCCCGCGTTGAAAAACTTTTCGATTGAAATGTGAGAACTGAAACAAAAATACCATAAATTGAAACAAACATGTTTTTCTCACTAAACTGTTACTGTATCATTTTTGGTGTGTAATAGCTGTAACGTAAGGAAATTACTCGCCAAAAATGTTTCAGTAACAGTTTAGTGAGAAAAACATGTTTGTTTCAACTTATGGTATTTTTGTTTAATTTCTCACATTTCAATCGAAAAGTTTCTCAACGCGGGAGTTACAGAACATTGGCACAAAACACCAAAGTTGCCAAAAACGGAGAAAATTTCGATCCGAATCGAAACGCAGAATAGGGGTGAATATGTATATTGATTGGTTGCTAGAATTGTCAACCGATTAAGAATAATTCGATAAATAGATCAAAGAAAACCTAACTCTTGTTCGAAAAATTTTAAAATGACGATTTTCGAATAACGAATAGATCGATTAGTTAATGTCAATTAATCGAACAATAAAAACGTAGAAATTAATTTTTCTCATACGTTTTTATTCATTTTATACAAAAGAAGAGCCCATACACAAACCGATAAAACGAAGAATGTGGAAATGGAGAGGGTACACTTTAAGAAAGCCAGTAAGTAATGAAACCATGATGGCGCTGGAATGGAACCCACATGGAGGTATACAACGAGGAAGACCTATAAATACCTGGCGTAGGTCAGTAAGGCAAGAACTAGCTGACATCAATAAATCATGGGATGAGGCAAAAATAATTGCGAAGAATAGATTAAGTTGGCAATATCTTGTTGAATTCCTCGAGGAATAAATAAAGGAGAAAAATACTCTGGTGTAAATAGTTAAGAAATCAAAAAAAAGCTAAAAGAAATAAACAATTGATTTATATAAATCATATTATATAAGTAAACAAGTTGTAATTTTATATTTTTTTAATAATATAATTATCTTTTGAAATAAGGTCAGTTTGGAATTATTTTACCAAAAACAAAAATTTAAAAATGAAAAAAGTGTTCTAAATAAAGTTGTTGTATTACAACATGCTCACTTCTTTAACATTTGCGTAAGTGTCTTAATATTGCCATTAAAAAAGATGTAGTGGAAGATAATCCAACGAAATGGAAAACTGCCGAACTTGGTCCAATGGAAAATAACATTAAGACCCGTTTTCACGACTTAACGATAGCTAAATGTAGGAAGTTATCGAACAGATAATGAGCTTTTAATTATCACAAGTTCCCTTTAATCTAAAAGTGAAGGATAAGCTAAAGAGAGGAACGTTCTACCTTTAACTTTTGTCGTAAGGTTTAGATTTGAGATTGCCATATTATATTCACATATTTTTATATATGGCAACTCCAATTATACGTATATTTTGTAAATGTAAAAAAAGTACGTAGTTGCCAGTTCGTATTTTTATTTTGGCAAAAATAATCGGTATTTTCTTTTGTATTGCCACTTTTTTAAAAATGTTAAGTTTATTTTATACAGAAGTTGTGAAAACGAAAAATAGTTGAAGGTAACTTTATTCCTCACTAGTGCTAAAGGTAGCGTTAACTATATCGAACTTTAAAGGTAAGTCGTGAAAACGGGCCTAAGAGAGACAGCTGTTCTATAAAAGAAATTGTACGCAGAAGTTTGTATGGCTGCATAAAAGTTATAGCAGATTTGAAAAAAAGAACAAAATGTTAGATTTTCCATAAAACGATCTAAATATACGATCCAAAATCCAGGGGACAAATTACGGCAGTCGATATCGATCGAAATTACAATACCATTTAAATGGAAATTTTAATCCATATCGAATGCCATAACTGTAAAAACAAAAAGGTAAAGAAAGTTTGGCTAAGGCAAAAAAGTATGTGAAATATTGAGGGAAAGGGACTATTGGAATAAAGCTTTATAAACTTAAATTTTATTCATTGAGCATATTCGAAAAACAAAAATGGTTTATATAATAAAAATAACTTATAAAAAGAAATTATACTCACATTCAATATAATCAACCTTATCATAAATAAAATTTCACATGTAAATTTCCGAACGTGTGAACAGTTGGTATCATGAATAAAATGTTTCGTGGAAATTTCCGAATATTTGCATTTTTAAACTCCGAAAAACTTTCTTATGAATTGGCTTTTTTTTCTAAAAATTCAAACAATTGTAAAAAGCTCACATCGTTTGATCAAACGAACAAAAACAATTATTTGAACTATTCGAACAAAGTTAAAAGGCGAATAATTAACAACTCTATTAGTTGCGCTGATGATTTTTAACTTTTTTTTTAAAAAAAATATTTATACTTAACCTCGTAAAGGGTGCTTTTTTCAAACGGATAAAACTTGGTATCGTAAAAAATAACTCCAAAAATTTAATTGTAATAAAAAAAATGTATCAAAAATACTAATACTTGTTTAAAGAAATACTATTAATCATTTACTGCGAACAATTGTATATGTATTTTGGTTTACGTATTATTCATAAAAAAATTGTTTCAAAGCGAAATCATAGCAACTTTACAAGGTCAATACACGGCCGTAACTTCTATAACAAGCCAACTTTTAAAAATCTTTTTTACTGCTACAGATGTCTTTGGAGACATTTTGATGGTGCTTCATTGAATAATGTAAGAGAATAGCTGATAAAAATACCTTTCTCAGTTTTTAAAATTTCTTATATTTTAAAACGGTTTTGATTTTAAATTTTCGAGAATAAAACCTGTTTGACACTATGCGACATGTCGCACACAAATATTTCATGAAACAAAAGATTTGGGACGAGTGGTGCAGAGGCGCTAGCGGGGAAAACAATGTCACACGAAATGTATAATCAAGCAAAAATTTGGTGTTGTTCTTTAATATGATTCGTATACATTTCTTTAAATTTAAGACTTTAACCTCAAATTGTACCTTGTGGCTTGCAAAAAAAAAAAAAACGTAAAGTCTGAACATGTTAAGTTAAGTTAAGTTTTGGAAGGGACGCCAAAAGAAAATATTGGCGAATATAGTTTTTCAAATGTATTTAAAAAAACAAAAACAAAATAAAAAACATTTGATTCCGTACGGAATGTGCGATTAGATTCGCACCTTGCTTAAGCAAATTCCAGTTTCATTAAACTTAGCAAAAAGTTTTCTTAAGTTTAATATGGTTTGCCTTATATAATTAACATGTATTCGCACATTTGCGTAAGCCAACCTAAGCACATTATGGTTGGGCCTTTAGTGACCAACCCAACGGTAGTCTTAGCAACGGGTGATCCCCATGCTTGAGAGCAACCAGCACACACAAGAAGCAAACTATCTTAACTTTTTTATATATTTAAAATTTGTTTGATTTCAATTCCTTTTTCAATTATCATGAAAAAGTGAAAGTTTGTGGTATGTTCGAAAATTAAATAAGACAAAGCCAGTTTCTTGAACACAAAATGTAAATGTCTTTATTGATAAACGTAATTTAAAAAAAAAGATTTAAGTTATATTTATTTTTCTCTCTTCAAATTACACATATTCCACATATCGTCGTCCGAAAGCTTAAGTGCTCTACGTGCAAAAAATGAATTTTGAGATAATCGATTTTAAAGGTTCAGACATTTTTTCTGAAAAAAACTACTCGATAGGATTTTTTGATTTTTATACCACATATTCATCTTAAAAAGATAATTCTGAATAGATGCTTTTTATCTCCAGATCGCATCTACAACGGTATATTTTCTAATGGTCATAAAATTCCTGTTTGCTCTATACGCTACCTTAGTCATATTTCCTTGCAAATACATACACGTGGAGCAAAATGGCATTAACAAAGCAGTATAACACATCTTAAATTATTTATAAAAAAAGCAGTATATTCACTTGAAAAAAAAAATTAAATAAAAACTATTCATAAGTTATTATTAGATACATTTTATTAAGTTATTATAACAAAATTAACTTCATAATTTATTTGACTTAGGTAGTAATTTTTGTCTTTTTCAGATATAAAATTGAATAACAGTTTTAGATCGGAAATTTTTTCATTTTGAATTTTTTCTTTTTTCTTAAATATGTTCAACTGTGTTTCAAAAATATTTAACGGTGTTGGTAACTGATTCCGGAAACCTCTTTTTATACCCTCCACCACAATTAGTTGTGAAGAGGGAATACTTAGTTTCCGTGTGAAACTTTTTTATTATTCATCTCAAGCCCCATAAAATATATATATTAAGTAATTCGAAGTCGATTAAGCCATGTCCGTCTGACCGTCTGTTGAAAACACGCTCACTTTCGAAAAACAAAATAAATGAATAAACTTGCTGTCAAATTGCTTGTAGTTATCCTAAGCTGTTTGGGATTAAATTCTAGCAAAATCGGTTTAGTAGGATCAGAGCTATGAATCAATGTGGAACCACCACCTTAAAAATTGATAACATAAATGATGGCACAATGCACGGAATGATATAAGATTTTGCAAAAGTTCGTTTTATTCGACTGAAAATCACGCTGTAAAATTTCGTCAAGATCGGTGGTGTATAATATACCCTAGGCCCTATATAAGCCCTACTCCCGGAAAACCGTTTAGTACGCCTAAAACCGTAATTAATAATGCTATCATAACAAAATTTGGTACGTCACAGTTTTATAGGACTAAAAATGACACTGTGAACTTTCATGATGATCGGTTAATAATTTACTTTAGGCCCAATATAAAGTCCACTCTGGTATATTAATTAAATACGCCTAAAACCGTAGCACATTTTTTTTTTAATTTTGGTTAAATTTCTTTCAACTTTCATATGGCCTGAAAAAATGTTATTAATTTTGTGATATACGGTCCAAAATTTACCTAAGATCCCATAGTTAAAAAAAGCATAAAACTTTCTAATTGTCGGTCAATAATTTAATAAAGGTCTAAACCGCCACCAATTTTAATGCTGACGCCTGTTTTTATAAAGATAAATTAATAATAAAAAAATGTATCAATAGATATCACTCCTGAAATATTCGGTGGAGGGTATCGAAGATTCGGCACAGCCGAATAGAGCACTCTAACTTGTTTTTTTAAAGAGTAAGAGAAAATATATTCTTAATTTTTCTTTTTTAGAGAAAATATACTGAAAAATATTTGCATTAAACAATTGTACCTCCACATAGAGCAAAATGTCCATCAGAAATCAATTTCCATGTTTTGTATTGAAATTTTGCTCTATACGCCACTAAATGGCATATAGTGCAAAATTTCAGAAAAACTTTTTGTTTTGAAGGATATAGAGCAAAACGGACACGATTTATCTCAGCCACCAGACGAAATAGCCGAAAACGGATTGCAGATTTGAAAAATTTGGGGCCGAAAACCTAAGGTGTCGCACTTAAACTTTCGGACGACGATATCACATATTCCAAAGCATCCTTCCTCACTACTTAAAATTTCTAAGAAGTTTTTTATATGCAAATATTATAAGTAAGAGAAAAAATTCAATAAACTTTACACTACATTTACAAATTTATTTATTATTTTAAAACTGTCAAAAACGAAATCAAATACTACAGCAACCCCCCCGCCCCACCCATTCACCCTGTCACAAAAATAAGAATATCATGGTGTATGCTTAATAATAATACTTTAGATAGATTTGTGACATTTGCAAAAATTTTATATTTAATACCAACTCGAAAAGAGTTTTTTTTTTTGGCGAATCTGGCAAATGGATGGGTGGCACTCGTAATTGTATTATGTGAAGCCTAAAAAGATAAACTAAACAGGGTTCGTTTGTTGGTAATAGGCTGAGTAAGGATTTAGGAAAATTTGTTGTAGGTTTTATTTTACTTTGTTGTAGTTGCCGTTAATATTTGGGTACAGTAAGTGACTAAGTAAATGTATGCAACTTCATATACCTACACACTCATACACACGTGTCTTCCCACACTTTGCTCTACTCTACTACATCAACCAGCCAGTACCCGTAATTTTCCATTTGTAAACTTTTTTGTTCCTGCTGTTGGTATTTGCGATGTTATTTTTTGTGTGTATCAGTTTTGGCGTATGTAGATTTTTCACGCTTCCGGCAAGAGTTTTGGCAATAATTTCATTTTTGTTTCTTGTTGTATTTTACTTGTACTTACTGTTTTTTTTTAGCGCCTGCCATATTTGAAATGTATTTTAGCAGTGTGAGTTAATGGAGATGAGGGTGTCAATTTGTAGTATGTCACACATACATATGCTTAGAACATACATACATATGTATGAACAAATAAGCATACAAATATATGTATATCATTTTATTTTGACACCAACAAAGAAACACCAAATCGAAGTTGATATTTCATTTACTAGCATAGTACTACAAATTGTACTTACTACCACTACCGTCAAAACAACAGCATACAAAAGTGTGTAAGTTTTGAAAGTACGAAACTACAGTCAGTGATACAAGTAAATATTATAAAAGTTATCAAAAGTATTTGAAATTAAACTTTAGAACAAACTTTATTTGCTTTTTTAGAAGAGCTTTCCCTCAACAATAAATTTCAGTGTATTTATCAAATATGGAAAATTGGGAATTTAGCACGTCATACAGAAATCGTATTTTTAGAAAATTGTTTGAAATGTAATTCTCAAACTAATATGCTATCTTTTTAGGAAACATAAAAGTATCAAAATTATCTACATAGAATTCGACTCTACATAATAAAAGGTGTCCCACTATGAATGCATTTTTCATTCTTAAATGAAAACACGTTTTTCACAATAATAAAGGCGTTGTTCTTTCGTAAAGCGCTCCATTTTTAATAATCGGAATAGACATATGTGATCAGCGTTGCCAGAATAATTGAAAGGAAAATCTTCATTTGGCGAAAAAAATCTTATTTTGAAGAGAAAAATCTTAAAATTTTTAAAACAAAGGCAAAAAAGAAAAAATTATTAATTTTTTAAAAGAAAAAACTTCCTATTATGGGAACTATTTAAATTGAAATACGTTATTGCCGTTTTTATATAAAACTAGATTGTAGGTTTAAATTGTGTTTTAGTAATTAAATTCTAATATTAGAGATACATTTTGGACAAAAAAATTTTAGTTAGGGAGCTATGAAGCTCGTACATCATTTGAAATCTTAAGGGTTCTCAATTTAATATTATATTATTTGATACCGTTGTTATATCGAAGGCATTTGGTAAAATTGCATTTAAAAAAAGCACATTGAAAAAATATGGATTTTCCTAAATATATTTAAAATGGAACAGTTATTAAAATTATGTTGGTACACCTTTTAAAAGATATTCTTAAGAACTTATGTATATATATTTTGTTTAAAAATGATCATAAACATGGAATTTTAAAACCAAAAGCTTCTTAACCCTAGGATTCTCGGTAACTTTTCACCACTAAGTTCTCCTCTTGGTCTGGGCAGACCACAAATAGAACAGCTAAAAAACCCAATGAAATAGAAAGTAAATATATGTATCTCAAAGAAATAAATACTCAAGCTCGAGGTCAGTATTGAGTATTTATTTCTTTGAGATTCCATTAAGAAAAGGTCGAATAAAAAAACCAACTTTTATTGCAAATATATACATATATTTTTTAATTATAAGTGTTGATCGACCGTTTTTGATTACTCTCAATAGTTTATATAGTTTCCTATATGCAGGCTTTCAAGGTCATTAATTTAATGTAAATAAAAGATTATTTATTTCATTCTCAATAAAATCCGACGTTTCGTTGGTATTCTTTCCAACTTCTTCAGGGATTGAGTTTTTTTTATTAAAATCTGGCAACATTGTAAAAATACAAAGTAAAAAGTAGTCAATAATAACAATAACAATAATTATAATCTTAATTTTTTGACAAATTAACTTACAATAATCTTTTTCGTCAGTTTACATCAGTTATAAATTATATCACAGTATTTTGTAAAGGTGGACAGCACAACACAATATTTTTTATTGAACGTATGCTTATTATGCTAGATTATACGAATTTATTATATAATTTTATTATTTTATTTAAGATGAAAGTCATCGAATCTACCAAACATTTGATTTAAACTTGATTCATTCAATTCAGAACATATCATTTATAGAACTCATGTTTCTGTTTTTTGACATTTTGTTTAATTTGAACGATATTGCAAGAAAACAAGATTTTGGTCTGGCCAAGAGGGTCTATGAAATTGACTTTAACATAAAAATAAAATTTCAATCCACTAATTTGATCCAATCGAATCAAAATATGTTTCAATCGATGTTTTTTGTTATATTCGCAAAATATTTCAAGGAAAACCCAAATTTGGTCTGGCAGATTAAGACGGTATTCGGTTAAGTTCCATTAGTTTAACCTTTTGGTACTAAATACATGTACATACTTTATAAAAATTAGTTTTTTCTTTTCAAAAATATTTTTTTTCATGAATGTTCCTAAAATATAAAAAATTATGTATGTATGTTGTACAAATTTGAAGTTAAAAATCTTTACTTCTAAAAGAAAAAAAGCTTAATTTGAGAAAAAAATCTTCAAATCTTATTTTGTTCAAAAATCTTCAAAAATAGGATAAAATCTTAATTCTGGCAACGCTGTATGTGATAGCTGCTTAATTTCAGAGTTGCCACTTCCACAAACAAAAAAAAAAAATTACATTTACTTTAAAAAGTGCACTCTTACTGGGAATCTTCCTGCTATAGTTTTAAATAACCTTCTGTAGAATTTTGTTACAAAATACTAATTTTCTACATTAATCGAACTTTAATCAGAAATAAAAATGTTATGTTTCTTACTATAACTGATTTTTCCAAATTTGTATTTAAATTTAAAGGTGTCTCAGTAAAAACGCACTTCTTTATTTTAACTCATTTCTTTCCCAATTATAGCGCATTGTTCTTTCGTAAAGCGCTCCATTTCAGATCAATTTCAATTCAATTCAATTTCAGAGTTGACACTTACACAAAAGAAATCACACAAAATTTAAAAAGTGCATTTTTACTGAGACACCCTCTATATGGACAGATTAAGAAAAACATTCTGAACGATATACTTAAGCCCAGATTAAAAATAGGGTTCGATATGGCCACGGACAACTATAGTTGTCAAATTCTTTTGATATTAAATGTAAATGATGCAATACGAAAACTAGGAATAATTCTCATTCATATATAAAAAATATGCACTAAAACTAAAAAAAAATCCATAAAAAATAGTTTTTGAATTTAACTTAAAACAAAATTATATAAAATTCAGTCTATTGTTATTCAAATATCTTTAAAAAACTCAAATTACTAATCTAAATTTTTGTTAATTTAAATAAATAAGTACTGTTTTACTTAAAGTAAAACTTTATCTTGTACTTGACGAATGCCAATGCATTTTGAAAAAAATTATTTTTAGATCCCACTTTGGTTCCAGATCAGATCACAAATATTTGAAATTGATTATATTTTTTGAAATCCTTCATTTTTTCTTGCAAAATGTTTTGGATTTTTTTCGAATCTGTCGGGCTATTCTTTCACATTGTTAATTATACTTTCTGCAATATAAATTAATTTGATTTGAGTATTAAGTGAACTAAATCCCTCCTAATTAGTTATTGTTTCACCAATATATCCGTAATTGAAAAATACAAAGTTTTTAAGAACTTTTTTATTATATGGAAATTTAAAAAAACCCTCAAAAATGTCAAAATATGCATTTAAAAGCCAAATATGCAAAAATATGCATTTTCACCTAAATAGGGAACAATATGCAAAAACAAATCAATGAAATTTAAACGCAAATTTAATGATTAGGAAAGATAATTGGTCGACATCGTTCTTAGACTCTCGACAAAAAAACATGCAATTAACGATTACTTTCAATTATTTCGATTTTAATAATCGATTATAAATAATAAAAAAACCCTTACGATTACTTTAAATTATAGTGAAATAATCATTAGCAAAAATATTCTTTAAAATAGTACGTTATTTTTTTTGTATTATTTAGGATAATTTAACGATAATCTAAAGTAATCGTGATTAATTTAATGATTACACTAGTCTGCAAAAAAATATATGCATAAAGCCCTGACACTATTTCAGCTGATTTTATGTTAAATTACCTCCTTATTCTCAATATAATCTTCATTTTCTCTCAATACACACCATTTTCAAGGGAGCTCCTCCTTTCTATTTTTATCTATTTTTCATAATTTCATAGTTTTTAAAATTATTAACAACTAAAATTCTTTTTTAATTTTCAAAATATTTCGACTTCAAAGTCATTTCCTTTCCTTTTATTTATTTATTGATACACTGAAATTTAAAAATTTTTACCGAATTCATTTTGGAAAACCGAAGCAAATAATTTCAAAAAAAAAAAAAAAAAAAAAAAAAAAAAAAAAAAAAAAAAAAAAAAAAATATAGGATACTTGCCCAAAACACTGAAATGTTGACTACTATCGCGAGAGAGATTCACTGAAGGTAGATATGAAGAAATTTAATGTCTTAAATAATTTTGTATAATTCTCTTAATTGAATTTACGGACACAAAACGACCAAAAATAGATAAAAATGATGGGTGATGAGCAAAATGTGGATCATATTCGGATTCAGGACGTCACTTTACATAAAAATTAGCTGAGACGGTCACAGGTCTGAATTTCGTGCAGACCAGAGTTATTTGTGATAAAAAAAATTATAATGAAGATAAAAACAGGTTTTTATTACAACTTTCTTATCCTTAAGCTGAAGTTTCTACAACGTTCTTTTAAAATCCAGATATTTAAGGTATATCGTAGAGTATATTTTAGTTAAGTAAAGTTGTGTCTTTAAGATCGCAAACGAAACAGTATGAGACTAAAGTATGTTCTATAACAAGATCAGCGAGGTGGCCTCGTAAATATTCAGTTCAGGAACATTATTTTCTAGGATTAAGCTTTAAACAATTAAACGATCAAAAAAAGATATTACATAAATAGTTGTAAAAATGATCACTACCTAAAGGAAACTAGTGCTGGCATACTATCGATATTTTCTACAATCGATATTTATCGATAGTTCACTATCGATATTTTGTTATTTTAATCTATTACAAAACACGACACAGTCGTATACCACAACGACAACTACTATAAGGCTGAATGTTCTAAACTGGTTAAGATTCACCACACAAAAGGTAATCGGTCTAGAAGACTTTTCTTCTCAAGGTCGTTCATTGCATTGCCTTATGCTTACAAAAACATTACGACTGAAAATGATAAAAATCCAGAATGTTCAAACGATTGGAAAAATCCTTTAGAGTTACAAAATTAAATTCTTCTTTACGAACCAGATACTGAAAAAACCTGTACCCATGTTCTGTAACTTTAGTGAGAACTTCTCACATTGAAAAGATGTGAAACAAATTATTCCATTGTTTCTCGAAAAGTGTGAAAAAAGTGTGTCTGCAACTCATGTCGAAAACTATAAAAAGAGATTACGTCGTTACGTTATAAAATTTTTGACGACAGCGGCGAAAATACAACCGTCGGCTATACCAAATAATGTAATTGGACTTTATTTAATGTTTGTTGTTTGCAAACGAGCTTTGAAAAAATTCGTATACCTATTTTAAAAAAATGTTTAAAGCAAAATAATTAAACAATGAATGTGCCAAGAACAAAATATTATTATTTTTTGCATTTTGCATTTTTAATTCTTTTTTAGTGTTAAAATTGTTTCTCGCCCAATTTTTTTCGTGAGTTTACTTGACAGTTCGAAGCGGGAAATTTTTTCTCAAAAATGTTACAGACACACTTTTTCTGTAAATTGGTGAGTAATTTCCTTACCTGACAGCTAGTACACGCCAAAAAAAAGAAAAGTTTCTCGAAGCGAGAGTTACAGAACATGGGCACTGGACAAGGATCTAAAATCGTGCACAAATAATTTTGGATTTTCGGATAGATATGAAGATAATAAGAAAAAATCTTCTCCAGTAAAATTCGTGTTTTTGCGATTACTATTATTTCGCAAAAAGTAGGTTTTGAACTTTATATTAAATAAATGAATTGTTTGTTGTAAATTTTTTTATTTTATGACATTTTGGTACGATTTTGGTCTAATTTTAAGATTTGAAGAAATTCGAGCTTTTTTGCGAAACGAATCATCCATTTTGTGTGAAAATGGAGTCTTTTTTATGCGGTTTTTTTAGATCGTATCTACCGCATAAACAAAGACCACGAATTATTTAGAAGTTTAATTTTGTCGGAAGACTTTATTTATAGCTGCTGTTACATGCTTTCATAGCTGTATTTTAAATAAAAATATTGATATTTTTCCTATCGATATTTTAAGACTATCGATAGTTTTCCAGCACTAGTGGAAACAAATCCTTGGACAAATTTGTGCATTTTGAATTTTTGTTTGACGAATGGAATTTGAGAACGAAATCAGTTGACGATGATCAATATTGTAGAAATTTACCACCAGCGTTTAAAAAACTGCAGTCAAGGTAGAACAACTGCAATGTCAACAGTCGCTGTCAAACCAACTCAAAAAGCGAAAAGTTGTACACAAATTTTCGTTTCTGTTCAACAGTTTTTTGTTTCGACTGCAGTTTTTTAAACCCTGTTTAGCACCTGCGGTGAAGGGTATAATAAAATGTTGTTTAAAAGACGTGTTAAAAAATACAGTTTTATTGCCGAAATTATTAAAATTTTCAGATTTTTTTTCATTAAAAATTAGTTTTAAATCTATACAAAAAGCACTAACATATTAAAACAAAGAAAGTTTATTGAGTCGTTAAATGTATAGTATGTACTATATTAATTTCAGCACTCACTGTATTTAAAATTCGCAAATATTTCAAGGCCTGTATGTATTGTGTGTGCCTGTGTAAGTCGTATGATAATTTGTATGTTTATTTGTTCGTCTATTTCTATCTATCAGCTAAATAAGAGTTATTGGCATGGTAAGCAAATGTCACAGAAACGAAAATTCTTTAGAATATAATAAAATAACCTACAAAATAGAAATGGTTGTTTTGCCAAATTTGCATCAGTATAAATAAATCTATTTGAATGGGTGAGTGTGTGTGTATGTATTTTATTATTTCGGGGTAATAGGATATGTTTTAGTGACTTATGTCACTTTGAGAAAATCCATCAAATGTTAAAAATTGACGACATTTTGTGAAATGTGATCTGTTTTTGTTATTGATGCGAGCTTTTTTGGTGTTATTTTTTTTAAAGTACTTGGAAATGTAAAAAGAAATACATAAAAAATAAAAGAGATAAATAAATAAATATTTTTTTTCTTGCGAGTTTGCTTCGAAAAATATAAAACAAAACAAATTTTGCATATTCTGGTAATGGCATCGCACTTCAATTGAGTTAGTAATGCTTTGACAAAGTAAAAAAAAGTATAGGAACCCTCTTTTTTCTTGCTTTTTAGCCCGCACAGCATACGCCGTTTTTATTTCGGGTCTTCATTTACTTTTAACAGTTAAAATCAATGACTTAAGACACGTATGTGCAACGTTACAACAAATTTATCAATAACAAATTAAAAAGATGTGAGTGTAGTACGAGTATTATTTTGTATAAGTATATTTGATAACAGTGGGTAGTAAATGTAATGGGATTAAAAGAAATGGTATAAGGATGTACTATAAATGAAGTTTTTTAAAAACAAAAAACCAAACTGCATACTTTGAAAGCAATCCTTAGAAAAACCTTTAATGGAAATATATATTAAGATTTAAAATTGCTTGCCAATTTTGAACAGAAGGCACAAATATTTTTTAACCACGCCAGAAATGATATTGTATGTATATCCCTTAGAAAAAAGACAACAATATTTAAAATTAAAACAAATCTAGCAGAATTCTTCGTCGAAGTTGAACACTTCCAGCAAACAAAGAACTTGTGTTCTTTATTGTGTCTTAAAATTATTTCAGAATTTTAATGATTATTTTGGCTACCCACTGTATTTTTTATGTTCAAAAATTGGTTTAGATCTGTTTTTTATTTCTTTATTCGAAGTAAAATAAACTGATGGATGTTGTTGAGTACATACTTTTTTATTTCTAATTCTAAGAAATATTTGCAACATGTCCTTGTAAGTAGTATTAGGACATTTCCTTTTATCTCTTTGGCAGTTTGTTTTTCTTTTTCTGTTGGTGGTAAAGTACCTTTTTTTAAGGAAATGACAAAAAATCAATTTCTTACTAAATTTTTTCTAAATTTAAATATATAAATAAGCGATAAAAGCATTACCCGGCAGTTCTGAAAGGTACAAAATTGCACAAAATTTCACTTATCTCCGACTACAATTTAGTAACGATAAGCAATTTATCAATTTAATAAGAACTGTCGCAATATAAAGTGCCACATTACTGTCTCCTTGTATTAAAAATGCAGCCAGATAATCTTATCACTCTTCGCTTTTATCGTAAAAGGCTGACTAGTATTTTTGCGAGCTCAGCGAAATTGTCTTAATTTTTTCTTACTAGATTTGAATGTCTTACGATTTATTAAAATTCTAAATATTTTAGAGAAATTTTGTGTGCTTTCAGTTCACTATGACCTTTAGACTATTATGTTATTAAATTTCTTCTAATATTCTTTACGAACTTTTAATTTGATGTTTGAGAAAGATTTATTTTTAAGGTTGTGTTTTGCATCTTGTTTTTTAAATGTCAGATTGAACACTTTTTTTGCCGACGATATTTCGAAAACAAGAGCTAACCTTAAGAACCGGTTAGCACTACTGGATTCAGCGTACTAAAATTAGGTTTACCCGCCGGGTGCGCCGCTTGTCGTTTTTTTTTCAAATAGTGTTATCAAATAACAAGCGACTGCTCACTAGATAAGCGTTTTGTAGTTTATGTAATAGTAAGTTTTATTTAAAAAAAAAAAAAAATAATGTTTAATATACACCAGAACTGCAGGGCAGTTACTTTTCATTTATTTAAATGTTCGTATGCAAATGTACATGTGTTAGAAAGGTAAGTATGCAAATTTGTTTTTTGGTTCCCAATTTAAGTTTGGGAGGTTTTGTTTCCTCTTTTTTTTTGGTGGGGTCCTTTTGTCATCAACATACATATGAATTATTCTCTGTGGGTGCTTTTTGTGTATTTGAGTGTCTGTCTGTACTTTATTTTATTTAACACACACACACATTCCATTTTAAAACAAAATTATTCAATCCATCATTTTGTATTTTTGCAAATTGAATTCTAATTTTAAAATTTTGCACACAAGTTGTAGCTTTTTCTTCTTTTCTCCTTATTTTGTTTTTTTTTCTGTTTTCATTTGTACTCGTATATTGTGCTCATTTGACAAAAGGTATTTTCTCTAATTGAATTGCATTGATAGTCGTCGTTACAGTTTATATGGCAGATACACTGACTCTCATGTACATATGGATATGTAGTATTCTTTAGATACAAGTAGAAAACGCGTATGAATTTCTAATATATTTCAATGAATTTGATATTTTCAGGTGTTTAGTTCTAAACTACGACGAAATTTATATAATTTGTTAGAAAACCTAATTGTTATTCTAAGGGTTGACAAATTACTTAAGTAGATGAATGTGATGAAGGAAGCTAATATCAATGACACTTTTTTAAATGTAATTATGTGGAATTATTGCCATTAAACAAATTAGAAAATAATTAATTATATTAAATATCAGCTTTTACCGGTGACTTCGTTCACGTGAAAATTAGAGCAAGATTTCAAGAACAGGGTTTATCATATAACAAATTTACACAAATTTTATGTAGTTTTCTACAATTGTACTTATTTTATGTTAAAATATTTCAATAAGCAACGTTTTAGGAATACTTTTTTTCGCCAACACATACATATAAGTTTCGTGCACTCGATACTTTTAAGCAACCGACATTCACTGTCCATATAAAAAGAAAGGGGTCTCCAAAAATTTACGTTCCTGTATACCACATTTATCAAGTAGAGAAAAAGTACAAAAAGTACCAATTTTTTCCGTTTTTAAATTATAAAAAGTAACCTATATTTTAATATGGGCAATAGCTATATCTTTACCAAAGTTTTCGAAAAAGTACCAAAGGTAAAATAGTACCAAGAGTACCAGTTTTTCCTCATTTTAGTGATACAGAAAGTACGCTAACGTAACCGTAGGCTATACTCTGTATGTGTACCAAATTTATCGAGAAGATAATAAGTAAATTCCGTTTAACCCCTTTAAAAGTACCAATTTCAAAAAGAATTCCATATTTTAGTCTGGACCATATGCAATCTGTATTACAAATTTTTCAAAAAAACCAATTTTTTCCGTTTTTACATTATAGAAAGTACCCCATATTTAATCTGGGCCATAAGCTATCTCTTAACAAAGTTTTTGAAAAAAGAAAAATACCAAAGGTAAAAGAGTAACAATAGTACCAGCCTTTGCTTAACTTAGGCCACGAGAGAGGACCCTGTATGTTAATGTAGGCCATTATCTGTATGTATACCAAACTTATCGAAAATAGAAAAACAAAAATTTTATTCCGTTTTTACCCCTTAAAAAGTACAAATTTTATCCAATAGAAACCGTCTGTAAAATTTTATCCAAATCCATTAAGCGGTTTTCGCGTGATTGAACCACTAACTAACAAAAATCTAATAATACAAACAATTTAATATTAGCAGGATATTATTTGTATTCAATAAATAACAAAACTCACTATTTCTGTAAGGCAGATGTGTTCAAGACTAACGTAAGTACCTGCCATAGGCTTAACATCACCACGTGGACCCCAGCCCTCTAAACTATGTGTAATTTTTTACGTAGATATGTGGACACTTCACATACTACTTGCTTGTGAGCTGAATCTATCTAGCCAACACTGTTAATCAGCTTTTGTTGCATAAAAACAGCAATTAAGGAAATATCTGCCTGCTGGCCAAACTTAAGGGAAAACATAAAAAACTAATTCATCATTTTAAAGATCTCCTACTCCCGGATCTGAATTTTAATAACAGCCACCACATGATCTCATGAGGGGCCCTCACCAGTAAACAGTCTAGTGAATATCTTCTTCTTCTCCTGGATCCTTATAGTTTCTGTGGTGCAAGATAAGACTAGCTGCGATCTGCTCATTTTATGCCCCAGTCAAGTTTGAGGTATCGGTTGCACCCATATTCCCAAGAGAGCGCAACGCCTATACGCATAATCGAGCGCTTCAATAAGACAGCTCTTATAAAACAGTAAATGATAAAAAATAATATATACAAAAAAGCTACTATTTTAGTGCTGACAACGAAGAAGGTTTTAAGGCGTAATAAAAAAAATAAAAATAAATAAAAAATAAAAAAAAAACATATTATGGTTAACGAAAATGATTGAAAAGAGGCATTTAAACCAGTAAAAGAAAAACATGAATGAATATGTTAATATAGTTAGTATTTAAAAAAGCATTTTGTTTGCATGTTAAAAGAAGCGCTTATTGTCAGCAGAAAATAGTCCTCCAAACCGGGAACAACCCATACAAAAATCAGGCATCCCATCAGCAGGATTGAAGCGATTTGAGGTATGAATTCGTACATAAAACGTGCTCCTTGTGGAGCGCTTTTTTACTGGGTAGGTAGTTGCTCTTTAATAAGCACTTAAGGACTTTTGAATAACATGTTGAGAGAATTTCAACTAATTGTAGTGGGGAATGTAAGATGAGATAAACCCACTGTTTATTGTTGATGTGTTTTGTTTAAACTTTGATATTGTTACAAGTAGAACTGTTGCTATAAGTCTTATACGCTTAACAGTTTTATTTGGTTTAATATCTTTAGTTTTTCCAAAATCTTTATGGATGAAGTTTCCTGATGATCTGGCCTAAGCATAATTTCCAAACTCAACTAAAACAACAGATTTTTTAGAGTTCTGATATAGATCGCTGCCAAAAAAGCTATACTTAACAGTCAAATTTTATACGATTTTTTGCGTATTTCTTCAAATTTTGTTGTAGAAATGTTTCAGTGATAATTAAATATGCCAACATATTCACAGCTATAACGAAGTAAATTTTCATCCCCAACTGATTAGCCTTAACGAAGTTTCACTGTATACTTAACATGGTTTTTTAATTCTTTGCGATTATTAACATTTTGAAAAAATTTTAATTTAAAAGATTTTGTTATTCGTGCTTAATTCCCAGTTTTTATTCTTGATAAAAACACTTGAAATTAATTGTTGATGGGATAAGCTATTCCCAAAAATTATTTTGATAATAAACTGGCAGGTGCACGGCCTAAAAAAACTTAAGCTGGCAACATGCTTTTACAAGTTGTTTTTGTTTTTATTTTGTTTTTTCTAAACCTACTTACAACTACAATTAATGTTGAAAGAATTCCAATCAATTGTAGTGGGAATGTAAGAAGAGATAAACTCACTGTTAATTGTTGATGTTTTTGTTTAAACTTTGATATTGTTACAAGAAGAACTGTTGCTTATGATTCTTATACGCTTAACAGTTTTATTTGGTTTAATATTTTTAGTTTTTCTAAAATCTTTATGGATGAAGTTTCCGGATGATCTGGCCTAAGCAACCAGTGAAATGCGCATAGGAATAGCTTATCCCATCAACAACTAATTTCAAGCGTTTTTATCAAAAATAAAAACTGGGAATTAAGCACGAATAACAAAATCTTTTAAATTCCTATAAATATTATATTTATATTTTTTTGGGGGTTTTATCTGAATTTCTCATTACAAAAGCCATATTAAATATTATTCTATGAAATATACTTATTGATAAAACAAAATAATTTTCTTGGTAAAAATCTCAGAATTCCCAAAAAAAAATATTCCCTTAAAAACTGAAGCTAATCACGTCTATCGTAAATTAAAAGTGAAGAGTATTTTCCTCGAAATTTTGCTTTTTCCCATAGATTTTTTAGGGAAACGGGAACAAAATTCAAGTCAAGTCTTATTCACAATAGGGGTGAATATTTTTATTTGAAATAAATTCAAGAGCATATTGGAATATACAAAAAGCAGTCCCAAGATTTAAATTTCTGGAGCCAAATTACGGCATTCGATACCGATCGAAATTACAATAGAATTTAAATGTAAGTTTCGATCGATAACGAATGACGCAATTTGCCCCCAGTTTAGCGTTTAGGCAAATGTCTAAAAGTTAAAGTTAACGCAAATATAAAAAATTTTGGAAGGACTTAAATGTTTAAATACCTTTTTTTATAACATTCTGGTTAACAGTATGGAACTTTTTATAAAGATAGTTTCTTAAGTTTTCCCCTTTTTGTTAGACGTAACCATGGGGACAAATTGGGTTAGTTTATATATGTATGCGCTGTGGGTTTATCTTATTGAAACTATTTTTGTGGGTGGGTTTTTAAAGCTAACCTCAAGTAAAATTCCAACATACCGTCGCACAGAGGGTTGAAATTTACTAAAATTGAGGATGAATTTAAAAGTTGAACTATATCGTTCACAGTCATGTTTGGTATTGGGTGAAAGTAAACAAAGTTCTACATTACTAACCGCTAAAATTACTGCTTTGAGTAACCTACTTTAACGGCAGTGAGCGGTCAAAGTCAAATAACTTTTAAAAATTTCAAATGCCGTGTTTAAACTTGAATATGGAGACATTTCGAGTGCTAGTATTTTATATTAAGTCCTTTAAAAGTAAAAATATTATAATGAAACCATTAACTTAAGGAATTTAAATTCCTTAAAAAAATTTTGTTTTTGTTAATGTTTTGTAAATATTTTTAATAAATATGATATATGATATAAACATATATAAACATTGGGTTTTACAAATTTCAGGGAGAGATCGGGCTCTTCAAATATGAGATGTCAGCTTATATATCCAAAATAAAAATCATGCGGATTTACTGCGCTGTTCTACTGATTTCAATTATTGTGATAGAAGTCCAGTTGCGAAAAACACTGAGCACGGCGGAATAAAAAAAAAAAACAAAAAGTGCTGTATTTTGGAGCGTGGCATACAAAAAAAATTTTACTGTTTTCGAAACTTCATTGATATAACTTTTAGTCTAGGGCGTGACTGGTGCAAATTTGTTTGTTTTGTATGATGGGTTCAACCTGTTTTAATGTAACAGGTGTGTGAAAAATAAAAAAGAGGCTCAATTTGAGTGTCATAAAAGTGAGTATATTAAAAGCTAGACATGTAAAGTTCTAGAGAGGCTTCCTTGACATGTGAAAAAAATTGGACGTTATGGGGGAAGGATCCGAGATGGCATAAGTGGCGCCCAGAATTTGATGTCGGATTAAATAGTCACCACAGGCAAAAATTAAGCTGTAGACAAGCTTTGAATATCGATAGAAAATGTAATATGTTTGGACGTAAAATGTTGAGGCAGTGTAATATTTCCGGAATTGTTTTTAACTAATTTTAAATCCTCGGGGGTTACTGGTTCCACTTAATTTCTAGAAGCACCCTAATGCACAATATGTTTTATGCTCAATCTTTACTATCTGTTTAGAAAAAGCAAGTTATTTATTTTTTGCGAATGCGAAGGGAGTGTCAAAAAGACCTCCTTGAGCGGATACACTTGAATGGTCTCTTTGGATCCGGGCATAAAAATTTCACTGTACAAATAATACATACACTTCAATTCAGAAATATAAGGAATTTCAGGTATCAAACAAAATTATATGAAATTTTTTTAGCAAAATCAATAGGAGCGGACACTAGGGTTCGTTATTGCCATAATTCGTTATATATGTTGTATTTTATTACCATTTTCTACTGACTTTCAAGAAACTTTGCTCACTATATATGTTTTAAATAAAAATTTTAAAGTTTATCGCGCTACCTGATATTTAAGTTAAAAAAAAAACAATCCTTGACTCCTTTTTTTCATCAGCTTTAATATTAAACCAACTTATAAAATTGTCTTCAAACATCACAATCTAAATTTGTATGTATTTTCTAATCAAAATAAGAATTTTTTCTGAACCATTTTATGTTCAATCAAACTAAATGGCAAAATGTCTTTTATTATTCAGATCACAAAATTTTATGACAATCACGCATCAAAATAGCATTCATCAGGAAGAGCAGCAGCAAAGGAAGCAAAATGAACAAGAAACGAGTAGAACAGAAAAAAATGGCAACATAAAAAAGAAATTTCTAACAAAGGATAAAGGATACAAAACCGAAAAAAACCAATACACTTTTACTCAGGAATCGATAAAAACTGAGGAAGGGAGAAAGTGTGGGGGTAATTTTTTATAGGACTAACTCTATGTGGTGAATTTCCATTTTATTTTCTATTTGTTTTTTGCCAAATATTTGCAACCTTTTTTTGGATGGGTGAAAAATCGTTTTTATGATCCCGTTTCCTTATTCTTTTTCTGTCAAATGAAAATTAAAGTTTCCCAAAAAAGGGTCGAATGTCAATTGATTTGATTTCATTTTTTTTTTTTTTTGTTAGTAATTGGACAAGTATGTGTATGTGCACGCACAATCATATACATATACACATATGCTTGTATGTATATCAATGTAAAAGAATACCCAATAAAGGAATATTTACACACAGTTCGTATGCGTGTTGAAGCGTGGAATATCACATACATATACATACTTACTTATTTATGCTTGTATTTGTAAGGATATGTATTTAAAGAATCGTGTATTTATTTATACTTTTGCGTATTTTGTCGCCCTTAATTTTTGAAAGAGGAGAATTTGATGTTTCCATATAAAAATGGCGTTAACGAAATATATTTTTTATCTAATAAAATATAAAATTTTACTAAAATGTCTTACATTTTAACCATTTTTCATTTAATTCCTAAATTTCGCAATTTGAATTTCAAAGTTAATTCACAATTAACAAAGTATTGGTGATAGCGTATTCAAGCTCAATTAACGATTAGCTGAACAATTTTTGAATAAAAAAAGTTTGAATAGTTATACGAAAACCACAATAAAGGAGAGGTTATTATGGGTTTGTGCTGATTTTTGTAACACATTAATATATTGATTTTAGACCCACCTTTTGCTTAACCGATCGACTAAGAACTACATACTTTTAAATCGATGGAATGATATTCCATAGTGTCCGACCGAACGTTTGTTTTCGGTTACGAAGTTAGTCAAAAAATGATGTTCGGCACGGAACACCGAATTTTTTTGTGAAATTACATACTTTTTTATTAATTACATTTTGACAAAACATCTTAAGTCAAATTTAAAATGTTGACGAAAATGTTTTTAATCATACTAATTTTCATTTAAAAACCATTTTTCTTTACGTTTTTAAAATTTTTTATTATAAACGAAATTTTTCTTTAATTTTGGTTTATTTTATTATTTGACAAAAATGATTTTTTCACCGAGATTTTTTTAAAAACTTTTTTGCTATTTAATCTTGACTTAAGATGTTTTATCAAAATGCCACAGATGTTGAATTTAATATACATATAAATTTGAGTTTTATTCAACTAACCAACGTTTAAACATTCACTGATTCATTAGCCATTAATATGGAAACCTTTAATATGTGTTTGACTGAACTTTCAAGTCCTCGAAGTATAGTTATACTTCAATAATTCAATAGCCATTATAATATTAATATATTTGGGGTATTTACAAGGTGTGCTATCATGTTATGTTGTCATAATGTTCTAACATTTTACAATGGTTTAAAAATATTGTTGTTGCTTTGTTAACAAAAAGTGTCTTAAATGAATAGAACTTTGCTTGCTATGTTTATTGTGCTGTCGTAATTCATCAGAAGAGACCTGCGCTGTGCGGCTGAGCCGAGCCGCATTAGTTTTTGTAGCCGTCGCCGTTGATAGTATAGTTTTAATCGACTAATATTCGAATTTAACCTACGGCTAGCAATTTTTGCAACAAAACACTTGCGGCGTCAAATTATATCGGCTTAGGACTCTGATGTTGGGTAAACAAACAAAATAAAATTTATTTGTAATTTGCTTCTAAAAAATGGAAAATAGTCAGATAAGATCTAATTATATTTATTAATTCATGGATTAGAATTAAAAAATATTTTGATGTTCTTTAAATATTTATTTTTTATATTTGTTCTAAGTCAGCTGATTTAAATTCAAAATAGCACACTAATTTATGAGGGGTTGTTCACAACAGTCGTATTTTTTCATGTTATTATTTTAAGACACCTTGTGAATCCCCCAATTGAATATTAAATATATTAAACTTTTTTAATATTCTGATTTTTTTAACTATAAAATATTTTTATTACTTCAAAGAGCAATTTAACTTATCTTTTAGTTTTGCATATGATATATTGAAATTTTATTTTGTTTTAAATAAGTAAATTAAAAAATGTATAATTGTTCAGATTTCAGACCAAAAAGTTTGGATTCGGTTCGGGTTTGGCCGAACGTTGCAGAATTTACCGAAATTCTGTTTCGATTTCGGAAGAGGTCTTAAAAAGTGCATTCGGTCGGACACTTATGGCTATCCATCTGGCTGGCTGTTTGTGTAAACCCTGTGCGCAAAGTACAGGGGGGCCACCACATATTTCAATACGAAAGACATCATTTATGAGTACTGTGTATTACGATTTTCTTACTATTTGTTTCGAATCAACGGAATTTGCTTATACCTTATCGATATAGATGGGAAAAGGGTAAATAACCAATTGGTAAATAGGGAAAATTGGGTAAGAATTGGTAAATACCCTGGCATTTACCCAAAGGTTGGTTATAAAAGTTTTTTGCAAAATTTGATAAAAATGTACATATTGTTTTATTTAATCAATATTAGTTTCACTAATAAACACATACCCTCTTAAAAATTTTAAATAAATATTCTCCGGTTTATTGTAGTTTTAATACTATTTAACAAGCTTTTTGATATTTAATGACGTTTTTAAAAAACGAAAAGTAATTTAAAATTAAATTTATTTTATTGACAGTTATTTCCACAGAAAAGTTTCATTTTTTCACGTTACGACACCAACCATTTTTAATTGTTTCTCAAAGAATAATAAAACATTATTTACTTTTTTGCATTTTGGTGTAAAGCGCAACCAGCTTTACATATAGATAGTGAAGGAGAGGAAAAATTTGAACAACATGGTTCTAAAATACAAGACTAAGTGCTTGATGTCGTAACATGACAAAAAGAAGACTTTTCTGTGGAAATGCTCATATGAATTTGTGTTTTATAAATACTAGGGTGTTCAGTCGATTAATTCTTGTTCGATTAATCGAACAATATCTAATATTAATTGTTCGAACAATTTTAAATTGCCAATTTCGATTAATGAATTAATCGCAGAATTTATACCGATTAATCGAATAATAATAATATATAGTATTTCTGTTAAATGTATAATTTTTTTAAAGTTTTAAGTCGAATAAACAAACCAAATGTGTTCGTTGGAATTAAAAAAAAAACAGTCATGTTTAGTTAGTAATTTAGCTTATATTTTTGTTACATTTTTCAACACAATTTAATAACACGTTTTTCAAAAGAAAAAACGACAAAGATTTATATTTATATATGTATCTGGTATGGGCTACAAGTGGTCCAATGAATAAATATTTTAAACAAGCTACTTCGATCGATTCTCTAGAGAAAATTATTTGCAGAAGCAGAGCAGAGAATGGCATGTCTGTGAAAAGTTTCAAAAAATCCGAAATTATATTGACTATTTTAAATTCTAAGTGCCCGAAAGTGAAGCAACAATTTGGGGCTACATTGACAAGTTTTATTAAAAAAAAATTTTATGTACTTAAGTACTAATTTTTTCTCAAATTATCAAAAAAATTTTGTAATTTATAAAATTTCAGGATTTAGAATTATTCGATTAATTTTTAAATTTTAAGGGTTTAATCGAATAAGTTAAGAATTCCAAATATCGATTAATCGTTTAATCGATCAAAAGTAAAACCCGATTAATAGAACACCCTATTAAATACCCAAATAAATTCCCAAAAAAGGAATATACAGGGTATTTACCCGGTATTTTTCCAGACATCAGGTAAAGACCCGGTAGAATCCCATCTATACTTATCGACCAACTTGTTATCAAATTTTCCATTTGCTAATAAATATAACTGTGTCATAGTTTGGAATAAGTTACGCAGTACGATTAAACTTTTGAATTGGAAATAGCTTTCAAAAAATGGTACTTTTACAATCGAAACACGCAGTAGCCCCACAGGTCACAATTTTGGAGATACATAATATAATCAAATTTGGTACATAAGTCCAACATTTCACATATATCCCTCTTTCGTTTCGGAATACAGTCTTTGTGCCCATAAACCATCTTATTATGTTGGTATTTAGAATAAAATTGGTTCAAACTAAATCATCAAACAAAATTTTATTGGTATCGGTCCATATTTTATAATAGCTCTTATACAAATACCACTCCCAAAGTTAGCTTTTAATGCCCTAACTTTCTGATTATTATTGGTATTGACATCAAAACTGGCAGTAACTTTCAAGATCATCACTTAAAGACAAAAAAATCTCAAAATAAGAAGATATATTAATACTAATCGGAACAAAAAAATTTTAGACTTGAAAACAACATAATTTTGGTATGGCGGGTCCTGATTGGCCTTTGGTACCAAATATGGAACGCTCTCGAAAATTTGGATTTAAATACGGTATTGTAGGGGGCTTTTTTTCTTATTTTTACTGTTTTTAATTTCTCATTGTTCATTAGTCCCCTAAGTTTAAAAAAAAAATTTTGTAAAAGGCGCCATTTTATTTGTTTTTTTAAATGCTGCCGTTATCAATCTCGTTCAATACTCGGTAAGTAACGAGCAATATCTGGCTAAATATTTAATACTCCTGCATAACTCTCTTTATTGCTTGACAGTTTCTTTTCAAAAATTGTTTTAACCGATTTTTTTTAACTTAATAGCAAGAACATTTTCTTGTTTTGAAATTAAAACCAAACCTCGAAGCCTTTACGAAAATAATGTTGGTTAAAGTAGACTAATAAGTGAAAAAAAGCTCGCAGAATATCACACAAGGCAGAAGAATTCAGGGGCCACATTACGGCATTCGATATTGATCGAAATTGCAATACAATTTAAATGGCAATTTCGATCGATATCGAATGTCGTAATTTGCCCCAGTATTAAAATATGACCCCCCTTTCGACTTGTCTGACTTTCGTTTCTTACGATCGACTTTAATCAAAGCCGAATTCTGCCATAAAGGTTGGAAAACATTCACAGCTTTCGATTGCAAGTACTTTGAAAATTAGAAAACTAATTGAAAATATCGATTTAAAATATCTCAATAAGACATTGTGAAAATAATAAAAAAAATTTGTTAAGATTCTGCAAAGTTAAAAGTTTATTAAAAAAATCTTAAATAATAAAAACATGCATATGACCATCAACATTATTAAAAGCAACTTAAACAGAGTGCCAATGTAAGCTTTTATTTCAATAAAGTCTTCTTTTCAAAAAGGCTAATTGAAATATGCATGCATTTTTCACATGTCTGCCCCACCCCATTATGAAAAAACGCATGCATCACTTTGTCTTCAATTTGAAAGAAATTCAGTAACTGCGTATGCGGCAGTAAGTACTGCTGAACACGAAAACTTGCAGCAAAAAGATACATAAAGTACACAACTACTCTAAACTATACTCTATTCATATTAAGCCTTTATTTACTAAAAGAAAAAAGAAGGACGAGCAGAAAAAAATGTGAATAAATAAATAAAGATTGTATTCAAAAGCCATTGTTTGATGTGAAATTCTTTCAAACAAAAACTCCTAACAAAGAAAACAGGCGAGAGCAAGCTACAACCAACCAACTAACCAACCATATGCAACTTTTCAACAACCACTTCACACCACCACCCCAACATGTGTGTGGAAGTGGTAAACAAAAATAAAGTTTCGTGTTTTTCCACACACTCTCTGTAAAGAATGAACTTTTATTTCCTTTATTTTCCTCTATTGCAAATATGTTTGTATGTGCGATTTTCTTCATTTTATTTTTTCTTACAGAAAAGCACAAAAGCAAAGTGATTTTAGTCTTATTAACTTCATCGAGTGCAGTATTTTGAATTTTTATACTTTTACAAGATTGTTGAAGCAAAAAGTTTTTTCCACATTTTTTTTTGATCTTCTTTTTTTCAAGTTTCATACATGTAAATTTAAACTTTATTTAGAATTTAATCAAGTTTTCAACGACCATTTTGTTTAAAAAACCAACTGGCGTTTAAAGAAAATCATGAATTTTCCATAAAATCTATTCTGTTTTAATTTCCATTTAATTATTATTTACGAAAATTATATACACATAAAGGCGCATGTTTTGTTGTCCAACCCATTTGCGTTCACTTTAAATGCATTTTACTGTATAATTATTCACACTCAGATTTGTTTGGGAGCCGACAGTTAGTGCGTGATTTTGATAGAATGCCAGGGTTTGAAAGGTATTACGTTGCAAGGGTTAAGTTATTTTAGAAACCTTCAAGTTAGGTCAAGATTTGTAAAAAATAAAGAACCTATCGCTTAGACAGAGCAGATTCTTAAATGAACGCTTAACCAAACGAAACTGTCTATATATCTGAGCGTGGGCACCACCATTTTTTGTTTTATCTGGACTATCACACAAGTCTAACGTAGTTTGTGGGAAAAAATCCAGTAATGATAATTTGATAATGTGTTTTGAATATTTTTAAACAATAGTTAAGACTTGTATTATAGGGTGCCCCGGTAAGCTAGTTGGTAGAGAGGTAGTCTATTAGTGCGAAGGTTGCGGGTTCTAATCCCGCCAGAGACTCCGGTCTGTTTCACTACAACGGGTTGAAGGTCTACGTTACTTTTGCTCGGTTAATTAAGTTAAAATATAATTTGTAATTGTATTTTTAACTCTTATTAAACAAATAATTAAATTAAATGTATTATAGTGTTAAACGGGCTTTAGGAGAAGAATCAAAAAAATCTACATTGTGGATGCAGCTTCTGACGAATAACACCAACACACAGGGAAATCGACGCAGAGGATTACTAACAACTTTAGACTTATAAGATTTTGGACAATGAACAGAAAAGATATACTTGACCTCCTGTTGTGTTGGCCTAAGTTGGTCTGAATTACTTGGTCAATAAACCATGCGTTTACCACCCGCCCCTGTGTGTGAGAGCAAAGATCGCACAGAGGTAGCAATTTGAGTCTATAGTCTGGTACAATTATACACTCGCCCCTTGTTTAGAAGTTTGAGCTATATTAGCAGGCTATTAAAGATCTATCTTCCTGCGACTTTTTTTTTATTGAGATCATTCAGGAGTTGTACAGAAACGCAAATTGTCGTATACTACACCAGAACTCAATAAGCGGCAAAGTTTCTGTTAAAGCGGGTGTGCGTCAAGGCTGCATATTGTCACCGTTACTTTTTAACGTTGTGCTGGACATCGTTATGAAAAATGCAACGGCCAACAACAGAGGCATAATGTGGGGACTTGGCGAGCGTTTGGCCGATCTTGAATATGCCGACGACATATGCCTTCTAACACATAGTCACTCCGACATGTTAGAAAGCCTAAAAATGGTAGAGTCAGAAGCTGCAAAGGCAGGCCTCAAAATAAATATTCCTAAGACAAAGGCCATGAGAATAAATTCCACATGTAACAGGCCTTTTTCCATCCAAAACATTCAAATCCAGGATGTTAACACTTTTTGCTACTTGGGTAGCATCATAACAACGACCGGAGGATCTTCTGATGATGTACTGAATCGCACTATGAAAGCCCGACAAGCGTTCGGCCAACTCAGCACAGTGTGGAAATCACCAGTCATCTCCACCCACACAAAAATCAACATCTTCAATTCATGTGTGAAATCTGTTCTTCTCTATGGGTGCGAAACGTGGAACATGGCTACCAAAGATGTGAATACCCTGCAAGTCTTCGTCAACAAATGCCTGAGAAGAATATTAAAAATTTTTTGGCCCAACAGGATATCCAATGTACAACTCTGGGAACGCACTCATCAGAAGCAAATACAAATCGAAGTGTTAAGAAGGAAATGGCGCTGGATTGGCCATGCACTGCGAAGATCTCCAGATGACGTAACCCGTAATGCTATAGACTGGAACCCACAGGGTAGTAGAAGAAGAGGACGACCAGCACACACTTGGCGAAGACAGCTAGACTTAGAAGCCTTGAGAGCAGGCAAAACCTGGAACGAAATAAAGAACCTTGCACCAAGTAGAAACGAATGGCGAAACTTTGTTGAGGCCCTATGCTCCTTATAGGAACTAAAGGAACTAATATATATATATTCCTGCGACTTTAGGTCCAAACCACCCGTAGTACCAAATAAGAACTCTATTCATCCGCGATCTCAAGAGATCTGTGAATTTTGAATTATTCTTCGAAAGCATCTGTTGGAATTCTGATTTTCCCAGAGGATGTAACACCAAAAGCGGAATATTCTCTAAATGCTTCCCTGCATACCCCTTGGAGATGACTCTGGTCAGCTTTGATCTTAAGGAGATCTACCAGCAAGCTAAAGGAATTAGCCGCACGTTTGGTGCCCCTTAATGGCTAATAAATCACTGAATGTTTAACGCTGGTTTAGTTGAACTAAACTTAAATTTATATGTAATTTAAACTTAAAAGTCGTAAATCAGTGCCCAATATATTATATGTAGTGCAAAAATAATAATGTGGCAGCACTAAAAGCGATAAATGTTGTCAAATGCATATGGTTTGTATTGGTAGTTTAAACGACCAATTTTATGCGCTTAGAGCTGGTTGAAATATTTACTGAATCATAGCTGTTGAGTAATGATTAGTAATCGTAATAATTACCTTTTTGATTATTTTTTTTAAAGGGTAAAGTAATGATTACAATTACGGTTACTTTCGGTTTTGCATGATTACTAATTGATTACGATAACCAGTAATCAAAAAATAATCAGAAGTACTTGCGATTACTACAAATTAATAAAAAAGAATCAAAATGTAATCCGATTATTTTTGATTCTTTTTGATTACTTTCAAAAATTGCGTATTCATTCGTACAATTTTTTTTTTTGGAAACAGTAAAATGTTATCATTATTCAAACATGTACTGGCGAACACTTTAATCCATATACAATTTTACCAGTATTTGACTCTAGTTATTTGTTACCAAACAAAAAATGTAATTGAATTGATCGGTATTTTTTTATATAACATGATACTTAAAGCTAATAAATCAGCGCAAGTTAAGCTCTCTTTTTGGCGTAAAATGTGTTTAAACCAGCAAATCTATAATTCAGTAAACATTTAAACCATCTATAAACGTATAAAATTGGTAGTTTAAAATACCAATACAAGCCATATTAATTTGAAAACATTTATCGTAGTTCTACCACATTATTATTTCTTGCACTACATATAATATAAGGGGCACTGATTTACAGTAATTAAATTTAAGTTTATAGATTTGCTGGTTTATCGTAATCGATATTTAACAGGTATAGATTTGCTGGTTTAAACCAAAAAGAGAAATTAACTTAAACTAATTTATTAGCCCTAAGACGCACAACTTTGGGGTTAGTTTTTTTTTTTTTTTTAATATGAGCCAACACTCAGGGAATGCCCCCTACTAATGCAATGCATTGTGTTGGTATTATGACAGTAGTTAGGCGGGAGTAGTGTTTGTGGACATTTAATTTGAAATTTTCCAAATTGTAGCCGACTTCGTACAAAAAATACTACAGAAGCTATTTGGTAAAAGACAAATGTTTCCCTCATATCAGCGGGACATAATTTCTACCAATTCAACCTAAATTAGAAACCTCGAAATTCTTCAAACCGAAAACGTATAACCTTTTACTTTCTGCCTTAAAAACGTGAATATTTTATACATCATATATGCGGCTCTCTCGGTTGTCAATTTGCTTATAAACATTTTTTCCACATTCATAAGCGAAATCATTGTGCCTAATGCCTATTTTGGAATCTACTTATATACGATAAATTCGATACTGCGCTGATAAGTAGATTAGTTAAACCCTAAACACTTTGGTTGCGCCAAAGTTGATGGTCGGAATATTAGGATCTAAGATCTATTAATTTCCATCGATGACTCAGTTTTGGAAAATGGTTTTAAAATTAATGTTTAGCATCGTCTTCAGACCGGCTTGTCGTGCATTATTGTGGTTTGGGTTAAATGACCTTGGTGTTTCAATCTCCGTCGACGGTTACACATATCGGATGATGTTGGAACATTTTGTTAAGCCTGCAGTGGAAAACTGTTTAACCTTGTGGTTTTGAAAATGGACTCCACTTAGAGAATATCGTTTTTTAAATCAAATCAAAAATTTTTTATTTAAAATAGCACAAAAAAAAGTCAACCCATACTGCGCCACCGTGTATTAGGCATGGGTTCTTTTCAGTTTGGTTGCACTGTTATAACGACTGTGAACAAGGAAATGTACATACATTATAACAAAAACGGTTGGGTGCCACACTGAACGAATTTTCTTCGCAATACCAATGAATTTTGACATTAATCCCATGAAAAATTGCATTAAAAAGGAACCTATGCAGCGCTTCGTTGGATTAATAAAACCTGATTCATTAAAATGTATTTAATGAAGCATTACATTAGATCTATGAATATTATTCATTGGATGAATACTTTCAATAAAGTAAAAAATTTATTTTCTTATTTTATTTTATTTTTTTTTTGTTTTTTATTTTATTTTATTTTATTTTTGTTCTGTCTCTGGCGGGAATCGATCGCGCTACCTCGGTGCTGATAGACTAGCTCTCTACCAGCTAGCCTACCGGGGCAGTGTTGTTTTTGGATAAAAAAAACTATGTTTTTTACTCAATTATTGATTGAATTGTCCATAACAACAATAACAACGTTGATTGAAAGTGGATTGAAAGTTTTTGTTTCATTACTATAATGACATTTTTATTGTCATAATGAAAATTTAAATTTATGAAGGCAATTACTGAAATATGTTGCTTTTATAAAAAAATGTTTGATTTCATAAATTTAATGGCATATAACATTAGATGTATGAAATAATTAAATCTTACATTTTTTAATTAACAACTAAACATTTTTTTAAGGAAACTATAATTTTGTATTAATTTATGAATATAGTTATGTTTGTATATTGTTTTTTTATGTTCCCAATTAAAATTTTTTGTTTAACTTGGACAAACTTAAGTTTTCATATATCCAATGAAAATTTTTAACGTAATTACGAAATCCAATGAAGCGATTTTAACGAAAAGACTTCATTTTAACTAGGAAATTCCATTTAGACAATGTACATTTTCCTTTAACCAATGAACATTTTTTTGTGAAATGATTCATTAAATATATGAAGCATTTTTCTTTCAGTGCACGGGAGTTTATCAATGTGAGGGTTGCGGGTTCGATTTCCGCCAGAGTCGGTTTATAATTTGGTTGTAACATAAATCAAATAAAATTTTTGTTATAAAAACTTCTTTAAAAATTTTAATCATCAATCGTTGCATTTATTTAAACATCTGTCCTCCTATCACCAGATACCTATAGTCTCTCTACAACAACCAAAGCAATAATCCTATCAGACATATTCTATATGACAACGAATAGCACCAGTTGAATAGTAAATAATCACAATAATTGTAAAGATAGTATTTTACGTATTAGTTGTATAGACAGACAGACGGCTACTTCATTACACATAATACCGACTTTACTTAATGATTATTAATTATAAAAAACTACTTTAATGTTTCGTATGGCTAAACGTTACTGCTGCCATTTGTACTCGTAGCACACAATGAAAATTATTAATATTTAATGTTCGTTTAAAGAATTATAAACCTCTTAAAAAAACTATCAAATTCTTTTGCGGAAGCAGCGGTTTTTAGTGGGTTTGTTCAGTAGTTGGTTATTATATAAACATTAAAAATTTAATGCTTTTTAATTCCTGACATGGAAGGAGTCAAACCAGAACTGCTACTGCTGCTGGCCACTTATTACATGTAAAATAGTTTTAATCAACTTTTGCTATCAATAAAATAAGTAATTTTATTAATAATATTGAAATTATACAATTTAATTAGTACTTTAGTACGTTATACTTAAAATCTAGCCAGTAACTAACTGGTACTTAGTAAAGAATTATTTAGGGTAGTGAAGAAATTACAGTGGATGTGATTACGGTCTTTATGTTTTAAATAATTGAAGTGGATGGAAAATTCTCACTTAACGTTAACTGAGACAGAATAAATTATTTAAAATAAAAACCATAAAAATACTAAAAGATAATAACGAACTATTTGAATCAAACAGGTGCTGAAGACTGTAGAATGAAGTTCTCAAACTTTTCTCGGTTTAAGACCGAGATTGGTCATCATTATCGTTATATCGAGCCCTTACCGCAAAAATAGCTTAAGGGACATCAATTTCAATTTTGGTTTTTTTTTTTTTTGATGAATGAACTTATTGGCAACTCTTGCATCATTTCCTAAAATGTCATTGTCACATAAGCTACCCTTACGATTTAAAGCCAAAAAAAAATTTACAAAATTTTTATAAAATATAATAAAAAACACCTTCTCTTATAAACTAGTGTTTTTGTCGCTTAAGCCTTTTTTTCTGGTAAGGGCTCGATATTTTAACTATGATGCTTAAAATCAGACAGCCTGATGAAGCGAGTACATTCTAGGGTCTAAAAGTTCCACTAAGACGTCCTGGGAACTAAAATAAAAAAAATCCCTGTTTAGTTTGGCTCGTGTGAAGCAGTCCAAATTTAAGGGAAAGAACAAGGAAGCCGTCAGTGGTGCATACACGTACTGTAAAAAGTTATGATCTTCTATGCTTCTGCACAATTGAACTTACACAAAAATGTATTAAACTTACTTCTTCCCCTTAAGGGAGCTAAGTAAGTTAAATAACTCCCTGTTTCTAAATTGATATCTAGAAGAAAAGCAAATAAATTTCGTCCAAGGTAAGAAGCTCCTTTGCTATATTTCTAATGAGCGGGGCCAGCCACAGCAGCCAAAGGAACTATGAATGTTCTTTTTTGAGTTTTGTTGTTTCCGCGACTTTATTGTGAATCCAAAATTATTGTGATTAGTTACATTTCAGAAGATCTAAGACTTGATAGCGCATAAAGCTTAAATATTAGACCTTAATAGCTGCAAAAGTTTCCGCATTAATTTCTATGATCGTTTCATATTCAATAATACTCGCAGTAATTCTTATCCTGGGTTGTTAGAGAAATTCCCTGACCCATTATCCACATCATTATCCAAAGCGCTAGTATAGATATTAGGAACAAATCCAATTCGAACTTTCAACAGTATCAAATATAAAAATTCTCAGGAGTATGGGGTTCATAGCCTCATAGGATTATTCCACAGCGTTTACAGATTTATTTATTTAATTTGGAAAAATTTGCTGCTAAGACGTATAACAATAGATGTTCTGAACTGAGTCTGATCTTGCGCCATAAAAGTCTGATAACCCCAGACTATAGGTTTATAACGAGTTGCTATTGGGAGCCTTCGGAAATTTCGTAGTGACTCTAGTTTATACCTCAACTCAAAAGGAGTAACCGGGATTTTCTGTAATCTAGAATGAAGTTTAGCCTGCTTGCAGGACCTACCGTTGGCAGTGCATATGTCTGTCTTACTCTAGAGATAGGGACCCGTTAAGAGTGATTTTATAAATTTAAGAACTGTGAGTTTGAAATTTAATACAAAGACCGTAAGGACGAAAACTTAAGACGACAAGGAGTTAAAAATGACTCTAATAACTAAAATAAATTTGTTAATTTTTAAAGACGGATATTTATTTGCACTTCATGAGCGCGCCAGATCATTGAATTGTTATTAGTTTGGCTAAAGTTAAGCCATTCGATTTTTTAAAGTGTCTTAACTGAGTATGTATTTACTACAACTTTCATTAAAAACACTGTATTTTACTAAAATTCCATTAATGTGGCACAAGAAACTAGTTAATAAATATTTAAATATCATACGTACATATTGATTACTATTATCGAACGAAAAATTTATCTTTCAACACCAAAAATACAGTGTTCCCGTGCATGTATTAAAAAACTATTTGATTTCTAATCAGTACATGTAAACATGGTAAACATTTGGAGTGAAATATTTCAGAGACGACCAAGTGAACAAAACAGTTTAAAAATTTTGTTTTTGTTTCAAATGTATTTGTACACATCGGAAATAGGCAGAAAGAGAGTACTTTAGTACGTTATACTTAAAATCTAGCCAGTAACTAACTGGTACTTAGTAAAGAATTATTTAGGGTAGTGAAGAAATTACAGTGGATGTGATTACAGTCTTTATGTTTTAAATAATTGAAGTGGATGGAAAATTCTCACTTAACGTTAACTGAGACAGAATAAATCATTTAAAATAAGAACCATAAAAATACTAAAAGATAATAACGAACTATTTGAATCAAACAGGTGCTGAAAACTATAGAATGAAGTTCTCAAACTTTTCTCGGTTTAAGACCGAGATTGGTCATCATAATCGTTATATCGAGCCCTTACCGCAAAAATAGCTTAAGGGACATCAATTTTAATTTTCGTTTTTTTTTTTTTTTTTGATGAATGAACTTATTGGCAACTCTTGCATCATTTCCTAAAATGTCATTGTCACATAAGCTACCCTTACGATTTTAAGCAAAAAAAAATTTACAAAATTTTTATAAAATATAATAAAAAAAAACCTTCTCTTATCAACTAGTGTTTTTGTCGCTTAAGCCTTTTTTTCTGGTAAGGGCTCGATATTTTAACTATGATGCTTAAAATCAGACAGCCTGATGAAGCGAGTACATTCTAGGGTCTAAAAGTTCCACTAAGACGTCCTGGGAACTAAAATAAAAAAAATTCCTGTTTAGTTTGGCTCAGCAGTCCAAATTTTAGGCAAATACCGAGAAAGCCGTCAGTGGTGCATCCACGTACTGTAAAAAGTTATGATCTTCTATGCTTCTGCACAATTGAACTTACACAAAAATGTATTAAACTTACTTCTTCCCCTTTAAGGCAGCTAAGTAAGTTTAATAACTCCCTGCTTCTAAGTTGATATCTAGAAGAAAAGCAAATAAATTTCGTCCAAGGTAAGAAGCTCCTTTGCTATATTTCTAATGAGCGGGGCCAGCCACAGCAGCCAAAGGAACTATGAATGTTCTTTTTTGAGTTTGGTTGTTTCCGCGACTTTATTGTGAATCCAAAATTATTGTGATTAGTTACATTTCAGAAGATCTAAGACTTGACAGCGCATAAAGCTTAAATATTAGACCTTAATAGCTGCAAAAGTTTCCGCATTAATTTCTATGATCGTTTCATATTCAATAATACTCGCAGTAGTTCTTATCCTGGGTTGTTAGAGAAATTCCCTGACCCATTATCCACATCATTATCCAAAGCGCTAGTATAGATATTAGGAACAAATCCAATTCGAACTTTCAACAGTATCAAATATAAAAATTCTCAGGAGTATGGGGTTCATAGCCTCATAGGATTATTCCACAGCGTTTACAGATTTATTTATTTAATTTGGAAAAATTTGCTGCTAAGACGTATAACAATAGATGTTCTGAACTGAGTCTGATCTTGCGCCATAAAAGTCTGATAACCCCAGACTATAGGTTTATAACGAGTTGCTATTGGGAGCCTTCGGAAATTTCGTAGTGACTCTAGTTTATACCTCAACTCAAAAGGAGTAAGATCTTAAAAATACCGGGATTTTCTGTAATCTAGAATGAAGTTTAGCCTGCTTGCAGGACCTACCGTTGGCAGTGCATATGTCTGTCTTACTCTAGAGATAGGGACCCGTTAAGAGTGCTTTTATAAATTTAAGAACTGTGAGTTTGACATTTAATACAAAGACCGTAAGGACGAAAACTTAAGACGACAAGGAGTTAAAAATGACTCTAATAACTTAAAATAAATTTGTTAATTTTAAAAGACGGATATTTATTTGCACTTCATGAGCGCGCCAGATCATTGAATTGTTATTAGTTTGGCTAAAGTTAAGCCATTCGATTTTTTAAAGTGTCTTAACTGGGTATGTATTTACTACAACTTTCATTAAAAACACTGTCTTTTACAGAAATTCCATTAATGTGGCACAAGAAACTAGTTAATAAATATTTAAATATCATACGTACATATTGATTACTGTTATCGAACGAAAAAATTTATCTATCAACACCAAAAATACAGTGTTCCCGTGCATGTATTAAAAAACTATTTGATTTCTAATCAGTACGTGTAAACATGGTAAACATTTGGAGTATTTCAGTATTTCAGAGACGACCAAGTGAACAAAACAGTTTAAAAATTTTGTTTTTGTTTTAAATGTATTTGTACGAAAGAAAGAATTCTTTCACACATCGGAAATAGGCAGAAAGAATGCTATTTTTATACGTGCTTAATTTTTTAAAGCCACACCCAGAGGAAAAAACATGTTTAAAAAGAACAATTTTTAGCATATTATGTTTTATTTAATCATATTATTGTCAACGACAAACATATTATGGTTAAATCAGTCCTCCATAATGAATCCACAACCATATTATGGTTGCCTTCGAACATGTTTTCTTAAGTAATAAGTAAAATATGTTTAATAATTATAATAGCATAGTTGGGTTTTAACCAAAGCATGTGGCTCTTTGAAAAGAGGAAAATACTATTGTTAATTTAAAAACAAATTATTGTCATATTTAACAATAACATGTTTAGATATGTTGTTGCGGCTTGTTGATGGAGGACTTATATGGCTGTCGATGACAATAATATGGTTAAATGATGTACCCTTCGCTCGGCTACCTTGCAACCTCATCGATATTTCTTTCAGACGCGTCATCTGAAATATACAATGGGATTAACAGAGCAAGATATACGTTTGCGCATTTAAAACGAACCTGGTCCTCAGCAAAAATATCGGAAAAGTCCAAACTGGGCATTTCCAATTCCAGTGTAAAATCCACTCTGCTAGATGGCTGTGGAACATGAAGCATGGCGCCACGTTTTTACCAAAAAATGCATGCTGATAATCGTACGAATTTTCTGACAGTGTCAGACACCGAGCTAAGAAGAAGAGCAAGCCAATAGCAATGGATATAAAACAAAGCAAATGAAAATCAATTGGGGACACACTCTAATGAAACCAGAAGAACGCGCTAACACCTGGAAGCAACAAATAATTAGAGAATTCGCGGATGCACGTATGAACTGGAATGAGGTTAAACACCGCTAAAATGATCGGATTTTATCGAAAAATCTTGTTATGGCCGTTTGCTCCCTGGAGAATGTAATAAGTTTTGAGTGCGTTATGATAAATTATGGACCAATTATCACAGTTATATTTCTACATAGTCATATTTGTTGAATATTTGATCCAAATTGCTTAGGAAAACTATAAGTTATTAAGCACCCAAAATTACATTTTTTTCTTCAGTCGTATTGAAAAGTATGTTGTAAAGAGACCAACAAGAAAACAGGATAAGGCAAAATCCATTTAGAATTACACACGTAGTGACAAACTCTATATACTCTCATTCTAAACTCGTGATGGTAGAGGGAATGATTACTACCTTGCAGGAGATTAAGAGTTAATTGTCAAAATGCCTCTAGTACAATTACTAGAACAAGAGGTACTAGTGCTAACGGGGTAAAAGTTTTTATATAAAAATACTAATTCTTATGAGTACACAGAAAAAAAAAAGTTTGCCCCAGTAAACGGATTAATCAAAAATAAAATCAGTTTTAATTTGCAACAGCAAACAAATTAATAATATCAATTAAACGTTTAATTCACCTGATTAAACGTTTAATTCACTTGATTAAACGTTTAATTCACTTGATTAAACTTTTAATTAAAACTGATTTTATTTTTGATTAATCCGTTTACTGTGGCAAAATTTTTTTCTGTGTACCAGTACTTGACAACAAGGGAACCACTTGTAGACTGATAGAAGTTTTGTGTAAATTTGTGCAATTTTTATTAAAAAAAAAGTTTAAATGCAAAATGCTTATTTTTTCTATACACAAAAACTAGTAACAAACTGGTTCTAAAGCACCCAATGCGTCGCAAGTGTACTAGGATACGTCTAGAATCAATAGTACTAGTGATTTTCCAAGCACACTAAATGCTAATTTATAGAAAAGTTTACCGTTGAGAACTAGTACTGGCTATTTTTGTACTAGTTACGAACCAGTTCTATCTCCGTAATAAACTAAATATTTTAAATTTGGGTTTGTTAAAAGTAAGAAAGAGAAAGAATTTAAAAGCGACTAAAAAGTGTTGCGAAATTCCACTCACTTGACCATCTCTATTCCATATATATCGAACATTTAAAACCACTTCAAGGCATTCAATAGATTAATTTTTAAAGCAAAACATTTATTAATCTTTTAAACAAGAAGTGAAGAATGGAATATATTAAACCAACTTACCATCTTACACATGTGGTGAATGGCGAGCGTATGTCATTACAGTCCCCATAATTGTGATCATGTTTTAAAGTGGTTTTAATAATTGTTACCTGTTGATTACAACTCATAATTTCAACAAAATTGAATGTTGTTTACAACTATTTTTACAATTTTAATTTTAATTGAAATTCTTTTTGAGAAAACCCGCAATTTTGTTAAGGTAATCACGCGACTAAATGCGAACTAATAAAATATTAGTTATATACAGTGAGTAAGAAAAGAAAGTAAACAAAGCTTTATCGTTTTTGAAAACAGTTATATATATTTCTGCTTTTGCTAATAAATTTTCAATATTCTTCTTATATCACTTTGGTTTGAAAATATTCTTATTTCAATAATTAGTATTGTGGTTATTTTGTTGAACTATTTAAGGTTTTTAATCCAAATTTTTTTATATTTTTAATTAGGCTTAAGTTCATTAAATTTAATTTTCATTAAATTATTTTTATGAAGAAAGGAATTTTACAACATGAAAATCAATTAAAATTGTTATTGATAATCTTTCATTCTTGACCGTGGCCGGTGCTCGAACCCGGGCCGGCAGGTTACCATGACATGTTTCGATCGCAACCACTCGATCTCCTCAGATGGATTTGCCGTTTTACACCCGCAGCCATCGACGACTGCTGACGTCAATAGTCAAACATCAATCCTTAAACCAAATTGTATTTTAACCTTTGGTAGATCGAAGTTTGCTTCTTTTGAATGATCATCCATTTTAATTGATTTTACATGTTCTTCCTTACTTCTGTTTTTTCGTACTTTTGTCAAGAATTTTTCTTGAAGTCCAAAGTACATTTTTCATTTTTCCATTCTTTCGTCTTTCTTTTTCCTGTTGACCTTTTTCAGCACAACTTGAAGGACAAATGAAGACATAGAGCTCGTGCCCTAGCTTTAACAATAATTAGTATTGTGGTTATTTTGTTGAACTATTTAAGGTTTTTAATCCAAATTTTTTTATATTTTTAATTAGGCTTAAGTTCATTAAATTTAATTTTCATTAAATTATTTTTATGAAGAAAGGAATTTTACAACATGAAAATCAATTAAAATTGTTATTGATAATCTTTCATTCTTGACCGTGGCCGGTGCTCGAACCCGGGCCGGCAGGTTACCATGACATGTTTCGATCGCAACCACTCGATCTCCTCAGATGGATTTGCCGTTTTACACCCGCAGCCATCGACGACTGCTGACGTCAATAGTCAAACATCAATCCTTAAACCAAATTGTATTTTAACCTTTGGTAGATCGAAGTTTGCTTCTTTTGAATGATCATCCATTTTAATTGATTTTACATGTTCTTCCTTACTTCTGTTTTTTCGTACTTTTGTCAAGAATTTTTCTTGAAGTCCAAAGTACATTTTTCATTTTTCCATTCTTTCGTCTTTCTTTTTCCTGTTGACCTTTTTCAGCACAACTTGAAGGACAAATGAAGACATAGAGCTCGTGCCCTAGCTTTAACAAGCACCGGCCACGGTCAAGAATGAAAGATTATCAATAACAATTTTAATTGATTTTCATGTTGTAAAATTCCTTTCTTCATAAAAATAATTTAATGAAAATTAAATTTAATATTCTTATTTCATTTTATATTTTTTATTTGTTTCAAAATTTTTTTCTTTTAAATCATTTCAACTGTTACCCGTATCGTGGTTTAGAGAAAACTAAACTTAAAAATATTTACAAATTTCTAAAAACCCTCTGAATTCTTTAAAAAAATTTTAATTGTAAAAAAATATTCAAATTTAATGATCCTTAACGTATGCAAATTATAATAAATTTTAATTTATTCAAAACAAAAAAAAAAAAAAAACTCTTTACAAAAAATTAGAAAGAAATCCTTTCAAATTCAAAAAAGGTACACAGCATGTTGTGTAGATCTTAAAAAGAAGAGGGTTCAGTTGAATTTATCATTTATATACGAAACATAAAAAGCATCCTAGTCTCTAGTCCTGTATGGCCTGGGTATGCAGGCATTTTATTGTTTTTACCCCCAGATGCTACTGCGAGTGCAAAATTCACTTTAAAAAAGGTTGATGTCAGTGATCATACTCGTATGCTTGTTTTTTAAGGATCTTGTTTATAATTTTTTCTGGCTTCCTTTTCAATGAGGCGTTTACTCTCGCGCATAAATTATAAGACGATGACGGTAAACCCTTTTTTTTTGTTTAGTGTCTGTGACAGCTGAGCTGTTTGTCACGTAATTTCAACATCAATTGGAATTTTGAATATCCATTTATATGTCTTGTGTAAAACCTTACGAGTAGAGAGATTTGATTTTTTTAAATTTGAATACTCGTATTTTGTTTATCCTTAGGCTGGATTAGTTTCTTCATTAAGTATGACAAATTTTGGTTGTGTATAAAAAAGTACTTTTTTGTTGTTCTAATCCCGATTTGATTGATGACTAATATGAATTCCATTTGTGACATGATAGACTTTTTTTTTGCAAAATGAAAACTCCACCTACAGATTAGGTGAATATGAGGAATCAACAGTAGCCTCATGTTGTTTAAGTTGGAAAGGAAAAAATTTCAAATTGCGAACTAATGAATAAAAAAAAAATTATGCATTTTGAAGACAAGTAAGACAGTATAGTCGGTCAAGCCCGAACATATGATACACTACACCACAGTATTTAAAAACAAATTTTGGAGAGTGTATGGCTATGAAAAGGGGGATTTATCTATGCCTAAAATTTCTTTAAAATCGGTTTAATTGTTTCTGAGAGTCATAAACTGCCGCCTATCTCCCCCTCGTGGTCCTATTTTTAAGAAAATGCATAGCTTATGTGTCCCCATAAGTATAAATCTATATGTTTTAAATTTCATTAAAATTAGTTTGATAGTGGGCACAAAGACCCTATTCCGGAAAGCAGCTGGTATGGGGGCTATATGAAATTATGGACGAATTCGCCCCATTTTCAACAGGCTTTGTCCTTGTGCCAATTAGAACCATTGATGCTTTTCATAAAATAATCTTCAAAATTGCGACCTGTACTTTGAGCACAAGGTTACATGGACAGCTAGCCAGACAGCCGGACAGGGGGTTGGACCAATGTTTTTAGGTGTTACACACATCAGCACAAATTATTATGCAATTGTGGTGCGGGTAAAAATACTTTCGAACAAGTATTAAAAACTTAAATAGTTTATTTGCCCAGTATGTTAACAGTATCCATATACCAACAGCTCTCTCAAGAAGGTGGGCGTAACATTTTAAGGACGACCTAGCTCATGCCTTTTAACTCTCAGGGGAAAAAAGCCATCAATAAATACTTCAAGCTTTTCTAGGGCTTGAAAATAGCAGATATTCTTGAAATCGCGGCTAACAAGTGTCCAATCTAATACCACTGGATCCAATCTAGCTCAGGTCTTTATTATGTCGTTGCCGACGGCACGTCGGAGAGCATGTATGTAGATGATGTTGGATCTTAAAAATTTCATGATATGGGGCGAAGTTTGGCCGGCTAGCTAATGTCCCCGTATGCCTTGAGGTTAAATAGCTCCAGGTCTGAAAATAGGGCGAATAGCATAGTCTTAAAGGCTTGGCAAGCATGTTTAAATTTTATGTTTGTACAAATGTTTTGTGTTGTTGATTGGAGTGTTTGATGTTTCGACAAAAATTTGAAGCACGTTTGTAGAAATATTAAAATTGTTTTAATATTTGGCAGACAAGTTGGATATTTGTCAAACTTTTTGTGGCGTTCAGCATTATTTTCACCAAAATAGCTCTTTGTTTAAGCCACTCTTAACTTCGAATTCGAATTCTTTCTTCCGTTTCAAACCAATAACGAGCAAAATTGGCGCAGTACAATTGGCGTGCATTTTAAACAAAACAAAGCTTAATGTTTGTACGAAATATTTTTGTGTTGTTTATTTGCAAACAAAAACAGAAACAAAGTCTGTGCTTGCCAAGCCAATTGAGTGGTTTATTTTGCCCTTAAGGCGTTCAGTACTAAAATAGACACCAGTACCCATGTTCTGAAACTTTAAGGAGAACTTCTCGCATCGAAAGGATGTGAAACAAAATATTCCATCGTTTCTCGAAAAGTGAGAAAAATGCGTTTCTGTAACTCGTGTCGAAAACTATCAAGAGAGATTACGTCGTTACGTTATGTAACATTGCAGCCGTCACACAAATCGTTGCCGGCGACCAAAAATTTCTAAAATTTAAAAAAATTTAACGACGGCAACCGTCGGCTATACCAAATAATGTAAAGTGCGACTTAAATGTTTATTGTTTGCAAACGAGCTTTGAAAACATTCGTATTTTTTTATAAAAATGTTAAAAGCAAAATAATTAAGCAATAAAAAACTGCGCCAAGAATAAAATAATATTATTATTATTCTTTGCATTTATAATAAGTTTTTTAGTGTTAAATTTTTTCTGTCTCCGTTTTTATTCGTGAGTTTATTTGCCAGTTCAAAGCGGGAACTTTCTCACAGAAATTTTACAGACACACTTTTTCTGTTAATTAGCGAGTAATTTCCTTACGTGACAGCTAATACTCGCCAAAAATGTTACAGACGCAGTTAAGTGAGAAAAACAGTTGTTTGTTTAAATTTATTGCATTTTTGTTTAATTTCTCACATTTCAATCGAAAAGTTTCTTGAAGCGAGAGCTACAGAACATGGGCACAGTATAATTAAAGCTCCGTAAGGTTATCAAGGAAGGTTGTAACAATGATCTAGAATAGACTTTACTGTCTTTTGCCTGCCTGTAGAAATTTTTGTACGTTTTGGGAGTGCACCCAAATTTAAGCCTGATTAAAATTTGGAAATTTGGATTAAAACCCATATACAGTTCAATAAAGTAACCACAATACTATTTATTTTTAACAGCTAAAGCCTAGTAATATGTTCAAATTTGTGAAAAATGTTGAGCAACATTGATTATTCCACACGAAAATTTTGGCATTTATCAATGTTACCAATCTTGCGAGTTTGTACAATTTAACGTTTTTATTCCTTCAAAGTATGCTACATTGTTTCGTGTATGTAAACAAACGCCACATGTATTTTACTAAAATTATTTTTTTTTAGTAAAAAATTTAATAAAAAAAAGTAAATATGGATAAAAAACTGTTACCGATTGTGTTATTTTAATTTTTTATTTCTTTTTTAATATTAAGTTCATATTTTTTGCTTTTGCTTTAAATTCCACGTGAAATAAAGGCAGTTTACAACTCCATCAACATTATTTCGTACATATTCCGCACAAGTTTTTTTCATATGCATTTTGACAGCATTTCACGTGAAATGTTGAACAGAGTACCAGGCTTAAGGCAAAAGCTCTATGTTTTAATTTGCCCTTAAAGTTTTCAGCACAACTTTAAAGGCAAATTAAAGGTCAATAAGATAACGAGAGACAAGAAACATGAAAAACAGAAAAAATTTATTTTGGACTTCAAGAAGAATTCTTGACAAAAAGTAAAAAACAAGAAAGGAAGAACACGTAAATCGATTAAAATAAATAATCATTCAAAGCAAATTTCGATTAACCAAAAGTAAAAAATACCTTAATAAGATATCCGTATGACGTGCTAAATTCCCAATTTTTCAATACCATTTGGTTTAAAGATTAATGTTTGACTATTGACTGCCAGTCATCTTCAATGGCGGTGAGTGTTAAATTGCAAAGATATTTGAAGAAATAGTGTGGTTACCATCGAAACATATCAAATCAATCTGTCCGTGATAGTGCTGGGATACTATCGATATTTTCTACTATCGATATTTATCGATAGTTCAGATTTCACTATCGATTTATCGATGTTACTATCAACTGAATATTTGTCCTTAAGTAGGACAACTTTAACTAGCTTTTTATCAGGCTACAGTTCGTTGTTTTTATCACTTTATTGAACGTATGAGACGTATGTATGTACGCACGTTATTTTAGATGACCATTTTTAAAAATTGTGATGCTGATAAGCACCTTTCTAAAGGAACCAAAGTAACAGGGATTATAAGATATTTTATTGCAGCTTTAGATAATGTTCTAATTTGATTTGATTCTCAACCCAAAAGGTAATCAATCTAGCGGACTTTTCCTCTAATGGTCGTTCATTGTTTTGTTCTATTTATACAACCTCATAAAACTATCTGACATTTCAGTCCCTATGTAAACATATAACCATTACGGCATAAAGGACTTAAGTTAGTAGTAAAAAACGCACAGCTAAGCAATCCATACCACCTGCCATTCTTGTTGTTTGTATTCATTGCTGTAATTCTGCGCGAATTAATAATATGTAAAACTTGCGGCAAAAAACTGTGTGTGTATAGCTGCTGTAACATGTCTTCATAGCTGTATTTTAAATAATTATATTATCGATATTGATATTTTTCCTATCGATATTTTCGATAGTTTAAGACTATCGATAGTATCGATAGAACTATCAATAGTTTCCCAGCACTAGTCCGTGAACGTGGTTCAATTCCCGGGCCAGTCAAGAATGAAAAATAATCAATAATTTGAATTCGTTTCATGTTGTAAAATTCCTTTCTTCATTAAAATAATTTAGTGAAAATTCAATTTAATGAACTAAATTAGCCTGATTAAAAAATTAAAAACTTTGAGAGAAATTAAAAACCATTAAGCCGGAATTAAAGTACTAAAAAAAAGGTATTATTTTCCAACATACCAAGTATGTCATAGCAAGTATGACCGTCTAAAAGGCGCTTAGGGCGTGCCACACAAATCGCGATGAGAGATATCGTAAAAGCGTTAAAATTGCCTTTAGCTTGTAGGTGCAACTAGGGTGTTGTACACATGTGCATTGTTTTTTATATTCCGGTTTGTAGCCTTTCATTTAATAACCTTGGTTTGGTTATGGATGACATCTCAGAGATTTCTTAGTGATTTTACGTGCAAATCGCAAAGAATTCGTAAAGATGTTCATTAGCGAAGTTGTGTTAGGGACTGAATTTTCTTCAAAGTTCAATATACTCTTTGTGTACTATTGTAATCCAGCAGATCTTTATTTCTAGTAAAAATAATAAAGCTTTAGCTTCTAAGCAAGGTGCCAATGACGGCAATATAGAACCTTTGGTTTAAAATTTTTATTACGGAATTCCAAACAGTAAAATTTATAAATTGTATTACTTTAGCAAATCAGCTAATAAAAACAACAATAAACTACTTGAGATTATGTTTATTTAAACTAAAATTAAACAAACAATAAATGAGTATTATGTGGCAATAAGTCATGTTCAAAATGTTTTGTTATGTATTTTTGCAAATAACAATACTAAATTTAACCCTTGAACTCTCCTAAAATCTTCGCAAAATAGCAACAGGGATTTTTAGCAAGTAAAATTTTTTTAAAAAAATTAATACAAGATCACTTTTTGTACGAGCAAACAATAGGATGAATGCGTTTTGATTTTTATTATTAACAAAAACAAAAGTTTACTGATACTTGAAACACACTAAACATCCTTTTGTTGTGCGCACACACACATGTTAAAGCACATGCTTATGAGCAATAGCAAAAACAACATTAAACAATGAAAGGATGGTTTGAAAATACATTGTAGTTTACATTTAATGTGCGATTTATTGCCATTGATAAAATCAGACTGTAAAATCATCAAAAGTGGTTTTCTAGGCATTTAAATTTTTTGTTATACTTCTACTTTTACGCACATCCTTTTTGCATTGGCAAAAAAGGATGTTTCTTTTTTTTGTCTATTTGTTAAAAAAAAAAACTAATAAAAGATAGATAACATTTTACACTTTATCTTTTAAATGGAAATTTAAGGCTGTTTTTAATTTAGAAAAAAATAAGGGTTGTGTCTGTTCTGCAAGCCACGAACTCATTTATATGGGATAATCCAATACCTTTTTCGTTGGCCCATTAATATAAATTTGCCTTTTAATAGTTCAATGAGTTTTTTTTCTTGCTATATTTAAAATTTTTCCAATTTGGAGATTTTTTTTTGCATACATATAAAGCAAACGTTTCATGGTTGTTTGGTTTTTATGAATATTCATATTTTTATTTCGTTACGTTTTATTTCCTTCAAATAGTTTTGATTACCTCGACTATTGTTTTGTTGTTTTTTGGAATCAAGGGTTTATATTGTTGCTGTTGTATACTTTGCTTTTGTTGCAATTCTTGATTTATGGCAAACGAATTTAACACATTTACAAGATTTTTAACAGAAGGAAATGAAATGTAACGTTTGTAGTTTTAAGCCTTTGATACTTTCAAAAATAAACCAACATGTGGTAACAAACATAAATGCATATGAATTTATGAAGTGTATAAATGGAACAAAAGGAACAAATTAATAGCACTCGCTAAAAAAAACTATAAAAAACTAAGGTCACTTACCGAGTTAAAAAGTTTTGATTAGCTTTCCAATTTCTTTTTTAATCTGGAAAAGATAGAAATGAAAATAGTGTTATTAATATGCGTGTAAGGATATATATCATACATATTTTTCAAAATAGGAAATGGCTTATATTAACAATACGCTAAGATAACATATTTATTTAAAGATTTTTTTGTACTCAGGTGTATTGGGAAGCTTACAAATGTAGCCGTATTGTTGTTGCTGTTTAACGATAAAATACAAAACAATAAAAAATTTGAGAACCAATAAACTGTTTACAGAAATTTCTATTTGAGTTTTTATTTATTTTGTTTCTGATTTAGAAGACTTTTGCGAAATTTACAGTTATTTATTGAAAAACTTGATTTTTTTTGGGGTTTTCACCACATCGCCCAAGTGTAAGGACTCAGTAGAAAGACTTGGTTCCAACGAAAGATTCATACGCTCCACAGCGAATTGTCTGGGAGATCACTACCACTTTTTTTGGCCGATGCCGAAGCCCTAGCAGAAGTTTCGACAAATTGGCTGAATTCGGATGCAGAAATTTACTTATCTAAGTAGCAACAAGAAAAAATTTCATTTCCAAAAAGTAAAAAAGCGCGATATTTTAACAGCGGGAAGATATGAATATTACGTGTCTATATATTCCAAAAAAGGGAACAATAAAAATTTTGACTTAATAACTTTTGGTTCATCAAGTGCGAATTTATTTATAAAAATTTTTAGTTATAAAAAAATCAACAAAAAAAAGTTTTTTATTAACAAGAACTTCCCTTGAGAGAAGCGAACTGACACCAAAGTAGTCCCGTGATAGGGGTTTGGTGGCGGAGACCGGAACTAGTTCTATCACTTTATATAAATAAGACCTATCACTTTTACATGGGGTTGTCATTGGAGGGGGTTAATTGACACTGTTTGACCACGCACACATCTATTCTTAATGAACGTATTTAGTGTCAGTTAATACAATTTAGTATTATTTCAATAAAACAAGTCCTAGAATTAAATTCAAGAACCAAATTTTAGAGGACCCAAAAAATATGTCACACCACCGGCGAAGACTATACTGTAATTCATAAATTTTTCAACCTTTTAGTTCTTCCTAAGCTAGTTAAATTATTGGTTCTCCTTCCAGTGGTCATGAGTTCTTTCTTTATATTCTTGTTCTATTTTCACAGATCCCAGCACCAGTCTGTTGGACCAATTGACACAAATTTTCTGCAGGGTTGTTATATAAAAATCTTTGCTTGATCATAAAGAGAGTCTTAAATTAAAATGTTTATTTTTTCGCTTTTTGAAAAAAATTGAACACGTAATATTCATATCCACCCGCTGTCTACTTTATGGTAATGAAACGTTTGGCTGAAAAAATATTTTACATATGGGCATTTCCATGTCATCGTTCGTGACATTTGTACGCCTTCAGAGAGATTTTGCAAAAATAATAGTAACTGGAAATTTTTTTTATCATTTGGAGGATTCACAAGGTGTGCTATCAAGTCAGACCGTCATAATGTCCTAAATAATATTTTACAATTTTTACAAAAAAATATTGTTGTGTTTCAAACAAAATATAAATTTTAGTGCTGTGTTCATTGATTCATCATAACTATACACCCAATAAAAAATGGAGCTTCCAACGAAGCAGGTTTGTAAGGGAAAAACATAAAAGTTTCGCTTACCATTGCGCTTACGGAAGACATGAATTTTATATGGCGAGTTCCCACTTTGAAGCATTAAATTTTTCACACCTAAAGCGCATTATTCAGGGCATATAAAAATTGTTGGATGTAACGATCAGCTTTACACACTGAATGTTTTGATAGTTATTTTTTAGTATTCTCCTTGAAATGTTATTTTTTTATATAAAAGTTGTTGAGAGTTCTTTCACTTACTTTACTGCATTTCTGTATGTTTTATTACGTAGCGCATAATTGTGCGCCTAGTTTTTTAAACGTACCTTTAGTGCTTCGCAAAATAATAAAAGTTTTTATTGGGTAGTAGAAAGCTAAATTATAAGCGGTTGCCCACAGCAGTCATATATATTTAGTATAATTATTTTACGACATATGACCTTACAACTTTATGACAATTTTGTGAATGCCGTATTTATGTTTCATTTAGAGGGTACTAAAAATGAAAAAACATTATCAAAATCGGAACCAAGTTTTCCAAAATATTGAGCAAAACAAGTGCATATCGTACGTGACCTAAAACGGAAGTGATTTTGGCGTGAATGTAAAAAAAATACGAAAATCTGCGAATTGTGGAAGGTTTTTCTACTTTTTTTAATTTTTTACATTAAACCACATATTTTTGCTTTATAATACGTAATTGAAAGAAAAAAATTTTTTGCATGGTTTTATAATGAGCTTAATGTAATATCGTTCGTGACAGATTTTTCTCTTGTAGTATTTACAAGGTATGAAAAACATTTTTTGTAAATATATGTATATAAAAACTTATAACAAACAAGTAAGACATTAAAGTCGATCAAGCCCGACTATATGATACCCTACACAATCAAGGTCGCCAAAATAGAATAATGCTGTGCGGTTAAGAATTATATAGAAGTTATTTGTGCCAAATATAATTTAGTTATCTTCATCTATACGAGATATGTTTGCCTCTAACCTTTTTAAAGGGGGTTAATATGGGACCTATCGTTAATTTTGGACCTACCATCACAACATTTTGTCATGGCATAGTAATAGTCATTGTCGCCAATTTCTATGTAAATATCAACATTAATAAGGAAGTTATGGCATTAAAAGCTATTTTCGGGAGTAGTATTTGTATGGGTACCATGGTGAAATATGGACCGATTCCAATAATATATATTTGGTTAGATGATTTAGATTGCTGTGAAATAAGTTTGGACCAAATTTTAACTAAATACCAACATAATAAGATGATACATGATAAAAATTAAATTTAATGAACTTAAGCCTAATTAAAAATATTAAAAATTTGGATTAAAAACCATAAATAGTTCAACAAAATAACCACAATACTAATTGATAATACATTTAGTTGCATTTTAGTACTTGCAATGTCGTACGTGACGACCTTTAAAAGCTCATACAATTTTTATTATACCAATTTAAAAAAAAAAGTCCGATCAATATTTGTTTGCAACAAATAAATTGCTTTGAATTTTTGTTTTGAAACACCTAAGACTGACCAAACACAAATGACAAAGACAAATGATGGTTTTGAACCACGTACATAACATAAGAATAGCATCCAAAACAAACCAAAAAAATATACCGCTAATCGACCTTTATATTTGTCCTCACGGATCTTGTTCATTGTAACTTTAATTTTAAAGTATAATTCCAATGTTACCAGTATCTGTATTCAATTGGCAGAAAATTGAAAATTGTTGATTGCAGTTACATACTAAAAATTAATCAAAGAGAAAGTCAGTTTAAAATTTTATTTTTTGCTTTTTAAAAAGTGTAAAAAGCTATAAGTAGCTCTGCATAATAAAGTTTGGGTATTTTTTTCCTCTCTACCATATTTGAAAAATTTATATTGAATTAAATATAAAGGCATACATATGGGCATTTCCATGAGAATGTCAACCACGACTCAAAACATTCAAGCGTTTTAATTTTTTGAGTCGTGGTTGGCATTCTCATGGAAATGCCCATATGTATGCCTTTATATTTAATTCAATATAATTTTTTCAAATAAGGTAGAAGGGGGAAAAAATACACTTTATTATGCAGAGATACTTATAGCTTTGTACACTTTTTAAAAAGCAAAAAATAAAAATTTAAACTGACTTTTTCTTTAATACCAATATAATTTTGCTTTTACTGAAATTGTTAAATTTTAAGTTAATATCCTCTTTATGATCATTTGCGAAATTCATAAGTATTTAAAATTCATACTTGAGCTCAGCGTTACCGTTGTGCGACTTTAGTTGCAATTTGCAACTTTTTTGACGCTCTGACACTTTTTGTGCGACTTTTTCAAAATCGTCTAATTTTGCAACTTTTTCCAACTTTTTGCCCCTTTTTTTGTAGGTGAAATACTTTTTTTACACTGCATAATTTCACATATTTTCCCTTAAAAATATCAATTTTGTTTTAAGCATTCCCCGGGATATGTAACTTCATTCGATTGATCAGGTGATTATTTTGTATCCAGAAAATTTCAACTGCTGAACTGTATTGTATATGCCTTGTTTTGTATCGTGTTCATTGAATTTCCATGCATTATTATTTAAAGCGTTTTAAGACCAAGTTTTTACTGCTATTGATCTCATATCTTTATTTAAAAATGTTATAAATAACACAGGCTTTTAGTTACGAATTTAAGTTGTTAGAAAGTAAATCCAATAATAAATCATACAATTACATTTTTAAAATTACAAATGCTAACCATTTTGGCATACAGTAGGAAGCTTAAAAATTGCTTTTAATTAACCATTGTACCTTCATTTAGACAAATAAGCAGCGCATGTATTAACTCTACCGCACAACAGTGCGTGTGCTGACAATTTTTTTCAAAATTAGAATTAATGAAAAATAACTTAACCACCAACAGGTTAAAAGTAGAAACTTGTGAGTCCATGCTATCAGCTCTAAATTTTCTAGATACTGAAATAGAAGGTTCGATGCCAAGTAATGAACTTGTGCGAAAATACAAAAAAAGTTAAAAAATATAAAACGTAAAGTTTATACATATATTAAAGTATATACAAACACATTATTAAAAATCAATCAAATGTATAATTAATACACAAAAGTGTATATTTAAACACATTTTTAACCAATTATTTTTCAGCTATTTATATCGTTTAAATTGTTAATTCCTTTTTGTTTTTTTTTTATTAACCATCGTGTACCAATACCCACCCACGTGTTACTGCATGTCTATAAGCGATGTTATCGTCATACAACTTTTTTCGGTTTTTTTTTTAAAAAGTTTTCGTCATAAAAAATTTTTTCAGTTTTTTTAACGAAAACAATTTGTTCTGAAGGTAAACATTTTTTTTAACTGAAGCAAATTTAAGATAGCTAATTAAGAAAAAAAAATTGAAATTATCACCGGGGTGGTAATGAAATTAAAGTAATTAAAATGTTTAAAAAAAAGTGTGAGACTTAAATTTGAAAAAACGACTTTTTTGTGCGACTTTTTGTTTTAAAAACGACTTTTTGTGCGACTTTTTCAAAATTCTCAACGGTAACCCTGCTTGAGCTATCTAAATAATAACAAACAAATCTCTTTTAATACCGTCGCACACTGGTGCATATTTTGAGAAGGCGGCCAAAATTATTTTTTTTTATGTTCTCCGATTTAAAAATTTTTTTATTCATGTGAAAGTAAATACTAGTGAACCTCGGGAGCCAAAAAATTTCAACCCTATTTCAACTATTTCATTGAGAACAGGGTGGTCCGAACTGGACTTTCTCAATATTTGGTTATAGTTTTGAATTTCTGAGTCAATTTTTGAAGTTGAAATGCTCATAACTTTTTTGTTTTTTAAGATTTTTTGACAGAATAAGTTTTGTGTATTGGTTTCTTTTATTAGCTATACGTGGTTTAAAGCATTAAACTCTGCGACCTCTAGAACTATTTAATTTTTTTTTTTTAATGTCAAAATTTCCCGGAATTTTCCTACTTTATAGAGCATAAGTCCTGAGCGTCAAAACGCGTCAAAAAAAATCTATACTCTCTTGTAGTCCAGAATCTTACCTACATTTCTATACCCCATTGTACACACATCTGGATACGGCCTTGCGAACTACAGCAATTTCTGTGACCCAAGGTAAGATATTCGGTTCAAAAAATAAGTCCTGCAAGGAAACATTACTGAAATTAAAGAAGGTGAATCTTAAAGAATTTTCGACAAATAAATCAGTTCAGGCCACATAAATTATCTAGCACGTCAGGTTATCAATTAATTTGGAGAAGGTAAAGGTATTGCCATTGTTATGAACTTATTGCGGGTGAACGGATGCTGCAAAACGAATAGGCGACATAAATAGACTAACACGTTAGATTTCTGAGTAAGTTAAAAGGTTAAACATTAGTAAATAGCCGCAACATAAACCACATAGTTTAATTACCTGAAAATTGCAACTTAATTTAAAAAAATGGAAGAGCAGGTAAATGGTAAAAAAAACTAGCACGCAGTTATATTTTACGTGAAAATTATGATAAAGGATTCATTTCTGCATCAAATTCAACCAACGCAAAATAAGAAAACAAAAATTGCAATAATTGAAAAAAATAGTGGAAGCGAGTCCTAAACGCACAAAGAGGATTTCAAAAAGTATGCCTACACCAACTGAAGAAATTAAATTTACTCCAGAAGAAGCATTTGCACTTTTTTGGATTTAAAACTGATAAAAAATCAGTATACAGAACTGCGAAAGCGAACCAATGAAAAAAATTGTGGAATCTTTCCAGCATATCGAGATTTAGTTTCTGTCAAAGAGTGATTACCTTCACAAACGGCTATTAGTGTAACTTCAAGTTCAGCAGAAGTAAAATTGCAGGCTCTTCTCGAACACACTGCAGAACGATTATTAAATACACTTGATGCTGACTGTTTAAAAAAACTTAAAAATTGCAGCATCACTTTATTTTCTAAATGGGGATGTGATGGAAGCTCTGGTCAAAACAATACAAGCAATGTAATTCAGAAAATTCATCTGATGCTAACTTATTCATGGTATCTTTAGTTCCATTACGTTTAAGAAAAACTTATATTGGCTTAGAGCCGTCAACCAGTAGAGTTGCAGAAATGGATGTATGGAAAAATGAAATTCCCTCTTCAACAAAGTATTGCAGACCAATAAAGTTTGTTTACAAAAAGGAAACTAAAGATGTCATAACTGAAGAAATTCGAAAAATAAAAGATCAAATTAAAGAACTTCAACCGGCAATATTTAAATTTGATGACCAATGCATTAAAATTAATTTTCAAATGTTCCTTACAATGATCGATGGAAAAGTTGCACAACCATTAACCGAAACAAAGTCTTAGTCAAGCTGTACCATATTCCAAAAGACATCAAGTCAATTAAACCAACCCCCATCACAATAGTTTCAATGAAGCATACGAATTTGGAATGTCCCCTCTTCATACCAGAATTCGTTTTATGGAGCATATTCTTAAATTGGGTTATGATTTGCAATTTGGCCCGTTAGGCGAAACAGTGAGAAAAAAACAAAGAAAATGTGAAAAAAGGAAGCAAACAAAAAAACAAATTCAAGAAAAATACCTTCACCTAGGCCTTATTATTGATCAGCCAAAACAAGGAGAAGGAAATTCAAATGATGGAAGCACTACAAGGAGATTCTTTTCCGATCCAGAAACTGCAGCATCTATCACAGGAGTATATTTTGAATTAATAAGACGATTCCAGATCATTTTACAAGTTATATCATGTAGCAGAAAGATAAATGCAAAAAAATTTGGCCAGTATGCAAATGAAACAGCATTTCTTTATAACAAAAAATACTCTTGGAGACATATGCCAACCACAGTTCATAAAATTTTATACCATGGGGAACAAATAGTTCAACACAATATGCTACCAATTGGAGATCTATCTAAAGAAGCGCAAGAAAAAAAGGAACAAAGACTACAGATAATTCCGCGAGCATAACACAAGAAAATGTACAGATGTTGTACTAATGAAGATCTTATTACTATTTTGTTGTGTACATCAGATCCATATATGTCCAGTATTCGACAAAAATGGAAATCAACCTCAATCGAATTAGAGGAAGAAGCTAAACAACTTCTGGAAAATGAAACCCAAAGCTATTTAGAAGAAATTTTTACTAATATTGTTTAATTTAAAATTGTTTATAGATTCCCAATGTGCACAAAAACGGATGCGGATTCGTTACGGACCCGTTCCGGATCCGTAAAAAAGTTAGAAACGGAATCAGTGTAATCGCGATTTGACTAATCCGTTTCTGACCCGTTTCGGATCAGTAAAAAAGTTGAAAACGGAATCAGTGCAATCACGAATTTACGGATCCGTTTCTGACTCGTTACGGATCCGTAAAAAAGTTAGAAACGGAATCAGTGTAATCGCGATTTGACTGATCCGTTTCTGATTCAGGTGCATTCCAAAGGAAGTTTGTGAACGAACCAATTTCGGTAGTGGAGGAAGTTGGAAAAAAATTCTTCCACTACGCACATGACCGAGTTCAAAAACAAAAAAAATAAATGATCAGCCTTACCCACGATGTCGAATGAAGGACATAAGCGAATGAAACCCAGTCACTCACTTTGTAGTTGATTTTGTAAATTGAAAAATACAAAAACAAATACAAAGTGAGTGACAGGCTTTCGTGCGCTTATGTTTTCTTTCAAAATCGTGGGTTAGGCCATTAATTTTGTTTTTTGTAAACAAACTTTTTTTAATATTCTATGAATTGTTTTTTATGTTTTTAATGTATTTTACTTTTATATGTTAATTTTAAATGAACTGACTGAATTGTTTTTACTTTACTATCAAATGACTGTGAATTTAATAATAATAATAAAAAAAAATTAAAACAAAAAATGCATCACAATATTAAATCTTTTTTATTAAAAACACGCAGTGGATTCCGTTTTATTAAAATACACGGGTCCGCAACAGATCCTAATATGATGTCCGTAACGAGTCCGTAACGGATCCAAAAAACGGACATAAAATCCGTTTTTGGATCCGTTTTTTTTTTAAAGAATTTCTCCCGCTTGCGGATCCAAAACTGATCCGTAACGGATTCCGCTACGGATCCGTTTTATGAAAACAAACGGGTCCGTAACGGATCCCAATATGATGTCCGTAACGAGTCCGTAACGTATCCAAAAAAACGGACATAAAATCCGTTTTTGAATCCGTTTTTTCGAGAGGAATTTCTCCCGCTTGCGGATCCGTAACGGATCAGTAACGGATTCCGTTACGGATAGAAAATACGAAGATGCGGATCCATTACGGATCCGAAACGAATCCGTTTGGCACACTGGGTTATAATTTGTTTTTGATTTAAGTATATATTTGTATTAATATATAAAAATAAAATACACATACATCTCAAACCAAAAATAAAAGTTGAATTACCTAAAATGTTATCGATAGCCAAGAATGCTATTTGGGCATTTTTCAAAATATTCCTTTTCAGTTTTATCCTTATAACAACTCGTCTCGTCCCAAAAAAGCCAACCTTTGGCCCCAGGGGCCAAATATTGGCATTATCTGACAGGATCTAAGTTCGACAATAAAAAATAAGTATCAGTTGTAAAATACAAGCGAAATAATGATAAATTATAAAAAAATCATATTTGAAATATTCAACTTTTACACCGAAACTCAACAAAAAAATGAAAATGCATTTTGAACTCCCCATAACTTTTGCTCCTATCAGTCGAATTTTACGTTTTATAGCGCAAATGAAAGCCTAACATCCCACCTATCGAGCAAAAAAACCGATCCAGTCAAAAGTTATGGAATTTTGACCGCCTTCTCGTAAAATTTCCCACTGTGCGTCGGGCTGGAAAATCTTATTTGACAGATCGCTAGATCGGTTTTCTTTATTGCAAATGTATTGGTAATAGATATTCTGCATTGATACCTGGATGGAATAAAACTGGCCATCTGCACTAAACAGATATTGGTCGTGCTGGCAGATATTTTTTTGCTTCCGCCTTAAAGTTGTTAAATGGAACTATTTTACAATACTCAAATATATTAATGCTTCGAGGACTTAAGGGCTCATTTACCTAAATACGTTATTCCTTTAAGATAACATTTTCTTCCACTTCAATGTGAGGTACTGAGTTGTGCTTATTCCACGTGGAAGCTTTAATTTGTTACCCTCTTTTCTCTTTCTGATATTGCTAGCTTGTTTACCTGTTTTAGAAACAATATAATTTTCCAAATTTGGAAAAAGTTTTTAGTTTATAATTTTTGCATGGTTTTGCAAAATTTCCATATGATGATATAAAAAAGTGCGGCCTTCGGCAAAATTCGGCCATATTAATGTAATGTCGGACACCGATTATTGGCCGATTAGCCATTTTTGGCTGATACCGAAGCCGATTAATCGGTCGGACACAAGATATCAAATTTAATGACCTACTGAGAGAAGACACGGCCACTGCCTGGATCTGATACTATCATGAAAATTAAAATAAATCTGACGAGTGGTGTGATCTTGTCAAAACGGAGTCTTTTTGAAACTACTTGATTGTTTGCGCGAAGAGCACCTGAACGATGACCAATCATTCAAACATTTTAATTTAAGATTTATTTTAAAACATTTATAAAATAAGTTAATTGTTCTAGAAAAACGAAACATGCATTTAAATAAGTGAAGCCATTGAAATGGAACAAATTAAAACTAAACGCTTTAAATAACACAAAAAAAATTTACAGGATGAAGAGTTCTTTGCTACTGATTATTTATGAGAGCGTTAAACATATGATTTAATAAAATATTATCATACATACACACACACACCCATGATGGCAAAAAAATGCGTAGAAACAACAAATATCTACACACCAACAACAACAACATCATAATAAAAAATATGTTAAACAATAGGTTGAAATAGCAAAAACAACCATAAAATCTCTAATCAAAAATCATAATGCGTGAAGTGGATGCAGGATAAATAACACGTACTAAACACACAAACATACATCAAGGTAAACATGTGCATGCGAGCGTATATTTAAATACTACAGATAGATAAATCCTAAGGATATTTGCATTGAACAGAGATAGGGAAACAAACGCAGATACTTTTAAATGATCTTCTTTTTTAATGTGGTTTAATGTGTTTTACCTTTGAAATAAATATGCAGATGATGCGTGTAGGAATTAATTTTCAGATTTTTTTTTTCAACTGTAACAAATTTACCCCTTGCCCTTCCATGGTATTTTATAATATAATATAATGAATTTTTGTTTAAAGTATCTGGTAACGATTTCATTTCAAACTTGTATAAACAGTAAAGCGTTAAATTTTTAGTGAATTTTAAGGATTTTTTAAAGTGGAGCAAACATCATTAGGAAATTATGAATCAAAATGAAGTTTGTCTGCAATTTACAAGTTTTTTTTTTTTTTTTGATCAGTAACTGGTTCAACTTAATTCTAAATTTTTTATTGGCAACACTGATGCTATAACATTTTACCAATAATATGTAATTATATAACTATATTATATAATTGGTCTGTCCGTGTGTCTGTTGAAATGCCTTTTCCGAAGATTTTGGTAAGATGGGGACTAGGTTGTTATATGGTTTATCTATATCGCATATTGTCGGGATAAGATTTTGCTATTGAATTTCAACTAGATCGTCCAACAAATAGCTGAGATATGAGCAAAAACCAATAGCTGAGATACGAGCAAAAAACCCATAACCGGCTCTAACTTTGTTTCATAACCCTGTACACTATACAAGGTACTACCGAACTTATGGTTTTGTTAAGATTTCTTGTTAATACTGTGATGAAGGATATATAATATTATATTAAGTACAGCCGAATAAATCACTCTTACTTGTTTGTTTAAGCATTAAAGCATTATTATCAAAAAAAAAAAAAAAAAAATTGCATTTATTTACCAGACTAATACAAAATCCATTTTGATCAAAAGCCCCATCGTACCTGGCTTTTTCCATGTACATACACTTTGGAGCAGATACAATACTCTATCGCTTAGATGTCACTTACTGTTAATAGGTCATTGTCACAGGATGGGTAGGAAATTCGAGGCCTAGGCGGATGACGTTGTGATATTGGTATCGGGCACATACTAGGCTCGGAAATTGAGGACTCTGACTGTTTGGTTTAGAGAATGGGTTCTGAGCGGGACAAATCTAGACAGGGGGAACAGAACGGTGCTTAGGAAATCCGACTCGAATTCGCTACCACGCAGGAGTAAGATCAAAGTTAGGACCATGATAGGTATTATCGAGGGCCTCTGTATTATAGGCAGGATGACGGTGAGAATGGAACCTGACTTGACGGATATTTGCAGGTTGTGTGAGGATTCAGAGGAGCTGGAGACAGTTCAGCGCATTCTGTGTCACTGTCCTAGGTTGCTGAATAGGTAGGTTGGGCGAACTCGGAGATATCTCGGGCTGCGTGCTTGAGAATCTCACGGGATTTATAATGGGGAAGACCTGGCTGTATAACAGCGATTGGGTAAGGGATATCTAGGGCAGTTTTGTTTAGTAAGGTTCTATCTCTTTTTGGTCCGGTTTTTTTTATCTTCCACTACTTTCTCCTTCTACTTTTTATTTATCGCATTCCTTTCTTATTAAAAATCTATCATTAACTGAGGCGTCACAATGGACCATACTGGTCTCTGTGTGAAGTGGACTTCTCACCAGCCTTTCAGCCTTACCTTACCTAATAGATCACCAGGGAAGCCGTTCATATGTAATTGCATGTTTTTACTTGTGCGACCAGTGACAGCAGAAACAATCAGCTCTCGTAATTTTTTTCCTTTTCACATATTTGCGATCATGAAAAACTCCCATGAATTTTTTTTTTTTTTTGAAGCAATTCAAAGGAGAATAAAAACGTGAAAAATTGTTCACGGGAAAAATTCCCCTTATCGTAAATAGCTTTTTCCCTCGTAATTTGTTCACTTTTCCCTTTGATTTTGTAACTGTATTTTTGCTGTGGAACAGACATTGTTTATAAGTGGTTCTTCTTATAATTCGAATATTACGGGCATGATCCGTTAATAATATATTGCTTTATTGCTCAACAAAATGCAAAACAACAGTTCGCTTGCCTGCGGATTTGTGAAGATTTTGAAAGACGTGGTGGCAGAATTTTGGAAAATATTTTACTACATAAAATTTAAAAAGTACAAAAGACTAACGTTGTAATTAAACTATCGCTCCAATAGTAAATACTTTGCTTTATTATTTTAACTTTTTTATAAAACAAATATGTATGTACGTGTATATTTTTGAACTAAAATTTCATTGATTTTTAATTTTTTTAAATCTTTCTTCTTTTTTTTACATTCACTGGAACTGATAGCGTGAAAAATTTTTCACGGGAAATTCACGATTACTTTTTTCCCTTCGAGGAATGTAAATTTCATGAGAACAAAATCAATCAAAACAAATTCCACTTGTTATTCACGATAGGGAGTGAATATATAAATCTGTTTTGGAGCTTTTTATGAATTTTGGCATCGATTTGTTAGTGCATATTTTTGCATATTTTACCCTATGCATCTTTTTTGCATGATTTATTTAAAATAGCGTATTTCACCATTTTTATGCATAATTTGGTACATGTTCAATATTTTTTTAGGTACGTACAAGTGCCTTCGCAGCAAATATAATTTTTTTTTTTGAAATTCCGATCAACAGATGGCTTTTCTGTCTAAATATCTCTCTGTATATTTTCACTTTACAATGGCAAGTCTAAGCAGGTTGTCATAAAAGATAAATGTTATTTTAAACTTTTGAATTTTACAGACAAGCAAAAATTAAGAAACAATAATTAAATACGTTTGTACTGATGAGTGTAATACACAGAGATCTAGACCAATCTCAAATCAGATAAGATCATAAGATCATCAAACGACGTCCGTCCGTCTGGCTGGTTGTCTGTCCAAGTAAATCTTGGGCGCAAAGTACAAGTTGCAATTTTGTAAATAATTTGATTAAATTTCGTAAACACGTTTTTATTGTACTAAGGATGAAGTTCCAATACAAATTTCTTTCTGAAATAGATTATTCTGTCCATAAATTATATAATTATTAAATCAATTGTTGAATATTTTATTTTCAAATAAGCCATTTTTGGGGCATATTTTTTTTTACCAATTTTTAGGTCATATTTTCAAGTTTTAACTGCATATTTAATGCAAATTTTTTTAAGAGAAAATTTATACGGTTTTCCTGAATATCACTTAAATTTCCGTTTGCCTTTATACATATACCTATTTCTTTTCGATTTAATTCCTATTATTTTTTATTTTTAAATTGCTGTTTTATTAATTTAGCACCACACCGTTTCCAGATTATTCAATAAGCTTTGGCGTATGTAAAATATGCGAGAATATTATTTCATTTATAAAAATTCAATGCACTTCTAAGTACTCACAACTAAAACGGTATTTAACACTGATACGGCAGCCACACTAAAGCAAGAAAACTTTAAAATGAAAGTATGTCACCAGCAACGATATTTCTGCACTCTTTTTTAGCAAGTTCTAGCAAATAAAAGGCAAATAAAGAAGATGAAAAAACAGTTAAAACACAATTTCATAATGAATTAAGAAAAAAAATTACTCATGAAAATAAGCACGTGCTAATGTGGGTGGTAGTGAAGGTTAAAAGTTCATTAACCTCTTAAGTAATAAAAAAAAATAATAATGAAACATTAAAACAACAACAACAGCAAAGTAAATTTCTCCAAGTTTGCATTCATTCTACTTATTTATTTTAAGAAAAAGACCGCTTAAATGAGACAAAAGAAACGTTAAGAAGAAGGTTAAAACTGGAAAAATATACAAACACACACAGACATTTAAAAACATTAAGAAAAATAATATAAGACTTCTTCTTCCTGCATCTACAAGAACAACTAAGTAAATGAGTAACAAAAAATATGGCGCGAAAAAATCTTAGTGAAAATGATGCTGGTGCTGCTGCTGCCGCCAAAGGAATTTTTTTCAGCTTGGCATGACTTTATACCCATTCAATTCCTTCCTTCATTCATTGCCGGGTTGGTTTTAATCACGAAAACAGTTAAAAATGTTTTTCTTGTTCTATCATTTTTTTTTTCATTAAAAAAAAAATATTACGACTAAAAACACATTTACGCCAAGAAAAACTCAAACCACAAAATGAAAATGAGTAAAATAAGAAACTGAAAATAGCGGAAACGGAAACAAGTGCACACAGGAAAGAAAAAAAGGGCTTGTTTATATGTATATAGAATTTTAAGACTTTGGCTGAAAGTGAGCCGAGGAGGTGGAAGCGGAGTAGGAGGTGTTTTGTAGTTAAAACGCTGTGGGTGAGATTTTAATGAAAATGTACACATACACATTAAAAAAAAAAGCAAGAGCAAGTAAGATGAAAAGAAAAAAAAAACAACAACCCAGTTTTTTGTTTAAGAAGTTTTTCATAATAATAATAACGTTGGCATTGAAATTTCTTCGACTACTACAACTGCTTTGGGAAGCACTAAATACTACAGCTGTGTTTTTATTTCATATTGCTACAAAAAATACTGCTGATACTAATGATGAAGATGATGAACGAGGGCAATCGATTTTTTTTTTTTAAAAAATCCTTTTCATAACAAAGAATCAAGAAATGCCAAAATTTCGGTTTCATAAAAAATTAAAACAAGTTTTGTGGTTTTACAGCCGTATTCATAAACATTTTAAACATCATATCAAACCTGTTTTAAGCAAAAATGGTTAAAATTGTATTCATAAACGAATATTACCTTAAAAATCCTATTTTAAACCTTGTGTAAATAAACGAATTTTAAAATTGGTTCGACCCTTGTTTAAGCCTATTTTAAAGTGACATTTTTGCTTTTTTCTGTGTGTTTATGGTCATTTTGAACATTTTTGCGAGAAATTTTTATTCAATATTTATATATACACAAATAATAAAATGAAATTCAAAAATATGTAAGTTTGTATGTATATTATTAATATATTTTTCAATTTCACAAATTAAAGCTCAAAAAATTACTAATTGTACAGAATGAACTAATGATGTGTAAATGATCAAAACAAATAAAATAAAACTCGTTATTTAAATACTTTTCTTGTCAGCAATTAAATCATCATCTAAATTGCACTTTTACTAAAAACTTTTTGAACTCTTTTTATTTTGTTTAATAAAAGCAATTTTTTTTCTCACACACGACAAAAAAAATTGTAGATACGAGTACGAGTATGACTTAATAACCACTGTTTTGCATCATTATGTTTCAAGTGACCAATAAAAGAGATAGTGTTGCCACCTTGCAATCAAAAAATAGGGTAAAACGTTTATTAGTTAAAATGCTGATTATGAATATAAATTTTTAAAAAAGCTTTTTTAGGCTTAAAATGTTTTTTAACTAAAATGTATCAAAAACCTGAATTAAGATTTTTTTATGAATACGGCTGTTAATGTTTAAACGTTGGTTTAGTTGAACTAAACTAAATTTATATGTATTTTAAACCCAATAACTGTAAATCAGTTTCCCATGTAAAGGGTGTCTTTTTAAGCCCGATAGAACTTGAAATTGTAAAAAATAACACAAAAAATTAAATTGTAATCAAATTTTGTTCGAAAGATCAATACGTGACATTAACATTTGAAAATGATTTCGGGCATATGGGCACCGCGGCTGTTCTTGACGAAGCGCATTCTGGACGTCCAATTTTGGGCCACTTTTTCGAGCACTGCTGGCCGTATGTCACGAATAACACGAACAATGCTGGCCTCCAAGGCGTCAATTGTTGCTGGTTTATCAGCATAAACCAGTGACTTCACGTAGCCCCACAGGAAATAATCGAGAGGTGTCAAATCGCACGACCTTGGAGGCCAATTGACAGGTCCATTTCTCGAAATCAACTTATCGCCAAATTTTGATTTCAATAAGTCGATGGTTGCGTTCGCCGTATGGCACGTAGCGCCATCCTGTTGAAACCACATCTCCTCCGGATCAATGTCATCCATATTTTCAAACAAAAAATCATTGATCATGGTGCGGTAACGATCTCCATTGACCGTAATGCGAGCTCCGGCCTCATTTTTGAAGAAATAAGGTCCGACGATGCCACCAGCGTGAAAACCGCACCAAACGGTACATTTTTCTGGATGTAATGGAGTCTGTAGGGTCTCTTGTGGATTGGTCTCGCTTCATATGCGGCAATTTTGCTTATTAACAAACCCGTTAAGCCAAAAATGCGCCTCATCGCTGAACACAATTTTGCGATATAAGTTGCGCGAATCGACGACTGATTTTCAAAGTAAATTTGGATAATTTCGTAGCGTTGTTCAAGCGTGAGTCTATTTATGATGATTTGTCAGAGTATACTGAAACGGTAAAAAAAAAATATTTCATCAAAATTTAATTTTTTGTGTTACTTTTTACAATTTAAAGTTCTATCTAGCTTAAAAAACACCCTTTATTATATCCCAGTAAAAACTTCGCTTACTTTTTCAAAATGAATAGCTTCTATCACTCATTATTTAGTAGCTTTCTTCTTTAACTACTTCTGTAACTACTTTTTTCTGGATGTATGTAGTTAAAAAAAATAATGACTTACTTTTGAATGCGTTAATTTTGGGACTTCCCTTGTAAAATTCATTGGTTCTTTCAGTAGAATTGAAGGTAGTGCTTTTATGTTTTTCTGATTACTCAACACATTATTTTGCAGGCGAAGTTTTTACTGGGATGTAGTTAAAAAAAAACCTGTGGCAGCACTACGATAAATGTTGTTAAATTCATATATTCTGCATTGGTAGTTTAAACGGCGTTTAAAGATGGTTTATATGTTTACTGATTTATAGATTTGTTGATTTAAACACCTTTTAAACCAAAAAGAGAGTTTAGCTTGCTCTGATTTATTAGCCCTTAAGTTCCAAGTTCAAAATAAAAAAAATAAAAAAATTACGAAATAGAATTTTCAGAAGTTCACTAACTATTATAACGATAATCGTATCGTTAAAATATATATAACGAAAATTTATCCCAGATGAAGTTGGAAAATACCAACGAAACGTAGGATGAAAATATAAATAAATATTCTCTTATTTAAATACAAATGACCTTGAAAGTCTGTTTAGATAAATTCTAAGAAAATAATAACAAATTCAAGAAAAAGGTCGATTAATAAGTAATATTGGAAAATTTATCGGATTTGCTATTCAGTAGCATTTTTAACGATATTCGCTGTCGGTTGAACTCAGCTGTTACTAAAAGCAGTATTTTTTTTATCGTTATGTAAGCGACGTAAATTAAAGTGGTGTTTATTAAAACGATCCCAGGAAAAACTTTTGTATTTTTAGTAATAGGTGGTAGTTATTTCATACGTTACCTGGTAAGTAGTTGTCATTACAATTGTCATTATTTTGAAAACTTAAATAAGTACTTACTAGTAATGACCACAACAACTACTTATTACTTTTATTATTTTCACTACTGAATATTTGCTTACTAATAATCAGCTCAGTAACTACTTATTACTTGTGTTGTTTTCAGTACTGAATATTTACTTACTGGTAACGCACTCAATAATTACTTATTAGGTCTATTAACTAGTGATTTTTTGGCTTCTGGTAAGTTTATTGTAAGTAATTACAATTCAACTTACTAGTAGTTAAATAATAACTTGATATTTTTTGACTTCTAGTAAGTGTATTGTAAGTACTGAATTCTGTGGACACCTCGAACAAAAATAAGTAGTTATTCAGCCGAAAAACAAGTAGTGTTTATTTTCTCCAACATTATTTGCAAACTTACTTGGTAAGTAAAGTTTTTGCTGGGGATACAGTGAATTTTTTGTTTAAAATGGTTTCTGAGTATTTGTCGCTACGCGTATATTGATATTTTGAAGACAGAAATGACACATGGTATTAAATTAATGGTGTTTTCTTTTCTACAAAAAAGGTGACATTTTATTTAAAAAAAATTGAAAATTTGTGTCTGTTTCTTAAAAATTTTGCTCCCGAAAAGGATGAGTTTTTTAGAATAAAACGAGCCACCCTTTTCGGGAGCAAAATTTTTAAGAAACAGACAGAAATTTCCATTTTTTTAAAATAAAATGTCACCTTTTTATGTAGAAAAGAAAACACCATAAATGAATAAAAAAATATAGCAGATTACTATCGTAAAAAAGAAATTACAGAATAACAATATCGTTACTGCAAGCGAATAAATATATCGATAAATATAACGATTGTATGTTTGTTGAAAGTTAGCGAATCGCACTACAGGTATCATTAAAGTGACCAAAAAAATTTAAGAATTTTTCAGAAACCATTCTGAATATATTGTCTGTATATATGTCCTTTGTTCATCCAAGTAAAATATATAAGAAAAAAAATGTCCACGCGGAACAAAGAGCGTTAACAAATTCACTCCATTTAATTCTGTCGCTGGTAAGAAGTTCAATTTCGCTCTACGTTCGAGTTGTTTTATGTTCCCTTCCTAACCTCCCGTTTCCACATGCAAGTGCGTTTGAAAAACTCAATACACTCACACTTTTTCACCAAAATTCACACAATTTTTGTATTTTCAGCCAATCGGCTGTTTTCTTGATTTTTCGTTGATAATACGTATACACTACATGCAAGTAATTACTTGCATGTGGAAACGTAGGGTAAGTACCGAATGCGTGTGTTAAGTGGTCGGTCTGGCAGGCTTTGGCGTCGATGATTCTAGCCAAGTGCACGAATATCCATTTCGATGGGAAGGCAATCTTGCGAAAGGGATTTATTTGATATCTTATTGGGCCATGAAATAAGAATTATTTGTCTCAGACACCGATTTATTAATTTCTGAATTTTACTCGGGGTCAGTTTAGTAAGACTTTACGCTGCTGTTGAAAAAAGTGTAATTTAGTCTGTTTCGAAATGTTATTACCGCACCAAGCTTTATGCAAGTAAAAGAAGTGCTTTATTTCTTCGAACTTCAATATCATTAACCTACCATAGCCGATGTGGGCCATTTGTCAAATGTCGTTTGCGTAGTTATTGTAACCACAATAATATTACGATTGGATCTGTCTGTTCGTTAGATTTCTGACACAATCATATTACGGACAATTCTATTCAATTATATCATTCAATTTTATATTTTGTTCATTTAACTGGCTGTGACAATTTTAAAGTAACAGTGGGTCAAGACAATATCCATTTGATAAAAAATTAAATACATTTGTAAACCTGCCCTCGTTTTTTAATCATAATGATGTTAATGACTCAGATGCCATCGACGCTGCTGCGGTGTTCTTGATTCCTAAACCATTCTACTCCTGCTCCTTAGACTAGACATTGTTTTTCTTATTTTTAAATCCAATGTAGTTGTTTTTCTTTCTTCTTCTTCTTCTTCTTCTTGTAAAATACGTGAAAATGAAAACAAAAATGTTTTTCCAACTTTTACTTTTGTCGTTGTTGCCTTTTGGCTTCATTGTTGTTGCCATACGCAATTAATTAAAACTTTGTTAGGGTTGGTTATGGTCTTGTCTAAATGAATGTGTCATGAATGGGTGTGGGTGGTTTGCAGAGACAACTGAGGCAAGTAAATTAAGAAAAAAAAAACACCCATTTGCCACATTAAAACATTTTCCCAACTTGTACAGTTGATGAGTTAAAGTTGGAGGAGGGGGAGTAATAAAAATTATAAGTCTGTGCGAAATTATGTCAAACAGTCTGGCTGGTCTTGTTCGTGGGAATTCCCCAATTATTTAATTTCTCTCATCATGTTCTCCTTCCACTGGCATTTTGTATGTAAATGCTGGTGCTTTTGTTCTTGTTTTATTTTATGGGTTGGTTTTCTGTATGTCTGGGTAATTCAATTACATTTTCATAATTTCACTTTTTTGCATCTAGAGTTTTGTGGGAAAAATACGAGTACAAAAAAAATGTTTATAAAATTTTTAGTTTTTGTCTTTGGTTGACGAGAGTGAGTGGAATGAACGAGTGTGTAAAGCAACAGGTTTGTGAAAAAAATTTATGTAGGACACAAAATAATAGAGAATTTATAATGAGCATACAAAAAAAAAAACATTAATTGAGTTTTAATAGATTTGTTTGTTTTCCTTTAAAGTTTTTTTTTTTTTTTAATGACCTAAATTTTTCGTTATTGAAGAACAATGGAAGAAGAAAAATAATTTTTTTAATAGAACAAAAGGGAGTTTGGATCTTATTTTTTTATGTACAGATAATTGAAAAAGTAGTATTTTTGCTGATTTTTAAAAATAGAAGTTTATTCTTTAATTACACTATGTGACAAAAAAATATTAACAGCCTGGCCCACGATGTCGATAGACAACTTAAGCGAGTGACAACAAGTAACTCATTATCGTTCTCATAAGCAGCCAACTAACTATCGACTTGTCGGTCGTCTAGTTTTACGCATCCAACGTAATCCAATTATTCATTGTCAAATGATTATATTAACACCTCAACTATTCCACAAATAAACGCAAGTTTGAAACGTGCAAAACTTGTAAATAAAGTCATAAAAATACAGCTCTGTGATATTTGATTTGCTACAAAGGACAACAAAGCAGTAAACAAAAAACTGCTTTCAGCAATACAATTTCGTGAAAAGTATTTTATTGAAAGCAATAAGATTTTGTTGGTGTATGAATACTGGTATGTTATCGCTCGCTTGTATTTTCGATCAACTTGTCGTGGGGCACAAATTGCAATCGAGCGATAGCGGTTCACATCGCGGACCAGTCTGTAAGATTGCGTTCGTAAAAGCCATAATTAGCCGGAAAATTTTATACTTTTTCGATTTTTCAATTCACTATTAGAAGGTTAAATTAAAAAAAAAAAAAAAATTATAACTTCTACTTCTAACGTAGTATGGTTCTTTTCCCACCTACTTTTAATATGCTTATATCGTAGGTAAGACGACAGTTTTTGCACTTAAAGTAAATACAGAGTCATTCAAAAAATATTGGACAGGTTAATTGCTATAAAGAGCTTTTTGTTTGACAATTGACAAGTTTCCGTAAGTTTTTTATTGCATTAAAATCAGATGACTGTAAGGACAACGGCATTACAATCACGACTTCATTAAAAAAATCACGAGTTTGAAGGAGTATTTTGGATCAGTAATGTGTAAACGTTTTTTCTTACATACGGTAACATTTTCACTTGCAAAAATTTCCTATACATACACATTTTTGTACGAGTATAATCGTACCCTCAATTTTGTGTAAAGGTCCATAGCACATATGACGTGACCGTTTTCAGTTTAACAGTCCACGTACAATATTTGGGACCAACCCTTTTCATTCCATTAGAATCCACAAGGTAAAACTTGGATTCATCAAAAATAGAACTCTGTTGCTCTGCTCTACTGCCCAATTAAGATGTTTGTGTACAAATTTTAAATGAGCTGCGATGTAAACGGGATTTTGTTGTCCTTTAGCCTTTAAAACTGCCCCCAACGGCCCTTTTTCATACAGTCTGTTAACTTACATTGAGAACAAGAGATCCCACTACTGCGGCGGCCGACTTGAAGGGATATTTTCATAATTCTCTAAGAATCTTTTTTGGCTGTTGTTGATCTTGTATATGTAAATAAAATCTGTGGCTTGGAGCTAAAAGGGCCAATGTCAAAATGTTCACTTTTGAGAAAATTGGAATTGAAGGTTGTTACAGATGCTTTTATCCTTCAACTGTGGAGGTGGTGGTAAGTTCTACCCTCTCTTTATATTTTTCTAACATACTCTATTCCGTTGCGCTCAATCAATTTAATTCTCTTAGTAGCTTCTTATATCGTGATCCTTGTTTTTCACTTGTGTTTTGGCTGAGCTCGACGTAGCACGAGCGGAGCTAAACACATGCTGGTGTAAAAATTATCACTCGTCATCATTTACGTAATTTTTTCTTTGAAAATATTTCACCAGATGATGGGTATTATTTACCATTCTATTTGAACCAAATTTGGAAAATTTTACACTTATCATTATTTAGATATACAGAATTGTATTTTGTGCCATGCCCACTTATCTAATCCCGCCCACTTTTTGACTGATGTTGCATATTGGTAGCAAAGCTATTTTATAAATTTCTCTTGCCGTTCTTTAGATATAAACTAATGTGCTTTATGCCACGCCCACTTCTCCAAACCCGTCCATATTTGTAGAGAGGTTGTGTATTAATAACCCAGCTATGTGTACCAAATTTGAACAAATTTTCTCTTACCGTTCATTAGATATTAAAAATTTATTTTGCGCCACGCCCAATTCTCTAGTCCCACCCACATTTGGTAGGATGTGTATTGCTTACCAAGATGCTTCTACCTATTTCGAAACTTTGACTCTTGGCATTCTTAAGAAACACAAATATATATAAGGCCTCTGTTTGAGAGGAGACACGCCCATTTCTCCAGTCCCGCCCAGATATTGTGTATTGATAACCAAAATAAATCGACCAAAGTTGAAAACTTTAGTTCTTGTCGATTTGTCTGCAATATAGTAGGTCAATGTGTATGGGATGCAGATTTTGATGAGTAAGAAACCTCCAAAATGGTTGACCTGTAGTTTCTACACATAATAATTTTTTTTTTATGATCTCTTTTATAACATTAAATGTATATGTTTCTCTGTGCAAAAATGCCCTTTAAGTTTTTGTTTTTTTGTATTCATATTTGTTTGATAAGTTTTTGATGTATCGTTTTTTTTATATTAAAAAAATAGGTGTGTGAAGTAAAGTACCCGTTTTCTTTAAACAAATAAAAAAAAATTTTTGTTTCTTTATTTTTTGTAATTAGAAATGTAGTAGTTTATTTTTCAAAAAAAAAAAAAAAAATATTATCAAAAAATATTTTTACTTATTTTTTTTAAAGTAAAATTTAGAGGGGTAAAATTTACCACCACGTCCTAAGGTATGCCCTAAAAGTTCACCTCCACAGTTAAAGGTTATAGATGCTTTCATAGTGACATTGGCCAGCATTTTATTTATGAACCTGTTCTGGGTTAAGTATGACTTAAGCTGTTTTACCATAATGAAAGAGAGCAAGAAAATAAATCAAATGCAATGATTAACTCAAAAGAGCAAAAAAGTTACATCGGCCCTTTTAGCCATAAGCCACAGATTTACCCCCGTATTCATAAATGATTATTAAATTTAACAAACGTTTATTAAGGAAAATTTTTATAGAAAATTTGTTTTATAAGTCTTTATTAAAATTATAATATTTTTATGAATGCAGACAGTGTTTATTTAACAAATTTAGGTGGATTTTTTAAAATAAAACGGCTTCATAAAACATTTCTTTAATCGTCATCTTTTTCTTATTTTTTAAGTTGATAAAATCACTAAATTATTAACAAAGTTACGCAATTATTTGAAAACCAATAAAAAAATTAAAAAGAAGTGAGCCGAGTTGGGCACATTAATTATGTAACCATTTTTTGTAAAGGCATATTTGATTGTTTTTGATTATTTTTTTTTTTTTTTGTTTAATTTACATCCACAATTTCTAATAACGAGTTATCTCCTTTTCGGTTTCAAAAGAAAAGTTAAATGAAAAACAAACAAAAAGCTATTATTTCGATAAAAAAAACTTATATCATTATAATGCCTCCTGGACCTTGCATAACATACGGAATACAGTGACATTTAAATTTAAATTATATATTATTTAAATTATAATCTATAAAATCTATAAAACTATTCTTTCAGCAGTGAATTTTTTTAAGGAAGTTTTCGCACACTTCGGGCGATATCTTGGCAAAAACTGGACGAATGTTGGTTTTTAAATGCTCCAAAAAAGCCTAACGTCGTCAATTCGCATGATCTTGGTTTGACCAATTGACGTTGACAAAACGTGAAATTACTCGTTCTAGAATCTTCCCATGCAATAAAACGAAAATCAGTCACGTTGTGTGGCTCGTCTTGTTAAAAACATATACCGTCCAGTACATAATCTTCAATTTCATTCCAAAAAATGGTCGGTTATCATACGGCCATAACGTCGAATCAACAAATTCGGATTAACTGCAATACTTTCACTAATAACACGGTGCTACAGTGAAAATATACTTGGAAAGTGACCAAGTGTAGGTTATAGACTTTTTTTGAGTAGATCATAAATCAATTTTAAAAAGTTCGGAAACACCCTCAAATTTCGGAGTTATTCCGAAAAAACCATTTTCTGGTAGATTCCAGTACTTATGAACACGTAACTCAGTTGATTTTTAGCCGATATTAGTTCTTTAAACGGTTTCAGAAAGAAGAGAAGTGTGCCTTTCTAAATATATACACCCTTTGGGATTTGTATACAATTTTTGTAGTGATATTCTTAATTATATCTGATTTTAATTTTATTTTTTCTAGTTTTTTCAACTTTGATGGCATTTTTTTTAATTAGTTTGTTTAGAAACATACCCTCATATATATATTATATATATATATATATATATATTATATATTATAAATATATTTAATAAAATCGAGTAAAAAATAAAAAAGTTATTAAGGTTTTTCAAAAGTGAAAAATTTAGCTTTTACGAATATTGATCAATAGACCGGGTCGACCTATAAAAAAAAAAATTGCGCCAGTCACCCCGTAGAATGAAAAATAAATATGTCAATGAAGTTTCTAAAACAGAAAATATTTTTTTCTTCCACGCCCACAAATACAGCCCTTTTGGTTTTTTATATGTAGCGTTGCCATTTAAAGTCCGATCTCATCAAATCGCAAATCGTTGTTCATGGCTTAACAGTGGCTTCATTTTTAATCCGACATTAAATTCTAAGCGCCACTTATGCAATCTCGGATCCTCACCCCAAAATTTTTTTTACGTGTCAAAAAGTCCTTCTAAAACTTAGTATGCATATCCTTCAACATGCTGTGTAAACTGCTAATTCCTAGCATAGTGGGTCGATTATGACGACCTAAAGCCTGGTACTCTGTTCATTATTTCACGTGAAATGCTGTCAAAATGCATATGAAAAAAACTTGTGCGGAATATCTACTAAATAGTGTTGATAGAGTTGTATTCTGTTTATTTTGTGAAAAAGTTCCGAAATGTTTCTGGCAAAATTTTTTACAACTGCGAAATAATGTAAGCTGCACTTATTTCAAGTGGAATTTTAAGCAAAAGCAAAAAAGAATGACTGATTATATAAGAAATAAAAAATTAAAATAACACAACCGGTAACAGTTTTTTATCCATATTTACTTTCTTTTTTATTAAATTTTTTATAAAAAAAAAATTATTTTTAGTGAACAGAGTACTAGGCTTAAGTAATCTATCTCGTAGTGGGCGAATAGCGGTCACGTTTGAACTACCACGTTTATAGAAAGTTTTAACTATTTGTACGCGTTCTAAGGTTGTTAAGCGATTCATAGTCGTAAATGGCAACCCTTTCCGTAAACCAATGAGACTTCAGATGACAGACATTAAACAGCTGACAGCTGGCGGTTTTGAAATTACTAAACAATAGCCCTGTATTATAATTTCTTAATTGCCAGATGATATAAATCGGGAATTAAGGCATATTATTGCATAAAAATACGGCAACATTTTAAAAAAAGTAGAATCAAAAATTTCATCAGCCAATACAGCGATAAACGTAGTAAATTTGTTGTAAATGTCATACTTGAAGAATGTCTTGTACACTTATTTAGTTTGTGGTTTCTTTTATTTATTTAAGTCTATAGATTATAAATCCTTACAGACTAAAGATACAATCTATTTATTTATTAAACTTTTCACAAATTTACACAAAATGAGTCGTTGCTACCGTAAACAGAGATATAGTCATTTAGTCTGATCAGCTCAAAGTAACGAGTCTGCCTAATTAAAATCCAAAAGTTAATTTTACTGGGTAGGAACTCGGAAGCAACATTGTCGCGATTCAATCCCCGTAGAATAGAGATTATCTGCACTACACGACGGCTTTTTTAAGTGGGTAGCTTAATAAGGACAATTATATTAGCAAATGACGGTAGAACATATGAATTTCATCCGAGGCGTCGTAAACAAAGTAAGGAAACTGCATTTGCACCGAGTCAATACTATTTATATGAATGGAATAGTCAGTCATCCAGTAAAAACTTCGACTACAAAATAATGTGTTGAGTAATCAGAAAAACATATAAGCACTACTTGCAATTCTACTGAAAGAATCAACGAATTTTACAAGGGCTGTCCCAAAATGAACGCATTCAAAAAAAGTCATTTTTTTACCTAACTACATCCAGAAAAAAGTTGTTATAGAAGATGTTATAGAATTAGTTATATAATAAAGCTACTAAATAATGAATGAAAAAAGCTATTCATTTTGAAAAAGCAAGCGAAGTTTTTACTGAGCAGGGTCCCATACAATATATCCATATTCAAGAATAGGCCGAACTATAGAAGTAAAAAGTTGTTTCGTGATATATGGATCAGAAAATTCTTCAGACCATCGTTTCATAAAGCCAAGTTGTTGCTAACTCGACACGACCAATAATATCTAACAGAAGAAAAAAAAACTAAAACCACGTAAGGAAACGAATCAGTTAAACATTTATTCACTTATTATATGTTAGAAGTACAATAACAAATTTCCCAGTAAAAACTTCGCTTACTTTTTCAAAATGAATAGCTTCCTTCACGTATTATTTAGTAGCTTTCTTCTATAGCTACTTCTATAGCTACTTCTATAGCTACTTCTATAACCACTTCTTTCTGGATGTCTGTAGGTAAAAAAATAAAGACTAACATTTGAATGCGTTCATTTTGCGACATCTCTTGTAAAATTCATCGGTTCTTTTAGTAGAATTGCAAGTAGTGCTTTTAGTTTTTTCTGATTACTAAACACTTTTTTTGTAGGCGAAGTTTTTACTGGGTATGTTCTTTCTTAATTTTCAAGACCTTCTGCTCGTTATAGTGAAACATACAGAGCTTCTGGCGAAAATCGAATTTAAAACTCTTTCGCTAACAGTCTAGATTAATATACACCATACCAACAAACAAGAACAAAACATGATTGTGGCAAACATATTCCAAGAGCAATATATTATGATAAGATTCATGATTGTAGTCACCATATTATGATTATTATTGAATATATTCGTAATACTTCATCATAGTATTTTTTCCTTAATCATATTCTTATCTTGTTAATCATAATAAGTTAAGAAGTAATCATATTATTGTCATGGTAATAATAATAAGTAAAGAAGTAATCATATAATGATACAGCACCACTTTCACAAAAATAAAAATAAATTAAAATTTTTTTGCGTCGGTTTTTTATTTTGTGACACTTTACAATTTTGTTTAATGTAAATATAATTTCTTATATTTTTAATTTCCTAAAATTTGTTTTTTTAATTTGTATTTATTTTTTTAAATTTTTACCAAATAATTCGATAGGCATATTTAAAACAGACGACACAATGATGTAAAATTATTTTACAAATGGCGATAACAAAATATTATTAGAGTAAAAATATTTTGATTGCATATTAAACATATTATAACCTATAGAACGTTATTATATTATGGCTATTAAATATCATGAAATGGTTGTGAGTAATATAATATCTTTTTAAAATAATCATTGTTTAGTTGTTAAAAAAATTATTATTTTGCGGTCAACAATACTCAAATTTATAATTGATATTTACATTGATATGTTTACAGTAACTATAACATGGTTGATATTAAATAAAAATAACAATTTTTTGTGTACGATACAAAATATATTATTATCATAAACATAGTATAGTTTCTGAACCATGCCCAACCATATTTTTTCTCTGCGTGAACCAGTGCACAGGATGGCACTTTCAATTTAACTGTTATACCGTGTTCAGATATACCTTTTTTATTAAGTCAATATTCGGTTTATTGACACAATTATCTTTCTGTTCACATATACACAATTTAGCTAAATCAATTTATATTACCACTACATACAACATTCAACGTAAACAAAGATGTACATGTATAAGCAACATGTAAACAACTTTTGACATTTTTAGGAATAAACATCTGGCTTTGGCGCAGACCTAATAGATGGGCCTTTGTTTTGTTGTAGTTTCAGTTTTCAAATGTCAAAGCACTTTGTTTATTGATTTGTGTTTTGCTCACTAAACACACTTGTGACAGTGTCGCATTTTAATTTTACTCAATATTTATAACAATTTCGTATTAATTGAGCAATAACTAAATTGCAATTTTATATGGATAATTGAGCTCAATAATGTCATTTATTGCGTAAAACTCAATTAAGAACACGGTATTAAGAGAGTTTTTCATTAAAACTATATAAACAAGTCAATTATTTTTTAAGAAGATCACTTTATTAAAATCCGAAATCGGAAATTACCGGAATGTTTTTTCCTGACATTGTCTGGCAATTTTTTCCGCGTTAAAACTCTAATTCTTTCTTAAATAAATGCGAAAAAGATTGCTTTGCAGAGCGATTCAAGCCCATTGTAATAAGATATCTACCGAAGTAAATTCCATATTCCGAAAATAGCTTTTGTGTTTTTTTAATACATTTCTTAAATAATTGCATGACAAAGATTGTTTCATACTCAACCAGTTTATTCAAAATAACATTCACATCTCCGCCAGTTGTTGTGATACATCTCCACCAAATAGAACTTCACTACTCCATACATGTACGTATGCAAGTATACATGTTTTCACTTCACATGACATAAAATGTTTAAAGGAATAAAATTAGACTTTAAATTTAATAACATCCACATAAAAATTCATTTTATTGTTGTCAAGCAAAAAAACTTGGTAAAATTGATCCCTAACAAAACATACAAGTTCAACACTGATATTTAAACCTTTGATGATGTTGTACTTTAAAGAAGCACCTACAACAAAGTTTACTGAAACATGGGTAACATTAAGACTGCATGAGTGCCATATCAATTTTAAAAGATTGTCGATAAAGGCAATAATAAGGAAATTAAGCCCTGATATAATTTAACCTTTTTAAGTAGGCAATATTAAAGAGTGTTTAATTGTCATTTTAGGTAGAGACGTAAAATGATATAGAGTGAAGAAATTTCGTTTTAACCTTAAGAAACAATTTAGTTTTTTTCTTTTCAATACAGGTCGGTCTTCCGCTAAATTCAAATATGAGGGTACCGGTACCTACAGATATTATTCCAATTTTCTTTTTTTGTTCTATAAGAGCACACACAACATAATTGTATGCGCGACAGGAACAAAAAAATAACCCAACTTAACAATAGAGGCAATTTCAATTTGAATACTTGACATAACAAAAAAAAAAAAAAAATATAACAAAAACAACTAAAATTACAATAAAAAGTAAAGAAAACACTGAAGGATGTGTTGAAAAAAAAATAAAGTAGACGTGCTATTCGTTTGATTATTGTTGTTGTTGCTGTTCGCTGCCTTTGTCGCCAACGCAAATTTTAGTATGCAACTCCTGTACTTAAAGGTACGTGTTTGACGGTATGTATGTATGTGTTGTTAAGGTAGATTAAGTAATGCAAAAAGCGTTTTAAGTAGAATATTATAAAACCCTATAAAATTTCTATATAAACAAATTTTAAAAAAAGTTACAAGTCCCGAAGGACGTTTGTAAAATTCGCAACGCGACTCCTTTCCAATATTTTAAAGAGACTAAAGAGACCAAATATATTGGTCTACCAAAAAAAATTTTTTTTATAGATTTTATTAATCACGGTCTGGGCTTATTATGCCAGGTCGAAAGTCAAATCGAATTTCTCTTAAAAGTTGTCAACATTTTTATAACAATTACAATGACTTTAAATAAAAATGTCCACCATGAATTCAATCGCATTGATCGCCATGATTACAGCCTAATGAAAAAGCTCCAGATAGTTAACGTAAACAATAGCTATCTTGAACGATTAAGTGACCATTAAGTGTTCTTCATTATTACAACTTTCCGATTTTGGTTGTTTTAAATACGTAGTGGTAACGACTAACTTTTGTTTATTTCTTTTTTTTGAGATTTATTTTTGTTTTCTATGGTAAATTGTTTTTTATACCCTTCACCGAAGGTAATTTCTACAATATTGATCTTAGACCCTATAAAGTATATATATTCTGGATCGTTATGAGAAGGGAAGTTAAAATCCGTTCGTCCGTCTGTCTATCCGCCTGTCTGTTGAAATGGGTTTTCCGAAGCCCCCAGAAATAATGGGGGCTTGGTTGGTGTATATTTCCGTCAGGTATTCTCATTATAGTTTTAATATTGAAATTCAGCCAGAGCAGTCCAAAAATTGCTGAGATATGAGCAAAAAACCACGACTACCTCTAATTTTTTCCAATAATCCCTTGTTGTTGTTGTACTTTTATTACTTTTTTCTGTATATCTGGAGAACGGCAAGAGCCAAAGTTTCCAAATAAGTTACAAACATTAAGGTTATCAATGTGGCGGGATTGAAGAAGTAGGCGTGGTACCTCCCGTACAAAAAATATCAAAAATTGTATACAAACCTGAATTTTTAGACTCTCAAATCACCTATGGTTACGCCTTATAAATCAAAAGATCGGATCCTTTCGGATACGAAAAAGTTATGGCCAAAAAATAATTTTTTTTAAAACGCTTTATCGGGAACCATAGATCTTCCCGAGTCCAACTTTTAAAGTTCAAATTAATGAAAAGTTTGTTCTTTTACACTTCGGGATATAAATCTGTCAAATCGGTTAAAAAATGGGTGAGTTATGAATAAAATTCTTATAAAATGGGCTTAAAAACATCAAAATTTTTATAAAAACTTAAATTTTAGGGCTATCATATGTCCTATAGATACGCCTTATAATAGGTGATTTTTTAAGAGCTATTGGTAAGTTAAAAAAAAATACATAAAATTCAGAAAAATGCATGAAATCTTTATTTGAATCGATAGTACGGTCCATATAATGTAATGTTTGAAGATTATTTCATGCAAATGTTGACCGTGACTGCGCCTCAAATGGTCCATCCGCTTAGTCCAATTATGGCATTGTCTTGCCAACATTTCGGCCGGTATCTCATGAACAAATGCTTCAACGTTGTCTTCCAATGCGTCAATTGAAGCGGACATGTGTGTTTAGACTTAAGCTTTAACATAGCCCCACAAAAAATAGTCTAAAGGCGTTAAATCGCACGATCTAGGCGGCCAATTGACCGGTCCCGAACGTGAAATAAAATGTTCACCGTTCACCAAGTGGCACCGTCCACATGTCATGCAACTCAAGTTCTTGCATTTTGGGCAAAAAAAAAGTTGGATATCATCTCACGGTAGCGCTCAACATTCACAGTTACGTTACGATTCGCCTCATCTTTGAAGAAGTACGGTCCAATGATGCCACCAGCCCATAAACTGCACCAAACTGTGACTTGATGCATTGGTAGCTCTTGCAATGCTTCTGGCTGATCTTCACTCCAAAATCGACAATTCTGCTTTTTTACGTACCCATTGATTCAAAAATGAGCTTCGTCGCTGAACACAATTTTTCAATAAAAAAGTGGATCGCATTTTGATAATAGAATTCAATAATTTGCAAGCGTTGTTCGTTTGTAAGACGATTCATGGTTAAATTATAGACCAAACTGAAGATGTTTGACAGTGAAACAAAACACAAAACGTGCGTCATCTGTTTAAACCAGTGTCGCCAAAAAGATAATAGCTAAAAACTCACCCGATATATCAGAAATCTTTAGTAGAAAATATTTCTGAAAAACTCGGAAAAATCGGTTCAGATACAAAAAAGTTATGACCAAAATATATATTTTTTTTAAAAAAATACCCATTTTCGGGAACTATAGATCTTCCTAAGTAAATGGCAAATTCATTTTTAAGCACGTCGGTATATAAATCTGTCAAATCGGTTAAAAAATGGCTGAGTTATAATCAAAATACTGAAATCCAAAAAATTACTCTTTTAATACACTTCACCGAAGGTAATACATATTCCGTCATTCCGTTTGTAATTTCTAAAGTTGATTTAATGATGTCCCTCATGGTTTTTCACCACCAGTTATGCACTCTCCCCTTGTTTAGGAGCCGAAGCTATCTAAATTTCACTGCTATTTTTAAATCCAGCAGCATCTGTTAAATAGCAACATTACCTAGGAATCCATCACAGGCAAAACTTACTAACAAGGGTGAAAAATCAAACCCTCATGTTAAAGTGATCCTCCCAGCAGTTTTGGTTACTAACCACAGTCGGCCACTACGTGATCCCCAAAAGTATGCAAATTTTCGTCAAAAAAGCTGCTCTTCGCTGAACCCTTTTGTGAGTTCATGCCTTAAAAAAGTCACTCCTCCATCGGACGGCGAATAACTAAATGAAAAATAACCTTGATCACAATAGCAAGGCTTTCCCAAAGACAACCATCCTGAAAGACATAAGGCATTTCTCGCATGAAGCATACTAACGGAGGCCGCAGCTAGCAGTCGGTGCGGTGTGTATATGTTTACCGAGGGCTACTGAGTCTCGTAGCACCAGATAACAAGGTACTCTAGTGAGAACCCCGGATTCAAGAAATCAAAAGACATCAAGAGCCCTGTCATTTTGGATTTTTTCAGCATCCCAGGTATTCGTACATCTGATTTGCGGGGAAGGATTTGAAACCAAAACGTGAAATATCTTTAAGATTATTCCTACACCCCCGGGGTTGAACGGTGTTACAGTAAAAGTTTCCATTTTTACCACAAATATTTCTGTTATTAATACCAAACACCTGTTAAAAATCGAGCTTAATTGGAGAGTAATAACAGAATAAGTATATAAATTTAAAAAAAATACTTCGAGATCTGTTTAAAAAAAATGTCCCTTACATTTTTCAATGGGGGCAGCGAAGCGCAATGGGATAGTTCAATAGTTCAACAAAATAAAAAGCTAGAAGAATAAAGAATGGTAAAATAAAATATTTTAATAAATTAAACATTTCTTTCGAATGTGCTTCTATGAGTCCTTCAATATTTCACATACTTTTTGCTAAAGCCAACCTTTAGTTAACATTGAAGCTACAGATATGTATGATATGGGAATGATTCTATTCACTACCAGCAAAAATGTTATATTTAATAAAAATAATTTATGAAGAAATAATTTCCACATTCTATTTTTTAAAATATTTTAAGCTGCACCTAATTTTTCAGCGAACAGATTCCGAATAGAATTCCTTCTTTTCAAAGGTTTGCTTACAGTATATGCATTTTCCTTAAGTCTTGATCTCTCAGGTGGAAAGGTTGTTCACAACCCTTTAATTGTAAAACTGAAAAAGGTGTGATTGCAGACCCATGTGTCTCAGTAAATGAAATGGAGTTATTAAAATTGTTGCAAAAGTAATTTCAATTTTTGGGAATACAAAATTTTAATTTCAAAAGATTTTGTTATTCGTGCTTAATTCCCAGTTTTTATTATTGATAAAAACACTTGAAATTTATTGTTGATGGGATAAGCTATTCCTATGCGCATTTCACTGGTTGCTTAGGCCAGATCATCAGGAAACTTCATCCATAAAGATTTTAGAAAAACTAAAGATATTAAACCAAATAAAACTGTTAAGCGTATAAGACTTATAGCAACAGTTCTACTTGTAATAATATCAAAGTTTAAACAAAACACATCAACAATAAACAGTGGGTTTATCTCATCTTACATTCCCCACTACAATTAGTTGAAATTCTCTCAACATTAATTGTAGTTGTAAGTAGGTTAAGAAAAACAAAATAAAAACAACAACAACTTACAAAAGATGTTGTCAATTAAGTGTTTTTTTTAGGCCCTGCACTTGCCTGTTTATTATCAAAAAGTAATTTCAATTTTTGGGAATACAAAATTTTTTTTTTGGGGAATGTAAGATGAGATAAACCCACTGTTTATTGTTGATGTGTTTTGTTTAAACTTTGATATTATTACAAGTAGAACTGTTGCTATAAGTCTTATACGCTTAACAGTTTTATTTGGTTTAATATCTTTAGTTTTTCTAAAACGTTATGGATGAAGTTTCCTGATGATCTGGCCTAAGCAACCAGTGAAATGCGCATAGGAATAGCTTATCCCATCAACAATAAATTTCAAGTGTTTTTATCAATAATAAAAACTGGGAATTAAGCACGAATAACAAAATCTTTAAAAATTAATTGTTGAAAAAAGTGTGAAACATGTTGAATAATTGTCCTTTAATTCCGATTCTAGTTATCATAACCTATTATCCGACAATTTGGGGGGTCACTCCCTGATTGATGCTTCAAACTTTTAAACAAACTAATTATACCATAATTCCACAATAGCTCTCGTGAAAAGGGATTTTTTTCGAGTTTCATCTCAAGTGTAGGTTCAATCATTGTAAAGAAATCAACAAACTCAATTGTAAAAAAAAAAAAAAAATCATGTACGTTGGTACTTCGCATGTACGAGTACGTTACTCACTATTTTTTATACTTTTTTGCAAAATTAAATAAAAAAATTCTTACATCCTGTATGAGTAGTATGACATTTTGTAGTCTCTTCTTTCTTCAGATTGGTTTTCGTTTTATTGCGATTGTGTTGGTGCTGGTGTTTTTCATTATCGAAAGTGTATATGAGAGTAGAAATGCAGAAGTGAGTTAGTGAGTGTGTGTATGGTTGTGACAATAATGCTTATTATAATATTTCGTGTTTATTTATTTTTATTTTAATTTTTTTTTCTTAGACTCTCTTAAATATTTATGCATGTATAGAAAGAACAGCAACAACACATGTAATAACATGAGTCTATGGTAAAATATTTAAAATAAGTAAAATAATAAAAATAATATTTTTTTTACTCCCTTCAAAATTTCTGTTGATTGTTATTATTGTCGTTATTGGCGTTGTTGTTGTTGCTGACGTTGTCGTTAAACATTGTATTGTTATGACTAAACTAAGCATGTGGGTTTTGAAGGATTCTTTAATTTTTTTTTCTATTTCTATTCAAATTTAATACAAATAGTCGTTCGTCGCTTGTTTGCTTGGCATATATTTATGTACCTATACGGCTTATTTTTATAAATTATTTATGCTTTTCGCAAATGCTTAGAATTTATTAAAGACACACACACATTTTTTCTAAGCAAGTTTTGCCTATTGTTTGTTTACCTCTGATGTTTAAGAGTTGGAGTTTAATTTTAGCAACAAAAATCCAACTGACGGAAACCCATTTCACTTTCAGTTAAAGAGGTTTTCAATGACAAAATGCGTAAATAAAATAATAACAATAAACAGGAAAAATTATAGCAATAGTTTTCATTTAACTTTACATTCGAAAACAACTTGATATTTTTCTCGATTACTTAGTTTTTTTTTTTTGTGAAATAATGGAAAATTTATAGTTACGATCTTAAAAGAAAAAGGTGTGATTGCAGACCCATGTGTCTCAGTTAATGAAATGAAGTTATTAAAACTGTTGAAAAGTGTGAAAAGAATCTAATAGATTTCCGGAAAAAAGTAGAATTGAAGTGTATTTAAAACCACTTCAAAGTTATTGCGTTTTACGTTTTCGATTTTCAGGACACCCCTGAATATATTTATCCATTTTAAAGCATTTTTCGGTTTGTTACAGAATATTTTATTATTTGAATTTAAAGAAATTTTGTTAACTGGACAAATTGCAATTCAGCTGGTAACTGGACAAGACCCAAAAAACTGGACAATCCAGGCCATTCCAGGCCGTCTGGCAACCCTATTACCAAGCCAGACATTTTGCACCGGCATTTTTCATAAAACGACAAGAAACTGATAAATTTGTTCCTGGCTGCCGGGACTTTTTTAAATCTCTACAAATATTGGAGTTTATACCAAATTCAGGACGTCCAAGGCAAATCCCGCAAATTCATCCAGATTTTCGTTGCAAAGGAACCCATAACAGAGTTATGCCCACTTGCCGGCTCATTGGTTCATCGCATAATCGATTAAATATGTTCAACATTTAAAAATTTAAATATTTGTTATAAGCGGTGTGTTTTTAAGCCCGATAGAACTTGAAATTGTAAAAAAAAATATTAAAAAAATTTTTATTCGACAGATAAATACATGGTATAAACATTTCTCGACCTTCAATTTTGGACCACTTTTTCGAGCCCGGATCAATGTCATCCATATGTTCAAACTAAAAATTATTGATATTTACCATTGTTGTGGTTGCCGTATACGATTGTGTCTTTTGTTGAAATTGATGTCACTAGCGTGTAAATCACATTGAACGGTACATTTTTCCTGAATGAAATGGACTGAGTACGGACTGTTTTGGATTGGTCTCATTCTATATGCGGCAATTTTGTTTATTATCAAACCGGTTGAACCAAAAATAAGCCATGCGCTATAAAAATCGCAAAGTCGTTTATAAGTTGCGCGAATCGATGAATGACGTTTAAAGTAAATTTGGAATATTTGGTAGTGTTGTTCAAGCTTATATCTATGTATTAATAATGATTTACCAGTGTATACTGGTCAAAAATGGCAAAAAGTTTGTTTGATAACTAGTCTTTTCGTTAGCTCTATTAGGCTTAAAACACACTTCAAAAGGTGTGTCATTACAACTAAAACGTTTTCTATCAGTGTAAACAAATTCATTCAACTCAAAGTTTTCAAAACAGAAAAAAAACACTCGGGATAAATCAAATTTTTTATGATAACTTTAAGTACGAGTCGTACTCAAAATTTTAAGTACGAATAACTAACGTACTCAAAACAATTCTAAATGGGATTACTTTCGAAAATCAATCCCGGAATTTCTTGAAATAAGTATGAAATTCTAAAATCAAGTAAAAAAAAGATTAAACTTTTTGTTGTGTTAAACCCTCCGGCATACGCATGTTTTAATTTTTTATACACATTGCAAAAAGATCTGGCCAGACTCATGTGCACCACTAAGGGTTAAAAAGTAAATTTTAACTCTTGATTCTCATTTAGTTTATATTTTTAGTTAAATATGCACATACGATTTCTAAAATAAAAATCATATCGGGCATGATATTGGTGTTTTATCATTCTGTAAGATGTAATACGGGTAAGTAAATCAATCATTATAACTTTTTCTTTCTAATTTCTTGATAAAATCAACTTTATAATACTTGAATCAACCGCATTTTGAGATTGATTCAATCTTAGTTTTACATAAATCAATCTAAATTTCAAATTATTTTAAGTACGAATTCGGATTAAAACAATTTCATAATTCTTAATCAAGCGCATTTTGATATTTATTCAATCTTAGTTTTACTTAACTCAATCTCATTTTCGGATTATTTTAAGTATGAAACGGGATTGAATATGTATAATTTAATTATTTTGCGATTGAAAATCCGTACTTGAATCAATCTTTCTGTACTTGATTCAAGAAAATCCGTACTCACCGTACTATTAATACCGCTTCGGATTGATTTGAGTACGGACGGATTGACTTTTCTTTTGAGTGTAGTAACAAAGTTTCATCGTACCAATGCACTTATACTATAAATCAACAAAAGAATACATTAACGTAAAATGATATTAAGAATGATTAAAATCAATTGACAAATTATCTTGAAGGAAGTAAACTTTTGTGGGATTAATTAAATTTCTAGATTTAATATATAAATTATGTTTCCATTGAATTTTATTTGTTTTAATAACAAAGATTTTATTTAAATAAAAAACTTTAAAAATATTTAATAAATGAAAATATAAAAAAAGAAATTTTATTTAAACAATCAAATAGTCGTTGTAACTTTTAAAACCCAACAAATTTAACATTTTCCTCGTGAATGCAAAATATTCTTAATATTAGAAAGAATTTCGTTGAATTAAATTCAGTTTTATTTTTTAATATTTTTGTTGTTCCCTTAATCAAGCAAAAATATTGTTCATATGAACTTTTTTTTACGAGTATGTAAAAATTGTAAAATGTAAAGAATTTAATTTTATAACAAAATCATGTGAACAGAAAGTATGAGGAGGGAGTTTGCTGAAATGTGTGTAAGTTTAATCACATGTGTTTGTGTGTGTATTTGCATATTTATGTATGGATGTGTTAGTGCGTCTGTGTATTTGAATATGTAAATTGTATTTTACAAATTCTTATTTTATTTTATTTTATTTTTCTTCGACATTGTAGTGACTCTCTACTCTATATTTATTTGTAGGGATTTCTTTCATTTTGTCGCAGTTGTTATAAATTTTTGCAAAAATCTGTATGTATGTATGTGTTTGTAAATTTGAATTTTGTTTTATTTCTACAAATGTTCGACATTTCTGATGTTAACATACAGTTGGGAAGATTTGCTTAAGGGAGGCGTCAAACAAATAGTTAAAAAATGTTGTCGGCTTATTGAAAAGTGAGGTTAATAATAAGATACCGTAATGTTCAAGACTAGCGTAAACACCAATAATTGGGCCTTACAACGCCACCATGTGTATAATATTAAGAATCAGGTGACAATTCTTACTCATGATTGTCTGATAATACGATTTCGGACGGCAGTCCGACTTTGAGAACAAGGTTAAGAGTAAAAATTGGTTCTTAATAAAGGGTGGTCTAACCAAAACGCACGATGTTCATTGTAAATATACAAAAAGTTTTAGAAAATTATCTTAATATTTTTTAACAAAAAGAAAATAAGAATTTTATTTCTTATGGTGAGTAACATTATATGTATAAATATTTTTTATTATAATAAAAGGATCTATGACAATTATGTGTAAAACAAAATATCGGCCAAATGCTCGCCACGGCTTCGATGGCATACCTTTATCCTATAGTCCATATTTTGAATGACTCTGAAACATAATTGAGGTTAAATGTCGTTAATGCGAAGAATTGTCTCATCCTTTAGCTCTTGAATTGTTCTTGGCTTAATGATGTACACTTTTTCTTCTAAATATCCGCAAAGAAAGAAGTCTAGCGGTGTGAAATCACATAATTGTGACGGCAAATTAACATCGCCACGACGTCATTGAATTTTTCGCGCAAAAGAGCCATTAATTCGTTGGCTGTGTGACAAGTGGCACCATCATGTTGGAACCAAATATCGTCCAGGTCCATATCCTCAATTTCTGGCCACAAGAATTCCGTTATCATCTCGCGTTAACAAACACCATACACAGTAACAGCTTGGCCGACCTCATTTTCGAAGAAGCACGGCCCGATCAAGCAGAAAAAATTGGGCGTGTATGCACAGGTGTTTTCACATTTGCTAGAGACCCGGTTTGCTAAAATTTGTGTACAATTCTTCCGATTGTGGATACATTTGGCCGATTATGCCTACCAAAAATATCACGAAGTGCACGAAATTCGTAAAAGACTTCAACAATATTCCCCCGCAACGTACTGAAAGCATGTTTTGCCAAAATTGCTTTTTTCCTCATATTATTTCAAATCCTTGAATAAATTTGTTATTTTATAAATATGTTTGTAGGCACAACAGTATTCGTTTACAATTTAATAAGAAACAGATAAAAAACTAATCAAAATTGTGACTCAATTAACTTAGAAAAAAGGGATTATCCAAAATGCTGCCGATCGTGCCTGTTACGGATAATCGAGGTTTCACTGTATTTTTAACATGACACTTCAAAGTAAGAAAATAAATAAAACGTAACAAGAAAAAATAAATTAGTTTAAAAAAAATTAAAGAAAAAGACATGAAGCACAACCGAGTCTTTTGTTTACCCCTCTTTTTTCTTCTAGACCGTTTGCCACCAACAAAAAGAGACATCAAAAAAGCGACGTCGCAAAAGTCCCCGTGTGAATTGGCTGTAAGACAAATACGCACAATCCTCCAGGGAATATATGAGATGGAGCAGCTTGATTGAAAATAACATATTTCGGCGAAAGCTTTTTAATATCCTTTTTAGTTTCAAAATATTTAAAAAAGAAAACCTACCTTTTTTTAAATTTTCTACACTGTCTTCACTTACTAACAACATCTACAGCAACAACAACAACAGCAATAAAAGCATAAAATACACAACATATCTAAAGCATGTTATTTTCATATTTTTTTTTATTCTTGTGATTTTTTTACTCCCGGATTCTTTAAAAGACATTGTTGTCGTTATTGTCGGGATAAGGGTTGATACACATGTGATATAAAAATATACACACACTTCTTGTGTATATGGCTAGGTGGTATACACATACGCATACACACACCTTCTTGTTCAAATCAATATGATTGTTAACACACAAAATTATTGAATGTATGGAATTTAAGGTTGTTTTTATTTTATACAGATTTTGATTTTTGTTCTGATCAAAAAAAAAAAAATTCTTAAAGTGGGAGGTGTGGTTGGTGGTGGCATATACGTTTATGGAGTTTTGATATGAAAAATATAGCAACAACAATAAAACATAAAAACAAATACGCAATCATACACATACATACACCCGGCAAGAAATATTTATTTACATGCGAAATTTTACTTTTTGTGATTGATTGGTTAAATATTTAGACGCATATAAATGTTGAGCCAGACACATGTGTGTGTGTGTGTGATTGTGTGAAGTGTAAGCTATAAGGACAGAGAAAAGTCAAGCAATTTGCTTCATAAAGTTTCTCTTACAAACTAAGAACTTTTTTTTAAATAAAATTTGCTTTTATCGCAAATTTTTGCAGAGAAAACTTGTTAAGACTCTTACTTAGTTTTCATGAGATAACTTTTTGCATTTTAAGGAAATTTTTTAGAGTTAACTTGCTTTTAAGCATCTTTTATGAAGAAAACTTGATCAGAAAAACTTAAATAGAAAACAAGTAAGAATATTCGGCTGTGCCGGATCTTTAATATACTTTAATATCTTTAACAACTTACGTAATGCAGCGTCTTAGACCCGTCACCCACTAACACACATTATCAAACAGAATAAAAAATATATGTTGAGTACATTTTATGGGTAAAACAAATTTTTGGAGAAAATCGATTAAAACAGTTTTTTAATATTGCAATGCCAAGCAATATAGAGAGTATTGCAGGAGTATAAAATAATTAACCTGAAATTGCACGAAATTAATGGACTTTTGTATGAGATTGATAATGGCTTAGGGAGGCATTTTAAAAAACCAATAAAATTGTGGCTTTTAATTAATTTTTTTTTATAACTTAGCGGTGTTTGCAAGTGGACTACTCATAAGTGGTTTGCGCAGGCCTCAGAAATGGTGGGGCCAAGGTTGTCATATATATATGTATATATATATGTAACATATACCCAGTTAAAGCTTGCTGTTCAACTCAGCCAGCTCGGTCCCTAAATGTCTGAGATATAAGCAAAACACCACGCCTGCCTCTTATTTTACCCGAACATCACCAAATAAGGTTAAGGTTAAAATAGTGGGCGTGGCACGAAATAGTTTTATTTATATCTAAAGAGCGGCAAGAGAAAGCTTGTCCAAATTTGGAACACATAGCTCGGTTAAAAATACACAACTTCTCTAAAAAAATAGGCGGCATTGGAGAAGTGGGCGCGGCACCTCCAATGCAATGACATTCGAGATTTTTGTTTATCTGCTGAACGGCAAGACCCACAGTTTTCATATTAGGTACAAGCATATTGTTTTTAAAACACAACATTCGACAAAATGTTGGCGAGATTGGAGATGTGGGCGTGGCACTTCACGTATAAAGACATTATTGATTTTTGTAAATCTGGAGAACGGAAAAGCCAAAGTTTCCCAATTAGGTACAAGCATCACGGTTATAGCCTTCGCTAACTAAAGCTTCTTAATTCTGCTTTGCTGCTATACAAAAAAGCTTAAGTTAGCGAAGCCAAAGTTTTCTGTACCATAGAGGAGAAAAAAATTCTTGCCCCCGGCCAAAGGCCAGCTATGCAAAGAAACTTTAGTAAGCGAAGCCAATTCATGTTATGCTATAGAGGAGAAAATAATTGCGCCAAAACGAAGGTCGTCTATCCAAAAAAGCTTTAGTTAGCGATTCGGGATTTTCTTATTCGCGATGTTAAGTTGCAGACATATAACCACACCCAAATAAGAAAGTAAAACTACTTTGTAAGATTTATTAAAGAAAAGTTGGGTGATTTTTTATTATTTGTTGGGCGTTTTTTAACCATTTTTGGACTTAATTGTAACTTTTTGGACCATTTTTCGTTTGCATTGGGCGATTTGGCTTTGGGTATTTTGCCTACAGCCTATAAAAATTGCATAGTCAAATCTGGTAGAGAAAAATCCATGAGACTTTTGTTCTCTTATCATTATATTTTGACTGACATCATTCCTTATTTGATAAGCTCAAAAAAATTTTTTGTTGTTTTTTTTTAAAGCCCATAAAATCGAACGTTTATCATTTTGTTACACATTTGTTTAAAGATTTGGAATTTTCCTAATTTTTATAATAAGCTCGAACGACAGGTAAATTGTAATATTTAACAAAAATATTTTGGGCAAAAAATTCCACTCATTTCTACTTCCTATATTAACTAAATGTTAACTGTTAGCCAACCTACTTAATTTCCTTCTCAATGATGATGACGATAAAGTCTTTTGTAATTTCCTGTCATTTAAATATCCACATTTCACATCTTACTCCTCATCATCATCGTCGTCATCGGTATTATCCGAACAAAACAGCAACACATCAAACAAACTTGTTGGTAATGAATGTTCATTATGCATATATTTTTCATTTTGTTAGATATTAAGTCGTATCATCATATAATCATTATCAACATCCTGATTTTGTTGTATCCTTTATCCTTCAAAAATTTTGTTATTTCTACAAAATATTGTCTAAACATTTCACTAAAATATATGCCTAATAACTAAATTAGTCGACATGGATACTCGTTTGTATTTAATTCTGATTTGAATTAATTTTTTTTGTAAATAAATAGAGATATTTGACACACATTCCTATTGTATTTAAGTTTCACGTCAAAGACGTTCACAAAGATTTTCTTGCATATGAAATTGACTTAATGAACATTTTTTAATTTTTGATTAGGTCAAACTGCAATTTTATATTTGAATGTATGAATTGTAGATTTTTATAGAAAACGTAATATTCGCTTTTGAGGAACCAGAAATATATTAAATCTCGATAGCAAATTCGAAAAAATTAAAGGCTTTTTGCTAGTTTATCGAAATAAATCTGTGCCAAATCGCAAGACCTTGGATGTCAATTGATTGGTCCGTTTTCTCGAAATGCAGTACCGCTCACATTTTGTTGGATGTTGTTTATTGATAACCAAGATGCTTGTACCTAATTTGGAAACTTTGGCTCTTGCCGTTCTCCAGATATACAGAAAAAAGGAATAAAAATACAACAACAAGGGATTTTTGGAAAAAACTAGAGGTAGTCGTAGTTTTTTGCTCATATCTCAGCCATTTTTGGACCGATCTGGCTGAATTTCAATAGCAAAATTATAATAAGCATACCTAACATAAAAATATACCAACCAATCCCCCATCATATCTGGGGGCTTCGGAAAACCCATTTCAACAGAGAGACGGACAGACGGAGAGCCGGATTTGAACTTCCCTTCTCATAATGATCCAGATCAATATTGTAGAAGTAACAAACGGAATAACAAAGTTTTATATACCCTTTTACCTTAGGTGAAGGGTGTAAAACTAAACTAACGTCTTAAGGTATAAAGCTTGAAAAAATTTTGTTGTTTGGTTTCAAAAAAATAAGTTGAAAAGAGCAAAATTTAAAAAAATCATTAAAATTTTTGTGAATTTTGATCTTTGGTTCCCTGCAACTCTGTGGTTTCTTAAGCCCGTGATTGTTTTAGTAATTTTATTATCCTTCAATAAAAAAAGAAATAAAAAATCCATCGAATATTTTCGAAAATACTTACATTAAAGTGACATCATCATTTTTAAATATAATCGGATTAAGCGGATTTTTTTACATAATTTAACATAAAGATTAGTTGTCGGATTTATTATGACTCAACTTTGTTGAAAATTTGTTGCATAGTGTAATTTATGAATATGCGCCAATATTTTTAAAATAATTTTTTTTTAGGAGTTTTTAGGATTAACCTGACGGTGACCCCTAACGTCCAGTCGTATGGCCTTGAGATGCTACTGCCAAAGAGCATCATATAGGCTGTTTTCCTAAACGCCTATTGCATTCATATACAATACAACGTAGGTAAAAATTTAAGTACACAATGCATCAACACGGTATTGGTACATTGTAAACACACGTTTAGGAAAACAGCCATAATCTTTGGGGCTTGAATAAATTGTCAGAGTTGTTCGACATTATTCTAAAGTGTACTTTTAAGGGCAAAGATTTCTTCATGATGAATTTTTTAACTAAGTGTTGACTGCAGCACGATTTAATAATTGCAAAAAAAATTGTCCAGAAAATTAAAGCTGTCATATGTAATTAAAATCTATTACTTTTCCTGATTATATTTTGCTTTGTTCTTTTTTGGTTCAAACAACATTCGGCTGTACCGAATCTTTAATACCCCCCACCAACAGTTAGAATATTTCAGGAGTGGGCTTTAAATGGGACATATGGTAATGTTACCGGCACGCAGCATATGGCAGTGTTTGGTGAAAACGAGCTACACCCATCTGTTGACTCGGAAGGTGCCATTTCCCTCTGCACGCATCGCTAGAAAAGGTTAGAGTTTGAACAAAAAATAAGGTCATTAGAATGAAAGAGTTTAATTTTCGAAACGAAAACAAACCACGACTTTCCTGACAGAAAAAAATATGTTTGCCGTGCGGAGTTGAAAGAATATGATCCAAAGTATTCGAGAGGCACACTGAAGCATGATGGTGTTGGTAGCATTGTGTTTGGAGTGCTTTGTCGTCAATCGCAATTGGACCGTTGTTGAAAAAAGAAAAAATACCCTGATATCATAAATGATTTCTAATTATTCTCATGTAGTTGTAACTTTGTTTGATATGGAAACTCTGATTTCCATTATTTAATCAGATTCTTTTTACGAACTCTTTAATACAATTTCAAATAATTTTAAAAATTTTATATTTTAAATCAAGGCTTAGCAGTAAACGAAAATCGATTTGATTCATTAAAAAAAAAAAAAAATAAATGCGCTTTAACGTTAGATATATAATTTTATATATTCTATGTATCTATAAACAGTCTTGAATACATTTCGTTAATATCGTTCAAATAGTTGTCATAAAAACACAGACAATTTCTTATCAGAAGCTGACACGCATATTGTCATTTTCCAAAGGATGAATCAAAAAGGATGAGACAAAATATGCTATAAACGAATAAAAATAAAAGAAATGTATATAAAAAAAAAATTATAACAACGCATTTTACACGCTTTCGCATCACACAGTGACAAATTACGTACAACACGATATACAAGGAGCCAAAGCAGGAGCATCAGGAGTTATAGGAACCGAAAAGGCGTTGAGAAGAAAACAGCAAACAATGCAGTAAAAATACAACATGTTACGCTAAATATTCGACAAAAGCTCAAATACGCACACACAAAGAAACATAAGAACCAGGACAATCTTATACACACACACACACACACACACATGCAGATGCGAAGAAAAGTGTAAAAATTGTTGGCAGAAAAAAGTGTAACGTTATTTTTTTTTTTGATTGTGTTCAGGAAAATGTATTCTGGTTTGCCTTGGAGAGTATGGAGAAAATATATAAATAATACTTTGGCTTCTACACGGGCACAAGTACGAGTACCACTATCTGGTTCGATATTCCTCTTTTTTCTATCCATCAGAGCACATAAAGTGAAGTGTTGCTGAATGAATGATAGATGGATGTTTGGATGGTTGGCTCGGCTCGATGGTTAAAGCGGAGATGGATGCTTGTTTGCTTGTGTTTGGTTTGGTTGGATGAATGGATTATGGTTTTCTTTTTGGCATAAATTAAATTTTCAATTTGTTTACTTTTTAAAATGAATATTCAAGTAAATAAAATTATATTGATTTTTTCAAGTTGTCCTTATCGTGATATTTATAAGGAGTTTAGTTAAAACAATTTTTGTTGAAAAAAAAAACTTTGGCCAGTTTAAAATTTGATACAAAAATTGACATAAACCTTCATTTAAATCAGCTTATTTTCATAGGCTGTTAGAGAAAACTGTGCCCATCTCTTTATTAATAACTTTCACTCATATTAATTATGTATTACAGCTAAAACTATGGAATTCAAGCCCACTTTTTATCAGGCCTTTTCCACCTTTTGCTTTTGGTAATTTGTATGGACCCCAGCTCATTAATTATACTCACATCCCAATAGTGGAGAGGGTATTATGCGTTGGTGCTGATGTTTGTAACACCTTAAAATAATGGCTCCAGGATCCACCTTATAGTATAGCGGCGGCGTTTTGGAGATTATTTGATAAAATTTGGTACATATGCTCTAATTGTCACCAGGGCGAAGCCTATTGAAAATAGTGAGAATTGGCCAATAATTTCACGTATCCCACTTACAAGCTTCTGTTCGGAATAGAGTTTTTATCAGGCCTGTTCCGAAAATCACATTTTATGAAAGTGATTTGAAATCACAAGAAAGTTGTTCTGGGCATATTATTTTGTGATTTCAAAACGTTCAGCTTCGTGAACAACTTTCTGAAATCACTTTGTTATTTTTGCGACTATTATAAGCTGGCCGTCATAATAAATTACCTAAATGAAATATTCAATGTGTTTTTTATAAATTTTTTTATGCAACAAGCTATTTTATTTACAAGAAATCTCTAAAATTAAGAAAATTAGACGCCACTACAAAAATGATATTTGCTTTTGGGACTTCTGCTGTGGTTTCAAGTTTGTTTTTTTTTGTTGAATTAAAGATAGCCAATTTGCTAACAGCAGCATGAAAGCAAAGTCTAATATTTATTAACAATCGTAAAAGCTGTAAAGAATCACAGGAAAAAATCGCTTCTATCGCGAAAATGGCTAAATTCGCGAAAAATTGCAAGCTTGTAAACAAAGCATATTTGGAACCGCTAAATGGGTTATAAAAAAACAAAATGTCGGAAAATAAGAAAAAAAAATTTTGCAAAATAGCGAAAATTCGCGAAAATTTTTAATATTTCAAACAAACCATAAAATTTATTACAAGTCCCTAAAACTATAAGGAATGGCAAAAATTCGGTAAAAATTGCTAAATAAACGGAAATTCGCAAAAATTTGCTACCAGCGGCATCTTCTAGAATCAGAAAACTTATAGGAACAAATCGCTTCTATCGCGAACATGGCTATAATTCGCAAACAAAATTGCAAATTTTAAACACACCCTAAAGTTAATTTGAAATTGCTAAGTCGGTTTAAAAAAACCAATTGTTAGATAAAAACATAAAAAACGTTAAAAAATTAGCTATAATTTTGTAGAACAAACTTTTTGTTTTTGCTTGTGCTTTCGACAATTGGAAATCACACTGAAAAACCCAAAAACTGTGTGATTTTCAGAACAGACCTGTATGACTATAAACCATATTATTATTATGTTGGTATTTGGATTAAATTTGGTCCCAGCTTATTTTATTGCAGTCTAAATCATCGAACCAAGTTTAGATTTAAATCACTCTATATTTGACCACAGCGTCTATTCATATACTACTTCCAAAAATAGCTTTAAATGCTATAACTTTCTTATAAATGTTGGTATTGACTTAGAAATTGGCGACAATAATTTTTACGAAAGCTTTTATGTGATGTTATAAATACCAGTAGGTCCAAAATTCACCATATGTCCGTCCCATATAAACCCCCTTGCTAAAATCACTTAAACGCAAACAAATCTCATATAGACGAATATATATAATTTCCTTATTCGAAAGCTGAAAATAGGCATGCATATAGTAAAACACCTTGGCCAAATTCTAACGTAGCCGGATTATTGTTTTTTTGGCGGAGAATAAAAATGAAAAAAGGGCGTGGCAAAATTATATTTCTTATCATTTTAGCTTAAATTAAAGCGCCCTAATGACATAGGAAGCTGAATTGCTTAGCATATAGTCCTAACAGTGGAGCATAGCTTGCAGTGGTAGGATCTTACATTTCAGCTAATTTGGAAGCCCCCTAAAGATCAATGAAGCTAAGAATTGTCAAGCATATGGTACTGACATTGGGACTAACCTTAAAATAGTGTTTCTTCCTGCCTGGCAGCAACAGGCTTAACATCTAGTATTTTAATAATATTGAGCACAAAGAACTGTTACATGATTCATAACCTTAAAACATTATGGGGGATTTACAAGGTAGTCATAAAGTCATGTGTCTTAATATAATAACAAGAAAAAAAATCGAGTGCTGTAAGCAACCCTCATAACTAAGATTTCTAGACAGAAAGAAAAACACTCGGGATAAATTAAGTTTTTTATACTTAGTTTAAGTACTTACAAAATCAAGTACGAATAACACTAAAACGTACTCAAAACAATCCTAAATGGGATTACATTTTAAAATCAATCTCGGAATTTCTTAAAATAAGTATAAAATTCTTAAGCCAAGTCAAAAAACGATAAAACTTTTCGTTGGTAGTGCGTTTTAATCTCATTTAACTTATCAAAGTTTGTTGCGGATTCTACAATAACACCACACAAGCAGTTAAAAAACGGTTTCTGTATTGTGTGTAGAAAGAACAAGACGAAAACACATAATTTTCAAGCTTAAAAAGTAAAATTGAGAACTCTTGCTTCTCATTTAGTTTATATTTTCAGTTACATCCCTGCGGGAAATTTGTGTCAATTTGTCCAAGGGACTGGTCCTGGGAGTTGTGAAAGTAGAACAGGTTCAAAAGAAAGAACTCATGACCAATGAAAAAAGAACCAATCATGTAACTGGTTTATGAAGAACAAAAATGTAGAAAAAGTAATGAATTACAGTACAGTCTTCACCGGTGGTGTGACACATTTTTTGGGACTTTCTAGAAATTTGGTACTTGAATTTAATTCTAGGGCTTGTTTTATTGAAATAATACTACATTGTATTAAAATAATCCTACATTGTTGTAACTGTCACTAAACACGTCCATTGAGGATAGATGTGTGACTGGTCATATGGTGTCAATTGACCCCCTCCAATGACAACCCCATGTAAAAGTGATAGGTCTTATCCGTAGAAAGTGTTAAAACTAGAACCGGTCTCTACCACCAAAGACCTATCACGGAACTACTTTGGTGTCAGTTCGCTTCCCTCTAGGGAAATGTTCATTAAGTTTTTGAAGTAAAAACAATATCGGGAATGATGCTGCTGTTTTATAATTCTGTAAAGTGTAAAACGGGTAAGTAAATTAATCAAAATAAAATTCTTCTTCTAATTTCACTTTTGGTTTAATTCAAGTATGAATTCGGGATTGAGCCAAACTAAGTTTTACTTAAATCAATTTGATTTTCGGATTATGTTAAGTGCGAATGGGGGACTGAATATGGATAAGTTAAGTGTTCCTCGATTGAAAATCCGTACTTGAATCAATCTTAATGTACTTGATTCAAGATAATCCGTACTCACCGTACTATTCATACCGCTTCAGACTGCTTTGAGTACGGATGGATTGATTTCTCTTTTGAGTGTACTGACTAGTTGTGACAAAACAATAAACACAGCATAAAGTCTTTTTATTTTAGGACTTTCTTTGTATGAAACACAACAATAATTTCGTTAAATTACTGTAAAATATTAGGATATTATGACAATATGACTTGATAGCACTACTTGTTAATCGCTCAATAATTTTGATTCATGATTGCCCGTGGTTCTAAAATAGGGTACACACTCGAAAATTTGTCTCTAAATACTGTGATGTAGGGTATCATAGGGCCGGGCGTGACCTTCCTTACTTTATTTCTTGTTTTTTATTTGAATTTGAAACAAATACTTTTTAAAAATAACAGAGTTCATTTTATTCTTAATCAGTCCTTTTCTAATAATTTTCCTTAGCAAAACCTAAAATAACTCAAAGTTTGTCTCAATTCCATTCAATGGATCATATTAGTCTCTGGGTGAGGGTGTAAAGGTGACTAAGCTCCGGCCTTTCTACCTAGCCTAACCTAACCTTGTATAAATTCCAAGTTGAGTCTAAATATTTTCCCAAAGACCCTTAATCTTCTTTAAAAATCATTAAATCCTTTAAACTTATTTTTAAAATTTTTTAATTTATAATATTTATAGCTTTTTTACCAAAGAATCTTAATTTGCTGTAAAAATCAGCAAATCCCTTAAACTAAAAAAAAAAGTTTTAAAAACAACCATCACAAAAATCCATGCATCCAGCACTTGTATTAAGGATTTGTAATTTTACAAAAATAAATATTAAATTATATATATTTTTATATTTATATCCTGTTTGTTTTTTCTTACTGCCTTTTTTTTTGTTTTTTCTTTATGTTTTCAAAATTCTTGACAAAGGAACCCAAAGAAATGAGAAAAAAGCGAAAAATAACTATTTCTAATGAAACTATACTTCAAACCAACTACTCCAACTAGAATCTATTTGTACTAAAGTTGTTATATTCATAATAATATGAATATATGCACTACAAACACATACATACATACATGTGAGTATAAAAATATAGTTGTGTACTTGTATGTATTTGAATGGTTTCAAAGTCTTCTATACATATTTACGTTTAAAAATGGAAGTGGGTGTGTGTGTGTTGGCTGTGTTTACTACATACTCGTATAATACAAGCTGTAGTTTTGGACCTTAAGTACCCACTTGTACAAGCAGTTGTATGCAACTTGTTGTAGAGAGAAGAAATATTTGTTGACTAAAACAGCGAATACTCTATTTTGATCTAAAGTTTGATTAAAATGTCCAACGCCCTTTAGAAATCCCAAAAAACAAAGTATGTAATTCCTTTTACCTGGTGTTTCGCACCATTCGGTAGTATACTTTCGTATACAACTTCTTAGGTTTCCAAACCATTCTTCGAAGTGATCTTGCCTTTAAACAAGAAATTTTTCCTGGATCTACAATGCAAAAGGACCTTACAGTTTAAAAATTGGATTTTTGATTAATAACACTAGTCAACAAGGTTTTGGACTGTAGCAACCAAATATCTTTCTAAGGGAAATTCGAATCTGTTAATGGTTCTCTCTATCACGTCAGGTTTTCGAGATACAACAAATTGTTTTATTCGGTTTTTACATAAAAAATCACTAGTTTTTTTTTAAAAATCAATGAATTTTCAAAAGTGAATGGCGTTATTTGAACGTCGTTTGTATTTTGTTGGTTCAGTTTCATGTTTTAAAGTCCAGCAATAGTCTCCCAGCATGCTTTTGTCTCAAAATTCTTTAAATTTTCTTTAAATCTTGGTGAGCATGCTCGCCTTGTTTGCACCTAGTTTTTTTTTTTTTTTTGGAAAAAATTATAAATGCGAATGAAGAATATGCAAAACATTGTCGATGTTTACGGTTTGTCCAAGTTTCTTACTGCAAAACCAAAATAATGTAAATATGCATATTTTAATGATTCTGATATTGCATATCCTTTTTTTCCAACCAAATATTCACCACACACCAAGCAAAAATAGCTTGAATCAGTAACACACGATCTCCCTGACATGCTTAAAGGCTACTATTATGAAGATTTAGTATGAATGTGGGCTTCTGTCAAATAAATAATTGTGAAATTGTAGTGTCATTATTGACTGTTTTACAGTATTGCCAGCATACAATAAAATATGAACAAGACGTGATAGCCCAATTTGTATGACAGATTGAAATCCAGCACAACCAGATTAGTCAAAAAACATGCTTCGTTTCTGCAGTCAATTTTTTTTCTCCAAATTTGTAGACTAGTGTCATGGTCACACACACTCTTATTTAAAATTTCCAGCTTTCAGTTAAGAAAAGACTATTAAAAAATTCTAAAAAAGCAACTGATTCTTTCGATACAACTTGGAATAAACTGATATACTGGAAATCATCATAAATAGATTCGGGCTTGAAAAATGCTATCAAATTATGCAAATTTACTTTGAAGATCATTAATTTTCATAAGGTCTTCAAATTTGCTGACGTTAACGGTATTCGGGTCAAATTTGACCCAAATAAAAATTTTTATATAAAAACTCACTGTTTTCAATTAAGTATGTTTTAAAAGTTGATATTTTATTGTTAACATTTGTTGCGAATACAGAAAGAAGTACATAATATAAAGTGGTTGTATCTGTTTTGTGACATAATTGGCAACGACTTATTTTTGACTGGTAAACATATTTTTTCCTAGGTTTTGGTTGAAGGTGACGGGTGCTGTTCCTGCTCAGGTACTACATGCAGTTTTTTGAAATTTTTCGTGAAAATTAGTCTTTGGGTAATGTTTTTGGCTGCTTGATATAGGGCGCGGCAAATTGAAAACCTATATTTTCTAAGAAATGTCGACGTTTGGTAAAACATTTTCCGTCATAGCCATGTTTAGCTGATGTTAATGATAGCCTTTAGTTGCCAAAAGCTCTCGTGGCAATTCAATCTTGTTTTAACATATAGTTCCTACCAAAAAAAATTTGATTCTCTAGCAATTTTTGTCCGAATTAGTACGATGTAAAACAATTGTCTGCAGTCATACTGTGACATTTCAAACCAACTGTCAACCCATAGATTTCATAGCTCACGTATCGGCGCAAGCTGCGAGTATCCTTGTTGTCAAATTTCGAAAATTTTTTTAATCTGTTCAACGGCAGGATTGCTCTAAAAATAGGGTTTCCTTCCACAACATCCCACAAACTGTCTTGTCTGTACTTTCATTATTTGATCTATACAATTCAGATACTAGACAACCAATAAATGTGAAATTTTGGTGTCGCCACTTCAGTCCAATCAATACCAAATACACATTTACTTGCGTTACTAGTAAACTTCAAAATAACGCATGTCACAGGAGGTAAACAAAATAAATAACAACTGGAAATTTCTAACGAAAATTCAAGAATTTTGCTACCGGTCAAATATGACCAACCCAAAGACCTTAAGTGCAAAAAATTTTATAAATATTTTTTTCGCCGATATTGTTTCTGAAATCCTGACGTAGTTGTTGGCATTTAAAATTAAATAAAAGTCATAAAATATAAAAAATATACTCTTAGAAAAAATTTAACTTTTATTTCAAAATGGGTCAAATTCGACCCGAAGACCTTATGAAGGTTAATTGATTCTACCTCAGTTTTAAGCTCTTTGCAGTTAAGTCGAGGTATTCCGCAAGGTTCAATCTTACGCCCTTTATTTTTTCTTTATACATAAATGATTTTCAGAATAAGCTTGCGCATTGTGGGGTTAGATTGTATGCAGATGATGTCCAGCTTTATATCGATGAATGAGCGAGGGCCTTAAGCCAGATTGTGTATACGGGTGACCACCGCTAAAGGCCTAGCAATTAATCCTATCAAGTCCAAGTGTTTGACTACTAAAAAGAGATTATTAAAACTTAATGGCAATCCTATTTTAACTTTGAATAACCAGTCTACTGAAATTGTAAACTCTGCCAAAAATTGGTCTAACCACGTTATTTTTGCATGCGGTTGAACTTTTCAATTTTAAGGAATCTGTGTTCAACTCAGTGTTGTACATCAATTAAAATTAGAACCCATTGCCAAATCATATTTAATATCGATCTTATTGCAAGGCTGTGAACTTTTTGCCAGCTGAACTAGTGAAAGCAAAAGGAAACGTTTAATAACATTGTTCGGTACGTATATGGTTAAACGAATTATGTAAATATTTCCCCCTACTTTACCTTACTTTACGGAATTACTTTTAATGGATACTTAAGAGTACGTATTTTACTGTTTATGCGCAAAATTACATACACACATCAGCCTGAGCACCTCTAAAAACGTTTTAACTTTTCAACACTTGATATAGGTAAACGACTTCTAAAGGGTGTTTTTTTAAGCTAGATAGAACTTTAAATTGTAAAAAGTAACACAAAAAATTAAATTTTGATGAAATATTTTTTTTTATCGTTTCAGTATACTCTGACAAATCATCATGAATAGACTCACGCTTGAACAACGCTACGAAACTATCCAAATTTACTTTGAAAATCAGTCGTCGATTCGCGCAACTTATAGACGCAAAATTGTGTTCAGCGATGAGGCGCATTTTTGGCTTAACGGGTTTGTTAATAAGCAAAATTGCCGCATATGGAGCGAGACCAATCCACAAGAGACCCTACAGACTCCATTACATCCAGAAAAATGCACCGTTTGGTGCGGTTTTCACGCTGGTGGCATCATCGGACCTTATTTCTTTAAAAATGAGGCCGGAGCTCGCGTTACGGTCAATGGAGATCGTTACCGCACCATGATCAATGATTTTTTGTTTGAAAATATGGATGACATTGATCCGGAGGAGATGTGGTTTCAACAGGATGGCGCTACGTGCCATACGGCGAACGCAACCATCGACTTATTGAAATCAAAATTTGGCGATAAGTTGATTTCGAGAAATGGACCTGTCAATTGGCCTCCAAGGTCGTGCGATTTGACACCTCTCGATTATTTCCTGTGGGGCTACGTGAAGTCACTGGTTTATGCTGATAAACCAGCAACAATTGACGCCTTGGAGGCCAGCATTGTTCGTGTTATTCGTGACATACGGCCAGCAGTGCTCGAAAAAGTGGCCCAAAATTGGACGTCCAGAATGCGCTTCGTCAAGAACAGCCGCGGTGCCCATATGCCCGAAATCATTTTCAAATGTTAATGTCACGTATTGATCTTTCGAATAAAAAAAAAATTTTGATTACAATTTAATTTTTTGTGTTATTTTTTACAATTTCAAGTTCTATCGGGCTTAAAAAACACCCTTTAGCATTTTGTCGACGAACACTGTTTTCTAAATACCATACGGAACGGAGTCCCCCAGGGATGTTAAATGGGGTTTTGCAATTTTCGGACCATTTTTTAAAATTTATTAAAACAACAAAAAAAAAAAGTACATAAAAATTCAATTGTACACAAAAAAAAAAAACTTAACATTAACATACATGTATGAATTAAATAAGGTACATAAAAGTCTTATAAATATATGAGATCAAAATCAGGCTCTTATTTGTTTAGTTAATAAACTATTTGCGATTTTTACATCATAGCAGCATGAATTTGTCTATCTTAACCAATCCTTTGTTTGTATGAGACTTGATAATGTTGCCACATGTAGTCTGTTTCTTTCCTTAGTTTTTATTATACATATCGTCAGCTCAAAATTGCTTTGGCGCATATTATGGTAATTTAAACATGATATGCGCCAAACCAATTCTGAGCTGACGATATGTTGAAAGAAAAAACTCTTTTCACATTTGCAGACGAATGTGGAATGAATAAAATTCTAGCAACGATTCTAGAAATATCGGGAATCATATGGACATTCAGCTCATTTTTTATATTAGCTACTGCCGACGAAAAAATACAATGTTTTCAGTTTTGAACGACTGCAATTGCTCGACATCAGCTCTAAATTGATTATTGATTGAATTAAAATTTGCAATTTCATTCGGAAACATTTTTACTAAAAGAGGTACAATAATACTTGTTTTACCTGAAATAACATTTTCAGGAGTAAATTTGTAGAACCACATTATAACTTCGTTATTAAAGTTGACTTTGGTTCTCAAAACTTCGCAAAATTTTAGATAAAATTGTTTTGCATTTTGCAATGAAAAGCACTCAATAATTGGTTTGCTATACTAAAAATTCAAAAAGGGGGAACTATGACAAATTTTTAAATTGTACCAAATGAGTCGCGGTAGTATCACGGTACTTTAGAAGGTCAAAATGTACCAAAAAAAGTACAATTGTACCAACTTTAACATTCCTGGAGTCCTCTATACATCACAAAGCACGTAGATTCAGGAATTGTATTTTTTTTTGTAATTTTTTCACTCTGAATACATATGGGAGATTTCATGTCAAGTGACTCCATTTTTAAATCTATGTCTTCCTATTTGTATGAAATTTGCACCAAGGTTAGTCCTATTGGACAGTAGTTTAGACACAAATTTTCAACAAGATCGCTTAAAAAACTTCTGAGTTAGAGGGGGTCAAAGTTTGACATTTTGGCCATACAGGTGTTTCTCTCTCATCCATGTTACTTATTACTAGGGCAACCAAAAAAAAGCACTAAAAAAACAGTTTTAAGCTCTTAAAAAAAGCATTTAAAAACATGAAAATAAGCTCTTAAAATTTAAAAAAAAAGCAATTTAAAATTGTTTATTTTCCACTTAATTCGTTTAATATGTTGTTTAGTAAATTATAAGTTGATGCAATAAATTTTCGAAAAGAAAACTATGTCTGTTTGGAGTCAGCAAGTTCTTGTACATAGAAAAAGTTCTTTCTACGTCTACAGATGTTATGGGAGCATATTGGATTGGACTCATAATTCCGCTTGCCTCCCAAAATATCCCAAATATCTTTTAATACCGAAAAACCTTCATTTTTTAATGAAACTGATTTAAATTTTGTATTAAATTTGTCTCCTATATCCCCTGGAACACGGGATATTTTTCTTACGGTCCATAACTATGTTCACTTAGAAAACCAATGAAAGATGTTTTGTTTCCAATTTTGTTACAACTTCGTGTAAAACCCCAAAATTTGCAGAAATTAACAATATTTGATATACAGAGAAATTCTTAATAGCTAAAACTATATTAAAAAAGCAAAAAATAAGACGTTACTATACCAAAAACAGAGAGAAGGGGAGCTAACAGAAGTTACTTTATACAAAAACTATATTTAAAAAAAAAATAAGACGTTACAAAGTATGATGGTAAAAGACGTTACAGACTGAGGAATTTGATCGTAAGAATACAGCTATGGAATTTTCGAGAGAAAAGAACTTAAACAAGCAAATAATAAAATAAGTTGATAAAAAGGCTTAATACTAAAAACAAAAACACATACAAATTATACACAACACTATAAAAAGTACGTTACAGTACCGCTAAGACAGAGTTGCATAAAAATCAAGTAAGAAAGTATAGTCGGTCAAGCCCGACCGTATGATACCCAACACAACAGTATTTAAAAACAAGTTTCGAGAGTGTATGGCTATATGAATAGGGATCTATCTATGTTTTAAATTTCATTAAAATCGGTTAAATAGTTACTGATGGGCAGAAATTTACCCTATCTCCCCTCGTGGTCCTACTTTTTAAAAAATGCATACCTTATGTGTCCATATAAATATGGATCTATCTACATTATGTCTTAAATTGCATTAAAATTGGTTTGATAGTGGACACAAATACCCTCTTCCGAATAGCAGCTTGTATGGGGGCAATATTAAATTATGGACCGATTCGCCCTTGTGCCAATTTTCATTAAATTATCTTTAAAATTGCGACCTTTGCTTTGGACAGCCAGCCAGCCGAACGGACATCATTAGATCGACTCAGAAAGTGATTTGATTTGAGTTAATACTTTAGAGCCAATATTTTAAGGTGTTTCTCACATCAGCATAAATGCATAAAACCCTCTCCACTCTTTAGTGTAGCTATAATAACATACATAGATAATATAGGTTTTTGGGATGATATTGTTCAAGGGAAGCACAAAATATTACCATAACGTTGAACGATTTTTTTAACCAGAGTTGTTACAGCACAGAAATGGTTGATTTTTTAGTATTTATAAAAAAAGTTGCACATAAAAATAAATAATAATCTAGATTTTTGCAAAATATTATTAAATAAGTTTTTTTCGTATGAAAAAAATGAAAAATTATCTTAAAATGGTAAAATAAGCAAAAAAAAGCCGATATCGCAAAATAACTAAAAAAAAGCCGATATTGCCAAAATAAGCAAAAATAAGCCCTAACAAATATAGCTCATTTTCTTTGTTTTTTTATGATCGGAATTTGTGTTCAAGCAAAATCTTTCTATCTTGTAAACCAAAAAATAAGCATTTGCTTTTTTTTGGTTGCCCTACTTATTACCAATTAGTGTTAGCAAAATTTGTCCCAAGTAGCTTCGATAGCTATTTGATCAATCTTTCGAAAACATTTTTTTTTGTTTTTTAAAAAAATTTTTAAGAATTTGTTTTTTAAATTTAAAACATTTTTTTTATTTTTTTTTTATCCGGAATGTTTGTTTTTTTTTTTGCTCAAAAGAAAGCTTATGTCTTCTCCTTTAAAGTAGTTTTAGACCCAAATGAGCAAAAAATAACCGAAACTTATAATATTTGCACAGAGAAGTAAAGTTTGAGAAGTTTTCTTTAAAAAAATTGACTTAGTAACAAAGAAAATCGTGCTAACGGGCCAAGTTATGAGGGAAATTCAAAAAAAGTCGAGAAAACCCGATTTTGGGTTAAATTGGATTTTAGCGACCTCTTAACCTCTTCCGAAAAATCTGAAACAAATCACAAAAATACCTTACCCTATAAGCTTTAAAAAAAATGCTGGGGTACCTATAAAAATCGAAAAAAAATGGGACACACTATATATATATATATATATATATATACCTACCTTCGTTTTGATAATTTCTGATTATATAAAATATTTGCATATGCAACATAAGTCTTAAGTCTTGTGTACGGAACATCGAAAAGAGATACATAAAAAGCATGTCAAATGATCAGTGTTAAAAAAAACTTATTGACGACTGCTATGGCGCACTTAATCGTTTGTAAACAAACCCTAGACCCTTCAGACCGCATTACATCCAGAAAAATGTGACGTTTGATGCGGTTTACAGGGTTCTTTCTTATTTCTTTAAGAATGAAGCCGGATCTTGCGTTACGATCAGTGGAGTTCTTTACCACACTATGATCAATGACTTTTGTTTGAAAATATGGTGAGATTGATTAAGACGATATGCAGTTTAACAAGATGGTGATACACGTGCCACACGGCAACCGCAACCATCAACATATTTAAATGAAAATTTGGCGATAAGTTGACTTCGAAAAAAGGACCACCAATTTCACACTAAGAACGCGCCATTTGACACCTCTTGATTATTTCCGGTGGGGATGCGTAAAGTAACAATTGACGTCATGTGGGCCAAGATTGTTCATGTTATTCGTGTCATACGGCCAACAGCGTTCGAAACAGTAGATAAAATTAGACGTCCAGAAGGCACTTCGTCAAGAACTGCCGCGGTGCCTACGTGTCCGCCATCATTTTCAAACGGTAATGCCGTACGTACATTCATTTTTAGAATAAACAAGTTTTTTCCTTGAACTTTTTTGTAGTGCTATTTTTTACAATTTCAAAATCTAATGGGCTTAAAATAAACTCCCTTTACTAGGCGGCACCTTACAGAGTTGTTTTGATTTAACTTTTGAATTCAGATACTTTTGGTGCTACACTCATAGAAAAATGCATCTTTATATAAATGATGACCTAACATTGTAATTGTGCCATCAACATTATTACAAATTGCATCGATGAGGCAAAAAGTGACATCAATCCAATTAGAGTGTCTTCATAAAATTTTGTCATATATCATGCTTCATCTATGCTATGACTACAATGATGTCAATTCAATGTCACATTTTGTTTACTAGAAATATTATTTTCATGTTTAAAAAGTAAAATAAGAAAGAAAAATTCTCATATTCTATTTGTTTTAATTATTTAGTTAAATACATCAAATTTTGAGGTTAGAATGATTACGAAAACCATATCGGGCATGCCGCTGGTGTCTTATAATTAAGGCGTCTACTGTAAACAAAGGACAGAATACAACAACAGTGAAACGAAAAGGTGTAACGGGTTAGTTAATAATAATATTCTATCACTTTGACTTAAGTCAATCCAATGACTCAATTTAATGACAAACTCTCGTTAAACGCCCAATGAGACCTTTCGCCGATGTAACTGAGTCATTAAACTGATGATATTTTTTGTTAAACTGACTACAAATCATTATTTTTGTGATGCCAATGTGTCAGCTCATTGATGACATAATTTCACTTGATGACATTTTGGCCAAATGATGTTAAGACTGACATCACAATGAAAAAAAGTGTCATAGAGTCAAAAATGAAGACACTTGTCATAGTACTGATGTCAAAATACATCAGCGTTATGACGCCTTTTCTATCAGTCTTTTTGCTATTTAGTTGAAAAACAAAAATCTCTTGTTAACTGGTTTCTTTATAAATTACAAAATTCATTCAGAAATAGGCCAAATCGCTGAAGATGATTTTTCGATAAAAATCAGGGTCAGTTAAAATTTTTTTAAATTTTATTTTTTCACACAAGTTGTTGAACGCTATATCAGTCCATGGAAACTTGGCAAAATAGCCAATTCGGATGATGAAGTCTCAACAACATGGCCGCTTTCATCTGGCAATGTTTGAAAGTCCGAATTCAAAGACTCTACATATTAATAACTCAAGAATCCTTCGAATATTTTTTATATTACTCTTCCACAAGTCGCTTACAAGCACAACAAAATCTATAGCCAATACAATGTGCTATTTGAACTCAGAGTAGCGCTGGCGGTTGTTTGTTGGCTGTACAAACCATGTTGTATTCAGTTGAGTAGTTAGGAATTTATCATAAGATCCTTTTTATATATAATTTTTTTGCTTACACAAGAAACACAAACACATACACACATACACATACAACATTATTCCACAACGCAAACATTGGCAACCATATTAAACAATCATACACACACATTCACAGAAAAGACTCAACAAACATCCAGATCCAACATATATTAACTTAAGGTATGTTCACATTAAGCAAATATTTGACGAAATTAACCGAAAAACAAGTGACCACCGACTTCATCAGCCTTTTACATTCTTTTTAACAGGTTTACTGGATTGTCTACAAAATATTTCTTAAAACGAATCATAGTAAATTGTTATTAATAAAGTCTGAAATCCTTTTTGATCCAATAAACTTTATGTAAAATCACGTCAAATATTTTTTTAGTGTGACCATAGCTTTATACTCTTTATTTATACAAATATTCCAGCTTCTTTTTCTTAGTTTAAGTTTAGTTTTTGTCGAGTATGAAGTATGAAGGGTTACAATAAAAAATAAACTTGTAAAAAACAAATTTTGTTCTTTTATATGAAAAATACACGCACCCAAACACACATACAAATATTTTTATACTAATACTCATGCATTTAAATATTCTCTATATGCAAGTGTTTGTTTGTATATTTTTTTATTTTCTTTCTTTCACTTCTCTTTAAAAGAATTTGAGTAGTTTTTTATAAAAAGGATTTTCTTAGTTCGTTCAGCTTTTATTTCCTAACGTTTCCCAGCTTTTTCTGAAAAAAAAAAAAATGGAAAATTTTTAATAAAGCACAATATGCATTTGTATGCATGTGTGTAAGAGAGAGTGTGTGTTTGTGTAAGTGTATAAAATGTTTGTTGAATATTTGGCTTATTAATTTTTATTTTATTTTGATTTCATTATTTATTATAAAGTTTTTTCTTCTTCTTTTTGTGATTTTAAAATTTAGTTTATTGCATTTAGTTGATCTTGATATAGAAATTACTATAAAAATAATGAAAAGATGCATGAATAGAAATGAACGAATATATATTTTGGGATATTTTAAGATATTGGTATCCTCCCTTTATACATATAAAGATATCATTAGTAGAATTATGCTAAGATGTTAAGGATAAGTAGGAAGAGTGTAATGTGAAATATGTATATTGATTTTTTTTGATTTAAAGATATAAACTTAAAAATGCAGTTTTGCATAAAACAAGTAAGAGTGCTACATTCGTCTGTGGCAAATCTCTAATACCTTTCACCGGGAGTTTAGCTATGGTCGAAGGCGTACTAAGGTGTTTTCCGAGAGTGTGCTTTTGAATACCAAACAATTCTAAAGTCTTTTATTGCGACCTTCATCGTGCCCTTAACAGATGAACGCCCATGGCAGGATGGTCTCCGATGAGTAATTTGATGTGTTTTCAACGGAATAACCTCATCAATATACGCCCTCATCTTTTTGGGTACAAAACAATTAAAAAAGAAAAGTCGGTCAAGCCCGGCCATACGATACTCAACATTACAATATTTAAGAACAAATTTTCGAGAGTGTACCCTATCTGGGTCCCATGGGCAATAATGCACCCGCCAAAATAAAACTACGTTGTTAGGTTAAGATTAATGAATAATTTCTTTGTGCCTCATATTATTTAGATATCTTCATCTTATTGAGATTTGTTTGTCTTTAAGTGATCTTATATTTGTACCTACGAGCACAACATTTTTTCGTACGTCAATGTACCTTTAAGGGAATTTATGGCAGTAAAAGATATTTCCGGAAGTAGTATTGGGTATGGGAGATATGGTCAAATACAGACATATTGCAGTTAAATTTGGTTAGATGATTAATATTGCAATAAAATAAGTTTGGACCAATTTTTATCAAAATACCAACATAACAATATGCTTAATGGGCAGAAAGAATCTATTCCAGAAATAAGATTGTATCAGGACTATGTAAAATTATGCAAACATTCCCATCATTTTCAATAGGCTTGGTCCTTGTAGTAAATCACAATATAAAAAAAACATAAAAAAATGTTGGAAAGTTGTTTCGTTATAAAAAATTTTTTTAGATACACAGAAAAAATTCTACAACATTTTTCACCAATTAAATAAAATTTTAATCAAGTGAATTAAACATTTAATCAAGTGAATTAAACGTTTAATTAATACTATTAACTGGTTTAATTGATACTATTAATTTGTTTACTGATGCAAATTTAATTAATTTTTTAATTAATATCACAAATTTTTTAATTGAAATCAATTTTTATTTTTTTCTGTGTACACCTGTTAGCAGAGTTGTCAACCGATTAAGAATAATTCTATTGATCGATCAAACAAAAACACAGTCTTGTTCGAATAATTTTAAAATGGCGATTTTCGAATAACGAATAAATCGATTAAATTATGTCAATTCATCGAACAATTTTTTTTTATTAAAAAATAAATTAATAATAAAAGACTAATAAGAAATAAAAGCTTAGAATTTGGTTTATTCTCATACGTTTTTAGCGATATTATACTAAATGTAGGAAAGGAAAAAAATATTGTAGCTATAGCCCTGATTATAATTAATCTCAATGTTTAGTAAGCAAAAACCGAATTGAGTATTTATAGTAATTCAAAAATTTATTTTATATTCTTATCAAACAAATCTTTGACAAACAATTGTAGCGGCTGTTTTCTTTTTAAATCAAATTTTAAACAATTTTCAAAAAAAAAATTAATTAAAAATATTGGGAAGAAATCGTGGTCGGTTGTACACATGAGGGGTATGTTCATGGTGACCGATTCTATATTATACTCAGTTTGATGTATGTTCAGAGGATTCGATGTGATTAATGAAGTGATTTCGTTGTAATCATGCCAATTTAAAGTGATTAACAAATCACTTCAATATATGGTTAATCATCTCGGTTTTGATGAGTGTCACAATATTACCATTGAAAACAATGTAGTAGAAGATAATCCAACGACATCAAAAAATGCCGAACTTGTTCCAATGGAAAAATACATAAAGAGAGACAGCGGTTGTTCTATAGAAGAAATTGTACGCAGAAGTTTGGCTGAAGATGAAGGTCTGCAAACACCCTTCGAAAATCCAAAGTTGTATCGGATTATTTAAGAATTCAAATTTTACGATTCCTTTAAGTAATACAACGATATGGAGTTAAGATGGAAAGTTTCATGCATCAAAAAAAGAAGAAGTCATACTGGATTTGAGAAAAAATATAGAAAAAAAATGGAAGATTTTTCATAGTTGTAAATTAATGGACGGATGTATCTTATTTAAAATAAGTAATTTTTTTTAAATAACTATTTTATTCGTTATTCTCATCGATTAATCGAATCATTTTTGAGATTTAATCGTTTGATCGAACGAACAAAAACAATTATTTGAATTATTCGAACAAAGCTGAAAGGCGAATAATTGACAACTCTACATGTTAGCTAGCAAATCTTTGGATGAGTGTCAGTCAAATTCGTTTCTAGTCAAAAAACATTGTTAAGATGAAAAAGCGCAGAACAGACACACACTATCAAACTTTACTTGTAGTAAAAATATTTGTCTGACGAAAATTAGCGGTACTGTCAAGCGTAGTCGATAGTGTGTGCCCCGCTTTATGGTGCAGCGAGTGTTTATAGCAGTGTTGCCACCAACGAAAGGCTAAATTACACATGAAAATACGAATTACACATGCTATCTTTTTACGCATGTTTCAGAAACAAATTTCGATCAAAAGTGGAACTAAAATCGTATATGGCTTCTTCATAAAACGTAAACCAATTTCAATTTTCTAAGTGGAATTGATATTTTATGCAACATATATACCTAAAAAACTTATCATTGCCACCTTTTTATTTTGTACAAACCACTAAAAATTTTTGACTCTAACGGCCATTTTCACCAAGTTCGGTTATAATTAACTATCGGTTATAGCTGTCAAAACATATGGGTAACCAGAACTTTAAGTAATGGTTAGTTATAACCGAACTTGGTGAAAATGGCCGTAAAAGCGATAATACTAATGTATAGAGTTTTTGTTTGCAAATAAATAAACATAAATATCGTCACCTAAAATGCAAAAGGGCGTAACGACACTTTTTATTTTGTTACAGGAGAAGCAAACAACTTTACAAAATCAATAACAACAAGGTATAGTTGGCGCTTGAATTGCTTTAATAAAGTCGCCATTTTTGATCTAAAATTTTTTTTTAATAAACGAACAAAACTCAATCAAAAACTCTTATTTCGAATTTTTTTTTGTTGCTAAGCCCTTTTGCATTTTAGGTGACAATATATAACTTACATTTTATTTGGGTATCGTAAATGATCTGATGCATCCTTCAAGTGTCGTCGACTCAATTTTTCAACGGAATCTTAATTCAGTTCCTCTATTGCTGCAACATTGGATATGCCGGACATTGTTATATTGTTAACTTATCCAGCACAAAAATATTTTTCAAATGTCTCTTTATTTTCATTTTTGTTTACAACAATCGTATCGTTGCTATATTTAATGCAAAAAAATAATATTTTCATTTTACTATTTAAAAGATTAAAACAAAAATAACTATTTGCAAAGTAGGAAATAATCTGTCTCCAAAGGAATTTTTATTTCAAAAACCTTTTTCCAATAATATTCTGCCTTCAAATTACTATGAAGCTAAAATTTTTCAAAATTTAAGAGTGCATGTTGTCGCGAAAATATTCTTGAAACTCCTTAAGTTTTATCTGCGAAGCATTACTTCTAATAAAACAAGATCTAATATTACAAAGTTGAACTTTCAAATATGTTGGAAGGTTCAGACAGGTCTTCGACGCTACGAAATGTATTAGGTGGCACGAGCATTTTATCAAAATAATAACTGGCTTTTCGTCTTTTAGCAACTTAACTTCTGAATTATACTGTCCAAATATAACATTAGCTGTATCTGATGCAAATCCAACTAGATTTTCAAATAGAATCCCTTTTTCTATAATTGTGCTTTTGAGAAGATCAACCATTTCTTTGGCAGTCAATGATCGACTCTCTTTTAAATAATAAAAAAAGAATAATGTACCCAGGATGTTTTCGTTATAAAAAATTGTGGCAAAAGCTATCTAAGTGCCAAATGGTAAGTAGTTAATGATCCAACCATTTTTAGTTCAGCTCTTTTAACGCTTCCATTCTTTTAATAACATTTTTAAGTTTTGCTAAGAATGATAAACCTTTTTACTTCTTGTGAAAAAATAATAACAAAAATCAGTGCAACAAAACGTTAAAATTTTAAATTACACATGAATTACACATGGAGTCAATTACACATGGGCTACACATGAAAAAAGAAATTACACATGATATGTGTAATTACACCTGAGGTGGCAACACTGGTTTATAGACAAAATTATACAAAAAGCTGCTTTTTTATTGCTGATAACAAAGAAGATTTTAAAGGGAACACAAGTCATTAAATAATAGTAAATTGCAAGTTTCATTAGGTTGTCAGCAGAAACTAGTCAGTCTTCCCATCAGCAGGCTTGTAAGCAATTTTCTTTTCAATTTCATAGCGATAACCAATTTTGTTTAAAGCATATTTTTTACTGGTAAGGTAAATCTAGAATTATATTCTGGGGATTATCCGTGATATTAAATTGTTTTCAATTTCTTTAATTAAGCACAGCCGCGAATAACGTTTGTAAAAGCTACTTTTTGCAAAATCTTTTTTTTTTTGCAAATTATCGTTAACGTAACTCTCCTACATTGTTAAAACATTATATCATCCAAAATTGTGCACCTTCACCTCTTCAAAATGCAATGAAAACAGTCAGCCAGTGAAAGAACTTTGTAAGTTACTAAAAAATGATATAAACAAATGGTTTTGCAACTTGGAAACCCGTTTTAAATGACATCGCGATTGTGAAACGTTTTTTCATTTAAAAAAAAATTTTAAAACGGTAAATTTGCATGTTGTTTTAAATTTAAATTTCTTGATATTTTGCAAGTTTTTATTATCAATAGTTTTGATAATCTAAAAAAAAAAAAAAATTTTAATAAGAAACCCTGTCTTATAAAAACGTTGTTTTGTTCTCCTGAAACGTTAGTCGCGGCTGTACTTCAATTGATTCCCGGCAAATTTTGAACAAAAACTTTTCTAATCTTTAGAAAATTCATATGGGACTTGTATATTAAGCTAAAGCAGCTAAAGCGCAATTTTAATATTTGTTGCGGTTTAAGGCTTAATTAGCTGATTTTTTAGAATGGGCATTATATAGGGCCTATGCTAAGTTATAGACCGGTCTTCGTGAAATTGTATTTCTAGTCTTAGCTAACTCTAGTGGACTAAATTTTACAGCAATATTATTTTTTTAAGGCTTAAGGCGTATTCAAATGTTTTGCGAGAGTGGTTTTATATAGGGACTAAGAAAAATTATGATTCGATCTTCATGAAATTTAGTAGCATGATTTCGAGTCATATGAAACTAGATAAAAGAAAATTTCACCACAAAAGCGTTTTTTCTTACGGGTTTAGCCATACTAACGTGATTTCCGAGAGTGGTCTTTATATGGAGCCAAAGGTAAATTTTGGATCGCACTTCAGGATATTTGGTTGGGTGATTGCTAGACATATAGAACGGATTTGTTGAAATTTAATGACAATCCTTGCATTCCGCCACCAATTTATGTTAGTTTTGTCAATTTTGTAAGGAGTTTGTTCCACTGTCGGGTGCATAACTCTTTTTCCTTCTGAACGGATTCTTCTGAATTTCAATAGAAGAACTAGATACAATTTACACCCAGATTGTTTCTTCTGTCATTTGAAAGTTAGAGTGATTTGAACATTTGAGCTAAATCGACTTAGAATTACTCAAGGACCCAAAAAATATACATACATATGTGTAGTTTATGACAAACATAGTATACCTACATTCACCTCTGCTGCTTAAGTGTACACAACTGTAACTAAATGTGTTATCAAATGCGGTTTTGGACGGAAATCCCGGAAACCCGCTTTCCCGGGAATCAAAAAAGTCCGAGTAAACACTGATCTGCAGAACCCAAAACAAATGATTTTTTCATAAAAGCAAATAATATCCCTGCGGGAAATTTGTGTCAATTGGTTTTAAAGCACTTAAACCATGACCAGTGCACACAATTTTAAATTAAAAAGGAACGAACTGAGATAGGTGAAAAAAGAACATATCACTTAACTGGCTAGAAAATGTTTAAATTATAGATAGCAGTGACCAAAAATAGCTACATTTACGATAAAAAATGGCTTAAAATTGGCTAAAAAAAAGGGTTAAAAAATTTTTTAAGTAGAAACACATTAAAATTCAATAACAAAACAGAAATAATTCATTTAAAATTTTTTTAAATGAAATTGTAAGTTGAGATCAATTTGTTACAAAATAATAAATGTAAATTAATATTTAAGCATTTAAAAATCATCGATAAGTTCGATGTCAGTTTTGTTTATCTCATAGGAATAACTCACTATTAGATTCAAATATCTTGAAGTTAAATCATTATCATGACAACATTTACCAAACCTTTTGAGTCCAAATCTACAATAAAAAACTTGTTACTTGTTTTTATAGTAAAGTAGGTCAAACCTGACTATATGCTACCCTAAACAACATTCGAACCTTTGTACCAAACTATCTCTAAGAATGCAACGTGTAATTTGCGCGCAAAGTTTACATGAAAAAGCCAGCCAGCCTGCCAGCCTGCCAGCCGGATGGGCATCGTTAATTCGATTCAGAAAGTGATTCTGAGTCGATCGGTATTCTAGTACCAATATTTTGAGCTTTTACAAACATCAGCATAAAAGCATAGCACCCTCTTTAATATTGTGGTGTGGGTAAAAATATTTTATTGTTATGGTAAAACTATTTACCTAATTGATATCGAATTAACGGTTGCTAAATGTAACCTTTTTCTCAAATAACTTTCAACGATGTTTACTTGGCTAAATACCCTGTCTGCTTCAGCAGTAGGCCATCGAAGTGAGAGCAACTTTATAGTTAATTCTGAAATTTCTAAAAGTTTTTCGTTGCCGCCTGCATCTTTAAATTGAAATACTTCAGAAACAAAAAGAAACATTGTTGTTTGTGTTGATGCGTTTTATAAATTTAATATTGGAATACTGTCCCATCATCATCGTTTATAGCGATTTTCAACATTTGTAAAAGTTGTAATTTCAATAAAATGACTTTCAATTGTTAAAAATGTTTATTTTACTTTTATAAATTTTTATAAGAAAATAAAAATTATTTTTTTAAAAGAACAACGGCAAAAGAATTTGTATGGCTGAACAAGTTGGAAAATGGCTAATGGCTAAACTCATTTTTTAATGGCTTAACAAGGTAAAAAATGGATTAATCGAGCCACTAAATGGCTAAAATGGCAACACTGAAGTAAAGTTATTCCAGAGGAGAGGTAATTGACATAAAAGAAGATGTGACTGGATTTTGTTTGGATGGTGGCTGATTCTATCTGGTTCTATTACTTTATATGAAGGTGATCTATCATATTAACCTGGTTCACTCGGGACAATATCTGCGGCAGGCATAGTTTTAACCCAAAACTGAATGTGTCCTTTTCGGTAATTTCAGTGACCTGTTATAAGGTTTTAAAAAAGTGCCAATTAACGCCACCTAAGACATCACCATATAAAAGTGACAAGTCCCCTTCATATAAAGTTTTAGTACAAGAATTGGTACCTACCACTTAAGAACTGTCACGTGACAAGTTCTCTTTCCCCTAGGGATTTGTCTGAGTATTTAAAATGGTTCATTTTTTTAAAAAAATATTTAGAAAGTGGCAATGCTGCTAAAAAACTTATCTTCTCTTAACATTCTATAAATTCCTTCTTTAAATTTATTAATTTCAATATTCATATTAAAATTCCCATAACAAATTCCGCCCCCCTCCAAATTATTTCGAAAAGTCAACAAACTCATGAAACGATTTTTTAAATTAACATAACGCGCCTTAAATATTCACACTAATTTAAGAATTTAATTGACAATTTCATTAGACAAAAGAAAATACCACAAAATACGCAACATGTTGCATTTATTTACACTCAATAAAATTTTCCAAACGTTAATTAAGTATTCGTAACAAAAGCAGCACGCAGATATTAAAAAAATAAAATGGGAAAGAGAATGGCAGAAAGAGTAATAGATTGCGAAAGAGAGATAGAGATAGAGAGAGATGAAAACGTCATCAAAAACATTTCTGACCTAATCTTGTTAATTGTTTTCGGTAAACTGAATTAATTTATTGAAATTTTCGAAAGACACAACAACAACAACAACAATAAAAAATGACAGTGTCTACTGTTTTAAAAAGAATTAAAAACAAAAAATCAAAGTCTCAGTTAGCAGAGAGGAAAAGTGTTACAGATCCGTTAAGGGAAAGAAATGTATTAAGGCACTTTTTTTTAAAGGCAACCCACAGAATTTAAAAAACTTCTTACCCCAAGCTTTTGCTACTGAATTTGCAATTTTATTTATTTTTTTTTTTTGTGGAATAAATATTAAGGCTACAAATTGAGAAATAAGAACTTTTTTTCTTTTCTTTCCAGGATTTGGAAATATAAAGGATACATAATTTGAGTACAAGACCAGGAGAAATAAGGGAACATTTTTTAGGTTTTTTTTACTGTTTTACTTATAACTCTTAGACATTTTGGGGTGGGTTGCATACCAGTGAGTAAACTTGGAGTATTAAATTTTTTACTCAATAGTCTTTTTAATACTATTTTGAAACCCATTGTGCGGTGTTTTAGGGCAGACAAGTGAGAAGAAGGGTACGTATGAGTATTAATGGCAATTGTGCATAATGTTTTGTGCGCGTGTCCTTTTTTTTATTAAACTTTTGCTCTCATTCTCTTTTGGCTTGAAGAAAAGAAGAAAATAAAAACACTTGTATTTGTAAGGGGGTGGCAAAAATATGGTGTCTTGTCACGAAAAATTTGCCAGCAAACAACCCATCACAATTCTTGTTGTTGTTGTTGTTGTTGTTGTTTTTATTTAACAATTTCATACAAACATTTTTGCATAATTTTCAAACAACAATTTCTAGATATTTTAGTAGCAGTTGGACTTCAAGACCGACTGGTACGTTTGACTTTAACAAAGCACCTTTAACGATTAATTACCAAGTAAAAGATTTCGAAACAAAAAACGACGCGTAATAAACCGGGAGCAAAGCCAATATTAATCTTAAGGCGGCAGTAGCGAACACTAAAAAAAAAGAAACTCCAGACTCAAAATACGTCTTAACGCTTGATTTTACGTGTATAGATACCAGATACTACTGAAAAGGGAAAAAAATTAACGCACTCTCGCGTTTTTCTTTTTGTGTTTTCTTTGAAGATTTTCAACTTTTTTTTTTTTTTTAGATAAAAAAAACTTTTAAGAAAGAAGAAATTTTCGTGTACGCAGCCGTCAAATAAATCCTTCAAAATCTATTTGAAATCTTTTGAATTGTTGGACGTTTTGCCTGTATTTTTGTTACTTTTAAGATGGTCTTATAAAGTAAAATAAAAAAAAAGTATGAAATAAAATTTTGAAATAAAAAAAAATCGCAAGAAATAAAGAAAACGCCATCTAACAAATTTAAATATCATTCCTTAACGTGAAGTGAAATGAAAAGGTTGTTTTGACAACTTCTATCTATTTTTTAAGGATAAAGGAACAAAACTTTATAAATTTTTTTAAAGAAAAAATATAAAAAAAATTTTGTTATTTCGAACAAAAAAAAAAAAAAAAAAAAAAATCTCCTTTTAAAACAGGCGTCAAATAAATGGGTGTATTCACGCTTCTAGTGATTTATAATTTATAAAGTGGCCTAAAACTTTTATAAAACACAAAAGAAATTTAAAGGTGCCTGCTAAAAAAAACTTGTTCATTGCAAAACTTATTTTACGTAAATATAAGAAAAAATTAATTAAACAGTTGTTATTAAAAAAAAAAAAAACAAATGAAACCATTTAAATAAGTGAAACAATTTTGGTCTTTGTTAGAGGAACTTAAAGGTATGTAAAGTGTTTCGAAAAACTATTAACTAAAATATTGAATTTTAAAATAATTAGAAACAATTTAAGACAATTACAAAAATATAACCAATTACCAAGAAAAATATTTCAAAAATTAAACAAAATATTTAATTAATTTTTTTTTAACATAAATTTGTTTTTTCAAAAAATTTGTAACAGATAAATAAAAAAAAAAAATTCAATATTGTTTAAACTGAATAAAATGTTTGTTAAATGAAAATTTTAAAATTGAAAACATAAAAACTTACCCCCGTATTCATAAACGACTATTAAATTTAACAAACGTTTATTAAGCAAAATTTTCATAGAAAATATGCTTTGTAAGCCTTAATTAAATTTTAAATATTTTTATAAATAAAGGCATTAATTACTAACAATTTTTAAAGCAATTTTTACTAAAAATGTTGTTAAATTTTTTCATCTTAATAATAAATAAAGTCTTTAAGATAAATGATTTTTTTTTTTTAAATATTATAAAGAAGAAATTAAAATAAATCTTGAATATTTGTAGAAAGTTTAATTTAATTTAAAAAAAATCATTATTGTGGTTATTTTATTGAACTGTTTATGGTTTATTTAAAAATTATAAAAATTTCCGAATTCTATTTATTAAAAAAAATAAAAATTTTTGCTCCTTTTTTTGAAGTATTTTTTTTTTTATTCAAACATTAAATAAATAAAGGCAACTCAACTCCATTTTTTACGTTTTTGAATATTGTTTAACTAAAATTCTTTTCTGATCCAAAAAAAGTACCTTAGCATACAGCTGATTGTTGCTTCGCCCGTACACTTTAAGAGCTTCTCCTGCAAAGCTCACTTTTTCGACTTAGCATGTTTTCGCATTGAGCTGTCGATATATAAAAAATAAAATCAAATGTGCCATTCAGACTAACATATTCGACCCTATTATGTAAGTCGTCGTCGACATTAATTTTAAACTGTTGTCACATCAAGTCGACAACTACATTACTTCGACGTTAATTTGATACTTTATAAGAATGTTACGTCGACTAGTTATCAAAAATTTGACAAAAAAAAAAACAAAAATCCCATCTCCAACTATTTTTTTTTTTTTAATTATTATTTTTGTTTTCATCATTATAGCTATTTTTGCAAACTTTTCCGAGTTTTCGCAATTTTGGCTCTTTGAGGCGTTCATCTTAAATTAAAAATTTTCGCTATTTTATTTATATTTTTCCCTAACTTTTATTTCCTGTCGACTAAAACAAGGACAATTCTACTCGATGTCGACTTAAAAGCGCGTTAGAAAATATCAATTGACTATCAATAATAATCGATTTTTGTCAATAACGACTCAGAAAATACCATTACTGTTCAGGTGTCGTCATATAATTATTTTAAATTTTCATGAAATTTTACAATTTTCCCTTTTTAAATCAATCAAAATTGAATAAAAGAAAAATAACAAATTCAAAATCTTTTTTTTTTTTTTTTTTTAATTTTAGTAAACACATACTTAGTCAAACTTTTGAACTATTTGTACATAATTTTTTTGTATATGCAACACATATAGTAAATCTAAAATAATTTGTCGAGAAAAAAACACTAGAATATCAGTCTCTAACAGTTTATCAAACCTTTAAGCTTTGTTCACAATCAGAGCTTCAATTTCGTTTTTTCTTCTATCTTATTTCTTCCCAAGGTATATCATATATTTTCCTTTAATTTTTCAAACAAAAATGTAACTTAAGATTTTTAAAAAAGTTGAGTCTACTTCTACTTTAGCAACAATTTGTAAGAAATTGTTTATGCCGTTTATAATCACCCCTGTCGTGAATAACAAGTGGAATTTTTGTTCCCATGAAATTTTCATTCCCCTCGAAGGGGAAAAAGCAATCGTGAATCTCATGTGAACAATTTTTCATGCTATCAGTTCCAGTGAATGTAAAAAAGAAGAAAATTAGAAGAAAATTAAAAACCATTGAAATTTTTGTTTGAAAATATACACGTTCATATATATTTTCAAGGAAAGTTAAAATAATAAATCTAAATAATTAGTATTGGAGGGATAGGTTGATAACAACGTTAGTTTTTTGCACTTTTTAAATTTTATGTAGTAAAATATTTTCCAAAATTCTGCCACCACGTCTTTCACAAATCCGGCGGCGATTAACCTGTTGTTTTGCATTTTGTTGACCAATATATCGGTTTGTGCCTTATTAATGGATCTAGCCCTTAATATTCGATTTATAGGAGGAACTACTAACATACACGTTCTATTCCCTAGCAAAAATAAAGTGAGAAAATCTAAGGGAAATGTGAACAAATAACGAGGGAAAAAACTTTTCACCATAAGGGGAATTTATTCCCGTGAACATTTTTCACGTTATTATTCTCCTTTGAATTACATTTTTTTCATGGGAGCTGTTCATGATCGCAAATATGTGAAAAGGGGAAAAATTACGAGGGAAAAATTATTCACGATAGGGGTGAATAATTTTTTTTTAGTTTTGAATGAAAATTTTAACAAAATGTTCCAACAATAATAATAAATACATACGTGATATTGTTCTGGAAAAAATTTGCAAACGGTTTCTTCATTAAAATATGTGTGGTCGCGAAAAAAATTGTTGCTCTGTTACACAAGTGAAAATGTTGGTGCCTATTGTGAACGAAGCTTTAACCTTTAAAATGACCTACTAAAAATAAAACTGTCATTATAATTACATTTAAAAATTCTATGATTCTAATCTCCGAGTTCTGAAATAATTTTCAAACCTTTAAGATTTAAATAAGAATTTAACTGCATGTTGATTTGAAAAAAAAAACTTTTGCTAAACGTGATTTGCTCAATTGAGAATTAAAATGTTGGTCTCAAAACTTTTTCAAACCTAAAGCAAAATATTGAATACAAGACAAAATATTTCAAATGTGTTTTTTCCTTAACTCCACATCAACACACAGGGGAAAAACCTTTTTTAATATGGCCATCTCCAATAAAACGATTTTTAACGAAAATAACTAAACATATTATGGTTAAATTAGTCCTCCATCAAGAAGACTGAGCCATTTTATAGTTGCCTCCAAACATGTTATGGTTAATAAAAAGCATGCAGCTTTTGGAAAAGAGGAAAATACTATTGTTGAGTGGTATATAAATTATTGTCACTGTTAACCATAACAGGCTTAGAGACAACCATAACATGGTTTCTTTAAATTAAAAAATAAAAGAAACCAATTCAACATAATGGCGACATCGCAGCAAATAAGTGATATATCGTCACTCAATTTTACAAATTCGTATCTAACTTGATAAGAAAATTATATATAAAAAAAACTTAAGTATAGTTTTTAAACTACATATAATAATTAAAGTAATGATATACTTTATTTTATAATATATATGATAAACTTTACTTTATTATATATAATATATAAATTAAACTCTGAAATAAATTGCAAGCTTTTATCAATAAGTCTTTTTCAAGCTTGTAGACAATAAAAAAACCAAATATTTGTGGAATAAATCAGAAAATTTACAATTTTTATGGAAGTCGAAATCTAGGGAAATTAAAATCGAACAGGATGTTAAGATTAATTAGTTTTAAAATGGCCTCATACTTTGTGGAACACTTTCCTCTACCTTAGGTAGGTAGGTAGGTATTAAGAAAGGCTGGTGTGAAGTCGACTTCACACCTTCACCCAAAGACCAATATGGTTCATTGTGAACACTTTTTATACGGTCGATAAAATCCTACCTTTAGCTATCGGTAAGTTGTGAAAACGGGCCTTATGTTGCTTTCTGTGAAAGGTATACAAAAAACAACTACAACATGAGATTACATGACAATAATAAGAGTAGGCGTTGTTTTCTTGCTAGTATCACAGCCATTTGTATAACATAAGAACCCAGAATATACAGTGTACACATATACTTTTTAGGGTCTATCGTCAATATTGTAGAAATAACAAACAGAATGACAAACTTATAAAGCGTTAACTAAAACGCCAAAGGTCCTAACTAACAAAACTAAAAAATCGTCTTTTTCATTAAATCTGATGTATTTCATCAACATAAATGTCCACAAACATTTTGGAATCTTTCGACCAACATAAGCGATTTTATTGGCAAAAAATAAATGGCTCTATCTACAAAAGATGATCTTGTAAACGCTATAAAACTTAACCAACAGTTTGTACAATATCCAACACTGTTAATTATCAAAACAACTGGTAGTTTTTCAAAGAAAAACAGAAGAAAAATTAATAATAAACATTGGCTTAATGCAATTTAACATATTAAATAGTATTTTTTTTTCTTTTCTTGTAAAATTTTCGCAATGTTAGATAGGGCCTTTTGCCTTTTTTGGGTTTAACTGCAGTGTATTTTAAACCATCGGTTTTCGATAGTCAAATCACATTTGCAAAATTATACAGTAGAATCCCGATAATTCGTAATTCACAAGGGCCGGCCATTTCTTAGGAATTATAGGGGTTTTCGATTTGGCGGGGTTTCGATTCAACGGGGTTGAAATAAAATAAATATGTACGAATTAACGTGGTTTTTGAATTTTTTTACTAAAACGATAAAAAAAAACATAAAAGACAATTGTTAAAAATAAAATATATAAAAATTATTCATATAAAAAACTGATCTTATGAAAATAAACACACACACACAAGCAAAAACCCACGCAAAAAATAGCTGTAAACAAAAAAACATTCTTTCCATCCCAGCGGGAAAAAGAAGGAGTAGGAAGGCCTTCTAGAAGGCCTCTGTACCCCTTCTTTTGGATGTACAAGGCCTTCTTGCTCCATTCCATACTCATATCTTTTTTACACACGTTGTCATTGCGGAGAAGGCCTTCCACTCTCGCTTCTTCAGCAGGTACATAAGAAGGGTAACAGGTCCAAAAAAAAATTGATTTTGCTTTTGCTTGTGCAAAAAAACAATACAAAAAATGTTACTCCTTTTCTACTCCCTTCTCATAGAAGCGAGTGTGGAAGGTGTATCTTATCTTTTATACGAAAGAGCCGAGGCCTTCTTTAGCAGTTAGATAAGAATAGTAATTGAATCAAAAAATCTTTTAAGCAGGCCTTTAAAAAGGTCTGAAGTAAGAAGGTCTTCTGAGTTTTCCCGCTGGGAAGTTTCTGTTGTTTTTATTACGAATTATAAGTGATAGTTAGAAAATAATTACGGTTTATGAGAGGTAAAGAAGATTTTATTTGAAAAATAAATTACGAATTAGCGAGGGGACCAAAATGTATGAAAATTTTACGAATTAACGAGATTTGTCCAAGGGACCGACAGTTAATTATAAATTATCGGGAATTACGATTGACCGTGGTACGAATTATCGGGATTTGACTGTAGTTGAAATTATCAAAAAAGTGTTGCCGGATATGTAAAGATAACTGTTTGGTAGGAAAACGACCAGATGTCTGTTTGTAGAAATTACGGGCATAAGTCTATTAGAGGAAGGGTTGCAGGTTCGATTCCTGCCAACAGATTCTGGTCTGCTTGACTCAAACGGGCTAATGATTTGCCATACTATTGGTTGGAAAATAAAATTAAAAAAGCTAAAAATATAATAAAATTTTTTAATAATAAGACAATTTACAAAATGATATAATAATATTTTATTAAGTTTGAGTTTTAACTTATTTATCTTAACGTAAATATTAATTGAAATGTCAAACATACCAAATTTTAATAACACACAATCACATGTTTTAATAAAGAAAAAATGATAAAAATTTTTAAAATTTATGCAAAAAATTCTATAACACAAATATTCGTTTTTTTTTTTTTTTTGTTGCAAAAATCCGTTACTTAATTAGCATATTGTTGATTTTTTCTAACTAATCTGACTAACACACAAATGCGAAATACAAAATTCTTGTTAGGCATAATATCCTTAATGAATTCAAATGTTCTCTAATACATTGACAGACACACACATTTAACTCTTGTTAGTTTCTGCCAAAAATCCTTTAATTGGTATATCGAAATTTTGCCTCAAAGCAACAAAACAGAAGACGAAAAACAACAAGAACAATACACGTTTTTGCTGCCTTAGAGTTTGTTTTAAATTTGAAATTGGCAAATAACAAAAACACCAACAACAGCCAACCAAACAAACAAAATAATGACGAAAACAACAACGACACAACGTTAACAAGAACTTGTATTATTAATTGACATTGACGGGAACATGATTTGTAAATAATGCACTTGAATTTGCATAAAATTTGCAAATTTTATGTAAATTAGTTGGATTTAAAAAAAAAAGGAAAAACTAATATGTATATTCATCCATACACACAAGCGCACGTGTACAGCTGCATTAGAAAAAAAAAAAAAACGTTAGAGCGTTAGAACTTTAAATAAAAAAGTAAAAGGTTTTTAAAAAAAAACAAACTCGAACTAGACACACACAGGTACGTGTTTGAAGGGATTTTTTATTTTTGTTTTATAATTTTTTTTAAACTAATTTGCATAAGTTTGCGTTAGTACAAAAAAATGAGAGTGCAGTTTTTTTGCGAGAGGAATATACAAATTTAGTTTTTTTTGTTGGAAGGGGGTAGTTTTTTTTGTGTAAATATTAGAGGAATTTTTTTATTAACACTATAGCATCCATTTTGTAGAATTAAATGGTTTTGAAGGCTTTATTTTTAAAAAATATTTTAAGTTTTATAAATTTTTTGAAAAATTTTAAAGTCCTACTAAAAGCTCTTTTAAAACTGGCTGAAATTGTATCTCGAAAAATAGGTTATGTCGAAAAGTTAGTGTTCATTGAAACCAGTGTTCGAAAATAAACAGAACATTATTTAGCGTTCGCCTCACACACCTAGGAACGATATCTAACTTTTAAGTGCTTGTGTAGACGAAGACAACCGTTAATACCGTTCGTAACTATTTTCAAGAAAGAGCCGAACATTATATAGTGTTCTGTTCTTCGTTAATAGAGCAATTGTAGTGATACTGTAGACAAACATTATATTTTAATGTTCTATAATGTTTCTTTCTTTACATTGATAAAGAAATGAACAAACAAAAATTTTAAGCAATGACCGCAGCACGAACAGCTTGTGTATATGTTTTGTTTCCGTAAAATTATTTTGCTGGCTTTTAGTTTTTTTCGTATGTGTATTTTATTTTTGTAAAAAATGTTTGGTGTTTTTTACCAGCCTAAATGGCGCTACACATTGAAGTTTGTGGTTTAAAAAGAAAACCGAACGGAATTAAATGTTCTTATCTTTTTGTTGAGCAGTATTATTCTATTATTCTTGTGTTCAAAAGATGACAAACACGGAATTTTTTTTTAAGATTTTCTACATAAACACTTTTTACGTGTGTGTTTTCCACAAATCTACCGAACCGAACACTAAGGAGCGGTATTTAGTGCATATTTTCGAACACTGATTTAAACTACTTTTGTGTGCCTCACAAGGTGTCTTGATATTCCGTAGGATATACATATCTTTTGAAAAAATTTAGCAAATATGGTTCTTTAAAAGAGTTAGGACGGAGTCCGCAAAATTTCGAACACAACTCTCAATTGTTATTGCTGGGGTTACAAAGTTGATAAGTGTTTTTTTTTTACATACAGGACACGGCTGTCAAAAAAGTTTAAAAAAGCAAGTATAAGTGCTATATTCGGCTGAGCCGAATCTTTCATACCCTTCACCTTATGTAATGCAGCAACTTAGGCCACGCACCCACTAACACACATTATCAAACAAAATTAAAAAAATAAGATGCGCTCATTTTTTGCTTAAAACGCATTCCTCTACACTAAAAGAATTATGCTTCATTAATCTTATGAATCAATTTTATTGAATTTTTTTTTTCCTTAATCCGATGAAAAATTTCGTTCCGAAAATGAAATTACACAAATTTTACCTTTTTTTATCATTATTTATTTATTGAATCTTCCTATATTAAATATGAACTAACAATAATTAATCAAATCTTATTTTAATACTTTATTTATGTCCTGCCAGTGCCAGACAAAAATATTTTTCATCACAGGTTCTGTTCAGATATATAGGTGTTTATCGCTCATCTTATTGCGCAAGTGCTGCAGTGTCTCTTCTTCTTAAGCGAGTGTGGCCGCCATGATTTAAAATATTTCGAGGTAGTGGACTTTTTAAATATTTTACTGCATTTTGAATGTGGTTATTGGTAAGGCGAAGGTTAATTGTTACTTTAAATACACAAAATTTACGCAACTGATTTACCGATGACGACTTAAGGGCCTATGCTCCTTATAGGATTAGGGGGAATATATACCCGCCAGCCGTCCGAACTTACCCATAAGGTTTGGCAAATCAGTCTATATAATATTTAAGAGATAATGATTAAAACACAGCCACCATGTGTTTCTCAAAGGAGCGTTATGTATAACAAGTCCAGCACATAAGTGGTAGTGGCTACAGGTTTTCGTGGTGCCAGAAAATGATCTCGGGTCATTGGTTATCAAGCTCTTAGAAAGCAAGATCGTGTATTGGCTGCACAAGTAGATGTAACAACAAAAGTTGAATAAGCCATTCTCGAGGTCGTCTTAAAAGCTAAATAATCAGCCTGATTACGGTTTGCGTTGGCGTGAACGCCTGAGTTGTTTTTTGTAGAAGATTAATGAACACAGGTTGTGTGTTGCTTAATGAACACAGGTTGTGTGTAACTTTAATCTACTACAAAAACGACAACCGTAGTCAGGCTGAATATCAGGTTAAACAATTAAATCGCCAAATACCAATTAGAATTCTCTAAAGTTTCATCGATTATCGAAACTTCAGAATGCCAGTTACAACCATTAGATTTTAGTGTTAGAATGTATCACAATAATGCTTAATTCAATTCTGATAAGTTGAAACCTGAATACCCAGAGGCAATTTGTAAATTTTAAAAAAATATAGCTTTCATTTAATATCATGAGATTTTTGTTTAATAGGAGCCCATGGCATGATGATTGGTCTTGACTTTATGTCAAGAAGAAAACTTAAGTTTGTATCTATGTGTCAATAGTCGAGTCCCCAACAGATATTAAGGACGACCAACTTTTCAGGTTTGGAAGAAATGTTGTAATCTTTCCAAACTGAAACAATTGCAGAAAATAACCTTTGAATTTAGTTATAAAATCTTTTGCATTCAAGTGTAGTATTCCTAGTGTTAATATTAAACAATTTTGCAATACTATAACTCAACTCATTAACATATTTTGGAGAAAAAAAAGGAAATATGTCCTTAAAAAAGTAAAAGTTATCTTGTACAAAACCAGAGGCATCCTAGATCCTTTTTTACAAAACTCATTTTACACACACATGCATATCATTTAGATAAATATATGTTTATGGGATTCTCTGTGTTAATAATTATCTCTACACTCATCGTACAATTACAACAAAAACAACATCTGTTTCCTGCTTCCGTGTTTAAAACTACACAGTGAATCACAAAAGTACAAAAAAAAAACAACACAACTAAATTAAAAAGTTCAATGTTCTTTCCATTTAATTTTTTATGTTTTTTTTTTATTCATCAGTTGTTGCCTTATTACAATTGTCTGTCTGGTGTTGAAAAAAGTCTGGTCTTTCCTCATGTTAATGATGACGTTGATGCTGCTACTTTTGCTAAGCAGAATGAGTTAAACTTTGCAGCATCAAGGGTATTTTTTGTGTGTCTGACTGTAAGTGTTGGCTCTTTATGTACTTCCTAACCTAAATTAAAATTATGTTAATGAATGAAACATTTTTTTTTTTATTTTTTTGCCAAAAGATTACTCACAAATACTGAAAGTGAAGCGGCAGCATCCTCTCTGCCGCAACATCATCATCCTCATTCTCAACGTTGTTTCGTCATTCATTTTGAACATCATCATCGTCATTATCATTTGTATTTTAATTTCATTTTATCTTTTTCGTTGTTCTCTGTTATTTTATTTTATAATTTTTGGTGGTTTATTTTAAAATATTTCTTTTATTCTTGTTCATTTTATATTTTGGTCGGCAAAAATGTAAATCACGGCCAAGGCCATTTTTGAATGGCAGGGAATAAAGTGAAATTTGGTTTGAATGTTGTTGGAGAAAAGAATAAATGAATGAGAATCATCTGTTGGCGTTGCTAAGGATAATTAGTATGCTTTTTGTTGTATATTTTTTTTTTCATTTTATTTTAATGTTTTTGCTGGTTGGTTTTTTGTTGTTATTGTTATTTTTTAACCACGACCAGGGTTAACATTTTATGACTAGACGACTTGTGAAAGGTGAAACAACGAAATGTGAAGCAACAAATTTTATTTAAATTGAAAACTTATTTTTATTTATTGATAATGAAATCCAAAGAATTCCTCGTCAATTAATTGACAAACATAAATGTAATTACTAGGGTATTCATTCGGTTAACCGTCAATCGGTTAACCGCTTAATTACTACCCGATTAACTGATCGGTTAATTTCAAATTGGCTTTTTTCGATTAACGATTAAACCGGTTAATTTCAGTCGATTAACCGATTAACCGATGTAATAAGATTTTTAATTTTTTGTAGTATTATAACATATTTTTTCGTGTTTTTAATTTTTTGTTTCGTCTCATATACAAAAGGTATGTGTTTAGAAAATTTTTTTTCTTACAAACAAAGGTGTTCAGTGATCTTCATTTCAACCCATTTTCCGCCGACCGATTTCAATGTTCAATCAACAGGAATGTGGCGAAAAATGGGTTAAATGTTTGATTGCCAACACCTTTTTCTTGTTTTACGTACTTTTTATATGTACATATGTGTTTAGTTATTTGTTTCTTCTCATACCTTCTCATATCAGTCTTTTAACAAAATTAACCGAAACAATTAGAAGTGTTAAACATTTTGAAAAATTAAAACCGGACTCTAAGGGCATAACGGAATATTTTATATGTTTAGAGAAATCCTTAAAAAGGACTGGGAAATTAGATATTCATCTACGATAAGTGAAAGAATTTTTTCTAAGCCAAGTTTTGTCAAAACAAAAGAAAAGAATCGCTTAACTGCTAAACATTTAAACCAAATTAATTTTTTAAAAGATTTTTTTATAAGATCTCCTTTAACTTTTGAAATAAATAATAAAATTATCTCAGTCTATTTTTTTATAAATACATATTTGGGGGATTCACAAGGCAGTCATAAAGTTGTAAAGTCTTTAAATAATTACTAGAAATATATATATCGTAGGATTAATATGCAAACCGGATAAATTGACTTTTTATGCAAATTGAGATTTTGGTGCCATGTGGTAGAGAAAGATACGCCTCGTCGACCAGCATGTAGTTTTCCTTCTACTTAAGTCTTGAAGTGTGTAAAACTAATTGTATTTTTAATTTTTTATTAAGCTGCAAATAGAAAAAATAAAAAGTTTTTTGTCTCTCCTGTAAAATGTGTTTGAAGGAAGTTAGCAGGTTTGCATATTAAGCCGACGATATGACTGTTGTGGGCTACCGCTTATAATTTATATTTCTACTGTGCAGTTATGACGAATCAATGAGCACAGCATTAAAATTTTTGGCCCTCAATTTGTAAAACACAAACGCAATGCCAAAAATTATATTGAAAGCAAAAACAAAATCGAAAATATTTCATAATTTATTGTTTTTTTCTATAGAAATGCATATTGCATTTTTAAATTTTAAACGCTGCATATCTTGTGGCGTTGATAATTTTAAAACGCAATATGTATTTCTGTAGAAAGCAAAAACAAAATATTGACAAATTTTTGACATTGTTTTTGCTTTCAATGTTATTTTTGCCACTGCGTTGCGTTTTACAAATTTAGGGCCTATATTTTGTTTGAAACACAACAATATTTATTTAAAGCAATTGTAAAATATTATTTAGGACATTATGACGATATGACTTGATAGCACACCTTGTGAAACCCCCAATTATGTATTAATTGAAAAATTAATTAATTTATAAAAAAAACTTTATTAATCGGTTAACCGATCAAAAACAAAATTAACCGATTATTGACAGATTTAACCAAAACCTCGGTTACTTAATCGAGCGATTAACCGATTAAAGCAAAAGGTCGATTAAATGAACACCCTAGTAATTACTCCGTCCGCAGACAGAACACTTAAAATTTTCTTCAAACAATTTCAGGTTGTTCGGAATTTATAAAAGATAAGTTGCAAAACCATTGCATCTGAAATATTTTTAGTAATCATCAAAGTAATTTAAAATTGTAGTGGGGAATGTAAGAGGGAGTTTACACGGTGTCTTTTCAGACATGTCTAACAAACACGTCTGTTTTGTTTGTAGGCGATCGGGGTAGAGAAGAAAGAGGGGTTGCCAAACAGACACGAAATGAGCTCTCATGTTTGTTTATATGAATTTTCATGTTTTCAATTTGTATGTATATGTAAATTAGACTATTAGATATGAAAACAGACATGTTTGGAAAGACATCGTGAAAAGACAAAAGGTTTTTGGTAGCATGTTCAAAAGAGAATGTCAAAAACAGACATGTCTGGAAAGACACCGTGTAAATGTCCCCTAAGAAAAGATAAACTCACTGTTTATTGTTGGTATTTTTTTTGTTCATGCTTTGATATCGTTGCAAATAGGACTTTTTGAGTGTTTGTAATTCTCATTCACTCTGCAGTTTTATTTGCTAATATCTTTGGCTTTTAAAAATTTTTTTAGGATAATGTTTCCTGACGATCTGGCCTAAGCAACCAATGAAATGCGCATAGAAACAAGCTTGTACCCCAACAATAAATTTCAGTGTTTTTATCAAGAACAAAAAAAATGGGAATTAAGCACGACAAACAAAATCTTATTTTTAGTAATCTTTACAATGTTTTTATTTTTAGTAATCTTCACAATGTTTTAATAGTTTAAGAATTTTGGGCAACTTAAAATAAAATTCCAATTTTTAGTAATCTTTACAATGTTTTAAGAGTTTAAGAAATTTGGGAGACTTAAAATGGCATTCCAATTAGATCGTAACCAAACAGGCAATATTCGCCAAACACAATTTCAAATGTTCTTTTAATAAATCAAAACTAAATTATCATAAGGGACCTCGAAAGCTCAAAATATTTCAGTCAGTAGAAAAGAACTTAGGTTTTTAAAATACTCTGACGCTGCCAGCATTTTATTATGTACAATTTGAGTGTTGTGTTCCTTCGAGAATAAGAGCTTTTTTGAAAATTGCTAAGTTCAGATCTCTATGAAAATTTCGATGAGTTAATTTGTATTTGTGAATGTTGAAGGCATGATGGGACTTATAACAAAATACCCCCAAGGGTAATATAAGATTATAGATTCGTTTGATAATGGAAATGGGTCACTTGCTTTTTTTTAGAATAAAATTTGTGGTATAAGATTAGTGTTACACGATACATGCAAAAATGTATTAAATGAAATAATATTTTAATCATATCAGGCTTATCAGATACCTTAAATGAAACCAAATCAATCGGTTTAAAATTTCAACTTGGCGCGTTTCTTATTCCGGAATAAAGGCTCAGTTAGGCGAACGTTGCTGTACCCGTAATGTACCGCACCGTACTGTAAGCACGTTAGTGCACTTATAGAACGTTTAAAAACGTGTCATATGTTTTTCCCATACATAAACAAAAAACAATAGTATACATAAAACAATACACACAGTGGTGGGAATCAAAAATGTTTAAATGGTGACCGGTATGCAGAAAAAGTACCAAATGATTTAAATGGTATTAAAACAGTATTTTGTGTATGTATAAAACGTTCATAACTTAATATTTATAATATAGATTTACAATAAACAAATTTCTATTTCAGCATATATACATATTTTTAGCAAACATATTGTAAATGTGCATACACCAAACAAGGTTTTGATACCATTTAAAGCCTTTTATATATTTCACATTTCCATTGTATGTGCATAAGCATTTGTTTATTTTATACATCTCAACCTATGTATATATGTATGTATATTTGGAAATATGTTGTATTGTAAGTTGTTTTGTCGCAATTCCATAGCTATACTGAAAAAAGTACCAAAAAAAAAGAGCGAAAATACCCGCATTCAATGTAACAAACAAGCCGCCCATCACTGTTTTACAAATGTCACGTAAAAACGGTATGAAATTCTATTTTATACAGAATGGTACGTTGCAACTAGGGTACATTACATTTCGGTAAGCTTTTCTATTGGTTTGCATATAACAAAAAGCGAACAGCTGATTGATACGGTACAGCAACGTTCGCATAACTGAGCCTTAACGGCGCACATATTATACGTAATGTGTTGAAATTTGTTACAATTATTTGTTTTATACTTAGGGTTAATAAATCAGAGCAAGGTTAACTCTCTTTTTGGTTTAAAATATGGTTAAACCAACAAATATATAAATCAGTAAACATATAAACCAGCTTCAAACGCATAAAATTGGGCGTTTAAACAACCAATACACCCCATATAATTTTAACAACTTTTATCGTAGTTCTGCCTGTTATATTTTAAACTACATATAATACATGGGACACTGCTTTACAGATGTTGAGTTTAATATACATATAATTTTGAGTATAGTTCAACTTAACCAGCGTTTAAACATTCACTGATTTATAAGCCATTAGAAAGATTAATAATGGGTCAAATCTTAGCATCTTGGTTATCAACACAAATCGTCCAACATAATGTGGGCGGGATTAGAGAGGTGGGCGTGTTACTAATTAGATTTTTGAAACCTTAATAACGGTATCTATATAACTTTCCGATCTTATCCCATCATGGTAAATGTATAAAAGATACGGCATGGCCGGGTGTCCACGGAAAGAAGTTCATTATCTAAAGCAGTGTTCGAAAATAAACTGTACCTTATTTAGCGTTCGGCTCACACACCCACGAACGATATCATTTTTTTAAGTGATTGTGTAGACAAACACACCCCTTAATACCGTTCGTAACTATTTTCAAGAAAGAATCGAACATTATATAATGTTCTGTTCTTCGTAACAAAACAGAACAATTGTAGTGATACTGTAGACAATCATTATATTTTAATGTTCTATAATGTTTCTTTTTTTACATTGATAAAGAAATGAACAAACAAAAAATTTCAGCAACGACCGCAGCACGGAACAGCTTGTGTGTGTATTGTGTATATGTTTTGTTTGTGTAAAATTATTTTGCTGGCTTTTTGTTTTTTTTTCGTATCTATATTTTATTTTTGTAAAAAATAATTGGTTCTATTTTACCAGCCAAAATCGACGAACATTTATTTGCCGAACCGAACACAATGAAGTTTGTGGATTTAAAAAAACAAAACCGAACGGAATTAAATGTTCTCATCTTTTGTTGAGTTGGATAAAAACAGAATTATTTTTGTGTTCGAAAGATGACAAACAGGGAAACGTTATTTTTTTAAGATTTTCAGCACAAACACTATTAGCGTTTGTGTTTTGCACAAATTTACCGAACCGACACTAAGGAGCGGTATTTAATGTTTATTTTCGAACACTGGTTCTAGCCATATTTTCTGGTTAGTTTATTGTTGGTTTTTGTAACAAAATCATAATTGATACGTTACTGCCTTTTCAATAACGTTTTTGGTTTATTTTTATAAACCTCTTAATTGCAACACAATGAAAAATACTTGTTCCGTTTAAAACTTCTATTTCCACTTCGTCACTTTCACAGCATTTATTTACAGCTTTTAGAAACTAATTCATAGCTTACTTTTGTGTTTTGCACACTTTAATCTTTGCACAAATACTGCTTCGCAATGCCGACTGGTTGTGTATTTATACTCTATCCCAAGTTTCGAACAATTAAACTTTACAGCTCATAATTGATTATGTTTTTAAAGATTATGCATTAACACTGCATTAGCATTAGCACTACAGACATTAAAATTGTGCCTTTATCTAATATTGAAGCCGTATTTTAATTAAATGGATATTTTAATATTAGATTTGTATCTAGACTATTCTGTACAGTGATTTTAACACTAGAATCACAGTAACAAATTATACTAATAAGATTACTAAAAAATACAAAATAACTTATAAATGCAACTTATTCTTAACTTACTTTCTTTACAACGTGTGTATTTTTTTTATGGGGGCTGTGTCGCATTTGGGTTCATAACTCTTTTTCTACTAAGCCGATTGTGCAAGATTTTAATCCCAAAATGCTGGACGAAACCTCACGGTTCACGCTCACAAGCACTCTCTTGATTGGTGAGTCCTATCGTTTCTCTTTTCCTTATGAAGGCGGAGCCACAATCATTTTAAATGTATCGAGCTAGTGGATTTGGATGTTATTTAAGCCTTTCTTAATATTTTATGGAATACTTTGTGATCGTAGTTTTACTGATGGCACGATGAGGCCTTTGTGAATAATCAAATTTCTTACATACCAAGAAGCGAATGGGATGATTGGCAGTGTCCCAAAACTGAATACCATATCACCAGCTTGGCTTTAAGATAGTGTTCTAATGTAAGAGTTTAAGATACAGACTAAGGCCCGTTTTCACGACTTACCTATAAAGTTCGAAATAGTAAACGGTACCTTTAGCACTAGTGAGGAATAATGTTACCTTCAACTATTTTTCGTTTTCACAACTGTATAAAATAAACTTAACATTTTAGAAAATGTGGCAATACTAAAGAAAATACCGATTATTTTTGCCAAAATAAAAATACAAACTGGCAACTACGTACTTTTTTTCCATTTACAAAATATACGAATAATTGGAGTTGCCATATATAAAAAATATGTGAATATAATATGGCAATCTCAAATCTAAACCTTACGACAAAAGTTAAAGGTAGAACGTTCCTCTCTTTAGCTTATCCTTCACTTTTAGATTAAAGGGAACTTGTGATAATTAAAAGCTCATTATCTGTTCGATAACTTCCTACATTTAGCTATCGTTAAGTCGTGAAAACGGGCCTAAGGGCAGAATTTCTTTCAATGAGCCATTTTTATTTTTTGAATTTGAATTAGATTCAATTGTGTTTATTTTACCTCTTTATAACATTTCTATTTAAAAACGTTAATCAAGATGTAGACCGACATATTTTACATTCGAATGTTGAAGTGTTTTTTGATTATTAATTTTAATTTGACACCAAAATTGTTATTTTCTTTGGAGTGCTTCGAGTTTTATCGTATTTTTAACGGAAGAACATTGCTAAATCGACTTAGAATTACTCAAGGACCTAGAATAACTTTATAGGGTCTAAGATGAATATTAAAAAAGTTTCACACGGAATGACAAACTTGGCATACCCTCATTCACCACTTGTGGTGGAGGGTACAAAAATTACAGACAAATAATCGGATGTATCAAACTTAAACTAAGGGTGTGATTTGAAATCAGTTTTCCCTATACACATATTTTTAAGGGGGTGAGTTTTTACTTGTTTTGCAAAGAAAAAAACAAATATTTCGCAAATATTTCTTATGTACAAAAAACACACACATCCATACACGGAATGTATATGTGTTTGTTCTTTCTTTAGCTATTCTATTTTATGTATGAAAAAACTACACAAATATTTTCCATTTTTTTCATAAAATTTTCTTCGGGTTTTGTTGTTTTTATTTTTCGTCTTTTAACTCTTATGCTTGTTATTGTGCTAAGAAACACAACCATTTTGTTTGTTGGAAAATTTAATTCCTTTCATACGTGATTATTGTTTCTGAACGAATGTGTTTTGTTAGACAGGTACCTAGAAATATTTTGTACTATTTTTTTTGGTATATTTATTCTTATTTTAGGGGTTTTGCTTAAAGGACATAATGTAGAGAAATAGAAAATCCATTTTATTTCTTTTGTCAATGTTTATCCAATCAGTGTTTGATTTTTCGAGTTGAAAGCAGGATAAGCAATATGAAGAGAGCAGAGTGAACAGTTTTGACGTAGCAAGGTATATTTAATAGTTTATATAATTAAATTCTACCCGCTGCCTAAAATCTGATCTAAAAATAGCGTAATTTTTCAGTTTTATAGAAGTAACCTATTTTTCTCTTCCATAAATTGGAAACATTGTCTGTTTATAATTCCTTGTTAAGCTAATACGGCCTATAATCTTTTATGTAATTAAAAACACAATTTTAATACATTTTTTCCCGACGTTTCGTCGATTTTTTGTCGGCTTCTTCTGGGGTTGTATTTTTTTATATATTATTACATTAAAAAACAAACTTTAAAACCGAAAATTTTACATTTAACATATATAATACAAAAAACATAAAACATGGAATTATTTTTAAAACACATAATATTTAAAAATTGTATCACAGTTTATTTGATGGCTACTCTATTTTTTTATCAGAATACCAAGCGGGCCAAATTTTTAATCTCAAAACATCAAAATTAAAACTTTTATTTGAATTTATTAATTTTTATTTTTTTATTATTTATTTTTATTGTTTATTTATTTAGAACATATTAAAATGAAAGTCTTAAGCTTTTTTCTTCAAAACTATTTAGTTTAAAGTTTTATTCATACTCCCATCCCAGGTGGGCCAACTTTGCACAATATAGCAATGTTTGTTAAAGTCAAACCGAGAAAAAAAACATAATCATTGAAGTGGCATGTTTATTTGCAATTTGGTATGTGTCTAAAAAAGGAATCTACATAAAGAAACTGAAAAAACTAGACATTTTTTTAGAAAAAAAAAAAACATTTTATGTCAGGTAAACATCAAACCAAATTACAAATATTTTTCTATCTTCAATAGATTTCGGTTATCCACAGTATATTTGCCAATATTACAAAAATGTTTGTCTCAATAATAAGAAAAAAAATAATAAAAGTTGTATTTTGAATGCTTCAATGCAACCCAAGAACTTCAAATGCATTTTCGTTAAAGAAACGAAGAAAGGAAAAAATAAATGTGATGTAAATTTTAATACACAGCAAGCAGTAACAAGACTTTGTTTAGAATAAAAATAAATATTTGATTTTGATGGTGGCATTATTTGTATTAAGGATTTATAAGCCAAGAAAAAAAAAACCAAAACGAAACGAAACGAATGCCTTAACATGCTTCAATAACTATTTGATAAAATTGTAAAAGGATTTTCAAGAATTCAAACAAAATGATTAAAATACAACAACAATTTTTGAACCAAAACTTTGAAGTGGAAAATAGAAAAACTGTTTTAAAAAGAATTAATAATATTGATTGAAGTCTTCAGAGGGAAAACAAAACTTTTACTTGAGAAAAAAAAACGAACAAATATTTTAAAAAGAATTAAAAATATTGATTCAAGTATTAGATGAAAAAGGAAACTTTTAAGGTGGATTCATCCATGCGTTCCGAACAATATTTTTGCCCGGAGCATAATTTTTTTTTACTGAGAAAATTTTCGAAAAATTTGTCCGGAAAAACAAAGCTACCACATAGTTTACAGATGTAAACAATTTTAAAAAAGCAGCACAACTAGCAAACCACTTATTTTGAATTGTTTACTAATTCTAAAAGCGTGTTAAAGAAAATGGACGAAAAAAGGAAAATAATTTTATTATTTTTTTTTTTATTTAATTATTTAGCAAGCAACAATCAATTCAACTTTTATGCACAAATTAAAAAAAGTGGCAACTCAGTTTATTTTGATCTGAGCAAAAATTAATATTTAACCAATTCAAGAAAAACTTGCCGAACAAAATAATTTCTCTCTCCCTCTCATGAAGTAAGACGTCAAACTCAATATAAAGATAAAATAAAAATAAAATAAAAATAGAGCTTTACTTTAAAAATTTTTAAAAGTTTCAAAGTTTAACAAGCTGTGCAATTCGTTTTCTATTAATTTTGCTCTAACGCCCCTTTTTCCTTTTGACTTTTCGAAACCTCCCTTCTTTTTCTTTAACCACATAAATACTTACTTGTTAGAAACTCTGCCAAGTTTTATTTCTGAAGCAGAAACGAAAAATGTGTTTAAATATTTTTTGCGTGTGATAATTATGCAAATTTTCTTTAAACATACATAAATATTTATTTTTTATTGATTATTTTTTCATCCCAACAAAAAGTGTTTTGATTGCGTCACAATTTTCCCAAAAAATCTAACGATGGCATTAATCACTGAAAGACATCCAAAGCTAAGAGAAGCCGAACGCTATTGTTTAGTTTATTCTCACTACACGATCGCCATCAAGACAAACAACTTAAGATTCTTCAATCTGGCAAGGTCAATGTAAAGTGTAGATTTTGGGCTGGCGGCGTCATTGGTCCATACTTCTTTGAGCACGATTTTGGCAAGGTCGATGTCAATAGGTCGATGATTACCATGTTCTTTCGAACTGAATGGGATGATATTAAGGCATTCAATTAATCGAGGTTTTGTATTAATCGATTAGTCGCGCGAATAAATATTCGAGGTAAAAATTTAATCGAACAATTTAATATTATTCGGTTAATTGAAAAATTTTAATTTTGTCTAGTCTCGAAGTTTAAAAATACCAAAAATTATGTTTTTTATCATAAAAATTTTATTAAAAAAGTAACAACAATTTTACAAAAAGTACTTCATGTAATAAAAGAGGAAACGTTTTTAATACAAATAGCATCAAGATTTAATCAAAATTTTATTTGTAGTCTTCCATTATACCACTCTTCTTGGTTATTTTTTAAATTTTCAAAAAGAAAACATCTTCATCTGTTTAATTGTAGAAAAAGTCTGTACTAAATATTCCCAAACTCTTTGGTTTCAGTCTTTGTACTTTATTTTTTTAAATTGTTACTCGAAGGAAATGTTTCTGAGTTAAGTAACAATAAAAGGGTATTAAAAACGTTCCGGGTTGTTTTTTTTTTTTGCATAAAAGAAAAAAAACTAATACTGCAAAAAACAAATATTCGATTAATCGATTAATTGACATTAATTATTCGGCAATCGAAAATAAGGGGAATGTAAAAAAAGATAAACTCACTGTTTATTGTTGGTGTTTTGTTTAAGCTTTGATATTTTTACAATTAAGACTTTGAGTGTTTATAATTCTTATTCGCTTTAAGTTTTTATTTGTATCATATTTTAAGCTTTTCTAAAATCTTTGGAAAAGGTTCCCTGATGATCTGGCCTAAGCAATAAGCGCAATGTGCATAGAAGCTAGCTTTCCCTCAACAATAAATTTCAGTGTATTTATCAAATATGAAAAATTAGGAATTTAGCACGTCATACGGAAATCTAATTAATAATAAATTTTGTATTCCCAAAAATAATTTTGAAAATAAGCAATTTTAAATTATTCGAACAGTTAAACGTCCAACTTTATTCGATTTATCGAACAACGGTTAAGTAAACATATTGCAGCTTTTGATCAAATTCTGGTAAAATTTGACCATGTTATGGTTAATTAAAATTTTGGATAATTGTAGTCATGTTTAACCATAATATGGCTACCTACAAACATTATTATTGTTAAAATCCAACAACAGTATGTTGCTCTTAGAATATGGTTACCTCCAACAATATTTTCTGCGTGCTTGAGTCATGAAAAATTAAAAGGTTGGTCTAGATTCTAGACTCTAGAACCAACATTTGTATATGTTACGCACTTCAGCAGAAACGCATAATACAATAAATAGTAGAGATAGTGGGGAGTAAAAATGTATATATGGGGTTTAAGATCTAACTTTCACCTTTCTGCTGTCGGTTAAATTTAGAACTTCTAAGTTATATTCCTTGGAATTGCACATTTGACTAAAATTTAATAACCAACCAGGGGAATGATTCTGGCAGTTGTGATCGAATACTTTCTCGATTCGAAAGCAATTTAATATCTAATTATTTCAGTCAATATTGAACGAATCGGAATTATTATTTCAGTGTTGTAAAGCATAAATTTGAGTTTCACAATACTGAACAAATAATTTCGATTCGTTCAGTCTCGGCTGAAAGAATAAGAAATAAAATTGCTTTCGAATCGATAAAGTACTCGATCACGACTGCCAGAATTAGTCCCCGGGTTTTGGACCAATTTGTGTGGGGACTACCATCAACCCAGCTTGCCAATTTAGTCTTATATATAAGTGACTTTTCCAAATTGCGTTTGAAAGCTTTCCTGGATCCATCTGAATCGACCACTTTTTCTTAAACTATGAAATGTGCCGATTTGGAATCAAATTAATGAGAATAAATGGCCAAATTCTCCAATTTCTGTATTTTAAAAACCGTTTTTCAAGTCAGACAAAAATAAAATTATATCTGTGGCATTTGGATAAAACATCTTTAGTCGAGATAAAATAGCAAAAATGTTATTAAGAAAAACTTGATGAAAAAATCATTTTTATTAAGTAATAAAAAAAAACCAAAATTAAAGAAAAATTTTGTTGATGATCCAAAATAATAAAAATGTAAACAACATTTTTTTTGTTTTTTTAAATTTGACTTAAGATGTTTTGTCAAAATGCCACAGATATGACAAACTATATTTAAATATGAATTTATATTTAAATAAATTTTGTGAAAATAGCCATGTGTTAAAGCCCGTTTATATTGCAACAAAAACGTATATATGATTTGAAATCTTTTTCATAATCTATTGCGTTTACATTGTACTTTTTGGCATTAGCGAAATTTTGTTTCAATAACAGAAATAGCTGACTAGAACTTTTTCGTGTAAGACAAACATACATTCAAAGAAATAGGCATTTAAAAATTTGCATTAACTTTTATTTATATTAACTTCATTTATTTTATCAATGTTGTTTATCTGTTTAATTTTTTTACTATTTTCTTGAAATTTTTGTATTCTTTTAACAATTCGCCATATTTGTTTTTGTATTGTTTTTTATTTAAACGTACTTTTTTACTAGAACAGGAAAGTATTTTTTAGAACTATATGAGAAATAACCATAGTTGCATCAGTAAGTATGTGCTACTAGATTTTGAGTAGATTTCGTCCAAGTCTAGTCACGAAGTATACAGACATATTTTGTTTTGTATGGAAAATCTAGTAAAAAACTACTAGATTTTGCTCAAAATCTCGTAAGTACTAGATTTCGTTGCAGTGTAAATGGGCTACTATACTATACCAAATTGATAAAATCATTACATTTGTCTTTGTGTTTTATTTTGGTTCGAAAAGCTATTAAGAATTGCCTTAAATACAAAATTTAGAAAACTTTATTAATCTGAATAGTTTTTTACCCTCCACCACTAGTGGTAATTGAGGGTATACTAAGTTTGTCAGTCCTATTCACCTCAGACTCCATAAAGTATTTATATTCTTAAGCTTCGTACTTACATACGGTGGTCAGATCTTACAATGTTGTCATTAAAATTGCCTAAAAATGTCTTGCAACTGTATGAACAATGCATTGTGACAACATTGTAAGATCTGACCATCGTCTGTACGAAGCTTTAGTACTTGTGTAATTCAAAGTGGATTTAGTCATGTGCCTCTGTCTGTCTGTTTGTTGAAAACACGTTTACTTTCGAACAACTTAAAAGAAACGAACAATATTGGTGTAAATTTTTTTTTTTAGTTTCATTTAAAGTTTCGGATTGCAATCCAGCAAAATTGGATCAGTAGGAGAAGAGTTATGAATCCAAATGGGGAATATCCAAACTAAAATAACTTAAAATTTAGTTACAAAAACTAACATAAATGGTTACATCGGTTATTTAGCATAGGCCACATTAAAGGTCTACACTCAAAAACGCTTTATTACGCCTAAAACCGTAACGAATAATGCTATTGTAATAGAATTTGGTCCGTCATAGTTTTATAAAACTTAAAATCACACTTTAGAATTTTGTGAAGATTGGTTCACAATTTACCATACGCCCCCATATAAAGACCACTCTCGGGCGTAAAAATTTATAGATCCCAAAATCTTCTAACGGTCGGTGGAGGGAATCAAAGTTTCGGCACAGCCGTATATGACATTCTTACTTGTTTTTCTTAAGTCATTTCTTAATACATAAACATAAAGTTTTATTAATATTCAAGTCAAGATTGTGTAAGAAGTTAAGTCAAATTTCTCTAAAACTACAGTTTTTTCATTTCAGACATCACCTCGAATTATGGCTCCTTAATGTATTTTTTAATGGATAGCTTAAAAACCAGGTAAGATTCTACTTTCATTATCGACTTATATACACGTATTTATTTCTACATCTATCTATTCTATATATATAAAAGAAAGTGGCGTTAGTTACTACGTCTATAACTTAAGAACGGCTGGACCGATTTCGATGATTCGTACCAATTCGGAATGGTCTCCGACCAAGTAAGAAGAATAGCAAATTGAAAATTACTCAGTATGAATTAAATCGTAAACTCTGCATTTGACGATGTGATGCTCCCGCTAGGTGGCGCTGTTGTCGTGATATTTAAATTTTTTTTATTGATGGTTGATAGCGATGGGGTAAAGTTATTAACAAAATTCTCCGGTATTTCCGTTTTTATTTTTATTTAGAAAATCCCGAGCAGCGCCGGGACCAAGCAGCTAGTTAAAAATAATTTTAAATTCAATTTTAGTAGACATTGCGTATTTTGCAATGAGTTTTTTTTAAATTTTTTAAAGCTTTTAGGAAAATGTATTTTAAAACAGTTGGGAATTTTGTTGAACATTTATTGTTCATAATTATCTGAGGAATACTCATGAGCACAGTGATGCCAACTTAGCCCTTTTCGGACTAGATTTAGTCCTTTTTTTAAGTTCCTAAACGCGAAAAAATTGCTTAGCCCTTAACTAAAAAACGGGCAAATTAAGACATTTTTATTATTTATTTCGGTTTTTGTAGCCAGTTTTTACTTTTGGTTCGTTACAATTACATTTTTTGTTCTTCTAGCAATATTGAATTTTAAAAACTGTTTGCGCTCTTTTTAAAATAATGCCGCGATAAAGCACTAAAAACATAATTTTTTTTTAATTTGGCCAATTCTATCCCGTTTTTCAAATGTCTTTACGCATTTAGTGTCCCAAGAGTTGGCATCACTGCATGAGCAGGTTGTTGGTTATTTATTAATTTATTTATGCATTTCGTTAAGGAGAACGGGGAGACAAACGAAAATAATGAGTTTTGCAGGCAGCAAAACGAGACAATTCATCAGTAAGGCACATTTTAAATGCAAGAAGAATGACAGTTGTTGTGGAAAGGTTGTGGAAGGAGAAATTTCAAATGATTTAGAAAGATTTAAATTTAAGAAATATAATAAAATATACTACAAAATTTTCAAACAGTGATAAAGTAGAAGAAAGTTTGATGTTTCTTTTAAGTAATTGAAAAAATATCACAAGAGGTCGTAGCTTTAAAACACTTTTAGTGCCCACTTTATTAAAAGCGTAAAGCTTTTTAAGCAATTTTCTGAAAATTGTACTTTTCTATTTACAATTATTGTAAATTTTAAATTTGTTAATGAATATTCCTTGAGATTAATAAATAATTTAATAAAAATAAATTAAATAGGCTTTTTACACTGGTTAACATCTAACATATATGAACCATCAAAGATGTAGAAAATGTGAAACACTCGTTTACATTGCTCACATCTACCATCAAACAAAAATGACACTATTTTTGAAAAAAAAATTTTTTTTTTAATAAAAAATGATTTTTTCTACAAAGGTGCCAAAATTAAAAAAAAAAACAGAAAAATTTATTTGAAAATCAATTTGTTTAAATATATAAAAATACCTAACAAAAAAACATTGCAATAAAAGAGAAAACTTGACAAATGGTAACGCTGCTTTCAAAACCAATTTTTTTTTGCCCGTGATGCCACAATAATAATAGAACTTATTGCCACTTTTCTAGTGATGACACTAAAATAATCAAAAGATGTAGAATGGAATAAAATGAGATAGGAACACCTTTAAGGATATTGAAAGATGTTATTTTTAAGTCCTATGGATTTTTATGGAAATATGTTAACATCTTCGCAAATTGTGGCAACTTGATGGTAAATGTTAGATGTTGATCAGTGTAAAAATGCTATAACATAAATAGTAAAAAACTATAATTAGTATTGTGGTTATTTTGTTGAACTATTTATGGGTTTTAATCCAAATTTTTAATAATTTGAACAAGGCTTAAGTTCATCAAATTTAATTTTCATTAAATTATTTTTATGAAGAAAGAAATTTTACGACATGAAAATTAATTAAAATTGTAAAACGGCAAATCCATCCGAGGAGATCGAGTGGTTGCGATCGAAACATGTCATGGTAGCCTGCCGGACAGGGTTCGAGCCCCGGCCACGGTCAAGAATGAAAGATTATCAATAACAAATGTAATTAATTTTCATGTTGTAAAATTACTTTCTTCATAAAAATAATTTAATGAAAATTAAATTTGATGAACTTAAGCCTTATTAAAAATATTAAAAATTTGGAGTAAAAAACTCTATTTAAACTTAAAGCATTAATTTGCTGATCATAACCATAGAAACATTTCAATGATGCTTGAAAATTCACAACACACCTTCATTTTATTCTCTTGAATTAATTTAATGTATAGCCGCCTTTTTCACCAGTATTTGCAGTCTCTTTGGTATACTTGATATTAATTTTTGGCAGGTTTCTGCTGTTATGACTTCTTATATTTTCCCACAAATTGTACTTATTTCTTAAGTTTCATTGCTTAGTTTCTTATTAAGTTTGTCTCAAAGGTTCTGGTGTTTTGCAAGGCCAGCTAAAAGATTTACATTGTTCCCCCTGAATTAATTCTTGAATACCGTATACGTACGCTTTGGGCCATTATTTCGTTGAAAACCCCAAAGCAACGGCAATATCTGAATCTGCATATGGAAGCATTACATTTTTTAAATTATCTCGGCATCCTATGGGTTTAATCGTACATTCTATACGAAATATTGGACCTACTCCATTCCTAGAGAAATATTTCCATACCATGTTTCCCCCGCCATGTTTGACCATCTTTTTTGTAAAGCTAACGTGAAATTCTTTACCTTTGACAAACGTGTCTTTAGTAGTCATTACCAAACAAATTTATTTTTGTTTCATCAGAAAATTTTAAAAATTCTCTTATAAATAGGAATTTAACAGTAATTGGCATTTGAAAATAAGTTAATGCTGTGTACCTATTATTACGATTATTAGTGTAATGTCTTGTATTTCAATTAGTGCCACGCTTTTGCTAGCCAATGTATAGATTTAATTTTAACTGCATAAGAATAAATTATGTGATTTGTCGTCTAATAAATTTGAAAGACAAATTATTTGTAAAGAAAAAAATTGCAAAGTTATGTAATATCAAAATAATTTTAGGGAATACAAAATTTTAATTTAAAATGTTTTGTTATTCGTGATTAATTCCCAATTTGTATTCTTGATAAAAACACTGAAAAAAAATTAAAATTATTGTTGATGGGATAAGCTATTCCTATGCGCATTTCACTGGTTGCTTAGGCCAGTTCGTCAGGAAGCTTTATCCAATAAGATAAATAAAACTGTTAAGCGTATAAAAATTATAAGCAACAGTTCTACTTGCAACAATATAAAAGTTTAAACAAAAACATCAACAAAAAACAGTGAGTTTATCTCTTCTTAAATTCCCCACAAAATTGATTGGAATTCTTCCAACATTAATTGTAGTTGTAAGTAGGTTAAGAAAAAACAAAAGGAACACAAAAACAACTTGCAAAAGCATGTTGCCAGTTAAGGTTTTTTAGGCCGTGCACTTGCCAGTTTATTATCAAAATAATTTTTGATCCAGTGAAATGCGCATAGGAGCAGGTTATCCCATCAACAATAAATTTCAGTGTTTTTATCAAGAATAAAAATTGGGAATTAAGCACAAAGAACAAAACGTTATAAATTTAAGTTATTTAATTTAACATATATTCACATATTTTGAATTTTTAACATCAACGATTTTTTTATACGTCATAATTTATTTTAAAAAACATTTTTTAATAGTGATTTTCTTTAAATTTATTAACGGCCAATTTTCCAAGTTCAGTTTAAACTAGCTATTACTTTAACTTCCAGTTAACAATATGTTTTTGATGGTTATAACTGGTATTGAATTAGAACTGAACTTGGTGAAATTAGCCGTTAAAGACTTTAAAGCTTTATTCCAATTCTTAAAAGTTTACGCCATTAAGCGTTTATGTATTTAAACGTTAATGTAGACTTTGCTTTGAACCAATTTTTAAAGATTTCGATTTAAAAAAGTTAAAAAACATATCAGGATTCAGAATAAAGGCAATAGAGCGCTTATTGCCTTGTAAGCTAAAAGCGCCTTAAACATGTTTTTTAAGGCCTTCACTGTTGAAATGGGTTCGTAATTGAAAACCTATTTTATACTCGTATATTGCTAATCATTAATTGCGTTATTCAGAGTTTTGATTTCAGGGAAAATGCATAAAATAAACATCATCTACTTTTGCACCCCATATATTCGATGGTGACCAACTCTTATTTCTAAGTTTTTTTGTTCTGCTTACCTTTCGCAGTGTAACCAAATCTGAAAATAAAATAAGAAAATATTTAAATTAATTTCTCTGATACCTATTTACTTCATTAAAATTACAAACACAAAAAGTGAAATAAAAACAAAAGACCTAGACAGAAAAAGTTTACTCCATGTTCTTGACCTAGAAATAAATATCTTAAATAAACTTTATGATGATGAAAACGATGACGTCACACAATGCCAAACACGTTCTGCTTCTCCTACCAAGCTCTCAGAGTCTTAGAGTCTAAGACTCTTAAGAAAAATAAATACTACAACATTAAGGGGAAAAAAAGAAAATTAAAATTAAAACAAGGACACAAAATTGTAAAGCAAAAAATAAAAATTATATCAAACCAACTCCATCCAGCAAGTCATCAGCAATTCATTCATTATACTTTGCAAACAAAGAAAAACAAAACTCAATACACCCCCATAACAGGCAGACTACATCTACAATCACTTCCTTATTTGTAAGCTCCCTTGTGCCCTTCTTCATCACTACTCATCATCAGCGTTGAGACGAAATAAGAAAAAAAATAATGAAAAATTATAAAAACTGGGTTAATAACTGAACTAAATAAACAAAAAATGAAGAAAGTAAAAAAATTTACAGACAGACGACAATAAATTGGGGCACAAGAAGGCGACAAAGTGCATAATCAGCACAAATGAAAAGCAGCAGCAACAGCATTTGAAAACCTTCACATCTTTAAATCTCTAGCGAGAGAGTAGAAGAAGATTCAAGGCAGCCACAGGAAAAACAGCAAATGAATTTCATTTTGCCATTTTCTTTAGCTTCGTCGTTGTCGTCTTACTAAATGCAAGACGTAATTTTTTCTTTCTTGTAGTTGTTTCTTTTTAATTTTTCTTTTTTTTTCCAACAGCCAAGGACAAAGTTTTCAATTTTCCTCCTGCCTTTGCAAATGAGCGGTAGAGGGACAAACGCTGGCAGAGTTTGTAGGAGTCATGTCTGATGCTGCCAATGAGTTTATGTCTGATGCTGCTAAAAAAAGTGTTTGCTTTTAATTTCATTTATTATTATACTCATTTTATTATTTTATTATTTTTTTTTTTTACTTTTTGTTCTCATCTTCATTTTAGTCATGAACCGGCGTTAGTTTTTTGTTTTCTTCTTTCTTTTAAGTCTACTGTCTAGGACACAAAGTTTTAAAATGGGGATTTTCGTTTAATGAAAGAAAAAAGGCGGGAAAATACTTAAATTACAATGTCAAGGACAACCTAATGCATGAAAATTAACATTAAACGATTATTTTAATGGGGAAAATAGTTTAATTGTATCAAACAAATTTGTTGCATTAGTTGAGACAATCAAAATTTTACGTTGTAAGCATAAAATATTTAACGTTGTAGTTAAAATATTTAATTAGTAATTTTTATTTGGGATATTAACCATTTTTTGATTGTTGGATAATAAATTTTATTTGCTGCACTCAAAATTTTTTAAAATTTTCATTGCAAATGTAACTAAATGTACTAGTGAATTTTAAAGCACAATGTTTTTGTTGCTAACATAATACAAACAGCTTTAATTGAAAAAATGGTTAGAAGCGGCCAACAAAAACCACTTTCTAATTGAGATTCTAGCCATGAACCACTATAAGTAAAGAAAAATCCCAGAGTAAGCGCAACCAAAATAGCGGATGATATCGGCAATTCTTTGAATAAACATGCTTATCCAAAAACAGTTCAAAAAGCATAACGGGAAAGCGGATATAACAGCAGGGTTCCACGGAAAAACGGAAAAGTAGAAGGCTTAAGATGGAGTTTGCCAATAAGTATAAAAACAAAGACGTTTAATTAAGGCAAACAATTATTTTTACCTATGAATGTATATTTAATTTGTTTGGAAGAGATATGCGATGAAAAGTCTGGTTTAAACCTAATACTGGCCACCAAAACAAAAAAAAAAAAGCAAACTCCATCCTAAGCCTTCTTCTTTTCTCACTTATGAGTTGTTTTTTCCGTGGAACCCTGCTGTTATATCCGCTTTCCCGTTATGCTTTTTGAACTGTTTTTGGATAAGCATGTTTATTCAAAGAATTGGCGATATCATCCGCTATTTTGGTTGCGCTTACTCTGGGATTTTTCTTCACTTATCGTTGTTCATGGCTACAATCTCAATTAGAAAGTGTTTTTTGTTGGCCGCTTCTGACTATTTTTATAATTAAAGCTGTTTGTTTATAATTTCTAACGATGTTCTGGACCCTGGAATAGGAATGGGCAAAAAATATCGATATATCAAAATATCGATATTTAAAAAAAAATAATCGATATATATCGCCGATATTTAAAATACCGATATATCGATATTAAAATACGACTATCGAATCCGATATTTTTTAAAGTCATTCTTCATTAAAAACTCATAATTTTAGCCGTTTTCAAATAATGTTTTTTTTATGAATTGGCATCACTGCATGCACCATATGTTTTTTAAACTAATATGAATATCTAAAATGATTGGCATTATAAGAAGCAGTGCCGGATACAAGAAGCAGATTGACAGGGGCGCACATAAAACAGAGAGTGCTCCTGATGTCCATATCTCATGATTACTGGTTTGACTAAAACAACCTAAAACATTTCTAGTTAAAGTTGGTACTTTTGGGGTGCAATTCAAATTTTAAGGTAAGTTTGTACTTCCATGACTTATTTACTTCCATTTACAATTTTCGTAATTTACTTTTTTTAGATTTCATATGGTTTTTTTTGTATTCTTCCCTTTTGTTTTTGTTATAATAGAATTTTTTGTTTTAATTGAATATTTTGTTTTGATTGAATTTTTTGTTTTTTATGAAACAATAAAAAGTAACAATGTTATTATATATTATATTAAATTTTTTAATTTGGTAATAGTTTTAGCAAAATACGTGCGATATATCGATTAATCGATATTTTTGAAATAATAAATATCGATACTCTTAAAAAAAAAACCAATTCAATATATATCGCTATATTTTTTCAATTTGCCCATCCCTACGCTGGAAAATAGTTAATTCAACAATTTTCCTATTTCTCGATAGGATTTTCCCTCTTAAAAATGTTTAATTATGATCTTACGCCGAAATCTATCTCTTTTCCTTTACCCATGGTCTGCGTTAAATTTTACAATTATGCATCAAAAAAATAACTAACAGCAACAACTGGACGATGGACAATAAATTTGACATCAAAAAAAGTAATAATAACGGGAACATAAAAGGACGAAATGGTAATTAATTCGATAAACTTCAATGTGTATTTAAAATTTTGTCCTCGTTATTTTTTTGTTTTTTGAAAATTACAGTTATGTATTCAATTAAGTCAATAATAGTTTTCTTAATTTTATATCACCAACGAAGGGAAACAAAACTGCATACCACAAATTTTCGGAAAAACTTTAGTTTTCCAAAAACTCCAAATTTTAAGTGTGTATTTAAACTTTAGTCTCTGACTGTATATATGTACATAAATATGCCAAGATATAATTTATTAAACTTATTAATTTAAAGGCTGGCTTAACCCAATTGAAGATGCTCCCATTTAGGGAATGGTAAATCGATTTCGATTTCAATCGAAAATCGATTTTGTGGTAAAAATATCGATTTTTTGCAATCGAATTTACGTATGCGATTTTATACTGAAATCGATTATTGGGCTTTTAAAATCGATTTTGTTATTCAAAATTTTGGCAATTTTTAATTTTAATCTTAATTAAATCGATAAATTATTTATATAAAACATATTTTTTTTGTGCGTACATACGTCTGTAGGTATGCTTACGCAGATTTCCAAGTCTAAAGTTGTAGTTTTACGTATTTATCTATTAGTACCCTTGGTATACTTCCAACTTTAATATAAGGGCTATTGTTCGTCAGAAATAAAAGTCATCAATGGACAGTGAACAAAACAGTATGTACTAAACTTATCGTACCGAACCAAACACTGAAAGTCAGCCATGGTATTCCTGTGGAAATACCACTAATATTCAAACAGACCAGTGTGTGAGCGATATTTAAATCTTATTTTAAGCAGAGTGAAAAAACAAAAAGTATGTAATTTATCCTATCATGTACGAAATTTCAAGAAAGCATCTCTGCATATTTCTGACATCAATGATATGCAAACTAACTAAATAGTAATTTAGCAAAAAAACTGTCGCCACCGATCAGGAACTATTGTCATAATCCTTTGAAATACTATTCATGAATTCAGGCTTGTCACATATATCAATTCCCATCAAAAGTGATTTCGTTTTATGTGAAGAAAGATACAAAATCACTTCCACTTTCGATCGGAATTAATTTATGTGACAGGCCTGATTGACTACACAAGAATACAATTCGAATATGAAATGTACATGCACTTGTTCCTCTAAAGGCCATCTCAAAATTTACACAATTTTACTTTTTACAGGAAAATTATAAAAAGTAGTCATATTTCCCCACTGTAAAAATCTCAGTTCAATTGCTCTAGTAGTTTGCTGGTGTATCCCCCTTTGTGATATAAGGTATATGTTTGCAAATTAATCTTAAACAATTTTGAAATCGATTTTTAAATCGATTTTGATGTTCGATTAATCGATTTCAAAAACCGTAATAAAAAAGTCGATCAAAAAATCGATTTTGGAATCCATTTACCATTCCCTACTCCCATTCAAGTTGCCAACGAGTTCAGCAAACGCCTCATGGTTTTCCATGTGTAAAGTGGTATTAGCATCAAATAATAAAAGATTTGAAACGACACAATGACACTATACGTCATATAAAAAACTTATACGTAGCGCATATAAAAAACTCCTGTCTATCCGATTTTGGTAGGTATTTTTTTAATTTTACTTGAGGAAATACAAATATGTGTATAGAAACATATGTATGTATAATAGAGTAACCGGATCTTATATGGGGTGATAAACATGTCGGAATTTTTTTGGTCTTAACCCCACAAAACGATTCCCCTTTCTAGATATTGAGATAGCCAAAATTTGAGCTCGATTAAACGACGCTAACCCAATGCGCTCGTCGTTCAAAATTTGGAAAAATTGATATTTTTGGTCCAAAATCTGACATATGGAGCCATAACTCCAGAACTGTAAATAAAAAAAACACGCTTAATATCTCAAAAGAAAGCTAATATTGTTTTTTAAAATTTATATTTTATAAATAATTGTTGTTATTTTCAGTCCAACACGCAAATGCACACAAATTGGTTTTCGAAAGTTACACCATTTATGATAATTTTAAGAACTTTTTAGTCTTATTCGTACTTAAGTTTTTAAGTACGACCTGTACTAAAAGTAAGTAGAAAAAACTTCAATTTATTTCGAGTTTTTTCTTTCTGTGTAGAACATCAATATATTTTCAGCTTAAAATTGCTTTCCTATAAAACTAAAAGACATAGACTTAACCACTTTTTCCTCATTGCTACACAATTGATATTTATGAGAAACCCGTTAAATAAAATTTTTTTTCCTTATACTTTAACATGGTCAATAACATGTGTTTCGGCCTTAAAACGAAATGCAAAATGAAAAAAAAAAATTTAGATACAAAATATTTAAATTGTAATAAAACATGAACGTTCAAATACCACAATCAGGGTTGATAAAGTTGGTAAAATTATACTTTTTTGGGTACAATTCAAAGCTAAAAAGTACGCTGGTACCCCCGTGACTCATTTGGTACTATTTCCAAATTTTTCAAACCTACATATTTAGCTTACATAAAAAGCCTACTTATTATATAAATATCTAAAATTCATATTTATAATTGATATAAAATGGCAACTCGTATTTACTGTCCAATTAATATAAGTGGAGTTTAGTGTTTGGTGCAAATAGTCTTGCGAAAATGCAAAATAGCGTAGCTTTATTTGAAATCTAATCTTATCTTGCAACTACAATTAATGTTGGAAGAATTCCAATCAATTGTAGTGAGGAATTTAATGTTGATGTTTTTGTTTAAACTTTGATATTGTTACAAGTAGAACTGTTGCTTATGATTCTTATACGCTTAACAGTTTTATTTGGTTTAATATCTTTAGTTTTTCTAAAATCTTTATGGATGAAGTTTCCTGACGATCTGGCCTAAGCAAACAGTGAATTGCGCATAGGAATAGCTTATCCCATCAACAAAAAATTTCAGTGTTTTTATCAAGAATAAAAATTGGGAACTAAGCACGAATAACAAAATCTTTTAAATCTACGGGAAACTCTATTTTTTGTTGTTGGATTTAACAAAACAGCTGTGATATTTTGCATTTGCTCTTTTGCAAAACCCAAACACTGAACTCAGCTGTTGTGAATAGATTTTTGCACTTGTTCATTGAACGATTGCTTATGCCACATTCTAAATTTAGTATCAGCGGCAGCATATAAGCGTGCATTTTCTGATGATTCTGACAAGTTTTTAAAAGATATAGGAAACCACCTTTGCAAGAGTTCTAGATAGTTGAAAAGAACAGAATTTTGGAACAGTGGGAACCCACTCCATTATTATTTTACTCTAAATTATTTTGAAGGAGATTTCACAAGCGCTAAATTAAATTTTATTATGTTCGGACATTCTGCTCCTTTCCTGTTTCTGCAGTACATATCGAAAATGGTTAGCACAATTAATATGAAAATGCAATCCGAAGATGCTCGTATACACATATTTTTAGAACGCTTCAAAATTTAATTTTAGTTAAAAATTCGAGATTGCATTTTAAGAAATATTCGTCAGTTTTCCACAAAAAAGACGATAAATTCTAAGAAGACGATAAATTCTAAAAGTGAAAACGCTCACTGGCGTTAATCAAAAATAAAAATAAATGGATTTCTCGGCCCTAAAAACCGCAGGTCTGTCTAGACCAAATACAGTTTGTTTGCCACTATTCTTGAATATTTTGGAAAACTAACTATTTTGAAAAATCTGAGGCTCGAAATTCATTTTTGTCCTATGGTTTCTTTGGCAAAATTTCTCGGAATGACTTATAGATCAAGGATTGCAATGTGCTTTTGACGCGAAACAATTTTACCCACCCTATTATTATGTATAATTAATGATCATGTATTTTTTGCCATCAAAACTTTACATGTACAAATGAATTTTAAGTACCTTTAGTTTTTCTTTTATTAAATTTTTGTTTTTAAAAATAAAATAAAAAAATTTATAAAAAACTATTGGGGCCGAAAAAGTACGATTTTAAATGTTCATTGGTACGATATTGGTTTTCTCATTTATCATCCCTGACCACAATTAAAATACTTTGTATTCAAAATAAATTGAAAAAAAAAAAAAATCTAAATGATATTCAATAAGACAGAGGCGTAATGGAGGTGAAAAATAAAGTGGGCCCTCCCCTGATTTCAGTTAAATGAAAAAAAAAAAAAAATTAATAAACTATAATAGAGAAAAGGTGCAGCAATAGATGGGAAGGATTTATAGAGGAGAAACAATTAAAATTAAATTATTGTTGTGATAAGAAAGTTAAAAAAAAATCAAACAAGTTATTATTGTATTAAAAACGAAAATTTGTGAGCAACTTTTCGCTTTTTGAGTTGGTTTTACAGCGACTGTTTACATTTAATTATTCAGAAGTAAAAGCAACAGTATTTTTTTGGACAGTGACAAATGAAGAAGTGGAAGAAATTACAATTTTTCCACTGTGACACTGCAGTTTTTTAAACGAGATATTCAAGTTGGCCATAGAACAGCCTGGACACATTCTTAACTTCTTGTCACTAACTCTATGACGTTACCACAAGTGTGCTAAGAAATTATTTCTATTTCTAACAGCCGTACCTAAACAAAACCGGCACGCGTTTTTAAGTTGACAAAAATTGTCATGCCCAAACAATTTGTATGGTGCATCATGACTAAATTGCGTGGCGCCAACGCTTTGCCATGGAAAATCCGATTTTGACAGCGGGTTTAATAGTGAAGTTGGCCGCTAACAAAAATGGCAATTTGGCTATTTTTTGGTCAATCTAGCGGTTTTACACAGTTTAGTGAGAAAAACAGCCGTATGGTTCAATTATGGCATTTTTGTTTCATTTCACACATTTCAATCGTAAAGTTTATCGACACGCGAGTTACAGAACAAGGGCACAGGAAAATGTATGAAAATTTGCGAAAATTTGCGACCATCTTCTTTAAAATCTGGCTCCTGGGCAAGAGAGTACACAACGTTTTATAATAAATAAGCAGTGTTGCCAAAATTTGTTTTGAAGTAAAAAAAGATCCGGTTTTTTACACACGTCATAAATCCCTTCTCGGAAATTGACAATAACGTTTATTTTATGTTAGTTTTCTAACGATAAATTTAAAAATAACAGAGTACCTACAGTTTAAAGTATTTAGAAATCTTTTGGATATTACGACGCTACTCTTTTTGTGAACCCCTTTATGTAAGGATTTTTTCCCTACTGCTGGCAACACTTTTACAATATACTTATGTTTGCAATAAATGAAAATTATTCTTGTATCTATCTATCTTCTATCTTCTATCTATATATATAAAAATGAAAAATGTTTGTATGTGTGTTTGTTTGTTTGTTTGTTTGTTTGTTTGTTTGTTTGTTTGTTGGCTTATAGACTCCTAAACTACTGAACCGATTTTCCTGAAATTTTTACAGATACATCACGTGAGCCCTAAAAATAAAATAGGCTACTTATTTTTTCGATAGGGGCAGGGGAATTGGTATCCCCCATAGGATGCCAATATTAATTATCGCATATATTAAGATCCGCTGAACGCATTATGCAGAACTTTTGGTAGTAAGATCTTCTGAGCCCCAAAATTTAAATAAAATAGCAGCGGGGAAAGTGGAATCCCCCATAGGACGCCAATGTTTAACATCGCATATCTAAAGAACTGTAATAGTGAGAATGTTCAAACTTTCTAGAAGTCACTCTTATGGTATACAACACTTTTGAAAATAACAATAAAGCGGGTAGGCGCAGGGGGGGGGGGGGGGAAATACCTCCCATAGGATGCATATATTAAATATCGCTCAACTGAAGAATTATTAAAGGGAAAGTCTTCAAAAGTGGTTAAAGCTATTATTATAGTAAACTATAAATTTCAATATACAAATGGGCGGGGTAGACGGGGGAGGAGCAGTACCCCTCATATATAGAAATATTAATAAGAGCCACTGCACGCATTTTGTTGAACTTTTGGTAGTAGGATCTTCTGAGTCCCATAGGATGCATATATTAAATATCTCTCAACTCAAGAACTATTAAAGGGAGAGTCTTCAAACGTGGTTAAAGCTACTATTATGGCAAACTTTAAATTTCAATATAGAAATGGACAGAGGAGGAGCAGTACCCCTCATAGATAGAAATATAATTTAGAGCCGCTGCACTCTTTTTATTAAACTTTTTGTAGTATGATCTTCTGAACCCCAAAATTGAAATAAAATAGCAGCGGGGAAATGTTACCCCCCATAGGACGCCAATGTTTAATATCACATATCTTAAGAACTGTTATAGTAAGAATGTTCAAACTTTGTGGAAGTCACTCTTATGGTATACTACACTTTTGAAAATAAAAATAAAGCGGGAAGGCGCAGGGGGGAAAACCTTCCATAGGATGCATATATTAAATATCTCTCAACTGAAGAAGTGGTTTAAGCAGTGTAGCGAAGCGCATCGGGTTAAGCTAGTTATTTATAAAATTTTCGTTTTTAAGAACTCACTGACGCTCTCTTTACCCAGTGTGCATATTTGTTAAAAAAAAAATAGCGATATCGTCCCTTTTGCTTAAAAGCTACTGATTGGCGCCTTTGCTTCCAATATTCAGCTTTAACGAAATCTTCTTGACTTTTCTGTTCTGTATGCTGAAATAGTCGACCAACTTAGTAACCTGATTAAGATAAATGTGGAGGATAAGTTCAAAGGAAGATTTGCTGCTGAAGAAACTTTTTGTGTTGTCTGATAGTTTTACTGGCTTTGTGTCTGTCTTTGTATTAGAGCTATAAAATATTAGAATTTCTGCTATTACGAGCTTTACTAGAAGTTGCAAATGTATGCATCTGTTAAAGAGCCCCTTTATTTCATATAGCCCATAAATTTCTTTGTGATATTTTACTGCCCACATGTTAATAGGCAGTGAATGTCTATAGCCATGTTAAGTACATGGCAATATTGCCGCTTAATAGCAGCAACAGCAAAAGAGCAAAAAAAAAAAAGATCTTAAAATTATACATATTACTAACGACTGCACGCTAGTTTTATTTTCTTCCAACACTTGTACAAAACATAACGCCACTATGTTAATGCTTCTAAGCCCAGGCTTATGATTCTTCAACAGGTTTCAACTTTTTTTAGACTCTGGGCTAAAACTTCTAATAATAAAAAAAAAATATATAAATATTTCACTTTGTACCGGCTGCTTGTAAGTTTATTACAAAATTTATGGCATTTTTACTTTTTCGCTAAAGATGTTCGTACATGCGTTTCTTTGGCTTAAAACTAAAATTAATGATTTCAATCAGTAATTTTGACAGAAATTTATCTGGAATTTACTGGCTTTTGTAAGTTTTTTTTTTTTTTTTTTTTTTTGCCAGAGAACGACTCGAATATCAGCATGTTAATGATGACATTAAATTATGTTTAAACAATTAAGAAGACATCAGTGTAGAAAAATATCTTTTTTAAAAAGACACAAACTAAGAAATCTTTTCTTCTAAATACGTTGTCATTATAAAAAGGAATGTTTAAAAACACAAATTGTTAGTACATTTAAAAGAACAACTACATAACAAGAAGATAAGTTTTATTATTGTGGTAAAAAAAAGTAAAAATTGTAAGAGGGTCGTTTAGAAAGTTTTAAGGTATTAAAATAACTGATAACTGCCGAAAACTGAGAAGTACTAGTACTAGAATAACTCAACTATTTTTGCAGGATAACTTTTGTACATATTAAAGCTGTTTCAATCATATTCTTGCAAGCGTTACTAAATTATGATGCCCTCTATACTGGTGCCAATATACATCCCAAAAAACAGAAATAAATTTCGATCCACCAAGTAAAGAAACTATTTGTATTTTATATTGATGTTTGACTATTGACGGCCAGCCGAAGTCAATGGCGGTAGTGTTAAGCGGCAAAGATTTCTGAGGTGATAGTTTGGTTACTATTGAAACATATCAAACTGTCCGTGAACGTGGGTTCGTTCCCCAGTTCAGTCAAGAAGAAAAAATTATCAATAAATTTTAATTAATTTCATGTTGTAAAATTTTTTTCTTTATAAAAATAATTTAACAAAATTTAAATTTGATGAACTTTAGCCTGATTGATACATACAATTTTGGATTAAAACCATAAACAGTTCAGTAAAATAACCACAAAAAAACACTATTGATTTGTTTACCCGTCACCACAATTTATACCTTTTGCAACTTCTACAATTTTGATGTTATACCCTATAAGGTAAATACACTCAAAACAAAAATCAATCCATCCGTTTTCAAATCATTTCGAAGTGGTATTAATAGTACACTTAGTACGGATTTTCTTAAAGCAAGCACAGAAAGATGGATTCAAGTACGGTTTTCAATCGCAAAGTACTTAACTTATCCATATTCAATCCCGAATTCGTACTTGAAATAATCCGAAAATTAGATTAGTTTAAGTAAAACTAAGGTTGAATCAATCTTAAAATGCGTTTGATTCAAGCATTATAAAGTTGATTCAATCCCGAATTCGTCTTTGAAATAAACCAAAAGTGAAATTAGAAGGATAATTTTATTATGATTGATTTACTTACCCATTTTACACCTTACAGAATTGCAATTATAAAATACCAGCATCATTTCCGATATGGTTTTTACTTTAAAAACTTAAGCTGGGATCACACGATTGCCGCAATGCACCAATTTTCATACTTTTTAATACCCCAATCGTGTGACTGCACAACCAATTGGCTCATGTACCAATCAAGGACAATATTGTGCTTACTTTTACCAATCAAATACAACCCTGGTGCGGCAATCGTGTGACTGTTTGCTATGCAACCGCGCGGCAATAAAAATAACAAAAATGCACCAATATTTATTGTGTTCTTGTGCGGCAATCAAACAACACAATACGCACCAATATTTGCCTTTTTTTAATAAATTTACTTTTTGTGTTTCTTTTAGTAGGTAATGAAGATAAATATTTATTTATTTATTATGCATTTTAATTATTGCTATTAACAAAATATGTATGTATGCTCATAGGCATATTTAGCTGTTCAGTGCGAATATTTTTATTTAAGGTATTTGTATGCGAACCTTAACATACGAAATTGTGAATAGACTTAATTTTTGGAATTTCTTAAAAAATTGAAATAAAACTATTCAACAAAAATTTGTTTAAGTACATACATACATATATGATACATATTTAATTTTAATTTAATTAACAAAACAACAAGAACTTTCAAACAAATAAAAAAGCTACCACAACAGCTGTTTTCGCAGTTGTCAAGTAAGAACAATCGTGTGACTGTGCTGCGGCAATTGTTGTAACCATTTCGCTTTGTACCAACTAGCGGCAATTAAATTTGTTTAAAACAGGGCAATCGTGTGATTTCAGAATATTTTATTGGTCCAATTTCATTATTGTGCGTCAATAAAGCACAATAAAAATTGTGTCATATTGGTGCATTTGCGGCAATCGTGTGATCCCAGCTTTAGTGTACATATTTAACTGTAAATATGAACTAAATGAGAAGCCAGAGTTCTCAATTTTACTTTTTAAACATGAAAATAATGTATTTTTATCTTGTTCTGTTGTTTTTGTTGCTTCTACACACAACAAGCAAATGGTTTTTTTTTTTTTTTTTTTTTTTTGATGTTGTTGTAGTGTCTACAGAAAACTTTTATAAGTTAAATGATATTAAAACGCTCACGTTCTAATTTTACTCTCAGAGTGGCACTTCGAACGAAAAGCTCAATATTTTTTGACTTGGTTTAAGAATTTTGTACTTATTTTAAGGCATTTCGGGATATTCGTACTTGAATTTTTGAGTACGACTCAAATTAATTTATCCCGAATGTTTTTCTTTCTGTGTACTATATATTCATAAGGTCGAGTAGCAAAATTGATTTAACGATATCCATCCGTTTGTGTGTATGTTGAGATGGGTTTTTAGAACACTGTTAATAACACTGTTTATTTTTTCATTGAAGAACAAAATTTTAAGCAAAACTAATTTTGTTTACAAACTTGGTAATGGCGGCAAAAATTTGTTTTCAGTTAACTAAACCTAGTTTAACTGAGATCTCCAAAACCCAGCTGTAGTCCGTAACAGATTGCTAATGAAAGTCAGAGTTATCGATACACAAATGAGGAGGTCCATAACAAAATGCAATAATTACATTTGTGAAGTTTATTGATTTCTTTGATTGAATTCTATTCTACACATTGAATCTATATTACCTCTATTATAAAGTATTCCAAAACTTAATAACTACACTGCAATTCAATACCAAATATTATGGTTCAGAGCAAAATGCAATATTTACACATCTTTGCAATAAATCGCTACAAGAAATTGTAAAAAGTCAACATTATAAATAAATTATGCTCTGGTGGTAACTCTTAGAAAACTGTAAAACATAAGGAATTTTTGTTTAGTTATTACTGTTCGATTTTGTTAAGTTAATTAAGGACGTCCATAACAAAACGCAATAATTAAATAAATAAATACTATGATTCGGACCAAAACGGAATAATTCTAAATTTTCTATCTAAATAACTTTAAAACAAACTGTCAGATAAAATAATAAATTTGTGATTAATATTATTTTTTGTAGACGATAATACCTCAATTATTGTTTTTAGAAAAAATTATGTGCTACTTACTTAAATTAAATTTTGCCGTTTATCCAAAGAAATGTTATGGTGTAATTATTGCGTTTTGTTATGGACCTCCTCAAATGGTTGAGATAGGAGCAAAAACCACAACTCTCCTCTAATTTTTACCCATAAACCTTTACTCTTTGAAAGCTCCTTATAATCTTTGATCTTTATTTTTGCACTCTCATCATAACTGAGTAAAATACTTGTAGTGATAATAAATTTATGGTGTGTTATAAATTTGATGGATCTAAAGGCTATTTTACACGGTAATACAATGTATTACGACTTTGTAGAATCAAAATAATATGAAATTCTCTCCGTGCTTAAAAGAAAAAAATAAAAATCTGTTGTAAGTAAAGTTCATATTTACACGGATGGTAAAAGTAAAATCAAAAATAAAAGCAAAAACGCAGATGGTTGCAATTTTAAGTTTTTACAAAAACAACATGAAAATTTCCTTAGTTAATTTTAGTTGTTTTTGTAATTGTATAAAAATGCTACAACCTTCAATACACACTGTAAAAATACACCTCTGGTGTGATGAGAATACATAAGTTTCTTAAATGGTTTAGAAAAAAACCATTAACCGACCGCTTGTCAGATTTTGTATTCGTATTCTCTCTTACTCAATACATTTTGCTTTTACATTATATGACTTTTCTCATTATACATCATGTCGTAATACAATATATTACCGTGTAAACTAGCCTTAAATTCGAGAAAATGTAAACATATGTTATTCTGCAGCAATAAATAGCAATAAATATACTAAATACGCATCAACTTGAAAGAGTGGAGGCGACTTTTCTTCATCTGGGTGTATCACTTTATCATAAACTGTGTTTTAATGAGCATATATCTCTCTAAACTGAAATATATTTCATTGAATACAAAAAATTAAAATTAAGTAATACATTTTTTAAACTAATTAAAAAAAAAAAAAAAAAAATTTGTCCGTACATTTTTAAACCTACCCTCGCATCAATTAAGACACCTCGTTCCATTGTAATGTTGCCACAATCTAACCTAACATTACCGTGATTAAAGTGTAGAAAGGAAGCATTAACCGTAGTAGAGACAACAGACAAAAATGCGTTTAAATATCTTAGCATTCATATGTAACAAGCATATACTCGTATTATTACTCATTAAGATTAAACGCTTAGAGAATTCGAGAAGGATGATGATTATTGTTCACCAAAATAACCGGAATTTATAGAACTGGTTGGTTACTTGCTTGCAATTATTTAATGATAATTTACTTGACATCATTTAGGCCATTAACAGGATTAATGTGGTATTAATGGTGGAAAGTTATAGTTTGTAGATGTAGCGAATAAAAAAATCTAGTATGTATTTGATAAAATAAAAATTAATTTTTTTTTTGTTTTTGTTTTAAATATGTTTAGAAAAACTTTTTTAAATTATTGAGAGTTATCTGTAATTCTACAATTAAAAAATATTTAAATTAAACTAAGATTTTTGAAATAATAGCCGTAATCATTACTTTGATGTTTGAGTATAGACTTTCTGCATTACCTTGTAACGCAACAAGCCTTTACAGAGTATTGGTTTTGTATGCATCGTTTTTTGAACCACAGGAAAAAACTACATTTATAATGTGAAGTAAAAAAATCGTGGTGTCAAATTTTAAAAACGTTGCGCATCAGCCTTAATAATCTTCAAGGATCGATGCTGCATCAATGTTTGGAGATCTGTGGGCCCCTTTCGCATTACAAGGTTAAAAGGTGTATTGAAAGAATGACCCCTATTAGTAGTTGCATTCGATAAACGAATAAAGTGATATTTATTGCATGAGCCAGTGGTGAAGGTTGCGGACAGTGTCGAGCGAATAGAGCTATATACATATTTACAAATTACATGAGCGGATAAATAAAAATGCTTTTATTTCAAGCTCGAGGCCAGTATTGAAAATACATTTATTTTAATAATTGCCGATATTTCGATACTTTTTCTGCCTATTTCACGATGTCACTTGAACGTTCGTGGATATTAACACTGATAGTCGTGCCGCCGTTACACAATAGTTTGATGTGGAACAAAATTGTGCAAAAATAGAAGGAGTTGACCCAGACTAATAATATTTTCAAGTTTTTAAAAAATTCCGTCAAAGAATTTATGTTCCTCTCATATATCCTTTTTTTTAAAAAATTTAATTCGGCAACACTTTTTATGTTAAATTGTTGAAAATTACCAAATCTCTCTAAACATAATGTTAAAATTAATGTACTTAATTTTTTATAAATTCTAGCAAGGATTTTTCAACGATACAAACAATTTCAATATTTCATAATTAAAACATTTCATACAAAAATATAAAAAAACAAGTACAATTTGGTGTTCCGGAAAAAGCACAAAAAATGACACTTAAACTCAAAATGTGGTAAATTTTTTTTCTTTACATCAATAGGAAGAGCAACGGAGCTTATATTCTCTGTTTAAAGTTTAAACAGAGTGTGGGCTCATATCAAAGAAGAATGTCTTTTTTACAAAATACTAACTTTAAAATTGTGGTACTTCTTTAAAATAAATTTTTAATAATTTTTTTCCTAGTACATGAATTAAGTTTAATTTTTTTTTAAAATTAGAACAACTTTAGCGACCTCTAGCAGCGGCGAAACGCATTTAACATAAAAAAATGTTCTTCCTACATGTAATTTATTTAGATAAGAATACAGTACAGTAATTTGTTTAAACATTGGAACAACATTGTTTCACCTTATTTTTGTATATGGAACAAAGTACTGTGCGTTATGGCCTTGGATTCCTTTCCCGTGAGACGAGGACGGCCCTTGGCTGAGCAGTTTGATATCAGGACCATATGGGTACGAGGGCACGGGGACAGCGTGTCAAACAATCGATTTAGTATTACAAGCGCACTACCATTTGAACTGGTTCAGTCAATTAACTTATTAGATAGATTGTTCGATTTAGGGTATCTTTGAGAATTATCATAATTTAAATAATTGCCAGAATATGTTAAAAATGATGATTGTTAACCTTATTTATTTATTAAGAGTTACGGAGCAGAAAGGATTTGCCGTGTAGGCTTTACCCCATGGTGTTCCTTACTTTTTGGTGATAACCAATGCGTCTACCACACGCATAGAAGTAGCATTTTGAGTATATAACACGGCAGAACTGCTTTAGGAATAGTCAGCAACATTTGTTGAATAGCAACAGTACCTAGGGAGATGACTTTTCCATAAGTAGTGGAAATACGACCTTTGAAAATCTCCCTATCTGCGACTTTGGGTGATTTCCGAAGGCGTCACAGTTAATAGTCAGTCAGGTGCCTTTCCACAAGGGTCTACCGACTCCCGTCGTACCATATAGAATCTCTGGTCAGCGGCGATCTCAAGAGATCTGTCAATTTTTAGCTCTTTCGAATTTTTCCCAACCTTTTGGGGGATTAGAGTTGCAATCACAAATTGCATTTTAACTTAATTTAGCGAGCAAAAGTAACTAAGACTTTCAACCCCTTGTAGTGAAACCCTTTGTAGTTACAAGTCTTTGCGGGGAATCGAACCCTCGCACTGATTTACTACCTAAGCATACCGAGGCACCCTTGTTAACCTTGTTAAATAAAATATATTTTTGCTGAAATTTAACCGAGTTTAAAAAATTTATATATAAGATTTTTTATTGAAAGTATTTTGAAGAGTTCTTCGTTTATTATTATGGATAATATTGTTTTTGGAAAAACAAAAATTAACAGGCTGTTCGTCGATTTCGAACGTTAACGTTCGCATAGAAAATTACATTTAAAACAAAAACAAATTTTCGAATTTTGTTACTTTTTAAATATAATTTTCTATGCGAACGTTAACGTTCGAAATCGACAAACCGACTGTAACTAAAAAAAAAACTTTCGGAATAAAGACAATTGTAATATACCAAAATTTTTTTTTTGCTCGATAAAGCATTTAAAGACAATTAATACGCCTTAAAAAGCAAAAGCATAGAAGTAGCAAAGTACTTTTATCACTGATTTCTACCCAACAAAATATAAAAGTTTTTATGACTAAAGCTCGATTCACCCATGCGTTCCGAACAAAATTTTTGTCCGGACAAAATTTTTTTTATATTGAGTTTGACGTTTTACTTTTGAGAGAGAGAGCAAAGATTTTGTTCTGCACGTTTTTTCTTGAATTGGTTTAATTTTAATTCTTGTGCCGAACAAAATGAACTGAGATGCCACTTTTTTTCAATTTGTACATATTAAAGTTGAATTGAGCTGCCACATATGTAGTGTTATTACATTTTTCGTTTTGTGCTGAATAATAAAATAAAAAAATTAAACAAAAATGGATGTAAAAGAAAATATTGCCCTGAAACTTATTGAGGAACTAAAAAAACCAGGAAGAGAATGTATTTATGATATGGGCAATCGTAACCATCTGTAATCGTTTACATCTGTAAACCATATGGTAGCTTTGTTTGTCCGGACAAATTTTCCGAGATGGGTGAATCGTTCTGCAGAACACTCTCTGTAAAAAAATTATTGTCCGGTCAAAAATATTGTTCGGAACGCATGGGTGAATCGACCTTAAATCATTATTGTTGTTTAAAATCTGAAGCCATTTAAAGCAAAAAAAAAAAAAAAAAAAAAAATTGCAGCATTTCTTCGCAATTATCTTTAATCTAAAATAAACAAAAATATTTTTTTTTTCCAAGATTTACTTATTTCTAACGTTAGTTATAATACACCACATATTGTTTTATTTATTGCGGCTTATCCTTCATATTGCTTCACCAGTCTTTCGCAATGTGTCCACAAACTTGCTTGCGTCTACAGGTGATTAAAGACCGCATCGAAAGATAGTGTTAGATTTACACACATTAATTGCTGCGATTAGAAGAAACCAAAATACACATGTATAAATCTTTTTCTCTCTCTCTCTCTCTAAACATTTACAGCCCCAACATAAATGTTAAAAAAAACAGTATTGTATATCTTGTCAATGTTTGACTTTAACAGTTTAATTAATTACATTTAATTAAGCTACGTTTAATGTAACCAGTTATCAACGTAAGACCGTTGTTTTTGGAATTTACAAAAAAAAAAAAAAACAAAAAATGTAACGAGGGATGTTGCTTTATAAAGACAGTTCGAAGCAAAAACAAACTCGTTGCCAGCAATTTGGTTTATGCCACAAACAATTTAGATAAAAATCAAGTGATTTTTATTTTTAATTGATATTTTTGCAAGTGATAATCAAAATAATTAGAAACTGCAGGAGATTTGTCTAAAGATTCGATAATGTCCAGAAACATCTACAAAGAAGATAAACAACTTAAATAAGCAAACTGTAAAATTATACTGTTATGTAAACAAATAGCCGAAGGACATTATATTCGACTGGGAGATTTAAAGCAACAATTAATCGATTAAGAATTTTAACATGTTTATGTACGTATAAAAAGGTGTGGACAACATCTTGGAACATTAGACTTACAATTACTATTACAATGTGAGACACGCTTTATGGCTAAGCTATAAGATAGTAATGTTTTGTGAATATTTTCAAAAATAATTCTATGAAAATAATTAAATATTTTTTTTTTTTTTTTAATTTTGAAACTTTACGATGATTGTCTTTAAAAAATGTAATTGCGATTTCGATTCAAAACAATTTTTTTGCATTACAGTACAAAACGGAAATAAGAGCAACTCATATTAGAAATAAAACGCTATAAGAAAGTATGATTTTTTTTTTTATTTTCTTTTATCAGAAAACTTAAAAATGCAAAATTTTCGAAACACTTGTGTTTATTGAAAAATATTGGCAGAATACATATAAATTTATTCAAAGTTTGCTGCAACCTTTTCCCAACTTTCTAACAACATAAAGATTGCGCGCCAGAAAAAAAAAACTGATAATTTTTTGAGGTCAAGAACGAACCAGATTGATTTCCTGTTCTAAATAAAAACGAGTTCCAGATCAAGCTTTCTACATTGAGAAAAATAAATCGTGGTCGCACATGTCAAAGTCTGGACAAGGTGGGAGAGGCAAAGCTATATTCTAAATAGTTTTTAAATTAACTTACAAGAGGTGGCCGAGCGACGTCTTTATGTCAGTATCACATTCCGGGTGATTTTCGTACAACGCTCGCTTTAAACGAATCCAGATACTCGTACCAAGCTTTGTTATGATTCGAACATTTTTAAGCACTTTTTACTGACCTTGGGGCCTTTTGTATAAGGGATACCCAAAATTATTATCTTAACTCAAAAAGTTTTAAAATTTTTAGCCTTCGGCTAAACAAAAAAATGAACTATCGGGTTTTTTAAGCTGCATGAGAACTTTCGATTACGATGTTTTGACAGCTCAGAATATTCAAATTGTTTTGACATTTTTGTTCAGTAAGGTTTGGCAATTCATAATGAATCGTTGAGCGCCAAAACAACGCTTAAAAATTTTGGAAATTTACCTTGAAAAAAATTAATCTGTTCGCAAAGTTCATAGAGCACTTCTTCCATTATACGAAGATCATTTCTGGTATAGTGGCTACGTTAATCCCATTAAAATTGACTGTTTGGTGCGGTTTACACGCTCTTTCGAAATGTGCAAGAAGTTACCGTAATGGTGAATGGCGAGCGCTATCGACCTATCCTGACTGAATTTTTGTTTCCATAAATTAATCAGCTAAACATCAACGTCATTTGGTTCCAACAAGACAGCGCCAAACTTGTCATACAGCGCGCTTAACAATCGATTGAAAAAAAATAAAATTTTTATGAGGCTATATAAAGCCTTTGCTTTATGCCGACAAACCAGCAAAGCAACTCTTGAGAAATGGGAAGCCATAATCAAGCCACCATTGACGCCATACGGCCAGATTTATTGGAAAATGTAGTCAAAAATTGGAGTCATCAAATGGACCATGTAACTCGTTGGCGCGGCGGACATAAGCCGGAAATATATTAGAAAAATAAATTCCATGAAATTATCTACCGGATGACACTAAAAAAATTTATTCCAATAATATTGCTGTCTAGTATTATCATTTTAACTTCTCATGCAGTAAAAAAATAGCCTGTAGATATCATAAAGTTATCTTCAAAATGCAACTTGTACCTTTATCGCAAGTTTTATATGACTATTTTGGAAGACATTTTATTAACTTTTCTTCAGAATTGCTACCACTTGAGTTGTGTGCAGGGTATATAAAAAAAAGTTTAGGAAAAACTGCTAGTCCGTCTTAAACATTTTTCTAATTTTATTTGTCTGGTAAGTGCAAAAATCTTAAACTGTATAAAAAATAATCTTTTTCTATAAAAAAAACTCAACTCAACTACTCCAAGTTTCCAGTGAATTTTTAAAAACCATTTAAAATAATTCTTTCCATTTTAATAGTTTATGCCTGAAACTATTAAAAAAAAAAACAATAATAAATATATAAATATTTGCAACTACAAACACCATCATAAATATTGGAACCTGCCACATGCAATGTTAAATACAATAAAATATCTTTAATAAAATGTTTCTCACTCGATTCTCTTTAGAGTTTAAGCTTCTTGGAATCCATTTAATTTGCTCTATAATGTATCATCCCATTAGTTTTAATCTTTAAAGGCATAAAAATTCTTTAATTTTCGCTTTTAGTTTTTTCTGTCTTTCGTAATTCTGCCTTAAAACTGTCAATAACTTTGATTACATGTCTATAAACGGGTACTTTATTACACACATTCGAACATCAAGTGGCATTAAAATTGATAAGGAAAAAATAAGAGAAACTTAAAAACCGCAGCCGCAAAATTAATATGACGACGGACGACAATAGATGTGGCAATTGTGAATGAAAATTTACTGTAATTGTAGTTAATTATATTTTTATATGGACGTTATATTTTCTTTAAAATAAGCAATTTTATACATTGAAAATAAGTAAAAATATGCAGCAGTTAGATTAAGCTTTATTTAGAGAGCTTTGAAGGATTGCTTTAGAGTTTGGAAAAGCTTTTGTTAAAACAAAAAAGTTAAAAGCATTTCTTACAAAAATACACTATGTTTTAAGCTTTTTAAAAAACTTAAAAAAACTGCAAGGTAGGTTTGCTTTAAAAAGAGCTTTTATGTACTGCATTAAACGATTAGGTAAAAACTATTAAAGTTGGGAAGACAAAAAAGATTAGACTGCAAGGGCATATATAAGCTTGTTATTCTGTTTGAAATTTCTACAATTTTATCTTAGCACCTACAAAATATATAATTGCTGTGCCCTTATGAGTAGCGAAGTTGATTAAAGAATGTCCGTCTGTCCGTTTGTATGTTCAAATGGTAGAATAGAAAAGGTAAGATTTAAGTAAGAATGTCGTTTGTAAATAAAAAGCTAATTTGTACTTTAGAAAACTTTCGATTAGATACAATTTTCTACAAAAAACTTTAGTTTTCGAGAAGTTTCCCATGAAAAAATTTTTCATATGAACATTTTTTTCTAAAATAAAACTTTTAAGAAAAGTTTTCAAAAGGTTGGTTCGATTAGGAAAAGTCATAGAAAACTTTTGATTTGTAAAATTTTTTGTAAAGAAAACTTTCGATTATAGTTTTCTTCGATAAACTTTTGTCTTGGCAGAGTATTCTGTCTATAGGAAATTTTCAATTAGGAAAGCTTTCGATAGGAAGAAGTTTCTCAATGGAAAGCTTAAATAAAAAAATTTTCTTTAGTACATTTTCGAAAAGAAAAAGTCTATTTTAACAAATAGGATTTGGGAATTTATTTCTCATGGTGAGTAACATTTATTGTATACATTTTTATATTAATTCCTGGAATATATTGAAGAATTATGACTTTAAAAGTATGAAAGCTCTATAAAATGTTATTTGAATACACATTCGAATTAATAAAAAAATTCATATGAAAAATTTATTTTTATTACAAAGTGTTTTTTATCAAAAAGTAATATCAATTTTTGGGAATACAAAATTTTAATTTCAAAAGATTTTGTTATTCGTGCTTAATTCCCAGTTTTTATTATTGATAAAAACACTTGAAATTTATTGTTGATGGGATAAGCTATTCCTATGCGCATTTCACTGGTTGCTTAGGCCAGATCATCAGGAAACTTCATCCATAAAGATTTTGGAAAAACTAAAGATATTAAACCAAATAAAACTGGTAAGCGTATGAGACTCATAGCAACTGTTCTACTTGTAACAATATCAAAGCTGAAACAAAACACATCAACAATAAACAGTGGGTTTATCTCATCTTACATTCCCCACTACAATTAGTTGAAATTCTCTCAACATTAACTGTAGTTGTAAGTAGGTTAAGAAAAACAAAATAAAAATAAACAACAACTTACAAAAGATGTTGTCAATTAAGTGTTTTTCAGGCGGTGCACTTGCCTGTTTTTTTTTTAAAGTGGTTTTATATTAAAAAAAGGTGTTTTTAGGAATCTTTAAATTACAAAGAGTTTTCTTTAGAAAGTTTTCATTTGAATAAAGCTTTTTATCAAAAACTTTCGCGCTGCAAAAATTTTCTGTTGAAAACTTGCAATGATAAAATGATTTTTTTAAAAAATCATGTTAGAAGAAATGCTTTTTATGAAAAGCTTTCGATTAGGAAAAGCTTTACTGCAAAAGTATTCAGGGGTGTGCTGGAAATCGAAATCGTAAAACGCAAGAATTTGAAAGTTGTTTTTAATACACTTTTAATCCAATTTCTAAATTTTTTGTCATTAAATTCTATTTAATAGAGAAATATTTGTATTATAATTGTCATAAATTATAAGAAAGAAAAGATTTTTAAAATTCTTGCGTTTTACATTTTCGAAAATCAGGATTGTATATAATTTTACCTAAATTTTAAATTTTTAAACTAAAAAAGCAGAAAAGTACGGGCTAAAAATATGATTAAAATAAAACATTGTTGAAATTCTTTGGGCAAAACTTTGATTGAATAGCTTTAACGCTCTGCTTTCCCAAACCTGCAAATAAGTCAGAGGGAAATTTCTTTTTAAGAAAAAAAAAATAGCAGGTAGCTCAACTAAGCCACATGATCATTTGTCATTAAGAAGCGCCAAAGACAAAAGATGACATGTTATAACTTACGAATAGCTGATTAGATTAGCAGGATACGCAACTGGCGCAAAGCAACAAGGTAAGAAAACGTCTAGGGCCAGCCACCTGAATAAAATATATTTCTTATAAAAGCCTTTGGCAATAATTTTTTTATAAATACAGTTGTTCTTTAAAATGTCCATAGAGAATGTTGATTATGATGATGACGATTTAAAAACCATTAAATTCTTATACATTGAATATTGATTATATTTAAAGGCTGTATTTTATTTTTTTGTCTCGTTCCAGGTTGTTTTTCTAGCTTTAAAAAGAAAAGAAGGCTTGTCGTAAAAAAAGACAGCTAGAAATTAAAAGGCAGTTTGAGTTGCAAGATATTTTAACTAGTTGTTTAACTATTTAACTGGCTAGTTGGTTGGTTGGTTGGTTGGTTAACTACCTTCCTTAACTTTCTAGGATTATTAAAGTTATTATCGCCACATGCTGCCTCATGAAGGTGTTTCGCACATGTTGTGTCTATTAATAAAACAGCAGGTGAGTACGCCAGCACTTTCTAGGCTTAGTTAAGTTTTATAAATTTATAAACTAAAATTTTTTCTATTTGTTTTTTTTTTAATTTTCTTGCCACGGCATTAACTTTTTGTGACTGTCCGCATAAAAAAACCGTTTTAATTTGTAAACATGCAGCCAACAATTATACTGTAGAAATATAAAATTGTCATTTATTTTGTTGAAATCTTGTATACAACCTGGTACTCCTTTTTTTTTAGTTGTAAAACATTTTTATTTACAACTTGCTGTTAAACAGTTAATGAAACCTGTTAAATGCATTCCACATTTTTTTTGTGCTGTTTTAAGGAACAGCATAGATATGTGTAAAGCCAATAGTGTTTAGAATCCTGTTTTATTAGCCGTCCTTTATGACGCATGACGTGCTGCAGAAGCTTGTATTCATTAGTTTAGGTTTCGGGGTTCAGTTAAAGTTCCCCTACCTTTAAATGAAAATTATAATTCATATTTTGTATTTGCAACATGTGAGAAATTCCATTAATATGTTTTACGCTAATAAATTAATTAGAGTTCTTAAGTGGATAATATGGGGGTTTACCTCAATTTATTTTTTAATTATCAAAAATATTGAAAATATTTGGTTAAATGATGGCCAAATATGGACATCACAAAACAAAGTTGTGTTTTTAAGAGTAAGATTTATAAAAGATTTCTTTCTATATGAGATTCGTCTTAAAGCGATTTTCGAGAAGGGGTTTATATGAGACCTACGCTCAATTTTTCTCTCACTAGTTTTTTTTTTTGCATGACATAGTAGCTTTTATAAAAGTTATCGTTGCCAAGTTTGATATCAATACTAGCATTTATACGGAAGTTATGGCACTTAATGCTATTTTCGGGAGTGGTATTTGTATGGGAACTACGATCAAATACGCATCCATTTCCAAAATATGTGTTTAGATAATTTATGTAGCAATAAGAAATTTAGAGACTTAATTTAATCTTAATATTAAGCTAATATCAGATTAGTATTGTGGTTATTTTGTTGAACTATTTATGGTTTTTAATCCAAATTTTTAATATTTTTAATTAGGCTTAAGTTCATTAAATTTAATTTTCATTAAATTATTTTTATGAAGAAAGGAATTTTACAACATGAAAATTAATTAAAAATTGTTATTGATAATCTTTCATTCTTGACCGTGGCGGGGGCTCGAACCCGGGCCGGCAGGTTACCATGACATGTTTCGATCGCAACCACTCGATCTTCTCAAATGGATTTGCCGTTTTACACTCGCAGCCATCGAAGGCTGCTGACGTCAATAGTCAAACATCAATCCTTAAACCAAATTGTATTTTAACCTTTGGTAGATCGAAGTTTGCTTTTTTGAATGATTATCTATTTTTAATTGATTTTACATGTTCTTCCTTACTTCTGTTTTTTCGTACTTTTGTCAAGAATTTTTCTTGAAGTCCAAAGTACATTTTTTTTGTTTTTTCATTTTTGTCTTTCTTTTTCTTGTTGACCTTTTTCAGCACAACTTGAAGGACAAATGAACACATAGAGCTCGTGCCTTAGCTTTTAACAATAATTAGTATTGTGGTTATTTTGTTGAACTATTTATGGTTTTTAATCCAAATTTTTAATATTTTTAATTAGGCTTAAGTTCATTAAATTTAATTTTCATTAAATTATTTTTATGAAGAAAGGAATTTTACAACATGAAAATTAATTAAAAATTGTTATTGATAATCTTTCATTCTTGACCGTGGCGGGGGCTCGAACCCGGGCCGGCAGGTTACCATGACATGTTTCGATCGCAACCACTCGATCTTCTCAAATGGATTTGCCGTTTTACACTCGCAGCCATCGAAGGCTGCTGACGTCAATAGTCAAACATCAATCCTTAAACCAAATTGTATTTTAACCTTTGGTAGATCGAAGTTTGCTGTTTTGAATGATTATCTATTTTTAATTGATTTTACATGTTCTTCCTTACTTCTGTTTTTTCGTACTTTTGTCAAGAATTTTTCTTGAAGTCCAAAGTACATTTTTTGATTTTTCATTTTTGTCTTTCTTTTTCTTGTTGACCTTTTTCAGCACAACTTGAAGGACAAATGAACACATAGAGGTCGTGCCTTAGCTTTTAACAATAATTAGTATTGTGGTTATTTTGTTGAACTATTTATGGTTTTTAATCCAAATTTTTAATATTTTTAATTAGGCTTAAGTTCATTAAATTTAATTTTCATTAAATTATTTTTATGAAGAAAGGAATTTTACAACATGAAAATTAATTAAAAATTGTTATTGATAATCTTTCATTCTTGACCGTGGCGGGGGCTCGAACCCGGGCCGGCAGGTTACCATGACATGTTTCGATCGCAACCACTCGATCTTCTCAAATGGATTTGCCGTTTTACACTCGCAGCCATCGAAGGCTGCTGACGTCAATAGTCAAACATCAATTCTTAAACCAAATTGTATTTTAACCTTTGGTAGATCGAAGTTTGCTTTTTTGAATGATTATCTATTTTTAATTGATTTTACATGTTCTTCCTTACTTCTGTTTTTTCGTACTTTTGTCAAGAATTTTTCTTGAAGTCCAAAGTACATTTTTTGTTTTTTCATTTTTGTCTTTCTTTTTCTTGTTGACCTTTTTCAGCACAACTTGAAGGACAAATGAACACATAGAGCTCGTGCCTTAGCTTTTAACAATAATTAGTATTGTGGTTATTTTGTTGAACTATTTATGGTTTTTAATCCAAATTTTTAATATTTTTAATTAGGCTTAAGTTCATTAAATTTAATTTTCATTAAATTATTTTTATGAAGAAAGGAATTTTACAACATGAAAATTAATTAAAAATTGTTATTGATAATCTTTCATTCTTGACCGTGGCGGGGGCTCGAACCCGGGCCGGCAGGTTACCATGACATGTTTCGATCGCAACCACTCGATCTTCTCAAATGGATTTGCCGTTTTACACTCGCAGCCATCGAAGGCTGCTGACGTCAATAGTCAAACATCAATCCTTAAACCAAATTGTATTTTAACCTTTGGTAGATCGAAGTTTGCTTTTTTGAATGTTTATCTATTTTTAATTGATTTTACATGTTCTTCCTTACTTCTGTTTTTTCGTACTTTTGTCAAGAATTTTTCTTGAAGTCCAAAGTACATTTTTTGTTTTTTCATTTTTGTCTTTCTTTTTCTTGTTGACCTTTTTCAGCACAACTTGAAGGACAAATGAACACATAGAGCTCGTGCCTTAGCTTTTAACAATAATTAGTATTGTGGTTATTTTGTTGAACTATTTATGGTTTTTAATCCAAATTTTTAATATTTTTAATATCAGATTGTTTATGGGCACAAAGACTATGTCGGAAAGAAGTGTTTGTAGGGGAGCCATGTAAAATAATGGAACGATTCTCACCATCTTCAATAGGCTTCGTCTGCCTCGTATGTACTAAATCAAATTATCTTCAAAATTGCGACCTCTACTTTGCGCACAAAATAAAATGGACAGTTAGATCGACTCAGAAAGTTATTCGATAGGTATACTTAAAGATGGGTCAAGAATCAATAGTTAAATGTGTTATAAACTGGGATGTGTTGCCTACTCAAAACAGATTTCTATAAATATTTTTTTTTTCTGGCAAGAATATAATGTATTTTAAATGAAAACTTTTGGAAATAATTTTAATTTTTTCCGACTAGGAAGAATTTTCAAGTTTTTCGCTAACAAGGAGTGTTTTTTTTTTAACTCAAATTTTAATTCAAAAAGCTTTTGTAATCAAACTTTTGTATAAGAATTTTTTTCTTAATAAAAAAGACTGTCCTAAGTATTTTTTACTTTCGAATGAAAATAATTTTTCGCAAAAAGCTTTGAAATAGGAAGAGTTTAATGCAAATTAACATAAAAAAGCTTTTAGTACAAATTGTTTACCATTAAAAATTTTAAGTTAAAAGTGCATTTCTTAGAAAATGTTTGATACGACTTTTCTATAAAAAATTATATTTTTGCAGGAAATTTTCAAATAAAAGTTTTTTAACAAAAAATCTGTTCTCAGAGAGATTTGAATAAAAAACTTTTCTCAGTTAGATTTTTGGCAAAAAAACTTGTCTTAAAGAGTTTCCTACAACAAATTTGTACTAATTAAAAAACTGACAGAGTTCTCCATAAAAAGCTTTACACAATCATTTTTTTTTTTTTAAATGTTTTCAAAGAGTGTTTTCGACATTTACATAACTTTTTTTTAGATAGTTTTATACATTCAACATTTTTTTATTTTTCGAATTTATTCTATGAGTTAAATTTCAGTTATGTATTTTCAATTTATAAAGTATCACTATCCAGTGTGACACAAAGAATGCTGACGAAGGCCGTAGCGGGCCAGAAAGTGCATTTCATTCTGCTGGTGTCTAATAATTGTAAATTTTTCTGTGCATACAATATACTTCATTGCTATCCAAAGGATAGCGTAGGTAAAATGTAACAAGAAGATACAATATAATAGTCTGGTAGTGTATAAAGTCATTCCTGAAAAATTGAAGGAATAAGACTATTACAAAAAAGCTTTATAAAATACATTACTGAAATTTAACTCATAGAATAAATTCGAAAAATAAAAAAAATGTTCAATATAATATAAAGTAACCTACGAAAGGAAATAATTCCCAGTTTCTATAGTTTTATACATTAAATTTTTCAGAGAAAGAGTTTTCTATAGAGAAAATTGTTTTAAGAAAACTTTTAACAGAGAGCTTTTAATAGAAAGTTTTCTACAAGAAAACTTTACGGAGAGTTTTCTATAAAAAACTATTAACAAAGTGAGAAAGATTTCTTTAGCTGATAGAGAGAGTTTCCCCTAGAAGACTTTAAAGATATCCAGTTTCATTATCAAAGTTATTTACGGGAATACAAAATTTATCATTAATACGATTTCTGTATGACGTGCTAAATTCCCAATTTTCCATATTTGATAAATACACTGAAATTTATTGTTGAGGGAAAGCTAGCTTCTATGCGCATTTCACTGGTTGCTTAGGCCAGCTCATCAGGTAACCTTTTCCTAAGATTTTAGAAAAGCTAAAAATATTATACGAATAAAACCCTAAAGCGAATAAGAATTTTAAACACTCAAAGTCTTACTCGTAAGTAACAATATCAAAGCTTAAACAAAACACCAACAATAAACAGTGAGTTTATCTTTTCTTACATCCCTCTCCAGTTTCATTTTAGGGGGGAGAGTTTTCTGTAGAAAATGCTCTATACTAAACATCTCTTTTCATATTCTATACTAAACAATTAATCGTAAAAACTTAAACAGGAAGGAGCTCGGTTTTTTTGCAATTTTTGACTGGGTTAGAAAAAGTTTTTTTCTTCAATGTACTTTGGTTTATATTTTATATTCCTTAGAAAGCTTTTTATTGTGACAGTTTTAATATTAGGCTTGGACTGGAAAAAGTACTCTAAAATTTTCGTATGTCAAGAATTATTTATAGAAAGGATTTAACTGAAAACATTCGATTGAGTAGAATTTTAATTAAAAAAATCATCGTCTGAAAACTGGTTTGTACAAACTTTTATCAGAAAGACTTTTCAGTACAAAAACTTCGATTATTAATAGAAAGAAATACACTTTCAAAAGAAAAGATTTTTTTATGGGAAGCCTTTGATTAAGAAGACTTTTCTTTAAAAAACATTTAAGAGTGTTCTATGTTTTTTTCATTTATCAAAAATATCAATTAATCATTCAATTATATTTTTTGAAAAACTTACAACATCACACCCTAAAAATACCATTTAAACTTAAAATATGGTAGACAGTAGTGTAGGGTGTTGTTGCAAGCCCACTTAAGAATTCTAGTGCCAGTATTTCCTCTGGTTGACTTTTGTTTGTTATTTGGCTTGCATCATAAATTACCTTAAACTATTATGCATATTCAATATTCCACAGACAATACCCAGCGGGAAAAAGAAGGAGTAGGAAGGCCTTCTAGAAGGCCTCTGTACCCCTTCTTTTGGATGTACAAGGCCTTCTTGCTCCATTCCATACTCCTATCTTTTTTACACACGTTGTCATTGCGGAGAAGGCCTTCCGCTCTCGCTTCTTCAGCAGGTACATAAGAAGGGTAACGGGACCAAAAAAAAAATTGATTTTGCTTTTGCTTGTGCAAAAAAACAATACAAAAAATGTTACTCCCTTCTCATAGAAGTGAGTGTGGAAGGTGTATCTTATCTTTTATACGAAAGAGCCGAGGCCTTCTATGAGGCCTTCTTTAGCAGTTAGATAAGAATAGTAATTGAATCAAAAAATCTTTTAAGCAGGCCTTTAAAAAGGCCTGAAGTAAGGAGGTCTTCTGAGTTTTCCCGCTGGGTATGTTTATATGTCACTTACATACGAAACAAGACACACACACATACACACACTTACATCCACACTAAATATTCAATATTTATTCAAAGACACCAAATCGACAAAGATCAATGCAAAAATAAGCAGGTGGTAATTGCTGTTTTCTGTTGCTGCTGATACAGCTTTTGGTATATGAAGACAACAAGCTATAGCAGAATGAAAAAAACCTTGTCGTTTTTGTGGTATTAGCAATTCATCATATTTTTCTTTAAACTTATTTTTTTTTTTTTTTGGTACCTTTAGTCTATGACGTTGGCTGTTTAATAGTTGCTTTTGGAATATCTGCACAAGTTTTGAATTTAAAATAAGAAAATTTCAAAAAAAAAAAAACCATATAAAACTTATTGATCAAAATGTTGTTTATTGACATGTGCATATTTGCCTCTATCTTGTCAATTTGCACATGTGCAGTTTTAAGCGTTTTTCTCTTGTTTTTTTCTTTTTTGTCTAAAACAAAACTCTGAAACGACACCATTTAATTCTCATGAAGATGCAAAGAAAAACGAATGAAAACAAAAAAAAAAAAAATATTGTGTTCAAAAACGCGTAGGTTTGGTTTTATCTGTTAGAGGCAATAAATATTATTAATATGCAATTTATTTAAGTTAAATATTCATAATATTTTGTAAATATTTATTAATTAAATGCACAGATACAGAGCTCAAACACTGGCAGTCAATTTGAGCCATGATTTAAGAAAATGTTTGAAAAAATTGAATATATAAAAAAAAAAAAATATACAGATATATATATAAGAATGGATTAGATATAAATGAAAAATAAATTTAAAAAAATATAGGTATCGAGTACACGCAGAGAAAACACAATTTTTCGTAAAAAAATAGTTTTAAACATATTATGATCACTTTAACCATAACACTGCCACCAGCATTAATATTATGGTTAAATTAGTCCTCCATTTTTTTTTTTTGTTCTTTCGATTCTGGTCATTTTTTGGTTTTTAGCATAGCAGATTGACTAGAAAGAAAACTCTCTTAAAACATAATAAGGAATTATCTCAAAATTCCGTCCAAGTAAAGTTATAAAAAAAAGTTTAACAACTGATGGGATTTGTGGTACACTTGTTAAAACTTAATAAGTACAAATAAAAATACCCACGAAGTTGTATCACCTCTTTGAGGTGGATTAATTTACTTTTCTTTTTAACAATAAAATATTAATCACAAATTTCCAGCCCTGTCCAGAAATCGGATTATTGTTAACTTGTGTAACACAAGTTGCGTTCATGATGTTATACTAACATATTAAGTATTTTCATACATTATTCGCATTCTAGAAGAAAACCTGGGATCAAGTGTCTCGACATCGCCACCTTTGTCGATCGTTTTTGTTACACCGTCAACACTTTTGTCGGCCTTTGACAAAAAAAGAGAAATAGAGACATTTTTGCTTTTTCTTTATTTTGTACATCCACACCACATTAGTGGAGAGGGTATTATGCGTTTGTGCTGACGTGTGTAACACTAATAAATATTGGTCCTAGCTAGACTCACCTTTAATCACACCGATCGACTCAATATCACTTTCTGAATTGTATTTTGGATTTTTTTAAAAAAATTTAACTTTGAAATTGTTTTTGTGTTTACTATGGGATTTTGGCCATATTCACAAAAACAATTCAGGCATGTGGGTACCATAGAAGGATTGTGTGGTCCCTAGTCCTCATTTTCCATATGGTCCGGGTGAGAGACAACGAAGGATCTGTCCAAATATGGCCGAAATCCCATAATGAACACCAAAACAATTTCAAAGTTAAATTTTTTAAATTTTTTTAAAAACTCACAAATACAATTCAGGCATGTGGGTACCATAGAAGGATTGTGTGGTCCCTAGTCCTCATTTTCCATATGGTCCGGATGAGTGACAACGAAGGATCTGTCCAAATATGGCCGAAATCCCGTAATGAACACCAAAACAATTTCAAAGTAAAATTTTTGAAATTTTTTAAAAAAACTCACAAATACAATTCAGGCATGTGGGTACCATAGAAGGATAGTGTGGTCGCTTGTCCTCATTTTCCATATGCTCTGGATGAGTGACAACAAAGGATCTGTCCAAATATGGCCAAAATCCCTTAGTGAACACCAAAACAATTTCAAAGTAAAATTTTTGAAATTTTTTAAAAAAACTCACAAATACAATTCAGGCATGTGGGTACCATAGAAGGATAGTGTGGTCGCTTGTCCTCATTTTCCATATGGTCCGGATGAGTGACAAACAAGGATCTGTCCAAAAATGGCCGAAATCCCATAATAAACACCAAAACAATTTCAAAGTTAAATTTTTAAAATTTTTTTCCTCATTTTCCACATGTTCCGGATGTGTGACACAGAAGGATTTGACCACTCCAATTTATTTTTGTTCGATTTTTTTAATTTAATTAGGACATAATTAATAAATTAAATGGATATTTTTTCTGCATTTTTTAAAGTATTTTTTATTAAGACAACAACATCTTTTATTTAAGCCCAGTTTAAAAATATCTGATAGTATCAGACATATTTAAATATGCGACAGTTAAATATGTCATATATAATGATTTCGTTACGTTATTTCATCCAGAGTTAAATATGTAGTGACGTAAGCCGATACTTCGAAACATATTTAACTCGGCATATTTATCTTCGCACACATAGAGGCTCTTGCTTTTTTAACTCAGGATCTCGTATCAATTAAGGTCATCCTGTAAATCCGTGTAAGCTTTGCAGGGATAACAAACTCAGACATGGCTTAAAACATGGGCACGAAGTAACGGCTCTGAGTCCCATCATCACATTAACTGTGGACACTTACCTTCACGTGGTGTCACGTGATGTAGCTACCTTTGACACCCGTTAAAGGTAGTGAGCAAAATGTGCCGCGCGATAAAAATATGGTTGAGGCGTCGGGCTAGTAACCCACACTCTAAAAACTCACCTACTATGAAGAAACGAAAGAAAAGAAAACTGAGAATAGTTTCCAATTGAAAATAGCTCAACTTATTCTTAGTTATCCCAACGGGAATAAATTTTTCCTACCGAGAAAAGTTTAGTTGATCCATTACATTTCAATGCATTTCAAAACAAATCAAAGTGGCGCCTAATATAACAGCTTATTTCAAAACTCCCATAGTTAGCTTTATAAAAATAAACCGTACGTAGATCTTTCTGGGAATACAAATAAATCATAAAATTTACTGAACGCTAATCGCGATGTGAACAGACGAATTCTTTGACGTAATTGAATACATGAACGTTTCGGAATTCGCAAATAAAATTTAATCCAGTATTATTGAAATTCAACAAAATAGTATTTGAATAACAAAAACAAAAACTAATTATTGTTGCTGACACGGCAACAAAGTATTTTAAATAAAAGTAGCGGATGCTTTGATGTTTTTAATAAAATAAATACATTTTTTCTTACCACGCTTAGAACATGATTTGACTATTTGCAGTTTAATTTTCGAAATTGTATGTATTAAAGTCAAGTTATGTTGTGGGAATTTTAAATTTATCGCATAGTTAATATCAAAATAAAATAACCCAGCAAACAGTGTTCAATTAAAATGTTTTAGATCTTTAAAAAACTATCTTATCACATTTGCTTTTTAAATTTAGAATATAAAAAATTTTTCTTACACTTTTCTTTAATTCAACATTTACCCAAAAAAAATTTGTTTGCTGGGTTACGTTTCTACACACAGTGGGATATTTGCCAAAAATGAGAATAAATAATGTGTATAAAAATCTGAATATGTGACACTAGCACAGCAAGAAACGTGTGACACACACTTTCCAAGCTCACTCCTTTTGTCAAATGGCTGACTGTTTATGTACGAGTGTGTGTAATTTTGTTTTTGTTGCTGCTGTTGGTTGTTTGTGTATTTTGCTCTTTACTCATTTCAAATGCTTGACAGAATGTTGATTTATTTGGTGCTGTCATGCACAGTAACAGTAAACATACAGTTACCAATTGATTTGCAAGTTCTGTCGTTGTGTTTTAAAGTTCTATTTAAATTGTTTTTGTTGCTTTTGTTTACTCTCATTATGGGATGAGTAGGCATAATTGGCTTTTCGAAGTGATTGTAACCCACGTTGTGATTTAAAACTTATTCAGGGCACAGTCGAAGTTATGTTAAAGAAAATGGCATTAATATTGTTTTGGATTTCAAGGCTGGAAAGTGACCAGGAATTAGACAGATAAATAGTTTTCTAAAGACTGGAATATGGCATCAACAGAAAGCTTTAACTTAAAGGGTTAAGAAACTGAAGACTAAAAACAGTTTTATATAACAATGTTGCTCCAGGCAAAAGTCTTCTATTAAAAATTTGGTTCTTCAAAAGTTTTTCATTGCAAGCTGACTACTAGTAAGACCTTTCTGTAAAAAACTTTTGACTGGGAAGAGCTTTTTGTAGAGAAATTTCGAACTTAATAAATTTAAAATAAAGAAATTTTGTTAAGAAAAAAATATTATATAAAATATTTTTGTTTAAAAAGGGGTTTCTATAAAAAGAAAAGGCGAGGAAAAAAAAGCGAAAACATTCGATTGAGAATTTTTTTCTACTTTTAAATGTTAAGAAAATTTTTCTAAAGAAAAGTTTCAATTGAGAATAGTTTTGATGGAAAACTTTCGGCTAAGAATAGTTCTTATATGGAAAAATTTGAGGTGATAACAGTTTTCTATTGAAATGTTTGGACAAAGATGCGTTTTCTGCAGCAAAATCTTAAAAGAATATATAAACATTCCAACTTGTGAGGAAAAAAATTGATGTGGGAACAGTTTTTTATTGAAGGTTTTGGACAAAGACCAGCTTTCTACAACAAAATCTTGAAAGAATATAAAAAAATTCTAACTTGGAAGAACTTCATCTAGAAAACTTTTGATTGAGATGAGTTTTCTATAGAAAATTTTTAAATGGAAACAATTTTCTATTCAAAACTTTCGACTGAGAAAAATTTATAATAGAAAACATTTGACAGTAACGAGTAATTAATAGTTCATTTTCGACTGTAAATGTTTCGCAAAAAGCTTAAGACTTCGAAAAGATTTAACAGTAATAAAAATATGGGCTGCAACGAGTTTTTAATAGACAACTTTAGGCTGGGAATAGTTTCCAAAAGATAACTTTTAACTGGCAAGAATTTTATAAAAAGAAAAGTTTAGTGGGAAAATGTTTCTACTTAAAAAACAATTTCTTTGATGTAGTTTTACATTTAGAACATTCTATTTGTAATGATGAGAACAGCTTTAACAAACTGTTTCACAAAAGAGAGCTTTTTTCATAAAATATATTTTTTTAATGGGACTTTTTCTGTAAAAAATTCAATTATTAACGACTTCAAACAGTTCGGTTGGGAACAGATAGAACATGGTGACTTTGTTTTATGTTCTTTTTTCAGAATTATCATTTGAAAAGAGTTAAATTCAAAGGCAATTGCTGTAAGAATTTTTCTTTGTTAAATATTAATTAGTAGGAACAGTTTTTTTTTTTATTGAGTAGTTATTTGTTAAATATTATTCTTTCCCAAAAGCTTGCTCAAAGTTTTTGAAGGGAATGAATGCTTTGTAAAAATTTTTCTCCAGATTTTATTTCTGTTGTTAAAAACTATCAACAGGGAACACTTTTCTAATTCCATTTTTAATTTTGTAGTGCATCCATTATTCTACCTTTTCAAATTTCCGCAATTTCCTCTAGAATTTATGCTTTTAAGACAATTGTCAGCTTAAAAAAAAGTTTAGCAAACAAATTTACATTAAATGCATGAGAGGGCCAAAATAACACAATAAAAAAGGGAACAAAAAGAAAAAAATTCATTAGATTGTCAACGCATTGTTGAAGTACAAAACACGAAGTTGTGTTACTTTGTTTGCTGGCATTTAGCAAATATATTTTTTTTTTTTTGTTGCTGCTGTCGTTTTTTATTTTGTGGCTGTGCTGTTGTCATTGTTACCAACACTCAACTACTGTTGCCGATCGACGACAACGATCAAAAAGGTGATCTGTTGGTGAATTGTGTGAGCTTGACAGATCACAAATCACACCTCTTTTGTTTTTTATTTCTAGCAAATTTACAATTTTCAGTGGAGAACTGGAGTTTTTTTGGTGTTTGTGGTGTTTGTTGAAAGCAATAGCAACAAAAACAACAATATAATTATTATTTACAAGAAAATAGCATTTAATAGCAATAACAATATTTTGCATATAAAACAGTCATATAAATGTATATTAAATGCCTAAATTGTCTTTGGAAAATTATCAACCAAAGATTTCTATTCAAAACGTGTATGCGAATAAAAAACCTATAAATAAGTTTATTAGAATTTATAGTCAGTTAGTCACTTAGTCAGTCATATACAAAGTTGTTTTGCGTGAAAAGTGCAGTTGGGTAGTACCTAGTCTTTTTATAAAAGTAACCAAAAGTGGGCGTTAATTTTAAGATCTTTACGAGTTAAAACAAAAAAAAAAAAAACTGAGAAAAAATACCAACAATTTCTTACACAATTTGCTAACAAGCCCACAAAGTACGACAATTCAAGTTAAAATGTTGTTAAAATTATTACTGAAACAAAAAATCGTATTGAAATATTAGCGGCGGCAGCAGCAGCAGCAGCAGCTTCAGCAATAACAACAATAATAATAATTGTTGTCTTAATAAATTTTCAAAGGTTTTGTTTTGTTGGTGCTCTTGGTTGTTTGTTGGCAATTGTTTTTGGGCCATAATTGCTGGTTTGTTTCTATATTTGGTATGAATAGTGTGTGATCGTGTGTAATTTAAATGTCACCCAGTGTAAATCCGCACCGCCACCAACAACAATATGGCAACAAAACAACCAACACTCACTCACTCTACTACCGTCACTTATTCATTCATTTGCTGTTAAATGTAATCGTTTAGATCTGTCGGATAAGTCAATCAATGTGATTTCTTCTAGACATAATTAACATTTTCAAAATAAACAAAACATAAACAAACACACATTGATACGAACATACACGGGACAAAAATCCAAAAGTTTTTAAGGTGTGTTTAGGAGTGTGAAGTGAGGGTGAAAAAGTCAGCGATGGAAATCTAAATAAATTTTGAATCCTTGATTTTTTTTTCGGTGAAGCTAATTAAAAGCCAAAATTACTTTCCAAAATCTCTGGTTGGATTTTCTGGAATTACTTATAGAATTATAAAGGGTGTCCCAATATTAACGCAAGGTTTGAATTTAATAGAAAAAACAGTTTTTATTTTGTTTTTTATAGGGTCGCCAACACTGTACTGCACAATTGGCGACAAATTCAAATCTTGCGTTAATTTTGGGGCACCCTTTATAATGTTCTAGATTTCCCATTTTGTATTTAAATTAAAAGTTACTTAAAAAAAATCTTTTGGCACAGAAATATTGAAGAAAGAAGAAAACTCTCGCTTGATAGCTCAAATTTTCTTTAGAAATCTTTCGTGCTTCAGCTCAACATTTTCTAAAGAAATCTCTCGCTTTCTAGTTCACCAGCCGTATTCTGTAACTCGCTAAAGCTAAATCTCTATCGCTAAAAGTTTTAAAAGTTGGTTTAGCGATTTTTGGCTACGAGTGCAATTATTTTTAATTCGTCGTGATTTGAGCTTTTAATGTCATCGCTAAAATGTTTGAATTTTGTATTCCCTAAGGCGTTCTAGCGATCGAGATTTAGCTTTAGCTAAGCGAATTACAGAATACAGCTGCAGGATTAATTTAAAAAAACTCTTTCTTAACAGCTAAAGTTTCACTAATTCAATCTCTTGCGCTTAAGAGCTCAAGATTTACAAAAACAGTAACTCGCTTTGTAACTGAAGATTTATAAAATACAATTTCTCGCCTAATACATCAAGATATACAAAAGAAATTTCTTGCTAGATTTTTCGAAATTACTAATAGAATTATATGTAGCTCAAGGTATTCTATTTGACATTTAAAATAACTTTTGCTTAGAAAAAAATATTTTGCAGTTTAAGTACAGAATTACTGATTAAAGAATAACCCACGTATTCACAAACGATTATTTAATTTAGCAAACTATTTTTAAGGAATTTTTTTAAAATTTAAAAAATTTTTATGAATGCAGGCATAAATCTCTCGCTTGAAATCCTTTGTTCGGTAGCTCAAAAATTTAAAAAAAAAATATTTCGCTTAATAGCTCTCGATTTACTAACGAAATCCCTCGCTTAATAGTGCAGGAATAATTAAAAAATCTCTCGTTATTAGCTCAAGGTTTACTAATAATATCCCTCGCATAAGACCCTAGGATTTGCTAAAGAATTATATCGCTTAACAGCTCAAGCTTAACAAAAACAATCTCGCGGTTTAAAGTTTAGGATTGAAAAATGAAAACTCTCGCTTAAAAATGTCGAATTAATTAAAAAATCTTTCGCTTAATAATTCAAGGTTTACTAATAAAATCTCCTCGTACAAGCTCAGGATTTACTAAAGAAATCTGCAGTGTTATTTCACAGTAAAATAAAAAAATAAAATTCACACTTAGGGTGGGTTTTTAACATGGAGATTAGAAATATAGTCATTTTTAATCTGTGTTTTTAGTTTTTAAGATGAGGATTTATTTCTTTTTTGCCAGTTTAAGCGGCCAATGTTGGTGGTTTAAACTTTATCATCAAATGTCAACACATGCACATGTATAACAAAAGCAGCTGTAAAAAATGTTTTTATAGAAAACAAAAAATTGGATTATTATACCTTTCCAACGAGCTATCACTCGTTGCGATCGCTTTAGTAGTTTTTTTTTAAAACAACTTTCAATGAGGTCCCTTATGAAGAATTCTTCAATTTTGTCACATGACAGTGGTGTACACCAGAGAAAGACAATGGGTATCAAAAAATTAAAGTACTCTAGCACATATCGAACATTTTCAATACCTGTGCGTACTCGTATCTATTCATTCTCATACTTGTGTATATCCCTGCGCATTTGATTTCATTCATGTATGTTATCATACTTATTATATTTCATACTCGCACATAACCACATACACCCATAGGTATATCATTGACTTCAAAAATTTTTTATTTATTAATTTTTTTTCATTAGTGTTGCCAGAATTTTTTTTGTTATTTCTGACTTTACAAAAATCTTCGGAAAATAAAGATCTGCGTTCTTATATAAATAGAAAAAAATATTTTTAAGAAAATACGAAAAAATGACAAAATGGATGCAAATTAAAATACGTCGTTTTATTTGAATCGTTCTTAATAAAAACACAAAAAGTTGCCGAATACCAAAAAAAAAAAATATAAATCTAATATTCGGAATTAAGAAATGAGATATCACAGGTTAATTCATTCATACATAGTATGACTTTGAGATGTTTATCTGTTGGCAGTTGCATTTTTAAGACGTTTAAAATTTAAAGGCTGAAGTCGATCAGTATACCAACGAAAATGTTAGCCTTACAGAAGACTACAACATCACGCTATGGTGGAAAAACAACTTTACAAGATACTCACGGTTATCTTTATAAAAATCAAGAATCATGTAAATTTCTACAGCGCAGCATCAAAACGAGTTTTCTCTTTAGCTAGAAACATGAAAAAAGAAACAAAATAGATTCCAAAATAGTTGATAGCCTTTTGTTTTTAAATTTTTTTTATAAAAGACCCCTTTCGCAGAAAAGATATTTTATTATATATGTAATATTAGAAAATATTTATGTTTTAATTTAGCTTTTACATAAATTAATTAATTCTTATTTAACCAGTGCTATATCTCTGGTTTTCACGAATAATCGCGTAAGTTATAAAACCAAACTTTTCAGGAGAGCAAAAACAATTATTTTTTTCAATTGCGGCTTCTGTAGATGCTTTCTACTTATTATACATAGTTTTCATGAAAAAATCCTCACAGGATCACAATCTGTAAAAGGATTAAAAATGCATATGTTTGATTAACTCATTAAGTGTGTGCAATATAACATCATATCTCCACATAAGTTCTTTTTTGTGAAAATAAATGTTATCATTTTAATCACACATGACGACTTACGTTGTTATTTTTAGCACACAAGTTGGCGACATATTCAGAGTTTTTAATACTTATAGCACAACGTATGGACTTAAAATTACATACAACCGCTCATCTGCTGTTGTTGGAACTAAAGAAGTCAACAATAAACGCACATGTACATATAAGTTGTTATTAATAGAAACATTTTCAAAAAATACTTTCATATTTTTTGCACGAATAACAACATAACATCACATATGCTTTTTATTTGGAAACATATTCAGCAATTTTACAATTTTTGGCGATGTATGTCGACATAAATCGTTATAATAGCAAACTATTTTATTAAACAGTTAACTTAAGTTGTTTTTAGCAGAAAAAAAATTAATAATACTACATTATATTCTTAAAAGCTTAATACTTATAAAAACCTAATGCAAAATGTAGCACTTTGACATCATTATCTCAATTTCGGTAAAAACCGACTTACGCGATTATTCGTGAAAACCACAGATATTTGTTTTGCTGGTTTTGGAAAATACTTAAAATATAAATATCTTTTCTGCATCAAAAATTTTTAGGTCCTGGCTACACTGCTTGCTTTACAATAACCATACGAGTTGTTGAAGTTACTTGTTGATACTCATCGATACATGCCTATACTCATACGCATTCATACTAATATCCATACGCATGCCTGTTTGTTCATACTCATACCGGTTGCTATACAAACTTATTTATGTTCATACTTATTGGTATTCATACCTGTCTGTAGTCGTGCTCGGTGGAGTATGAATAGGTTAGAAGTATTAAAAATATAACTTTTTGGCTTTCTCTGGTGTACACCACCACTAAACCAGTAACTATAAAAAAAAAAAAAAAATATGTAGGTACATTATTTTTTGCTGGGCAATCGATTGAGACTATTTATTTTAAAATCGGAGAGGGGTCGTCCAAAAATTTGCCAATTTTGATCGTTTTCATATGGAATTGCTCTATGGTGTTTTCTTTTCTACAAAAAAATGTGACATTTTTAAGAAATAGACACCAAATTGCAGTTTTTTTAAATAAAATGTCACATTTTTTTTATAGAAAAGAAAACACCATTAATGTAATTTTGAATAAAAACTAATTTTATTTTTGATTGATGTTTTTATTGAAAAAACAAAATTGGCGAGAATGACACTCTTATTTAAATATGTCATCTAAGCTTTGAACATACACAAACAAAAATTCTACAAAATTTTTCACCAATTTAAGCATAAGTCAAAAATTAAATTAGAAGCTAGCTTTCCCTCAACAATGAATTTCAGTGTATTTATCAAATATGAAAAATTGGGAATTTAGCACGTCATACAGAAATTGTATTAAATTAGTTTTAATTAAAACTTTAATCAAGTGAATTAAACGTTTAAACAAGAGAATTAAAAGTTTAATTGATACTATTATTTTTATGTCTGGTGATTATTTAAATTGAGATCAATTTTTATATTTTTCTGTGATTTAAGTTAGTATTTAAAGAACTGATAAAGAAGTCTCCCGCTTTAGAGACATATTGTAAAAATCTTGTGTTTCAACTATTTCTATGATAAGTTCGGTACTTCTTATTCGTTTCTTGTTTACTGTCTTATCAATTATTTTAAATATTTTATTTGTTTTTTTTCCTCAAATTACAAACAGTTTTATAGATAGTCCAGACATTAAGGCTCCAAAGCTTTTAATATTTACATCCTTAAAACTAAAAAAAAAACATCTAATAATATGAAACTTACACACATCATAAATATAAATTGTTTTTTGCTTATAAACATATTATAGTAAAACGGATAAAGAAATAATACACATTATCAATATTAACTCAACAAAAAAGAAAGAAAAAAAATACAAAGTTTTTCTGCAAGAAAATCTCCAAATACTCCAGGAAAGAATATAAAAAAAGCTATTAGCAAATATTTGCATAAAATTTTAAGACATGTTAACTACCAAAATTTTGTTGGTTTTTGTGAGACAAAATCAATTTTGTTTAATAACTTTTTTTTTGTCATGGTTTTGTAATCTTTTCATATTTTTCAGCTTTCAAATAAATATTAACAAAAAAAATTTAAAAATGTTTTTCGGCAGGGACTACAATAGCATTATAATCGATTTTAATTGTATTACCAGGGGAGTTTGGCTAATGGAAATTTGACAACAGGGGAGAGGTGAGTATATATTTATTAGCTAGATTAAATATCTTCTAAAGTGTGTGTTTAAAATATTAAAGAAAACAAGTGATAACAAAAAATGTTAATAAAAATAGTTATAAGACGCCTTTATTGCCATAAGCGAGGTATAGAGTTCCTACGTTCATTTAAACTTTCGTAGGAACTTAATACCGTGCTCTTGGAGGGCTGTTAACCAACAATTAAGAGCATTAAAGTAAAGAGAGTGTATGAAGTGTTTTTATTAACTTATTACTTAGATAAGGATGAAACATTATCTTTAAATATTTGTGTAAAACTTAAAAATGCGGTATTATTAGCGAATTTTAATAGAACTGGCTAACCTTACCCATGTATGACCTGTTTTAATCTTGGCGACATTATTTTAATGAATTCCGCTCCAAAAAAAAAATCTGGTAAGGTTGTTAAGCCAAAAACGAATCAAGTTGATGTCGGGTACCCTGTTCTAAAGAGAGGCGTACTCCAGTGAAAGCGTTCTGCACCGATCGAAACAAATAGTAGTCGGACGGGACAAGGTCTAAACTAGTTATAAAACGGGTGAGCTAACATTTCCTAACCACTTAGGGTGGGTTTTTAACATGGAGATTAGAAATTTAGTCATTTTTAGGCCCGTTTTCACGACTTACCTTTAAAGTTCGATATAGTTAACGCTACCTTTAGCACTAGTGAGGAATAAAGTTACCTTCAACTATTTTTCGTTTTCACAACTTCTGTATAAAATAAACTTAACATTTTTAAAAAAGTGGCAATACTAAAGAAAATACCGATTATTTTTGCCAAAATGAAAATACGAACTGGCAACTACGTACTTTTTTACATTTACAAAATATACGTATAATTGGAGTTGCCATATATAAAAAATATGTGAATATAATATGGCAATCTCAAATCTAAACCTTACGACAAAAGTTAAAGGTAGAACGTTCCTCTCTTTAGCTTATTCTTAACTTTAAGGTTAAAGAGAACTTGTGATAATTAAAAACTCATTATCTGTTCGATAACTTCCTACATTTAGCTATCGTTAAGTCGTGAAAACGGGCCTTAATCTGTGTTTTTAGTTTTTAAGATGAGGGTTTATTTCTTTTTTGCCAGTTTAAGCGGCCAATGTTGGTGGTTTAAACTTTATCATCAAATGTCAACACATGCACATTAGAGCGACTCACCAAAAAAAGTGCTCGATGTACCCTCCTAAAAATGAACCTTGGACTTTTTTAAGATACCATTTTAAATATTTCGGCTCCAGCTTTGACCTCTCGTGAGCTGGACCATTTTTAAAAGGAGTCTATTTTTGCATGTTTTGTTAATTTGAGAATCTGTTTCCTTACCAACATATACAAATTGGGTATCATAAGAAAGGTTTTTTTAAGGCGCGTCCAACTGTATATACAATTTGTCCAAGGACGATCATCCATATCCTTTTTTTTAAGGTTTTTCTGTAAAAAAAACGGTTTTTGAATTTTTTGTTCGGCGCTGCTTGTAATAAAAATGCCAAATTAACATATTTTAATCTTTAGTCGATTTAATTAAATACGTGTTTCAGCTTTTTTGGAAATTCGCGCTAGTTCGCGTTTTGACAAAAATGCAATGGGGTGGCAACCCTTCATTTAAATATAGCAATATGGGCATCAAATTCCTTCTTATACCAAGTACATCATCTTTGTATGTAAATAATATTATTTTCTGCAAATTAGATGCATTTTACACGGTGCTCTGGAATATATATAAATGCAATTTTGTAGTAACTGTAATATGTTAGCGGATTTAGTTTCTAGATCATGTATGGATAAAAATAGAACTAAAGAAAGAAAAAAAGGAATGATCCACGACTTTTTGGCGGCATATTTTTTTTGCAAATTAAAAAAAAATTTAAGTCGTAGATCATTTCTTTTTTTCTTTCTTTAGTTCTATTTTTATCCATACATGATCTAGAAACTAAATCCGCTAACATATTACAGTTACTACAAAATTGCATTTATATATGTTCCAGAGCACCGTGTAAAATGCATCTAATTTGCAAAAAATAATATTATTTACATACAAAGATGATGTACTTGGTAAAAGAAGAAATTTGATGCCCATATTGCTATATTTAAATGAAGGGTTGCCACCCCATTGCATTTTTGTCAAAACGCGAACTAGAGCGAATTTCCAAAAAAGCTGAAACACGTATTTAATTAAATCGACTTAAGATTAAAATATGTTAATTTGGCATTTTTATTACAAGCAGCGCCGAACAAAAAATTCAAAAACCGTTTTTTTTACAGAAAAACCTTAAAAAAAAGGATATGGATGATCGTCCTTGGACAAATTGTATATACAGTTGGACGCGCCTTAAAAAAACCTTTCTTATGATACCCAATTTGTATATGTTGGTAAGGAAACAGATTCTCAAATTAACAAAACATGCAAAAATAGACTCCTTTTAAAAATGGTCCAGCTCACGAGAGGTCAAAGCTGGAGCCGAAATATTTAAAATGGTATCTTAAAAAAGTCCAAGGTTCATTTTTAGGAGGGTACATCGAGCACGAATTTTGCTTCCATACATTTTGAGTCGCTCTAATGCACATGTATAACAAAAGCAGCTGTAAAAAATGTTTTTATAGGATTGGATTATTCTAGTAAAGATGAAGACTTTAGTGATTCTGAAACATATGAAAACCTAAATAAAATAATTTTAAAAATTAACTTTCTTTTTATAAGAACTAAAAGGGCGAAAATTCTTCTTCTTCTATATGAAATGCTAAGTGGATTGATAAAAAGTTGCCATTTTTAAATATGTTGTTGTTATTTGTTGTTATTCAGTATGGCAATGCTGCGAGGTTTAAACTACCTCTTAAAAACGGCAAAGACAATTAGTACTCAATTAAATTTATTTTCAGATTAATTAAATATAGTTTGCTGTTAAGATTAAACTCGATGTTAAAAACCCACTCTAAAATATATAAAATGTCGAACTCGCCTGGCGGCATCTGGCCAGGGTTCATCAGATCTGGTCTAATTATTCGAGCGTTATTAGGTCAAGTCAGACTTCAAAAGATTAATTGTGTTCGGTATAGGACTCAGGGGATCGTCTTGCACTGTTTAGATGGGACCCTTTTGGTCCCATGCAATAAAAAGTATTACCCCGGGGGCATGGATATTAAGTTTTTGCGTTGATTTGGCTGCGGTTTCCTGCTGTTTGGGTTGTGTTAATAAATCCAATTTTAATCACCACTGGACAAGACAGAAAAAAAACAAGGCTCTGACAATGGATTCTGGTAGAGGAGATATAAAAATATACGTGTGTCGGCGTTCTGAAAGATCGCAACTGAGTTTTATTTGGCTTGTTCGTGCAGCATATCGGTATAAGAAACTTTGTGTTCTTTACATCTAAGGTAAAAGCATTTTTGTAGAAAATGATACGCCGAATATTTTTGTGGAACATGTTAGTCCTTTTTCTTTCTTTTTATAACGGTAAGTTTAGGCTCTATTCTAACAAATCGTTAAAAATACAAAAATTTATAAAAAAAATATATTTTGTTGGTCTCCTCTACCAGAATCTATTGGCAGATACTGGTTATTTTGGAAAAAAAAATCAATTTGTTGCACAGTGTAATTCGACGAAAAAATTAGCAGCATTTCGGATAAAGCTTCGATGTTTGTTGCCTTCAACGCGCATGGTATTCAATTTCCGTCTTAAACGTTTAAAAATCGCTTCTAGCGTTTGAAAACAATCTTTATAAAGTTCTTGGCAACTCTAATTCAACATGTGCGAATTGTTTTCGCTGACCTGAGCGGTCTTTGTCTTCGGTTACAAGTCGCAAAAATCATCTTTTGCACGCTGAAAACGATGTAGTATATTTCGGCTAAGCTTCGGTTAGTAGTCAGTGAGCTTCGGCTGCATTTTTTTTTTTTTTTCAAATTACAGAAGTAAAACTAAATATTCCGCAAATGAGGATGTGTTGACTAGAGTTTTTTTTTCCGGACTTTTTCGATTCCCGGGAAAGCGGGAAATTTTTTTAAATTTCCCGGGATCCCGCTCCATATAAATAATACAAAGTAAATTTTGGTATTAATTAATAAAAAAAACCTTTATAAAAATAACGTAAGGGAACTTGTTTACAAAGAAAGTAAATGAAATGGTTCAATACTAAAAAATAAATTGAAGATTGAAATAGGAACTTGAATTATTATTACCTCACGCCTTTATTCTCTGGATAATTCATAAAACAATAATAAAAACAAAATAAAAATTGAGGTACTCAAGATATGAAATAAAAAAGTTAATTAATAAAATAGATAAAATACTTTAAAGAAATATATAACATTTTTTAATGGCTTAGGAAATAACTTTCTGACACATTCAAAGCGCTTTGTAAGTCGTCAAAAAGTATATTCCTGTTTTTATTTACTAATTATCATGTTTCCGAAAAATTTCGTTCATTTTTTACCGAGGTTGGACAAATAGTTAAAAGTGCATCATTGTAGCATGCTTCGGATTCACAATCAGAAGCAATTTTTCTTTTTTGTAAACAACGTCTATATCAGTCAAATGTATGTCAAGTTTGATGCAAAAATAGCATCAACCGGACTGCTTCTTCCAAACCTTTTCATTTCAATATGTCCATTTGTAATCTTTAGGACAATGTGTTTTTCAAGTTGTATGTTGTAGTATCTTACACGAGTTTCCAAAATGTTATTTTATTTCGGTTTCCCCGCACTTCACGGGTATATAGGCCAACACAAATTGAAATTGAAAATTTGTGTTTACCACCTAATTAACATATCGCTCCTTCATTGCATCATAGTCATATCTCAAAATTTGAAGTAACTTTAGCAAAGTTTTCCTTCATACCTTCTCGTATTATATCTCAAACTGAACCGAAGTTATAGCAAAATATATCTTTAAATCGGTACATTTTGAAAACTTTAATCGCATTTTGCCAAGATCGTTTGTTTTTGTAGATAAAAGAGCGATATGTTAAGGTATCTCCTATTTTTAAGACTTGTTCATGGACAATGAAACTTTACTGCCTGCATCTTATTTTGAATTAATGTACTTTATTAACTTTTCACTTCACTAAATGTAAAAATTATCAACTGTTGCACTGCCCATTCTGCTTTGAGTAGATTTATTGCATCAGGAGACATTGATTTAAATACATGTACTCACTTCTTGCAATTGATCTAATCCACAACCCATCCACAGATGCTAATTTTTAGAGAATAGAAAACTAAATTTCAAAGTATAAATAGCTATTTTCTGAAATTATGAGGAATTTTTATTTCCCGTGATCCCGCAAGAAAAATCCCGGGAAAACGGGAAATTCCGTCCCGGGAATTCCCGGGAAAAAACCCTAGTGTTGACATATAATTCGACATTTTAGAAGCAAATACAAAACTATGTTTTTAACACTATTTCGAGAAAATAAATGAAAAATCTATACCTTCGAAACTATCATACACATAAGTTATTAAAGGCCCAAGCCGTAAGTAGAGGATACACTATATGTTTAAAAACTATTTTTTTTTTTTTTTTTGTAAAATGGTCAATAAGGAAATATGAATCCGAAACTACAAAGAATTAATTCTAACGGGTACTTACAGATTTTGCAGTGAATTATTGCAAATTATAAAGTCCAATTATGAGAGCTAAAATCAAAAGAAAAAATTTGTTTTAAATTAAGCTTATAAAAATAGATAAGGGACACATATTTTAAAGTTTCTAAAAGTACAAATTGTTAGAAAAAATTGTGGCGGCAGCCCGATCACATGCCACGGTACACTGATTTTGATAAAAGGCAGAACGCAAATCGCTTGGAAGCGAAAATCGTGAAGGCTGTTTAAAACAGTGTTACCACCAGCAAAATTCAAAATTACATTTGAGATGATGCAAAATTACCCGATTTTAATGAAATTACACCTGATATAAAATTGAAGTTTTATTTAATAAAAAGACATTACCAAAGAAGCAAAAACACAACAAATTCATTGAAAGAAGATAAATATTAGTCAAACTGTTAAGATTCTTATTGTAATTTTAAAAAAATTATCATAAGTAACATTAAAGACTCAAAAACAATTAACAAAACAACAAATTTTTTAATGAGTTCAACTTCCACATTTGGATACATATATCTAGGGAAGGTTCAAAATGCTCATTGCCATTCCTTTATAATGAGTGTTTTAACCCCATAGAGCTTTCGAAATATTAGTTGTTACACGAACTGTCATACTGCTTTCACTTTTTGCTCAGGCAACTTCGCAACTTATAGGCTACTTAATGATTAAACTAACGCAACTTATTTTTCACAAATGAAGGCGATGTGTTGATTTAGAGAAAATAAACTGTCAATGTGACACCTCTTGATTGTTTTTCGTAGGGCTGTGAAGTCACTGGTTTATGCTGATAAACCAGCAACGATTGACGTTTTGTTCAGTTTATTCGCGACATGCAGCCAGCATTGCTCGAAAAAGAGGAACAAAATTGGACGTCTGCAATGCGTTTTGTTATTTGTTTCAAATGGTAATGCCTTGTATCAATCTGCGCTTAAAATTAATTTTTATTGTGATGTCATCCATTTTAAGTTTTATGGTCTTAAGAAATACTTGTTATACCTTATTTAGTAAACAAAATTCCTGCAGGGATTTATACAACTGTCCATAAAAATGCAAACAAAGTTTTTTAGTTTTTTTTTCTCTTGTTATGGTTTTGTTTCAGGGATGGCGTTGAGAATTTTTAAAATTTTACAAACAACCTTTAAAAATTTTACTTTTTTACGCTAATTGTACTAAAAGATTTTTTTAGTTGAAATTAATTTTATTTATGTTTATAAAAAACACCACAAAAAGGTATTATAATTCTTAGTTTAAAAAGTATCAACAAAAAAGTAGAATTGAAACCACTTAGCCATCCCTGTTTTGTTTATTTTATTAAATGTTGCCAACTTTTTGTTTATGAGAAACCTAAAAACAAAAAGCGGTAAATCGCTGAATTTGCCCATAAACCGCTGATTCACCAACACTTTAAATATTTAAAGCTTGAAATGTCAATTTTAAGTTAAACAATTTTAAATTTTTTTTGACATAACTTCATTTTTTATCGATAACTTTAGTAAAATTTTTGACAGTTTGCCATTTATCTTAATACAGCTTAACTCTTTGCACTTGGTAAATTTTTGTATTACATTATATTTGTACTGTTCACCAAAACTTGAACAATGCATTAAGAATGTAGTGTCATAAGGGCTTAAAGGTCGTTAAATATTCTTCAAACTAAAGCATTGGAAAGTTGCCAGATAAAAATAAAATTAATTATATGTTTTTTTTTTTTTTTAAAAAGATTTTGTTATTCGTGCTTAATTCCCAGTTTTTATTATTGATAAAAACACTTGAAATTTATTGTTGATGGGATAAGCTATTCCTATGCGCATTTCACTGGTTGCTTAGGCCAGATCATCAGGAAACTTCATCCATAAATATTTTGGAAAAACTAAAGATATTAAACCAAATAAAACTGTTAAGCGTATAAGACTTATAGCAACAGTTCTACTTGTAACAATATCAAAGCTTAAACAAAACACATCAACAATAAACAGTGGGTTTATCTCATCTTACATTCCCCACTACAATTAGTTGAAATTCTCTCAATGAGATGAGATAAACCCACTGTTTATTGTTGATGTGTTTTGTTTAAGCTTTGATATTGTTACAAGTAGAACTGTTGCTATAAGTCTTATACGCTTAACAGTTTTATTTGGTTTAATATCTTTAGTTTTTCCAAAATCTTTATGGATGAAGTTTCCTGATGATCTGGCCTAAGCAACCAGTGAAATGCGCATAGGAATAGCTTATCCCATCAACAATAAATTTCAAGTGTTTTTATCAATAATAAAAACTGGGAATTAAGCACGAATAACAAAATCTTTTGAAATTAAAATTTTGTATTCCCAAATATTGAAATTACTTTTTGATAATTAATTATATGTTGGAATATTGAAAACATTTCTTCCCCCAGGCTAGTATTTAGTTTGAATAACTTTCTTCAATAAACTTCAGGTTCTAAATCACTATGATAGGAATCTTTATCCAACTCTAATGGTCCATCTTGCGACATCCATTATCAAACTTATGAAAAAATATATTTAATGATCTAATGAATCTTTTCTTAAAAAGAAACCGAGATTTTTGTTCAGAAGACTGTGCATATTTTAGCAACAATATTTAAAAAGAAATAAATGCCACCACTAAAATCGAATCTTGATTTTAATTGGATATCTAAAGTAAGAATTTCAAATAGCACCTGAATTACACCTAAGAGAAATTACGACAGTAAAAATTATACCAAATTCGGGTAATTACCCACAAAATGGCAACACTGGTTTAAAATCAGTTGTTGTGAAACAATACTGATTCAGCAATATCAGCATGTGACACAATCAAGAAGAGGGTGGAATTAGCAATCGATATTGTACCCATCGATTTTTCGATAGCTTTTGGCATGAGGATTCCACTATGACATTTAAAAAAAATCATTTTCTTGGAGCCCAAAGTTGAGAAACTTTTATTTTTTAGGTTTTTTGGTAGGTAGTAAAAAACATCGCTTCACTTAATGTTTTTCTTTAAATACTACCTTTCCAAGGTAAAGTTGTACGCTTAAAACGATGGCGATATATATTTTTTTTAATCAATCTTTTAACCAAATTGACATCACCTGTAACGTGCAGATTTCTTTACAAATCAGCTATTTGATACAAGAGAAAATACATAAAAATTGGTTTGGAGCCTTAAAAATAACAAAAAGGTGGTAAAAAAAAAATCGAAAAAAAGTTTTTACAACAAAAGCTCTTTTAAATACCCAAGAAAAAACATTTTTTTTTTTTTTTTAATTTATATCGCCATCGTTTTAAACGTACAATTTTTATTCTTTCTGTGTATTTGTGTAATAAATATCTTTCAATTCGTCGGCCACAATTAAAAACCTTCCACGACTTTGTTTGATTTCTTCAATTTTGCTATTCCCTTCCTTACACCGTCCTAAATTATTTAGGGCAAATTTTACATAAAATAAAGAACTCAAATTAACACTTTACAACACTCAAAAAAATAATTTTGATTCGTTCAGTATCGACCGAAAGAATTATAAATAAAATTGCTTTCAAATCGAAAAAGTATTCGATCACGACTGCCATAATTACGTTGAACATCTGCCAACAAAATAATTCCAAATTAATTAAAAAAGTTGTTTTGCTTTAAGACAATTATTGTAGAAAATCACTGTTGGAGGAGTTTTACAAAGAGCAGGTGATGAATTAGAAGAGTGTGATTCCCTACTAAAAACAAAATTTTCAAATAAAAGTATGGGTCAACAGCGAAATTTCCTTCGACCCATTTGCAAACGTGTCTCTTCAGAGAAGAATTGACAAAACAAATTACCGTCAAAAGAGCCGATTACTGGCAAATCAGCTGTTTGAGAATACAAGAATTCCAATTTTCTAAAAAACACCCCAAACTATTTGGCTATATGTATGTCCAAAAATCTGGACTAATGCACAAAGTAATCTAGAAATTTGCAATTGGGACTCAAAAGGAATGCATGATGCGAGCAGTTGTATTTGAAATTAAAAGCAAAGCAAACAGCTTTAAATTATCCAAACTAAAAGGAGCAATTAAACGCATGTTGTTAAAGCTAAAATTATAAAAAATTTAATTAATAAACTCTTAAAGACGCCCTTTGTTCCTTTTAGGAACCACAAGACATGACATATATATTTATATATGAGAGGTTTGTGCAAATAAATAAATTAGGACAAATTGTTCAATAAATTTTGCTATATTGAATATTTAATTATTTTGGCAACAGATGAATAATGCAAGCAAAAATTAACATACAACCATAAGAGAGGTCCTGCATTAAAAACGGAAATATGAAAACAAAACCAAAAATTCAAAGTATTACATTTCATAACCCTTTTTTATCTTTCAAGAAAGAAAAAAAAAACAAATTGTGAAACAAACAAAAGAAGAAAATCCTGAGGAAAGAAAGTGCAGTGTAAGCAAAAAATATTAAACAAAGATCATGAAATATCAATACGACCTTAACATTCGATGCACTGGTAGACAAACATAATTGTCAGACTTAAGTTTCGAAAGCCACAAAATACTCAAAGGGAAGAATTTGTAAGCATTTTGTAAAATTTCTTTCTGTACTGCAATAAAGGTCCCTTTTACTGCGTCGCATTCAACCCCTTCGGCTTCATTTATTGAGAGATACAAAAGATCTTAAGACAGTTTGTATTGCAAAGTACATAATTCAGGTAAGAAGTTCAATTTCTTTTTTCGCAAAGCAAATATTTGCATTACAACAAGACGGATGAACGGACGGACGGACGAACTCTTTGTGCAGTAATTACAGCACATGCGCGCATTTTACATTTCAGAAAATTTATGATATTGTGAAGCGGGTTACGCAAAATTTGTAAAAATAAAACCAGCAAAAACAAAAAACTAAATAAATAAAACGTTACTGAAAATTTATAGCGCTTCAATAAATTTATGTGAACATTTTTTTTTTTTTTTTTTTTTTTTAATTTTAAGTTTCGGCAAAAAGGGGGTATTGCTAAAAGTACTTCTTCAAATTTTCTGTTTGGCTTTCGAAGACATTAAAGAAGAAAAAGGGGGTTAATGGTCTCTAATTTGACGTTATCTTTCCCTTGTTAAAGACTTCTAAAGATAGTTTACCTTGATTATTGGCATTTATTTTTTTTTTTTTTGCTGTTGTTCCCTGTTAACTTTAATGAAAGGTTTTCCAAGCGTAAATTTATGAACATAAAGTTATTACGGCATGTTTAACAATCTGTTTATGATGATTCTTTTTTATCTCAAGTTAAACTCAAGTATTCCAAAAGGTTTCTATTGGAAGTCGAAAAACATGAAAGAAATCATCTGTTTTTTGAGGCAGAAATTTTTAAAATATTGGAAAATAATTAAAATTTATGAGTATTAATATGATACATTGTTTCGAAAGACTACTGCTTTACTTACATACATATTAATTATTGATCAATTAGGAACTTTTGTTTTTATTTTTTTCCAAAAACCCGGGGTATAAAGTTGCAAGTTCTTCTTAAACAGTAATTAAATATCTTTTTGGGTTTTCGTTTAAGATCTTCCGTTGTTGTTAATGGAATTAAGAGGATGTAGATCATTGAATTTTATGGAAATTATGAGGCACTTCATAAAGTTTATGTAAATTAAGTGCTTTTGTAAAAAAAAAAAGATATTTACATTTATATACTTTTTTTAAACTGAAAAGGTTAGTTAAAGGATGATTGCACATTGGGGCAGTTTGAAAAAAAAGATCTTTACTAGGGATGTAACCAGGATTGGGCGAAATACACGTATTTAAGTCGTGTATTTAAAATATGAAATTCAAAATACATATTTTTATTTTAAATCTATGTAAAATATATCGTTACCTAAAACGCAAACGGCCCTAAATAATCATTATAATGTAATGTATCAACGCAAATGTCTATAAATGGAATCTTTTGACCAAACTTAGCGACAAAAAGACAAACGGCCCTTAGGGCGCTTAAAGGCCTAAAGCTATGGACATATTTAGATAATATTTGACGCCTTTCACGTACGCACAATTTTTATTAAACATCTGTTTGATTTTGATTAACGTTTGCAAGAGTAAACGTGATTTAACATTTTAATAACTATATTATTCTTTAATTTTTTGTCTTATGGCCAATTTTCAGGATTGATATTAAAACACATTTATGTTTAAAATCGTTTTAAATACAAAATTCTCTTCTTCACTAAATACTTAAATCAAACTTAATTCACCGATGTGTTACACTTAATTTCAACTTAAGTTTCTATTTGAATATTTTAGCAAGGTGGCCTCAATATTACGACAATACAACAACAAGAGGCAAAGCAATAACAATCAGCTGTTTTATGAGACCACCTTGTAAATAATTATACTTTTTTATGATATTTTTTTGTATTTAGTAGTGCTACCATACTTTTATTTTATTTAAATAAGACTTTTCAAATAAAACTCAAAAAATCAATCTGTATTTAAATACGATTTAAGTTTTTATGAAAATTTACTTAATTTAGATTTAATTACTATCCTAAAAATTGGGCATTAGTAGCTCAAGAAAAATTATTAAAACGAAAGTTAAAAATATATTTGTTAAATGTAAACATACCTTTACTAACCGTTTGGTTTAGTTAATTTTTACTTTTTGATATTCTTTAATTAGGCTCGAGTTCATCAAATTTTAATTTTCATTAAATTATTTTCACTGAGGGAAGGAATTTTACAATTACATTACTTTTAAATTGGTGTCACATCAAGACGACGACTAGATCACTTCGACGTTGATTTGGTATTTTATAAGAATGTTGTGTCGACGTCGACTAGTAATCTAAAATCTGACAAAAAAATCCCATCTCCAATTATTTTTTTTTTTTTTATTTTGTTTGATAAATCATTATAGCTCATTTTTTAACGCTATTTATGCTATTTTCCGACATATTTTTTTAACCGATTTAACTTTTTCAAAAAAAGTGTAGAGTTTGTTTCCATTTTTAATTTGTTCGCGAAATTTTGCCATGTTTTCGATTAGAGATATTTTTACTGCAAGTTTTCTGATTCTTTATAGCTTTATCCTTTATTAATAAATATAAAACTTTTCCATCATACCGATGTTAGCAAATTTTTACGAATTACCGCTAATTTTACATTTTTTTACCGAATTTTTGCCATTCCTTATAGTTTTAGGGCCTTTAATCAATTGTATGGCTTCTTTTATATATTAAAAATGTTTGCAAAATTTTCCGAGTTTTTGCAATATTGGATCTTTGAGGCGTTCGTCTTAAATTAAAAATTTTCGCAAATTTTCGCTTTTTTAGCAAACTTTTCCGAATTTTCGCAGTTTTCGCGTTAAATTTACTAATAATATTTGTGCCCACAACTTCTTTTAAATTTGCAGTTTTTATTTTAAACTTATTCAATAAATATTTTTACATTTCATTTAAAATTTCTCTAACTTTCATTTGAGTCGTCGCAAAATTTCCTGTCGACTAAAACAGGGACAATTCTATTGGGCGTCGACTTAAAAGCGCCTTAGAAAATATCAATTGACTGTCATTAGTAATCGATTATTGTCAATAACGACTCAGAAAATACCATTACTATTTAGGTGCCGTCGACTTGTGTGTCGACGTCGACTTTCATAATAGGGATGAATATGCTAACCTCGGAAATAAAATCACTATTTTTCTATAGAAATGTTGAAAAAAAAATTTTTTTTTTTTTTTACTTGTAATAATAATAATAATAATTAAATTATTTAATAATATTAATAAAAATAAAAAGATAAAAACCACTTGTTCACATATTTTCAATTTTTTCCATAACCTCAAAAAAGAGATGTGCTCTAGGATAAATTAGGGCTGCTGAACACGAATATGGCATTATTTTTCTCAAGAAGCGTTTTCGAGATATACGCGAAAAATCATTTTTTTTTTGCAGTTCATACATCTTGAGAACTGATTTTTTTAATTAAGCTAATTTTACACTGTTACAAAGATGTATTTTCCTCGTTCAACTGATATCTATCTATACATGGGATAATAATTTACTGAGTTACATTCTTTTGGATTGGAAACAAATTTATTTTTTCTACGTTTTCTTAAATTTTAACAAATTCCGACCTACTGTTAGTCCAAAAAAAAAAATTTTTACTTTTGAACCTACATTGAGCGTCAAAATAACTTAAACAGCTTGTTTTACAATATAAGAAGTGTTATTTTGTAAAAAAGAATTTAAATTTTTAGAAGTTTCTTATCATTTACAAAACTTTGGACAATGTTATAACAATATAAAATTAAAAATTTAAAATACTTCAAAAACAACAAAAACAGTGCAATAAAAAACAAAGTTACTCTCTTTTTAACGCGCCAACAAAAGTGTAAATTTCTAAAGTAATAAGAAAACTGAATTGGCAACTACTTTGTTTGATTTCTTTTTGCTTTTAGGACGACTTCTAGTCTCTTAGGCATCGATTCCAACCATATAAAAGTTAGCTCAGTAGACATTTTTGGCCACTCTTCCTGCAGAATTTTCTTCAGAGAGTGCTTGCTAGTTATGTTTTTTTTTTAATTTGTCTGTCCAAATGCTCCCAGATGTTTAGTTGAGTTGATATCGAGCGACTATTGGTCTGATCCAGCTGTTTTAGGACGTATTACAAAAGCCAACTCCATCACGTTTCACTAAAGATGCTATATATTTTCCGTTGAATTTCTTATTTCTACCTTATATCACGTTTTTTTTTCAACTTGCTTTCGTCAAATTTTGGAGCAACGTATTTTTCACAGATGACAGCAAGCAAGAAGTCTAATCGAATTTGTCAAAGTAGAAATTTAACTTTTTATAACTAACATAACCCTTTTTATTGAAAAACAAGCTGTTTACTTTATTTTGACGCTCACATATTTCTGACAAAATTGTTTTCATCGGACAAAACATTAAAGAGTCTCAATGTTATTTTTGTTTCTTGGTTGTGTTTATTGGATTAGGATTAATTTGCTGTTTTAAGAACGCGACCGCAAAAGTGACTCGTTTAACTAGCATTTAAAAGAAAAGAAAAATTTAAAATTTTGTTTTTGTTTTAAATTTTATTTAAACGAGTCACTTTTATGCACGCGTTCTAAAAAAAGGCAGTAATAAGTTTTAAGAGCCAATTTAATTTGTTTACATAATTCTATTTTTTTCTCAAAAATTTTATATTTTTCCTTTTCGAATTCACCTTTTATGTTGCGATGACGTTTCACGAATTTGCATCCAACTGTATTTACACACCATGGTCTGATCCTAATTGCGCTGAAAACGCTTTTCCATTACTGCAATCCCTCGGTGACACCTTACACCGTGTTTGTCACAATGAAACGAGTATAAAAAGTGTTATAGAAAATGCATTTTCAATGACATGTGCACTCCTGTTATTTAATTTCGTTTTGGATTGCGCATGGATGAAAATAGGACTAAAGAAAGAAAAAAAGAAATGAGCCACGACTTTTTAGCGGCTTATTTTTTAATAACTTTTTTTAATTTGCAAAAAAATATTCCGCCAAAAAGTCGTCTATCATTTCTTATTTTCTTTCTTTAGTCCTATTTTCATCCATACATGATCTAGAACAAAGATGCCCAAGGTAGTAGTATTGGTGAGAGTGACGAAATAACACTGGAAGAAAACAATTTGCTATTCATTTTATTTATTCGTCAACGAGATTGCGACGAAAGCACATGTCTGGCGGGTGTTGTCAATTTATCGCAATAATTTCATTTCATTTATGTGTTCACGACAGCAGTCTCGATGACGATTAAAATGTAAAATAAGACACAGAAGCAGTGTGACCAGATTTTAAAAAAATATAGAGCTAAATCAGGTTAAAAATAGAGCTAAATAAGGCTAAAAATAAGTAAATAAAAGCCAAAAAATAAAGCTAAATTTTTATATTGCTTTTTAATAATATTAATTTATTATTCGTATAATAAATAACACATACTATGTAAAAACCTTTTTTTTAGTCAAAATTTAAGTAAAATATGTTTTTAATCAGTAACCAAATCAAACTATGTATAGTTATGGAACAAAAATATCTTGATGAGCATTAAATTCAAACACATATTCATGTATGTATGCTCGTATAATAATAATGATTATAAAATAATTTTTTGTAATTCTTATGCCAGCATAAGTTAACCACAAAGAAAATAAAGTTAAGAAAAGTCTTAAGACTAAAATAAAATTGATAGCAATTCAAAACTACTTTGGTTGATATATATAAAAATAAAGTAAAAACAAAAAATATAAAATTAACATATAAAAAGTGATATCACATGAACGTATGTATGTATCTTTGTACAATGGTGAACATATATAAAAAAGCTCTTAAAGCTAATATACAAAAAGGAATAAATTCAAAGGCATCGGTTAATATAAAGTATAGTATAGAACAAATTTGGAATCCTATAAAATTTGGATTCTTCGTTTGCACAAATTATGAGTATATTTACTAGATTTAAAAATGTTTAATTCCAAAAAATACTTTTTAACAAGCAAACGAATAAACTTGATAAATATTTGACTACATGTTAAATATTTCCTCAAATTAATATTCGTCTTCATCTAAAGAGTTCAACAAAAAATTACTATTATTTGTATAAATAGATTTATCAAAATTTTTTATGAGATCATTTGTTATTTTAAAATTATGACAACATTTATTTATTCTTTTTAAGCCACATCTTATATAGAGAAGTGAATTTACTGTATTTAAAGTAAATCTGTTTCTAATTTTCGTTTTTATGAGATTCATTCCGCTGAATACGCGCTCAACTTCAGCGTTACTGAAAGGCAAAACTAAAAATTTCATCACAAAAATAGATAATTCCCTAAAGGGGTTTTCATTTAATGCATTCGTATACTCAAAAACATTGATCCAAAATTCTATTATTGAATTTTGATTAGGCCACTCGTAACAATTTAATTTTTGCCACTGTAATTCTAAATCAGAAATTTCATCTAGTTTTAAAATTGTCATTTCTTCTTTAAAATTCTCATACAAAGTACATTTTATTTTCTTGAGACTATTTTCTAAAGAAAAGAAGTTTGTTTGTTGCAGTGATGAAATATTGTTTGGCAAACGTTGGCGTAATTGATATATTAATTGTTTAATAAAATTTTGGCAAGTACATCTTATATCTTTTTCTGTTTCAGAATCTATTATTTGTCTTTTCGAAATCAGATATTGTTCAAAACTATAATTAAAATAAGGTATTGGAGTTAAAAAATCTTCCAAATCAGATTTTAACGGATCAAAATGTTCAGTTTTCAAAATAATTTGATTTGCAAGATCTTTCAATAATAAATAAACTTCTGAAAGCAATAATGTGGGATCTGCGTCGTTGCTTTCAAACATTTTGTTTACTTTTTGAACATCTGATAGTAACGGTTTCAAAAACTTTAAATAAAGTAAATTCTTTTCGTTATACAATTTTTTCAAAATTTTAGCTTGATGACACGACTCAGAAACAGCTGCAATTTCAAAATGGGTTTTTAGTTCTAACCATTGGTTTTCAATTCGATTTACAGCTGTTTCTATTGACAGCCATCTAGTGTCACAAGCTCTTACTAACTTAAGTGGCTGCATAACCATTTGAAAGCTTTTGAACAGATCTTTCTGGAAATGCAAAATTTTTTTAAAACTTTTTAACAGTTTTTACAAAATTTTATATCAAAATGTTACGGAAGTGCACTAGGTAATATAAATTTAATTTAAAAATCCAAGCTTCGCTAAATAAAGCTTCTCCACATAGCCGGCCTTCGGCCGGGCGCAAGGATTTTCTCCTCTATGGTATAACAAACACCGGCTTCGCTAAATAAAGCTTCTCCGCATAGCCGGCCTACGGCCGGGTACAAGGATTTTCTCCTTTATGGTATAACAAACACCGGCTTCGCTAAATAAAGCTTCTCCGCATAGCCGGCCTTCGGCCGGATGAACAGATTTTCTCCTCTATGGTATAACAAACACCGGCTTCGTTTACTAATGCTTTTCTGCATAGGTTTCCTCCACTACCAGTTTATTTTAGAAAAAATTGCATTAAAAACAAATTGAAAACATAAATGCATATATTGGTTTTTATGCTTACTAAAAACTTTTGTTTTTTCGTAAATTCATCGCCGCTCCTTAATGGATTAAGAATTTTTAAATAAAATGTTTATATCCAGAAAGATCTATTCAAAAGCTTTCAAATGATACCAATATTGGCCATATAGGTTCAGAAATGTAATGGGAAATCGCAAATTCATATGAAAACTTCAGAGGTCCATAACTCGGAAACTATGCGTTTCCGAGAATTTTGTCATTTTATTTTTTCTTCTTATTTTTCAATTTTCTATCACCCTATGTACTTTTTTTTTTATTTGGAGCTGCGTTGGTAAACTAGACTTAAGCCAATAACTGCAAATCTCCTACTACCACCTTGTTTAACTTTAAAGAGTTACTTGCTGACTTATTGTTTCTGTGATGCCAGATTTTAGCTGTTTGAGACTAGTTTATAAGGTTACCAATATATCTTTATTTTATTGAACTTTCTTTTTTTATTATGTACATATCATAAAATCATTGGAATACAAATAGAAAAAAAGGCTAGAAAAAGCCAAATTCATTTTTTAAAAAAGCTTAAAAAAAAGCTTAAAGCTAAATGAAATATATCAAGCTAAATCCAAAAAAATAAAGCTAAATTTAGCTCGAAAAAAGCTAATATGGTCACACTGCACAGAAGTTCTGCAAGTGTAGTTTGTCTCTCCCACTCAACATGCTGATTTCCTATTGGTTGATTGACGATTAAACAAAAGAGCATAAGTATACGTGTGAGTTTAATTTGCTGATATCAGCCACTACTGGGCATCTTTGATCTAGAAACTAAATTCGCTATCATATTAGAGTTACTACAAAATTGCATTTATATATATTCCAGAGCACCGTGTAAAATGCATCTAATTTGCAAAAATCTTAATTATTTACATACAAAGATGATGTACTTGGCAAAAGAAAAAATTTGATACCCATATTGTCCTATTTAAAACGAAGGGTTACCGCCCCATTGCATTTTTGTCAAAACCCGACCAGCACGAATTTCAAAAAAAGCTGAGACACGTATTTAATTAAAATGACTTAAGATTAAAATATGTTAATTTGGCATTTTTATTACAAACAACCCCGAACAAAAAATTCAAAAACCGTTCTTTTTTACAGAGTATCCTTAAAAAAAGGACATGGATGATCGTCCTTGGACAAATTGTATATACAGTTGGACGCGGTTTCTTACGATACCCAATATGTATATGTTGGTAAGGAAACAGATTCTTCTCAAATCAACAAAACCTGCATAAATAGACCCTTTTTCAAAATGGTACATCTCACGAGAGGTCAAAGCTGGAGCCGAAATATTTAAAATGTCATCTTAAAAAAGTCCAAGGTTCATTTTTAGGAGGGTACATCGAGCCCGAATTTTGCTTCCATACAACTTGAGTCGCTCTAGTGTACTCCTGTTATTACAGTAAATCCATTTAGGGTGGAAAGGCTGTCGGTGCATATAATATATTTAATTTCGTCTTGAACTGCGAATTTTTCTGCAAAAAGTATATAAAGTGCTTCAGCGGTAAAGTTGGAATAAAGGTTATTAATCTAGCCAGTTATAATTTGTTGGCCATTATGATGCAATACTGCAAATGTTGTAGAGTCGCTTGACTTGGAGCCATCCGTGAAACGTTACAGTCTTTTCCATCAAATAGATCAACAATGTTGTTAAAAGGTTGATTATAAACTGTTAGAGGTATAGCTTTTTTTTAAGAAAGTTGAACCAGGCTTAGAATGAAGGACGACCAGAAGTATTTAAAATACAAGACTTGACCGACAGGTAATTAAAATACAATTTATGTATAAATTTTGGTAATTTATTTAAAACAGTGTTTGAAAATAAACATTATATACTGTTCTTTGGTGTTCGGTACGGTAGAAATATGAATAACACAAACGGTAAAAGTGAAAACACAAACGCTAATAACCACAAACTTCATTGGTTTAGGTTAAGCACATTAATGTTCGTTCGTTTCAGTTGTGCTCAGCGCAGTTTTGGCTGGTAAAGGCAACAAGAATTTTTTTACAAAAATATAATACAAATTTTTTGTTTGCTCATTCCGTTATCAGTTGAAAAAAAAAAAAATAACATTAAAACATGTAAACATGCTTGTGTATTAACACACAAACACTAAAATAATAGATATCGTTTCTGAGTGTGTGCACCGTACGGTAAATAATGTTCGATTTCTTTTCGAGCACTGTTTTAAAATGCAAACATAGAAAAAGTATTTGTATTATACCGATACATCAACGATACTTCAGGTTGGTGATATTGTACTATCGATACGACAGTAGTTAAATCAATGTAAAACTGTAAAACAGCACAAGCGTAGAATCCATATACGCATCGAACGCATGAAGTAGGATTGATTTCTACTTTTCTGGTTTTGCATGAATCGCCGCATGCATCTTGAAAAAATGTATTAAACACATAGAACGCGTGTTTAACTTAGCATTAGCTCTAAATGACATCTATTGTGTATCTTCAATTCTTGACTGTCGTATCGTATCGACAAAAAAATACATCTTATTGAGCTACCTAAGATGAGTCTGTATTTCAAACAGTAAAAGTTCTAATAAGTCTTCGATAACTAGGCTTTGGAGCGTTTGTGAAAAATTAGAAGCGAATTTGAGGAAAAGGAGCCGCTATTCATCCTTTGCTGTGGTTCTGCTAAAGAATTTAAAAGTTTAATTTTACTACTTGCGCTTTTTTTTTGTAAAAACTTTCCGAGATTTTTTTCGCATGCACAAAAGAACGGGTTGATTGCTCTATCTTATGCCCTGGAAAACAATCTCAAAATTAAAGCCTCATGTTGACAATACAAATCAATTCATAAAGCAACGCATGACATGTTCAGAAAACAGAGTGTAATAAAAAATGATGAATGCATTGCACGTCTTTTACAAATGTAAACGAAACAGACCTGGCGGGAATCGAACCCGCAACACCCGCACTGATTGATTATCTAACTACCAACGAGTCTACCGGGACAACTTTAACAACAAAGTTTTGGTGTTTGTTTGGAATAATATTAAGAAAATAGTTAATTTTATTGCAATTACAGAATTCTTTTTTCTAAAATTTCTTCGCACTTCATTCCTTTTTTTAAACAGAAATTCTTATGCGAAACTGCTTGCTTGCAAGCTATACACACAGATAGCAACCTCATCACAAAAAGAGATTGAAAAAAGGCAACAAGAAAAACAAAAGAAAACAAAGACATGATCTTACACATAGGAAGACAAAGCAAACGCAATGAAAAGGCAGAAAACGTGTATATATTCAATCAGCTCTCTCGTATGCACCAACCTTGTGGCGTTGCACAATTGTGAGGTAAGGTTGATATCTTGGCTTCAAAATTGGCCGATCCCTAGTATATCAAGGGTGACCAGATTCCTATCCGATACGATGTAAACCAGTAGCCCTAAAAACATATAGACCCTTAGCTATTAATGGTAAGCCACCACAAAAGGGGATCACGTGACGGATGCTGTTCATACTCAATTCGCGTAATAAGGCAAAAGTTACTGTATAAAAAAGCTGCAAACCTTTCGATGGCCTTATCGATTTTTTTAATTTTAAAAAGAGCGTCAAAAATACATCACCTAGTTACATACATATAGAATTCAACACCTAAAAACCTTTAAACCTAATTTAAAACCTAAAGCCACAACACAATATTTCCTAAAGCTGAACAGAAAGTAGTGATTTGTGCGTGTGATTTGTAAGCGTACCATTTCTCTACACACGACGAACAAATCACAATTACCTTAGACTTCAAAAAGACAACATGAATTGTGAAGCGGATGTTTACCCTACGTTTCCACATGCAAGTAATTACTTGCAAGTAATGTATACGTATTATCAACGAAAAATCGAGGAAACAGCCGATTGGCTGAAAGTACAAAAATTGTGTGAATGTTAGTGAAAAAGTGTGAGTGTATTGAGTTTTTCGAACTTGCACATTACATAAAAAAGAAATTTAAAAAAAAAGTTAAGAAGAATTAGGGCTGCCAGGTACTTTTATCCTTGTCCCCAAAAATATAAAAAAAAATCCCCAAATTAAAAAACAAAACCTTACAAAGTTAATATTTTTTTATTTTTTTTTTTTACTGACCAAATTAAAATTTTTTTTAAAAATAATAAGAAATCTCCAAAAATCCCCAATTGAAAATTTTTAGTAAAAAAAATTTTTTTATTTTGTTTGTAGCGACTGGTTTCCGCATGCTTTTTTACATCCTTTTTATGGGTCTAGTGAGGAACTACAAGCAGAACAATATGCTGATTTTGAAGACGAATGAGCCACTTTATAAGAACTATGATCTTGTTCAATCGGTTTTAGCCATCCTTAAAATAAAAATGAATATATCCGTCATTTATTGAATACTTCGAAGCATCATAAGTACTTACCAATAGCCCAGCATTCTTTTTCTCAAACTTTATAATATTGTCTTACATATCGACCCCTAACCGCGAAAATAACGTAAGTGCCAAAAATCAAATTTTACAGGAGAGAGCTTTTTAATTTTATTTTATATAAATTTTGTATGAAAATTGTCGCTTACAATAAAATTGTTCTTGTTATAAAATCGTAACGGTACCTTATGTGACCATGACATTTTAGGAGATGATGCAAGTGTTGACAATAAAGTAGTTTATTAAAAAAAACGAAAATTGAAAATCATGTCGCTTACGTTATTTTCGCGGTTAGGGCTCGAATATTTACTTATTTTTGGGTAAGACATATTTGCTTGAAAATTTTCTGTAAAAAATAAAAAACTGTATGTGTTGTCAAATGTTTTAGATTCTTCTTTTTTAAAACACTCACTCCAGAATAATAACAGAAGTTTATTAAGTGAGAGTAAGATAAAAATTTTGCTCCTTTTTTTTTGTTGATATTTACATACGAAAAAAAGAAAAATTAACGTAAATAATAAAAAAGGGAAATATATTAAATATGTGTAAAATCGCCAAAAAATCCCCGATTTTTTTTTTTATTTTTTAATTTCCAATAAAATCCCCATATGACTTTCTTAAGGTCTAATTAGACGTGACATAAACATAATGCCACAGCCGTAACGATGACCGTAAAAACCAAAATTGAATTGGTTTGTATGGTATGTTTATGTCGTTTTGGTAATACAGTGGTTATGGTAATACAGTTTTGGTATGGTAATGTAACGTCTAATTAAACCTTTAGTTCTTTTTGCTCGCATGAAATCCCCAAGTTTAGGGATAAGTCTCCAAGTCTGGCAGCCCTGAGATAAACACCTCCGCAATAGATACAATTTGATGTTTCGTTGTACGCTAAAATTAAAAAGTTTTAGAATGTTCGCGCACAAGCCCACTAACACATCGAACAAATCACAAGAAATTTTTAATTACTTGTGATATGTGCGCGCACAGCCCCATTAACAAGTAACACTAACTCGAGCTCGTATAAATAAAATGCACAATTCACTAGTGTGTGGCCAGCTTAAGACAAGTTACATATAAAGGGTGTCTCAGTGAGAATGCACTTTTTCATTTAAAAATAAAAACACGTATGTTTTGAGAAAGTTGTAATTTTTCAGCGTTAAAAAACTGCAGTCAAAGTAGAAAAACTGCCAAAAACTGCTTACACTTCATCATTGGCCAAAACAAATGTTGCTTTTACTTCTGATTCATTAAATGTAAATAGTCACTGTCAAACCAATACAAAAAGCGAAAAGTTGTACACAAATTTTCGTTTTTTGTTTGACAGTTTTTGGCAGAGTACCAAAAAGTTCACTCATTTTTCCATCATGAGCGAGCGTAAAAAATTTAAAATTTTACTTTTTTTGCATCCTTATGAGGGTGAGAAAAAAAATATTTTGAATTTCCAAACAAAAAAATTCATATGTGAATTTGTCAGATATGAACAATTTGAAAAAATTCACATTCAAATTTCTCATAAGGAAAAAAAAACGCGATTTGCCCGACCAATAACAGCGGGAAAATGAAGTAGTGAAAAGGCCTTATAGGAGGCCTTTTTGGCAATATTAAGTTTTCCAGTCGCATTTCAACTGCATTTCTTATATACAAAGTGTCGCATTAAAGACCAAAGCTTTGCCTCTCGCATCTACTTTAAAGGTTTCTGTTAGGGCTTTCGAAAAATAATTAAGAATTAAGAATAACGTTTTATCCCAGTGTAATTCGCGACCTTAGGACAACAAGGTTCTATCTTACATGTAGTTAAGGTGCAAATAGTACCTTGCTGTCCCAAGGTCGCCGCGAATTGTTGTTGCTAATAATGCGAAGTGAGTAAATTAATAACTAAACTTGCTACACATTCCAACGATTTCGATAGGCCTTATCCGGTTATTTAAAATAATCTAGTGTTTTTTTTTTTTTTTTAGGATTGCATTCTTCCAAGTGGCCCTTCATCAATATCCTTAAAAAAGACAATTATTATACATTTTTAGAATAATTGCCTTTTTTAAAATTTTTTATTAGGTAGTGGAATATATACAGTTTAGCTATATTTTGGTTATTCTTCAGCTTTATTAAATTCTAATAATATCTTTTTTTTGGAGAAGTACTACTTTGTCCAACATTTTTGTTTACTGAGTACGGGGCTGCTATCACTACTCTTAATTGGACAACTCTTTCCTTCTTCTACTTATTTTTCAGAAATCACCTTATAAAAATTTACTTTTTGCTCCGTATATAGCGTTGTTAGTATGCGATACAGAGTTCTTTTGCAATAATTCGTTATAAGGAGACAAATATGTATGTTTATATGTATATGAGTGAAATTTTTATTTGCAAAATTTGTTCATTGTAATGAAGAAAAAAAATTAATTAAATTCCTTATAAGGAGATCAATATACTTTTAAATTAGAATGAAAAAGATGGCTTTTTAAAATCAATTCATATTTAAATTTAATGAATTTTAAAGCTGCCACTAGCACAAAAATAAATGACACTTAATTTAAAAAGTGCACTTTTACTGAGACACCCTTTAGTTAATTGTTATTAATAAAGTCTGAAATGCTTTTTGATTCAGTAAACGTTATTTAAAATCAAATAAATATTTGATAAACTTTTGGGACGTCAAATATTTGTTAAGTGTGGCTATAGCTTTAGTGCGTGTGTCAAGAAAATGAAATTTCGTGTGAGAAATTATATTGAACACAACAATAAAAGAAGAAAACGTGTTTTTGTTTCAATAAAATTTATTTTACACGAAATTTTTTTTTTTCATTTTCTAAAAACAGGCAGTTAGTCTGCCACCCTATTAAAGGAAAAAGTACTAGAAAATAATAATAAAGCCCTCCCTCTATGAGCAAAATTTCTAAAATATGTACAAAAATCTGCCTTATCCAATTCAACAACCATAGACAAGTTAACCAAAATTTAAACACCCCTATATTTCTGTTCAACTAGAAAAACCCAAAATTTTTTTTTAAACATTTTATATCAAGACAACTCACCAAAAATTTTTCTACCAGATTTTTTCTAATAAGATTTAACCAAAATCAAGAGAAACTCTTCCCTCTAAAATAACTGGCGAAAAATCAAACACAATTAGCCAGCTGATTTAAAATTTAAATTCTAATAAGTCAACAAAGCAGCCGACTACAACATGTTTTTTGCTACAGACTCTTAAGAACGAAATGATTTTCCACTTTTTTTCAAAGTAAATCGATTGTGTTTTTCTTGCCACATCATTTAAATTAAATCAATCACTTAATATGCACCCTTTTTTTATCAATTACACTCTCCTACATCCATTAAAAGGGGGGGATTAATTATGGGTGGTGTTCTGATTTGGCTTTCGTGACAAATGAAAAGATCTCACACACCCACGTACATATGTATATAAAATTGCTGATTTGGCCCCCCATTGATGTCCTTTTGTGAATTTTAAATCATTTTATTAACTTTGCTTAAATGTGTTTGTAACTTGTATGTTTGAGTCGTCTATCTGTGTTAAAGCAATTACAATACTTTGCATGTGTTTCTATGTGTGTGTGTGTGTGTATGTGTTTAATTTAAATTTTCAAAATGTCATTTGTTTATTGATTTTTAATCTATTGACTTGTAAAATGATACGCAGTATACAAATATCTATCTGTCCGCTTGTCTATTTGATTGTTTGTCTTTCTATTAGCCACTAAGTCTGTATGTCTGTCTTGTGTTTGTTTAGAATTTTTTTTTTATGTACATTCATGCCACTTTGCGGGATACCATTTGATTAGTCTGATGTTGTAGAGTGAATTTAAAATGTTGTCAACAAACACTATTATAAATTTTCATTAAGTGATTAGAAATGTTGTGTTGCTATTAGATTAACATAATTTTTTTTTTTTTTTTGTTTTATGCTAGAAAATTAATTTTGTGTCTTTAGTGTTTTTTTTTATCGGTTTGGTAAAAAATTTCCCATTGCAAATTTTTTAACGAGTGATTAAGACATAGATAAAAATTTTTGAATGGATTGTAAAAACTTAATATAATATATAAATTATCTAGTTAAAAAATCTGTGATATTGTCAGAAAAAAAAAAATAATTTTGTTTAATAAAAATTAATGGTTAATTAAATAATGAACATCGTTGTGCAAGTACAGCAGTGATATTAGTAGTAACAATTCAGGTTGGCGCCCTGGAAATATTGGGAGCCTTTAAAAAGTTTTACGGTACACATTTTTATTTTATTAGGCTTGAAAAAGTTGTGACAGTTTCGAACCTAAAAATCGAAGTTCTGATGCACAAACAAACAAAACTTTCGATTTGCGAAATTCAAACCAGGCTATAAGTAATAAAATTTTATTAATACTAGGTGGAATTAGCATGGGGCTTGGTGCTATAAAAGACCGACTTGGCCCATTAACAATATCGAACAAATCTCTCGTTTAAAAATAATTATCAACAAATATCATCTAACTAATGGGTCGAATACGGATGACAACACAACTTCAACCCGTGTTCGAAAATAAACATTAAATATCGCTCCTTAGTATTCGGTTCGGTAGATTTGTGGAAAACATAAACGTTAAAAGTGTTTGTGTAATAAATCATTTAAAAAAATAACGTTTTATTGTTTGTCATCTTTCGAACACAAAAATAATACTGTTCTTATCCAGCTCAACAAATTGAGGAGAACATTTAATTCCGTTTAGTTTTCTTTTTAAACCACAAACTTCATTTTGTTCGGTTCAGCTTATTAATGATCGTTTGTTTCTGTTGTATTTAGCGCCCTTTTGGCTTAAAAAAAAGAAACATTTTTTACAAAAACAAAATGCACATACGAACAAAAACAAAAAGCCCTTTTGCTACGCACCCTAGGGATTCGTGGACTTGCGCTCAGGAATTTTTACTATAACATTTTACAACGAATTTGAAAGTTTATGATAACGGACTATCAATATGACTGAGCGAATTGTTACTTGCTAAGTTAGATTTCTACAATACAAAATTTCATTCCGCCATTATTTGTGTTATTTGCTAAACGTCTCTTGTAGTACTCGACGCTTCAAAAGAGCTTAAAGCCAATTATATTGCTATACTTATAACAACCGCTTTCAGAAATATTTTGTAACAGTAGCAATAGCATTAAAATTTTTTGTTGTTGTGTAAATATTAGCTCTGTTTCTTTACTTTTTGGGTAAAGTTCGTGAAAATGAGCGCAAGCATTAATTTCTCTCATAAAGAGACAAAAGTACGGGAACAGAAAAAGCCAAATTTTAAGCACGAAATAAAAAGTCATTGTTTTGATAGTTTTTACAAAACAATTAAAGTTTATGCCACTTTTGAAAAATTGTATATTGTCTGCAGAAATAAACTAATTTTACCAAAAATAAACCAAACAAACACTTTTACAATTACTAACATTATGTTTTTCTAATATTTCAACATAAAACTTTATATTTAAGTACATTATTTGACTCAAGAACACTTTTTCCAAAATTGTGTTCAAAATTTTTTTGCTTTGCATTTCATTGTTTTGTTTATGTTTTACAGCTGTTTGACAATTTACACAATTTGCACGAAGAAAAATTCTGGGCTGTTTTGTGCGAGAAGAAGAAGAATTTTATTCTCTCAAATCCGCTCTCATTTACACAAATTAAGAGTACGGGAACGCTTTTCGTGCAAATTGGGATCCCGAGGGATCCCAAAGTAGAGTAAAGAAACAGAGCTATTGTTACTATTGCATAATATTGAAGAACTGTAGTGCGATTCTCTATTCAATTTTAACATAATTTAAATTGTTAAAAATATTTAAAGGCAAAGTTAACGTAAATTTTATTCAGTAACTTTTTAACAATAACGTTTACTGCTATGTTCTATCTTAACGTCAGGTATTTAAGTTATCTTAACGGCAAAATATTTTTCAATGTTTACTTTTTAATTTGTAGTTGCTTTACAAAAATAAAAAAAAAAAAAACAAACATAAATTTTTGCAAATAAAATCCACATTTAACTTTTTAAAATTCACGTTAAAATGTGTTTTTAGGGAAAAGAAAAAACAGAAGTAAGGAAAAACATGTAAAATCAATTAAAATGGATAATCATTCAAAAAAGCAAACTTCGATCTACCAAAGGTTAAAATACAATTTGGTTTAAGGATTGATGTTTGACTATTGACGTCAGCAGTCGTCGATGGCTGCGAGTGTAAAACGGCAAATCCATCTGAGGAGATCGAGTGGTTGCGATCGAAACATGTCATGGTAACCTGCCGGCCGCGGTTCGAATCCCGGCCACGGTCAAAAATGAAAGATTATCAATAACAATTTTAATTAATTTTCATGTTGTAATTTAATGAAAATTAAATTTAATGAACTTAAGCCTAATTAAAAATATTAAGAATTAATAAAAATCATTAAAAATATTAGATTTTAGATCAAGCTTATGGAAATAACTAATAGTGTTTTCTTTTCTACACAAAAAATAAGTGGAAGACTTTCCAATCTTGCCGCTGTTAGCAAATGTTTGCGAATTTTCCCTAATTTAGCAATTTTTACCGAATTTTTGCCATTCCTTATAGTTTTAGCGACTTTTAATAAATTTTATAGTTTGTTCGAAATATTAAACAATTTCGCGAATTTTCGCTATTTTTGCAAAAAAAAAAAATTTATATATTCCGACAATTTGTTTTTTAAGCGATTTAGCGATTTCAAATAAATTTAACATTTTTTCCAAGTTTGCAATTTTGCGAATTTGTGGTTCTTTACAGCTTTAACGATTTTTAATAAATAGCCACTGTTTGCAAATTTTTGCATATTTCCGCTCATTTAACAATTTTTACCGAGTTTTTAAAATTCCTTATAGTTTTAGCGAATTTTAATCAAACAAGCCATAAATTGTTTGAAATATTAAAAAATTTTGCAAATTTTCCGAATTTTTGCAATTTTCGCTAGACTAGCAAAACCTAACTGGGGTTTTGTTAGTTTCGAAAGTACTTTAAGTCGTTCCACATGAGAAGTAGTTTGCACTCGTTGACAGTGTTCGTTAAATATATAATTAATTAACAAAGATGCCACTTGATTGACATTTTTAACAATGTAGTTAAAATTGAGTTACTGAATTGCTGTTTTGTTACCGTAAGCAATAAACTATGGCGGTAAAATTAACGTTAATCGTTAAAAGTTAGAGAATTCCACTACTGAAGTCGAAATGGAGTCACAATAATAAAACATAAACTACCATTAGAGAAGTTGTTTTAAAATCAATTAATTTGCTACTTCTTCATTTACACTTTCTTTCTTTATATCTACTTTAGAAACTTTATTTTTAAATAGTAAAAAAGAGTAGATTAGGTAGCAATAAAAGATTAAGCAATAAAAGTTAAAGTTCACATAAGTTAACCAACACATTAATCGCATATATTTTGCTTAGTGTTAGTTAACTAATGAACTTTAACGTTTTTTTTTTTTCTTTTTTGTATAAGGGCGGTAGTATTTGATGCACCTATAAAGTAGACGAATAACAAAATCGTTATCAGTTTTGATGTAACATAAAAATTGTTGTTTTTGCTATTAAATTCGGCTTTTAAATGTGAAAAAAATTTCTTCCGTATCAGACGTTCGGAAAAATTTCTGTTTTGCTTATTCTAATTTGTTTTAATGTAAATTTACACTACTTCTACATCATATTTACTTGGAATGCCAATCCCGATCCCGAAAAATTCCGGGATTTTTGGGATTTAGTCAGTCCCGAAATTGTTAACTAAATTTTTTTGTTTTACCTTTTTTATAAAAAGAAATTTATCATGACATTCCCACTTGAGATGATAGGGAACACAATATTGATGTTTAATATTTATTTTATTAACTCTGTTAATATGTACTGTCAGTGAAAACGAAAGAAAAAAAAATACCACTTTGTTATTCTTTTTAAGCGTGTCCAACAATTACAAAGAAATTTTAACGTGAGAAAGAAAGAAAATTAATTAAAGAAAAAAAAAATACTATGGAAATGCATAAAACATTCCACTGGTGTACAAAATTCAAAATTTACTGCCGGTTTAACGATTTCGATAAAAAGGCCTTTAAACATAACTCTTTACAGGGTTAGGATTATTAAAATTTTTCCGAGAGTGGGAATATGGAGCGATTTTACGAAATTAAGAATTGTATTTTATACACTACATAATTCCTACCACTACACACAGAAAAAATATCAATGTTATATTAACATGGCACAATGTTGATTAAAAATCATAGTAAATTTCTACAAAAGTATGGACTTTATTTAAAATTAAATTAAATAAAATTGTTCAATATTGAAACCATAAAAACTTTACTTGTTTTGTATAGAAAAAACAACCACACTATAAAAAGAACAACATTAATTTTTTTATTTTTTTAATGTTTAAAAAAATCTAAAAAGAGAAGAAAAATTCCCGTATTCTTTACGTTAAAATTATTTAGTTAAATAGTACATCAAATTTGTAAAGTCGAATGATGATGAAACCCATATCGGGCCATTCTGTTAACAAAGGGGAATACAAAAAAAGTGAAACATGTGTTACAGGAAAATAAAAAAATTATATCCTCTCTTTCTCTGGCTCCGTGGGTATGTGTTTTGAAGTATTCTTAAATAAATGCAAATGTTGTCTCTGAAGATTTTCACGTTGTTTCAACTTGAAATAACTTTCATTCAACGTTATTCGGATTGTTATTTATATATAAATGATATTTTGCTCTAACTTTACTGCAATGTTGGATAAACATAAATAAATAAAAAAATGTTGTTCGCCAGTTAAATCATATTAAATTAACATGAAGTAACAATGAAGCAAAATCACTACAGAAAACTGTAGAATAGAGTTTTTTTTTCCGGACTTTTTCGATTCCCGGAAAAGCTGGAAATTTTTTTAAATTTCCCGGGATCCCGGGATCCCGCTCCATATAAATAATACAAAGTAAATTTTGTTATTAATTAATGAAAAAAACTTTTATTAAAAAAAACGTATGGGAACTTGTTTACAAAGAAAGTAAAAGAAATGGTTCAATACTAAAAAATTAATTGAAGATTGAAATAGGAACTTGAATTATTATCACCTCACGCCCTTATTCCCTATTATTATGCTTTTATTCAGCATTATTATGCTCTGGATACAAGATAAAAAGATAACATAAACATAACAATTTAATTCATAAAGCAATAATAAAAACAAAATAAAAATTAAGATACTCAAGAATTGAAACCAAAAAGTTAATTAATAAAATAGATAAAATATTTTAAAGAAATATATAACATTTTTAACGGCTTAGGAAATAACTTTCTGACACACTCAAAGCGCTTAGTAAGTCTTCAAAAAGTATATTCCTGATTTTATTTACTAATTATCATGTTTCCGAAAAATTTCGTTCATTTTTGACCCAGGTTGGACGAATAGTTAAAAGTGCAGCGTTGTAGCATGCTTCGGATTCACAATCAGAAGCAATTTTTTCCTTTTTATAAACAACGTCTATATCAGTCAAATGTATGTCAAGGTTTATGCAAAAAAAGCATCAACTGGACTGCTTCTTACAAACCTTTTCATTTCAATAGGCCCATTTGTAATCTTTAGGACAATGTGTTTTTCAAGTTGTATGTTGTAGTATCTTACACGAGTTTCCAAAATGTTATTTTATTTCGGTTTCTCCGCACTTCACGGGTATATAAACCAACACAAATTGAAATTGAAATTGAAAATTTGTGTTTATCACCTAATTAACATATCGCTCCTTCATTGGATCATAGTCATATCTCAAAATTTTAAATAACTTTAGCAAAGTTTTCCTTCATACCTTCTCGTATTATATCTCCAACTGAACCGAAGTTATAGCAAAATATATCTTTAAATCGGTACATTTTGGAAACTTTAATCGCATTTTGCCAAGATCGTTTGTTTTTGTAGATATGACTATGTTGCAATAAAGGAGCGATATGTTTAGGTTTCTCCTATTTTTAAGACTTGTTCATGGACAATGAAACTTTACTGCCTGCATCTTCACTAAATGTAAAAATTATCAACTGTTGCACTGCCCATTCTGCTTTTAGTAGATTTATTGCATCAGGAGACATTGATTTAAATACATGTACTCACTTCTTGTTATTGATCTAATCCACAACCCATCCACAGATGCTAATTTTTAGAGAATAGAAAACTAAATTTCAAAGTATAAATAGCTATTTTCTGAAATTATGAGGAATTTTTTATTTCCCGGGATCCCGCAAGAAAAAACCCGGGAAAACGGGAAATAAAATAATTGAAATTCCCGGGACGAGAAATCCCGGGAAAAAACCCTACTGTAGAATCAACCTGGTTTGATTTGATTGATTTTTTTCTGTGTGTAGTGGTGGTGGGTAAAAAAATTTGTTTGTTAAAAAAAGATAAAATAAAATTAAAATTAAATCGTACGTTGTTTTTTTTTTTTTTTAATTTTTATTTGAATTAATCATTTACATATTAAGAAAAAAATCACAATTTGCAGTTTTTACAAATTTTTGCAATCAATATATATATAACATTTTATTGAACTTTAAAAAAAATCACAATTTGCAGTTTTTAAAAATTTTTGCAATCAATATATATATAACATTTTATTGAACTTTATATGAATTATAAAAGTCTTGTTTGAAAACTTCGGCGGCCTATACTCCGTATGTTCTGTTGATTCCAGTCGCTTGAATTGCTAATAATGTCGGTTGGTGGTCTTTTAAGATCATGTCCGTTCAATCGCCATTTTCTTTTTCTAAGTTCTGACTCGGTTTCTGTCAAATTTCGAACCAAAATCATTCGTTTGTGATGGTGTTTGGTTAAACAATTGTTCCGTCTCGTGACAGTTCTGTGGTATTCTGTGATATTGACTGGCTTTAGTTATGCGATTCGCAACGTCACCTTCAGAGCCAACAGAAGCAGAAGGATCTTCAATAGGTTGTTGTGGAAGATTAAAATGGTGGGTGTTGGATACATTAATTCTCATATCGTCAAATTTATAAGCCATCAAGCACATGTCGTTAGCATAGTCTTAAGCCCATATGACACTACATTTTTAATGCATTGTTCAAGTTTTGATGAACAGTACAAATATAATGTAATAGAAAAATTTACCAAGTGCAAAGAGTTCAGCTGTATTAAGATAAATGGCAAACTGTCAACAATTTTTAAAAAGTTATCGATAAAAAATGAAGTTATGTCAAAAAAAATGTAAAATTGTTTAACTTAAATTTGACATTTCAAGCTTGAAATATGAAAAGTGTTGCTGAATCAGCGGTTTATGGGCAAATTCAGAGATTTACCGCTTTTTGTTTTTAGGTTTCTCATAAACAAAAAGTTGGCAGCATTTAATAAAATAAACAAAACAGGGATGGCTAAGTTGTTTCAATTGTTCTTTTTTGTTGATACTTTTTTAACTAAGATTTATAATACCTTTTGTGGTGTTTTTTATGAACATAATTAAAATTAATTTCAACTAAAAAAAATCTTTTAGTACAATTAGGGTAAAAAACTATAATTTTTAAAGGTTGTTGGTACAATATTAAAAATTCTCAACGCCATCCCTGAAACAAAAACATAACATACATATAGTTTGCTCTTTCTTACATTTACTGTTTCTTTCTATCAATTCTATATCAATTAATGAATAAAAAATGTAGTGTCATAAGGGCTTTACTGCCTGTTTTTTTTTTTTTTTTTCAAAAAAAGATTTCGTTTGGGAATTTACATTAATCTGTGGTTTATAGAACACAAGCGCCTTACTCGTCCGTTCAACTTACATTTATAACAAAAATAAAATTTCGAAATTTGTTTTTGTTTTAAATGTAAGTTGAACGGACGAGTAAGGCGCTCGTGTTCTATAAACTACACATAAAACATTTTATTAACTGTGCTGACAGTATTGCTATCCCTCTAGAAATTTTATTAAATGTATCGATTAAGCATGGTCACTTTCCCTACCTTTGGAAGAACTCGTTTATTATACCTTTGTTAAAATCGGGAAATAAATCTGATGTTGAAAATTACCGTGCGATTGCAAAATTGAGTATTATACCTAAACTATTCGAAAAAATTATCACCGAAATCCATTGTTACCAGGTATCTAATTTGATTTCACCTTACCACCATGGGTTTCAGAAAAGATTTTCGAGGATTTATACAACAACTGCAAACTGATGTGATATACACAGATTTTACCAAGGCCTTTGATAAAGTTAACCATAGACTTTTGAAAGTTAAACTTAATTTACTCGGTTTTACTGATATACATAAGTATAAAATGGATATATTTGATTACGATTTGCTTTAATAACACAATTTCTAGAAGCATTGAAGTTCTGTCTGGTGTACCTCAGGGAAGCCACCTTGGGCCACTTCTTTTTACATTTTTCATTAATGACCTACCTGAGGTGATTCATTCATCCAATATTCTGATGTATGCGGACGACGTGAAAGTTTTTCTAAGCTATCGTCAAATATCGGAGCAACAACTTCTTCAAAACGACTCAAATTCTTTTTACACGTGGTGCAATGTAAATCTTATGCAACTCAATCTAAAAAAAATGTAAATACATGCGTTTTATTAGAAAGAGTCCAATACCTGGGGCCTAATTCTGGCAGTCGTGATCGAGTACTTTCTCGATTCGAAAGCAATTTAATAGCATGTTATTTCAGTCAATACTGAACGAATCGGAATTATTTTTTCAGTGTTGTAAAGCATTAATTTAAGTTTCATAATACTGAAAAAATAATTTCGATTCGTTCAGTATCGACTGAAAGAATTAGAAATAAAATTGCTTTCGATCACGACTCCCAGAATTAGGCCCCTGCATGCTACTGTTTTGAAAGGTATCAGTTAGAGTCGGTGGATAATTTCTTAGATCTTGGAATTCTGCTTGACTCGAAACTAAATTTCATCGTACATATGCATAACAATGACAGCTAACAAAGGCAGAGGTATGATCGGTTTTGTAAAACGATGGGCTAAACAGTTCAAGGATCCATATGTTACTAAAAGTCTATATATTTCCCTTTTAAGACCTGTTTTGGAGTAATATAGGACCCTATGTATAATAAATATTCCGACCAAACCGGAATATTTACCGAGTCCAAAAACAGTTTCTGACTTTTTGTCTGCGTGGGTTGAAGACTACCCAGATGAGCCCTCATCACCAACTATAAAGAGCCGTAGAACTGTGCTGAACATCTCGTTTATTTTCAACAAAATTGTAGGCGACGTATGCTCTGGACACCTCATCAACAAAAAAACGTTTAATGTTCCTCAACGACCATCACGTCATTTGGTTCCGTTATCAGTTCAATTTTTAAGAGCTAATTATGCTAATAGTGACCCGTTAATAAGGGGTCTGTAAGGGTTATATTCCATAGACAATTAAGGCCCCTATTACGGTTCACAACTTAACTCAGTTGAGTTGTAATTTCTTAATATTTGTATTATGATTTACAACTTTGCTATATTGCGGTGAACAAAAACATAACAAAAATTACAACTGATCACAACCAGTTGTCTTAATTACAACTCAACTGAGTTGAGTTGTGAACCATAATAGGTGCCTAAATAAAATAAAAAAAATGAAACAACCAGGGCTGCGGAGTCGTCAAAAAATATTCCTAACTTCGTCTCCAAACGCTAAAATTTTTGAATTCCGACTCCGACTGAAGCTCCGACTCCTACTCTAATCTTGAATCTAAATGTATATGAGACTGGTCCTTTTTTGACTTCAAACTCTTTTTTATTAATGTAAAACCTTTTAAATGGTTAAATATAACAAGAAAATGATTCTGTAAAAATTTCATTGCATTGAGCTTTAAAAAAGTTATTTACATAGGTATGTGAAATACACTAGTCCTTATTTTCTGACTTAAAAATTTTTAAAGCAGACCCTCGTTATTTTTTTTTTTTGTTTTGGAAAATTTTTGATTGGTCGAAAAATTTTGGAGTCGGAGTCCCAAGTTTTTGTGGGAACTTCGACTCCGACTCCGGTACAAAAACCTTAACTCCGACTCCACAACCATGAAAACATCAATAAAAAAAATTCAATTTAATTTTGTTTTCAATATAAATTTCTTAACGAAAATTCAATTTAATTTTGTTTTCAATATAAATTTCTTAACGAAATTTTTAATTAAAAAAAACAGGCAGCAAGTCTTCTAGATGACCATTTAAGTGCCCGATGTTTCCCCTGGGTTTTGAGGCCTTTTTTGACATGATGTTGTCCACTACATCGCTACTTCAAATGCTACTTTATTGCAGAAGCCTTTGTTATCTTAACTGTTTTTTTTTCTGTTACCAAACGAAATTTAAAAACACTGTCTGCCTGCTATTCTTAAAATATGTTTTCCACTTTTATTGCTTAGCAGTAGTGTTTACTGCTACGTTAAGTTACATTATTTAGCACTGATTCAAAACATATTCGGCTGGTGGCAGTTTTCATAAACAATTGTAAAAGAAAATATTTCCAATCAAATCCCCAAATGTTTCCTTTTGGTGCACTGATTAGAAAAAGAACAGTTTTTGTTTTAATATAAATCATAAAACAATCTGTCTACCCGAATATGCCACATTTTTTCAACAATAGAACTTAGAACACTAATGGATAAAACATCGAATTAACAAGTAAAAACAGTTATAAAAATAACTGCCAGTACCTTTCGTCGAAAAATAGAACTGGGAACACTTAATTGCAAAAAAAACATCGCATAGTAAAAAAATCAAACAAATTCGTACGAAAATTAATTCAGCGCAGTCAAACACTTCTTACCCTTTATTCAAACAAAGAAATCTTTAATCACTCAAATTCTGGTTGGTTGAGTCTTTTTATAAAGGGGAAATTAAAACATCGAAAAAGACACTCAAACGTTGCTGCTTATAAAAACCGATACTTTTGCTATCGAACACCAGATGACGCTTGTAGTTGCATTTTAAAACACACATCCAAACGGTGGCCTGTTAAAGTGTTTGTTTAAACATGTAAGAAAAATAAAAAAAAATAGGCGGAGCTCTCAAGTGCTGGGCGCACCACTTAAACACGATGGCACTTGCAGTCTGTTCAGCTACAGGCATGTAATTTATTCAATGTGCAGCAGGCAGGGGATTTTGGCATATGAAAAGAGAAAAATGAGTAAGTTTTATTCAATTCACGGAGAAAAACATCGCAGTTGCGAAAGAGCTGTTTCATCTGCAGATTTATGCAGAACTTAATTGAGCAGTTCTCCTTCATTTGGCAGGGGTTTGTATTTCAAATGACGAGTAAATTAGTTTCAAGTTAAACTCATTTATTGTTTCGTTATCGGTGATAATTCAATTTTAACTGGGTGCTAAAATTTTCACTGCAACCCCACACTTTTTTTAAGGATGACCGAACAGATTTCATTGTAAGAGAATTTTTTTAACTGAATTTTTTCTGCAAAAAAAATTTGGTTTTGGTTTGCTTTTTTCCACTTTGCCGCCGCTTTTTATGCCATTTAACACTGTTAATGGCCATGTGTTAGTATTTCTACCGGTTTTCTAATGTTTTTTTTTTTTTCATTATTTTATTTTTATTATTTTTCAAACACAAAAGTCCTCAACCCTTTTCTTGTTTTTTTGTTTGTGTTTTAAGGACTTTTTCGTTTTAATAAAATTTGAAAGCAAAAATCCTGTTTTCAATTGTTAGTTTTCGTTGTTTATTGTGCTGCTAATTTTTGTTAAATATCGTCTAGAATTTAACAAGTTTTTCCAGCTTTTTTTGTGTTTAGCTGGTTGGCGTCTTTGTTTGTATAGAAGATACGAGTATGTTTTTGATTCCCAAGCCTTTAAGTGTGTTTTTGGTGGTCAAATGGTTGTGTCGTTCCTTTAACTCTTTTAGTTACGCAATGTTTGGCACACGTGACACACGCATTTAACGAGTGCGTAAATTTACGAGAGTGCGAGAAGGCTACAAACGACTACGTCACTACGTTCTTTCGTACGGCAATTCTACGTACAATATTTTTTGTTGTTGTTTTTGTTTAACGAAAATCATGTGAAAAGTATGATTCATTTTAAGTTCTCTATAATATAATCGTTAAAGTTGAATCCTTTGTTTTTTTTTTAAAGGACCATTTTTTCTAACAACGATTGATTTTTTATTGTTGTAGTAAATATTTCGTGGTGTTTAAGATGACCTACCCAAAATTAAACAATAAAAAAAATCCTTTTATATATTTGGTGTTATCGATTTTTTGTTATTAAGTGGTGGCAATTGAAAACGTGCTAATGAGCAAAAGATAAAAAGAATTTTTTTTCTAAACTAGTTTGTTATAAATGGTTAGAGCGTAATGGAAGTTTATAAAACGGAAATTTGTGAGAAACCACTTTATAGTAAAATTCATATATTTTCTCAAATTTTGGCGTGAAATATTTAAGAAAAAAAAATAATTTTGAAAATCTTTGAAAAATTAAATCTAGTGAAATAGAAATTTATGTTAGAAAAAAGAAAATTTTAATTTTCTAAATCTTCGCATATGAAACAAATATGAAAGAAAATTAATAAAATATGAATCTTTTTACAGTGAAAGTACAACTTACAAACAGCTCTTCCACCCGGACAGCTCCCATAATGGGACGATTTTCGAATCCCCTTGGTGTTTTTAGTTCTCTAATAGCGCATTTAAGCAAACAATACCATAAACGGAGATCTTTCGTCAGCAGACAAACTTACGCCGACGGTCGGTGTCCGCCTGGGGAACTTTTACTGTACTTTGTGTTATATACACATACGTGATAATCGTCCTTTTTTAATACAAATTTGCAACCCATTTGTATTATCCTGTCTAAGAATTCACTTTTATGATCGATTAAACATTTTAGGAAGAATATTTTTAAGATTAAAAATTTTTAAATTTAACGAAAATAATTATTTTTTTTTCGAAGCAACATTTAAAATACTTAATTATTGTCCAAGAATTCACTTTTTTAATCGATTAAACATTTAAGCAAGAATTTTTTAAGATTTATAATTTAACGACAAGAAAGTTTTTGCTTAGCCTTTATTTCCTCAAAAACTTATAAGCAGATTAAAAAACACTGTCAGCAAAGATTGAAGAAAATATAATTACGATTTTGTTTGGTTTTTTGGTAAACAAAATTGGAGAATTTGTTCCTAGAGTTTTTGTAAAGTTGGTAAAAAAAACCTCTAAAAGGGGTAAAATAAGAAAAGTCCTTAAAAAAGGATCTGTGTGTGGTAGAAGAAAACTTAAGGCAGATTGCACGCAGAAAAAATTATCAGTAGTTTTTTATTAATATGAAAATTGTTTTAAAAGTATTTAAATTTAATAAGTGCGATAATTGAATCGACTATTTTTTTTTTTTTTTTTTTTTTTTTTGTTGAAAGAAAATTAAAAATATAGTTTGAATTTAATTAACATTTTAGTTATTTCGAAAAAAATTTTAATTAAAATATTAATTAAATAACAAAAAATCTTAATTGTTTTTTTCGTTTAAAATAAAATAATAAAAACTTGTAGAATTGTTGTTGGGAATTGTCAAAACCTGAGCTATATTTAATTAAATCAATTAAAACATTGTCTGCAACAGCAAAGTTTTTTGATAATTTTTTTACTTAAAATTAAAAATATCATTTATTGAAATAAAAATATTCACAATTTTTAATTTTTAGAAGTCTATATAATTAATTTGGTAATAGGTGCAAAATCAACAAATTGTTTGCTTGCTTGAATTTGGCGATTAGAGAATATTTTTAAATTTTTCTGTGTATGATTTACACACGTTAACCTTCATATTTACAACCATTATTTTTTTTAAAAGGTTTTAGTTATTTTTTATCAACCCAATTATCCACTTTTTTTAAATATAAAAGTCCCCGGGAGATTTTTTCCCTTTCTCCCATTTTTCCTATTTAAATTTGATTGTGACTACAAGAAAAGGGAACAAAAAAATTTTTACCAGTTGGGTTGTATTTTTTTTATTGTAAAGTTTGGCAGATTTTTTAATACAATGACTCAAACGCAAAATCGGACAAGTGTTTGCAAGACCAAAATGTGCTCTAAACTTCAAAAAAAAAGTTTTATAAATTAATTGTTTTTCACTTTTTCTACACTCTATATTCTCATCTTCTCAAACCATACAAAAAACAACGAACTTTTGCAATATTAACTGTGAAATCCGATTAAAGAACAAAAAATAAACCAACTTTTTGTGTCAAACACATAATCGGACAAATCAAAGTATCATTGATAAAAATGGCGTTTACTTAAAAACTTGGTTTTTGCCTTATTTACTTAAACAACACTTTTCTTGTCAATTAGCATTATTGGAAAAGAAAAATATTGGAAATGGCCCCAAGAAGCAGTTAGGAAGCTAATAGTAATATTGAATTTAGAGGGAAAAACTGTGACAGAAATTCCAGAATTAGTTGGAAATGTAAGTCTACAGTCCACGACATTATCAAAAGATTTCGCATTGAGTTAGGTTAAGCAGAAAAAGCCGAGAATATCAAGGTAAGATATTTAATGAGAGAAAATAGCACTCGATTTAAAAAAAAAATCAAGCAAGATCCTTTTAAAGCGGCTGAGGAACCTAAAAAACTGTAAAAACTCGGACTGGAAAAGTGTGGTGCCTCTACACTATTCGATTACATAAATACGACTAAAATACAAATAAAAACAGTAAAATCAACTTTGCGAAATAAAAAGCGACGATTTTTGGACTGAGTTAAATTTATGGTAAATATTTAATTTATATTTCTGTTGATAGATTTCGTTATATAAAGGTTTTTTCGATTAAAAAATCAAATTTTATTTGCTTGGATAATATAGCAAGTCGTTTGTATGGTCTTAACCAAAACAGGAATTTAATCATAATATTCCATTGCAAAGTTGATTCTGATGTTTTTATTTGTAAGGCTTATAAATGGCTCCTCTTGTGCAAATCCTTAAGTAAAAATCGTATTTAGGTAATGTTTTGCCCTTGCTCTCGACTAAGCCTCTCCTAAAGATAAGTTTAATTAAAATACAGGCGGCCTCTCTCAGTTTCGAAAGTATAGATTAATTTCTCTTTAAGAGTAGTCCAACAGGAATGCGCCATCCTGCACTCTTCGACAAAAAATTTTAAGTCATGCCTGTTTTCCTAAGCAAAAGCTATAATGTAAATCCAGTCTTATTCCCGTAATTTCTACCAACAGATATCTAGCTGTGTATAGATATCTTTTGTGTAACAAATTTTTCATAATTTCCGTAAAAACCTGGGTTCGAGCCCAGCGGCAGTCAAGAATGAAAAATTATTAATTAATTTCATGTTGTAAAATTCCTTTCTTCATAAAAACAATTTAATGCAAATTAAATTTGATGAACTTTAACCTCATTAAAATATCAAAATTTGGATTAAAAATTAAAAAAAATACAAATGTTGCCGTATTTAAAGAGAAAACTTAAAGAAAAAAGCACGTAGACAAAATTAACGTTGAAATAAACAAAATTTTTTTACGGGACCAGACCTCTGACCAGATATCTGAAATTACGGGCCTTAAGTTTAAAGAAAAAAAGCAAAATAAGGTGCCTATTATGAACTAAATTCGATTTTCGACAGCAGTCGAATTAGCTGATCGTACGAATTTTCATTTGGTATTATGGCGCGCATTCGATAAAAATTTACTATTGTGATTTTGTTAATTCACAGTAGTACATTCACTTAAAATAAAAAATTTTTTTTTACAAATTTAAAAAATAAAATTAAAGTTAAACGTGACCACGGCGGAATTATGGTTGTTTTCAAATAATTTAGCTTCTGTGGAGTTTCATCCCACTTTTTTACATGCTGAACTTTGCTGCAAATCATTTGGTCAAAAATGAATTTTGTTCCATAAGAAATATGAGCGCTTCTAATTGCTGTTTACGACGTTTGTCTTGCATAAAATGAACAAAACTGATAAAGAATATGGTTTTTGGTATACGAACACAAAAAAATTTACAAATAGTTACATTTTCAACAAGTTTTTTACATTTATTTGCACCGTCGAAAACAAATTTGCTTTCGTTGAAAAATTCGGTGCACAACGAAATTTTCGACCGTGCTGCCAACTCATAATACCAAATTAACATTCGATAGTCGATTTAAGATAGCTAGCGAAAATCGTTTATCGAATGTAACTCATAATAGGGGCCTAAGTCATAATTGAATCTTAAGCATCCCAGTTTAAAATGCCGTCACCATTTTCAACTTCAGTTATTGAACTTTAACCGAAAAGATATATCTACTTTGAAAAAAAAAATTCATTAATTTGTATTTCTATACCGACGGATGTTGACGGTAATTTTCTCGGTGGCCTTAACTGTAAAAGAAGAATGGACGACACACAGGGTCCATAAAACGCCTTAAACAGTAACAGTGTCCGTTAAAACAAAATACTATTGGACGAAGGATTCAGCTGGGGGTGTAGAGATCATCAACCCTACAACTTCCCGGGCAAATCAGGACTAGGTCATTCCTGGAATCCGAACGGTGACAATTTGACCATTAATGGCTAACTGGCAACAGTTGACGCGCACGAGCGAAGCCTTCGAGACATATCGGAAAATTTATCTTTTCTGCTATATAGTCGTACTTCCGTGGAGTTCTTCGGACAGAGATACGGTAGCGGGCTAGAGGAGCATGACAGTTTTCTGTTGTGTCGATATTCTTTCCTCGGAAATTGAAAGTCTATGTTGGGGCGATCAGGTATATGCATGTCTGAGGACTTAAAAAATTGTCTGGATCTCCTTTAAAGAAATACTATCGGGGAAAAGCTAGTGGATGTGGTTAAATCCAAATCGTGGATCATACGGGATGTCATTGTTCGTAGTGGAGCCCATGTGGAGTGGTCACCTGATGTGATGTCTAAATCATCCTAAGGTTCTGTTGCTATCCGCACGGAAACTGCCCTAAAAACAGATGTGCTACCGTTTCTATATGAAACCGAGGTTTTAAAGACATTAAAGTCTATATTTACTAAAAAATGTAAACAATTGGCAATTGAAATAAAAATTCAGAAATCGAGTCGAACAATTTATAATACTTTGTCCAATTTTTTCTTTGAAAACAAGCTTGATAGGTACCGACATTATAAAGATCACAATAAAGATAATGTTGATAAAAAGCATCAATTAACTTTCAATACAAGTTCCTCATTTCGCATAATGGGGGCTTTCTTAACTCCTAAGATTTTGGTTGCGAAAATTCCTATTATTTGTTATTCGCTAAAAATATTCATTAGGAAACCAAAAAATACAATCCCAAAAAATCAATTTTAAATTCATTCTATTATTTTTTTTTTTTTTAGTTTTAATAAAATTTAGAAAAATCATAGACCAACACACATACCATATTTTCAAAATGGCGTTAGCAGAATTACAACAGAAAAAACTATCGCTACCGTATTCAAGAGTAATCATCTGGTTGTATGAATGAATGTATGGGTGTATGTTTGTGTGAGTTTTACTAAACAATAACTGCACATGCATGCATGCATGTGCAGAGCCAATTAATAACAAAAAAATAAAATATATCTACAAACAACAATAGCAACAACAAACAATCTAACTGCTGAACTAAGTACAAAACACAGAACAATAAAACAAAAGCAACAACTATTAACTAAAAAAAATCCATAAAGAGAATAGAAATGAAATAAAAATGAAAAATTAAAAAAAAAAACAAAAACAATTGTAAACATTTACCAACACACAGATACACACACGTACATACATATGTACAGTTATGTATAAGAACCTGCGAGTGTGTTTATTACAAGAGAACGCATCCCAGTTGGCCAGATTGCCGTTGTCGACATCGTCGTCAATGATGTATGCACGACTTGTCCCTACCGTTTAAGTTTTATAGAAGATATTTTAGAGAAAATCATCGTGTGCGACATATGAGCGACATTGTCTTATAAGTTGTCTTCTATTAAACTTTATGTGGGATAGTGTAAGCGAAATTCTCTTCGAAGTACTCTTCTATCAAACTCTATATATAACAGTATAAAGGCCATTATTGTCTTAAAAGTGGTTTTTTATGAAACTCTATGTGGGACAGTATTAGTGACATCGTCTTGTAAGTGTTCTTGTATAAAAAGCTTTTGAGACAAAGTTAGTTTCCGTAGTTGAATGCTTTTCAATCACTTAATTGGGTTTGCTTAAAATTCCCACATTCTTTTTTTTAATGGTTGATATAACAAACAGGACTAAGCATAAACCAGTAAAAACAAAAATAATCTGGTAAAATGAATTACATGCAGTTTATACTTCACTGTCAATTTAAGAATTGCTTATAAAAGACGAATATATAACATGTAACATAAAAAAACAAGCGAAATAAAATTGCAACTAGTATACTTAAAAAGTCCATGAAAAAATTGTCTGAGAAAAATAGCTATGTAATAGTTTTTGTAGTAGACGCAGGGTTGTTAGATGTGACGATTTTTTTTAGAAAACACAGTAAAATGACGATTAAAGATTTTTTTACTAAAAGAAATAGTGCTATGACGATTTTCTGGCATCAATAAAACACTTAAAAGAAATATTTACAATTACATATATTGGAAACATTTCAAAACGTAAAAATCAATTTTTCGAAATACAAAAATTATTGGAAATTAAACAAAAAAAAAATTCTTCCCCCATAACAAACCAGGTGGTTTTCATTAGAAGCATTAGTAATTCGAATTCTACAATTATATGAATGCCATCGATACTGCAATAAATATATACACTAGAGCCCCGATTTGCGTCGGTCCTATTTGGTCCGCTTTTTAAAAATTGGTTAAATTGGCTTTGCGTTTTTATGATTTCACTTTGCGTCGCTACATACGATTGGATTTTTTCGCTGAAGTCATAATCACATGTGAAGAATTTTTCTATTTGCGTGAAAAAAGGCGAATTCTCATTTAATTCTATTAGGTAAGTTGTTCTAAGTATAGTTGCGTGTTAGGAAGTAAGAAATTAGTTCTTAATAAAAAGCCGTGTAGAAAAATGAGTGCAAAGAGAAAAAAATGCATTAGTTTGAAACAAATATTGGACGTATAGACAGAACCCTTCGTTTAGCACCTTCAACAATAAAAACAATTTGCAATAGTGATATCGCTAAAAATTAATCATTTAAAGATAACTCGAGTTAATGGCAAATGAGATTTTATTTTATATTTAATGTTTTTGTGAATATGGATAAATGAAATAAATAAATTTTTGTTATGTTTTTATGAAAATATATTTTTTCTTATGTATTTCTTTTCAAATGATAAATATATTTCAGCCCACTTGCTGAAATAAATAGAATAAAACATATCAGTTAGGTTAGGTTAGGTTCCTTGGGCAGCCATCAGAAGACGGCTCACTTGGGTCCTCAATTGGTCCCTTTGTGATACCCGGCGCCAATGCCCATCCATTGGAGCAGTTACTCAGATGGTGTCACTGCAAGTTCCAACCACTTCGTCTTCCTAGTGAAGAGAAGGAGCGATTTTAGTTCCATCCCAGACAGATCCCCCAAGCAGGAAAACACCGGTCTCCCCAGGTATTTTTCCCTTATGCCCCGCAGTCCAGGGCAGTGACAGAGGAAGTGAAGCACAGTCTCCTCTTCCTCCTCGTTCTGACAACTCCTACAATAGTCGTTGAATTCCAGACCCATTCTTCCAGCATGGGTCCCCACCGGCCAGTGTATCATATCAGTTTCTTTATCATAAAACTTCTTCCTAAAAATTTACTTTTTGAGCCACTCACTCAATGCAATAAATTGTCTCTTATTTGTAAAATTTAAATATTTGACGATTTGTTGACGATTTTGTTAAATGTTCGTGACGATTTCGACGAATTTTGTTAAAACTCTTGACGATTTTTGAAGAAAAAAGACTAACAACCTTGAGTGGACGACAAAACAGACAACATTGTCATGCATGGATCGTTGACGCCAAAGCATGAGATATTCGGTCTTATAGTGTAAGGCGTTTTCGTTAACGAGTTGTGTGTAACTACTTTAATCTATTAGAAAAAACGTTTCACTCGATAACGACAACGCCTTATGCAATAATGCCGAATTTCTTCTGTATAGTATAGAATATATTGTATAGGAGACATTCATCCTAATTGTGGTTTGTCAACAGTCGCAGGCGTATTTTAAATTCACCAACCACGATAAAGTGATTGTCTTGTATATACACAGAAAAAAATAAACATGGATTTCAATTAAAAAATTTGTGATAGTAATTAAAAAATTAATTAAATTTGCACCAGTAAACAAATTAATAGCATCAATTAAACCAGTTAATAGAATTAATTAAACGTTTAATTCCCTTGACTAAACGTTTAATTCACTTGATTAAATTTTTAATTAAAACTGATTATATTTTTGATTAGTGCTTTAATTGGTGAAAAATTTTGGAGAATTTTTTCTGTGTAGTCGTCGACAAAATTATTAAAGACTCATCTCGCTCAACTCGTCTTGTGTGAACTCACCGCCATTTGTATGAAAATTTCGTCGACGATTTGTATTGAACTGCCCTCAGTATGTTTCCTACAACTTACTGCTGTGTTGTAACCGCAGTTAGAAATGGCTTAAAGACGTGGCCAACTGGGATACTAATCCAAAAGTTTATATTGGTAGTACAAATAAGTTCTTGCTGTTTAACAATAAAGATCTTTACTTATAAAATTTGTTAGCACTGAAATATTTTCCCCCAAAATTGAGGAAGTCTTATACAGAACCCTTAAGGTCTTGTCCACACAAAAGATCCACTGTAACTGATTTCCATAACAGCTTTTTTAAAAATAGTGTTTTTGCAGAAACTTTTGCTTTTTGTATTATTTTCCACGTACACGTCTTTTTAAATAATTAATTTCGGCACTTCACTGATGGAGATTTTGATTCCAAAACACGATGATATCGATCTATTTAAAGTGGACAATTGACTAAAATAGTCTAGAAGACTTCACCAAAACGAAACTCTATCAATCAACAATGTTAAGTTCCTAGTAAAAAATAAAACTCAACAGTATGAAATGGGAATTCAGCACATTTTAACGAACCTTGTTAATTAATTTTTTGAATCCCAAGAAAAACTTTGATAACTAATATGTTTGTGGCAGTGTAAATAAAACTGAACTGGCAAAATAAAATAAAGTTATTTGTTTTTATTTTTGTTTTTTCTTTACCCACTTACAACTACATTTAGAGTTGACAAAAAATCACACAATTGTAGTCGGGACTGTAAGAAAAGATAAACTCACTGTTTATTGTTGTTGTTTTTGTTTAAGCTTTGATATTGTTACAAGTAAAACTGGGGCTTATAATTCTTATTCGCTTAACAGTTTTATTTGTATAATATCATTAGTTTTTCTAAAATCCAGTGAATCCAGCCTAAGCAACCAGTGAAATGCGCATAGGAATAGCTTATCCCATCAACAATAAATTTCAGTTTATCAATAGTATGAAATGGGAATTTAGCACATTTAAACGCAACCTTGTTAATTAATTTTTTGAATCCCAAGAAAAACTTTGAAAACTCTTTAGGACGGAAAGTTTTACCTCCTGCTTTTTAGCCAAGACTTTTTCCTGCTTGATTACCATTCGCTTTAACCAAACTAGAAGAACCCCAAGGGAATTCATCCTGATAGTTGTTGTGCACAGAAAAATTTTTTTAATTAATTAAAACATTAAAATAAAATCAGTTTCAATAAAAATTTAAATCAAGTGAAACGAAGTACTATCTATATTCACTATAATCAAGTGAATTAAACGATTAATCAAGTGAATTAAACGTTTAATTGATACTATTAATTTTTTTACTGGTGCAAACTTAAATAATTTTTTAAATAATATTACAAATTTTTTAATTGATATAAACTTTTATTTTTTCTGTGTGCGTTCGAGTGTTAAGAAGCAACTTACAATTTTATTCCCTGTTCGAGCAGAGTAAAGCTTGCTATCGGATTTCCCGTTGCTAAGTATTAATAAAAAACTTTTTTTGCAGTGTAAAGGCAGAAACAAAATATGCATAGCCTTGCTTAACCTACTGTCAAAAATTAACAAAAATTCTCTTAAATGCATTTAAGACAACGAAAACAAAATCAAAAAACATTTTATTCCGTACGGAATGTGCGCTTAGTTTCCTACTTTGCTTAAGCAAATGACAGTTTCATAAAACTTACCAAAAAGTTTCCTTATTCGTATTCGCACATTTTCTTAAGCCGACTTAAGCAAATTATGGTTGAGTCGAAAGTAAGGTAGCCCAAGAATAAAAATAATAAATAAAGCTATATACCTATCTAACAAATAACAGCGATAGCTTATTTGTACAACCAAAAGTTTAAAACAAAACTCTTAACTGTAATTGTATTTGTATTTATTTTAGCTTAGTTAAAGCTTTTAGTACCAGCAACAGCTCGTCATATTGAATAAAAATTTGAAAAAAAGCAAAAATGAGAATCGAAAAAAAAAAACAATTAAAAATCTCAAACTAAAGCCATGCATGAGAACAAAATAGAACGTTTGCCTACATATATGTAACTAGATGTCAGTTCTAGAGTCAGAAAGGGTTGCAAACAAGGGGGGCGAAAAGAGACCGCCACCAACAGAGAGCGGGTTCTTTTTACTCTTATAAAAAAATCCCACTTATTTTTCATAACTATGTATAGGGATTTTTTTCAGTCGAGGTACAATTTAACACCGCAATCATAAAAGCAGCAGTTGCAGCAGCAACGACAACAACACAAACAATATTAGAGGGGTTAGTTGGTTGTTTGTAGGTGCTGTTTGTTTTTATTTGAGTTTTTTTTTAGGTTTTTTTTATTTCATTTTTTTTTTTATTTCTATTTTAGAATGGTTGCTTTTGATAAAAATATAAAAAATATTGTAGATTTTTTAGCTAGCAACAGAATAAAAATTGTAGTCGAACACAGCCAACGAAAACATCAGCAGCAATGCTCACACATACATACATATATAGTCAAGGGAAAAAATCATCGAACCGTTAACTGGTATTTAATTATGTTGTAAATGCTTTTCAGATCGCTACGACTACAACACTAGTTTTACACATGAGATCCACAGCAGCAGACATTTTAATATTTGCTTGCTGGTCAGATAAGAAATTGGTGAAAAACAAATATTTTTTCATATTTTGAATCATGTGGTAATTTAAAGCGAAATTATTAATGTCAGATTTGTTTTGGATCTATTAGAGACACAGAATTTAATCCAAGTTAAATTCATATAAGGTGGCCTCGCCGGCGAATTCAAAGAAACACCTAATTTGCCTGCTACAACTTTACCAATCCGCCAAATTCATCTAACTAAAAACAAAAAGAATTTCATAGTATGTTCACATTTGGCTTCTTAAACGCGTTTAAGCAGTTCGAACGTGATTAAGGTTAGGTTAGGTTCCTTGGGCAGCCATCAGAAGACGGCTCACTTGGGTCCTCAATTGGTCCCTTTGTGATACCCGGCGCCAATGCCCATCCATTGGAGCAGTTACTCAGATGGTGTCACTGCAAGTTCCAACCACTTCGTCTTCCTAGTGAAGAGAAGGAGCGATTTTAGTTCCATCCCAGACAGATCCCCCAAGCAGGAAAACACCGGTCTCCCCAGGTATTCTTCCCTTATGCCCCGCAGTCCAGGGCAGTGACAGAGGAAGTGAAGCACAGTCTCCTCTTCCTCCTCGTTCTGACAACTCCTACAATAGTCGTTGAATTCCAGACCCATTCTTCCAGCATGGGTCCCCACCGGCCAGTGTCCAGTCAAAACCGATATCACCAACCTAATTTGGTTCCTGCTGAACCCAAGTAGAGAGCCAGTTCTCCGTTTGTCATATCCAGGCCAGAGGATCCTGGATATCAAGCAGGTGGACTCACAGGTCCACCGCATCTGCGCTATTCTATAAGACTCGCGCTCGATGAGTAGTTTACAGTGGGCTATTGGAAGACCAACAAATTGATCGATGAATACGTCATCCATGCGACCACCCTGTCTAGCCAGCCCATCTGCCACTAGATTGCCTGGGCACCCCGAGTGACCAGGTATCCATATAAGCGTTACCCTTGAATGTTTCGCAATCTCATTCAAAGACATCCGACATTCTGCAGTCAACTTAGATGTCGAGTAGACACCCGCCAAAGAAGCAAGGGCAGCCTTGCTGTCAGTAAATATACGTATATCTCCCGATATGCGATGATACCTCAGCCAGTTTGCCGCCCGCCTTATAGCCGAGATTTCCGCCTGCAGGACACTACATCCATCCGGCAGACGAAAGGAAACCTTCACATCCAGTTCCTCTATGAAGAAACCTCCGCCAGCCCTCTCACCTTTCCTCGAACCATCGGTATAGACCCCCAGGGTCGGTTCCCGGAAAGTATCCAAGAGCACGTTTCCGTGCGCCACTCGTGTAACAAACCCCGCACCAAAGAACGGTACCGGAGTGCAGTAGTCCACTCCATCAGGGACAATCGTACTTCTGATTATCCTGGCGTGTCCATAGTCACGGGTCGACCAGCCGCCAGCCGCGTGCAGCCGTGTCGCCGAGCAAAGAGCCAACTGTTTGGCCGCTATATCCACCGGAAGCCAGTTCAAAATCGTGAACAGCGCCTTCGTGGGAGTAGATCGCATAGATCCCGTGATCATCAACGCGACAAGTCTGTATACTTTCTCAAGCATCCCGCGGTGTATGCCCTTTTCCAGTGCAGTCCACCATACAACGACCCCATAGTACAGGGTCGGCTTTACCACTGCCTCAAAGATCCAATTGACACACCTCGGGCTCATACCCCAGTTTCTGCCTATTGCACCCCTGCACGCATATATGGCAACTATTGCCTTCTCCACTCTCATCCGGACATTTAGTCCCCATGACAGCCTGCTATCCAGAACCACGCCCAGATACTTGGCACTGCGAGATATCTGAAGCTCAGTTCCGTTTAACCTCGGAAGCTTAAAGTCCTCGGTCCTATACTTCCTCGTAAAGAGTACCAGTTCCGTCTTAGACGGATTTACACCCAGACCACATGATGCACTCCAGGTGCTTAGTACCCTCAGGGCAGCCTCCATACACTGGGACATTACGCCCAAATGCTTCCCTGTTATAGCTACTGACACATCATCAGCATACGCCACTGCCTTGATCCTCATATTGTCCAACTTTGTCAACATGGTGTTCATAGTCAGGTTCCACAATAGTGGGGATAGAACTCCCCCCTGGGGAGTACCCCTGTTCACCAGCCTCTGAACACTGGTTTCACCTATTGTAGAGCAAATGACCCTATTCCTCAGTAGATTGTCAACAAATCTACATATGCCAACGTCGATCCCCAGATTCCCCATGGACGTCACAATAGAGTCCGGGTTGACGTTGTTGAAGGCCCCCTCAATATCGAGGAAGGCCACAAGTGTGTACTCCTTGAATTCGAGCGATCTCTCAATTGTTCCAACCAGAGAGTGAAGAGCCGTCTCAACAGACCTGCCCTTCGTATAGGCATGTTGAGAGGCAGAAAGTAAGCCCCTTGGGATGGTCATCCTCAAGTGCACATCGATAACCCTCTCAAGAGTCTTAAGAAGAAAGGATGCAAGACTGATCGGTCTGTAGTCCTTCGGCTCGGTGTGAGAAGCTTTACCCCCCTTGGGTATAAAGACCACTCTACACAGGGTCCATTTCACAGGGAGATACGAGAATCTAGCGCATCCCCTATATATGGCCAGCAACCAGGGTATTATCAGGGTCGAATTCCTCTGCAGGTCCGCCGGAATTATTCCATCCATACCCGGAGATTTATATGGGCTAAAGCTATCGATGGCCCATTTAATCCTGTCATAGTCCAGTGGAATGGACATTGGAGTGGAAGTCGCCTCCCACGCTGGATCCCGTGTACCCCATTGGGAGTTTCCAGGAAAGTGAGTATCAATTAACACCTCCAGTGTTTCTTGACTATTCGTAGTCCAACTACCATCCGATTTCCGGACGTATGTCGGAACAACCGGGCTCGAAGCCATTACCTTACGTAAACGGTTCGTCTCAGAGGATCCTTCCACGCCGCTACAGAAGTTCCTCCAAGCAGACCTTTTCGCAGATCTAACCAAGTTTCTAAACCTATTCAATGATGACTTATAGTCCGCCCAGTTGCCTCGGCGCTTTGCCACATTGAACAATCTACGACAGTCAATTCTCGCCTGCGCAATGTCAGGATCCCACCATGGTGGCCGGTTCCTGCCCCTACGCACCCTTGGCCTACACGCCAGGGAAGTCGCCAACTGCAGTGAGTTCGAAAGCAGATCCACTGCTGCATCGATCCCTCCGATATCGTCAACCCTAGGAGGGTCAGGTAGAGACCGGACCAGAGAGGAGTATTGAATCCCCCAGTTCGTCCGTCTCCTGTTCAATATAGACATCGATCCTGAAGACCTAAGCCCTAGACTGAATTCCACATATCTGTGATCAGAGAGCGAACAGTCATTCGACACCATCCAGCTCTCGATCATATCGATGTGGTTTATACTAACTAGCGTGACATCAAGAACCTCACACCTATTTGCAACAACAAACGTAGGCTCACAGCCCCTATTTACTACTCCTAAATTATAGTTAATAATAAAGGAAAATAGTGACTCACCTCTTACATTCGTGTCCGTACTACCCCATATAGTGTGGTGCGCATTAGCATCGGCACAGATGATAACCGGAGTTCCAGTGCCCGCGGCCTTTATAACTGCATCACGGATGAGCCCATTGGGTGGGTCCTGCCCGTGGTCGTGCGCCATGTACGCTGAGACCATCCAGACTATACCGTCCGGTGTCTCAAGAGCAACAGTTGTAGTATCTTCATCACTGTAATCAGAAAGAATGAAAATATTCAACGAGTTTTTAGCTAAGACACAAGATCTTATGTTACCTGTACCTTTCGCAAATAATAGCTTATAGCCTTTGAGGTTGAGTCCGCAAACCCGATCCTTGTGAATCCAGGGTTCTTGGACCATCACGAGCTCCTCCCCTCTTTCCACTATACGGAGGAGCAATGCAGCAGATGCTGCTTTAGAGTGGTGGAGGTTTATCTGTAGCACCTTCACCATGATCCATTTTGGCGACTACAGTGATGTTGACGTCCTCCTGGTCAGACTCCAGCAGCACGTCCTCATCAACCGTGTCACCCAAGAGATCAAAGAAGTCACCCACCAATCCTGAGACAGACTGGGTGTCCTCTTTGTCGCTTGAGCCCACGGCATCGTCACAAGCCATTCCATCCTCAGATTGCTTGGCCTCACTTACTGACGGAGCCGGATTGCCCTTGTTGTCACTTCGGTAGACACGGAGCAAGATCGTACTAAAACCATAGTAGAGCTTGCCCTGTCTCTCCCTCAGTGGCTCCAAGGATTGCTGGTTGATAACCACAATCGCCGTCCTTGAGGACCCTTCAGTAGCTGAAACCTTCACTACTTTCCAGTCATGTGTGGGTAGTTGAGGGTTGCAGCACTGAATGATCTTCAAGATCTCCTCAGGTTCCGATGGTTCGGCAGGGATGGTGGCAATTGATCTCGGCCTCCGTGGTATCTCTCCAACCAGCACCACGTCAAGCCTAGCACCTTCCCAAACCTCTCCTAGCAGTTGGATGGCCCGCTTTAAAAGCAGCGCTGAGCGCTCATCCGCGCAAGCCATCAGCTTCACGTGACCCTGGTACCAACCAGCGTCATCGCATTGAGGGGGTGGCCCTGGATTCTCCCTGAGGATCGTCCAGAACACACCCATTAGTTTTTGTTTTACCAGATCCCACTTGGTATGAGAAATGGCACCATTATCGACACTTCTGTCGATGATAGCTCGTACCAGGTGACCTTTGGCCACCTCGCTGAAAGATTTGTTCATCGGTTTCGATGAAATTTTAGGACGTTTCGTCCCCGGTTGCTGTTTTGCGGCTGCAGCTTCCTCCTCCGAACGTTGCCGTTTAGGCATTGTCACCTTTCCAGGGACTGGGGGAGTAGCGCTTGGCAGCCCAGCTAAGTGGGCTTTTGCCCATGCCAATGAAGCTTTTTGTTCATTGGTTAGATCTTCAGCTTTCTTGGAGCCGAGAAGATCGACGAAACGCAAGGCAGCACGCCTTGTGTTAGATGCCCTCTTTCTAGGAGGTTTTGTGCCAAGGGACTTTATGCGGTCGCCGAATTTGGCGGGGGGAGGTGCAGTTTTGGGATTGGATGTCTTCATCGCCATCCCTCCTTGCACAATGGACACATGGGAAGCTGCATTGTTAGGCGACTTAGTCATACCCAACTTGGCAGCACCCGAAGCAGGGGTTTTATCCGTTCCAATGACGGAAAGGGCTTGTGCGACTTTGGAGGTACTTGGAGCGAAGTTCAGGGGTACCTCGTCGCAGTTTTTGTAGCAGCCGCCTTCTGGTCGGGCTGCCTTGGTCGCCTGGGCTGTTACAGCCCCTGGCTTTTTCGTCTCGCTGTCAATCGTTGTCATTGTTCTCGCCTGTCCGTCATCAGTTTTTGTCAATCGTTTTTGTTTTTGTTGTTGTGTTTGAGAGGAGTTCATTTTGCTAGTTGGTCCCACGAGTGTAGGGGAATTGAAAGGTCCACCACGTCATAGCCCCCATTAACGCGGTAAGGGCGTGGTCTATTTGCTGAGGAGCCCAGGTATCAGCAAAGCTCCGTGATAATACAGTCGGTAACCCCTGACTGCAAACCAACCGATAGGCACGGGTCGCATAACACCTCGGTTTAGGGGATGGATAACTTTTCGTCGCCAAGGCCTTTAAGTTCACTGCCTTCACCTCGGGAGTCGTCAGTTGCTGGCGGAATACCCGGGCCAAGACACGAACCACAGCCAAGACTTAAGCCACCACATCGCTTCAAGATTGTTATCCATAATAGTTGATTAAGCTCTAATCAATTCAAAATCGAGATGATTACCCATGCATTGAAGTGGTTTGTTAATCACTTCAAATTGACATGATTACAACTAAATCACTTCATAAATCACATAGAATCCACTGAACATACCTCAAATGTAGAATCGCCAACATGATCGTGTACAACCGGCCAAGATTTCTGCTTAATGTTTTTATTTTTTTCCTTAAATAATTCATAAGTTTTTAAAATTTCATCATTAAAATGGTTAAAATAAACTTCTAATAACTTTATAAAAGTGTTTTTATCCATTTTTAATATTTAAAGAAATGTAAATTTGTTTGTTGTTTTTTTGTGTGTTTGTTGCGTGTTTTTTTCTTAATCATCTGTCATCTTAATCATCTCAAATGTAATGTAAACGGCTTTGATTAGCTAAATCAACATTTTGCTTAAACGCGTTTAAAAACCTAAGTGTGAACTTAGCATCAGATTGATTGATAAATTTCATTTGATTGTTTTCACTTTTCACTTGCACAACCTTTAAATTTTAAGAATTTTAAATTAAGCTTATACGAAAACATAAACAACTCTTGACAATTGGGATTTGAATAGCCAATTTGCCCTTGCACAGCTGATGATTTAATTCGCCTTTATATACACTTTCCTTTCCGACTTCTCTTTATATGGGCACAATTTATTGAAGGCGAGAGTGCTATGTATGATACCATCTGTTAATTATTTGTTTGACTAAACAGTGAACTGTCGAGATTACTATTATAAACATTAAAATGTTTCTACTCATAACCAGAAGCAAGGCGAATTTGTGTTGAAACTTTCAAAATAAATTTTTGGTTTCCATTTTGTTATGGATTTTGTCATGCAAAAGTAACAAAGGGGGTTTGCAAGGTCCTCTATCGGTCGCCTCCCCCTTTGGATAGGGGAATGTTTCCCCTATTAGCCATTTATGGGTGGTATCATGAAAATGAAATACCTGCGGTGGAACGAAATCTAGCAACGGTTTGATACCAGGGGCAAACTGTAGCACTGGCGACGGAAGAATTCGGATCGAATCAAGGGCGGCATTCACAGTCCCAGTTAGGCGGGCTACCTACGTAAACCGAGCGCGACCAACCGAAAGTATGTTCAACAACAGACCTATCATTCGTTTTCCCAAAATAAAATCAATTAAAAATTTGCTCAGAAGCGTAGGGAAACGCCTAAAAGCATTTATAAAATGCATAAGCTTACTTAAGCTTCTGACAAAAATTAATAAATAGCCTCTCAAATTCATTAACAAAAAAAAAAAAAAAAACCAAAACTAAATCAAAAACATTTTATTCCGCACGGAATGTTCAACCAATTTCGCACTTTGCTTAAGCAAATGACAAATTCATTAAACATAACAAAATTATTATGTTATGTAGAAACTTTCTCAAAACAACATAAAAAGAGCTTTCTCTCTATATTCCGAACGTGTGAAGTCAAAAAAAAAAAAACAAATTAAACATTTTTCTTGCTAAGTCCCAATTAACATTATACAATTTTTGTCGTTGCGATTGTTGTCGTTTCTTCTTTGAAGTCGGACCGATATTTACATTGTTCGATTTTTGTTGTTATGACTTTTTCTGTAACACCGAACTTAAATAAATTTTTCGTCAAATGAGAGAACGCATGAGCGAACAAAACGAATCGAAGAGTATACTCGCTTGAATACCACTTTTAATTCCTCTCTCCCCTCTCGCCAATGAGGTAAGAATCGCAACGACAAAAATCGTATAATGTAATTGGGGAATAATACAATCATAGAGATAGCGTTAGGTTTTTTCTCTCTCTCTCTCTCTCTCTCTCTTTCTGATCTAGACGTTTTCTATGCTCAGGAGCAGTATGTTTTCAATAAAATTCAGACTCAAACACAAGGTTTAAGTTATTCAAAAATCGGCCAAATTTCTTCGTGCACAGTTGACCCTGATTAAAACTATTTTGTAATAGAACTTCATGTAATAGAAGCTTATGGTGAATACACCGAGCTTTACCTATCTACTATCATTCTCGTAGCAGTTCGTCGGCCATTTCATTCTTAGCCTGTACGAAATTCAAACTTATATTAAGGTTTAAGACGCCTTAACCCATAAAAGATTATGTAAATCCAGTTACCAATATCTAGTTGAAGGTCAGTTCCCTACTCCCCAGCTTTTAGAGCTTCGGCATGTGTAGAATGTATTGAAATTTTTTCCAATCGTGTAATTACTACAACAACAGACATTATATTTGGATGCTTAATGCTCACTAGAACTGGGAACTCCCTACTTGAAAGCGTGTCTATTCGAGGAATATTATGGATATGGGAAACGTTTGTGCTCTTTACCTAGGGATCATAAAATTTCAAGTTCAAGTGTATTTGTTAGTTAAAAAATTCGTTCATGTTTTTCTGTAAATAGAGATGAGCATAACGTTCTTCCCAAAAATTCGTTGTTTGTTATTCTTTTTGAAAGAATTTTCTTGAAAAAGTAATAACGAATTATCCATATTTCGAATTAAAAGTAAAATTAAAAAAACACACATAAATTTCATTACAATACTTGGACCTTGCCGTTCCGTACGAAAAACAATGTCATTCAAATGGCCGCCTCTAGATTGGTTGCTGCAACCAATCCTTTAAAGTAAGTTTTCGATCTTTTTTTTGCACATTTCAGTTTGTTTCTTGGCGATAACATGACGAATGCTGGTTTTCAAATACTCCAACGTTAAGGAGGTGGCCAATTGACATCGCTAACACGTGAAATTACGGGTACTGGAAACTTCCCATGCTTTAAAGCTAAAATCGGTCGAGTTGTGTGACTGGTGGCAACGTCTTCTTGAATACACATATGGTCGTATAATTCATAATCTTCAAACGGCAATAGTACTCAATTGCCGAGAATGCCGTGAATTCGAAAATTCGGATTATCCGCCAAAATTTCATCAACAGAAGGGATATTTTCGGCAGTGCGAACATTGTGATGATGCGCAGGCCTGACCACATTTGTAATGCTTGCAGTCTCTTTAAATTTCTTTATAATCTTGCCAATTCCTTCCACAGGAGGTGTATTATGGAGACCATAATCACCGCGTAATGCTAGAAAAGTGGCTAAGTTTAAACCACCACTTTTTTATATATACATATACATATATCATGTCCTGTGGTTCATAAAAGGAACAAAAGGCCACCCAACTTTTGTAGTAAGTTTTTACTATTTTTACGCGTTCTTTGGTTGTCGAACGATTCCTATTCGTAAATGGCAGACCTTTCACTAAATAAATGACACTTCAGATGGCATATATTTAGCCGATGACAGACTTGCCAGACCGGCCGTTTTAAATACACTAAATGGAAAATAACAATGTACAAGATTTTCTTTCCTAACAGTGCAGCCACACGATCAAGATTTTCTTGATAGTCTTTTACATATACTATTTGTCAAAATTAACAAAAATTGAAAGTTGTGACGTAGGCTGCATTCAATTTTTGAGCAATTTACATTCAAGATGTCATCAAGAAAACAATTTATAAAGGCAAACGAAAAATTTGCTCACTAACCTTGAAATCAGCTGTTTTCTTGAACGTAAATTGAAGCACTCTCTGGAAAGAGAATTTTAAAGGCAAGTTCGTTTCAATTTTTAAAAGTATGAGTGTATTGGTAGAAAAGTGTGAGAGTATTAAAACTTGGTAGGCAAAACTTGATCGTGTAACCCTCAAGTAAAAACAAGTAAGAAAGTATAGTCGGCCATTAGATTTGCACTCGTATTCTAAAAACAGGCAGTAAATAAATCAGCCTTTTCTTATTTGGAGGAACAAGCATTACTTAAACGATTTACATGAGCAGAGTGCAGCTTGCTGAACAGATATGCGTACAAAAAGAGTGAGTCTGAAAAAAACTAATTCATACTTTTCCAGTCAAAAATTTTCCTTTGTTCAACAAATTATTATTGTTTTGATCACGTTAGCTTTTGAAAATACATATGTGAAAAAATATGTAATTAAAACCAGATTTTACTAATAAAGTGACTTCACAAGCGCAGCTGTTTGCAGTGATTTTCTTCGTGTGTGACGTTTGGTGTCATTTTTTTATTTATTTACTTTTTTTAACAAGGCATTTTGACATTTGCCGTCTCAATTCTAGCAACAAAATGCCTGTTGTTTTTTCTATTGTTTCATTGTTGTAGTACTGAGGACACTTTGTTAAAACTTTTCAAAATATAATAAAATAACAAAAGATCTGAAGGTTCATCGTCACACTGTTTCAGAAGCCATTAAACAGTATAAGGAAGGCTTGACAATTTAAAGAAAACCTAGATAAGGAAGAAACAAACGTCTAACAGATATTGGTAAGCCAACAGAAGTGGAACGAACAACTCTTTCGAAGAGCACCGAACACTTCTATCAGAGAAGCAGCTCTTTAAATTAAATTTTCTGATTCTATTGTGTGCAGAGCCAAAGCTAGTGCTGGGTTTAAGTCGTATAAAGTTCAGAAAGTTCCGGATCGCAATGCGGTAAAGAACTAAAGAGCAAAAGAACGAGCGAAGAAATTCAAGTCAAACTTTATAAAAAAAAAATACAGCTATTGTGTGATGGATGATGAAACTTATATACTGGCAGACTTTTCACTACTTTCAGGTCACGATTTTAATGCAGCTGATGGACGAAGCCAATATCCAAGAACAATACCGGACAAAAAAACAAAATTCCCCAAGATGTTTCTTGTGTGGCAAGCCATTTGCAGTTGTGGAAAATGTGACATCAGGCACTATAAATCACCTTCATATTTCTGGCACGATTTGGCATCATGCTACTTTGGAAGAAAAGCCCTTGAGTGACATTCAAGCAATAATGTCTGCTTTGTTAAACGGGAGGCAAATCCACCCACCTGTCCAGAACTTCGGCATGTGGAGAGGTATTGGGATCTTGTAAAAAGAATTACAGAACACAGGAAAGGTATACCGAGACATGCCCGACTTCAAGCGTAAGTGGACCACTTCATCAAAAAAGGTAACAGAAGCAACTATAAAGTCTTTAATAAGAGGATTTCCGGAAAAAGTGGATCATTGATTTGATATAAGTACTAAGGAAAAAATATTCTTTAAAGTCCCGGCAATTTTTAGGCAGAAGAAACTTCAAAAAAGTAGTTTAACTTAATTCGGACTCCAGTATCCAAATCTTAAGGTTTGAATTAAGTATGTATATCCAAACCACTATAGGAAAAACATTATGACGACCCTAATGTAGGGTATCAAATACGAACACATTTCTTTTGATTTAATAAAAGCTCCACTCATTTGATTTTATTAAACATACAAGTTACTTTGATTAACAAACACACATTTTTATAACTAACTAAATACTAGTGTAACTACTAGTATGGTTATTAACGCTGACGATAATATAAGGGCAAATGATGATGTTGCTGACGACAGCAGCAACAACAATGACGCTGCTGAAGGTACAGAGCGAGCAATTAAATACAAGTTAGCAACAAAACAAAACACACACACACATATATAACAACAGCCAGCAATGAAATTAAAAGTTCTCTAGTTTCTTTTTCCATATAAAATGTACAAAGACCGCAACGTATGGCCAGGGTCGTGCGGCCGGTCTTTAGAGGTGTTTATTTAGGGAGGGTCTAGGGGGTACGAAAACATTTTTATTTTCACAAAACGCTTAACTAAAATCTTTTGTAAGAAATAATAAAAATGCATTGCAAAAATGTGCAATTAAAGCGCAAGCGTCTTAAGTGGGCGGAGTTTTTTTTTATTGCTATTTTTATAAAGAATGTATAGAATTTTTTTTGCAATTTTTTTTTTTCCTTTTTATTTCTGTAGAATGGCGAAAAAATCGTTTAGAAATTGTTTTTATTTATACACAATTTTTTTACTCATTTTATTCCGAAAAGCTCTCTAAGAAGCCATATTGATTTTTTTTTAACGGTTACTGTTTTATTTTTCTCCATAAATGCGGCTGTTTTTGTTGCTTTTAACTAAATCAACAGGGTTGTATTTTAGATTGAGTTTCTAACTTTGGTTATTCCCTAAGAAAACACAGAAACACACACACACACTCACTCTAATATAGCTTCAGTTACTTACACTAACGTTATCATGACAGCAGTGGGATTTTTTTATTTGAATATTTGTGTGTGTGTAAGTTTGTGTTTATGTCCTGTTTGGCTTTGTTTGTTCTCTTCGTTACCCTTAATCCCATCCATGTTGAGAACCATAAATCACCCTCCAATATTTTATTTATGTTGACGTTATTTTTTTTTCTAATTTTTACTCTATATTTTTCCCTTAAAACATGATTTTTTCCTCAATTTTACTTTTATGGATTTTTTTTAGTACAAAAGTAGACTCAATTTACACACATACAAAGATACCAACTATAGTAGAATATATCCAGTTAAATGGTGGTGGTGTCGTATTTGTTGTTATTTTTAGGCATATTTATGCCTGACTAGGTCTTGCAACATGATGACGATGATGACGATCTGACATTTACATTTATATTAGTGCCTGTTTTTCTCACTTATTCCTCTTAAATTTTGCGTGTATTTTTTTAATAAACAATTTTTTTAAGGGTGGGTGGTGGTTAATGTTTTAGTTGGATGTTTTTTTGTCAGATAATTTGGTTTTCGATAATTTTTTTTTTCAAATTTAATTAGTTATGGTTTGTTTCATTTCTAAATATTTATTAACTCGTAAGTGTTTTTCTAATAAATTTGGCTTAATTTAAAGGAAAGGTGGTTCATAAAGATAAGTTGTAGAAAAAAAAAGACTTTAATTAAAAGTCAAGTTCCAATTTGGGACCCAATGGTAAACACAGACCAGCCAAAACAAAATGATTATATGAGGTTAAGAAGGACATTGAGGAGTAAAGAAGGAAAAAGAGAATATTTTTATTAAAGTTCTTCCTGTCGAATATTATTGAGATATTTTCATCGATATGAGGTTAAAGGATGAGGTTTTTATTGGACCTATGTATATAGTTAAGTTTGAACCTACCAGTACAACATTTTGCCTTGGCATAGTGGCTAACATAAATATATAGATAGATAGATAGCTAGATAAATGGATATGTAGAGGCCCATAAGCACCGCGACCATATCGCCATGTCAGGTGCAGGCTATGCAAGAAGCCAATTACCATGCCCGGTGAAAAATCTCAAAACTTAGTTGGGCCCAGTTAGCCCCCAAACCTTTTCGCGTGAAAGTCCCTTAGGCGCAACAGCAGCAGAGCAGATGTTCTGACGTCTCACCATCAACCTCACAAAATCTGCATACCTTCATACTAATATTACCCATTATAGACTGATAGTATCATGGTGTTTGTATTTTTGTTATTGTTAGGAACAGCAATCAGGGGATGACACATACTAATGCATTGTATTGTGTTGGAACTAGGAAAATAGGTAAGTTATGGGTAGGATGATAGAGGGAGTAGTGCTTGTTCTATTTGAACTTATTTATGTTGAAAAATCGACGGAAGACTTCTGCGGAAAGGTTATTCCACATAGGAACAGTCCGGTTAAAGCACGAATTTTTCCTATAATGTGCAATGCGCCGGTCAATCGACCACAAAAAGTTGTAGCGAGGATAAAACAGGAAATCGCCAGCACGCGGTCAAAAAGCTTCAAAAAAGACTTTGTTAATATAGACCGGCCCACACATTAGCGTTGTAATCCACACTCGGTCGGATATAGGGGGTATAAATAGTAAGGAGATTAGATGGAGTGAAGTCTGTTGCACTGTTTAAAAAAAACCGGAGCACTTGAAGGCTTCAATTCTTAAAATGACAATATGATTTCAGCGAGGCCTATGGCTTAGGCTAGGACATTTATTATTTGCCTTTTTACATGTATGTCAGTACATTAGGGTGCCAATTAACCATGTGGGAGCATTTTTTTGAAAAAAATTGTTTCACGCCAAGCCCCAGATTGGTTCAAATTGCTAAAAAAAAAAATAGACCCTTGGAAATTTGAGCTCAATCGAATAAGGAGATAGCGTGCCCCTGACCCTACCAAAATTTGCAAAATACCTGATTTTTGAATTTGATTGTCAATAACTTCGTTACTTTTTATTTTACAAAAATTGGTTAGTTGTTAGTAAAAGTTATAGATCAAACTCAGACGAACAACTTTTGCTCACAAATTTTTTTTGTATCTCTAATATCTTCTGAACTGAAAAACAACCCATGGATTTATTCATATGTTTTTTGGGTGATTTCAGCTAGTAAAGTATAGACGTTACATGAGAACAAAATTGATACGTTAATATTTTAATTTTATTTGTGTATTGTACTGCTGTTAAAGGTTATCACACCTTAACGTCCAGTTTTTTGCCCAGCTTAACATTTCTTTGCTTCAGTGTTCAACAAATTCAACCATGGATAGGTACACAATTAAGCAGCGCGTTAAGATTGTTAAAGCCTTTTACGAAAATGGGCGTTCAAATCAAAATGCATTCCGTTTACTTCGTGATTTTTTTGGTCAGCATAATCGACAAAATTTGCCCACAATCGGGAGAATTGTGCGCAAATTTATGGACTGGCGGCGTCATCTGGCCGTACTCCTTCGATAAGAGGTCAGCCAAGCAGTCGCGAGATAATAACATACTTCTTGTGGCCAGAAATTGACATACTTCCCAATAAAAAATTGAGCTTCCAACGAAGCAGGTTTGTAAAGGAGAAACATACAAGTTTCGCTTACCATTGCGCTTACGGAAGACATGAATTTTATATGGCGAGTTCCCACTTTGAAGCAATACATTTTTGACACATAAAGCGCATTATTCAGCTATTGATTTGCTTAGAAAATTCTAAATCGGGCTTATTAAGGTCATGTATTGTATGCAAATAAAATATTATTTCATAATTTTCTTTCCAACGTTTCGTTGGAGATTCCCAACATCATCAGGGATATTTTATTAGATATAAAGGATATACAAATTGTTGGATGTAACGATCAGCTTTACACACTGAATGTTTTGATACAATTATTTTTTAGTATTCTCCCTTACAAACCTGCTTCGTAGTAAGGGAATGCCGTGGCACTTGAAATGTTATTTTTTCTTTTATAAAACTTGTTGAGAGTTCTTTCACTTACTTTACTGCATTTCTGTATGTCTTATTGCGAAGCGCATAATTGTGCGCTTATTTTTTTAAATGTACCTTTAGTGCTTCGCAAAATGATGAAATTTTTTGTTGGGTTGGTACCACTTGCCACACAGCCCGTTTGCAATGGCTCTTTTGCGCGAGAAATTCAATGGCCGTGTTATCTCACGTAAAAATGTGTATGTCAACAAGCCAAGAACAATTCAAGAGCTTAAGGATGAGATAATTCGGCATATTAACGACATTGAACCTCAATTATATATCAGTCATTGAAGATATAGACCATCGGATAGAGGGACGTCACCGAAGCCGTGACGAGCCTTTGGCCGATATTTTAATTCACACATAATTGTCATACATCCTTCTATCATATGAAAAAATAATAAGATAATTCTTTGAAAACTTTTTGTAAAACAACAACATGGGACCGATCTGGCTTAGTTTTAAAAGCAAGCAGCTGCGAACTATATGTGATATAATTATATAACAACCGAGTCCGCATCATATCTGAAGACTTCGAAAGACCCATTTTAACGAACACACGGATTTGAACGGAATAACAAAGTTATATAACTATGTTTAACCTTCAGTGAAGGGTATAAAATGAAGTATAAAGTTATCGCTGCACTCATGGAAAAAAATGCACCTTCAAATTGATGATGCCCTAACATCAGAATTGTCACATCAATGTTATAACAAATGTTATCAATGAAGCAAAACATTACATCAATCCAATGACAAGCGTCGTCAAAAAATTTTGTCATATTTTATGCGTCATCTATGATATGGCTACCGTAACATTAATTCTATGCCACATTTTGTTTATTCGAAAAATTGTTTTCATGTTTAAAAAGTAAAATAAGAAGCAAAAATTCCCAGAGTCTATTTGTTTAAGTTATTTAGTTAAAAACATCAAATTTTCAAAGTAGAATAAATACGAAAACCATAGAGGTCATGTTGCTGGTGTCTTAGAATAAAGAGTTCTTCTGTAAACAAAGGGCGAAATACAACAAAAGAGAAACAAAGATGTGTAACGGGTAAGTAAATAAAATTATTCTCTCACTTTGACTTAAGTCAATCCCAATGACTCAACTTAACAGTTTGTAATCAAATTAAGCCTAATGAGTCCTTTCTCCGATGTTACTGAATCATCGCACTAATGACATTTCTTATCAAACTGACTCCGATTCGTAATTTCTGTAATGCTGATGTGTCATGCCATTGTGACGTAATTTCAATGATTGACCTTGATAAAAAGTGTCATTAGGTGAAAAACGAATACACTTGTTATAGTACCGATGTGAAAGTACATCAAACGCCTTTTCCATCAGTGTGATGTTGACTTACTTTTGGCGCTGTGTGTATGTATGTTTTACATGCTTCCTGCAGCCGTATTCTGTAATTCGCTTAGCTAAAGCTAAATATCGATCGCTAAAATGCCTAAGAGAATACAAAATTTAAAAACTTTAGAGATGACATTAAAAGCTAAAATTGCGGCGAATTAAATTTTTATGGCATTCCCAAATTAAGCAATGCACGCTACAGAAATGCTTTCTTAGCAAAAAATCGCTTAATCTACTTCATAGATTTTTAGCGATAGAGATTAAGCTTTAGCGAATTACAGAATTACAGGCGCTGTATTGTTTTCATTTATAATTTTATAAAATTTAAGGCTAATTAATATTTCCAAAATGAAGCTATATTTCGTTCTTTTTTTTGACAATATTCTTTAAAAAATGTTTAATTAATTGTAATAGCTCGGCTGTTAAGAACTACGTCAACATTTGAGTCCTTTCACATCCGTATATATTTAATAAAAGTCATACATATCTTCTCTTTAGCCCAGCAACATTTTTTAAGGACATGAGGGATGAAGCATAAAATCCAGCTAGCCAGACAGTCAACACTTATCTAGCACAATAAACTTTGAAGGATTTAAACAGAAAGTGGTTTAACTAGTTAATTGCATATTTTACTTAATATAAATTATAAACAAAGAAAAAAAGTGAAATATGTTATAAATTTTATTTAAAAAAGTTTTGACAATGAGCGTTGTAAAATTAAACCCCTTCGTTTTTAAGGTGTACAGTGTAAAATATCATACGAAATTATTTTTGGTTCTTTTCTTTAAGGATCAAGTTGGTAATGCGGTAACAGTCGGTACTGCTTTCCATATCGAGACCAGCTATGATGAACTTTTAACAAATATCGATTTAACCCATAAATGCCTGATTTTCCTAATAGTTAAAAAAAAAAATCAATGTGTTTATTTTATTTACCAGATAAAGGAAAAAAAATAATATAAAAAATAATATTTAGTTTTTATACATTTAATTGCAAAAATAAAGCAAGTAGCAAGATACTATTAATATTTTTTTATTTTGATAATATTTACAACCCAATTATGTATAAAAACTCCCCGAGAATCTTTCCCCATTTTTATGATTGGAAGTGTATCAAATTTAAAACTTCAGGCATTTAAGGGTTAACATGATGAAGCCAAAACGCAGGCAGCAAAACAGTAAAATTGTTATGGACAATTTTGGCAACATTGCAGAAGCAGCAATTTTAATCGGTCCCAGCGTTTATAAAGAACGTGTGCATGTAAATAAGCAACATAAGATGCCCCAACTAAAAACTAATATTTAAAGAGAAATTAAAGCGAAAATCTTAGCAAAAAAAAAAGGAATTGAAAATGTCTTGAATGGACCATGGGAAGAGAAACATGAGCTTATTAATAAAGTTTAAAAAAACAGAATTAAATTGACTTTCAAGTAAAATAAAATTAAAGACTTTTTAAACCACTTTGTTTCTTTTCGGCCAACCTGCATCTATTTTATAGTAACTCGATTTTTTTTTTTTTTTTTTTTTTGTTTGGGGTTACTATTATTCAATTGTAATAAATCTTTGTCATAATCACAAGAGCAAAAATAAATCGAAAAAGAAAACAACAATCAAAATTTTCAAATAACCAACAGCAAAAATAACAAATCAAAAAGTATAATTTTTTTTTCTTTACGTCTAACCACACGCTTTAAAAACAACTGCAACAGCAGAAACATGCTCAGAAATTGCAACAAATACTTGCACAATAAAAACAACAATATCATTCTTACTTAAGAAACATTTGCAGTAGCTGCTGCAACAAACAGCAGCAACAACATACAAGCAACATAAATGCAACTAAAACTCTGTATGAACATTACACCCGTAATACTTTATAATCATAACATAAATTAAACTCGAAGGAAAATGTTAGTAGAAAAAGTAATTTAAAAAAAAAATAAGTAAATTGGATTAAACTCTCAAATCTTTCATTTAAAGCTATTGCTAAGTTAAGGGGCTATACCAGTGTTGCCAGTGAAATTTCGAGAAAGATACATTTTAGTTTCCAAAAAGATACCCTTTTTCCCAAAAAGATACGTTTTGAAAAAAATTTTAAAATCCATTTTAAACATTCAATTAGAGTTTCTACGCGGAAAAGAATTCCCGGGAATCCCGTGACATTTTTTTAAAATTAATCGCGGGAAATTTTTTCCGGGGATTTTCGGGAGTATCAAACTAAATTTTTTGAAATTTTAAAATCAAAAACGAGCAATAACAATATATTATTTACTAAAATTACTAAAACTACATACAAATCAAACTATTTTTCCTACGCCAATAAATCAACGGTCTTTTTAATTGCTGAAATGTCTAAAAAGCTTCTTGAAGTAAAAAAGAAAAATGTTCACGATACACCATCACCATAGCCGCTATACAGCATGCACGCGCAATCAAATGATTGTGCAAGCAGATTGACCGTGTGTGTGCTTTTGGTGTGATTGTACGCTTTGCTGTTGCAATGTCAAACAGAGTTTGATATTTTGCTGATGGTACCAGTTTGCGGTACATATTATGTATGGTGTAATTAGCTTCGTTGAGAACAGCTGTCAAAGAGTAATCATCAGGGTATTGTGCAATAAAAAAAAATGATTTGATACACAGAAAAAAATATCTCAAGAAAATTTTCCACAACACAGATTGTTAAAAATAAAATTTTAACGGCCTTATTTAAAAAAAATAAAACAGGTTGATAAATGCTTATTAAACCAATTTTCATACAAAATCCGTTTCATAAACCCCTTATGAACCTGTTTTATTATTTATAAATAAGGCCGTAAGTCATCATACTTTTTATTTGATTCAATGAAAAAATTTATCAAAATTGAGCTTTGCAAAATAGCACTCAATAAAACACATTTAGTAATGAAATAAATAGAAAAAAAATATCTCAATTAAAGTAAAGACAGTATTTTTACAACTCTTATCCATTTTTCCATAGCTCTGATATCTTTGCAAAAAGGACTTGAGTGTTTGTAATTCTCATTCGCTTTGCAGTTTTATTTGTATAATATCTTTAGTTTTTTTTTTAAAGTGTTTGAAAAGAGGTTTCCCGATGATCTGGCCTAAGCAACAAGCGAAATGCACATAGGAACTATCTTGTCCCCCATTAATAAATATTAGTGTATTTGTCAAAGAATACAATTTGGGAATTTAGAACATCATAATTAATGAATAAATAAAGATGCAATAAAAATTTTGTTTGATCTATTCAAAATTTCCAACAATTTATTTTAACAAATCACGTAAACAATTTTGTTAAAAATAAATTATTTTATGCAACAACTTTTTTTATTGACTCAATAAACTTGGTTGGTTGTTGACTCAAAATTCAATAACTATACCTACAAACTTTTTGATCAATACCGCAAAAATCGTCATCGCAGAAAATTCAAGCATTTAAAATATGCGATTTTCGTATTCAAATATAAAAATTATTAAATATAAGTATTGAGACTAATTTTTTTTCTCGGCTGTATTAACGAGAGAGTGCATGTGACACTTTAATACAATATTGTAGTTGTTGTAATATTAGTGATTTATAACTCGAATATTGTTTGTGACATTGTGTCACTGTTATTCATGTTGTTGCCTGGTATTATTAGTTGCTGTATGTATTTTGCTGTAACTTGTTGTTACGAATTTCTGTAGCTGTTGCTGTTTTGATGTCTACGATCTATTTCTAATTGTGGTTGTTGTTGCTACTGCTGTTGATATTAGAGTTCTTATTTTTTTTTGTGGCTAAACACACAAATGTTGCAGAAATGTGGCATGGCAGACTCAGTTTGCCTCGGTTTAACTCTATGTTTGGCATGGTTTTTGGTTCATTACAATGTTGGGTTTATTTTGGTTTTGTGGCGTCAATATGTTACACCAACAACTAGAAGAACAGTTTAATTTTAATATATATTTTTTTTTTTTTTTTTTGCAAATATTATAACAGAAAAACATATGAAAGTTAATTGTATTGACAAACTCACACTCGCATTAAGACTTTCAGTCAGCAACAAAAATTATGTTTACGGCTGCAAGTTGTTGAAGTTCGAATACAAGTGTCTGGTGGCAAAACGAGCATAAACTGTGAAAGTGTTTTGGCGTTTTTTTTTTTTTTTTTTTCTGTAAATTTAAACATGTTATTGATTATTGTATTCTTAAATTTGCAGTTTTGTTAGTAAAGTGACCAGTGACATTGAAGTTTTTTTTTAATTGATTTGATTTTGGAATTTTCCAACAACAGCCACCAATGTTTTTATGTATAATCCGAAAGCTGTTATAGCCAGTAACCATACTTGGTATGATCTGGTAATTTATTTATGTTTTTGTTTTTAACAAATTCTTTATAGATATTATTGAGTTTTAAAGGTTTCATTTGTACATGTAGAGTTGCCAGATGGTTGAAAGTCAATTTGTTAAATTAAAAAATTAGTTGACAAAAATTTTTTGGATAAAAAATATTGATACAATTTTCACTAAATAGAAATAGAAAAATGTTCACAAACTTTTATCTCATTGAAAAAATATTTGACAAAACTTTCTCAGAGAAGAAAAAATTTTACGATACATTCTCTAAAACGAATTTGCGTGGCACTTCGGCATTCTACGGCGAATTTGTTTGTCAAATCATATGGAAACTAAAATGGCAAAGTATTTCAAGTTACTGCCATCGGTTTAAATTTGAGTCTTCAACTTCAGGCATAAAACCTAAAGCCCATAATAAAAACGTCAGCAGTAACTTTAAATTCTCTCTCATTTGTCTTTATATGAGAGCTTTATAAAAAATGTGGTCACGACACAGTTCTGTTTGAACACTGAACGTTGTTAATTTGACAGCGTTTTTGCTTGAAGTTGAAGACGTATTTTGTTTCACCACGTTATATTTTATTTATTAAAATAATATCTAAAAGTTTTGTTTTTAAAAAATAATTTATAAAATTTTCTTAGTCGAGAAAACGATTCACAATATTTTCTAAAACAGAGAATTTATTGGACAGATTATTGGAATTTTTTTAAGACTCTTTGGAGAGACTAAATTGTTCGACAAAATTAGTCAAAATGTTTCCCGAAGAATAAAATGTTTGACAAAACTGTCTCTTAATAAAAATTGGGCGACAGCATTTCGTTGTCTCCCAGGCGTTGAAAAGAGCAAATGCGGTATTAAGAAAATGATTGCCCAAGAATTTTTTCTATAAAACTGGCGGCAAGATAAACTTCCAATGCAAAAGAAAGACTAGGGCATTTGGGCACCGCAACTGTTTTTGACAAAGCGTATTTTGGACGTCCAGCTTCTGGCCAATTTTTTTTTATCCTTGCTGGCCGTATGCTACAAAGCGTGAAAACCGCATCTTTGGATGTCAAATTACAGGTCAATTTATCGAAATCAACTTATCGCCAAATTTTTACTTCAATAAGTCGATGGTTGCGGTCGCCAGGATCAATGTGTCATGTTTTCGTCCTCTACAACTAAAATTAGATAATTTGGAAGCGTTGTTCAAGCGTTTAAACATTCATGTTGATTTGCCAGACTATACTAAGCATAGAAGTCAAATAGAGAGAGTGATTATGACAACGCAGAAAAAAATTTTTTTCACATTTGAATACAAAAATCGAATATTTTAAACGCTTGAATTTTCTGCGATTAGGATTTGTGCGGTATTGATGAAAAAGTTTGTAGGTATTGTTATTAAATTTTAAGTCAACAACCAAGTTTATTGAGTCAATAAAAAAAGTTATTGCCTAAAATAATTTTTTTAATAAAATTGTTTACGTGATTTGTGTAAATAAATTGTTGGAAATTTGGAATAAATCAAACAAAATGTTTATCGAATCTTTATTTATTAATTCATTGTAAATCATTCTAAATTTCCAAATTTTATTCTTTGACAAATACACTAAAATTTATTTTTGGGGGACAAGCTAGTTCCTATGTGCATTTCGCTTGTTGCTTAGGCCAGAACATCGGGAAACCTATTTTCAAAGGCTTTGAAAAAACTAAAGATATTATACAAATAAAACTGCAAAGTGAATGAGAATTACAAACACTCAAGTCTTTCTTGCAACGATATCAAAGATATTTAAAAATGGACAAACGTTGTAAAACGTTTGATTCCGATATTTTTTTTATTGAATATGAAGAAATATTTAATTATTTCATTATTAAATATGTTTTATTTAGTGCTATTTTGAAAAGCGCAATTTTGATGAATTTTTTCATTGAATCAAATAAATAGTTTGTTGTTGTAAATTTTTATTTTTAACAAGCTGTGTTGTTAAAAATTTTCTTGAGATATTTTTTTCTGTAAACTCATTGACAGCTAGACCCTTCGCAAGTTCTATTGTACTTTAAAAGCAATCTTTACTTTTCTCAGCTGTGAAAGAAGCTATTTCCATGATTAGTAAGAAATGTGTTCTTTTTGTTGTTGTAACAAAATTTTATACGAAATTTTGATAAAAGCAAGGCGAATTCATGTGAACGGTGATGGCGGTACGACAACAAGTACAACACCAAAAACACAACATTGTAAAATATAAAAAACACAAGCAACTTTTGACATTCCTCTCTTTAAGTAAGAAAAAAAAGTAACTCAACAGTGCTTTCAACGCCACCTGAAAAATGAGAGCAGCTTGGATGTTTTTTTTTTTTTTTTTTTTTTTTTTATTTTTTTTTTTAATCTATAATTCAAAACAATTCTCTGCTCTGCATTTCACGCGTTTTATTAGTAAATTGATTTAAAAGATTTCTGTTTGTTTTTTATCTAAATTATTCTTTTGCGTTTTACTAAAATTTGCAAAAACATTATTTTATAATTTAAAATTTTAATTTTCCATTTAAAAGCAATTCCTCATACTTGGCAACACTGCATTAATATACATTAATTTATGTTAACTTGATTATGTTAGCCATAGATTTTTCTATTTCCAAGATATACAGCAAATTATCCGAGGGTAGTTTAAAAATCATACTGTTAAGCTATCAAATTCGAAGAATTTATCTTGAGTCTAAACTCTGCTCGCAAAGGACTGACAGAATATACCTCGTTTATTTATAATTTATAATTCTATTACTTTTAAATGTTTCAAATTTATTTTCATGTCTTTAATCTCTCCTTCTATCTATCTGGTGGTACAAGAATAAATAAGTTGTCGTATCATAAATATTTAATTCTTTATTTATAAAACTTTAATTTATCTTACGAGTCTTAGAAGCAAGCAAGTGTCTATTAAACATTATTACTACTAATAGTTTTTGTTGTGCTGTAAATATTTAATATTTTCGTTTACTATACAGCTTGAATGTCTTTAATTAAAAGGTAATTTATGAGTATTAAATATTTGAAATAAAAAAAATAAAACAACAATATTACATTACAAGAAACGTACAAGAACTTGCAGAAAGCAAAGAAAAAAACATAAATTAAATTGTTATTTTGATTTAACTTAAGATGAATAGAATTGATAGTTTGGCAAACAGCTGTTAGAGGAATTGATAAAGAACGGAAAGGATTGGTGTCGAGTTTGTTAAAATGTAGTTTTGCTGGCTAAAATATTATTTTAAAACTTATTTATTGCATTTCATAAATCCATTAGGTCCCTAATATAACACTTTTAGAATTCAGAGAAATTATTGTAGACTGAAATCGACTCTTGATTTTATTTGGTTAATTAAAGAAAGAATTTTGAATTACAACTAAAAGAAATTATCCAAGACAGTAAACATTGCACCCAATTCTCCTAATAACCCCAAAGTGGCAACACTGAACCAATTACCAGCAACTTTTCAAGTATGTACATCAATGTCTGTACTTAGGCCCATGTTTCCTCCCTTCTCTCCAACAAACTTAAGACTTTGCAAATTAAACTTTGCCTGTGCAAAAGGAGTCTTAAAGGACAATAAGGATTGCACATAAAGATTACAGAATCCCAAAAACAAAGTTGAATGCCGGATAAATGACGTAACGCGAATTTGGCAATTTGTTGTTTATTTGCAAGCTTACAGTTCATACAAAAATTTCGCAAATCTTAGGGACTTTCAAACTTGGCAACCCTTGCCGGTGACAAACTACGCCTCTAACGGGAATCTTTAGCGTAATCTTTATTTCTATCGTTTTTGTTACAGGCAGAGTTAAAGCTTCACCTTCAAAGTCATAAATAGGGAAGCGACTAGATTGGAAACTCTTTAAACTAACACATTAATAAATTATGGCTGACTCCCAAAACGTACTTATACAAAGTTTGTATACAGTTTTACTACTGTACATGCACAAAGTACCAAAACAATGCAATTATGTGCTTTGTTTATTTAAACGATTTGAAATGCAAGTGATGCAATGCATAATATTAATCTGTATTGTTGAAAATTAAATGTTAAATGTCACAAGGCATAAACTTTAAAACCGATGCTCTGATTGCTTTTTTGCTGCAGTACTAATACTTATCAGTGATGTTTTGGAAGGGTTTGTATTGTATATATATTGTACTGCGGCGTTATGAAACATTATACTTTATTCTAACATAAAGCAATTAACGTTTTGGAAGTCAGCCTATTTTTCAAAATTCCGACCGTGTAAAGTAACAAGAAAAAAACAAACACATTTCTTACTGCCACAATCAGCGTTACCGTTGTGATACTAAAGTATCAATTTGACCCTTTTTCGACGGTCTTGATACCTTTTATGACCCTTTTTTTAAATTATACTTTTGTATCATTTTCACCTATTTTGTGACACTTTTTGGCCCTTTTTTGGAAAAAGCACTCACATTTTGTTTTTTTGTCGACACTGCGGACCAGTAGTGCTCAACAAATGTTTTCGAAATAAGTATTACTTGATATGGAACAGACTCAAAGTAGAAACTTACAATTCCATGCTTTCTTCTCCTTATATGTTTGAAGCGGAGATGGAGGAATGGACTTCAAGTGAAGATTTAATAGCAAAATATAGAACGCGCATTCCTAAAAAGTAGTTAGCATTCCTAAAAAGTTTGTGTCGAAAGATGTGGTAAGACTTATAAATTAGATTTTCGATAGTAAAGTGGTTTCTTAAAATAAGTGACATTTTATTTAAAAAATGCAATTAGCTGTTCGTTTCTTAAAATTGTTTTGCTCTCTTAAAGAGTAGCATGTTTTATTCTAACAAAATTCACCCTTAATAATGGCATAAGGTATTGAACTTTTCGCCCTTTTTTGAATCAACAGTTTTGAGAGTGATCTGTAAAATCGGTGTGTTCGGTTTATATATGGGGCTATTTTCAAAACGGCGACGATTGCCTCAAAAAGAAACAAAGCTACGCAAAAATTTAAAAACTCGGAAAAGTTTGCAAAAATAGCGCCATAAAATTGAATAAAAGTCCCTAAAACTAACAGGAATGAAAACATTCGGTAAAAATTGCTAAATTGGCAAAAATTCCCATATATTTGGTAACAGCGGTATGATAGCAAAGTCTAAAATTTATTAAAAATCGTAAAAGCTTTAAAGAATCAGAAAACTTACGAGATAAAAATCACTTCATCGCGAACATGGCTACGATTCGCAAGCGATTGCAAAATTTAAAACAAGCCATAAAATTTATTTGAAATCGCTAAATCGGTGAAAAAAAGTATATATCGGAAAATAACATTAACAAATTAGCTATAATGATTAAGAACAAACCTTTTGTTATCTGTTAAAAACAGGATTGGGCATTCCTAAAAAAAATTGTGTGTTTAGAGCACTTCCTAACTGAAATAAATATTTTTGGTCTTATTATGTTCATTAAAATGAGAAATACTGCTTTTAAAAAACTTGACCCTTTTTTTAATTGAAATACCCTTTTTTTGACCCCTTTTTCTGGAAAATCCCCTTTGTGTGACCCTTTTCCAAATTTCCAACGGTAACCCTGGCCACAAACATAAGGCCGTGTCAGATAAAACTTTTGCTTCGCGTTGCGTTACATATACGCTTTGACATTTGAGTTAAATGTACATGTTTATATGGCACTTGTCACATAAACTGCTTTAAACACAATGTGTGAGTGTTGTCAAAGTTTTTATTGTGACATACACTTTTTGCTTTACGCTTTTCTGTCAAAGTATATGTAACGCAACGCGAAGCAAAAGTTTTATCTGACACGGCCTATAGAGTTAGGTTTTTTGAGAACAGAGTTAGGTTTTTTTCTCTTTCTCTCTTTTTTCTAATCGTTTTATATGTTTTAACAGACATACCTAGCCCAAGATATCCACTTGCCATCAAATGATGTTAAGTGATTATGTTATGAAAGAGCTTTCAAGACAGATTAATGTTAATGTTAATGTTAAGCATTTCATGTCAGTTGTAGACTGTGTGTAAATAAAAGCGGAAAGGGTATTCTGGCTGTAAAAGGTTCTCATGCACATACAATTTGTATGTAACATACCGAAATAGCACGGCTGCAATTATTTGCAATTGAAAAATTCGATTTTGACAGTGCGTTTAATAGTGAAATTGGCTGATATTGTTAATAAATAATAGCAATTAAGCAATTTTTGGGTGAACCTAGCGGTTTTATCTCCATTTTTTATTTCGATGATGTGAGTTTTAATTAAACAAGAAACTTAACACTACTGTCCGTGAAATAACGTTCACGCTCTTATTTATTCAGCGTTAGAACTTAGCGGAAGAAAACGTTCCGCCTTCCGCTCTTATTTAGGTATGGCTGTAAGTCAGCAAAATGCTCTCCTCGTAAAGTTCCTGCTCAGTCTAATTACAATATTTTTAAATCAAAGTAATAAACTTACCTTATTTTTTGCTAGTTTAATGAAAAACGTTAACTTCAAAACTCGAAATGTCTGAAAGAATTAAAAAAAATATATAAAAAATAAAGTATCAAATATGTATTAAAAATAAAACATAAAAAGTTATGAATAAATTTATGCCAATTGAACTAATTTCAAATTGTTAAACATAAATATTAACAAACTAACAAAAAAGAAAAAACAAAAACTTAAACTCTAAATAAAAAACAAAATGTGTTAAAAATAATAAAAATAATTTAAACAACTTTCAAAAATGTTTATGTGATTGATTAATATTTATGATACAAAAATATGAAAAATATGAGAGTGGAAAAATGAACTAAATTTAAACAAAATCGATTAACAGTTACGCCCACAAAATTTATCATAAATTCCAAAAAAGAAAAAAAAGAGAAAAAATTTAATTTATTTTTTCATTTATATGCAGATAAAAATTTTACATGGCAGCAGATTGATGTTGTAGCTGAACGGCAACATAAAAAATGCAATAAAAAAAAACAACATTTATGGAATAAATTTAAGCAAAAATATTTAAAGGATTATTATTAAAATGTTTGTATAAGATGACAGATGAACGGTGACATAATTAGAGAATAATTACAAAGTTGATTTAGAAGGAAAATGTATAGGAAGAAAGTCTTAAAATCGGGGGAAAAACACTAAAAATAAGGCCAAAACTCTTCTGGGCGACTGTTGTATGAAGGCCAAGTAAAACAGTGGGAAAACTGGGTTATACTCAATACTTTGCCTATTGTTACGAATAGTCCAAAAATTATTTATATTCTTATAGGTTTTTGCGTTTGATGGGTTTGATACTTTTGTGCATTTTATACGTTTCTCAATTTAAGTTACACGTAACTCGTTTTATGAGACAAGTTTTTCGTTAGATCAGCTGTTCAGTAAATATTTGTATCACATTTAAAATTTTGATACTTAAGCTACGGTCACACTTATTAAATATTTGATCAAATAAGCGTAACCCCTACTTTTGTTAAAAGTTAGTGAGATTTAAAATGGTCTTAATATTACAAAATAAACTAATTATACTACTAGACTTAGCAAAAAACAGTTTTTTGTAAGATGTGGTATTTTTATCAAAATAAATATTGATATTAAGCGAAATGATTTTTTAGTTTGGTTGTTGGTCCCGTTTTTTTCGTCAAATATTTGATAAGTCTGACCGTAGCTTTAGTTAGGCTTGAGTTTATCAAATTTAATTTTCATTACTTTTACTGAAGGAAGGAATTTTTACAACATGAAATTAATTAATAGTTATTGATAATTTTTATTCTTGGCTGAGCTGGGGATCGAACTCGAGTTGAACTTACGTTTCGAAAATAACCACATTCTCATCTTCAGAATTCTTTGCAGTTCGACCCTTTGTACCACTGCGGTGTCTGCTAGCCAATAGTCAAACATCAATCTTTAACCAATGGCATTAGTGGTTCGAAATTTGGTGTAGTTAATTATATTTTTTTTCTATTTATTTACTTGTTTCTTTCTAAACAATAAATAAACAATTTTGCCAAAAATTACAACCAAAATTTTGGTTTCAAACGAATTTGTGGAATTCACTATTTCTAAAGAGTAGAAAAGGCTTGTTCTGACCTCACAAATATTTGACGAAAAAATCAATAAAAAGCGTGACCAGTAAATTGATCAAACTTTAGCTTTATTTTTAACAATTGTTTTTGGCAAAAGCAAACAATTTTTTATAAGGCTAGTGGTTACGTGAAGGACGTCAAATATTTGTTCATGTGAACATAGCTTAAGCTTTTATTAAGTAAAACTTTGTGATTTTTCACAGCATCAATCAACATCTTATACATTGCAGTTATTTAAAAAATAATAAACCCAACAGAGATAACACTCAGTACATAGAAGCAGGGCTGGCAACCATTACCACTTACATATAGTTTAGAATTGAATACCGGTTTGGATACCGAGACCGAAATAACAAATGGTTTAAAAGCGATTTCGGTTGCCAACAAACATATTTTCAATTAGCACAAGTGTTGAAAATTTAAATTTGTTTCTACTACGCAAAATTTATTCAAAGACTCATTACTTTTTACCTGTTAAATTTAGGAAAAATTCATCCGAGAATTTTTTGTGAAAAATTTAATTTCCTACAAGAATATGTTCATCAAAATTGAAAAAAAAGTTGTTTGTAGTTTTATTTGCAAAATACGAAAAAAAAAATATTTTCACATGTAATGTATATCGAAAAACTGAAAGTCGTTGAGCGTCGCGTAGAATCAAAGCATGAAGCTGGGGGCAAATTATGGCAGTCGTGATCGAATACTTTTTCGATTAGAAAGCAATTTTATTTCTAATTCTTTCTGTCCATACTGAACGGATCGAAATTATTTTTTAGTGTTGTAAAGCATTTATTTGAGTTTTCACAACTCTAAAAAGATAATTACGATTCGTTCCGTGTCGACTGAAATAAAAATTGCCTTCGAATCTTGTGGGAGAGCTTTTTTATACCTGCTAAGAACGTACGAGATAATCACCTCTATAGCGAATAATTTTTCCCTCGTACACGTAAAAAAAAAACATGATTACTAAGTGTTCACTACGAACATATTTATTCATATTTGCCTAGTATGTTTACCCCTTAGTCCTAATATAACTTGAAAAAATATTTTTTGTCCTTAACATTTTTAAATTCACTATAATAATATGGTATTTTATACCTAAAAAGTTGCTCTGATCTAGCTAAGCATATTAAATTATGTGAAATGTTTGCTACTATAATATATATATTTTCAACTATACAATTAAAATCATAATATAAGTTGCACACAAAAGGTATGTTTAGTACCATAATTTTTGTTTGCTTTAAAACACATTCTCTAATTGAGCAAACATTTATTGTCAAAACAAACAATGTTTATTTATAAAAAAAAAAATAAAATTTTCTTCACGTCATTAACGTCTGCGAGTGCCAAGTTGATCGGACAACTTGGATTATTACAAAATAATTAAAACTTTTTCAGGGAGAAAAATGCCATACTGCCTTGCAAAACTTATAAGTTTAACAGGTAAGTAATTAAAATATATAATTATAAAAATACATACACACATGTATAAACGTTGTCTTTCTTGCAGTCAAAAACACCTACAACATTGATAAAAGTTGGAAGTCAGTCTGTCCGGCAAATAAAAGGAAAATAAATAATTGGCAGATGAGTGCTGGTTAGCTTTGCGACAGAATAGAAGCAAATGACAAATTGAGAAAACCAAATTTCTTAAAAGTTCAGTTTTTCGTTGGGAAAAAAGATAATCGCGTAATAAGAAAACGGCCATTAAATGTATATGTATATTATTTTATTTAAAAATATATGCTTAACTATATATATAAAACAAACTATACATATTTGTATTTTTAATAAAAAATAAATATTTGAGAATAAATTTGTTACTGTTTTTATTGTGAGAACCATATAACATGTTTGGAAACATGGTTGGAAAGGTCTGAACGCAATAATATGTTTGAGACAATAATAACTTAAAAATGTTTTGTCTGAACTTGTATTGTTACTAAAGAGGTGTTTAACACAATCATAACCACAAACATTAATGATAGTTTGCGATTGTGATTGCATCAACCATGTTTTTTCTTTGCGTGTAATTAATCCCCTTTTCACATATTTGTGATCATGAAAAACTCCCATGAAAAAAAGGCAATTCAAATGAGAATAATGACGTGAAAAAATTTTCACGGGAAATAATTCCCCTTATCGTGAAAAAATTTTTCTCTCGTAATTTGTTCACATTTCCCTTAGGTTTTCTCACTTTATTTTTGCTAGGCAACAGAACATGTATGTAAGTAGTTCCTCCTATAAATCCAATATTAAGGGCTAGATCCGTTAATAAGGCACAAACCGATATATTGGTTAACAAAATGCAAAATAACAAGTCGATTGCCTGCGGATTTCTGAAGCTTTCAAAAGACGTGGTGAAAGAATTTTGAAAAATATTTTACTTTTTACATAAAATTTAAAAAGTGCAAAAAACTAACGTTGTAATCAAACTATCCCTTCAATACTAAATATTTTGCTGTATTATTTTAAATTTTCTTTTAAATATATACGTGTATATTTTGAACAAAAATTGCATTGCTTTTTAATTTTCCTTTTTTTTACATTCACTGGAACTGATAGCGTCAAAAATTTTTCACATGAGATTTACAATTGCTTTTTTCCCTTCGAGGGGAATGAAAATTTCATGGGAACAAAAATTCCACTTGTTATTCACGATAGGGCTGAATATCACTCAGCAGTCAGCACACGCACAGAAAATATCCCAATAAAAAATGGAAGCTTCCAACGAAGCAGGTTTGTAAGGGAGAAACAAAAAACGTTTGCTTACCATTGCGCTAACGGAAGACATGAATTTCATATGGCGAGTTCCCACTTTGAAGCAATACATTTTTGACACATAAAGCGCATTATTCAGCGCATATACAAATTGTTGGATGTAACGATCAGCTTTACACACTGAATGTTTTGATACAGTTATTTTTAAGTATTCTCCCTTACAAACCTACTTCGTAGTAAGGGAATGCCGTGACAGTTGAAATGTTATTTTTTTTATAAAAGTTGGTGAGAGTTCTTTCACATACTTTACTTCATTTCTCGACTGAGGACAATATGTCATAGTCGTAAGTTTTTTTTCACATTAATTATAAACTTATAGTACTCATTGTATTTTTTGTATTTTTGAAAAAATAAAGAACAACTAACTAACTAATTACTGCATTTCTGTATGTCTTATTGCGTAGCCCATAATTGTGCACTTATTTTTTTAAATATGTTATGACAACAGTGACATCAATTCTATGCCATACATATAAACGTTATTTTCATGTTAAAAAAGTAAAATAAGAAGCAAAAATTCCCGTATTCTATTTGGTTAAATTATTTAATTAAATCTATCAAATTTTTAAAGTAGAATTAATACGAAAACTATAGCGGCCATGCTGCTGGTGTCTTATAATTGAGATTTCTTCTGTCAACAAGTGGAGGAATGCAACGAAAGTGAAACAAACATATGTAGCGGGTAAGTTCATAAAAAATAATCTCTTACTTTGACTTAAGTCAATTGCAATGACTCAATTTAAAGACAAACTGCCTAATGTGTCCTTTTTCCGATGTTACTGAGTCTTAGCACTGATGACACTTTTTATTAAACTGACTTCGATTCGTCATTTCTGTGATGCCGATATGTCTTGCAATTGATGACATAAAACATAATTTAAATGTTTGACCCTGCTGACAATTTTGTCAAGTGATGTTAAGGCTGACATCACAATGATGGAAAGTGTCATGGGGCCAAAAAGGAAGACACTTGTCATAGTACTGGTGTCAAAATACATCAGCCTTATTTATGATGCCTTCTCTATCAGTGCGCAAGCCAATGCGTGTTTTTAAAAGGTTCAAAAAAACAACAACCTACATAAAAACAAAGATTATGCCAAATTGTATCCTCCTAGTTTTGCATGGTATGTACGCTATTGCGCCAAGTTCTATATTTCTGCATATAAAACAAGTAGGAGTACTGAAAAGCAAACTGTCCCATGCTCATTTGGTATGGGTACTACAGTGTCAAAATCCTTATTCTGCTGGCATATTTATCTTGGACCACAGTGAAAACCCTCCACCACAGTTGGAAAAGGTAAATAAAAATTCGTCACTCCGTTTGTAATTTCTGCAATATAGATTTAGACCTGATAAATTATATACTGTATGTCTCCTTATTAGTAGCGAAGCTGAATTAACGATGTCCCTCTGACCGTTCTGTCCGTCTGTCCGCGTGCATGTTGAAATTGGTTTTCCAAAGACCATAGAAATGATAGGGACAAGGTTGTTATATATTTATGTCACATATACTCCGTTAACCCTTTCGGTACGGGAGACGATTAGTTAGTTTCAAGCTTTTGTAATGTGCTATTTTTACAAAGATATGCATATTTAACTAATATTTATCTTTTTTTTGCCCCTACCCAGGGAAGAGACTTGGGGTAGGATATATATGTCCCATCAGGATTTTAACATGGGACATATACTTCCCATTAGTCGTAAATGTATAAAAAAGGGTATACAAAATCAAGAAATTGGTTTCTTTTTACGATGTCAATTCATATATATGATCCACGAATTTACAGCTGACATTACCAATCTAAAAAAAATTTAATTCCATCATTTCTGTGATTTACGGTCTAGTTCATGCATTTTGGATAACTGTTTAAAAAACTTCTCCAAACAACACGTGTTATGATAATAGGCAAAACTTGGTCTAATATTTGTACTTAAACGTCTAAATAACTAAATGGGACAGTTTTGAATCATTTAAAGTGAAAAACTTTAATACTAGGACTCTAGGCACATTCAGTGGGATACATATGTCCCAATAGGTGCGAAAGGGTTAAAGGTTGCTTTTGAAATTTTTCGAGATCGATCCAGAAATGACTCAGATACATATAAGCAAAAAACAAAGATTGACTCTAATTTTTGTCATTTAATACCCTGTTGCTGTTGTTTTTTTATTTAAATGTGAACTGTTTTTTTGCTTTTTTTTACATATAATAAATTCATACATGATTTGCCGCTTAAATAGTGTTTTATACGAACAAATGACCTGAACACATATTTTTTTAAATTCTGGTTAATAATGTGAGTAAGTGGGTTCGTGGTCTAAGAAGCTGCATTACGTTAGGTGAAGGGTATTAAAAATTAGGCACAGCACTCGTACTTGTTTTAAATAAATATCAAAGCCAAATTTGCTTCTCGGAAACAAAAAGGTAGAGTCCACATTTATTGACCGATTTCGTTAATTTTCACTAATAGTTTTTTCTTAATTCAATTCAATAAAAAGTGGAAAAATAAAGTTATTTAATTACAAAAAGATTTCCAAAAAAAGGTTTAGGGGTAAAAATTTAAGTTTATGGGTAAAAATTAGAGACAGTCGCATTTTTTGCTCTTATCTCAGCCAATTGCAGACCGATTTGACTGACTTTCAATAGCAAACTATTCCGGACTATATGTGATATAAATATATAACAGCCAAGACCAAATTATATCTGGGGTCTTCAGAAAACCCATTTCAACGGACACCCAGACAGACAGACAGACAGACATAGTTAAATCAACTCAATCCTTACTCATAACAACCCAGAGTATAAATACATATTCATACAACAAATGTACTACATAAACCTATTTACCCAAAACTTTTGTTTTTTTTAGCGATTTCATTTATTTTTTTTTCAACTGACCGGTTTTATTATAATGGCCACATAAATATCATGAACAATAATATTCGCATAAAGAAACACTCAAAAAGTAATACAACTGCAACCAACAACTGCAGCAACAACAACAGCAGCATCAACAACAAAAAATATCTGATAAAAAAGAAAAACAAAAATCGCAAACAAAACGTCACGTTAAATGGGTCACATGATACACGAAACTCATCACTGATGCAACGAACATGGACAGAACAACAGCAAAGAGCACAACACAGCAGAGACCTGACCAGACCAGACCAGGCCAGACGTAATCCAGTCCAGCGAGAAAAACAAAGTCCTACAAAATTAAATGAAATGAAAAAAAATAATAATAAAAAAAAAAAAGATTAAAACAAAAAATAATAATATTTTACATGAAAAACAAAAACAAGAAATTTACTCGACATCATGCATCCATATTTAATGATATTTTCATTATCATATTGTACAAGTTGTTGTTGTAGTCATTGTTATTATTTTTGTTGTTTTTTATTAATGATAATAATATTTAAATTCTGAAAATTGCATTTAATTTATTTTATTTGTGATATTAAATATTGATACATTGATATTTTAATACAATATTTAAAGCGCAACACACAGACAAATGAGTTTTAATGCAGACAAATTTGCATTGAAATAAAAGCACAGATGCATCCAAACACATTTTTAATAATAAAAGAGACTTTAATGTGTTTCGTTTATGTTAAAAAAAAATTAAAAGGATTTTATTTCAGAAATTAATTGAATAAGAAAAAATGTATCAATTGCAATCCTGGAACATAAATTCTGTCATTCAATGTATAGAATAGTAAATATTGTATGATAAACTAAATAATGTAATAATTTTTGTTGTAAAATTTTTTAATTGATTTAATTAATTTTTGTTTAGTCATATTAATACTCTTCCAAATACAATGTTGAATAAAATGCAAACTTTATTTTAAACGATAAATTCATCTAGAAAGACTCGCTTATATGCATTTTCTATGCAGAGCTCATTGAAAATCTCGCTTAATTTTATCAGCGTCATGAAAAAAAAAACTATCTTATAGCAAACTATAATTGCGCACTTGGCACGCATAAAAGCGTTTAATGCTGTAGATTGCATAAAATCTGAAAATGATGCCGGACATTTGGGCACCGCGGCTTTTTTTACGAAGGGCATTCTGGGCGTCCAATTACTAACCGTATGTTACAAACAACACGAACAATATTGAACTCCAAGGCGTTAATTTTTGGTGGTTTATCAGCAAAAACCAGTGACTTAACGTAACCCTACAGGAAACAATCGACTTTGGATGTCATATGACAGGTCAATTACTCGAAATCAACTTAACGCCAAATTTTAATGTTAATATGCTGATGATTGCAGTCGTCGTATGTCACATTACGCCATCCTGTTAAAACCACATCACGCCTTTGAACATGGCACGCTAACGATCTCCATTGACTGTGACACGATTTCCGGGATATTTTTTTACAGAACTAAGGTCCGAGCTCACAATGACACTGAACGAATTTTCTTCAGAATACCAATGAATTTTGACATTAATTCCATGAAAAATTACATTAAAAAGGAACCTATGCAGGGCTTCGTTGGATCAATGAAACCTGTTTCATTAAAATGTATTTAATGAAACATTACATTAGATCTATGAATGTTATTCATTGGATGAATACTTTCAAAAAAGTAAAAAAAAAAATTTTTTACTTTATTTTTTTTTTTTTTTAATTTTTTTGATTTTTTTTTATTTGTTATCAAAGTTGTTCTTATTCAACTTTTTTTTTCAACCAGAGTCGCTGGCGGGAATCGATCCCGCAACCTCGGCGCTGAAAGAGTTTTTTTATTTTTTTTTTTTTAATTTTTTTTTTTTTTTTTTTTATTGATTCACAATCGATTCCGCAACCTCGGCGCTGATAGACTAGCTCACTACCAGCTAACCTACTGGGACAGTGTAGTTTTTGAATAAAAAAACTATGTTTTTTGCCATTACTCAATTAATAGCGTAAATATGAGATTACATTGACATAACATAACAACAATAACATCGTTGATTTTTTTTGCTAACGCATAATAAAAAAAAGACCACATAAAGAGAGAACAAGCTTTTTCGTATACATCATTTGGTTGACAACAGTTTAAAATAAGGGTGTGTTTTTTTTTAAGGAGAACATTTGTTTGTTCATTACTTATTGCATACTATATGTTGGTAGGTATGTATGTATTAAAGAAAACTAAAAACATACATATTTATGGATTGAAAATTTTTGTTTCATACTATAATGACATTTTTCATTGTCATTATGAAAATTTAAATTTATGAAGGCATGCTTTTTCGAAATATTTTTATACTTTTAATTATTGACAGCCTTATTTATAAAAAATAAAACATGTTAATAAAGGGTTTATTAAACGGATTTTGTATGAAAATCCATTTTATTAACCCTTTATTAACCGGTTTTATTTTTTATAAATTAGGCCGTGAGACTTTAGATTTATTTGAATGTTAAAAATAATTTTTTTTTTTAATTATTGAAATATGTTGCTTTTATAAAAAAAATTTTGATTCATAAATTTAATGGCATATTACATTAGATGTATGAAATAATTAAATCTTACATTTTTTAATAACAATTAAATATTTTTTAAGGAAACTATAATTTTGTATAAATTTGTGAATATAGTTATGTTTGTATATTGTTTTTTATGTTCCCAATTAAAATTTTTTGTTTAACTTGGACAAACTTTAGTTTTCATATATCCAATGAACATTTTTAACGTAATTACGGAATCCAATGAATCGATTTTTACGAAAATACTTCATATATTACTAAATTTTCGAGCTTAAGGTCTTTTTGTTATAAAAAACTTTAACGTTTATTTAAAAACCAATATACATATTATGAAAATAGTTCATTATAACTACGAAATTCCATTTGGACAATGAAAATTTTCATTTAACCAGTGAAATTTTTTTTATGAAAACGATTCATTAAATATATGAAGCATTTTTCTTTTAGTGTATGCCCACCATCCCACTATTAAATAATGCCTTTTTCTGGATGTTATAGGGTCTGTAGGGTCTGTTGTTTATTGTTCTCACTCCGAAGTCGTGAATAAGTTGCGCGAATAGCTGACTGATTTTTAAAGTGAATTTGGATAATTTAGTAGCGTTGTCCAATAGTAAATCTATTCATATTAATTAGCCAGAGCATACTGATCACTAAAGCAAAAACGTAAGTGCCATAAAACAGTTTGTCTGACAGCTGACACTCGGGCTCAGTGATGACAAGTGTAGGGATTTTCCCTTTTTGCGGGGTTTATTTGACATTGAAAGAAAAAGGGAAACGTTTCTTACTCCTATTGAATTGTAGGGATTTTTGATCAATTGCAGATTGTTTCTAAACATTTCCAATTTTATATATATATAAAATTATATATACACCCAGATAAAAAACTAAATATGTTAAATACTTATTATATACTTATTATTGCTCCTGGAAAAGAGGAAAATATGTACTACTGTTAATTTAAGAACAAATTATTATCAAATTTAACCATTAATGAGAAAAAAAATGTTTAGAGGCAACCATAATATGGTTGTGGTGTCGTGATGGAGGACTAGTTTAACATGACAATAATATGGTTAAATTAAACATAATATGTTAAAAATTTTGTTTAAAAATAGTTTTGTAGGAGGTGACCATGTCACAACCATATTATGGTTGCCTCAAAACATGCTATGGTTATTAATAATTAAAATATGTTAAAAATTTAAAATAGCATGGTTGGTTTTCAACCATAACATGTTGCTCTTGGAAAAGAGCAAAATACTATTTTAAATTTTAAAAATTTTTTTGTCATATTTAACCATAACATGTTAAGAGGCAACCATAAAATGGTTATGGCTTCTTAATGGAGGACAACAATAATATGGTTAGATTAAATATAATATGTTAAAAAATTTCTTTAAAAATAGTTTTGTTGGAGGTGACAATATTTAAACATTTTTTGCTCTGGGTGTACTTATTTAAGTATATCATTACAAATTCTTAAGTCTGGTAATACCTCTATAATATGAAGAAAGTAAATATGTGGCATTTTCAAAAACAATGAAATTTATAGATAGAGTAGCCATCAAATAAACTGTGATACAATTTTTAAATATTATGTGTTTTAAAAATAATTCCATGTTTTATGTTTTTTGTATTATATATGTTAAATGTAAAATTTTTGGTTTTAAAGTTTGTTTTTTAATGTAATAATATATAAAAAAATACCATCCCCAGAAGAAGTCGACAAAAAATCAACGAAACGTCGGGAAAAAATGTATTAAAATTATGTTTTTAATTACATAAAAGATTATAGGCCGTATTAGCTTAACAAGGAATAATAAACAGATAAATAAAAATTGGCCAAATAAAAAACAACATAAACACTTGCTTAATTTTTTTTTAAACTTAATTTGTCCTTAGGTCGCGGCTATGTCGGCTGTGGACGTGAAGAATTGTTCAAAACGTTTCCAAAAACCAGTATTCATCAAATAAAATCTGATTGGGTACCATTTTACATAGCTTCTCTTGAAAGCTGCTCTAGAAGTTGAAGCGTTTTTTTTTTTCTAAAATTTATGTTGTTTTTATGTTACTCCTATAAAGGGTGGTCCAACCATAATGCACAATATTCATTGTGACATTTCTTTGTTTAACTGTTTGGCAAATTCAACCATGGAGAGGTCGACAATTGAGCAGCACGTTAAGATTGTTGAAAATTTTTGCGAAAATAGGCGTTGGAATCAAAATGCATTTCGTGCACTTCGTGATTTTTTTGGTCAGCATAAACGACCAAATGTTTCCACAATCGGGAGGATTGTGCGCAAATTTTAGCAAACCGGGATTGTAAGTAATGTGAAAACAGCTGTGCATGCTCGATCATTTCGTTCTGCGGTTTATGGGTTGGCAGCGTCGCGACGTCGGGCCATACTTCTTCGAACATTCGGTCGGCCAAGCAGTTATCGGAATATGAACCTGGACGATATGTAGTTCCAACAGGATGGTGCCAGTTGCCACACAACCAACGAAACAATGGCTCTTTTGCGCGAGAAATTCAATGGGCGTGTTATCTTCCAACGTGGCGATGTTAATTGGCCGCCACGATCATGTGATTTGAAACCGTTGGACTTCTTTCTTTGGGGATATTTAAAAGAAAAAGTGTACGTCAATAAGCCAAGAACAATTCAAGAGCTAAAGAATAAGATAAATCGGCACGTGATTGAACCTCAATTGTGTCTTAGTGCACGGCACCGAAACCGTGGCGAGCATTTGGCCGATATTTTGTTTCGCACATAATTCTCTGAAAACTTTTTGTTTTATTTACAATTAACATCGCGCGTTTTGGTTGGATCATTTCCTGGAGATATTTTTGTTTGATTTTATGTTATTTTGTATTATCTTAAACTTTAATTTATTTACCTGAAATAAAAATATTAAATTAAAAATAAAATTTTGTTTTTTGAAAAATTTTAAAAAGTAGTGTTTAAAAGGATTTTGTTTGTCCTGCTTAAATCCCAATTTTTATTCTTGATAAAAACGCTGAAATTTAATGTTGAAGGGATAAGCTACTCCTATGCGTGTGTAGCAGTGTTTATTATTACTATTTCACTATTACTTAGGAAAAAAGTGATGTTAAGGAAAAAGAGGGATATTTTCAGAAGTGTAGGGATTTTTTAAAAATCTCCTGGTATCACTGATCGGCCTTTAAGAACACCATTTACTATTATGCGTTACAAAATTCACCACAAACGCTTTCTGGTGGTGTAGGGTAGAAAATTTACAAAATTTTTAAGAAAACTACACTTCAATCGAATTTTATTTAAATTTTTTTTTTTAATTTAGTTGAAGCTAAATAAACTGATTTAAAAAATTGTCGTTGACTCTACAAATAATATTGTGGCAAGTCCTCATTTAAAACAAGAAACTCTTACTTTCAATAAAGAATAAAAGTTCCACGTTCAAATATCAAAAACAACAACAACAATAAAATTTAACTTTAAAATAAATTGTAGCAAAAATGCACATGTTGATTAAAACTTACAATATGACAAGACAAGTGAACTGTCAGTTATTTAATAAATGTATTGTGTCAAATATAATCAGCAACATAAATCTACGCAAACCAACAACAAAAACAACAACACATAAAGAAACCCAAACAACCACTTGTACAAAAGTGTAAAAGAAATACAATAAAAGAACAACAACTAAAACAGTAAAATAATAATAATAAAAATTGAAAGTGATCATAATTATGAAGATAAAGACGATTATGTTGTTCATAATGATGATGTTATAACAAAACAAAAAAATATTTATGTAGGTACTTATGTTTTTTGAACTACAACTGCTGCTGGAAATTGTTTTTTTTGTTTGTTTTATTTTTCAGCAGATGATGAAAATCTTTTTAATGATCAACTTTTTGATGTTTTATTGCAGTTGCTATTGTAGACGCTGATCATAATGATGATGACGATAATGACGAACATCATCCTACAGACCTACTTTACGATCAACCAAAACAATTGTTGGTTGTTTCCCTTTCATTGAGGAAATCACTAACACAACAACAACAGCTAATAAAACAACTTTTGAGAAAACATATGCGCCTTGATTTTTTTTCTTACAGAAGTCTTAAGAAAAAACCTTGAAAAAAAATACAAGAATATATGCAGATAGTGGTGGCTATATCGCTACTATATGAGCAGCAACAAATGCGATAAATCAAATAGAATGTGTGTGGACCTGAGTTTTGCCGTAAAATTTTTATAAATTCCATTGGATCACTAAAGGAACCATGGTGTAGAAAACTCTCAGTAAACAATAAATTTCTCCGAACCAAAAATGTTTCAGAAACTTGTGGGTGAACCAGCCTTAAGGATCTAGTGAAATTACCTTAGAAAATCAAAATCAAATTAAATAATTAAGGTTGAGGTTTTAAAAAGTTCAAGGACCCTGGATTTTTACAATTTTATAACACGGACTCAAGTGCAAAAAATACATAAAAATTAATAATTGTGACAAAATAACTGGTCTCTCATACTCTACTAAAATCTATTATTTTTCCGTGAAAAAGTATTATTACTAGGATGCTATCTGACAGATAAATAGTTTTTGGTTATTACAAGTTAACATTAACCTAAAAAGTGACTGATAAGCTAACATCAGGTTTGTCCTCATGGTAACTTTACAAGTGAACTTTAAGAACTTGAAGATGCCATATTTTCTGCTGAAGATATGGTAACTTCAATGACAGTTTTATGTAATCGTAGTCGTTGCCACTACGTATTTTAAACAACCAAAAGTAGTCGGTATATACTGCAATGTTGCCACATTATATAAATTTAATTTTTTTTTTATCGGACAGTTGTAATAATGGAAAAAACTTATTGGTCACTTTATCGTTCAATATAGCTATTGTTCACGTTAACTATCAGCAACTTTATCATTAGGTTGTAATAATGGCCCTAAGATACAATATAAAGAAAAATTTGCGATATCTTTTTCCTAAAAATTATCCCCTGTCCTACCATTTCAAGGCAGTTTCTCGGCAAGCGTTCTTTCTGAGCTCCCTGTTTTTAGCTAAAATTACAAAAACATTCTTTTTTACTTTTTAAATCAAAAATATCGCCGCTAATAATTGTAACTACTGAACAGTTTAGGTCCAATATAAAAAAAGCAAGGGCAAGGTGTTTTGCACCATGGATAGAGACCTGAAGGTCTCCAAACTAATTTTTATTTCTAAACTTACTAAAGACTAATTGAAAAGTCTCCAAATATATTTGCCAATTAATTAATTAATATATATATATTTAAAAAGAAGTGTACATTTTGATGTCACCACTAACTGCGAAAACGGGTAGACTGATTTCAACCAACATTTAAGGGTACGTTAGGGAAAGTCTGTAGATGGTTTATGTGAAGTTTGCACAAAATCGGCCCAGTGGTTCCGGAGATATGGCATTTAGATTTTCCTATATATTATTCCCATACAAATATCAACAAAATGCCCTCCATTTAGAACTCCTCCGAAACTGATTTTTATGAAATTTTGTATGTGTATATGTTAGGTATAGGTTTAGGTCGTAGAGTATATTTATATCGCTAGAGGGCGCAAAATAGGGCATAAGCTCCCCCTCCCTATATCTTCTTAGCTAATCAACAGGTGTTCTTAAAAGTTGGCATGCAGTCACTGTTACATTTGAAAGCAAATAGGGAATAGGGCGTTAAATAGGGCAAGAGGGGTAAAAGCTCCCCCTCCCTAAATCTGCTTAACAAATCGACCAATTTTCTTGAAATTTTGCAGGAAAATAGTGCAACATCTGTAAAGAACTATTATTTAGGGCGTGAAATAGGGCAATAGGGGTAAAAGCTCCCTCTCCCCATTCTTTAAAACTAATCAACCGGGTTTCTTAAAATTTGGTATGCAGATACTGTAACATTTGAAAAACGAGAATAGGGCGTGAGATAGGGCAATAGCGGTAAAAGCTCCCCTTCCCTATATCTTTTAAACTAATGAACGGGGTTTCTTAAAATTTTGCATGCATACACTGTAACATCTGAAAGGAAATAGGGAGTGGGATGTGAAATAGTGCAAAAGGGTAAAAGCTCCCCCTCACAATATCTTCTTCTACAGCTCAAAAGTACTATAGCCTATAGTTTTTATTATTTAGGGCGTGAAATAGAGCAAGAGGGTTAAAAGCTCCCCTTCCTATATCTGCTTAACTAATCAACCGGTTTTCTTAAAATTCGGCATGCAGACACTGTAACATCTAAAAGAGAACAGGGCATCAAATAGGGCAAGAGGAGTAAAAGCTCCCCCTTGCTATATCTTCTTAACTAATCAACTGATTTTCTTGAAATTTGACAGGCAAATTGTGTAACATCTGGAAATTTTATTATCGCCTTAATTAATCAACCGGTTTTCTTAAAATTTGGCACGCAGACACTGTAACATCTGAAAGACAAAAGTTATATGGCAAAACAACGTTTGCCAGGTCAGCTAGTTAATATATAAAGTCTATTTATTTCAACGCAACACCCTCATCCGAAGAAACAACAGCTGCAATTAAACGTCTGAAGTCCAGTAAATCTTCAGGTTCTGTAGGTATACCTCCCGAGATTCTAAAAATAGACATAACCTTAAGAGCGACGTTACTAGAATACCCTTAATTTAACATTTTTGTTAAAACGAGAAAATTCCTGATGATTTTTGAGAAGGCCTTCTAATTAAACTTCCAAACAAATGAAACTTGCAAGATTGCTCCAGCTAGAGGGGTATTACTCTTTGAAATATCGCAAACAAAATCATAGTCCACATCCTGCACAATCGTACTTCATTCGTTATTGAACCACAGCTAAGACCAGAACAAGCTGACTTTAGACCAAACAAGTCATGTATTGATCACATCAACAGCTTGATGGTAATTGTGGAAAAGTCGGTTGAATAGCAGTCAACCCTTTACTTACACTGACAGAAAAAGCGTCATAACGCAGACGTATTTTGACATCAGCACCATGACAAGTGTTTTCGATTTTGACCCCATGACACTTTTCATCATTGTGATGTCAGCCTTAACATCACTTGGCCAAATTGTCATCAGGTGAAATTATGTCATCAATGGAATGACACATCGGCAACACAGAAATTACGAATCGGAGTCAGTTTAATAAAACATATCATCAGTGCGATGACTCAGTAACATCGGAGAAAGACCTCATTAGGACAGGTTGTGATTAAATTGGGTCATTTGGATTGACTTAAGTCAAAGTGAGAGAATATTGTTATTTTATAACCCGTTACTCATGTTTGTTTCACTTTTGTTGTATTCCGCCATTTGTTTACAGAAAAACCCTCTATCATAAAAAACCAGCAGAATGTCCGATATGGCTTCCGTAATCATTCTACTTTGAAAATTGCATTTAACTAAATAATTTGAGCAAATAGAATATGGCAATTTTTGCTGCTTATTTCACTTTTTAATCATGAAAATACTCTTAAGAATGTACAAAATGTGACATCGAATTGATGTCACTGTAGTCATAGCACATTACAATACAGTCTTCACCGAACGTGACACATTTTTTGGGACTTTCTAAAATTTGGTTCTTGGATTTAATTCTAGGACTTGTTTTATTGAAGTAATACAACATTGTATTGAAATAAAACTACATTGTAGTAACTGACACTGAACACGTTCATTGAGAATAGATGTGTGACTGGTCAAATGGTGTCAATTGACCCCCTCCAATGACAACCCCATCTAAAAGTGATAGGTCTTATTCATATAGTGTTAGAACTAGAACCGGTCTCTACCAACAAAGACCGTTCACGGGACTACTTTGGTGTCAGTTCGCTTCGCTCACTTTTTGTCTCATTGATGCCATTTATAATAACATTAATGTCACAATTCTGATGTTAGGGCATTATCAATATGAATATGCCTTTTTCTATGAGTGTAGTGTTCCTTGACTTTAAACGAGCATTTGACAATTTACAACACAAGACGATATGGGAAGCTCTTAGATGCAAAGGAGTTCCCTAGAAGACAATTAATATTATTAAGGAGCTATACAACAACGAATTTTGTTCCATACTTCATGAGGGTTCAGCAATCAACACCCTCAAAGTAAACGTAGGTGTTCGTCAAGGCTGTGTTCTATCTCCACTACTGTTTAACATAGTACTTGACGTAGTTATGAACCACTGTATGGATAGGCATCATGGAAGTTCTTCGAGCCTTCATGATAGGGTTGAAGATGTTTATTATGAAGATGACGTCTGTCTTTTATCCCACCTTTTCTCTAGCATGCTGTCTAAGATTCAAGCCTTTGCTACACGTGCGGCAAAAGCGGGCTTGCAAATTAATATCAACAAAACTAAATCAATGCGCATAATTTCTTCATGCAACACAAACTTCCAGCTTTCGGCCCAATCCATTGACGATGTTGAAATCTTTTGTTAGAGAGTATAATTTCAAAAAGAGGAGACAGCAAAGAAGATATACAGAATAGACTTGGTAAGACAAAGCAAGCGTATGGCTCGCCTTATTAATTCTGGAGATCGCCAAATATCTCAATTCACACAAAAATCAAGGTTTATAATAGCAACGTAAAATCTGATCTTCTGTATGGCTGTCAAACCTGGATCATTTCGAGTAGTTAAATGAATTTGATGCAAACTTTTGTTAATCGCTGCCTCCCTCAGGCGTGCCACAATATCAAATCTGGATGTGTTGAATTTAACCAATTAAATTTAAATTAAATTGCGTAAATTTAGTTGACTAGGATACACAGATGCAAATGATTTAACTCGACAGTCCGTTGAATATAACCCCTAAGGCTCCAGGAGACCTTTGAATACTTGGAGACGCCAAATTGAGAATAAGTTGCATGAGCATGGCGTGTCCTGGAGTGAAATGAAAACGATATCCACTGATAGAATACAATGGAGAACATTTGTTGTGACCCTATATTCCTTATATATATCTTTATTTTGAACAAAACCTTTCATGACTGACCATATAGATCGATGCAACCAATAGCAACCTTTCGGACCGTTTAAATTCCGATTCCCCGGCAGATTTAAACTCGCACTTAATCTTTTCTCTTTAATAGTTTTAGAGCAAGGATCCACAAAGTTGTTTAAAAACTGCTAAACATTAGCAATTTATACAAAGATTTATTGGTTGCATCGTGAGTTCCCTGGCCCAAGAAGCTGAAATTTAAAGTTAAACTTTAATCGTAAGGTTCGTGGCCCAACAGACACTAATTTCAAGTAAAAAACATGTAAAATCAATTAAAATGGATAGTCATTCAAAAAAGCAACTTCGATCTACCAAAGGTTAAAATACAATTTGGTTTAAGGATTGATGTTTGACTATTGACGTCAGCAGTCGTCGATGGCTGCGAGTATAAGACGGCAAATCCATCTGAGGAGATCAAGTGGTTGCGATCGAAACATGTCATGATAACCTGCCGGCCAGGGTTCGAGCCCCAGCCACGGTCAAGAATGAACGATTATCAATAACAATTTTAATTAATTTTCATGTTGTAAAATTCCTTTCTTCATAAAAATAATTTAATGAAAATTAAATTTGATGAACTTAATTAATAAAGCCTAAAAATATTAAAATTTTGATTAAAAACCATAAATAAATAGTTCAACAAAATAACCACAATACTAATTATTGTTAAAAAAAAACTCTTAAAAATTAAGAACCATCTTTCAAAATAAACTTAAGCTAAATTTGGTATAAAAAATAATAAATGTCATTTATTTTCGCTAAAGAAAATTTTTTATAAAAATTATCTTAACTCGCTGAAGGGCATCTCAGATTCTACTCAATCCTCAACTTTTTCCATGTAGTTTTTTACCATGATTTTTTTTAAGTTCCTACTGCACTTTATTTAACATTTTTTTTATTCATTTGTATGAATGTTAATTCAACGTGTAACGGATGCATACGTCTTTAACAGAAGATTTTACTGTGCAAATGTAAAATAGCAGCAGCAGCAGCAGCAGTAGTTGTTGCTGCAAGTTGAAAAGTTTAAAGAACCCTTGCCTACCTTAACACACAATTTACCACCGTTTGTCTTGATGTTTTGTCGTTAGTCGTTGTTGTTGTTATTGTCTAAAATCTGAATCTGAATCTGAATATTTCTCAATGTCGCCACGGTAACAGCAGTTAAACCAGACGTCATCGTCAGCATTAATATCACAACAGAATATTGGAAAAAGAATGCTAAAATGATTGAGGACAAAAACGAATTTACGAAATCCTCTATTAACAACGTTACCTAAATATATCTTTCTTTTGGATAAGCACGGAAGGATCATATGATCTAAGAAAAGGATTAGGGAGATAATAAGGAAAAGGGGGGAATATTTAAGCAATGTTTGACATGGGGTCTTCAAACAAGCCATTATAATGTGACGCCAGAGGCTGAGAATATCATAATTGAAGCCCCTGCCAACCTTTAAACGACTTTAGTTCAGAAAAGTAAAGGGCTCTTTAAGCCGCTGTTTAAGAAACATTCTACCAAGCTGGATCTCTAAATCCGATCTGCATAAGAAGGCTCAAACAACTGCCAATTGAGAAGGAGATGGCTTTCAAAAAGTGGAAATAGATTGCATATTCACTGCGGAATCCATCAAATTATATCTCCAAACAAGCTCTATACTGGAACCGAGAAGGATCTCGGTGGAAGACCCATAGGAATGACCTAGAAGTTTAACGAATGAAATAAAGTCCATAAATCAAAATCTCAGCTGGAAACAGATTAAGGCAATATCTAGAGATCGTAATAAATTTAAAGAATTTTTGTCCCTCTAAGGGCAACTTCTGGGCAGTTATGCGAATATTTCTTTAATATGTTTCTAATCTTGTTTGAAAATTTGGCTGGGAGCCCCCTTAAGGAATGAAGATTGCGGGTAGGTATGCTAGAAATAAATTATGGATATGAAAAATAAAGTTCGATTGGTCATACAATTGACCCGTCTACGTTCTTGCTACGCGCTGCAGGCGCCAAATTTAAGAGTTTTAGCTATATAAATTGGGTGGCTTAATGAAATTTTTTAATTTAGCCCCTGCAGCGCGTAGGTTTTAGTTTGTTCAATAAACTAAACAGTTTTTGAGTTACGCGAATATCTACAACCCAATTATAAATTAAAATTTCCCCGGGAGTTTTTTCCATTTTCCCATTTTTACAATCGAATTTACATATGAAAAATGGGAGAAGGGAGAAAACTCTCGGGGAATTTTGATTTATAATTGGGCTGATAATGTAATACCTTCTGCATTTTCGAAATAACGGAATACGTCGAAAACAAAGCCAACCTAAAAAAATGGTTAGCACCACTGGATTCAGCGTACCCGAACGAGGTTAAAACACCAGTGCCCATGTAACTCTCGCGTCGAGAAACTTTTTGATTGAAATGAAACAAAAATGCCGTATATTGAAACAAACAGCTGTTTTTCTCACTAAACTGTGTCTGTAACTTTTTTTGCGAGTACAAGCTGTCACGTAAAGAAAATTACTCGCCAATTTACAGAAAAAGTGTGTCTGTAATATTTTTGTGAGAAAAGTTCCCGCAAATAAACTCACGAATAAAAATGGGGCGAAAAAAAATTTAAACACTAAAAAATTATTAAAATGAAAAATGCAAAGAGTATTAATCATAAAATTTTGTTTTTGGCACATTTTTTCATTGTCTAATTATTTTGCTTTTAACATTTTTATAAAATATACGAATTTTTTCAAAGCTCGTTTGCAAACAACAAACATTAAAGACGCACTTTACATTATTTGGTATAGCCGACGGTTGTATTTTCGCCGCCGTCGTTGCAAAATTTTCAATTTTAGTCAATTTTGGTCGCCGCCAACGATATGTGTTACTGGCGTTCTCAACGTCTGCAATGTCACATCGGCTTCGAGTGCAATGTTATGACATTTATAACGTAACGACGTAACTTCTTTTAATACTTTTCGACATGGGTTACAGACACACTTTTTTCTCACTTTTCGAGAAACGATGGAATATTTTGTTTCACATCTTTTCGATGCGAGAAGTTCTCACTAAATTTACAGAACATGGGTACAGGTGCCCCGCTTGTGATAAAAAAAATTCCAAATTCTAGCACAGTGTAATTAGAGAAAATGATAATTGAAGCATCTGACAAAGTTTAAACGACTTTTATTCCGAAAAGTTACGATAAAGAAACGCTTTATGTATAGTATGTTTCCGAATTCAGATCTTTGCAAGGATTTTAGTACAAATCCTATATTTTCTTTAACTTTGCAAACGCTCCTTAAAAAGGTGAATCAATTTAATGGTTACGACTTTCTCGAACTAGAGGATTTGTCTCTGCGATGCTTTGCATAACCGTGACTACATAAGCTGATGACATAAAGGTGTGAGGGTAAAAACAATACTGCAGGCAGAAGAAGAGGCTTTAATATCTACACTAATAGTTATTTATCGACAAAAGATATTGACATCGGAGTACACCCGGGTTCTTATCGATTCTAGTTTCAAGGATCCTTTGATATGCTTTCGTCTGCGGCCCCCTAAATGAGGTTTTCTTGATAATTTGATCCACAAGTTAAAGAAATATTTATCAGTAGACGTAACTAATACTATTGCCCGATGTCTACTTAAAAAAAATTACTTGTAGAAAACTTAGTTACACACCGACAGCTCAATACCAAGTCATACTATTTCGATTTAGCATGTTTTTAATTTTTTACAAAATAAAACAAATTATATTCTCACAAATTTAGGTGTTGATCGGTTCATCCAGTACAAAGCTATGCACAAAATAGTACTTAGCATACAACTGGATGTTCTGAAAATTTTAGTTTTTCGACTTAGCATGTTTTGGAACTGAGCTGTCGATATATACCTCTTATTATATTTTAAAAACTTAACAAAGATTGTTTGAACATTTTAACGACAAATTTTTAGATTTTTCGCAGGTACTATAATACTGTTACAGACCCCAAGGAGTGCGTTGTCCCCTATTTGGAAACCGTTTGTCTTTAAGGCTTAACGTCAAAATTCTCAAATACTTTCTAAATTCCGCAGTTGTTTCCACGCAGCGATAATTGCGATTGAAATAAGAGGTTGATTGGCTAGGATTAGACATTATTTCGACAAAATGATTTCATTATTTGCCCCTTATTGTCTTGAATTACAAAAATACTCCTTAAGTGCTTGTTTCTAAACAATATAAAGGCGGATGAGCTTGTTATAATCTAGAATCACGTTACGAGTTTCACTACACTTGGAATGCTTAGTACCTTTTTTTTTGTAAACTCCAATTTCGGTAGTGGTCTATTAAGATCACAATTAATAGATCAGCCAAAAATAAAGTAAGCCAGGCAAATGTGGCCTTATACCATGTCCGAAATCAATAATAACTGCTTAGTCCCCGGGATTTGTAGGGATTTATTTAAAAAATATTTGATCGGTTAGTCATCAGGGAATACAGAAGCAGTCAATATTCATTATGCGGCAGAAGCCGAGGAGGTTGATCACGGAGGACCGGAGATCCTTATCTGTTACCACGGGAACCAATAGCTCATGAGCTGCAGTCCTGGACTGATTATCGGTAAAGCTCCTTCAGAAAACACGTAGTGGTTATGGCTGAAAGCCAAACCCGCGAAAAGGAAGATCTTAAGAAGACAGCTTTGAGCGCTGATTGCTCTTGCTAATCAACAGAGTGTATGACTCTGCTGGACATAGAGGCGTTGGTAGACGCATTGTTTTCCGCCAGTGTTAAGAAGACCATAGGGTATGCTTACACGGCAGGTACTCAAGTGAACTCTATGACATCTGTAATTACTGAATACTGTCTTATTGAAACACACGTATAGTTTCTTAGACCTAAACAACAATAATTGCTGCAGCTGAGGCCTTGAAAAGAAAGGATATACGCTTGGGACACCTCCAATGTCACTGTCCTGCGCTGATAAATAAAAATTGTATCTGTTTTTTTTCGTGGAATTGTCTGATGTTCCCACCATTGAGTTTGAAAATATTTTAAGATTCTTCCAGAGTTTGATTGGTTCTTGAAAGGCAATCCACTTAACCCTTGAGGCGGATGTCATTCTTACCTAAAGACTTTGAAGCGGCTGTTAAGCCGCTATAAGGCTGCATTTAGTTTCTAGGTACAATAATCGGGCTTTGGCATTAGAAGGTTTAACTCAATTTCTCAACCTTAAAAATTCTAAATCCAGCGTAAAAGCTATCTAATTTTTATCTTTGGGTTAAATTGTAAATAACAAAAACGTTTCTTCTTCTACAGAGGTGCCTGTAGGGTACCCAAATTTAAAAACATAAATAAATGAAATCAGAGAACTCGTTCAGAGAAAAAAACAAAATGCTAAACAAAACTTGTCAGTAAAAGTGAAAAACAAAATAATCATAATAAAAAAAAACTCTAAAAACGGAAGGGCATGAATAAACGTTGTTTACGTTAAAAAAAATACCAAAAAAATATGTGAATATAAAATGAATTTTTATAAAAAGGGAAAATAAAAGATCTTTTGTCCAAAGCAAGAAAAAAAAATTGAGGACAAACAACAAACAAAACAAAAAATATTATAAACTTGCTGAGAATGTGAAAACGTCAGCTGAGCAATACTTAAACTCAAAGAATCGTCATTATCATCAACAACAGGCAACATCTTTCCTGCAACGAGTACAATGAAGGGTTAAAAAAAACACACAGCGGTCGTTCGAAACTGTGAAATTCAAAAACATAAAAAAAAACTCAAATTCAAAAATACAAATCAGATGATGCTGATTTGGATTGAAGGAGAAGAAGATACAAAGATGGAAATAAATAAATGTAGAGATTGTGAGTACTTGATAAACCCCCATATAATTTGTTTTATACAACTTTAATATGCCTAAAATGGAAGAAAAGCAACAAACAGAGAACAACTACAACAAAATGTATGACACTCATTATCATCAGTAATGCACTTCGCTGTTAAAAAAAATAAAGAAAAATCGAAAAAAATTTTTAAACAAAAACTCAGCTGAATTGAACAGACGCGAAATAAACGTAGTTTTTGATATCAAACAGATTTAGACGTGATTTCATCATCATTTACAATATCTTTGCTGATGTCTTGTCATCATCACCATCACTACACCACTGTGTTTGTGTCATTACCTTAAACATCAAGTTTTTCATCGTCATTGTCAACAGCATTATTGTCATTGTCATCTGTCCTTAAAACAGTGCAGAGGAGTTATATGACATTTAGTTGTGGCAATCAAAATTGTTACTATTTTTTAACGAATGACTAAAAATCTAAGGAACGGTGCATGTTTTCTTAAACAGTTCAGATCTTGGTTAGAATATCGATTCTACAACAATACGATAATAACAGATTCTTAATGTATTCCTCTTGCTGTTTAAACTCTCTATTGCGATGTAATCAAATGTGTTTAACGTTTAATCAAGTGAATTTGTTTAAACGTTTAATTCTCTTGATTACATTTTTTAATTAAAACTGATTTAATTTTTTTATTTATCCTTTTTTTGTGTTGTGATTGGTACTCTTTAATGCATTTGCGCAATTGTCTTTGGCATTTTTAATTTTTTTTTTTCACGAATTATAATTATTCATTTTATTTTAAATTTAAAATTTTTTTACATATTTTGACATTTTATTACTGTCAAAATGCGCTATTTTCAATCTTTATTGACAATATTGCATATTGCAATACTGCATTATAAAATTAAAAATGCAGTATTGCAATGCTATGAATTTAAGGCAAAATCTAGGAGATGTTGTAAGTGATAATAGTTATTTAAAATCCCAATTGGTTCATTTTAAGCAAAATCTTAACATCGGTCATTTAAATTGTACAAGTTTTAATATAAGACCGAACTCTTCTAAATTTAATGAAATTAGGAGAATATTAGATGGTGCATATTTGAATGTTGCTGGTTTTACTGAAACCTGGCTACGTAATGAAATATCTTCTAATGCTGTTAATATATCTGGATATATATGCCACAGAAATGATCGGTTAAACAGTAGAGGTGGAGGAGTGGCCCTATATGTCTCTGAGAATATTAAACATAAGGTTGTACTTGTTGGTGAGTGTTATGGAGTTGCTGAATGTCTCTTTGTTGAACTTGTTTTTAGCGAAGTAAAGGTGTTTGTGGGTGTTGTATAATTACCTCATGGTAATTTTAATGCATTTGAAGAGGAGATATCTGAGGTGTTTGTGCGTTACTCAAATATTGTTATTATGGGTGATTTCAACAATAATCTTTTTGATGTTGATAAAAGTTTGAATGTTAGAAATATTTACATAATTCTATGCCAACGTATGTTACTAGTAATACCACTTCTCCTCTTGATTATTTTTTGGTGTCTTCTACTAACTTAGTGAAATCTACTGGTCTATTTCAATGTCCTGGTATAACGCGGCATTCTTTTATTTTTTTGTCTTTTGAAATTTTATTATCGGAGCAAAGAAGATTTTATCAATTTTATGATTATGATGCGGTAGAAATTTGTTCTTTACAATCTGCATTGTTGTACTGTAACCTTGATGATAAGTATCTGACTAGTAATGTTGTTGAGCAATTAAACATTTTAACTCATAATTTAGAGAATTTATATTCACTTGTTCCCTTAAGGAAACGTTTTTTTTTAGCAAGCGTAGTGAGTCTTGTACTAATGATCCAGAGATTCAATACAATGTTTCTCTTAGGGACCTTTCTTATAGGACCTATTTATCAGATAGAAGGGATAGTTATTGGAAAGTTTTTTGTCGCTGTAGGAATCGCGTAAAATTTGCTATTAGGAAAATAAAAAGGAGGGTGCATAGTTTAATTTTTGAAAATAAAACCCTAAGGATATTTGGTCAATCCTTAATAGGCATGGAATTGGTGTTAATGATGGCGATTTAGGTCACGTTGATCCTGACTATTTAAATCATGTCTTTTTATCCAATCAAATTAATAATAGCAATAGAATAGTGGATAGATCAATTTATAATCAAATTGAATTTTCATTTCTTCCCGTTGAATTGTCCGAAATGGTTTCGGCTTTTTTTTTAATTACGTCAAATGCTGTTGGATCGGATGGCTTTAGGCTTAAGTTTATCAGGATTTTGATGCCAATTATTGGCAACTATGTGCTTCATTTAGTCAATTCAATATTAATAACGCTAAAATTTCCATTATTTTGAAAGATTGCGAGGATAGTTCCAATAAGTAAAACTAACTCAACAATTGAAGATGAAGTTTTTTTGATTTTATATGTTCACAAGTTTTGTTTATGGCAAGAGCTACTTTGTCTCAGAGGGTAAATCAAAATTCCGAACGGTTTGCAAGATATGAGCTTGAGAAAATAATCACTTTTTTGCAAAAATGATACCGAGTCCCCAAATCTTTGGGGGCCCATAAAAAAGTGCATTACTTTGGGCAAAACTGCTAGACGCGGGTCTTTTTTATCTTTTATTACGTAGTGGTGTCCGTATATGGTTATTTTTTCATGACTTAAAAAATTTCACACAGTGTTATAAAACACTAACATCATTCCCGATATGGTTTTTACTTTAAAAAAAACTTAATTAACATATATAACTGAAGATATAAACTAAATGAGAAGCAAGAATTCTTAATTTAACTTTTTTAATATAAAAATAGTGTATTTTCGTCTTGTTCTGGCAAACCGTTTTTTAACTACTTGTGTGGTGTTCTTGCAGTGTATGCAACGAATTTTACTCTCAGAGTGGAACTGCCAACGAAAAGTTAATCTTTTTTTACTTGGTTTAAGAATTTTGTACTTTTATTAAGAAATTGTGGGATTGATATTCGAAAGTAATCCCATTTAGGATTGTTTTAAGTACGTTTTAGTGTTACTCGTACTTGAATTTTTGGGTAGGACTCGTACTTAAAGTAAGTAGAAAAAACTTAATTTATCTCGAGTGTTTTTCTTGCTGTGTACCATAAATAATCGTTCAGTGGCAGCAGACATTTACATACCAGTCATTTATGCCATACCTTGACAAAAACCTGAGGAACACTTTAAAAAACTGTTGAACAATATTTATCAAGTGCAAAGGATTTGCTTATCTCTCTAGTAAAGTGGTTAACCTGTTCAACGGTTCCGTGATGTTCACGGAAACCAAATTAGAGTAACGGGATAGTTTTCCTGCCATTTAACTAAGAGATAATTTTCGATTGAAGTACCTTTTCGATAACCTTCCATAGACAAGGAATTCAGCTAATAAGTCGATAAGATGATGGTAGGGTTGAATCCTTCCCCTGCTTTGGTATTATTAATATCTTAGAAATTTTCCAACTTGTGGCAAAAAATATAATTAAATTCGTGGGTCATAGTTTAAAAAGTTGCCTTCAACATTCCGAGCTGTACTTTGTACACAAGGTTAACATGAGCAGTCAGACAGATATTTCGTGGTTAGAGTATAAAACTGATCAAAAATGTTTATAATTTCCTTTGAAGGACCGATAGATTTTAAGACTTTTAAAAATAAATTTGAGTTTTTTTAAATATCTTGGTCCGGTGTTTCTGCTCAGTGCAGAATTAGCAAATTTTTTAAGAGGTAATGAGCATGTGTGATTCTACTTAACATACTGATCCCAAACTAATGGATAAATAACAAAAGCGGCCAAGACAGTTGGGTTTCCCAATATAGAGTGTTACTTCTGGGAATTCTGGGGTTTGAATTAACAAATTAATTGAAGCAAGTGCGTATCCAAGGGATCCACCCCTAGGCTAATAAAGTACTGGTACTTTCAAATCATAAAACGAACTGAAGGCTGAATCCGCCTTGCATTGTATAAACGAGTTGCCAGGTCTGATAAAAATATAGATTTTTCAATATTTGTAAACAAAAAGAAAAGTATAAAAACGTTTATTTTACGTAGCTGTTACAAAAAAAAATTATCGAGCCTTACAATTTTTAGAGAAAGACATTTTTAATAAAACTAAAGACAAAATATTCTTTTTAAAGTCACAAAACTTCTCAGAAAATTTAAATAACAATTTTAATTTCTTCATTTCCATTTATTTAAATTTTTAAAATATCGGTTCTTTAAACCAATTTCTAATTAATGACTCATTCAAATTTAAGGATATAAAAAGGTTGATTAATCCTTTTTAGACTCTTGTACACTTTTACTTCGCTTTATAATTATTATTATTATTTATTTTTTTTTGTTGCTTTTTTCGTGTCGCTCTTACAATCAATGATTAATGAAACAACTTTTTCTTCAATTTTTCTTTTATCCCTTTAACATTTTGCTTTTTATTATTCTTTTTAGGTTTCTTCTTTTAATTTTTTTTTGCTTTAAACAAAAGAATTTTGAAAATTTACATTTCGAAAGTCAAGGGGTGGGTAAGCAAGTCGAGTAAAAAAAATAAAAATTTACATTTGTCCTGTAATTTTTTTCCCTTAAAAGTGTAAAAACCCAGAATTAAATCCTTAAAGATTTCCATTTTTTTCTTTGTTTTTAATTAAAATTCAAATAAGAAAAGTATTTAAAGGAAATTTGTTGTTTGCATAATGAGTAGAAGAAGTACAAAGAAATAAGAAAAACATTTTACGACTTTTGATGATAAATTTTGCCATTAATAAATGGTGAAAAGAAAAGGCATAAAAAGGGTTTATTTATTTTAAAAGAGCCAAAAATAAAAAATTACGTTTTTATAGAAAGAAAAGTATTTTTAAACCTTTTCTCTATAACAAGCTAAATTTATACTTTTATTTTTCCTAAATTTTTTTCGTTACAAAGACTTTAAGCATTAAATACAGTTAAAAAAGACAAAGGCAGCCATAGCTAGAAGGAGTTTTGTGCTCTGGTTTGATCGCAAACACAAAACGAACGACAACTCGTATCCGTGTGTAAAGTGGTACGTACACACATTTCTATTATTTACATTATCGACAATAGTTTCTTTGTATGTACTTAGCTTCTCGCCGACAGTCTCTCGTTTAAAGTTTCTAAATTATAGTCTCGGCTTTAGTCCGGTCTATGATTTCGCCTGAAGTATCGCCTATAGTCATAGTACATAGTCTTGTATATAATCCTATAACACTGTGCAACAAAAAAAAAACAGCCTCAATACTTGCAACGGGAAATGAAACTAGACTATTGGTAGAGTAAATCTGCCAAAGGGTTTTAAAAAGTTATCTCGGGTTCCGGAAATATCGGTCCCTAAAGTTTTTGAATTTTTCGAAAAGGCGTTTATTATAAGTCAAAAAAAAAAATATACTAAATGCACTTCTGAGCTAAAATACTATTTCAGATGTCTGCAATAGAATTGTATGGCGATTCTTTTTTTAGAATATATTAACCCTCTAACACTCATTTTAAGGGGTATTTTTGTCCTTTTTTTAAGCTTTCCCATAAAAGTATACTAAAACGGCACTTTATAGAGTTAAAATGTTCTACGAATATTTTCTGCATCAATTTTACTAGGGGTCTTCTAAAACCAAAAGTATTGAGGCTGGCGGCGATGATCCGAATTTTATTGCGCTGTGAAATTAGTTTCGTCTATTTTCTCGTCAAGAGTTCGTCTTTACTCTCATTTATAGTCTCGTCTATAGTACAGTATTTTTCGTTTAGCTGCATTTCACTTAACTGCATTTTTTGCCTATCTGCACAAAATACAAAGCATTGTGTATGATGGCTTGATTTTGTTAGAAAAAAAATACATGTACGTGCATTTTGCTTAGGTGCATATTGTGTATAAGTGCCTCATAAAAACAAAAAAAAAATTATTGTATCAATCGATATTTTATGAAAAAGATAGGCAAATTTTACTTTGCTGATAGGGTAGCACAAATCGCTGAATTAAAAATTTATTTAATCTGGCAGCCGTGATTGTATGTGAACACATAAACATTAAAAACATACATACTCTGCTAAAAGCTTGTTATACCCACTACTAATTTTTCTGACAATAGTGTCATTGTCAGATGCATTAATTTAACACAGCTGTCAATTTTAATGACAACATTGTAAGATCTGATCACCGTCTGTACGAAGCTTAAGTTTGTCATTCCGTGTAAAATTTTTTTATTATACATCTTAGACCCCATAAAGTATATATATTCTGGCTCCTTGAGTAATTCTAAGTCGATCTAGCCATGTCCGTCTGTCTGTGCGTCTGTTGAAAACACGGTTACTTTCGAAAAACTCAGAAGAAAAGAGCAAACATGGTGTCAAATTGCAGGGCTTTAAAAACTGCAGTCGCAACCAAAAACTGTTGAACGAAAAGCGAAAACAGCGACTGTTTACACTTAATGAATCAGAAGTAAAAGCAACAGTTTTATTTTGGCTCATGACAAATGAAGAAGTGGAAGAAAAGCCAGTTTTTCAACTTTGACTGCAGTTTTTTAAACGCTGTCAAATTGCTTGTAGTTATCCTAGACAGAAAAAATCAAGGAAACAATTTGTTGATTTTGCACCTGTTGCAAAATCATTATATAGATTACTAAAAATTTTAAAAATTTAATATTGTGAATTTATTTTTAATAAAGGATATTTGTAATTTTAATTAGAAAAATGATCAAAAAACTTTGCCGTTTCAAACAATGTGTTTATTGATTTAATTTAGTATAGCTCAGGTTTCGACAATTCTCAACAACAATTCTACAAGTTTAAATTATTTTATTTTAAACGATAAATTCAATTAAGATTATTTGTTATTTAAATGATATTATAATTCAAAAATTTATTTCAAAACAACTAAAATGTTAATTAAATCAAAATTATATTCTTAATTTTCTTTCAACAAAAAAAATAATTGATTCAAATATCACATTAATTAAATTGAAATACATTTTAAGCAATTTTTGAAATTGAAATCCAGCAAAATCGGTTAAGTAGGATCAGAGCTGTGAATCAAAATGTGGAACCACCACCCTAAAAAGATGATAATTTTGTTACAAAAACTAACATTAATGGTGGAATAATGCACGGAATAATATAAGATTTTGCACAAATTCGTCTGGAAATCATACTGATAAATTTCGTGAAGATCGATCTATAATTCACCATAGGCCCCATATAACGCCTACTCTGGGAAATTAATTAAATGCGCTTAAAACTGTAGCAGATATAGATATTGCGGTAAAATTTGCTTCAACTTAGCTTCGTGGACCATAATTTACCTTTGATCTCATACATTTCACTGCTGTATAGAAATTTATTCTAATTTATGTTTTTATCACCAGAAATCCGTCTACAGAATTTTGGAATGATTGGTTCGTAATTTACAATGGGTCCAATAAAAATTCCCCTCATGAAAATCATTTTAGTGCAGTTGAAACTGTTACGAACTGTTGAGTAAAATAAGCTAGTTCAAATTTCTAAAAAAGCATAAAACTTTCTGATTGCCGGTCAATAATTTAATATAGTTCTAAACCGCGACCAATGTTGATGCTGACGCCGTTTTTTTTTTTTTTATTAAATTAATTTTTTTAAATTAATAATATCTAGATATCATAAAGAGCGCACTCCTAAAATATTCGAAATGTCGGTGTAGGGTATCAATGATTCGGCACAGCCGATTATGGTTTTAAAATGAATTGTTTTATAGATATATATTAATATTAAATTTAAAACTGTACTAAAAAATTGTTGAAAATAATGATTGCATGCCTAAATCTATTTTTGTAATAAGAAAAAAATTTTACATAAGTTCATATTTATACAGGTAAGTGAATACTGCGTAACAGAATATTTTGCGTACCTGCACGAATTTTCGTGCAAACTTTAATGTGCAGCTAAAGGAAAAAAAAATGTATTGCGGACTGACTAAAGTCAAGCTATCTGGATAAGAAAGAGGTTGTGCTTATAAGTGAAAAAAGAAAAGGAAACCAGTTATCATCATCAAAGCAGGTGCAAAATGGTTGATCAAAGGCTCGCCTTCAAAACTCAAAAAGCTACAAACGTGTCGTATGCGTTGTCTAGAGTGATCGGAACGTAGGTGTACCACGTTAGAGTAGACTTACTTAAATAAAAATTGTCCGCAGCTTACTTATAAGATACGGAGCTCCTAATTAAGATAAAACATTAACTAAAACGTCAGAAAAATTTATGAGCTGTATAAACAATATTTGTTCCGACCGATCCGAAAGATTAAAGGAACTAGGTCGTTACTTTAATGTTTTTGTTTTTTTCTTCCAACAATGACTGCACGACTAACGAGAAAGAAATATTTGTTTTTGTTTGTTTTCATTTTATGGTGTAACAACTACAGAAGAATTAAGATGTGTTCTAAGAATTTCTCAAATTTGAACCTGTTTTAATCTACGCGTACCTGTATGCCGTTGCTTGTGGTGACGGGTGATATATTATAAAACTAAATTGCCATCGAAGTGGCGGAAAGGTAAAACTGCAAAAAATTCCAATGGTGAACACGTGGTTGTTCTCGAAACATGTAAATTCGACCCGAGTTCAAGCCCTGGTGCAGTCAAGAAAAATTATCGATAAATTTTAATTAATTTTATATTGTAAAATTCCTTCCATAATTAAAATAATTTAATGAAAATTTAATTTTATGAGCTTAAGCCTAATTTATAGTAAAAATCAAGCTTTGCATTACATTTGTAATTGATTCAATTAAGAAAATGTTTATATGTCACAATACACGAATACATGGCAGTCGGCTATACTGAGCTCTACACAAAAAATCAAGTGCACAAAAATAATTTTACGAAACAAATTTGTTGACCCAACGGAACGGATTGCAATTGCGGAACAAGGAACGATAAAAAATAACAATTAAAAAGTCCGCACCATTTTTATTAGGGACTGTTTCAACGGAACTAGGTCGTTCAGGAATGAAACAACTCTACTATTTACAAAGAATCCAAAACGAGATTAGATGCAATCCAAAGCCTCAAGCTATAAGACAGAACGAGAAAGAGAGAGAAACCAAAATTGAGCAGCAAAAAAGAGGAAACACTTCATCCAAAGGTCCCCAAGCCTTTAGATGATTTCCTAATATGGATGTGCGTAGATGTGTGGGGAAGAAAACTATAATATGACACATTTCTTTACTTAACGTCCAGGGGATTCAGAGAAGATAACTCACTAAGGCACCTGCAATACACCGGGGAAGAGGAGACCGCTCTGCGTAACCATAACGTGTTCAAGATTTGTAGTTTCCTTCTAGGCTTGAAACGATCTTAGGTCTAAATTTAAGACTGAATAATATTGTGGAGGTCATGCTAAAATCGGAGGAGAATTAACGCAAAGCGAAGAGGCTCGCTAAGAAAGAAGAAAAGCATTAATCATTCTTAGGGCAGCAGAAGCTGACCTTGCGCGAAGAAGGTCCGGATGGCTATTCCGCAGACAGTATTTAAGGAAGGTGTAGTTTACTACATTCCCGCAAAGGCGGATCTTATAGGTTTTCCACTTCGGACTAAATACATCTTTTGAAAATTAAACACATCCAGATCAAAAAAAAAATTCTCGTCAAGGGTCTCTTTATTGTCTAGTCTAATTTACTCTTTGGTTCCGGCTTAACAACAGATTTTAAAACCACAAAATAATCTAAGAACGTAAATAAACATTTAGTTAAGTCAATTCCTTCAAAGACCTGCAACTACTTATCTGCCATAAAAGGATTGAGTGGAACTTATTCTATGTTTAAATATTGCATTGGGTGTGTCAAATATGAACATTCAGTCTGTTGAAAATTGTGGTAAGAAAAAATTAATGCGATACAAGAATTATTTTTATATCTTAAAGGGCGTATTTGAAAATCAATCATAATTTTCTTGCAAGCTATTCACAGGCGGAACACGAAAAAAAATCAACAAAAATCAAAAAAAAATTTTAATTCAACCAAATTTTAAATTCAAAAATGTGTAAACACATGTATGTTTTGTATTTTCTGCGTAATTTTAAAATACAATCTCACAACATCTAACCATAAAAATTTCGCCGTGATCACCCATTGTTTACCACACCAAACTAGAGACAAATAAAAATTGCATCTTTCTTTAAAGTTACAAAAAAATAAAAAAAAAATTTAAATTAATTCCTTAACTAATCATTGGGTTTGGTCAGAGCCCAAGAATTTGCCTTAATAAAATTCTCAGAAATAACACCATATTAATGGTATGACCTTAATAAATCATACAAAAGAAGAACTCTACTACCCCTTTAATAAACCTGAAATCAAACAAGAATAAAAAAAATACACAAAAACCTTTAACAGACATCCACAAAACTGCAGAAACAAACCAGTTCCTTCAAAAACCCAAAAAAAGAAGAGAAGCAAATTTAACCGCAAACTAAAAACAAAACTAAAAAGTTTGTGAAATCAAAAAACAAAAAAAAAACAAAAATCCAAAAAACAATATTTATTTCAAAATAATAAAAAAAAACATGAATTTCAAAACAAAGATATTTATTTATATCCCTGTTTTAGCAAACAAACTTGCAAATACAATTTTCGGACAAAAAAGTTATAAAAAAAAAGTAAAAACGATGACGATGATGATCATCATTAAACAGTGATTCACTCCATTTATGGATCTGTATGTGTCTCTGCAAAAGTGGTACAACACACACTCTTGTCGTAGCAGGGGAGGCCGGCTTTAATTTTTTTTTTTTTAACGTTTATTTAAAAATTTCAATAAAGAACAGCAAATGAAATTTTGTGAGAACAGGTTTTAACCTTGGCATTAAAAAAATTTATTATAAAATAAATTTAATATAAAAAATGTTTAAGAAAAATTTGGTAAGTTTTTAAATACACACATATATAAAACAACACACCATCCTTCCAAGCAGACCGGCACAAGTAAGAGAAATTTATTTGGCAATAACGAATTGAAAATACCTTAATAAACAGTTTTTAGAACTCTTGAAAAGATTTGTATGGGCAATTTTTGACTTCGTATTTGAATATTTTTTCGCTTTAAGTTCTATTTTACTGCAAAATTAAGATTTCTAGTACTTTTATAAATGATACTTAAGTAACCTACGTTGCTTATTTAAAGTCTAATTGAGTTTCCATTGTGTATGTACTTGGTAAGGTGGCCATGTAAATATACAATACAAAAACAACAGACAAAGCAAACACAATCAGCTGTTTCTTTGAGACGACGACATTCACACAGAAAAAAATACCAATGTAAAATTAACATGGAAAAATGTTGATTGAGAATCATAGTAATTTTCTGCAAAAGTATGCACTTTATTTAAATTTATCATTATTTCATATTAATTTTAAATAAAATAACCTTTAAATACGTTTATTTCATATTATTCACTGTTAAAATAAAAAAAATAAAAAATATTAAAATATAAATAAATATGGATTCAATATTGAATCCATAAAAACCTGTTTTATATTAAAATCAAAAGTTTATCTTCTTAAATTAACATGCATACATACTTAAGTATGTACATTTTTTATTTTCGTTTTAAAAATATGTTATAAAAAGAAGACAATTCCCGTATTCTTTTAACTAAAATTATTTAGTTAAAAAGTACATCAAGTTTTCAAAGTAGAATGATGGCGAAAACCATATTGGGCGATTCTGCTGATGCTTCCTGTTATCAAAGGAGAATACAGAATAAGTAAAACATGTGTTACAGGGGTAAGTGTTTTGAATTACTCTTAAATAAATGCATATGTGTCTCTGAAGCTTCTTCACACTATTATAACACACTCAAACCAATTTGATTCTACATGAAATTCACGTTGCTTCAACTTGAAAAAACTTTCATTCAACGTGATTCGGATTGTTATTTCAATATAAATTACATTTTGCTCTAGTTTACTGCAATGTTAAATTAACATGAATTCAAGTTATTTTAAAAGAAAAAAATGTTGTTCGCAGTTATTGTAAAATCAGGTTGAATTAACATGAAAAACGTATAAAGCAAAATCACCACCGAAAAATTTTAAATCAACCTTGTTTTCTACGTTTTTAACTTGATTTTTTTCTGTGTGTTCAATATTAATACACTTAGAAATTTCTTCAGTTTGATTAAACAGCTGTTTTATGATACATACATGAATGTATATATTTTTTAAGTTTAGTAGTGCTACCATACTTTTACCTTAATTTAATAAGATTATTTAAATGACACTGCAAAAAATGTGTTTAAATGTTACCTGTCTGTCGACATTTTCTCTCAGCCAACCGGTTGAAACAATGAAGGAGTAGTTCCTATTCAAGTCAATGTCAGCAGGACGAGTTTGTCCCTAAGGGTTCTGCGACCCAGCAGTTTGATTCTTAGGTCTCCAAATGCCGGGCAATGACAGAGAAGATATTCCGTTTACTATTCTTCTTCTTCGTCTACATAGGTCTCTGTAAGGGAATGCTAGCCTCTGGGCGTGTTTCCCAGTTGGCCAAAGGTCATTTATAACTGCAACTGAGTTTTTTAGGTGAATTCTTTAAAGCCCGCTGAGCCCTTTTTCCATCTAAAATGTGCCAGATTCTTCAGGTTTTCTCATAAGTATTTTCATCGAACCATCTTTGACAAGAAATAAGATGAGCTTTTTCTGCCATAAGTGGCTTACTATTCGAGAGCGAAACATCTATATCGTATGGAACAGCATATGATCTAGATTTTATACTTAGCCAGAAAAAAAATTTAAGTTTAAAAATCAGATAAAATCTTGATCTTTTACGAGACATTGGACTAAACTTTGGACAAAACCTTGGCCTTAAATTAAGAACTGATTTTAAAGCAGACATTGAACTAGAGTTTGGGCTTTCGATTATAGACTACAAATAAAATCGTACTTTAATATGTCACGCGTTTCAACTAAAACCTTAGTATACCGTCCATTTTTATGTAGTAGACAAACAGAAAAAAAGTAATAACATCGAAAATTAAAAGCGAAACCAAAACGGCAGCACATCCTACTTGAAAGCCAAAACAAAACAAAAAAAAAATAAGAAAAAAAAATGTTTTAATGATCCCGCACGTAACTGGAGAAATCTAAATTTAAAAACAATTTTGAAACTCAAGTCTGAATTGAAAATAAAAAAAAAAAAATTTGCCTTGTCTTATCATATTCTTAACAAAAAAATATTTAAGGACATTTTTTAAGTTAGAAAATATTGAATCTTTTATAACCTGGCAAGAAATCTTAAACCTTCTTTAACAAAATTTATTTTATTGATAATCAAATTTAAACTCTTTAAAACTGATTTCCTGAAACAAGACATTCTTTAGCGAAAAAAACCCCAAATCCTCACGTCAATAATGTGGTTGGCTTTTTTTAGCTCAAAAAATTTTGTGGTGCGTTTGTCTGCTCTACAAAGTTGCTGAGCCCACAGAAAATTGTTTTTGTCAAAAACTGCTTAAAATTTAACTTAAAAGTATATAAAATGTAGACAATTTGAGATATTTTTCTGTTTTGTAAAAAAAATAATTTTTCACAACTTTTGTGGTTACCAATACTTGTAACCACCAGATACCATAAGCCAATGGTTCCCAAATGGGGCTCCGTTAAAGATTTCTTTTAAAATCTTTTAAAAATTGTATGGCATTTTCTTCATACTTTTGAATAATTAAGAAATATAGCAAATTTATAGCCTTAATCTTTAAAGACTATATTAAAACAAAACACCACCACACAGGTGGGAATCCCTGCTATAAGCAACCATATAAATCGGCATGACTCAATACTTTTGGTAGATATTGGTTCGAGAAAAATGTAATTTCTTTGGATTATTTGCGTTGATTGATCTTATATGGGTTGTATTTGTTGCATAAAGATGTATTCAAGATTAATGGGTTTAAATACTATTCCCTACACAGAAAAAATAAAAATTTATTTCAATTAAAAAATTTATGATATTAATTAATCAACAATAAATTTCAGTGTATTTATCAAAAATGTAAAATTGGGAATTTAGCACGTCATACAGAAATCGTATTAATGATAAATTAATTTAATTAGCACCAGTAATCAAATTAATAGTATCAATGATTAGTATTAATAGTATAAATCACTTGATTAAACGTTTAATTCACTTTGAAAGTTTAATTGACTTGATTAAATTTTTAATTAAAACTTATTTTATTTTGATTAATGCTTTAATTGGTGAAACATTTTGGAGAATTTTTCTGTGTACTACACGGCAATGTTGCTAAGAAGCTAGACTTTTTTAAAGACGTTCACCGACCAACCTAAATCAGAGCGTCAAGCGTTTTTCTATACGTCAAGAATTCTCATACTTTTACAAAATGAAAGAAGCAAAACCAAATACCACTGCGGCAAGGCATTGCAATTGACAAAATCTGATTTTGACAGCGCATTAAGTAGTAAAGTCAACTGCTACTAATAAAAAAGAACTGGAGACTTGCTTATTTTTAGGTCAATCTAGAGGTTTTCTTTGCATTTTTATATCAATTTTGAGGGTTTTACTAAACAAGATTACTTTTCGTGACGCAATGTTGACGCTCTTATTAGAGTATGTATGTAATTTTAGCGTTAAAACGTATGAAAAACAGAAGTAGGGAAGAACAAGTTAATCCATTAAAATGGAAAATCATTCAAAAAAACAATAAATTCCGATCCATCCAATAAAAATGCTATTTGGTTTCAAGATTGATCCTTGACTATTAACCGCCAGCCCTTGTCAATGGCGGTGAGTGTTAAGCGGCAAAGATTTCTGAACAGATAGTGTGGTTTCTATTGAAACATGTCAAATCAACCTGTCCGTGAACGTGTGTTCGATTCCCGGGTCAGTCACAGAATACCAACAGAACTGTCACGAGACGGAAGATTTTGGGTTTTTTTTTTTGTTTCTTTCTAAGAAAGCTGCCCTTTTTGCATTTCTGTTTGCATCATCTTTTATGCCGCAATACAATGAACACAAATTTATTTAGTTGAGAATTATTTGCAAAGCTGTTGTAAAAATTTACTTTTAATATTACCACAACACGAGTAAATAATATTTAAGGAAATAAATAAAATTATAAAACAAAAAAATTTTAATAAATAAATTTTTTTGCACAAAACACAATTTTTGTTGAACTAATCCATTTGTTTAACTTGGTTTGTGTTTTGTTATTTTTGTTTTGATCACGCCATTTGTGTTGTCTGTTGCTGCCTGTTTTTACACATTGCCACTTCACTACCAAAAACAGCTTTCTGTCTCTTTCTTCGAAAGCTGCCCTCGCAATTGATTTGGGCCTTTTTCACACGTCACTTTTTACAGTTCTGTTAGTATTCTGTGGGGTCAGTCAAGAAGGAAAAATAATCGATAAATTTAAATTCATTTCAGGTTGTAAAATTCCTTTCTTTATAAAAATAATTTAATTTTATGAACTTTAGCCTGATTAATATATACAAATTTGGATTGAAAAACATAAACAATTCAACAGAATAACCACAATACTAATTATGTTTTGTAAATATTTATACCAGATTTAACACCTCTTCTACTTGTTTTAACTCAATTCTGTCTTATGTCGACTTAAGCTACTTTTCCCAATGGTCACAGATATGTACTTCGTTAAATTGAGTTTTCAGTTTCAAATCGTCCTTCAAGAAATCCTCTTAGAACTAATTACTTTCAGTCTTATTATGCCAATTTCGATCCTTAATGTACGAACAATGTGCTCCGAGTTTAACAATTTAAAAACGAACTTATGTATATGGATTTGTCTGATCCTATTAGCATTAAAAATAACCTTTTAAAAACGCTAAAATAATTTTCAGCTGATATTGTTCGGCTTGTTTTATACACATAAAAAACTCTCGAAATTTTTTTTTTTTTCAATTAAACCATTAATAAAAAAATAAAATCAGTTTGAATTAAAAATTGTAATCAAGTGAATTAAACGTTACTTATATCAACAGCATTATTGCAGAAAATGTTGTTAATAAAAAACAAGTAAGAGTGCTATATTCGCCTATGCCGAATCTTATATACCCTTTACCATCATGAGATAAGAACAAAAAGTTATATAGATAAATAACGTTCGTTAGATAGGTATAAATAAATATTAATTGAGCCACGTAAACTTTTCATTTCGCCATGCCAAAGAATGTAAAAAAACAAAAAAATTATACATGTACCTATGACCGTTTCCTCTTTTGCCAAAGTTGATGTTTGAAATTCGTTTTATAATCTTAAAATCGTTTTTTAGAACATAAAAAAAGTAAATAAAAAAAATTAAAAAAAATTATTTTTGGGATTTAAACTGGCAATATCATCAGTCTCAGGAGAGAACTTAACAACTCGGCTACGAATGCTTTTACTGAAGAAGCGTTAAATTAAAATTTATTAGTCTATGAGTTTGTTTATTTATTTGAGCGGCATATCATGTACATGCATTAATGTGTACGTGTATGCGTAAAATTAAACACATTACAAATAAAATCCACCACTTGTAGTGAAGGGTATAAAAAAAGCAACAAAAAACCACATTACCAACACTGTATTACCATAGCCACTGTATGAACGTAGAAACAAAAATTGAATTGGATTGTATGGCATGTTTATGTCGTTTTGGGAAAACAGTGTTGGTATGGTAATGTCACGTTTAATTGGACCTGTAAAGGAAAAAATTTGAGGCAGTCGTGGTTTTTTACTGATATCTCAGCCATTTGTGGACCGATCTTGCTGAATTTCAATAGCAAACCATTCCGGACCATATGTGACATAAATGTATAATAACCTGGCCCCCGTCGTATATGGGGTCTTCGGAAAATCCATTTCAACGGACAGACGGACATCGTTAAATCAACTTCGCTCCTCATATAATCGAGCGCTTCTATCAGAGGGCTCTACTCCAGCAGTAAATGATACAGAAAAAAATACACAAAAAGCTGCTATTTTAGTGCTGACAACGAAGATGGTTTTAAAGCGAAAAAAATAAACAAATATTTTACGAAAATGATCAAAAATGGCATTTAAGCAAGTACAGTAAAAATTTGATAATCCGGATAATTGATTGCAGACCCCAATCCGGAGTAGCGAATTATCCGGATTACCGCATGTATGTATTTATTAAAAATTGTAAGAATTCATAGCAAAAATACGCATGTGCAAACATACTCATATCACACTAATCTAACTGCATTTTACAAAGCATGCTGTGATTTGAATAAAAAAATAAATAAAAATGGGTGTTATTCAATCCGGACTACATAGTTGCAATCAATCCGGATTATAGAATACGCAATGAGCTGCAAAATTCTGTCCGGATTACCGAATATTCCGGATTATTGGAGTCCGGATTATCGAATTTACACTGTATAAGCAAAACATTAATGAATATGTTTATATAGTAAGCCCTTAATAAAGCTCTTTAGGAGTGTTTTGTTTGCAAGCGCTTATTTTCAGCAGAAAATAGTCCTCCAAACCGGGAACACCTCATACAAAAATCAGGCATCCCACCAGCAGGTTTGAAGCGATTTGAGGTATGAATTCATACATTAAACCTGCTCCTTTTTGAACACATTTTTTACTGGGTGGGGGGTACTCGATAATATAACGCAAAAAAAATTTAAACAATTTCTTATTGACGTGTATTTTGTATCTGTTTTTTTTTTTTACAAATGTCAAAGCAGAACGGATATTTACGGCCATTTGCAAAAATGATAGCATCTTCCAATAGGGTAATGACTTTTGCGCTACCTTGTACTTTTAAATCAAATATTTTAAAGCAAACTTTAGTTTAATTTGCAAATAATAAAAATTAATATTATTTCTAAAACCCTCAACATTTTCTCCAACCCATTATAAAACTTGAAAAAAAAAGGATTAAATCTTAAAGTCTTCGCAGAAATTTGCGTGAAGATGCTTCTAAAATACTCCTTGCAGACTTTGATATCTTCAAAAATGCTGACAAAAAATATTTTAAAACTTTCGATATGGTATTTTACTATTTCTGTCTGTATTTTTTTCCTCATTCCCCAATCGTAGCCTAGAAACGGTAATAACAACAACTTAAATAAAAAACAATCTGCAAAACAACATTTACTACCAATATGACTGACTGGTTTTAGCCCTCTTTTGTAAACAATTTTTTAAGATTTTGTTTTTTTATAACTGACTGATGTCGTTTAACTGAATCTAAAAAAAAAAAGTTAAAAGAAACGTAATTTTTTTTTTTTTTTTGTAAAATTACAACCAGAATTTAAAGTAAAACAAACAACTGACCAGGGCTGGGCAGTATTTGAAATACATGTATTTGAAATACGTATTTAAAATACAAATACGTATTTTGTATTTGTATTTTAAATACGTGACGTGCAAGTATTTTGTATTTTGTATTTTAAATACTTAAAAAAATGGGAGTATTTTGTATTTTAAAAACATAGTTTACAAAATATATTCTGTCAGTTTATTGATGGTTGATTGCATTTTAATCTACCAAAATATAAAAAATATGGTGTCACTTTTCATCTTTCGTGAAAAATGTTTCCGCACCAAAAGCGTTGAAGTTTTGTTTTTATTTTTTATTTTCATCATTAAATCAGTGGCTCTTGTCTTAAATAAGTTCGTTTTTGTTTAAATTCATATATTATCTTCAACATTAAACCATTTTTCATAAGTCTAATGCAAAATCAAAAGGGTTTCACCTTTATTTCCAAAAATAAAATTTACACATAATATGGAGTTTTAGGAATCGCTTACGATGCGGAAACTTTTTTCACCGAATCAGCTTAAAAAACAGTTTTTTATTATCAGAACAAAATTCCCCACATGGCGCTGGAGTGGTGTTTTGCACTCAAAAAAAAAAATATAACCTTAATGTACATGACGTGGAAGTATTTTGTATTTTGTATTTGAAATACGTTCAATAAATGGAAGTATTTTGTATTTTGTATTTTAAATACATACAGGATGTGTAAGTATTTTGTATTTTGTATTTTAAATACATACAGGATGTGTAAGTATTTTGTATTTTGTATTTTAAATACATAACCTGAAAGTATTTTGTATTTTGTATTTTAAATACATGACCAGCAAGTATTTTGTATTTTGTATTTTAAATACCGCAAACCATGTATTTTGCCCAACACTGCAACTGACTGACAAAAAAAAGTAATAAATGCAATGATCGTGTTCCCTTGTGGGAAAACTTAAAACTGAAAAAAAAAATACTTTAGAAAAACATATTGTCTACAAAAATATTGCAACAACAATTGCTTTAAATAAAATGCTTCTTAAAGTTTTAGTGGCGAAACTTTTTCAGGAGAGTTGACGAAATGGTTACTTAAGATAGTGGTTACTCGACTGACAATAGTCAATTAAAATTACTGCAAAACTATGAATTGGCTGGAAAGTGGAAGCTAAGCAGGTTTTAGAGTTGCAATTAAATTAAAAGTTGGAGCTACGGTTACTTAAAAAAGTGGTTACTCGATAAAGAAAAATAATACAATGCAAATAAGTAATTTAAAATAAACATGGCTAAGTAAGTAGAACCTGAGTAGGTACGAAAGCGGATGTTACCGTTAACGTTGTCAATATGGTTACTTTAGAAAGCGGTTACTCGGTTAAGCAAATTATTGTGAAGGAAGTAAATCCCATTCAAAATTAAAAAACTACCTTTTTGTAGGTCAGCAGTACCCAAACAGGTTCTGGTGCAGTCATTCAATTTAGAGTCGGCATAATATTTCAACATCACTTGTTTGTGCCAGTATGCTGGAGTAGTGTATGTATGCAAAAGTTGAGTGTTTAAACGATAAATTTCATCAAACCTTACTTTACCGCAAATGATGTGAACAGTTATAAGCGTTAAATAAAACCAAATAACCATATATTTAACCGAGTTTTTTAATCAAACTTCCACCACACTTAAATTAATTGTTTGTTTCTTTTATTAAGTGTCCTTGTTTTCATAAATTGTTTTAGTTATTTTTGGAGTAATTCACCTCATTTAAAAAAATAATTATTAAATGATATTTATCTTGCATTAAAAAACTTAAACAAAGAGTTATTCATCGTTTATTTATTTCAGTAAAATTCCAAACTTATAATTTTCAATCAAAAATATTTGAAATATTTACTTATTATTAAGTTGAATCTTGAGAGATTGTTTTAAGTTTTATAATTTTTTATAAGCAATAGCAGTAACAGGTAAAGCAGTGAAATTCATAGCAAAGCAAAGCAATCAGTAAGTTTTATAAACATTGAGTGTTTATTAATATTGATTTATTTTTCTTAAACAGTCTATTCAAAACTGGATTTTTGTTGACAGTAATTAAATCAAGTATAACTATTTTAAAACATCTTTGGAAACCGCAAAAGAATTCAATTCAACACAGAAAAAATTCTCGAAAATGTATCACCAATTAAAGCATTAATCAAAAATATAATCGGTTTTAATTAAAAATTTAATCAAGGGAATTAAACTTTTAATCAAGTGAATTAAACGTTTAATTAATACTATTAACTGGTTTAATTAATACTATTAATTTGTTTACTGGTGCAAATTTAATTAATTTTTTAATTAATATCACAAATTTTTTAATTGAAATTAACTTTCATTTTTTTCTGTGAAATGGTCGCATGGCAGCGTTAATTAATTGGCATTCTGGTACCAAACCAAAGGTTACATATCAATGCTTTGCGGATTACCCCAAAAAAACCTTTTGTTTTTAAACAGTGAGATAAATTATTAGAAGGTTGATAAGAACACAAAATATATTGTAATGCTAAGAACTATTGAGCCATATTTACCAAATTTTTTATCAAATCTTAAATTCTTTAAAAATTCTATTATTGATGATATGCGTTTTATACACGAACGATAAATATACAATATATGAATTCGAATTAAGTAGTGTACCTAATTACCCCATTTAGGGGAATTTTTCGTATATAATAATGTAAAAAAGTACTGAAGATTTACGTTATTATCAAAGTTGATTTACGTTATTATTACAATTAATTGTCGTTTTAAGCAATACAAGTTACTAACTAAGGGTACTTTACACCAGTGTTCAAAAATAAACAGAACATTATTAAGCGCTCGGCTCACACACCCAGGAACGATATCAATTTTTTTAGTGCTTGTGTAGACTAACCTAATCCTTAATACCGTTCGTAACTATTTTCAAGAAAGAGCTACACATTATACCGTGATCTGTTCTTCGTTAAAAAACAGAACAATTGTAGTGTTACCAGTGTTCGAAAATAAACATTACATTATTAGCGTTCGGCTCACACACCCAAGAACGATATATATATTTTTAGTGATTGTGTAGACGAACTATTTTCAAGAAAGAGCCGAACATTATATAGTGTTCTGGTCTTCGTTAAAAAACAGAACAATTGTAGTGCTAACAATGTTCGAAAAAAACAGTACATTATTTAGCGTTCGGCACACACACCCAAGAACGATATCTATTTTTTTAGTGATTGAGTAAACGAACCCAATCCTTAATACCGTTCGTAACTATTTTCAAGAAAGAGCTGAACATTATACAGTGTTCTGTTCTTCGTTAAAAAACAGAAGAATTGTAGTGATACTGTAGACAAACATTATATTTTAATGTTCTATATTGTTTCTTTTTTTAAATTGATAAAGAAATGAATAAGCAAAAAATTTTAGCAACGACCGCAGCACGAACAGCTTTTGTGTGTATTGTGTATATGTTTTATTTGTGTAAAATTATTTTGCTGGCTCTTTGTTTTTTTTCGTATGTTTATTTTGTTTTTGTAAAAAATATTTGGTTTTTTTTATTAAACAAAAAGGGCGCTACGCACAAAAGAATCGAGTAGACATTAATGAACTGAACCGAACACAATGAAGTTTGTGTTTTTTTTTCTCGTTCTCATCTTTTTTTGAGTTGGATAAAAACAGTATTACTTTTGTGTTCGAAAGGTAGCAAAAAGGGATACGTTATTTTTTTATGATTTTCTACACAAACACTATTAGCGTTTGTGTTTTCCACAAATCTACACGCAGAGAAAAAACATGTTTAAATATGGTCACCTCCAACAATACTATGTTTAAAGAAAATTTCAACCATATTTTTGTTACCGACAACAATATTTTGGTTAAACTGGTCCCCTATCAAGATGCCACAACCATATTATGGTTGCCTCTAAACATGTTACGGTTAAATCAGACAATAATTTGTTTTTAAATGAACATACTATTTTCCTCTTTTTCAAGAGCAACATGCTATGATTGAAATCCAACCATGCTATTATAAGTGTTAAAGATATTTTAGTTATTATTTACCATAATATGTTCGGAGACAACCATAATATGGTTATGTCATCTTGATGGAGGTCTATTTTAACCATAATATGGTTGTCGTTGACAATAATATTGTTAAATTAAACACAATGTGGTTAAAATTTCCTTAAACATAGTATTGTTGGAGGTGACCATAGTTAAATATGTTTTTTCTCTGGGTGTACCGAACAGAACACTAAGGAGCGATATTTAATGTTTATTTTCAAACACTGCTTTACAATATCACACAAGTCTTATGTATTTTATGCAAAATACAATCCTGTCATGATAAGATGTTATTGTTTTTTGAAGATGTATGAGCACTTATTTGATCAGGGAAGAATTTTCATCCAAAAACTTCAGACTTGTGTTATAGTGCTAAACGGCCTTTAATAGAATGTGAGTTTCTTGAATTGCTTGCGAACTATTTAAATACAAGATTTTAACAAAAGTCGCTATTTTTTTCTTTCTTCCACTTCCAATGCCCAAGATTTTGTTATCAAAAAGAAACTTCTTAAAATAGACTTATAAAATTCGAGCTGATATCTTCCTTAAACTTTTTTGGAACATCTTAATTTAGAAAACTTTTAACAATATTTCGAAATGATAACTACAAATGGCAAAGCGGTGTCAATAGTGTGGTAACTAAGAATTTCCTTTGCTCAAGTACAGATTGCTTGATTCAAGTACGGCTTATCCGCGAACCGTACTTAAAATCCGAAAACGCGATCGAATTTATTAAAAGCAAGAAAAAGTTAATCTTAAACTGTGCTTGATTGAGGAATTTCTAATTTGGTTTAATCCCGATTCGTAGCCGAAACCATCCGCAAGTGAGACCTAAGCGCTTACCCCAGGGAACCAGATGTAGAGAGAGTATTTTTATTTAGTTACCCGTTACTTATACAGTGCACTCGCGATAATATGAACACCCTAATATATGAACATCCCAAAATATGAACACTTATTTTCTTCCATTGACTACTCTAAAATATGAACTTGTGCAAAAGCTTTAAAATATGAACTACTCATAATTGTATTTTAAACGGTTTTTTTTAATCAATATCAATTTTGATTCAACTGCATAATAACTTGGAAATTTTCCCTAGCTACCTGCTTTAAAATTGTCTTCAGTTGTTAATCAAAATTTTTACATACACGTTCTAGTTAGTGGTCAAATTAACATGGAATCCTTTAATCTTTAAATAGAATTTTAACGTGAAAAGTTCTTTTATATGAATTAAAAAAAGCATAATTTTTGAACTTTAAAAATAAAAATCAGAAAAGTTAGAAAATTTAAAACATTAAGGAAAAGGTGTTAAGTGTTACTAATTAAGCGAATAAATATGTTTTTTTTTATGTGCTAACAATACGTTTATTTGACCTGGAAAAAGAAAAATGTGCGGTCTTCCGAGTATCCAAAAAATGGTAATGCATGCACCGATGGTTTTTGAAAATGAGATCACTGTTAGCGGACACGGCAAATATCAGGAGATTGGTAAGAGAGAAGGGCATTTTCAAGGCGATCGAACGGAAGAAAATCACAGACTTTTTTTCGCATAATAACTTTCAAGTTTGTTTTTCTTTTTTAAACATCAATAGTTTTTTAAACCCAATAAACAATATATAAAAAAATTTTAACATAGCAGACTTTTTTTTATGGGAAAAACGTTTTTGAAGGGAAATAAGATGTCATTCGCAAATATGAACAATCTTGAAAAAGTGAACTGGCTTTGTTTTAATTAGTTCATATTATCGCGAGTGCACTGTATTTCACTTTATTTGTATTCCGCTCTTTTTTGCCCGGTGTTGTTTTCACAAACGTTCTGCTTAACAAATTTAATTTGTTTAACTAAAATATTTTAACAAATAGAATATGGGAATTATTGCTTCTTATTTTAAACATGAAAATAGTCAAAATTTTTCTTCTTGTAGTGTTGTTGTTTCTACAGAGAGCAAGCAACTCGTGTTTTACCTTTTTTTGTAGTGTTGTTATTGTTTATTCAGCAATCTTTTACAAACACAAACGTATGCACGGGTACTGGTTTTCGAAAGGCATCCCATTTTGGATTGTTTTAAGTACTTTTTAGTGTTACTCGCACTTAAATGTTTAAGTACAACTCGTACAAAAAGTAAGTAGAAAAAACTTTAATTTAGTACGAGTTTTTTCTTTCTGTGTATGTTTAACAATTTGTATTGATTTGGATGGATGGAAGTAAAATATCACGTCCTCGCACACAAGAGCTCCTAGGGATAACTCGGCCCGCAGCCGAACTTTCCCACAAGTGCAGGCCATTTCAGTATTCTCATTTCCGTGACATTGCGTCTAAGCCACAACTACCACGTTATCCCCGAAGGAGGAGTGCCGTTTCACCGGGGCAACTGACTCCCGAGATACCAGATATGATCTCTGGTCAGCCGCGATATCAAATTAATGTAATGCAAATTTTGAATTCTGCCGAATTCCAGTTATTGGCTCCACCCGTTTCCCCAGCAGATGTAACACCAGTAGGTTCCCTTACAAACCGCATGTGCTGCATATCCTCCATTTAAAAAAATGTCAACCTGAAGCAAAATAAATCGTGAGCCTGAATGTGAAGCCTGACCAACCACATGAATATCTTTAGTGCCGAGGCAATGCTTCGTGCTTGGAGGGGCCAGAAGGGTCCAATATTATGTGCCAAATAATTACAAAAAGCTGTGATATTCCATTATTCACTTGGTCACGAATTGCAAGATCACTTTTAGAAAAAAAAGGTTAAGAAGTTAAAATCTTCTTAAATGGCCATGCCCTGTCCGACTTCAATTTCTCTCGATCGATATAGAACGGAAATATTTGAAATTTTCAGCAACTTTTAAAATATTTTTTTTCGGGAGTTCCCGGGAAAATTTTCCCGATTAGAAACCCCATAACAAAGCAGCAAAATCATACTAATTATTTTCCACAAATAATGAGAATATTTTTTAAAATGTTATTTAATTTTCAATGTCCACTTATATTTGGACCTTACCGCACAATATTATGACTTCATTTCAACACATTTTAACAAAATCACACCTCCGACTTCCCATTTTGTTTTTTTTTTTTCTTTAACAGCAATCAACAAATCATTTAGAGAGTTTATTCAAACACAAAAACCAAAATCTGGTCAACAACATTAAAATTTACAAAAGTCAAAAATTTTACGAGTTCTTTGCTAGTTATCATTGTTGTTGTTGTTGTTGTGTGTGTTTCTAATCCCAACCACAAAACTTTGGTCAGCACAAACGACACCCAACATTAACGGCAACACAATTTCCAATTCCTCTACATTCGAAAACAATACTTTGCAGTAGCAACAAAAAGTTTTAGCAGCCTGTTGCAATAAAAAATTTCCATAGAGGTTTCCCGTACTTAAACAAACAACTACTAAATACAAAAATTATAATAAAGCTGCTCTTGTTGCGGAAAGAGCTGACTATGATGACGATGCTGTTTAAATTAAGGATGAATGGTTTAACTGACCTGACCGTCTGTCGTTCTGCACACACTTTTATTCAGAAAATGCTAATTCGAAAGTTGAGAGAAAAAAACACACAAATTTCCGGTAGTTTATTATGGCAAACAATAAAAACAACAACTTAATAAAAGTCTCATTTTCAAAACCGAAAAACACATTTTATAATAAATAATAATAAAATTGTTTTGTTGTGTGTGATATCTGAATCCAATTACAAAAGTTTGTTATAAGTATGTTTATAAATATTTAACCACAAAATAGTTATTTGCCATACAAGCGAACAATTTAAATCCTGTGATAACAAAAAGTGTGTACTTTTTTATCGGTACGGGTTTCGAGGAGTTAGGACAAGGAGTGCATCTATTTGTGTTTAGTGCTTCCTAAACAAAAGTTATTTATATGAATAGCAATTGCAACGATATATAGAAATATGAATGAGTAAGTGTTTTGAAACAAAAAATGGGAAGTCATATGAAAAGAGTTTATTATTTATTTGTACAGTCTAATGGCTGCTGCGGCATTAGAAACAGTGTTTAACAAAAAATAAAGGTAACGCACTGTGAACTTCTTTTCTGTTTAAGTGATCAAAAATAGAAACACATAAACATTTTACTCGTAATGTACAAGATTCTGTGAGGCGATGCGAATATGATTTCAAGGTGAAACCTTCATACAAACTTGGAATTCTCTATCGCTTTCGCAAAGTTTTTTGCAAACGAAGCAATACTGACAATAAAAACTAAAGATGGCGCAGATTGACAGTAATGAAATGTCAAAATATATAACAAATTAAAAAAAAATAGATGCAAAAAACAAATGCGCAAACGCATTAAAAGGTACCAATCACTAGGTTTGCTACCATTTTCTTTCGCGCTCGCAATAGAGAGTAGCCCCCCCTGAACTTTGCATTTCGTTTCGTTCGTTCCGCTTTAACATTTGTATGTGTGAAGTAAACAGTTACAAAATACACTTGAATAAGAAACGGAGCGCATGTAAGCTTGAGCGTAGCCATCCAAAATCTCGACTATGAGGAAGACAACTTTTTTATCGAAAATCATCATAAGCGACAAGGTTCATTTCCATCTCTGTGGTTTCGAAGAGCCATTACACCCGCTCAAAGTTATTGTATGAAGTGGAGTTTATGATAGAAGCGTCAATAAGCCATATTTTTTTTCGAAAACGGGTCAAACGACTACTGTAAACTCTGGGCGCTAAAGAGCCATACTCAACGACTTTCTTCTACCTTAACTGGACGAAGTGGGACTGGAGAACATGTTCCAACAGGATGAAGCGAAGGCGCATACTGCGCGACCAGAAACCGAAATTCTGAGAGCTGCATTATCGGGTCGCAAACTCTCTCGTTTTGGGTGATTTGCACTGGGCGACAAGATCGCTCGAATTAACCGTTCTAGACTTCTTTTTGGGATTTCTTAAAGTCACAAGTCTATGTCAGCAACCCTCAGACTCTTAGAAGGAATTTTTGTCAGGAATACGGACACCTATCGCCGGAAGTTCTGCCAAAAAAAAAAGTCATTTTATATAATTTGGTGGCTATAATTTTTTATACTTACTAAAAAAAAAAAATTATCATCAAAAAAACAAAATCCAAAAGCAAAACTAAAGTGTTTCATTTATTAAAAAATCACAGTCAAAGAACTTTGGGTGAAAACTCTTGCGCCACCTGTTTAACATACCAATTTTAAAACATTTGGACAATATGAATATATTCCAAATATTTGCCATAGGCCTTTTCCAATCCGATTGGCAACATATAAAATCTGCAATTTCGGATAGCCTGTTCTGAAGTTGGCGTATTACAATGAGAGCATTTTGCATCGATCTAAAGAAATGCTAATCAAATGGCGGCTGGTCTAAATTTAAGGGGCGGGGGAGGGAAAACTTCTTAAATACCAATATAAATATGTATATTATTATAGTCCGGGAGTTTTTTGGCCAATACAAGCTGCAAGCGATTTAATTGTGTTCGGGTCAGGGGCCTTATGATCGTCTGGTCCGATTTCAGCAGTTCATAATAGATAGACCAAATATAGAGCATAACCTTGGCTTCATGGACATTCGGCTGGGTGGACAGCCTTCACTTGCGATTTATTGGTCTTCGTGTTGTCTTTAATAATCCAATTTTGTTTGTTTGTGCAAATAATGACTTCTTTTTATGGCGTTTAATCATTATTCCAGCCATGTAAATTCGTCTTTTATTCATGATCTTGGCTGACTTGGAAGATGTTTGTCTTCCGTTCCGAAATCAGCCTTTTTGAACCGCACAAACCATCTCTAGTAGCAGGTTGAAATCAATAAGTTATGTGAAAAATAAGCTTCGGTGAGCAAACATCAATGTGCTTCAGCAAGGGTTCAACATTAAATTTTTAAATTGGTTAACGACCAAATATTCAATAGGTAGATCATGACAAATAGACTACGTATAGGGATAAAAAAAATTAAAACGTGCTCCTCTGCTCAAGAGAAGATACATTTTTAAAAAATCGTGCCAGATGTATTCTCCTAATTTACGAAATTTCCCAGTGTCGGTCTCAAAGAAGATCGTTAAGACATCAAGGAACTGATTGAGATAAATGAATTAAGATATTTGCCGGACTTTCTTGCTAACGGTTTAAAATCAAGTATTTAAAAACGTCTCAAATTTGTTGGTGTGATTGACAAATCAATAAGTATTCGAGATTTTTGAGACTACAAGCCGATAAAAGATCAATTGGTGATTAAAATAGTAGACTCAAACCGGAGCCAGAAAGTTATGTCAATGCCCATAGCAGCACAAATGAGGGACGGATCAATCGACAAACAAAAAAGAAGACTCATAAAATGCCACCTATTCCAGGTATTAGGCAAGAAATCAGATAATAAAGAACTTTAAAATATGCATTTTATTTGGAGCAAAAGCTTTTTGGAGGAACGGGGGTACAAAAGGCGTCGAGTCACAACCAAATGTTCTACGACTTGTTTGCATTAAGATGAAGAGCGAGTGATGGAAAATTCAGTACTTTGGTACTATTTTCAGTACTTATTCCTTACAAAAACACCACGGTACGTCCCCCCCCCACGTCCGTTTTTGTACTCTTTTCTTGTTTAGAAATTTAGCGTTGATATTTTTATTTTTTTACATTGACAACCAGGCTGTGGAGTCGTCAACCAAAACTCCGACTCCAACCGTTGAAGCTCCAACTCCGACTCCTAATCTAGCCTTAATGCTAAACGTATATGAAACTGGTCCTTATTTGACTTTTAACTCTTTTTTTAATGCAGTACCTCTTAAATGGTTAAATATAGCAAGAAAAGGATGCAGTAAAAACTTCAAATCAATATTGTATCGCCAATTCCGAAGTATTTTTATTTTGGAAATTATGTATCAGAATATTTTTTAAATTTGTTATGCCGAAAAATTTGGGAGTCGGAGTCGCGAATTTGTTTGACTACGACTCCGGTAGAAAAACCTCAACTCCGACTCCACAGCTCTCTTGACAATTGCCTACACAAAATTTATTTTTATCAAAAGTATATAGTATGCTTGTTGGTATAGTTTAAAATCAGATATCCTCATCAGAATTTCGCTGTTGAAATTTAGCTAGCTCGGTTCATAAATGACTGAGATACGAGCAAAAAAAAAAAAAAAATTATGTATTTAAGTTTTTATTTTTAAAGTTTATTTTCAAAAAAAAAAAAAAATTTGAAAAAGGTACCAAAATGTTGAAAAAAGTACTCTTCTGCTTAATGGTCAGTACCATCTAATTTTTTTAAATTTTCCATCACTGTGAAGAACGTGAAAGTATACATTCGAATTCATCTGTGTCTACTCGCGGAACTCTCTAAGCTTAGTCTCCACAACAGCTAAGTCTCCGCAACAACGCATTCTAATGTTTGATTTGGGGAAGTTTCCTTATAAAATTCTACTCTTTCAAGAACGACTGCCTAGGCATGAAACAAAGGCTAGAACTATCAAATCAATTTATCATAGTTGGCCCTTTCTGTACATTTTATAAATTATTATTTTATATTTAGGGGGACATATGTTGCTTTAAAAATCCTAAAAAAAGTCTCGATTTCAATTCAAATTCTCTAGTTCATAAAGTTTTAATAACCCAAATCTTTACTGTGTCCTATTACATAAATGTACTATCAAACTAAAAGTAAAACTTTTTAATTTGGTTATTCAGTTGTGTTGTCTGCATGTCTGTCTGAATATCTGTCTGTCCCTCTGTACATGTGTTAATACAAGGTACGAGGGAATATAAATATTGAACAAATGTGTGACTGACAAAATGTATGAACTTATATGAAAACATTCATCATACCAGGAACAACGAGTAGGAATAAAAGTATTTAAGTATATTTTTCTGAGCGTATTACAAACGTACAGACACACAGAGACGTACATATGATTGTCGTTTGTACACTTGAGTGTATGTTCGACCGTTTGTTCAAATTATTTTAATGGCCAACAATTAAATTAATTTGCATAAATATTTTACTGATATTTTGTGGGACTTTTTGTTTAACACAGATGATTGCCTCTGTATATGTGTTAAAAGTTTTTTAGAATGTGTATAGTAAAACGTGTGGTTTTTTGCATATAGATATGTGTGTGTTTGTGTGTGTATGTGGCCGAGTCTTGCCAGCAATTTGCCATATGTATGTCACTGTGTTTTTGCATGGAAATGTTTCAATTATAGCTGAGATTAAATTGTAAATTATACATTTTAATAATATGAGAAATTAATTATATTATTTAATAAATAACCCAACGTAATGGCAAAATTAACATACAATATTCAATTAGTTGGCGAAAGTGTTTTACAAGCGCAAGAACAACAACAACAACTTATTTGAAAAAGGTGGAAATAAAATGATACTGATATCAATATCAGTATGTATTAACTTTAGTTTTAGTATCGTTTTTAATAAATGTTTTGTAGTTTAAAGCTACAGCTTTTCAAAAGTGCAATTGCATTTTAATTATGCCGAAAGTTTGTTAATGTTTTGGCCAATTGGTTTATTAATAAAATGTTCTATTGTCCCTTCCTATTGGATTAATATCGAAATGGTCTTAAGTCAAATTTTCAAATTACAGGTAGTTTTTCGTAATCCTGGCTTTTTTTTTTGTAAAGATTACTGGTTTCTGCACTGAACTAAAAATTCAATGAAAATGTACGTTAAGCAAATGAATTACGTTTATTAAAATATTTTCGATGGCTCAACGAATTATTCGTTAATATAATAAAAATTAAGGTATTATTTTAATTAATTAAATTAGTTTAATTAAATCAATTAACACATTGTTTGAAACGGTAAAGTTTTTTGATAATTTTTTACCATTTATTGAAAAATATATTTACAATTTAAAATTTTGGTGATTGGAGACAATTTTTTATTTTTTCTGTGAAGTTCACATTAATTTTTTTTCTGTGCACATGAAAGACAGTCGTTCACAGACAGAAGTGACCCACTTCGAATATTAATCTTATGAATCTTTCACTTTGTCACCTGGTTATTCTGTTCGAAAGTTTTTATTTTTAGGTCAGTTAACTAAGATTTTGCGACCGTAATTTATTCTAACTTTGCCTAAAGTCATCGAAGGTCTGGGGTCTAATCAGCGCATACGATATCGAGCAAAATTGATCGAAATTTTTATAATCATGACACTCGATATTGAATGAAATGTATCGTAATTTTGGATGATTGCATTCGATATCGAGTAACCAAAGACATAACATCTCTAGAGTTTTCATTCGATACGTCAGTGTCTATCGTATGCAGAAAAAAACGATAGTGCACTCGATACGATAGTCTACTCCATATCGAGTGCGGTGATTAGACCCCTGAATTGTATAGTCTAACTAAAATATTCCTTCTTCGTTGATTGCGTAAATGCCTCAGTTTTCAAGTACTCAGCAGTTTGTCCCCATCTTGACGGCTCTTACTCCTATAAGAAACGTAAATGCCTAAAGCTACGGTCACACTTATTAAATATTTGACCAAATAAGCATAACCACTACTTTTGTTAAGAGTTAATGAGATTTAACATGGTCTTAATGTCAAAAACTAGAACTAATTATGATGCCAGACTTAGCAAAATAACTGTTTTTTTGTAAGATGTAGTGTTATAATCAAAATAACTATTGCAAATTAAGGAAATTATATGTCAGTTCGCCTGTTGGTTAAATCTTTTCCGTCAAATATTTGCTAAGTGTGACCGTGGCTTAAGTTTTTTAACGGAAGTTCGTCCGAACCCTGCCGATTCTTATTAAAATCTAATTTTAAGAGCAAAATTTAAACTTGCCGAAATCGTTCTTTGTTCCCGCCATGTACAGCCTTGAATTTATTCGAAATTTAAACTGTACTTCAATTCGATTACCGCGAATGTAGTGCATTGAGATAGTTCTTGCTGGAGACAACCACGCACTGAATCTCTACGACTCCATGAGAGTTAAGATCAACAAGTATAATTTGCTACTCTTTAACACTGAAATTGTTTTGCGTATGTAAGAGCTTTAAAAAGACTTTCTTTTAATGACCATTTATTATGCTAAAAATATTAGAAAATATTAATGGGTGATTTTTTAGCTATTATCTTTTTGGCAACACTAGTTTAAACAGCTGACGCACGTTTCGTGTTTTGTTTCACTGTCAAACATCTTCAGTTTGGTCTATAATTTAACCATGAATCGTCTTACAAACGAACAACGCTTGCAAATTATTGAATTTTATTATCAAAAATTATCAAAAAATTTATCGAAAAATTGTGTTTAGCGACGAATAAGCAGAATTTTCGATTTTGGAGTGAAGTTCAGCCAGAAGCATTGCAAGAGCTACCAATGCATCCAGAAAAAATCACAGTTTGGTGCGGCTTATGGGCTGGTGGCATCATTCGACCGTACTTCTTCAAAGATGATGCGAATCGTAACGTAACTGTGAATGGTGAGCGCTACCGTGAGATGATATCCAACTTTTTTTTGCCCAAAATGCAAGAGCTTAACTTGCATGACATGTGGTTTAAACAAGACGGTGCCACATGCCACACAGCACGCTTAAAATTGGACTTATTGAGAGGCGAGTTCGGTGAACATTTTATTTCACGTTCAGGACCGGTCAATTGGCCGCCTAGATCGTGCGATTTAACGCCTTTAGACTATTTTTTGTGGGGCTATGTTAAAGCTTATGTCTATACACACATGCCCGCTTCAATTGACGCATTGGAAGACTACATTGAAGCATATATTCATGAAATACCGGCCGAAATGTTGGAAAGAGTATGCCAAAATTGGACTAAGCGAATGGACCATTTGAGGCGCAGTCACGGTCAACATTTGCATGAAATAATCTTCCAACATTAAATTATATGGACCGTACTATCGATTCAAATAAAGATTTCATGCATTTTTCTGAATTTTATGTGTTTTTTTTTTAACTTTCCTATAGCTCTTAAAAAATCACCCCTTAAAAAAAACTATAAATAGAACTCTTTAAAAAACTATTAAAATTCCAAAAGACGACCCCAAATCATTCTAAATACTGCGCATGACAGTTTGAAAGACAAAAAGATTCCATGACAAGCAGCTCTAAGACAAAAACAAAGTAATTTAAAAGCTCTTTAGCGATTGGTTTTGCTAACTGGCGTTTTATTTTTATTTTTTTTTTTCAACATGACATTGTTCAAAGTGTTTTATTCCATATTTACGAGATTTAAATGTTATGCGAACTGGACTAACTAAGTGAGCATACAAGCAAGTGACTGACTGAGTTCAGCCATTAAAAATATATTTGGAATTAAAAAAAAAAAAATAGTTTAAAGAAAACATGCAACTTAAGCTCAATTCTGTTGTTCGGTTTCTTTTAGTTTAATTTTTATATTTTCTTTGACGTTGTAGGGTTTTCTTTTGAATAAAAGTTTGCGTGTTGGTTCTATTCTAAGCTGCTGCTGCATCAGGTACCCTGCTCCCGGAACGTCCTCCTATAATGTGGCTGGTTGGCCAGCAAACACCTACTCATGTGTGACTGACTACATTTAGTCAGTCGCCCTCTTGCTCTAACTCAGTTTCTCATACTTAAGTGAATGACAGACCGGCAAATAGGTGAGTATCTAAGTGTTGGTTGGTGTGAGTGTTGTCAGCAGTTAAAAATATACATATAAAAGCCAACATGCATGGCGTTACATGTGATACCTTTAAGACAGATACTTGGATACAAAACAAAAACTACAATGCCATTAAAAAAAAAATAGCACACATTTCGCTTTAAAAAAAAGGGGGTTGTCCAGGCCAGCCAACCGACCCGACCGTCCATCCATTTTTGTTGATTCTTTTGTAATGACTTCCATTCACACCGCTTAAAAGAAGGAAAAAGAGATCAATCGTAGAGTAATAAATTGAAATGTTTTTGTAGCTGGAAAGGCGGTGGTTATTTTTTTTTTAATTCTTACAGTTTTTTTTTTTAGCCACTAAAGGAAACTGGTCTCTTCTATTTTAAATGTTCCGTTCATTGTTCATTTACTTTAAAAATTTAATAGAAGTATTATGACTACTAAATCGTTTTAGTTTTAGCGAGTTAAATAGAAAGACTCAGTAAACGAAACTATAATTTTGCACGTGCAATTTCTTAAGGTTTGTAAATATGTTTGCATGTTTGAATGTATCTGACTGAGTCCCAACGTGTGTGAATAAGTTGCAAGTGTTTGGCTAGTAGAGTATAATTACAACACCAACACATTGTTACTGTACCCAGGTATTGTTTACCATTTAATATTTTTACCTGTATCATTTTTTTTTTTTTTTTTTTTTTTTAATATTTTTTGAAAAACTGAGGGTGTTATTTGCAATAATTAAATACAATTTTTCAGTCTTACACAATCCCGTCATGTGTTTTTCTTGGCATTTTTATTTTCTTTGTTAATGTTCTGTGTTTGTTTGTTAGATGTTGTTGCTGGCAGAAACACTTGTTGAATACTTCAATTATAGACATATAACAGAACACAGTAACACCACACACTGTAGTAGAACGACAGCACTACACCACGATGCACGTGTAGGAGTTTGAATGTTTAAACACCCAACATCAGACCTTTAACGTATGAATTCATTGAGCAATTCCTTTAACCTTGAGGGCAAAAAATTGTTTGATAGTGATTATAAAGATAATTAAAAAAATACCTGAGTATTTCTTTGTTAACTTGAATATTTTTAAATATTTATTAAAAAATGGAAAAGTATGATATTCTGCAGATTCTAATTGGATGGCCTGATTTTATTTAAATTTATGTGCCCTAAAGATTTTTTTGGGATTTTTACTTTCCAGAGAAGCGAAAACCCCATTTTCCCGAATATTCAAATGTTTAAAATTTTTACAAAATCGGTCAGCCTATCTAACCCCCAGCCACACCATATTTCCTCAAGCTATAAAACAGCACCAAATACGTATAAAAATTGATACAGATGGCTAAAATAATATTACAAATTCAATTCCGGACTGTTTTTAAAATCACTGCAAAAATTCGTCAGGGGTAGCCCTAATAGACTCGGCGCCCTGGGGGAGTTTTCTGTTCGACACCTATTTGTCAAACACAAAAAATCTCACACATTGATTAAAAATGCGTGGCATTTTTTTTGCAATGGAATTTAATCAGATCACATAATTTGAAAAAACTGAACGTCTATTTTATGTCTATTGGAAATTATAGTGGTGCTTCACATGCTGCAGGTTTTAGTCTTCAAATGTTGAGTAAAGTGGGAGAGAGAGGAAAGGAAATTCTATTTTCCCTTCTCTTTCGAGTTTTACCCGGGATTTTTCGACCCGGGATATTGAATAGTTTTTAATTCCAGCTTTTCCGGGAATGAATTGCGGGATTCCCGGCAAATTTTAAACAAAAGCTTCTCTTAAACTTAAGTACTTCCATGAGAAACTTGTGGGTTTATTTGTTTTATCCAACCAAATTTCACTAAAATAACAAATATTGTTACGGTTAAGGGCTTATTAAGTTGTTTTTCGAGAATGCGCCGTATAATTCTATGTTCACACTTTGTTTTTCAACACGTTTGAGCAAAATGTTGATTAAGGTTATCATTTTTTGAGATGATTAAGATGACAGTTGATTAATAATAAAAACACAACAAACTAATTTATATTTATTTAAAGTATTAAAAATGGATATAAGTACTTTAATAAAGCTGTGAAGTTTATTTTAAACATATTCATGATGAAAGTGAGAAAGTTAATAGAAAGTTAAAAGGCGAAATAAAAACATTAAGCATAAATCGTGGTCGGTTGTACACGCGAGAGGTATGCTGAGTGTGGCCGATTCTACATTATACTCAGTTAGAGGTATGTTCAGAGGATTCTGTGCAGTGTTTGAAAATAAACATTAAATGTCGCTCGTTAGTGTTCTGTTCGTTAGATTTAAGGAAAACAAAACGCTAATAGTGTTTGTGCAGAAAATCATTAAAAAAATAACGTTTCCCTGTTTGTCATCTTTCGAACACAAAAATAATACTGTTCTTATCCAACTCAACAAGAAGATGAGAACATTTAATTCCGTTCGGTTTTTTTTTAAACCATAAACTTCATTGTGTTCGGTTCAGCTCATTAACCTTTGTTCGTTTCTGTTGTGCGTAGCGCCCTTTTGGCTGGTAAAAAAACCCAAACATTTTTTACACAAACCCGTTGTATTGGGTAATACGAAAAAAATAAAACAAAAAGCCAATAAAATAATTTTACACAAACAAAACATATACACAACACACACACAAGCCGTTCGTGCTGCGGTCGTTGCTAAAATTGTTTGTTTGTTTGTTCATTTGTTAATCAATGTAAAAAAGAAACATTATAGAACATTAAAATATATAGAGGCCCTACGCTCCTTATAGGATCGATGGGAACATATATATATATATATATATTTTTTTTTTTTTGGATAATCATCTCATTTTCGATGTGATAGAGTATAATCACTTTCAAGATGCTTAAATGCGGTTAAAATTATTTAGAGCATAAGGCAAATTATAGACCGATCTCCACGAAATTATATTTCTAGTCTTAATAAACTGTAATGGGCTTAACTGAGCAGCAATAATTTTTTTTACGGTATAATTCATTCTAAAGTATTTTCCGCAAGTGGGTTTTATAAAGAGCCTTTCATAAACTACGACCTGATCTTTAGTGAATTTTAGTGATGTGATTTCAAGTTAATAGCTGTACTTAAGTGATTTCCAAAAGTGATCTTAATATGTATCCTAAGGTAAATAATGGACCGCTCATTACGAAATATGATGGTGTGATTGTTAGACATATATTGGGTGATTTTTTAAGAGCTATAGGAAAGTTTTTTTAAAAAAAAACACATCAAATTCAGATAAATGCATGAAATCTTTATTTGAATCGGTAGTACGGTCTATAGATTTTAATGTTTGAAGATTATTTCATGCAAATGTTGACCGTGACTGCGCCTCAAATGGTCCATCCGCTTAGTCCAATTTTGCCATACTCTTTCCTACATTTCGGCCGTTATCTCATGAATAAATGCTTCAATGTTGTCTTCCAATGCGTCAATTGAAGCGGGCATGTGTGTATAGACATGAGCTTTAACATAGCCCCACAAAAAATAGTCTAAAGGCGTTAAATCGCACGATCTAGGCGGCCAATTGACCGGTCCTGAACGTGAAATAAAATGTTCACCGAACTCGCCTCTCAATAAGTCCATTTTTAAGCGTGCTGTGTGGCATGTGGCACCGTCTTGTTGAAACCACATGTCATGCAAGTCAAGCTCTTGCATTTTGGGCAAAAAAAAGTTGGATATCATCTCACGGTAGCGCTCACCCTTCACAGTTACGTTACGATTCGCATCATTTTGAAGAAGTACGGTCCAATGATGCCACCAGCCCATAAGCCGCACCAAACTGTGACTTTTTCTGGATGCATTGGTAGCTCTTGCAATGCTTCTGGCTGATCTTCACTCCAAAATCGAAAATTCTGCTTATTAACGTACTGAACACAATTTTTCGATAAATTTTTTGATTATTTTTGATAATTCAATAATTTGCAAGCGTTGTTCGTTTGTAAGACGATGCATGGTTAAATTATAGACCAAACTGAAGATGTTTGACAGTGAAACAAAACACGAAACGTGCGTCAGCTGTTTAAACCAGTTTTGCTAAAAAGATAATAGCTAAAAAATCACCCGATAAAACGAATTTGTTGAAATTTAAAGACAGATAATCGGTGCATTCTACCATCAATTTATGTTAGTTTTTGTCAGTTTTTAAGGAACGTTGTTCCAAATTTGGGTGCATAAAACTTTTCTATCCCGGGATCATGAGAAAAGGATTTTTAATATCCGTTTTCCCGTGAATCAAAAATGTGTGGGAAAACAAAAACTAAAGACTCAAGACTTGACGACAAAAACCTGAAGCGTGAGGAGAAGCAGCACATACTTTAAGAAGTGTTTTTAAAATTGGATTGTAACTGATTATAAACCATGTATCTATTGCAAAGATAACGCGAGGATAATAAATCTTTAGATTAGGAGTAGAAGGATGTGTTGTATTATGAGCAAAATCGTAATCAAAGAACACTCAAAAGAAAAATCAATCCATCCGTTTTCAAATCAATCCGAAGCGGTGTTATAAGAACGGTGAGTACGGATTTTCTTGAATCAAGAACAGAAAAATTGATTCAAGTACGGATTTTCAATCGCGAAATACTTAACTTATCCATGTTCAATCCCAAATTCGTACTTCAAATAATCCGAAAATGAGATTGATTTAAGTAAAACTAAGATTAAATCAATTTTAAAATACGCTTGATTTAAGAATTATAGAGTTGATTTAATCCCGAATTCGTACTTGAAATAAACCAATAGTGAAATTAGAAGGAGAAGTTTAATATGATTGATTTAGTTACCGATTTTACACCTTACAGAATTTAAATTATAAAACACCAGCATCATCCCCGATATGGTTTTTACTTTAAAAACTTAATGAAGATATATAACTCAATTTTCTCATGTTCTGTTATTTTTGTTGTTTCTACACACAACAAGCAAATCCTTCTATTTTTGGTGTTGTTGTAGTGCCTACAATAAACTTTGATAAGTTAAATGAGATTAAAACGCCCACTTTGTAATTCTATTCTCAGAGTGGCACTACCAACGAAAAGTTTAATCTTTTTTTACTTGGTTTAAGAATTTTGTACTTATTTTAAGAAATTGCGGGATTGATTTTCGAAAGTAATCCCATTAAGGATTGTTTAAAGTACGTTTTACTGTTACTGGAACTTTTGAGTACGACTCGTACTTAAAGTTAGTATTAAAAACTTAATTTTTCCTGATTGTTTTTCTTTCTGTATATCAAATGAGAGTTCGTCAAGAAGTTGTTCTCTTAAAGAAAGTAATTAACGATAAACTTCCAGATTATCCCACCACAAAACAAATTAAATAGATTTTCTACCACAACAATTCTTGTACTCATGTTGAGTCAATCGGTTTTGAATAGCTTGGTTGGAATACGCTCCACTTTAGTTGAAGTTATTTAAAATTGGATTGAAAGGCTTCTGTCCTCAAAAGAAGATCAGTTCTTTGAAATCAAATATCATCTGTTGCCAGAAATACATGTAACTGCCGTTTGCACCTTATCTCATGGTGGTCTTACTCAATGGATGGCAAATTATGCCTTAACCATCTGCCCCTATGTGTGAGAGTAACCAACACACACGTATAATTCGGAAGAATTATACACTCGAATCTTGTGTAGAAGTTATCTTAACTCCGCTGCTTTTTTGGCATTCTAGCGGAATGTGTTGGGTAGAAACAGCATCTAAGGAGGGAGATCCGCCAGAAGGCTTTTTAAGATTTCCCTTCCCACGACATTAAGTATAATCCATAACCACCATGGCAAAATAAAATATATTACTTTTTGTAATATTGGTAGTTTTTTTAATTTGAATACATTTTTCCATTTAAGTTCTGATTCTTAATCACTATAGAATCTAAAGAGTCCATGCTGACAACGGAAATCTTTTCTTAATAATAAATTGCAAATTTGGTTGAAAAGACTGTGCATTTTTCGGATCAATAATATCTAAAATGTCACGAATTTCATTACTGAAATCAAATCTTGATTTTATTTGGGTAACTAAAGGGTGGTAAAATTTTAAGGGCCGATGTTGGTTTTCAATAAAACACAAATTATTGTCATTTCTTTTTATTATGGTAACATTGGTATGGTTCAATTATGTATGGAACTAAATATCGGCCAAATGGCCGCCGGGACCTCGGCGGTACACCTCCATGCAATGGTCCAAATTTTTGATGACGCTGAGGCATAATTGAGGTTCTATGCCGCAAATGTTCCAAATTATCTTATCCTTAAGCTCTTGAATTGTTGCTGGCTTATCGACGTACACCTTTTCTTTCAAATAACCCCAAAGAAAGAATTCCAACGTTGTCAAATCACATGATCTTGGCGGCCAATTGGCAACGCTACCACGTGAGATAACACGGCCACTGAATTTGTCGCGTAAAAGAGCCATTGTTTCGTTAACTGTGTGACAAGTGTCCTGTTGAAACCACATATCGTCCATATCCATATCTTCCAATTCGGGACATAAACATTTCGCTATCATCTCACGATAGCGAACACCATTCCCAGTAACTGCCTGAGCTGCCTTATTTTGAAAAAAATACGGCCCGATGATGCCGCCAGCCCATAAGCCGCACCAAACAGTCACTCTTTGTAGGTGCATTGGTTTTTCGACAATCACTCTTGGATTATCATTCGCCCAAATGCGGCAATTCTGCTTTTTGACGAATCCACTGAGGTGAAATTCTGCCTCGTATCTGAAGATAAAGTGTACGAAATGCATTTTAATTTGAACGCCCATTTTCATAATGAGACTGAATAACTTTAACGCGTTGCTCGATTGTGTATTTTTCCATGGTTCAAATTAAGTTAGTCTTAAATTGAGAAATGTCAAATGAAATGCAGAAAAAAATGACGTTTAGGTTTGGTTCACATTCAACATTGGCCCTTAAACCACCAGTTTAACCAGTTAAAGTACTAAAGTACTTTTAAGTATATACATATGTCCTTTCGATATTAAAATAGAATGACAAAGACCCATATCGTCAGCTCAAAATTGGTTTGGCGCACATCATGGTGAAATTGCCATTGATATGGCGAAATGTGTACCAATAAATTTGTGTATATTCCACTTGCTTTCAAAAAAAGTTAAAAAAGCACAGAAAGAAAAAACTCGTTCTAAATTTAAGCTTCTTTTACTTACTTGAATACGAGTCGTACTCAAAAATATAAGTGTGAACAACACTTGAAAGTACTTCAAAACCCGAAATGGAATAACTTTCAAAAGCCAGTATTCGTGCATACGCGTGTATTCATAAAAGAAACAACAACAACAACATTAGAATCAGAAAAATATGGATTATTTTCATGTTTAACCCTCCGATGAGTGAGAAGGTCCCTAGGGACATTTTTGCCTTTTCAAACTGAAATTACTCCTACTTCGGCCACTACAAAACCCCCCACCCCCCAAAGTTACTCTGTATTCCAAGACTATTTTGTATCAAGCCGATTTGATCATTACTTTAGGAGTTATTGAGGTTTTAGTGAGAATAGTACGCGGACGTGTGAATAGGTCCGTATGGACCTTTTACTGAATTCCACTAATAAATACATGTTTTTGGGCATCATTATAATTTTTTATTGTTTCAACACATAATTTACTTGTTCTGAACTCAAAGACCTAAACTCAAAGACATTAGGGATGATGATAAAAACAAAAATTTCTAAGAACAAAAATACTAAGAACAAAAAATACTAAGAACAAAAAATTCTAAGAACTGGTTTATTGCTAGTAGTAAAAAATTATAAAAAAAAAATTAAAAAAATTGAAAAAATTATTTTTGTATGTAGAATTTAGTTATTAACAATAAAAACAAAACAAAAAAATCAAAAAAAAATTTTTTATATGAAAAAAAACATGATTTACAAAAAAGGTCCGTGAAGTTCAGAACTGTCACTCATCGGAGGGTTAAAAACTAAAATAAGGAGCAATAATTCCCATATTCTATTTTTTTTAATATTAAGCTAAATACATAAAATTTTCAAAGGCCGGAATACAACAAAAGTGAAATAAAGATGGGGTAGGTGTTTAGGTTAGAATCAATTTAATCTCACTCTCGAATTATTTTAAGTATGAAGCGAGATTAAACAATCTTAGAAATTCTAAAATCAGAATTAAGATTAAATCAGCTTTATAGCGCTTGAATCAAGCGCATTTTTATATTGATTCAATCTTAGTTTTACTTAAATCAATCTAATTTTCGGATTATTTCAAGTACAAATTCGGGATTAAATATGGGTAAGTTGAGTACTTTGCATTTAGATATCTGTACTTAATTTACGGAAATTCGAACTTACCGTGACACCGCTTCGGCTTAATTCAAGTACGGATGGATTGATTTGTTTTTTCAGTGTACATTTAAAACGAAAGATATACACAAAACACCTGATCTACATCTAAAAGAAGTTATCCACGCATTTTCAAAACTTGTTTTTGTTTCACATGTAAGTTCAACAAGCGAATTTTTCTCTCGTGTTCTAAAACAGGCAGTAAGATTATTCATTAAAAAATTTCATCTCTGCTAAGTAATTTTTATCATATCTGGCTTGACTGTTATGCACAGTGCAGCGGTTTAAACAATTGACTAAGTAAAAAAAAAAAACATGTTTAACGCGCATTATTTCTCCAAATAATTCAGTCAATAGACCATTGAAGCTGTGAAATTTAAAGCCTTTGGACTATTGTATTTTATTATAAGTAACATGGAGTCGTTGGTTGCCAAGATACGACCACAAATGATGCGGATAGTCAAACATTGGATTTCCAATGTATATAAGAGTCATCTGTGGGTTCCACTTAAAAGTAATACCATTTTATTTAGAATTGAAATTGTATCTGATTCAGGCCGGCCTATAAAAAAAATATCCTTGAACTTCCATTTACAAAATATCATTACAAGCAACAATTACACCACATAAATGTTGTACAATAACAAAAAAAAAAAAAAACTCAAGTCTAAAATGACTTAAACTTGTTCTCTTAATTTAAAAAAAAAACACACACACACACACAAAAATCCAAAAATAAAATACAATTTACACCACTTAAAACATACACATTACATGCAACATAATTTTTCGTTTAAAGTTAAACATGCAACACATAGAAACATACAACAAATTTTAAGTAAAACATTAAATGCTGCTAAAAGGAGAACGGCCGAGCCAAAGTTTCACTAAAAGTTGTTGTATGTGTGTAGTTGCATTATGGAGACATGTTTCTACTCGTTTAATATTTAATTTTATTTGCAGCAAAACAAAAATGACTTCTAAAACTAAGTCATCCTTTTTGGCAACCACAAAAGTTAATGCAGGGTTTTGTGTAAAACCAAAAACATGCATACAAATAGTTGTTGCAACAATTATAGTGTTGCACATAAAGCAATACCAACGAGTTAGCAGCAAGTTAAACTTAAGCTGCAACACTAACTCACATTGAGAAATATTTTTGTGGCAATAGTGGCTTGCCAATAATACACTAAAGACATGCCATCATCGTCATCATCATCGCCAGCACCAACACCAAAAACAAAAACTTTTATTGCATTCCATGGCATGTCATCCCCATGTTTCCTCTTACTCATTCCAAAGTTGAGAGCTCTACGCTTGTTAATGGCAGACAAAGTCTCTCAAAGTAAGTTTTTGGTAAAAAAAAATTTAGTTTTATTTTGTTCAAAAGGGTATTTAGTTGAATAAATATGGTGCCTTATAATGTGTTGCTGCTATTTTTGTGGCACCTTGATGTTAACTCACTGTGTTCTGCCAAAAATAAATATGGAAGAAGAACTACACATATGAGAGCAGCTTTAAACGAAAAAAAAAACATGTCTTTGATGGCGTTAGCAAAAAATCTGGCAGAAAGTCTGTTGTTCTCTTGATGTGTTGGTGCTGTAGAATTTTTAGTGCCACGTTTGTTGCAAGTGTTACTATGTTTTTTTTTTTATATGACAACTTTAGACTCTAATATCTTAAAGCTTGTTCTCAAGTTAAAAATAAACCTTTGATCCCACACAAAATACGCACATGGAACTGTTTGCAACAAAGTATTGGGATTTAGAGCTACACAAGCCCCTGAAGACTAAAATACTTTGACTGGTTGGCTAGTTGTTAGCGATCCTGTCTATCAGGATCTATTGGATGGAGCCTTTTGAAGATGCCACCAAAGAAGTTTCAGGGGACCCATACGCAGAAAAAAATAAAAATTGATTTCAATTGAAAAATTTTTGATATTAATAAAAAAATTAGGCTTGAGTTCATTAAATTTAATTTTCATTAAATTTTTATGAAGAAAGGAATGAAGGAAAGGAAAGGAAAAATTAATTAAAATTGTTATTGATAATCTTTCATTCTGGCCGGGACTCGAACCGCGGCCGGCAGGTTACCATGACATGTTTCGATCGCAACCACTCGATCTCCTCAGATGGATTTGCCGTCTTACACTCGCAGCCATCGACGACGGCTGACGTCAATAGTCAAACATCAATCCTTAAACCAAATTGTATTTTAACCTTTGGTAGATCGAAATTTGCTTTTTTGAATGATTATCCATTTTAATTGATTTTACATGTTTTTCCTTACTTCTGTTTTTTCGTACTTTTGTCAAGAATTTTCCTTGAAGTCCAAAGTACATTTTTTTGTTTTTTCATTTTTGTCTTTCTTTTTCTTGTTGACCTTTTTTCAGCACAACTTGAAGGAGTGTAAATTTAATTAATTTTCATGTTGTAAAATTCCTTTCTTCATAAAAATAATTTAATGAAAATTAAATTTAATGAACTCAAGCCTAATTAAAAATATTAAAAATTTAGATTAAAAACCATAAATAGTTCAACAAAATGACCACAATACTAATTATTAATAAAAAAAATTAATACAATTTGCAAATTTTAACACATTACTAGTAGCAAGTAAATGTTTTTTTGATATTAAGAACATTTTCTGAAGTAATGTTGTTGATATGAGTAAACGTTTAATTCATTTGATTAAACTTTCAATTAAAACTGATTTTATTTTTGATTGATGGTTTAATTGAAAAAAATCGGCGAAAATTTTTTCTCTGCATGCAACGATGTCTCTGATAATTCCATTTACTCATGGTATTATTTTAAAACTCGAGGGTTAACCTTTTAATATTAAAACAGTTATTAGTAATCAATCATTTACAGTCTATTTCCATATAAGAAGCTAACAACTGCAATGATGGCAACTCTGGTCGATGTATGATTTAACAAAGAAGCCTTTAGAACGTGATTAAATCCCAATAATTCGTAGAAATGCTTAGCCGATGTGGTGGCGTCATATGGATTCGAGTCATTACCGCAAAAAAAAAACTTAAGCGACAAAAACAAAATTTTACAGGAGGTTTTTTTTATTTCATAAAATTTTGTATGAAGGTTGTCGCTAAAGATAACAATTGTTTTTCTATAAAATCGTAACGGTACCTTATGCGACCATGACAATTAAGGAGATGATGCAAGTGTTGCATCATTAAAAATGATGTCGGTTAAGCTTGCCTTAAAATTATTCAATCAACTGAGCTGGCGGAAAATTTGGATTGTTAAGATGGGATTGCAGTCGTTTTTTTTAAGAAAAGCAAGCGCCAATTACTCGTACATCTACAACAGATGCAACAAGCCTAAGAAAATATATTGAAAACCTGGTAAACCACAAATCAAGAAACCTAATATATTTTTGGGTTGAGAACAATTTCATTTACAGAAAAAAATTAAAATTGACTTAATTTTAACTAAAAAATTAATTAACTTTGCACCAATAAATAAATTAATAGCATCAATTAAACGTTTAATTTACTTGATTAAACGTTTAATTAACTTGATTAAATTTTTAATTCAATTGATTAAATTTTTAATTAAACCTGATTTTTATTTTTGATTTATGCTTTAATTGGTGAAAAATTGTGGAGAACTTTTTCTGTGTTATCTCTGTGTTCTAACCGTGGCTTAAAAATATCTTAAATTACAGCTGCCATTGAATTATTAAAGAATAGACGAAGTCTAAAGTGGACGAGCTTGTATTTCTACAAAAAATAAATTTCTTATTGATTGTAATTGTTATTTTCTTATATTATATTTATATGAAAATGAAATGTTTCTGTTTTTTTTTTTACTTCACAAAAAAATTTTCTTTAAGAACAATGACATACATTTTCCGCAGGGATGTTATAAGAGTACTAGCAATCCTAATATTTCCTATACTTCTTTTATATTAATTCACTTACCTATTGTTTTTGCTTGTAAAATCTGAAAAAAAATAAAATACTAGTTAATTAAATTTATATCAAAATTTCTTACATTTTAAGTTAAACAAAGTGAATGCCCCTAATACATTTGAACAAACAAACAAATCAACTACTGATTTATAGTTAACTTATTTTAATGCATGATAATTGCTTTTTATTGTATAATAATTAATTACTACTTTATTAAACATTTAAAATAAATATTCAGTTTAATTTATTCCCTTTATAAAACCCAATGTGCAGCCAATCAATTAAACCTGCTGCCACCCACTCTAGTCAATGCCAAATAATAACAAAAACAGCAACTCCAACAAAAAAAGCCTTTAATAGACAAAAATTAAGTTATACATTATAATTTCAACATATTAAAACAACGATACGATACTTGGATTTATTTAAAACTCTTTTATTTCGCCAACATAAACCTGGTTAAAAATAAAATAAGACAGAAAAAAACCGCAAACATTCATTCAAACGACAGACTGACTAATCGACCGACCGACCGACCCACCCACGTCTTTTTATGCCAAAATAAATGGAAACAATTTTAAAAAATTAATTCTTAACGCGCATGACAATGACGGAAAGGCAACAATGTTGCCTTTAAATGACAAAAAAAAAAAAAAAAACAAAATAAAATCCTATAAAAAATTTCTGAACAATTTTAAGAAATTATGGAGGAATGGAAGGACGAATGGTAAACGAAATCTAAGAATAACGAAAGATAATTTATTTTACAATTATGTAGAAAAACTACACATTTATAAAAACATTTATTTATAAATATAAACAAAAACAAAAAAAAAAAAAAAAAAAGTTATTTGTAAGTGGCCAGTAAAATGTTTAAAAAGTTCTTATTTCAGATTGTGAATGTTTTTTTTTTTTTATTTATTTATAACATTTTTTTTATATTTACAGTTATAACTGTTGTTGTAGTTCAACTAACATACAGGGTGACAAAAAAAGAAACAAGGTAGTATTATAAATGGCATATTACATTTAATTATGATACCCTTCACCACTGGAAAAAAGGTATGTATAAGTTTGTTATTCCGTTTGCAAGTTCTACATATTTTGACCTCATAAAGATATATTTTTTGGGTCCTTATGAGTAGCAAAGTTGATTTAACGGTGTCCGTCTATCTGCGTGTATTTTGAAATGGATTTTCCAGAGACCCCATATATGATGCGGAATAGGTTGTTATAAATTTATATCACATAGGTATAGTCCGAAATAGTCTGCTATTGAAAATTAGCCAGAAGGGTTCACAAATGGCTAAAATAGGAGCAAAAAACCACGACTGCCACTAATTTTTACCCATAAACTTGAACTTAATTTGTTCACCTTCACCTTAAGTAAACTTAGTAAACTAATGGTTTTGTATACCGTATGAGCAAGAATGACAGCATTTAGCATATATATTTCCTAAAAATATAAAGATTATTAAAAATTGAAAATAAGGCAAGTCATAAAGAAGGCCCTAGATAGAGCCTGCTAGGGTTGTTCTTATGCGAATTTATTTATTTTATCTAAATAACGTAAATTCCCGACTCGTTAATGAAGTGTAGTTTGGAATAAAGATGTTAAATAAAACAGAGTCAAGAGAGAGGAAAGTAAAGAACAATAGATGTGAATTGTGTACAGTACAGTAAAAAAAAGAGTAGAGAAGTATTTAAATGAGTCCTATAATTCACCAGGAAATAATAGGGTAAAGTAAAAGAGATTACAGTAAAGAAAAGTAGGATACAATAAACTAGAATATTACATTACAGTTGAAAAGAGTACAACAGAGCACAGTTGTGTAATAGAGTACTACAGTATTAAAAAAGATTACTGTAAAATTGTACAGTAGGCTTAAACGCTAGTCGTAATTACTCGTTAATTTTTTTTTTCTTTTTAATTGTACTACACAAAAATGCAATTCAAGCGTAATTTTTTTTTAACTATAATTAGATTCTTCTAGCTCTTCTAAACCAATCCCAAGCCGCCACCTCTGAAGGTCCATTGAAAAAACACAACACTTAAAGTTTCTGTATGGCTTCCATATGGTCGACTGCAACCCTTTTTTCTTTCTTGTTTAAACCTTCTAACCTATAAATGACTTGCAACAAAATAACTAACAACGCTTTTACATTTACAACAAATTTACTACAGAAATACTAGCATGGGCGACAAAAATCGTTACACCAAACACAACATTTGCTAAAGCAATATTTTATTAACAAATAATAGCAACAACAAATATGTCTAGGTACATATATTTATAAAACATTATACAGGAACAAAAAAAAAAAAAAAGAAAATTATACTAAATTGGCTTCAATTATTGTATTAATTTGGGTTCCGTGTTGCTTTCCGGCTTATCCCTTTTCTGTTTCATTTGTTTCTACTTTTGTTGTTATTTAAGTGCTTGGGACTAAATTGTTGTTGGTTGTAAGCTAATATTGGGGTTTTCTAATAGTTTTTGTTAAATAAATATGTTGATATATATTTATAGTTTGTACACTGAGAAAAATAATTGCGAATGAATAAAAAATTAAAATGACCTATTTCCCCTATTTCCAAGGAAACCTGAAGTTTTAATAGGCATATTATGACTTTAAGAAGCCCCTCAAGACTTTACAGAGGACATTAACCACAAAACACCGCTTGAAGTAAAATCTACTTCGAATTTGATTTATTATTATTCTATTACTATTACTTCATTATTTGTTATTGGTACAAGAATTTTAAGAATTTCGCATAAAATATCATTAACAAAATAACTCCTTCATTACCATTAAATATACCTTTTCCAACCTAAGAATATGTATTTGTTTTTATCACAATTGCCACCCATCATCACCAGCAAAATGCCAACAATCAAATTAAAATTGTGGTTTCAAATGAAACATTAACAACGCAAAATGATTGTGAAAGCCAGCAAACACACTGCACACACTCTCACAACAATTTAAAACCACAAAAAACAATTATCACCCTTTTCAAATTCTTAATTCTATAAAAATTATATACCTGTTGTCGTTGTCTGTTAAACTTGCATTCAAACTGATAAAATTTTAATTATTCACTTTTCCAAAGTGATGTCATAAGAAATTGATTTCTAACCGCAAGATAATTGTAAAGAAAACAATGTCGCAAGTGACACAAAGGTGGAGAATGAGGCAGAAATTAGAAAAGTAATAGTTTTGATTGTGAAGAGGGTTTAAAGTGATACAAGAAATGATGAAATGTGCATGGAACTTATTGATATAGAAGTTAAGAATGGACTTGCATTCTAACGTCTACATTTTACACGAAACAATTAAAGCGTTTACAAATGGGACATCAAGGAAGACTATAAATAAGACTTTAGACAAGGACTTATACAAGAGCTTAAACAAGACTGAAGACAAAACTTTAAACACAACAATAGACAGGACTGAAGAGAAGACTGTAAACCAGACTACGGACAATAATATCGAAAATACTATAAACCAGACTAAAGTCAAGACTATGGACAAAACTGTAGAGGGAAATATAGACAAGAATTTAGACAATAGTATAGGCAAAACTTTATACAATGGCTTTTCGGAAGATATTGCGATTGTGGTTCCAGCTAGACATAACGATGAAGTCTAATCATATGCTGAAGAAGCCATCTTGGTTGGAGTCGCCAAACGTAAGCAGGAAAAGGAAAATTGAAAGGATAATAATTGGAGGGATGAAAGCTTAAGCGAACCAAGTCAAAAAAGAAATACCGAAAATATTTTCAGTTTGACTAACTTTGCGGAGAATTTCACATTAGTTTTGAAATACATATGGGGGATTTCATGTCAAGTGACCCAATTTTAAAATCGATTTCTTCCGATTTGGACGAAACTTGCACCAAGGATAGTAGTTTAGACACAAGTTTTCAATAAGATCGGTCAACAAGTTTCTGAGTTAGAGGGGGTCAAAGTTTGACATTTTGGCCATACAGGTGTTCTTTCTCGTCCATGTAACTTATTACCTATGTGTCCCAAGTAGCTTAGCTATCAATGATCAATGTTTTAAAAAAAATTTTTTGGTTTTTTTAAAATTTGTTTTTTTAAATTTAAAACCATTTTTTTATTTTTTTTTTTGCTCAAAAGAAAGCTTATGCCTTTTCCTGTAGACTCCAGACAAGCAAATGGACAAGAACATAGAAAGACTATAAAGCCAGAACGTAAAGAAGAATGCCAGGCCAGACTATGGACAAGATTTTTGACGAGACTAAATAAAAGACTCTAAATAGACAGGACTGTAGGCAAAACTATTGACGATGTTATAAACCAGACTATAAGCAAGATTATAGACAAGACTATTTTTACACTTGAATTTAAATATGAAAAATGAGAGAAGGGAAAAAACTCGCGGGGAATTTTTGGTCAGATTGGGTTGATATGTGACTATTAACCGGACTACAAAAATATGTATAAGAAGACAATTGACAAGGCTATGGATAATACTATCACCTACAGGACTAAAACAAAGACCTTCGACCATATTGTATAAAATACTGGTGCCTACAATGAACTAAATTCGATTTTCGACATTAGTCGAATTAGGTCTGATCGTATGAATTTTGATTTGGTATTATGGCTTACATTCGATAAAAAAAGTACTATAGTACTTCCATGTATGTGCTACCTTTCGCGCGGGGTTTTGTTCTATTCTAAAAATATATGCAAAATGTGAGAATTGGTCGTTTTCCTTTCTGAACATGTTGCATAAGAAAATGGCAAGTTTGTTCAATTTCTTACCCCCAGTTATAATTGAGTGTGAGAAAATACCCTTTTTTGCATCTGAGTGAAGTACTTTTTTATGCAAGCAAGTATTTTTCTTGTGTTTGCGTACAATTTGTGTTATATTGTGATTTATGGTTATATTGTGATGGATAAAAAATCTTTTTATTTTTCGTTTGTTTTACTTTTTTTTTATTAATTTTTTTTTTTTTTTTTGTGCAAAATTTTTAACAACAGCTGACTTCAATTAATGAAAACCCGTGCTGTTAACCGTTATTAAAATTCAAAAAAAATTTAATGTTTAAAATTGCAACAACCGTGGTCAATATCGCTTAATAGTATAAACTTTGCATTCAATATTTACCACGCTAAATACTAGGGTATTCATTCGGTTAATCGGTTAACCGATTAATTACTACCCGATTAACTGATCGGTTAATTTAAAATTGGCTTTTTTCGATAAACGATTAAACCGGTTAATTTCAGTCGATTAACCGATTAACCGAAGTAACAAAATTTAAAATTTTTTGTAGTATTTTAAAATATTTTTTTGTGTTTTAAGTTATTTTTTTGTGTTTTTGTAAAAGGTATGTGTTCAGAAAAAAAATTTTTTCCTTTAAGCAACACATTCTTTTAAAACAGCACAAAATCAGAACTTAAGAAATTCGGAAATAAATTTTTTGCAGAATATTCGATGCTGATCTTTGCCAGGATGAGTCAGATGAAGAGCTGACAAAAAAAGAAACTCTCGATTGTAAAACGAACAATCTTTTAACAGCATTCATTAACCGAAGCAATAAGAAGTGTTTAAAATTTTAAAAATTAAAACTGAAATTTAATGTCGTAATGGAAGATTTTATATTTTTAGAGAAATACAGGAAAAGAACTGAGAAATTAAAGAATCTGTATTATGGGTTGCTTTCTACTTCTCCAACATCTTCGATAAGTGATAGAATTTTTGCCAAGTCAAGTTTTATCAAAATATAAGTTAATAATCGCTTAAATCCTAAACATTTAAAACCAAATTATTTTTCTAAAAGATTATTTAATAAGATCTCCCTAAACTATGGAAAAAATTATTATTAAAATGATCTCACAGTTTATTTCTTATTAACCCCCAATTTCACCAAGTTCAGTTTTAATTAACTATCAGTTATAGCTGTCAAAACATATTGTTAACTGGAAGTAAAAGTAATAGTTAGTTTTTACTGAACTTGGTGAAATGGGTGAATTACCTTTTTATTTGCTCGTTTTAGTTCAAGAATTATTTTGTTACTTATGTTTTTGCTTTTTTTTTTGCTAATAAATTCCAAACAATAAATAATTTTTCCATTTTAATTTATTGCATTTTTTTTATTTATAACAAAACTTTATTAATCGGTTAACCGATCAATAACAAAATTAGCCGATTATAAACCGATTAAACCAAAACCTCGGTTAATTAATCGAGCGATTAACCGATTAAAGCAAAAGCCCGATTAAATGAATACCCTACTAAATACACATTAGTGTGGAGTGTAAAAAGTAGATATTATTTTGTTCCATTGTAATTTGTAGGGGTGCGTATAACCTGATAAATATATTACACAATTATAATGCATTATTATTTTTTAGAAAAGAAAACACCATTAGATTATTCACTGTAGTACATTTTTATCAGCTGGTTCTTAAAATAATCATTTTTTTCTTACAAATTTTATAAACAAAGTTAAAGTCACACATGACCACGACGAAATTATGGTTGATTTCAAGCAGTGTTGCCAATTTAGCCATTTAGTGGCTAGATTTAGCCATTTTTCACCCTGTTTAGCCATTAAAAAATGAGTTTAGGCCATTAGCCATTTTTTTGGCCATTTTTCAAATTGTTTAGCCATAAAATTTTTTTGCCGTTTTTCTTTTAAAGGAATAATTTTTATTTTACTATAAAAATTTATAAAAGTAAAACAAACATTTTTAACAATTAAAACGCCTTTAATTTAAATCACAACTTTTACAAATGTTGAAAATCGCTATAAACGATGATGATGAAACATCTTTCAAAATAAAGGAACAGTATTCCAATACTAAATTTATAAAATGGATCACCACAAACATTGGTGTTTCTTTCTGGTTGCAAGTATTTCAGTAAAGAGATGCAGGCAGCAACAAATTTTTTTTAGAAATTTCAGAATCGACTATAAAGTTGCTCTCACTTCCATGGTCTAATGCTGAAGTAGAGAGGGTATTTTGCCAAGTAAACATCGTTAAAAGTAATTTGAGAAATAGGTTACATTTAGCAACCGTTAATTCGATTTTTTTAATTAGGTAAAGAATTTTACTGTAACAATAAAATATTTTTACCAACACCACAACAGTGGAGAGGGTACTATGCGTTTGTGCTGATGTTTGAAACACCTTAAAATATTGATACTCAAGGTATGTTCAGACCTAACAAATATTTGACAATAAAATCCAAAAAAAGAGTAAATTGTTCAAACTTAAGCTTTATTTTTAACAATTTCTATTTATTTACAAAACTTTAATTTAAAAATGATCATTGTATAATGTAATTTAGAAACTGTTAAATAATGTTTGCCCTAGCCAAACGTTTTGCAAAAGCAAACAATTCTTTAAGAAAAATAGTGGTCACGTGTAGGACGTCAAATATTTAATAGGTGTGAACATAGCTTTAACCAACCTTTACGTATACGGATTGACTCAGAATCACTTACTCAGCCGAATAAATGTTTGTCCGGCTGGATGGCTGACCATGTAAACCTTGTGCGCAAAGTACAAGTCGCCATTTTGGAGATTATTTGATAAAATTTGGTACAAAGGTTGTAACGTGGTGTAGGGTACCATATAGTCGGGGTACTTTCTTACGTGTTTTTTTTTTGTAGATCTGGATTCAAAAGGTTGGGTAAATGTTATCGTGAATATGATTAATCTTCAAATTATTTAAAACGAGTGATTCCTTTGAGATGAACAATAACGACATCGAATTTATCGATGATTTAATTTTTAAAATATCTATCAAAATATTAATTTACGTTTATTCTTATTTAAGAAATTGGTCTTGACTTACAATTTCATCGTAAACAAATTTAAATGCATTATTTCTGTTTTGTTATTGAATTTTAATGTGTTTTTATTTAAAAAAGCTTTTAGCCATTTTTTAGCTCATTTTTAGCCATTTTTTAACCCTTTTTTCCGTAAATTTAGCCATTTTTGGTCATCAAGTTTTGGCAACACTGATTTCAAGCAATATAGCTTAAGGTTCTTTTCCACTTTTTTATAGGCTGAACTTTTATGGAAATTTCGTCGATAGTCGACGTTCGATAGCCAGCGAAAATCATTTGTCGAATGCAACTCATAATTGAGGCCAATGTCTACAAAACTTTAGACAACACTATAGATAATTCTATAGGCCAGGGCGAATTCAGCCTTGAATCCACACTTGTCTATAGGCAAGACAATACCATAGAAAAGACTAAAGGCCCAAATACACTACTTATCAAGCATTATGGTAGTATTAGTGAAAATTTGTTTGTATGTGTCACACCGACGATGCTGGATGGTAAATCAAAAAATCTCATATTTAGATTTTTCGATTTTCCGGCGAAAATTACGTCCAGCATACGTTCACGCTGAATTCGCCTGCTGGACAAGCATTTGACAATTGTATTTGGCCCTTAAATAGTAAACAGACAAGTACCTACGGTTCTGAGGAATTATTTATATTTTTTTAACAAATCTTATCTGTTGTCCCTTTATTAACCCGACATACAATTAGCATTTATTTGCCACGCATAAAATGATTCAAACACCAAGAACAATTGAAAAGTCAAACAATAATCGGAAAATTTAGATGACAAAATTTCTCATCATTGCTGACAATCATTTTCAATTTAAATTTTGCCAGAATTTTAGTGCAAAAATAAAACTCAAGTGGAAGCAAAAAAAAAAAATTTAAGACAAAAAATATTATTGAAATGTCACTAAATGTACACGCAAGTAAAATGAGTTTTGTTAGCGCATGAACAACATGACATTTCGGTTGACAACTCGCTACAAATTTATTTAAGAAGCAAAAACAAAAAGTATTCTTATGTATTAATACAAAGAATAAAGTATACAAACGAGTAAGAATGAGTGTGTTATTTAATTTTTATTACTTAAACAGATATGAAAGTCTGGGTATGACAAGACAAAATCGAAACAAAAGTGAGCTACAATTTACCGATCTAATGAATACGGCTACTTACGACAAAGTAGCGCTAAAATTACATCCATCAAACCCACAATAAATATTCTATTTACTGCTAATTTCACCTTTTTCCCCTTCCAACTTAATGGAAAGAAAATTATTTAAAAATTATTTTATTTTGCACAAGGCGAAAGAAACACACGCACACATTTTAACAAGAAGAAAAAAATTTTGGCATGCACTGAGGCATTTATGAAAAAATATTTGAAATTTTCTGTTAAACTAGAAAACAGAAACAACAAGAAAAAAACAAATACAGAAACTAGAAAGAAAATAAAGCAAAATTAATATAAACACGAAAATCAAAGTGCATATTGGCCTGTTGACGCAAATTAACACAGACTCTATTTCAGCATAAATATCAAAGTAACTAAAAATTTCACTGCAACTCAAGCAGCAAAAAGCCAACAACAGCAACAGCAAAACAACAAACTTGCACCGCAGACGATGAGTGAAAGAATGATGTAGTTGTTGCCGTTGTTGTGGCAAATGTGTATGTATGTACGTAGGCATACTTGCAACAGAATCGTATGCAGTTCCAACCATATGTGTAAAATTTAAGTTTTCTTTTTATAGAAATTATAATTTTTGAAATTATTTTATTTATTTTTTGCTCACACTCCTTAAGTTTCTTTCTATTTCGCGAATGTTTGAAATCATCCATACATGCGAGGTCGACACACAAAGTAATTTAAATTGTTAAAAGTTAATGTCGCAAAGTGTATACTTTGGCTAGTCTATAGTCTAGCTAAACTTCAGTCTGGCTTCTAGGACAAGGGTTGCCACCGGTTCTTGCCTTGCGGACCACTTGAGGACAAATACATTTGCGCGGACCCCAAAACGCAATTTGTTTAAAAAAGGTATAGAGAAATATAAGTAAAGACAGAAGAAATATTGTTGGAATGAAATTTTTTTTTTAAATTAAAATCTGGTAGATAAATTCATGGCATTTATTTTTTACTTAAGATTTTCGCCAAATGTCCACCTCGGCTGCGAGTTACATGGTCCATTCGATCCTTCCAATTTTTAAATAGTGTTTCCAATAAATCTGGCTGTATGGCATCAATGGTGGCTTGATTATTGGCTTCCAGTGCTTGAAGAGTTGCTTGTTTGTCGGCATAAACCAATGAGATAACATAGCGCCATAAAAAGTGATCACGAGGGGGCCAGTGAACAGGACCTGGAAATAAAACATTCACCAAATTGATTTTGCAATAAATCGATTATTAAGCGCGCTGTTTGGCAAGTTGCGCCGTCTTGTTAGAACCAAGTGTCGCTGATCACTAGCGCATACATTTTTGGCAACAAAAATTTAGTCAGCATGGCTCGATAGAGCATGTAAGCCGCACCAAACAGTAAATTTAAATGTTGATGTGTTAATGGCTTGAGGATTGTCTTCGCTCCAAAAACGACAATTTTGCTTATTGACGTAGACATTTAATGAGAAATGAGCTTCGAATAAGGCACGCAATGCTCAACGAACTTCGCGAACAGATTTTTTTTTTTTTTTTTTTTTTTGTCAAAGTAAATCTCTACAACTTGGAAGCATTGTTCTAGCGTTAAACAATTCATTATGACTTGACAAACCCTACTGAACAGAAATGTCAACACAGTTTGACATTCTCAGCTGTCAAACCATAGTTATTGATAACGAAAGGTCTCATGCAGCTAAAAAAAAACACTCGATACTTATTTTCTAAATTTTCAAAATAGAAAAAGGTTACATTTAAAAACCAATATTGTTATATATTTTCTTCGATATCAGTGTCGAAGCCCCTTTTGGAAGTCGTTGTTTTAGCGTGCGATTTAGTTTAAGTGTAGACTACAATCAAAACTGGAGTCTAGCCGATAGTCTGTAGTTTAACCTAAATCTATTTTAAAGTCTGCAATTTGTACAGTCTAGTCGAAAGTGTTGGCTGTATTCTAATCGTAAGACTTATTATAGTAGTGTTCGAAAAGGGTTGTTTAGTGTTCGGTTCGGTAGATTTGTGGAAAAGACAAACGCTAATAGTGATTGTTTAGTAAATCAATAAAAAATAACGTTTCGCTGTTTGTCATCTTTCGAACACAAAAATAATTCTGTTTTTATCCAACTCAACAAAGGATGAGAACTCTAATTCCGTTCAGTATTTTTTTAAACCACAACCTTCATTGTGTTCGGTTCGGCTCATTAATGTTCGTCCATTTTGGCTGGTAAAAAGAAACCTAACAAAATACACATACGAAAAAAAAACAAAAATCCAGCAAAATAATTTTACACAAACAAAACATACACAATACACACACATAAGCTGTTCGTGCTGAAGTTGTTGCTAAAATTTTTGTTTGTTCGCTTCTTTACCAATGTAAAAAAAGATACATTATAGAACATTAAAATATAATATTTATCTACAGTATCTCTACAATTGTTCTGTTTTTGAACGAAGAACGCTTTTTTGACCTTTTTTATATATTTTTTTTTTTCATCTACTTAAAAATTATTTTTTTGAAGCTTAAACTTCAACAGATTATCAACTTAACCATATAAGGTATATACGTTGAGGTGCAGATGGTCATTATCTGCTACTCTTAATGGTTCATAGGTCTAACTGAAAAACTTCTCTAGATAAACGATAAGGTCAAAGGTCCTTCCGATCGTATCCCGTGTAATATGATTATATTTCCACCGGGTAAAAAGCATCTTTATATAAAAGATCTACCGCATAATTAAGCTCAATTTTGCACTTTGATACCATAACCGCAGCGAGACTTGTAGGATATAAAAAGGTTAAATGCTCTAGCTCACAAAAATTTTAAAATTGACGAAAAAAAGTGTAAATTTTGTATGGGAGGTGCCACTTCCACTAAAAATTTCGAAAAATTTGAATAGCCTATTGTTCTTTCCAGACCATCGTAATATACAGTCAAAACTTTTACAAAATCTATCCAGCGGTTTATTTGCCTACAAGATACAAACAAACACAATTTCTTCTGTAGACATATGGGGGATTTCATGTCAAGTGACCCAATTTTGAAATCGATGTCTTCCGATTTGGATGAAATTTGCACCAAGGTTAGTCCTATTGGATAGTAGTTTAGACACAAATTTTCAACAAGATCGGTCTAAAAGTTTCTGAGTTAGTGGGGGTCAAAATTTGACATTTTGGCCATATAGGTGTTCTTTCTTATCCATGTAACTTATTACCTATTGGTGTTAGCAAAATTTGTCCCAAGTAGCTTCGATAGCTATTTGATCAATATTCTGAAAAATTTTTTTTTTGTTTTTTTAAAACTTTTTTTTTTTAATTATAAATTTTTTTTTTAAATGCAAAATTTTTTTTTTATATTTTTTTTTTATCCGGAATGTTTTTTTTTTTTTTTTTTTTTGTTCAAAAGAAAGCTTATGTCTTTTCCTTTAAGGTAGTTTTGGTCGCTTTTTGGGATGCGAGTGGCTTATGTATAAAAAAAAATAATTTCTAACTCTAGACAAGGGTTTTTCAATTTTTAGCATATGTAGTGTTCTTTCTCATCCATTTAACTTATTACCTATTAGTGTTAGCAGAATTTGTCCCAAGTAGCTTCGATAGCTATTTGATCAATATTCTGAAATTTTTTTTTTTGTTTTTTTAAAACTTTTTTTTTTAAATTTAAAATTTTTTTTTAAATGTAAAATTTTTTTTTTTTATATTTTTTTTATCAGGAATGTTTTTTTTTTTTTTTTTTTTGTTCAAAAGAAAGCTTATGTCTTACCCTTTAAGGTAGTTTTGGTCGCTTTTTGGGATGCGAGTGGCTTATGTATAAAAAAAATTATTTCTAACTCTAGACGAGGGATTTTAAATTTTTAGCATATGCACTATTTTGAATTTTTTCCTATTTGTGTTTAAGTGTTTCTAAAGCCTTAAAAATAAAACGTTTGCAAAGAAACTAGACAAATTAACCTTTCCGACGGTATGTTACAAACCCAAATACTATTTTATACCTTCGATACTATAATGCCCACAATATGTTAATCCCAGGAATAAAATCACTTTTTTTCTGTAGAAATGTTGACAAATAATTCTTTTTTTAATTTTTCCTACATAAATTTTATTAAATTATTTATCTTTATCTTTTTATTATTATTATTAGAAATTATTATTATTATAATTATATATTAGTTTAATTATTATTACAAATTAATAAAAAGAATTTAATTTGTCAACATTTCTACAGAAAAAAAGTGATTTTATTCCTGGGATTAACATATTGTGGGCATTATAGTATCGAAGGTATAAAATAGTAATTGGGTTTGTAACATACCGTCGGAAAGGTTAATTTGTCTAGTTTCTTTGCAAACGTTTTATTTTTAAGGCTTTAGAAACACTTAAACACAAATAGGAAAAAATTCAAAATAGTGCATATGCTAAAAATTTAAAATCCCTCGTCTAGAGTTAGAAATAATTTTTTTTATACATAAGCCACTCGCATCCCAAAAAGCGACCAAAACTACCTTAAAGGAAAAGACATAAGCTTTCTTTTGAACAAAAAAAAAAAAAAAAAAAAACATTCCGGATAAAAAAAAAATATAAAAAAAAAATTTTGCATTTAAAAAAAAAATTTATAATTAAAAAAAAAAAGTTTTAAAAAAACAAAAAAAAAATTTTTCAGAATATTGATCAAATAGCTATCGAAGATACTTGGGACAAATTCTGCTAACACTAATAGGTAATAAGTTAAATGGATGAGAAAGAACACCTGTATGGCCAAAATGTCAAATTTTGACCCCCACTAACTCAGAAACTTTTAGACCGATCTTGTTGAAAATTTGTGTCTAAACTACTATCCAATAGGACTAACCTTGGTGCAAATTTCATCCAAATCGGAAGACATCGATTTCAAAATTGGGTCACTTGACATGAAATCCCCCATATTTTTAAACTGAAGTCCGAATAAAATAGTACTTTCACGAAAGAAGTTTATTTTCCAAAGAAATCAATTTCGTTTCTTAAAACAAGATAATTCGAAATCCAAAAATAATTTCATGATTCTAACTTATTTTATTCGTAGAAAACCGGAATTATTCCTTTCGTAGGTTAAATATATTAAATTTATAAAGTATCACTATCCAGTGTGACACAAAGAATGCTGACGAAGGCCGTAGCGGGCCAGAAAATGCATTACATTCTGCTGGTGTCTAATAATTGTAAATTTTTCTGTACATACAATATACTTCATTGCTATCCAAAGAATAGCTAAGGTAAAATGTAACAAGAAAATACAATATAATAGTCTGATAGTGTATAAAAAAGTCATTCCTACAAATGTAAGGAATAGAACTATTACAAAAAGCTTTATAAAATACATAACTGAAATTTAGCTCATAGAATAAATTCGAAAAATAAAAAATGTTGAATATATTATGTTATTCGTATTTAGTAAAATTTTTTTAAATAAAGAAACGTTTTCTCATGATCAAAAAATTCACGATTTTGGAATATGATCAAAAATTTTTAAAACAAAAAAATACAAAAGTATCTAGTTTTTAATAAAAAATAAGAAAGATATTTCTGAAATCAAGCTGCATTTACTTAGTATTAGTCTGGTTTTCTTGATTTTTTAATAGAATCGAATTTCTTGCAACAAGAAATAAGAGCTAGGAATTTCTTTAAAGTTTTCAGAAAAAGCTCAAGTTAACTTGGTTAAATTTAAATTTAATTAATATTTATTTGAATCGATATGTTAAGCATATCAATAAAAAGTTTCTTATTTTTATATGCTTCACGTCGTAATGTAAATTTAAATTTAGACTTTTCCTTGTATTTTGTAAAATATTCATGGGCGATTTCACCAATTTATTTATATATCAATTTATAATTAAAATTCGTTTTTCATGTCAAATAAAAAAATAATATTATATGAAAAGTATATTTTAATATGAATTGATATATAAAAAGATTTGGTAAAATTGGCCATAAGCAACGAAAACTTGATTTAAGTAACTATAGAATTAAAATTAATTTTTTTTTAGCTGTATTTAAGTAAATTTTAGTTCGCTTTGAGTCATAACCTCTTGCTTTAACCAACACACATATATTTACATATATTTACAATAAAAAATGTTTGGCTTGGACGAGAATTGTGCAAAATTTTTTTGGTTCAAGCCATATCTTCTGGTGATTTAGTAAATAATTCTTTCCGTGTTTAATACAAAATAATTTTGGTTACTTTTTTTCGCTTTTGGTCACTTAATTTTAACATTTTGGTTACAAATTTTTTTTGGTCGTGGCAACGCTTATCTGTAGTAAAGTGTAGTATAGTCTGTTGATTAATATCTAGTATAATTGGTATTGTAGTCCGTTGTTTTGTTTGTAATATAATTTGTAGTCCAGTTAGTAGTCTTTTCATTGCCTAATCTGTAGTCTAGCCAACAATTTAGTTTGCTAGTTAGTCAGAGGGGCTACCACGTATTTCGATTCGTAAGAAATAATTTACGAATTTGAACAATTTTTACTGTGTAAACGAGGGCATGATTTTATTTTTAAACAAATGGGAAACTTGATGTTCGTAATATAGAGTGGCTGTTTTGTAAAGGAGTTGTTGTGTTAGATAAAGTATAAAAAAATTCCGTTTATTCGAATCAAATATTACGAAGATCGTAATACACAGTAAAAATTGTTCAAACTCGTAAATTATTTCCTTTGAAATCAAAGTCAAAGCGTTATGCCCAAGCGATACTCTTTGTTCTTTACTATCGTTTATAGTCGTGTTTCTAGGTTTAAGTTGCGTCTTTGGTCTCTACTTTAGTCTAGTCTATAGTCTTGGGTTTGTTTCGCCTATATTATGTTCAATAGTCTGGTCTTTCGTCTCGTTTGTAGTTTCCTTCATGGCCATGTTCAAGAAATGGAAATGAAGTGGAATTGAAATCGAAAGAGATTTTTACTTCAATTCTTTTAAAATGCCACTTTTACCGCTGAAAAGTTTAATTTTGCAGTTTTATGGTACTTTTACAACCCTGTGTTAGTGTGGCTACATTTACAACTCATCACTAGCAGTTGTAAAGTTAAGTTGTTAAGTTTCGACTCAGCTAAATTAAAGTCCAGTAGCCGGCTACCTCACGTGCGCGGGTTCATAAGGACACTGTTTCAGCTGGGTTAGGTTTGAGCTGCAGTCGACTAGGTGCCGTACTTCGTATTGGCCTTTTTCACATGCAGGGCAAACGTCCGGAAATGTATTCTTGACCAGTGTACGAGGTAAGGCGTGTGCAGCATCCTGACCTCAATTGTGCTAATACAACTCTGGTCCGACGTGGTTAATCCCTTTAATCGTTTGCAACCGGTGGGGGACGACCTCCTAAAAAAATATTTTCTCGTGGTTGTTGATTGCAGTCTCCACCGACTCCCTATGAATTTCCTTCAGAGCTGACCTTTATACGAGTTTAGGCGTGAGCACCATCCTGACCTCAATTGTGCTAGTATAACTCTGGTCCGACGTGGTTAATCCCTTTCATCGTTTGCAACCGGTGGGGGACGATCTCCTTTAATAATATTTTCTCGTGGTTGTTCATTGCAGTCTCCACCGACTCCCTATGAATTTCCTTCAGAGCTGACATGTATAAGGTGTGGTCTGCCATCCAGGTCCAGTCCAGTCCAGGTGTTGTTGGACTTCACTCTCATACCAGCGACGATCTTTTCTGACATGTCTCGGAGGGAGCGGGGTGTAACTTCTTTTGATGGTAATTCGGATGCCTCCTCCGATAACATTCCAGAAAGAACTGCTTTGTATGCAATATATCCTGCTTTTTGACCGTCATAATCTTCGCTTCATCATGCAGGTGTTCAATCGATGTTATTTGAACACAACCCGTTACGGTCCGTGGGGCGGCACTTTGACATTTCTGAAGCTTTTTCCACTGAGTATCGCTGATTCTTGGGGTCAACGCAGGCGCTGCGTATTTAACCACTGTTTGTAGCTAACAAGGTTTCTTTCTCTATACCCCACTTGAGGACCTTATTTCTACTCCGCATTCTATCGCAGAGTGTAGTGTCAAATGTCCAATGTGATTGCCAATATCTCTGAGTGATTTTTGGTCGGAAATGTGGCGCCATCGACAGTCACATTCAACTGTAACCCAACTTTCTTTTTCCATATCGTCACTAGAGGCGCCGATGATTTTGTGGGAGAGATGTTTATATTCCTCGCGTGGAAAAGTTTCACGTCAGATCATAGAGATAACTGTCTAGTTGTAGTAGTTTCCTGGCTTGAGTAATAGTTCTGGGTAAGATGATTGGTACTTAAAGTATGATTTTATTCAAAGGAATATCTTTCTGAACTATGAAACCAGGGTTTTTTTAAAAATTGTTTCGATTTTTATTTCACTCGAATTCGATTTTAAGAGCATGGTGAAACATCTCGTCTTATAGTTTCGTCTGTTGTCTGATCTATATAACTGCTTAGAGTCTAGTTTCGTCTGATGTCTCGTGTACAGTCTTGTCTTTTTTTTTTTTTTTTGTCTCGCCTATAGACCCATCTACAGCCTAATCTATAGTCTCGCATAAAGTGTTTCGGCTATTCTCACCTTTAGTCTAATATGCAGAATGTTTTTCCTTTCAAGTTTTTTAAAAGGATTTACGAACCATCTTCGTATACAAATTGTACTGTTGCTGCCACACACATCTGAAATTCTTCGGAGTTGTTTGTTTTATATTCATGTTTATGTTATACGTTGTTGGCGTGTGATTGTGTTGCTGTTGCTCTTGTTACTGTTGTTGCTGTCGTTGTTGTTGTTGTCTTCAACTTTATTCGTGTTCAGAGTATAAAAATAATTTGTAAATGTCAAAAAATTTTGACAGTTTGCGGTGATGTTTTGCAAATTACGTTTGTAATTGCTTGCTTTTATGTTTACCTTTTGATTTATAATTTTCCCTGTCTCTCTCACTTGTTAAACAAGTGTATGTTTGAGTGTGTGTGTGTGATGATTAAGGAGTTTATGTACCCAGCGGGAAAACTCAGAAGACCTTCTTACTTCAGGCCTTTTTAAAGGCCTGCTTAAAAGATTTTTTGATTCAATTACTATTCTTATCTAACTGCTAAAAAAGGCCTCATAGAAGGCCTCGGCTCTTTCGTATAAAAGATAAGATACACCTTCCACACTCGCTTCTATGAGAAGGGAGTAACATTTTTTGTATTGTTTTTTTGCACAAGCAAAAGCAAAATCAATTTTTTTTGGTCCCGTTACCCTTCTTATGTACCTGCTGAAGAAGCGAGAGCGGAAGGCCTTCTCCGCAATGACAACGTGTGTAAAAAAGATATGAGTATGGAATGGAGCAAGAAGGCCTTGTACATCCAAAAAAAGGGGTACAGAGGCCTTCTAGAAGGCCTTCCTACTCCTTCCTTTTCCCGCTGGGTAATAGTGTATTTTCGCGCTTTTATACACATTTATATATTTTGATTTTCTGATTTGTAAACGTTTGTACAAAATACTAAAAATTTCAATTGTTAATACATAAAACTATAAAAGACCTGTTAACAGAGAAGTAAAATTTTAGTTTTCCAATTTTTATTTCATACTACTTTTTATAAAAAATGGGATTCTGTTTCCATGTACATTTAATATGTTGTAAATCTTTGTCTACCACCGACCATATTTAAGCCTTAAGGACAATCCGTTATATTTCCTTTGGTATCCTGCTTGGTTGTGTGTGTGTGTGTGTGTGTGTGAAGAAAAATTTCATTCATAATTTTATGCTTCCTTAAACCCATTAAGTTTTGATAGATGTATCCGGCTGTGTTAGTAGTTTCAGTTTTCCTTTACAGGTTTCCCACTTTCTGTGTCTTGCCTTTGACTTTATAACAATCGATAAACATCTAAATACAACAGACGGTTAATGACACTAACAACCTTTTGCCACAATCTGTTTGTTAATCCTATTAGGCAACCTGTTCTAAACCTCAAACCAAAAAATAGGAAGAAAAAAGAAGCAAAACGAATAAAATTAATAGTTTAAGGCTGGTTGGGACCTTTTGAAGGGAATCGAATCATCATCAACCTTAAAGAAAGACCAAAAGCCAGAAATTATCTATTTGAAATAAGGTGTCTTAACAGTTTATAAAACATCTTCAAGTTCTGCATACCAAACGAGACAGGCAACAATGGACACTTGAAAGAGGCATCAATGGTTTTTTTAGATTTTTTCTTATGCCTTTTTAGCATTTAAACGGCAACACCAACAACAATAAGGAAAATAAAAAAAAAAAGAAAACGAAAACGAAAAAAAAAACATAAGAGACAAGTGTCGTTCGCCTAATGTAAAGATCATGCAACCATCAGTTTGTTGCAACTTTACATTTACAAGAACAACAAACAAATAAACAAGAAAACTGAAAACAAAGGTGTTGGTTACTTAGCAAGGTGCATTCTACACTTTGGAATAGATTGATTATTCTTTTTCTTACAATGAATTTATAAATATTTAAAGGCGCTGTGAGGCTGTGTTTAGTTTTGATGAGCGTTGCACGTTGTAGCATATTTTTACTTAAGAGTTTGGGTGTGATAGTGTTTGTATGTGTTAAAGATTAAAAGGATTTCCTTTACTGTTTTTTTTTTGTTTTTTTTTTTTTTGTTAGTTGAGAGTTAATAATGAAATGAGTGTTTTTCTTACTTCAAAAGTCAATTGTAGTTTTACAGCTACTGATGATGGATGGTGTGTCCATTAAGGTGTTTGTTAGGAGGAATGTTTGTTAAGGCTTGAGTGCATATTTGTAGTTGATTTTTTTATTGTTTAAGACACTAAGCTCCAAGTAGCTATAGCAACGAAAAAACACAAAAAATGTTTTTATGTTAAAAACTTGTAGCCCTTTATTTACAATTACTACCGATACCATCACATTGTGGTACCGGTTGTTGTAGAAGTAGCGAAAAATGTTAATTGCTGTCGCTTCCTTAAAATTTTAGTAGCTTTATTTTTAAAGTTGTTACTACTACCTACCTACTGAAGTAGTTATAGAAGGAGCAGATAAACTAGCACTTTAAGTAGCAGTAAAATAGTATTTAGGTAGCAGTGTAGTAACATTAATAGAGTTTTAGATTAAACTTTGAAGTAGCCATACCATAAAATTTAGGTAGAGCAGAAGTAATCTAAGAGTTAAGTATTCAGCAAACCAAAAAAAATTAAGAGTACGTGTGTTAAATCATCATAACAACAGCCCAGGCAGGATTTGGAGCTGCAGTCTTCTGTCAGGAACTGGATATTCGGGAATTTTATAAGCTTTCCGACTACTCTAGCATATTTCGGGCGGAAATATTTGCAGCTAAAATTGCTGCTGATTATACACATAATTCAAGTATAAGGAACTCACATAAAAACTTCTTTATAGATATTCAGGCGGCAATTAGGGCAATATCCGCTGAACAGAAGAGTACACATCTACTAGGTTCGCGGTCACTAGGGCATAGAAGGTAACTAGGTGGCAGACGAATTAGCGAAACGGGGGGTTCAATTACCGTATACCAGAGTGATTGACTTTCAAAATCCAAGTCGTAAGCTAGGGGAAACACCGAAACGTTCAAGGTATCCAGAGTTTTGTGGAGATCCGATGATCCAAAGTCGACTTAACTTCTTCTTTAGAGAAGAGACTGTAGGCTTCTGGTAGGTTTTATGACGTGTAACTGTTGGACAGCAAAATGCGGGGCAACTGTCTAGTGACAACTGTGGGCTACCAGGGTAAAGAGAAGGTGGATCACATACTCCGCTACTGTCCGGCACTCATACGCTCCAGAACGAACTTCCTGGGAGATCATTACTTCCATGATCTTGGAGAAATCTCTAGAATTGGACTAATAAGACTACAAGATTCGCCATGAGGGTGTGGAGTACTATAGGTATCATCACTTCGAACTTATCTTTTCATTTACCGGTAATCGTACATCGTAATAATGCTAGGGACCAACACGGTATATGCGGGGTCTTTATGACCTATAATGAAAAATAGACCTTATAAGGTGTAATATTTAACTTTTCACCGATTTTTGTACTAAGCGGGACCTTGATAGGGTTTCTGGCTCATTTCTTAAAATTATTAATTAATTTTTTTTCCTTTTAGCACAACCCTCCTACAAAGATCTTTAACATAAACATATCTCTGTTTTTATTCATTGACTGTTTCATTGTTTTATTATTACACATTTTCTTTTGCTAAGGAGTGTCTGTTTGTTTGGTTGTGCCTGTTTTATTTAAATTTTTTTATTTGTCTTTTTTGCCATCTTGAAAAGCGTTTAATAGTTTTCAAAATGAATTATGAGTTACAGCCAGCCAGCCGGTAGTGGTTTGGTTGGTAGTGTTAAATAAAAATTGTAAGATTTTTTTTTGTCTACAATTTTGCTATTTAACCATCTATTTAGGTTTTGTTTTCAGTTAAAGGTTTTTCATTGCATGAGTTTGTTTGTTTGTATGTACAATATTGTTGGATGTGTTGTGTTTTTTAATTGTTTTCCCGTTTCAAATTTGGCGCCATCTATGCTGACAGGTGGATTTTTGGTTTTGTAGATCTTGAGGCAACTGCAGCAGCAGCAGCAGCATTTAATCATTTTCTTAACAGCTGAATGTCATTTTTGAAGTTGGAAAAATAATTTATTATACTTTCGAGTATTTATAAGGAAATGTTAATTGACTGTGTGAGAGAGGCAACCAACACAGCAGCACCAACAACAGCAACAGCAACAGCTACAGCTATATTTAAGGTGAGCGCAAAAGACAGTAACGAAACGAAAAATCATACACTAATTAAAAATATGACAAGCCCAGTTAGAAGCAATTTATGTTTTTTAAAAGACTTTGACAGGCGGAATTGGGTTTTTTGTGCATGTGCACGGTAATCAAGAAAATGTTAAAATAATTAAAAGGGAATTATTTTCGAAAAGATGTCAACGCAGTGCAGTATCTTCTTTTTTTTTTTTTTCTTTTTTTTAAGAAATATAATTACTGAAAAAAATTTGAAGTTTTTTAAAGGGATTTTGAAAAAACGCAAACAAAATATTCTATTTTATTTGTTTTATTTATCATTTTGAGGATCCTAAGTACCTTTCGGAGCAATTTTTGCTTTAAGAAAAAAACAATCGGCAACAATTGTGTTATTTAGACAAACAAAGTACTAATTTTGTAAAGAATCTTTAAGCTTTTCAAAACTTTTCTCATTTTGTCAGAAAAGCTATTTAGGTGGATACAAGTTTTATTAGAAATAAAAAATCGCATGATCAATAGAAATCGTAGGTTGTACAAAAAACGCAAATATACACATGGGCATTTCCACAGAAAAGGCTATTCTTTGTTGTGTTACTCCAACAAATGAAATTTTTTTTTTTGCAAAAAAGTTCATATGTTTAACTTTATTTGTATTTTGGTTAACCTAATTAAAAAAAAAAAACAGATTAAACAAAAACGTACCAAATTTTAGCTTTTGGCGCCTTTTTACTTAAAAAATCTACACAACAACCAAAACTTTAAGGGTGCCTAAATATCTATTATTTGGCAACTGAAATTAACGATTGGAAACTCAATTAATTTTTGGTTGGCATACATAATCGGCCCATTAATTGCTTGCTAGCGTAATGTTTTTAAAAGTAGACTTTCTGTGGAAATGCCCATATCTTTAATTAAAGAAAATATTCATATATTTGAAAAAAAAAACTTTTTTAAAAGTATTCATTAAAAATGAATGCCTGTATCAGTGATGTTATACGTAGGGAAAAATCCCTATTCGTAGGGATTTTCTTCTAAAAAAAATGGACCGTAGGGAAAAAAGGACAAATTTTTAAAATCATTAAAATGTAGGGACTTTTTAAAAATGTTCAAAATTGTATATTTGTGTTTAACAATCTTTTTAGATTTGTGACAAAATACTAATTAAATGGGCAACATTACAAATTGTTAAATTTCTTTGGGTGATCGATCGCTTGTCGCCATTTCAACTTTGATTAAAAGGTAAATTTGTGAAAGTCTCTTTTACAAATGGAAATGATTTGAGTTTAATTTTTCAGAGCATTCAATAGATAATTTGTTAAAGACGAGAATCAAAAAGTTACGGAGAAAAAATCACAATTTCAAATAAAAATTTCATTTCCCCCCTTAAGCCAAAATTAGATATCTTTGATTTATCACTGCCCCATGCCAATACAGATAGCAAAAAGTTTTTTCTACCATTGATGTTAATTTTTGGGCTCCTTTTTAAGCCAATCTTTTTATCTTTTTGCAATCGCTTAAGTGATAAATCATCGAAAGTAATCTGAGAAGACTCATTTAGGTGATTTTTAACTGATTTTTAAATGATAACCCAAATGCTGGCTGGGAACAACGCACAGTAATACCCAATAAGTCTGGGTTCACACTTTGAAAGTTTTCTTTCAGAAAGTCTGAGTTCATTGGTGAGAGGGGAAGAGAACCTGCTTTTTTCTCTCCTCTCTCACCCATAAACTCAGACTTTCTGAAAGAAAACTTTCATAGTGTGATCCCAGACTAAGCAATTTTCCTGGAAATCGAGTGCAAAAAAATTGGTATTCAAGTTCGAATTTGAATTTCAAGGGTTGCGATTTACTTTTGTTACACTTTATTTCAATACCATTCTCCAGTAAAATGGGAATTTAAAATCAAGTGAATATTAAAATATTTTTAAACTTGAATAGCATTTAAAAATACGTTTGAACTCAAGATTATTTTCAGTTAAATTTTAAGCACTTGAAATTTAATTTCTGAGTGCTTACTGGGATACAAATGGTTTTATTTGTATTGATATTTTATTTTAAAAGTTGTAGGAATTTTTGTAGAGACAATTTTTTAACGTGTAGGAAAAAAACGGGATTTTCTTTGGGCTGTGTAAGGAATTTTTAAAAAAAGTGTATAACATCACTGGCCTGTATTTATGTTGTTGGTTGTATCACCATCAAATTTAGATAAATTTCTCTTTACAAGTGTGGAAAAAGCTTTTGAGGGAAGATGGTTTAAATAATGGACTGGTTCTAAGCATTTAATAGAAGGAAATTGCATTTTCACTAATGGAACATTGAGACCCTTGTGAATATTTGAGTTTTTAACATACCAAGGGGCAGCTGTGATTATTTGAAGTAGTTTATTTTGGCGCCTTTGAATTTTTTCGATATTAGAGGCCGAGGCAGTGCCCCATAACTGAATTCCATAGCACCAGATTGGTTTTAAGACGGAGTTGTAAAGTAGAAATTTGCAGTCAAGACTAAGCTGTCCTTTTCTTCCTATAAGCCAATGAATTTGGATGGGTTTTTTTTTCATTTGAATTAATTTTGCCTCTATATGGCTTTTCCACGTTAAACGGCGATCTAAATGTATACCGAGATATTTTACATGCGAATTTTGAGGTATTACTTGAATGTTATATGTTCGCATTTTTGTTCATTGACCTTTATCCTCCATAGTTTTAACCATATTTCTAGTTGAAATATATGATCCTGTAAGTAACGTGATGCTTCATGACGGTTTTCGTGCACGCTTAGAAAGGCTGTGTCAGCCGCAAATGTTGAAGTTTGTGTGTAATTGTTGGTTGGCATGTCCGAAGTATAAATTAAGTATAATAGAGGGCCCAGAATGCTGCCTTGTGGGACTCCAGCGCCAATCGGCTGAGGTGAACTTAAGAAGTTTCCTTCTTTAATAATAAATTGACTACCGACTAAGTAGCTTTCTGATAGCTTGTGTGTGTTTGCTGGTAAATTTTGTTTCAATTTATGTAATAAGCCTTCATGCCAGACTTTATCAAAAGCTTGAGAAACATCGATGAAGAGAGCGGAGCAATATTTTCTTTCTTCAAAGGCTTTTCTTATTGTGTTTACTATACGATGGGTTTGTTCGATTGTGCTGTGTTCTCTTCTAAAGCCGAATTGGTGGTTAGGAATACATCTGTTTTCATTTAGAATTGGGGTTAATTTTGACGCTAACAGCTTCTAAAACAGCTTTGATATATTTGAAAGTAAACTTATAGGCCTATATGACTCAACTTTTGAGTGATCCTTTCCTGGTTTAGGTATCATGATGACTAAGGAAACCTTCCACTTTTGAGGATAGTATTCCAGGCGTAAAATAGCATTAAAAATTAAAAGAATAATTCTCGTTGCTATGCTGGGTAGCTCCAAAAGCATTTTGTTGCTGATCTTATCCAAACCAAGAGCCTTCTTGGGGTTTAACTCACAAATAGCCTGTTCGATTTCTCTTATCTCAAATCTGAAGGGAATAGCTGCTCTAGCAGCAACAGGTGGTAACTCTACCGCAATATTGTGAGATATATTTGGTGTAAATACGTTTTTCAAGTGACTAACAAACAGATTCCTTTTTCAACATCATTTCTTGCCCAACTTCCATTCAAGTTTCTTAATGGTGGATTAGAGACAACTGGCCTTTTGAGATTTCTAGCTGCACGCCATAATGAGTAGTCTGATTGTGGAGTTGTATCAAGTTCCTTAAGATATTTTTCCACAGAAGCCGTTTTCTGAGTCTGCAGTAACTTTCTCAGCCTTTTTGTACAGTCTTTTAGTAAGTTCTTAAGTTGAGGTTATCTGTGCAATTGCCAATCTCTACGAGCTCTCCTTTTTTCGGACAAGAGACGCTCGACATCTGTGGAATATATTTTAATATTTTTTGTTTTTTTTGGGGACAATAATGGAATGTTGAACAGCTAGTTTCAGAAAACTGTCAAAATTGACAATAGAGCGATCTACATACTCCGGTGTGCTAAGCGGAATATTTTCTGCGCAATAGGTACTGAGATATTTTTTATATTTTAACCAATTTATTTGTGTAGCTGTCGTCGCTATGTAACCAGAGGGAGATTCAATTCTATTGGTGATTGTTATAGTAACAATTGTAGGTGTGTGATCAGAGGATTATTCTAAGAAAGCTTCAACGTAAATCATTTCTGTAGGGATGTTTTTAACCACGCCAAAATCGATGACATCTGGAATTTTTTGCGGATCAGCAGGCCAATATGTTGGTTGGCCGCTCGCGACAACATTTAAATTCATTTTAAAGATTGTATTAAACAAAACACGACCCTTTGGTGTTATTAGTCGTGACCTCCAGAAGGTATGTTTAGCCCTAATGAGTTATAATATTTGTAATATTGGTTTTCTGATATTGCAAATCTAGGTAGTGAATATAAGGATGAAATTACTATGTTTCGATTTAGCTCTTCAACACAAATGTTCATTGCTTGGAGACAATCTTCACGATGATCACACATTGGGTAGTGTTTAATTCGGTTTTTTATAAAAATGGCAGAACCTCCACAAGCTCTATCTCGAGGGTCCTTGGTATCATATAGTGTATAGCCATTGATTTTAAACGTATTTCTTGAGGTCAAATGAGTTTCAGAAACCATCATGACATCAAATTGTTTATTTTTAAGAAAGTATTCTAATTCATTTTTATGTTGGCGGATGCCGTTTGCGTTCCAAAAACAAATTTTTAAACAGTTCATGGCTTGTTAAGTACAGCTTGCAATAACATCGATTGCATTCTAAGAATTTCCTGCATCATATTACCCATTGTGTTCGTAAAATTATTTACTTTTTGCACTAATGTTTCCGCCTAGATGATATCGATTTAAGAAAATGAAGAAGAATCTATGACAATTATGTGTGAAACGAAATATCGGCTAAATGCTCCTCGCGGCTTCGGTGGCATTCCTCTTTTCGATGGTCCATATCTTCTTACTGACGTTCATTTTGTCTTTTAAATATCCCCAAAGAAAGAAGTCCAACGGCGTCAAATTACATGATCGTGACGGCCGATCAGCATCGCCACGACGTCATTGAATTTCTCGCGCAAAAGAGGCATTGTTTCGATGGTGTCGTCCAGATCAAAATTCTCAATTTCTGGCCACAAGAAGACCATTATCATCTCGCGATAGCGAGTACCATTCACGGTAACTGCTTGGCCGATCTCATTTTCAAAGATGGTCTGAAAGTGATCTTGTTTAAAAATAAACTTTCAAACTTTTTTCGTGTTTAAATATCAACTTAACTGCGCAATCGATAATAACACTGTGGTGCACAACCATCAAATGCTTTTCGAAAAAAGCTGCCACTCCAAAAAGGGCCTTTTATGACGTGACAAACTTTTAACCCATTAACGCATAACAATTTCTCTTCGCTTTAGATTATAAATAGGAAGAAAAAAAAAGGATTTCTTTCATCCTCCCTTCTTGCGATTTGCAAGTGGGATCATAAATTATAAAGGCGTGACCTGATGCAAAAATATGCGAATCACAAAAGCAATTGCAATGCTGTTTTACTGTTTTAAATTGGTAAACAGTCCTCAATTGTATGTTGTTTTATTTATGACGGGTGCTTTTTAAAGCCCAATAGAACTAAAGAAAGAGTAAGCTGTCTAACTAACTGTCATACTGCGTTTACTTTTTCACCTTTTTTAATAAACAACGCTGCCAAATTATACAAAATTACTTTGAATCACTTGAATAACTTTATTAAATGTAGCACGTGACATTTTTTCCATCATGGTTTTCATTTATGTTGCTTTTTTTAACAGAAGAATTCAATGTATTTATTTTCACTTTAAATGAACATATTTAGTATTCCGCCTTTTATCATTCCATTATTTCCTTCAGCTAGCGATCTGCACTTTTGCCTATTATTCCGCATCTTGCATTGTTTTTGATTTTATTTGATCTTTTTTCAAGATTTCTATGGACTGTTTGCGACTCTCTTTTTTTTGCAGCCGTTTTTGCGCATCTTGTCTAAAATAATTTATTTAAATTTATCTAAATCATTTCTGTAAAGAAATAAATTTCCAGTTTTTAAATTTCAGACTTATGTTGTCGCACATGACCAACTTTATAAAAGTACCAAGATCAGAAATCTTCTTTTTCAGTAAGGGGTCTTTTAATTTAATTTTATTAAAAAATCTTTGTTTGTTCTCGATATTTATTTTCGACGCACTGATCGTAAATGTTGTTTTTAATGTCGCACGTGACATCGAAATATGAGATAATGCAAAACAAAAAATTCCAGTTATTTGCAATCAAATAGTTTCTTATGCATTCTTTTTGACTCTGTACCCTCAGAGAGATTCAATGATGATGAAAAAAAGCGTTCTATGAAATCGATAACTTTTATCGATTGATAAACCTCTTTTTGAATACTGGGAGGCAAAAAAATATGCTATCCTTACTTGTATAAATTGGCAAAAACTGTGCAATGTGTTCCTGCAAGCCAAGTAAACGTGGAAAGAGCACTCTCTGCTCTTAAGTTAGTATTGAGCAGAAAATTTGGAAAAAATCATGTTTGTTAAATTAAACAAATAAAAACAAGTAAGAAAGTATAGTCGGTCAAGCCCGGCCATATGATACCCAGCACCACAGTACTTAAAAACACATCATGCTTATGTGTCCATATAAATATGGATTTCTTTAAGTTTAAAAACTTCATTAAAATCGGTTTGAAAGTTTGTGAGAGGCAGAAATTGCCCCTACATCCCCTTGTGGTCCTATTTTTGAAAAACTGTATAGCTTATGTGTCCATATAGATATGGATCTACCTATGTTTTAAATTTCATTAAAATCAGTTTGAGAGGCAAAAATTGCCCCTTTCTCCCCTTGTGGTCCTATATTTTTTAAAACTGTATAGCTTATGTGTCCATATAGATATGGATCTATCTATGTTTTAAATTTCAATTAAATCAATTTGAGAGGCAAAAATTGCCCCTATCTCCCCTTGTGGTCCTATTTTTTTTAAACTGTATAGCTTATGTGTCCATATAGATATGGATCTATCTGTGTTTTAAATTTCATTAAAATCGGTTTGATAGTTTCTGAGAGAAAGAAATTTCCCCCTATCTTCCCTCGTGGTCCTACAATTCGGCCCATTTTCAATAGGCTTGTGCCAATTAGAACCTATGTCCCAAATTTTATCAAATTATCTCCAAAATTGCGACCTGTACTTTGCGCACAAGGTTACATGGACAGCCAGCCAGCCAGCCTGCCAGCCGGACGGACATCGTTAGTTCGACTCAGAAAGTGATTCTGAGTCGATCGGTATACTTTAAGGTGTGTCTAGGACCAATATTTTAAGGCGTTACACACATCAGCACAAATGCATAATACCCTCTCCACTATTGTGGTGTGGGTATAAAAAGAAGAAAATAAACAAATGAATTTTAATTAAGACAAAAAAACAAATCTGTTCAAAAGAGTTTTATTTAATAAAGACGAAATGAGTTTTATTTTAGATGAAATAAAACTCCTAAATTGAGTCATATGGCTAGCAATGCTTGAAAACGTAGCCAGCCCACAAGTGGACGTCCAGGATACCCTTCGTCAAAAACTTCAATGGTGCCAATATGCCCAAAATCACTTTCAAATCTGATTTCCATATATTTATCTTTTGAATATAAAAGTTTTTCTACAATTAAATTTTGTGTGTTATTTTTTACAATTTCAAGTTCTATCGGGCTTAAAAAAATACCCTTTATATGCCTTTAGCTTCGGTTTAACTTAGCTTCATGGTTTCTCTGAATTCGATAAAATGCTTTAATGAGCTGTCGTCATTATATGTTGAAATATCTTCTTGTCTTCTCTAAAATCTAAATAAATGAATATTAAAATTTATGTGTAACTAAATATTTTCAATATGTGTAACCAACTGGCAGCAGTTAATAAAATTTATGTTTGAACACCCTTCTATTTATTTTGGTCATTTGTATCTTTTTCTTTGTCTTTCTTAATACTGGTGTGAAATTAACAAACCACCTGTAGATTTATTTAAAAAAAAAACATGACAAAACTTTAAAACTCTTTTGTTATGTCTGTCAACTATAGAGAAATATTTTTTTTAAACTTCCTCCAATGGTAACCAAAATTTAAAATAAACTTTTAATAAAACAGGGAAGGTATGCCGCGATATAGATGTAAATAAAAGATATTTTTTAATTTTTTGTACAACTAAGAAATAAAATAAAAAAAATTAGTCATGTCTGTTTTATTCATTCTCTTTTGAACATGCTACCAAAAACCTTTTACGTTTACACGATGTCTTTCCAAACATGTCTGCTTTCTTGTATAATTGGCGAATCTTCTTTTTATACATATTAAAAAACATGAAAAACATGGCAACCCCTCTTTCTTCTCTTACTCGATCGCCATCAGACAAAACAAACGTGTTTGTTAGACATGTCTGAAAAGTTATCGTCTAAATTTGGCCTAACCTTATGTAACACAGTGTAATTTTTTTTAACGGACACCTTCTTTAAGTGCCCCTCCCCTTCGACTAACAACACAATAAAAAATTGTGCTTCAAACGAAGCGGGTTAGTAAGGGAGAAATGTAAAAGTTTCGCTTACCATCTCGCTTACCGAAGGCATGAATTTTATATGGGGGGTTCCCACTTTAAAGCAATACATTTTTGACACAAAAATCGCTTTATTCAATGCATATAAAAACTGGTGAGTGAAGCAACTAGATTTACACACTGAAACTTGTTACAGTTATTTTTTAGCATTCTCCCTTACAAACCTGATTCGTAATAAGGAAATGGCGTGGCACTTTCTTTACTGCATCTCTGCATGTCTAATTCCATAGCGCATAATTGTGCGTTTATTTTTTGATGCACCTTTAGTGCTTCGCAAAATGAGAAGTTTTTTTTGGGAAAGTTCTCCACGCACGGCAGCGTTATAAAGAAAGGCATTATAGTCTTTTGTGAGGACATTCAACTTATACTGAAACATTTTAATGGTCTATTTGGTGTCCGGTCAGAAAAGATATGAATTTAGATAAAAACAGGTACATTAATTTTATTGTTTTATATTCCACTTTATTCGTTAAATACGTTGTAACAGTAAATTATAAATGGATGCGATAAATTTTTGAATCTGCAAGTTCTTGTACATAGAAAAAGTTATTTCGTCGTCTACAGATGTTAAGGGAGCATATTTAAAATAGAGTATTCGCTCTGAAGTATATTTTATACGATTGGACTCACAATTCCGCTTGCCTCCCAAAATATCCCCAATATCTTTTAGTACCGAAAATCCTTCATTTTTTAATAAAACTGATTAAATTTTTTTGTTAACTTTGTCTCATATATCCCCTGGAACACCGGACATTTTTCTTACGGTGTCCATAACTACCTTCACTTGTAAAACTAATGAAAGATTTTTTGTTTCCAATTTTGTTACAACTTTGTGTAAAAACCCAAAATTTGCAGAAATTGACATTATTTGGTTCCGCAAATCACTTTTATTCTATATATACAAAGAAATTCTTAATTGCTAAAACTATATTAAAAAAGCAAAAAAAAAAAAAAAACGTTACTATACCAATAACAGAGAGAAGGGGAACTAACAGACGTTCCTTTATACAAAAACTATATTTAAATAAAAATAAACTATGATGGTAAAAAGACGTTACAGAAAGAGTTTTATTGTATAAAGTATAAAGCAAAAAAAGGCTTAATAATTAAAACTTAAAGACATAAAAAATATATACAACAATATAAAAAGTACGTTACAGTACAACTAAAAAAAAGCAACATAAAAATCAAGTAAGAAAGTATAGTCGGTCAAGCCCGACCTTATGATACCCAACACCACAGTATTTAAAAACAAATTTTCGAGAGTGTATGGCTGTATGAATAGGGATCTATCTATTTTTTAAATTTCATTAAAATCGGTTTAATAGTTTCTGAAAGACCGAAATTGCCCCTATCTCCCCTCGTAGTCCTATATTTTAAAAAAGGCATACCTTATGTGTCCATATAAATCTGGACCCTATTCCAAAAAGCAGCTTGTATGGGGGCTATATGAATTTATGGACCGATTCGCCCTTGTGCCAATTAGAAGCTATGTACCAAATTTCATTAAATTATATTATTATTAATAATATTAAATTATATCTTCAAAATTGCGACCTGTACTTTGCGCACAAGGCTACATGGACAGCCAGCCGAACGGACATCGTTAGATCGCCTCAGAAAGTGATTCCATAAAGTTGAACGATTTTTTTAACCAGAGTTGTTACAGCACAAAAATGGTTGATAACTAAATAACTAAATATAAATAACTTAATAAATCTATCTTATATATATATATTTTATATATATTATATAAATAAAAGAAAATGGCGTTAGTTACTACGTTTATAACTAAAGAACGGCTGAACCGATTTCGATGATTCGTACCAATTCGGAATGGTCTCTGAACAAGTAAGAAGAATAGCAAAAAAAATCTAAAATAGGTGGCGCCATTGAAAATTACTCAGTATGAATTAAATCGTAAACTCTGCATTTGACGATGCTATGATCTTTATCAAAGTTGCTGAGCATGAGCCGGCGAAGGTTTATAAGTTGATATGACCAATTTCAGACAGGTGGCGACACTGAAAATGACTCTAAATGAGTTAAATCATAAACTGTGCATTGGATCATGCTATGATCTTTAGCACAGCTGTTGAGCATTACCATACAAAGGTTTCTAGGTTGGTATGACCAATTTCCGATATGCGGCACCATTGAAAATTACTCAAAATAAATTATATCATTTGATCATGCTATGTTCTTTAGTAAAGTTGTTGCGCATGAGCCGGCAAAGGTTTCTATGTTGGTATGTACAATTTCCGACAAGAAGTGCCATTGAAAATGAATCAAATCGTAAGCTATGCAATTGATCATGCTTTGATCTGTTAGCAAAAAAATGTCTAAAATATTCCAGAAAAAAGAAATTATAAAGAAAATTCATTTTCTCATACATTTTGTATGGAGTGCTAAAAGGAAAGTTTAAACGAATCCAATTTCCAATTCGCACCTGACAACAAAACGTAAAATATTGTTTATCACAAAGTGCTTCAATGATATTCTCTTAACTTATTCAAAAGTTTACTTATAATTCACATTTTCATATTCTTTTTTTTTTTTTTTTTTTTTTTGTAAATAAAGATAAATTATCTGCACCGAATATTACCTGTACCTGATTCTGTATCTGTATTTTAAATATACACAAAAACAATACTTTTCTAGGCAAAACAACGTTTGTCGGGTCAGCTAGTAAATAACTAAAAAAAAAAGCCGATGTTGCCAAAATAAGCAAAAAAAAAGCCCTAACAAATATATCTCATTTTCTTTGTTTTTTTATGATGGGAATTTCTGTTCAATTAAAAACATTCTTTCTTGTAAACATAATATTATTAGAGTAAAGGTATTTTGATTGCATCTTAAACATATTATGTATAAGTATACTGATAGAAAGTTATCATGTTATGGCTATCAAATATCATGAAATGGTTGTAAGCAATATAATGTTTTCAAAGTTATCATTATTTAGTTGTTAGAAAAATGATTATTCTTAATAAAAACTAGCGAACCCCCTGCACACTTCGTAGTGCAAAAAAGAAAATAAGAAATCAATTCGAATTCATTTAAATCAGTGATAAATTGTAATGCTCTGTGGTACACAACATTTCTTGTTTTTCCATTTTCGGTGTAAATATACAAAACCGATGGTTTGCCAACGCGCGAACAGGCTACATACAACTGTCCATAAATTCACTCCACAAATTGCTAATGATTGGCCTTGCGCCTTATTAATAGTAACCGCAAACGCAAGCCGAACAGGAAACTGAAGTCGTTTGAATTCAAATGACATATCAGACGGAATCATTGGGATGCGTGGAATAAAAAATTTTTGATGTTCCTTGGAATACCTTCTCCTTTTTACATATATTTAAAAAAAATTAAATAGTAAAAGTAGTGTAAAATCTATGGATCAGATTTAAGATTAATTAGATTGGATATAAAAATTGTCGGTATATGTATGTTTTCTTTAATAAGGGATATTGTTTTACTAAAACCGAACAATACAATAAAAATTGTTTAAAAAATTAGTATTAATTAAAAGAAATTGTTCAAAGATATTTAACAAAGTCAAACATTTAAAACAATCACATTCACAGACATGGGTGATTGTTCAAAACAATTGTTTAAAATGGTCGAAAAGTGTAGAGTTTAGAGCAACAAAGAAAACAAGCGGTTTAAAGCCAAAAAAGAAACATAGATTTCTTTCTGTATATCTGGAGAACGGTAACAATAATTTATCAACATACGAGTTCGCTATTAAAAACCTTTTACCTATTTTATTTCAATGCACGGTGGTCAATCTCGTCTAAAAATCCAAAACTTCTTCGTTTCTTTAAGAAAATAGCTAAAATTTGGTATTCAAGTTAAGACTAACATATTTGATACCTCACAAAAATTTTGGTTACGGTCATACAGGGATTGGCCAAGTAAACATTGACGACCCAATAGTATTGAACAAAATTAAAAAAACAGGTATTGGAGGTAAATTAGCTATGATCTTTTGCAAAGATTATATTTTTAGTTTGTGGCAGTGTTCGAAAATAAACATTTAATATCGCTTCTTAGTGTTCGGTTCGGTAGATTTATGGAAAACACAAACGCTAATAGTGTTTGTGTAGTAAATCATTAAAAAAAAATATCGTTTCCCTGTTTGTCATCTTTCGAACCACAAAAATAATACTGTTCTTATCCAACACAACAAAAAGATGAGAACATTGAATTCTGTTCGGTTTCTTTTTAAACACAAACTTCATTGTGTTCGGTTCAGCTGTGCTTTTCTGTTGTGCTTTGCGCCCTTTTGGCAGGTAAAAAAACCAACTATTTTTTACAAAAATAAAATACACATACGAAAAAAAAACAAAGTCAGCAAAATATTTTTACACGAACAAAACATTTACACAATACACACACAAACTGTTCGTGCTGCGGTCGTTGCTAGATTTTTTAGTTTGTTCATTTCTTTTAAATTTTTAAAAAAATACATGTATAATGTTTGTCTACAGTATCACTACAATTGTTCTGTTTTTTAACGAAGAACAGAACACTATATAATGTTCGTATCTTTCTTGAAAATAGTTTGGAACGGTATTAAGGGTTGTGTTCGTCTACACAAACACTAAAAAAATAGATGTCGTTCCTGGGTGTGTGAGCCGAACGCTAAATACATGAAGTATCTATGTATGTTCCTCTCCCGTCGCCCTTATTATGATTTTTTTTTTTTTGGGGGGGGTGGGGTGGGTTTCGGGTGAGAAACCTTTAGCTGAAACATCCATTTAATCCATCCATTCTATATATTATACATTTATATCGCACTGGTTCCTCTAAAGAGAGTCCGCTTAAAATTATCCAATTTTCACCTTTTGCAAGAAATCGATGTACAGTGGTCATATCTACGCACTGTAAAAATCTTAGATCAATTTCTCTAATATTTTGCAAAAAAAAAAACAAATATACAATTTTATCCCCTTTTGTAGTATAAGAATAGATACATATAAAAAGAAAACAGTATTTTTTCTCTACTAAAAATTCATAAATTCTGAGTTAACCCCCTTTCGAGCAACCAGTGCGATATATAAGAAGAAAGCAAGTCAGAGTCCGTCAAAACAGGTCATGCGTCGACCTCATCAACACCATGAGAATCCTTATTAAACAATCAGCCGTACTAAATGCCCCACTTTACATGACATTTATCGATTTTGAAAAAGCATTTGATGCTTTTAACCGCGAATTTGTTTGGAAATATCTGAGTGTTAGAAGAATCCCAGAAAAAATCGTTGATGTTCTACGAAAATCGTATGAATGAGCTAGCAACAGAGTGTTTCATGACAGAGTTCTAAGCGAACAATTCCCAGCCATCAGTGGAGCTAAACAAGGTTGTGGATTATCGCCTTTACTTTTTATAACAGTTCCTGAAGCTATCTTTGAAGCATCAAACCAACAACATCTCGGCCTGAGCTGGAAGCTAAACGAAAAATTTGACGACCTTGTTTATGCAGATAACATCGTCTTACTAAGTAACAGACAGAGCGAAATGCAACAAAAATAAACGCTTATCACTAATGAAGCAAGTAAGGCGGACCTCCGAGTAAATATTGCAAAAACCGAGGTGATGCGAATATCTAGAACAAAATCGCAGCTCTTTTCATCAATAACTACTAGGGTATTCATTTAATCGGGCTTTTGTTTTAATCGGTTAATCGCTCGATTAATTAACCGAGGTTTTCGTTTAATCGGTTAATTTGGTTTTTGATCGGTTAACCGATTAATAAAGTTTTTTTTATAAATAAGGTAATTTCAATAATTAAAAATGCATAAATTATTAATTATTTGAAGTTTATTAGTAAAAAAAAAAACAAGAATAACAGTTCTTGATCTAAAACGAGCAAACAAAAAAAATAACTCACATATATGTGATATGTATTTTTAAATTAAAACATTATCAGGGGAAATCGAAAACGTAAAACGCAAGCATTTTAAACGTCATTTTTAATAAGATTTCTGTACTAAAAGAATTTTATTGAAAAAAATATACAAATATTTCCCTAGTTAACTATATTGTATAACAAAAATTATAAAAATTTTATTAAAAGTGTATGAGGGAGTTTACACGGTGTCTTTTCAGACATATCTAACAAACACGTCTGTTGATTGTAGGCAATCGGGGTAGAGGGGAAAAAATTATAAAAATTTTATTAAAAGTGTATGAGGGAGTTTACACGGTGTCTTTTCAGACATATCTAACAAACACGTCTGTTGATTGCAGGCAATCGGGGTAGAGGGGAAAGAGGAGCTGTCAAACAGACAAGAAATGAGTTTTCATGTTTGTTTATATGAATTTTTATGTTTTCTATTTGTATGTAAATTAGACTATTAGAGGGAGTTTACACGGTATCTTTTCAGACATGTCTAACAAACACGTCTGTTTTGTTTGATGGTGATCGGGGTAGAGAAGAAAGAGGGTTTGCCAAACAGACACGAAATGAGTTTTCATGTTTGTTTTTATGAATTTTCATGGTTTTCAATTTGTATGTATATGTAAATTAGACTATTAGATACGAAAACAGACACGTTAAGAAAGACATCGTGAAAAGACAAAAGGTTTTTTGTAGCATGTTCAAAAGAGAATGTCAAAAACAGACATGTCTGGAAAGACACCGTGTAAATGTCCCTTTAGATATGAAAACAGACATGTTTGGAAAGACATCGTGAAAAGACAAAAGGTTTTTGGTAGCATGTTCAAAAGAGAATGTCAAAAACAGACATGTCTGGAAAGACACCGTGTAAATGCCCCCTATTACAAAAACTTTAAAATTCTTGCGTTTTGCGTTTTCGTTTGCCAGAACACCCCTCAATAAGTATTTATTAAAAAATAGACTGTGAATCATTTTATTAGTTATTTAATAGTTTGAGGAGATCTGATAAAATAATTTTTTGGAAAAAAATTTTGGTTAAGTATTAGTTTTGACAACACTTGACTTGGAAAATTTTTTTCACTTATCATGGGTATTGAAGGAATCAGAAGGAGCCCATGATACAGAATATCTAATTTCTCAGTCCTTTTCCTGGATTTCTCTTAGCATATAAGTCTTCCATTATGCCATTAGAGTCCTGATTAAATTTTTAAAAATTTTTAACACTCCTAGTTGTTTCGGGTAATTCTGTTAAGAATGTTTTGCTAGAATGCATTGGTAGAAGGTATATGAGACGAAATTATTAATTAAAACACAAAATAAAGAAATAAATAAAATAAAATTTGTTATTATTTTACAAAAAATTAAAAATTATGTAACATCGGTTAATCGACTGAAATTAACCGGTTTAATCGTTAATCGAAAATTGACTATTTTAAATTAACCGATCAGTTAATCGGGTAGTAATTAATCGGTTAACCGATTAACGCACTTGACTACGCAATTAAAGAGGTAGAGAAATTTGTATATCTGGTTGTTTTGAAAACCAAAATTAATAAATGTAATGCCTGGGTGAAGCCAGTGCTTTGAAACCTGGCATGTCGCAAACGCAATAACAGCAAAAGTTCAAACATTCTCGGAATCTGTGTCCATCTTCTGTAACTCTCGCTTCTAGAAACTTTTCGATTGAAATGTGTAAAATGAAACAAAAATGCCATTTATAAAAACAAACAGCTGTTTTTTCACTAAACTGTGTCTGTAATTTTTTTTTGGCAAGTACTAGCTGTCACGTAAGACAATTACTTGCCAATTTACAGAAAAAGTGTGTCTGTAAACTTTCTGTGAGAAGGTTCCCGCTTTGAACTGTCGAATAAACTCACGAACAAAAATGGGGCGAAAAAATTTTTAACACTAAAAAACAATTAAAAATGCAAAATGCGAAAAATAATAATAATTTGTACTTGGTACCAGGGTTGTCAGATTTTTTTGAGCTCCATCGCCAAACCAAAAACTGAGAAAAAATACAAAAAAGTCGTCGAAAGTAAATTTGTTAATAAAATCGCTGAGCCAATATTTGTATGTAGCTTTTTTGATTGCATGTCCAAATTTTGCACTTTTTAAGTTGAGTGCAGATTTTTGCATTCAATCTGCGTTTGGAGATGGTGCAAATTTTTTTAGTGATAGTTAAAAAATAACAATCATCACTAAAGCTGGTAAAAAAAAGGTGCAAACTAATTTTTTTGCAGTTTTATTTAGTGATAGTGCACTGCTGATTTAAATCAATCAGGTATGTGATGAAAAACGATCGTTTTTAAAATTATCGTTTTTGTAGGTGTGATGATTTTCGACCGATATTAAAATCTATTTCTGCAGTTAAGTCTTAATTTTTTGTTCAACATATAGTTCAATTAACATATATAACAAAGAATTTAAAAGAATATATACAGGAAAACAGAGGAAAATGTATTAAAAATCAATTTTAAAAGATATTGAAAACGATATTATCGTTTTCAAATCGTATTGTTTTGAAAATCGTTTTCCATCACATACCTGAATATTTAGTGCACTACCCCCAACTATGATTACTATTTTATGATCCAAATAATGGCCGGGTTTAAATTCCATTTTAAGTGCTTTTATACGTTTTTATTTGTGTTAAAAAGAATAATAACTTATAAGATTCTTTTAAAATAATTTCTTTTTTTAAATATTTATTCTTTAATTGATAATTGTTGTGGTATGTCATTTAACTCATGTCATTTTTTTCTGCTCTCGCTTAAAATTTTATTTTTAAAATTCTCTTCAGATGCAATTAGTTTCTTTTTTATTGTTTTGCAGCAAATACTCAATTTGTACTTGTGATTTTATAAAATCCATTTTTTTTTCAATCTCAAGGAATTGGTGAAAAAATTATTTTATCTTCTGTCCTATAATTGTACATAATAATACTCATCATCAACGACATTATTGTCTCTGCTGTTTTTTCAAATTGTTTCTTGAACAAGTATTTGTCGTTTTTGGTTTAAGGTTCAGTTTTTTTACGGTTTCTTTGACTACATTTCAATAAAATCCTTTTGACAACATGAACATGTCAGTTCAGCAAAATTTTGTTCGTGCTTTTAACTTTGTTCTTTCTTGTATTCCGTTTTTTGCAATAGAGTAGATAGAGCATGTTTAAGAAGAGTCTTTTTTTAAATTTCTTTAAAATTTGCAGGTCGTTTGTACTTGTGCAGAGAAATAATTACAGCGAATTTGGGGTTTATATTGATAAAAGTTAAGATGTCTGATTTGGTATGTAACTTAAATATGCGTAATTTACAACAGATATCGTATTGTTGCACATGGTTTGTGTCTTAGATAACTTAAGACCCCCATACACCTCATCTTTTTTGTAGTTTTAATCTGAAGAAACCTTGATTGTTTCACACGAAAATTTTAAAATGTACACAATATTATCTATTTATTTATTCCGCGGTTTTGCAAAACCTAAATTATTTAGTAGTTACAAGTATACAACATTGATTTTTTGCTTTTTGTAACGTTTGTTTTAAAAACCACTACACAATTACAATTTAAGAACAATTAAGAAAGTGAAGGCGGTCAAGCCAGACCATTTGATGCCCTACACCACAGCCTTTGAAGCAACATTTAAGAGAGTGCACTATATTTGGGACCCCGATCGATTTATCCCAAAAGCAAATAAAGGCTTGCGTGTCTGAAATACTGCACGCAAAAAAACCATCACTGGCGATGAAAAAGAGATTCATTCTGCAATCCAAAATGCAAGAAATCGTCTATGAAGCTCGTCCAAGCTTTTTCTGACCCGCCTTTTAGTCCAAAACTTGCCCCAACCGACTTCCATTTGTTTCAATCCATGCAGAATATTGGAAAACGATGCACTTTAGAATCGGGTATCCGATACTGATTCCGTATATTGCCAAAAAAAAAATTTGTAAAAGGTCAATGATAATATTTTAAAAGCGATAGAACATACTCAGGATTAACCCTTAAACACCCAAGACCGCCTACAGACGGTCATCAGAAAAAAATAAGTATGGAACAAAACCTATTTACTACATGCTGTTACGATGTAAAAATTTTAAATGTGTATAAAATTCTCAGTGTATGGTACCAATGATTGTGTGAATGATATTGTGGAAGAAGAAATCATTGCAGTCAGAACTTTTCTGCGAAAAGACAGATAAATTGCAAACTACATACATATTTAAATTTCAGGTATTTAAGGGTTAACTGTAGTGAGGAATCAATGAAAAAAAATCACGAAAATCCAGAATTCTTGAATTAAACATATACAGTAGGGTGGCCCAAAATACAAAAGAATCGAAAATTCGCCCTCCACAGTGCTGATCCTATTCGAATAGTGCTTAAAAATGTTTAGTCCAAATTTGAGCACAATCGGTCAATATTTAGAGGTTGCGATTTATCGGAGTTAGATAGAAATATAACATACTCTGATTTTTTATGGCGATATTCATTGTTTATTTAAGAATAAAAATATTTAATAAGACAAATTAATAAAGAATTAATAAAACTGTAAATTAAGTACAAATTAACACATATTTTATTATTTTTTTAAATTATCGATAGCCATTTTTGCAATATTAACTTTAGAAACCCCGTGAAATTTTTGATAACATAGGACTCAAGTGGATTTTTATGGTTAAATTCTTTTCCGCCCAGTCTTTTTAAGGCTTATTTTTTTGTGGTAGCTTAAGATTTTTCACCGTTGTTTTCTTAGTTTTGTATGTAACTCTGGAATCGATAAGGGTAAGCCCGATTAAATATTCAGAAAAATACCATAGATATCGACGAAATGCTTTAACAGCAGCTTTAAAAATTTTTTCGTTGGAATAGTTTTCGAGTTGTTTATCATTAAGAGCATTTATTGCTAAAGGAGCTTCATTCCAGTATCGGCCATATATAAGACTTATAAACAAACTTATTTCGTTAACTGCTTTTTTTTCCTCGTCTGTAAAATCAAATTGATTTTGAGACAGACATGCAATAGATCGCCTTCGTAAAGATCAAAGAAAAGTGTGAAAAAGTTTCTTCAATACATAAACAAGTACAATAATAATAAGCCACTAGTAAATCCATGTAATATAAAATGTGAAACATATAAATAAGTCGCCATTTATCGCGACCTCTAAATATTGTCCCATTAAGCCAATTTTTGGTATACACATATATTTTAGTAAAAGAAACAAAATCAAGCTTGTGGAGAAAGTATTGGACTATACTTTTACTTTACCATACAAGCGTGGGCCAGTCTAATATACAGACATGGTCTCGAAATCGAAATCACATGAAATTGAAATCGATAGAGCTTTTAGATTAAATTTTGTTAAAAATAAACGTGGCTGGCTTTTTTTAATTTCAAAAGTAGTTCTGGTAAATATAAGTGGTCCTCAATGTATGCAGTATATAAAATAAAATATTTTTTACCAACTTTATACAAAGGATAGTGTACTAAATTTGTTCAATTTGAATTTCACTCAAATTTAATTTGCAGAATATTACTGATATCGCAAAATCTGACTTCAAAATTTCTAGGTTTATAACTTTAAGCACAGCTCACGTTATTAAAGTTAATATTCCACACCATCTATTCAATTAAAATATTGTGTCTCTTATTTATTTGGAAATGGATAAAATATTTATGACTCGAGGGCCCAAATGTAAGATTTAGTTTCAGAACTCAAATTGCCAGCCCTCTGTAATTTAGAAAACTTATGTTCTCACTATTTCCCTTCGTGTATCCAAATGTCCATATGAATGAGTACTCACATACAAACACTTTCATATACATACATATAAATTTCAGGCAAATGGTAAACTAATGACACTTTAATTCACTTACTTTATCGACATTAATTAAATTTTCATTTTATTCATTTATGAGACCAACAACAAAGAAAAGACCCAATAAAAGAAAGGAAACAAAACCAAGAATAAGAGACAACTTCTATCTACAACAAAGGAACCCAGATGAAACAAATTGAGCCGACAACCAGCATTTTTTCACTTTTTCATGTTTTCAGTTGAAATCCATAAAGTATAATTCTTTTGTCGCCGGACAAGTGTCGGCATGTATGAGTGTGTTGCAGGAATAAATTGTTTTTTACCTTTTTTGGTAGTGAAAAAATGAGAAAAGAAAAAACCGTGTAAAAACACAGTGCTTTTGAGAAACACTAATAAAAAAGCGCATTTTCAAAAAGGCAACGGCCTACGCACATTTTTTTCTATTCATTTTTAGTTTTTTTATAACCATAACGTCAGTAACGATAAACCTCTTGACCCTGTTTATTGAATATAAAAGTGAACAGCTAAGAAAAGTGTTAGTGCAACATAATAATTTTCTATTTACAAAAGTATTAAGGGATCAACAACACCATGAAAACTCTTATGCCACAACCCATGAAAGAGAGACTGACTAACAACCTTTTTTTTTGTTCTTTAGTAATTTAGTGTTTTGTTGTTGTTCTTAAAATTTATTTATTGTAATTGTTTTTTTTTTTTTGTTGTAGTTATTGTTGTTTTTATTGCTGTAGTATTCATTAGATACCAGAAACAGGTGTAAAATACATAAATGAACATGTTTTAACTTCAACTGCAGCCGACGACTGTCAAGTACAACGACTAAGAATTTATTAATTCTTGTTAGATCATAAATTCCTTTAGTTTTTACGATCATGCTTTTTTTTCTTTAAAAGATCTTACTTAGTAAGTACACATGTGTTGTGAAATTGGATCGGTTTAAAGTTGGATAGAGATGTAATTGTAGTTTTAGTATCAGTGTTGTAAGATAGAGTAAGATATTTTAATAAGATCAATTACACAGTGCAACAAAATTCGGGTCGTCGCCGCCAGCCTCAATACTCGCAACGCGAAATGAAACTAAACTATTGGTAGAGCAAATCTCTCAAAGAATTTTGCAAAGTTAGCTCAGGTTCCCGAAATATCGGCCCGTAAAGTTTTTGAATTTTTTGAAAAGGCGTTTGGTTTAATTAACAAAAAAAATATACTGAATGTACTTCTGAGCTAAAATACTATTTCAGATGTCCGCAGTAGAATTGCATGGCGATTTTTTGCTTAGAATACATCAACCCTCTAACACTCATTTTAAGGGGTCATTTTTGTCCATTTTTTAACTTCCGCACAGAAGTATACTAAAACGGCACTTCAGAGGGTTAAAATGTTCCATGAATATTTTATGCATCAAATTTCACTATGGGTCCGCTAAGACCAAAAAATCGTACAATGTATGTAAAACGGGTTTTCTCAAAATTCAAAAATTTTAAGGCCCGGAATTTCGAAAATCCGTTTTACATGCATTGCACGATCTTTTGGTCTTAGAAGACCCCCAGTGAAATTCGGATTTAGAAGAACACAGACCACAACTGAACAAACTCATCGAATGTCATAAGAAAAGCCTTTGAAGGAAAACAATATTGCTCAGCACTCTTCATCGATGGTTCACAAGCTTTTGATTAAGTCTGGCATGAAGGATTATTAAATACATTGAAGCAAAACTTACTAGTAAATACACACAAGCTGTTAGAAAGCTACTTAGTAGGTCGTCAATTTATTTTTAATTTCTTAAGTTCCCCTCAGCCAATTGGCGCTGGAGTCTCACACGGCAGCATCCTGGGCCTTCTTTTATACTTAATTTATAATTCGGACACGCCAACAAACAACTACACCCAAACTTCAACATTGGCGGACGATACAGCGTTTCTAAGCGTGCGCGAAACCCGTCATGAAGCATCTCGTTACTTACAGGATCATATATTTCAACTAGAAATATGGTTAAGACAATGGAGGATAAAGGTCAATGAACAAAAATGCAAACATATAACATTCACCCTGCGCCGGGAATCATGCCCCCCTATTAAAATCAATAATCAAATAATTCCTCAACATTCGCATGTTAAATATCTCGGTATACATCTGGATAGGCAATTAACGTGAAAATGTCACATAGAGGCAAAATTAACTCAAATGAAACTAAAAGCCATTTAAATTCATTGGCTTATTGGAAGAAATTCTGTCCTTAGTCTCGATTGCAAGCCCATAGTTACGGTATTCGACTATGGGGCACTAGCTTGGCCTGTTATATCAAAAAAATTCAAAGGAGCCAAAATAAACTTCATCGAATAATCACAGCCGCTTCCTGGTATGTTAAAAACTCAAACATCCATTAAGATCTCAATGTACCATTAGTAATAACTAGGGTAACAAAAAAAAAGCAAATGCTTATTTTTTGGTTTACAAGATAGAAAGATTTTGATTGAACACAAGTTCTGATCATACGAAAAAAAAACTTATTTAATAAAATTCTGCAAAAATCGTTATTATTATTTTTTTTATGTGCAACTTTTTTTTATATTTACTAAAAAATCAAAAATTTGTGTGCTGTAACAACTCTGGTTAAAAAGTCGTTCAACGTTATGGTAATATTTTGTAACCTCGTGCGCAAAGTACAGATCGCAATTTTAAAGATAATTTAATGAAATTTTGTACGTAGGTTCTAATTGGCACAAGGGCGAATCGGTCCATAATTTAATATAGCCCCCATACAAGCTGCTATCCGGAAGAGGGTCTTTGTGCCCACTATCAAACCAATTTTAATGCAATTTAAGACATATGTAGATAGATACATATTTATATGGAAACCTAAGGAATGCATTTTTTTAAAAATAACCTATTTAACCTATTTTAATGAAATTTAAAACATAGATAGATCCCTATTCATATAGCCATACACTCTCGAAACTTGTTTTTAAATACTGTGGTGTTGGGTATCCTACGGACGGGCTTGACCGACTATACTTTATTACTTGATTTTTATGCAACTCTGTCTTAGCGGTACTGTAACGTACTTTTTATAGTGTTGTGTATAATTTTTATGTGTTTATGTTTTTGGTATTAAGCCTTTTTATCAACTTCTTTTATTATTTGCTTGTTTAAGTTATTTTCTCTCGAAAACTCCATAGCTGTATTCTTACGATCAAATTCCTCAGTCTGTAACGTCTTTTACCATTATACTTTGTAACGTGTTATTTTATTTTAAATATATTTTTTGTATAAAGTAACGTCTGTTAGCTCCCCTTCTCTCTGTTTTTGGTATAGTAACGTCTTATTTTTTGCTTTTTTAATAAAGTTTTAGCTATTAAGAATTTCTCTGTATATCAAAGATTGTTAATTTCTGCAAATTATGGGGTTTTACACGAAGTTGTAACAAAATTGGAAACGAAAAATCTTTCATTGGTTTTCTAAGTAAACATAGTTATGGACCGTAAGAAAAATGTCCCGTGTTCCAGGGGATATAGGAGACAAAGTAAATACAAAATTTAAATCAGTTTCATTAAAAAATTAAAGATTTTCGGTATTAAGTGATATTGGGGATATTTTGGGAGGCAAGCGAAATTATGAGTTCAATCGTATAAAATTTACTTCAGAGAAAATACTCAATTTTAAATATGCTCCCTTAACATCTGTAGACAAAGGAAGAACTTTTTCTATGTACAAGAACTTGCTGACTCCAAACAGACATAGTTTTCTGTTCGAAAATTTATTGCATCAACTTATAATTTACTATAACAACGTAAGTGAATTAAGTGGAAAATAAACACGTTTAAATTGCTTTTTTTAAATTTTAACAGCTTTTTTTCATGTTTTTAAACGCTTTTTTTAAGAGCTTAAAACTGTATTTTTAGTGCTTTTTTTTGGTTGCCCTAGTAATAACTCTGATTAGAAAATATGCAGTAACATATTTAAAAAGGCTTGAACTACACCCAAATCCACTAGCTCGAAAAATGTTAAATAATGGCGGCCACACTCGCTTAAAGCCTACAGTACACGGAATGTAAAAATCCACATGCACATGTGGTTCTGACGTAATTTTGACGTCACTTAAAAGCCACAATAGCAAGTTCGTCATGTGTGATGACGACAAAATTACGTCAGAACCACATACGAATGTGGCTTTTTACATTCCGTGTACTATAGGCTTAAGAAGTAAAGCACTGCAGCACTCACTCAATTAGAAGAGCGATAAACACCTAGATATGTGAGCAGAAACCGCGATGATGAAATTTTAAGGACGTAAAACAAATTATTAGGATAAGATTTGATTAATTATTGTTAGTTCATATTAAACATATGAAGATTTAATAAATAAATAATGAAAACAAAAATTAACCATCTGTTTATTTTAGTATTTAGATTAAATTCGGCCTAAAAACATTTTATTGCAATCTAAGTCATCCTACCAAATTATTTTGGTATGGGTCTTTCTTTAGTCCGTTCAAATACTGCTCCCGAAATAATTTTAATGCCAATTATTCTTTATAAATGTAAGAATTGATACCAAATTTGACAGCAATAACTTCTATAATACGAGTAGCTACTAATTCACAAGAAAATTTTGAGTATGGTGTGGATTTTGGGAGGGCGCTGACATCGGTCCATATTTCTTTCTGAGCAACGTTTTACAGGGCATCGCGATTAATGATGAGCGTTAAACGTCGATGATTATCAACTTCTTTTGGACTGAATTAAATGATAGGAACGCTTACATGTGGTGTCAATAAAACGGTGCTACGTTCAGCAATTTGTGCCACATTGGACATTCTGCACGAGCGATTTGAGGATTTGGCGTTAATCTCACAAGAAGGTGATGTTAATTGGCCACAGAGTTCTTGCCGTTTGACAGCACGACATAGTCATAGAAAAGTAGACATTTCGGATGCGATTCACCCAGCAAGACCGTGGCGAACATTTGAACAATGGCATATTCCATAGTTCCATAAGAGTGGGCTTAGCATGGGGCCTATGGTAAATTCTGGGCCTGTCTTCACGAAATGTGTTGAGGTGTGACTTTCGGTCGTATGAAACGAGTTTGTGCAAAATTGTTTGTGCAATATGTGCAGTTCGCCACTATTTATGTTATCTTATCGTACTGAGCCGACTTTGCTGAATTTCAATCCCAAGCTGCTTAGGATAACTAGAAACAAATGGACACCAATATTGTTATTTTCTTTAAAGTTTTTCGAAAGTGAGCCTGTTTTCAACATGACCAAATCGATTAACAATTACTCTAGGACCCAGATTATCTAGACTTTATGGGTTTTTAGACGGATATTAAAAAAGTTTCACACGGAATTACATACTTGGTATACCCTCTTCACAACTAGTTGTGTTGGAGGGTATAAAAAGGAATAACAATTCCAATTACCCCAGGAATTTCAATAATTTCACTTAAACTCCACTTGCTTAACCTAAAAACAAATTTCTTTTAATATTCATTAGAACCGTAAAACGACCAACAACGTGTTAGACACCCGCCCTAGAAACTGAAATCGATAGAAAATACCTGTCCATAACTGCACTATCACGACCTGACTATTGTTTGTTAAAAATCATATTTATTTATAATTTTTTATTACATTTTTATCTCAAGTATTTAACACCTTATTATTTTTGTGATTCATTTTATGACTTTTAGTGGCCATCAAAAAAATTCCAAATGAACCAAATTTTTTTTTTTGATCGTAAAAAAATACTGGACTTTCTTAACTAATCGCGCCGAAGATTTTTCTTAAACTACTTAAGATTTTTCTTTTTTTTTATTTTTTTTTTCGTTTTTTTTTTATTTTATTAATTAACAAGTTGTATGCTGTTTGTCAAAAGAACATTAACAATTATAACTTTAATCGTTTCTATGCCAGAAAAATCATGTTGAGATAAAAATCTTTAACAGAAACTTAACAAAAAACAACAAAATCTTTTTTATTTTCCATTTTATTACATTTCTTTTTTTAGGTTTATGGTTAATTTAAGTTCCTGAAATTTCAACTTGAATTATTTTTATTAAGTTTTATGACTTGTCATAAAAAAAAAAATATTTCAAAAGATTTGTTCAGTTTCAGTTGATTTGAAGAAAAGTGTTTGTGTAGGTAGTGTGGGTTAATGAGGTGGGATTATGTTAATCTGAAGCGATATATAGCTGGAGCTAATGAGTTATATGTTATAACAACTGGAGGGTGGAGCATTGCATGCATAAGACATTCAACATATGCCCTTAAAACTAACAAGCTATGCGCTTGTTGTCAAAAATTAAGCTAAAAAAAACAAATCTACATAGAGTCCACCGTGTACTATTTTGTAATTTTTATATTATGACATAAGTCTTAAAAGAATCCAAGCTATTTTTGTTTTACATCGATCTTTTGAAAAACAAATTGATCTTGATACCGATTTTAATGTGATGAATTTTGATTTTTGTTGAATTTTTATTTCAGCCCACACTATTTTTCTAAAGAGTGTATTAGCACTTGCAATAAAATTGTTCATTTTTACGTAGTGTACAATTATATCGCCACTGTGCATGTATTATTCGAAGGTGGCACAATATATTGGCAACAATCAAAAGACTTTTGATTTTTATTGCACAACGAAAAGAAAGTGAAATGTGTTGGCAACATTGTACAATGCTGTTCATGTTATTCCTATAGGTTATGTTCACCTTTTTATTGAATAAATAAAACCATTGTGCGACCTATTGCATAATATAGGACAAAATGGAAATAATATGGCGAATATCATATACAATAATATTGCAAGTGTATGAGCCTCTTTACAATTTTAACAATGATATTAAAAAAAATACAACTCTGCAAAGGCATACCACAAATTGGTACAATCTTGTTTGAAAGGAATTTCAGACAGATTATATCGTTTTTCATTACACAGCAAATCTATCACTTTGCTACTTGAAACAAAATGGAATTTGAAAACAAAACAATGTTGCCACATGCATCACATCGTTTATAGATTTCAAATCGTCGTTTTTGTGTTTCAATCGTTTTTATGACATACCTGAATTCTATATAATTACCGGCAGATCGGTCGAAGATTTCATTATAAATAATAAATGCTGGATTTAGTTTTTCTTGCTTCTCTCGGAGCAAAGTTAAATCAAAAACTGTTTCACTCTGTTTTAGAATCTGTCTAGAATCCGAATTTACTTGAAAGTGGATAACTTCAGCATTTTTGGTGTTCTGTAATTCAAATCCAGATGTTTCACAAAAAAAAGTTCTTGCCAATTTTTTTTCTTTAAATAAACCATTAATCGAAAATAAAATCAGTTTTTATTAAAAATTTGATTAAGTGAATTAAATGTTAACTTTGAAATTTTCGAGATCAATTAATTTTTAGCCAGACAACCCCATTTTTTTATAGAAATGTTGCCTTTGCTAGAATTTTTTGATTATTTTCATGCATTTCCCATATAAAAACTTGAGTTTGTTTTCTTCCGATATTGCTTGCCTGTTAACCTTTTTTAAAATAATATAATTTACCACAACCGAATATTTGATAAAATACTCCTTTCAAAAAAGTATTCCAATTTAAAGTTCCATTTCTTGATGTCACTTAACGTTTGGCTCTACAAAGTGGTGGTTTCACGCGCTGTATGGCGTGTTGCACCGTCTTGTTTTAACCATTCCTTCTCCAAATGAATTGGAATGTCCAGAGGAACACAAAATCACAAACATTTGCCTGTCGCGTTCGCCATTTACGCATATGTTAGCACCGGTTTCGGATTTAAAGACAAATGGGCCAATGATGCCTTCAGCATGTAAACCGTACCGAACAGCGATTTTTTCGGAATGTAGTGGAGTATCAAGGGCCTCATGAGTATTTCGCTGTCTTTAAAAACGACAACTCTGCTTGTTTACATACCCGTTAAGCCATAAATAAGGCTCATCGCTGAAGAAGATTAAAAAGCACTAAATGAATAACCATGTATTAGCAACGTTTCTTGATTATACAGTCGGATAAATCTGATTTCAAGCCAGACTGATATAGAGGTTAGGCGTTAAATCTCGGTTAATCGGTCGATAACCTTTTGTTGTAGAGCTCTGATCGAGTGTAACGATATAAAAAAAGCTTTAAACAAAATGATAATTTCATTCTTAATTACAATTAAAAATTTAATTGTAAATTGCTCAAATCGAACAAAACTATCATGACGGGTTGCTATAGCAAAGGCGGTAGCGATCATGTTTAGCCTTAGGAGTTATAAAATATCGAAAATGTTAACTAAGCAACAATAAGGAGTTGAATGACAATAAAATCGTATTGATTTTATTACATTTCATAGAATCTATGCATAACTTAACAAATGACATCAAACTGTTATCGACAACAAAGACATGGAAAATAAATTATTTATTCATACGATTATTTAAATACAATTTAAAATATTAATCACCACACTCTGAGATAAACAATGTTTAATAAAGTATATGTCTGTCCCTAATAAAAAGACGAATCATCTGTAGATTAGTCGATTATATCCCATCATATTTATTCGTATTAGACAATTAAATATTTAACAAGAAACAAAAAAAAAGAAGGAAATAAATCGTTTTTTAAAACAGCAAAGACAACCAGACTAAAAAAGAAAAATTTTTAAAAAAAATATATATTTATTATATTTGAAAAGACCACATTTGAACTATAACATAAATCAATTAAATTAACATTTTATGCTAATAAGATTTAATGAGATTTCTTAGATAGGACCCAACTTGTAGAAAATTAATTAAAAAAAGAAAAGAAAATTTATACATAAATATTTTATGTTTCGAAAAATTTATTAAGTTGGCAACAGCAAAACAAATACCCACTACATTGTTTTTTATTTTTTATTTAAGCTTTTTATATTTTTTTTTATTATTTAAAAAAATGATTTATTAATGTTTTTATTTAATGAGTGGATTTGTTGTTTTTTATATTTTTTGGCATTTCTGGTCTTTTGGGGCAAAAAGAAAAAAGTTTTAAATAAATAAATTATTAAATATTAAAAAAACATGCTGATCGTGACCTTTTCGCAATATTTTTGAATTAAGTGAAAATTTTTTTTATAATTTCAAACTTTCTAGTTTATCTGGAAACAGGTTGTTTCTTTTGTGAGCCAAAACCCACATATATATTTTTTTTTTTTATTTTAAATATATATTTTATTTCATAATTTTTTTTTTTTTAAATAAATATCAGGGCAAGTTTTTTATAAACAAAAATAAAAAAACATATTCTAGAAAATATGCAAAAAGCTAGAAAAGTTTTTAGTAAAAAAACTTATTATTGCAATAAAGCTTTTGTTTGTATGATTGTTTGTAAGTATTGGTTCACACTTTTCAAGTTTAAGCCGTCAAGTCTGAGAAGGGAAAAGAGAATGACATTTCACTAACGCCTTAGTTCGTTTGTACCCTATAGTCTTCTAAGCAGCTTATATTTAAATAAATTTTCCTGAAATCCAGCACTTAACATAGGCTAAGATATTTGTAAATTTTCAAGTGGGCGTGGCACCTCCCATACAAAAACATTACAGATTTATATATATCTGGAAAACAGTAAGAGCCTAAGCTTTTTAATTAGGTACAAGCATGTTGGTTGCTAACACTCAATAACCGAAAAAATCTGGGCGGGATTGGAAAAGTTGGCGTGGCACAAAATAAATTTAAATTTATAAATATATATATCTAAAGAACACAAAGAGAAGAACTGTCCAAATTTGGCATGCATAGCTTGGTTATCGATACACAACCTCCCTAAAAAATGGCCAAGATTAGAGAGGAAGGCGTGGCACCACCCACACAAGGACATTTTAGAATTTTGTATATTCGAAGTACGGTAAGAGACAAGGTTTCCGAATTAGGTACAAACATCTTAGTTATCATAACATCCGACAAAGTTTGGGCGCAATTGGAGAGGTGGGATAGATTTCTTTATATACATATCTGGAGAGCAGTTGGAAAAAAATTGTCCAAATTTGGTACACAAAGCTGAGTTATCGATACACAAAATGCGTCAAAAACTAGGTATTATTAGATGAGTGGACATGGCACACATAAAACACCATATAAGAACGGTAGTCCAAAAGGGCCCTACTTAAATACGATTCTAAAAGTCGCATTTCTGAAATTTTGATAAAATTCATATTTATTTGAAATTTATGGAGAAAATCAATGAACGTTCTGAACAAATATGGAGTTGCACACATATAACACCATAAAGGAATGGTAGTTTAATCAAATTCCAAAATTAATGGATGATGTTTTAAGCGTAGTTTTTTTAAAAATCTAATAAAACATTGAAATTTGCGTCATATATTCAAAATTTTGCATGGAATCGATAAATTGGTCTTTGCCATTTACTTTTTAAAAATAACTTCATGTGAATGTTGCCCGCGGCTCTGGTTCAAATGGTCCATTCGTAAGGTCCAATTTTGCACCACTTTTTCGAGGATTTCGGCCTGTATTCCATGAATAACACGTGTTATGTTATACTTAAAGGCTTCAATCGTGTTTGGCTTGTCCACATAGACCAACGACTTCACACAACCCCACAAGAAATAGTCAAGAGACGTCAAATCACATGATCTTGGCGGCCAGCTCACAGGCCATTTCGAGAGATAAACTGCTCACCAAATTCATCTTCAATATGTCCATTGTTACGAGCTGTGTTGCATGTGGCACCATATATCAACCAAGTCCAACTCAGCCAATTGGGGCAAAAAAAAAGTCGCGTATCATGGCACGTGGTTGAATAACACATGCCCAATACCTGAGAACGGCGACGGCTGCAATATTCCCCTCGGTACGCACTCTACGAACGCGAGTCGGTGGTTTAATGTCCACCAAAGTAAATTGAAATTTGGTGATAATAGCACGAATTTTTGATTCACTAGGTCGATTATGATGAGCATAAAAAGTTCGTAACAAACGATGGACATTTCTCACAGAGCACGAATTTTAATAATAAATTGCAACGATTTGCAGTCGTTGCTCGTTTGTGAATTTCTCCATGATGAAATGGCAGAGTATACTGAACACTTTTCACTTTCACAGATCTAGTTTGGACACAACGTTAAATAAATTCTTCCTCATGTATTGGCTGTTTAGCGCCACTTACAAATTAAAAAAAATTTTAAAATCCGAATGTTAAAAATTTGTATCCAAATAATTCCTTGAATTTTTGTTGAAAAGCGTGTACCTTTTATCCTGAGAAAACTGCGATATTTTCTATCTTAAAAGTACTAGATATCTGACGCATACTGATATATCTATATATAGATTTAAATTCTTAAATCTTGCTTCTTTCTGGACTATGGAAGGATCTTAAAATTATTTGATCTGGCGATGTATTGTAAAATAAATAACTCTAAACTGTTCTGTACTATTACTGTAATGATCCACACTGTACTAAAAAATATATGAAATTTAAATGTTCATGGAAATCTTAAACAAACATTTTGCATACATAAACAAACACCCAGTAGAGGTACCTACACTTTACTAAATAAATAAAGTATAGACGATACTAAAAAAAAATACACCTAATCATGGTAGTCGAAACAATATGAAACACTCTTGGGTTTTAACAGAAGTTTAAAAGTTTAATTCTTTGGGAATATATAAGCGAATGTTGTTAGAGAATTTATGAAAAATTCATTATTGGTAGAAAAAAAGGAAATTAAAGCAAATAATCAACGCATTTTGTTCATATGAGTTCCCATCTTATTACTGCGATTCAACATGCAATTAAAAAAAATAACATTAAAAAGGTTTTCACGTACCTGTACTAATTTAGAATAGGTTCATAAATTAGGGTTAAAGGCAGTATTCGAAAATAAACAGAGCATTATTAAAGCGTACGGCTCACACACCAAGAAACGATGTCTATTTTTTTAGTGTTTGGGTATACGAACATAACCCTTAATACCGTTCGTAACCATTTTTAAGAAAGTAAAGTACATTATATAGCGTTCTGTTCGCCGTTAAAAACCAGAGCAATTGTAGTGGTTCTGTAGACGTACATTATATTTTAATGTTTTTTAGTGTTACTTTTTACATTGATAAAGAAATAAGCAAACAAAAAGTTTTAGCAACGACCACAGTACAAAAAGCTTGTGTGCATATTGCGTACATGTGTTGTTTGTGTAAATTTTTATCTTGAGAAAACTGCGATATTTTCTATCTTAAAAGTAATAGATATCTGACGCATACTGATATATCTATATATAGATTTAAATTCTTAAATCTTGCTTCTTTCTGGACTATGGAAGTATCTTAAAATTATTTGATCTGGCGATGTATTGTAAAATAAATAGCTCTAAACTGTTCTGTACTATTACTGTAATGATCCACACTGTACTAAAAAATATATGAAATTTAAATGTTCATGGAAATCTTAAACAAACATTTTGCATACATAAACAAACACCCAGTAGAGGTACCTACACTTTACTAAATAAATAAAGTATAGACGATACTAAAAAAAAATACACCTAATCATGGTAGTCAAAACAATATGAAACACTCTTGGGTTTTAACAGAAGTTTAAAAGTTTAATTCTTTGGGAATATATAAGCGAATGTTGTTAGAGAATTTATGAAAAATTCATTATTGGTAGAAAAAAAGGAAATTAAAGCAAATAATCAACGCATTTTGTTCATATGAGTTCCCATCTTATTACTGTGATTCAACATGCAATTAAAAAAAATAACATTAAAAAGGTTTTCACGTACCTGTACTAATTTAGAATAGGTTCATAAATTAGGGTTAAAGGCAGTATTCGAAAATAAACAGAGCATTATTAAAGCGTACGGCTCACACACCAAGAAACGATGTCTATTTTTTTAGTGTTTGGGTATACGAACATAACCCTTAATACCGTTCGTAACCATTTTTAAGAAAGTAAAGTACATTATATAGCGTTCTGTTCGCCGTTAAAAACCAGAGCAATTGTAGTGGTTCTGTAGACGTACATTATATTTTAATGTTTTTTAGTGTTACTTTTTACATTGATAAAGAAATAAGCAAACAAAAAGTTTTAGCAACGACCACAGTACAAAAAGCTTGTGTGCATATTGCGTACATGTGTTGTTTGTGTAAATTTTTTGCTGGCTTTTTGTTTTTTTTTCCGTATATGTATTTTGTTTTTGTAAAAAAATGTTGCTTTTTTTATCAGCCAAAAGGGCGCTAAGCACAACTGAAACGAACGAACAATATTTATATACTGAACCGAACACAACAAAGTTAGTGGTTTAAAAAAAAGAACGCAATAAAATTTTCTCATCTTTTGTTGAGTGTATTTTTATTTTTGCGTCACAAAAAGAAAAACGTTTTTTTAATGATTTACTATACAAACACCACATGCGTTTGTGTCTTCGACATATCTACCGAACCGAACACTAAAGAACGGTTTATAATGTTTATTTTCGAGCACTAGTTAAAAGCCTATTAAATCACCTTGCGAAAATCACAAGCGCAAAAATCTGTTAAGAATACAGTGATGTTAACCGTACGGTAATTACCCTTTTCTAGGTTAAGTTTAAGGCCGCAAAAGGTAGCAAGGTAATTTTATTTAAAATACTGTAATTTAAAGAAATTTGGATTATTTGTATAAATATATGTACATACATTTGTAGGTTTAATAATTTTAACTTTAAAGGGGTGATTTATAATTTAAATAGATTATAACAAAAAATTATGAACATTATGTTTCTGCAAATGTTTTCGGTAACACCGAAAAGTTCAAAATAAGAAAAATTAAATTACTCTTGTATATTATTAATTTTAATTTGAACTTATTGTTTGTTAAAAATTCAACAATTTTTAAACATATAAAATAGCCGCAATGTTATAAATTTAACTATAGTTTTCGGATTATTTTAAGTACGGATCAAGGATTCTGTACTTGACTTAAGAAAATCCGTACTTACCTTACCATTGATACCGATTTGCATTGGCTTAAGAACGGATAAATTGGTTTTACAGAATTTTTTTAATGTTCATCACATACATATCGCTCCTTTATTGCAACATTGTCATATCTCAAAAAAATTTAAAATGTTAAGTTACTTTAGCAAAAGTGTTCCTTCATAGCTTCTATGTAAAAAAAATCAGTACTATATCTGAAACTGAACCGAAGTTAAAGCTAACTATATTTTATTAGTCCTGTATATAAAGGTGCATTTTGAAAACTTTAATTGCATTTTGCCAAGTTTAATTTTTTTTTTATGAGATATGACTTTGTTGCAATAAGCGTATTAAATAAAAATATTTAAAGTTGAATGAACATACATTTGAGGTATTCACAAGGTTGTCATAAAGAAAAGTCAAGTCATATGTCTTAAAATAATTACAAGAAATATATATGACTGCTGTGGGCAACCGCTTTTTATTAAGATTTCTGCTGTATAGTTATGGCGAATCAATGAACACAGCATACAAATTTTTATTTTGTTTGAAACACAACAATATTTTTTTTAAACAATTGTCAAATATTATTTAGGACATTATGACGATATGACTTGATAGCACAGCTTATGAATCCCCCAATTATTTATATGCTGTTTCCAAATGACAGGCGATGGACTGACTGCTTTTCATATAAATTAATGTTTTGATTAAAAATCTTGGCGTACGGTAATTTTTTCTCAAAAACGGTAATTTTTAGAGGGCCGTACGGTAATGAAAAAATTAAAGTTAACATCACTGCAAGAATGTTACTATTGAGAGAGTAAAAAAATAAAAAACACCACAAAATTTTATTGCAATAGATTTATAATTGATCACAAATCTGTACACAAATAAAGCTTATTTCTACTGATATTATTTGAGGAGCTCCATAACAAAACGGAACAATTCCACTTTTACAATTTTTGGGTAAATGAACAAAAAGAAGATGAATTTAAGCCAGTACGATGTTTGCATGTATGTGAAATAGTTGCGTTTTAATCCGTTAAAACAATGATTATAAGGATTTTAGTATGTACAATATTATTCAGTACAAGAAGCATTCAACTTAAAAAGTGGAGATGTTGCGTTTTGTTATGGACCTCCGCATTTCTTTAATCGCCACAATGTATTATGGTCAGACTAAACTTTCTTACTACATATTCTGAAAGAAAATACACAATCGGACGAAAATTTTACTTAATAATTTAAAAACATGTTTACTGCTGCATTCTTTAAGGGGAACATATTTATAACTTAATAATGATATCGTTGTCTTCAGTCGTAAAGGAGCTAAGTCCACATTTTTGAAAATTGAGTTTTATATGCAGTTTAATAGAGTACACAAAAATACATGGGTTACAGAAAAAATGTTAACAATGATCTGCCTAAGGCCGAGTTTTTCAGATGTGGATTAAGTTTAAACTTAGTTTAACGTATTTTAAAACTCGGATTTTTCCGGCGAAATGTGATTTTTTTGTTATTATTTCATTAAAGGCCAACATTTTAAGCAAAACTTAGCTGTTCCGTCAAAATTTTGTATACAAACTTGGAAATGGCAGCACAAATCTGGTTTCAGATTAACTAAACCTAGTTTAACTGAGATCTCAAAACCCCAGCCTTACTTCTTTAAATTGTGGTCTGCTAAGGCATACATTTTTTGAACACAGTAAAGATAATTAGCTTTTTCTCCCTGCACAAATCCCTTCTTTTAGGTTGCTGAAGTCAAAAGTTCTGAGATTATTATTTGACTTCGTATAAAATTAAAAATGTTATTAAGAATTATAGAGTCTTTGGCCAAATATAACAACACTGTTTGCAAAAACATTTATAATCAGAACTCTTATTATTTCATTCTCTCGCTTCTCTGACTATTTGTTTATGGAAAACGTTTGATTTGTATTTGTACTTGTATATAATTTTCTTTATTTCTGTTGTTTATGTTCACTACTGGTCAATATTGTCTAAACCATGATAGAAAAGTAAATATGGACTTTAACGGTAGTTGGTTTTTTCTTCTTTCCACTCTTTTTGTGTGCTTTTTTAACTTTAAAACTCTATTGCCAACGAGTATGGCCAATGCAAATCATAAAATAATTTTACCAGCTACTGCTGGTTGGTATTATTATTCTGCTTTCTACCTTCGAAAAAAAAGAAAACGAAATAAAACTATTTATTTATTATTATTTAAAATAGTCAGAGATATTGTTTGTTTGGTCATGTATGTATGTACATATTTATGTCTGTCAAGCTGCCCGTCTAAACATCAGGCCATTTAAATGTACTACACCATTCATGTAATGGGTGATTTTTTAGCTATTATCTTTTTGGCAACACTCGTTTAAACAGCTGACGTGTTTTGTTTCACTGTCAAACATCTTCAATTTGGTCTATAATTTAACCATGAATCGTCTTACAAACGAACAACGCTTGCAAATTATTGAATTTTATTATCAAAAATTATCAAAATAATTTATCGAAAAATTTTGTTCAGGGAAATTGGCTCAATGGGTACGTTAATAAGCAGAATTGTCGATTTTGGAGTGAAGATCAGTCAGAAGCATTGCAAGAGCTACCAATGCATCCAGAAAAAGTCACAGTTTGGTTCGGTTTATGGGCTGGTGGCATCATTGGACCGTACTTCTTCAAAGATGATGCGAATCGTAACGTAACTGTGAATGGTGAGCGCTACCGTGAGATGTTATCCAACATTTTTTTGCCCAAAATGCAAGAGCTTGACTTGCATGACATGTGGTTTCAACAAGACGGTGCCACATGCCACCCAGCACGCTTAACAATGGACTTATTGAGAGGCGGGTTCGGTGAACATTTTATTTCACGTTCGCCTTTAGACTATTTTTTGTGGGGCTGTGTTAAAGCTCATGTCTATACACACATGCCCGCTTCAATTGACGCATTGGAAAACAACATTGAAGCATTTATTCATGAAATACCGGCCGAAATGTTGGAAAGAGTATGCCAAATTGGACAAAGCGGATGGACCATTTGAGGCGCAGTCTCGGTCAACATTTGCATGAAATTATCTTCAAACATTTAATTATATGGACCGTACTATCTATCGATTCAAATAAAGATTTCATGCATTTTTCTGATTTTTATGTGTTTTTTTAAAAAACTTTCCTATAGCTCTTAAAAAATCACTCCTTAGTATCTTTACATGCGTCTGTCTGTCTGTCATGTTTTGTATGTAAAGTTAAGCGTCAATTTCTTGACAGTTTGTCAAATATTAAAACGTGCTAATATTTACCTTTTTCTCTTTTTTTTAATTTTTTCAACTATTCATGCTCTTATGAGCTTTTTATTTAAAATAACGGTGATTTTTTTTTTGTGTTTTCTATAATTCGAATTGGGAGGAACAAACAAAAAACTTAACGTTTTTATTTCTGTTTTGTAAACTTTCCACAAAACTTTTAATGTCCGATAATATTGACAGTTTGAATTGCTGTTGTGTTTAATAGACACGTCAATATTAAGAGGTTTTAATTGATAGATTTAGACAATTGATATTGATGTATGTATAAGGCCCAAGGGAACTTTTTGATTACGATTTAACAAATACTAAATAGAAAAAGAAAGAAATAATAATAAATTGAAAACTGAAAACATGGATTAAAATGTGTATTAATGGATAAACTTTAATTTAAATAAAAAATATCGTTGCTTACAAGACGATAAAATTTTAAATACTACTGCTCCCTTTTTAGGGAGTGGCTTTAAAACAAACAGCAACCACGAAGTAATAAATTGAAAGAGAATTTTTGTGAGAAAAAGATAACGTGTAAAATAGATGGATGTTATTTTAAAATCTTCCTAAAATTTGAGCAATCAGGTCCAGGAAGGGTTGCTAGACGGCCTGGAATGCCCTGGATTGACCAGTTTTTTTTTTTTTGGTATTGTCCATGTACAAGCCAAAATACAATTTATCTTGTTAAAAAACTTTATTTAATTTCGAAAATTAATATACTTCATACCATAAGTACAGCTTATCTTATCGGTAGTAGTTTTTCCCGATTTCAATGATTTCAATTTCATTCCATTTCGACTTCCATAACATGGCTGTATATGTACTTTTGTATGTGATTTAAATAAAGGCGAATTTGTGTATACCCAGCGGGAAAAATTCAGAAGATCTTCTTACTTCAAGCCTTTTTAAAGGCCTGCTCAAAATATTTATTAATTCAATTACTATTCTTGTCTAACTGTTAAAGAAGGCCTTATAAAAGGGCTCGGCTCTTTTGGTATAAAAGATAAGAAACACCTTCCACACTCGCTTCTATGAGAAGGGAGTGGAGAAGGAGCAACATTTTTTGTATTGTTTTTTTGCACAAGCAAAATAATATTTATTTTGATCCCGTTACCATTCTTATGTGCCTGGTAAAGAAGCGAGAGCTAAAGGCCTACTCCGCAATGACAACGTGTGTAAAAAAGATATGAGTATGGAATCGAGCGTGCAGGCCTTGTACATCCAAAATAAGGGGTACAGAGGCCTTCTAAAAGGCCTTCGTACTTCTTCTTTTTCCCGCTGGGTACGGCCGCTGTACAATAATACAAAAACAACAGATGTGTTTTGCATTGCATTGTTAGTGTTTACGGCTTGTGAAACCAAAACAAATTGGTTGGACCTGTCAAAGTCAGCAGGTTTTTCACTGCCACCTATATGCACATAATTTTATAATACTATGTAACACTGAATTGAAAATGTTAAGTTTCTTTGCTTTTGAGGTTTTTTGTTTGTAAGAAAATTTTGTCCAGTTATTTTTTCAAAATCCAGTTTAATTTTTTCTATTGTCCAGTTATTTGACTTTTGGTATCTGTTAACCCATTGCTTAGGAGTTCTCTTCGGTATTTGGTTTTTATACTCACCACCACTAATTGAGAATGAGCGTAAGTTTGTCTTCCCGTGTGACACTTTTTCAAAATTCATCTAAGGCCACATTAAGTACATATATCAACGCAATTTTGAATAAAAATAGTCCGGGAGTTTTCTCCTTTTTCCCATTTTTCCTAATTAAATTGAATTATAAAAATGGAAGAAGGGAGGAATCTCCCGGGATATTTTTATTCATAATTGGGTTGTATATATACTCTGGATACTTGAGTTATTCTAAGTCGATTTATCCATGTCCGTCCGTCTGTTAAAATCACGCTCACTTTCGAACGGCCTAAAAGAAAAGAAAAAATATTCTTGTCAAATTGTTTCTAGATCTCCTGAGCAGTTTGGGATTAAAATCCAGCCAAATCGGTTTTGTAAATAACCACCCTAAGTAATTAATAATATTTCTAGAAAAACTTACATAAATGGTGACGAAATGCACGGACTGATACGATTTTGCACAAACTCGACTAAAAAACATACTACTGAATTTCGTGAACACCGCTCCATAATTTACCAAAGGCCTCATAGAAAGCCTTCACCCAGAAAGCAGTTTAGTACGCCCTTAACTGTAACGAATAATGCTTTTGTAACAGAAATTTGGTCTGTCACAGTTTTAAAAGACTAGAAATCACTCCATGGAATTTCGTGAAGATCAGTTTATAATTTACCATACTCCCCATAAAGACACTCTCGCAAAATACTTTAGTACGCCTTAAATCAAAACAAATACCGCTTTTGCAGTAAAACTCGGCCTGTCACAGTTTTATAAGTTTAGAAAGCATTTTGCCAAATTTCTTGAAGATCGGTCCATCATTTACCATAGAACCCATATAAGGCCCACTCTCGGAAAACACTTTAGTATGCCTTAACCCTAATCGAAAATTGGTATTGGAGTAAAATACACATCGGTCATAGTTTCATAAGATTAGAAATCACTCCACCCAATTAAATGAAGATCGGTTCATAATTAATTATGGTCCCCATATAACGTCCACTCTGGGAAAGCACTTAAATACAAATAAATAGTAATAAATATAGATATTGTGGCAAAAGTTGGCCCAATTTAGCACCAATGGGCTAGAAATAATAAGATGCAATTTTGTGATAATCAGTCCATAATTATCTATGAAGCCATATCAAGCGACCTTCCGAAAAGCATTTCAAGAAGCATTAAATTAAAAAAACTTGTTTTATTGAATTGAAATTTAGTCTAATTTATCTTAATTTCAATACTAGAAATCATTCTACAAAATTTTCTGATTAAAGATCCGTAATTTACGATATGTCTAATATATTTGTAAAACAAATCATGATATTTTATTTAAATTAGGCAACGATTTATAATTCTGTGAGTTCAGGCTTTATAAAGATTAGCTTATAATTTATAGGTACTATATAAGACCCACTCTTGAAATATTCGAACCCTTAATTTTAGCTACAGCGAAAAAAGTGTCCTTTAATCAAGGCTGAAAAAAGACAGAAAAAATTCTCTAAAATTTTTTACCAATTAAAGCATTAATCATTAATCAAATAAAATCAGATATAATTAAAAAATTTAATCAAGTGAATCAATTATTTAATAGATACTATTAATTTGTTTTATGTGTGTGAAGTTAAATTTCGAAATTTATTGTATAACAGAGTTCTGTTAAAGCGCTAACATAACACTTTTAGCCATATAAAATTGTGATATATGTATTCAAACTAAAATTATACTTACATTTTTAGATCGAATGGACTGAAAAATAATAGGGCAAACACTTTTATTTAGAATGAAGACTTCGTTTGCTTAACTTACATGTAAAACAAAAACAATATTTTATAATTTGTTTTCTGTTTAAAATGTAAGTTAAGAGAACAAAATCTTCGTTCGAAATCGACGAACAGGCCCTTATTATTTAAGGTATAAAATATGACTTTATGTTTTTTTTTTTTATTTGTTAAATTTACAATTTCTCTGGAAGATTATCCCGAATTTCAGAAAAACGGTAGGATATGGGCGATGAAATTTGTGGACAAAGTGGCCTTTAAAGAAAATTAATTGTCTGAAGCCTAAAGGAGTTGCGGGTTTATACGAATTTCATCATAAAAGACCACTTTGACCACAAATTTCATCCGCCTATCTCCTACCGTTTTCCTGAAATTCATCGGACAAAAGATTTCCAAAGTTGAACATATGGACAAATTGAAAAATTCGTATAAAGACGCAAAACCTTAAAGATTCTGACAATTAATTTTCATAAAATACCACTTTGCCCACAAATTCCAACAAATTTCATCCGCCCATCTCCTACCGTTTTCCTGAAATAAGGGATAATCTTCCAGAGAAATTGTAAATTTAAAAAGTTAAAAAAAAACATGTAAAGTCATATTTAATTCCCAAAAATAATAAAAGTTTTTGATTAGCAGGATATGTGTTAAGCCCTATATTTTTTCCCAGTCAATTTGATCCAAAAATGTAGGTATAATTCCAATTTGAATACATATATCACATTTCTATATGGTTAACAGTGTTATGTTAGCGCATTAACAGAACTCTGTTATGCAATCAATTTCGGATTTTAACTTCACACACATATTTGTTTTCTGGTGCAAATTTAATAAATTTTTTAATTCACATCAAATTTTTTAATGACATCAATTTTTATTTTTTTCTGTGCGCGGTGCAAAAAATTTTAGAATTATAGAAAATGTAAGCAATTTCTCTTGGCATTGCTCGACTGTCCTTAAAAAAAAGATCGCCCAAAAGCTTTAGAATTCCAGATATAATAATGAAAAGGACAAGTGAGGAAAGAGAGGATAAAGGTTTTTTGTTTAGCGGTTAATTTTTGCCTTAAGACTAAGTATAGAAATATAACCTGCCTTTGGATCTCTTTTTAAATTGGCAAGGGGATGGGAACATGACCCACGCAATCTTGTAAAATACATATACATACGGGATCATTTTTAATGCACCAAGAACTGGGAGCCATTCGTAAAACAAAGAATTAGCTTGCGCACCATTGTCATTACTTTTGAATGCCCTCGCGGTAAGTCTGCTTTTTCTTTTCATTTTATTTGGCATTGACCAACAGCTTGGCGTCTCACACTTGTTCAGGCGGCCGAGTAATAGTTCTTGGGGTTTTCCACATTTGCCATATTCAATCTTCTTAGCTCTACAGTTTTCAAAATTAACCACAGGCAATCATTTTCAGCTCATTTGAATCCACTAGAATCTGACTTCGTGGAGTATCGTATATAGGTCAGACGAATTACTGGTGGAGTACCTTTAAACACCAAAACTGAATACATGAGAAGACTATAATACTCAGAGGCAGGTTTTGGCAGTTTTCAGCTTTCTATACGAATGTTTAAGTACAACGGTGACGTTGAATAATGCTTCTAATTCATGGCGATACCGTGGCAATATAAGTATAAACTATTTCTTTAATGTTGTACAATTTGAAAAAAGTAGCTGTAAATCGCAGAAAATATTAGAGCCACAGCGAACCAAAGTTTTTAAAACAAATGACTCGGACTAAATATTACAGGACTGCACAATTCCATTTGAACACAAATACAAATCATTGAAAATTTGTCCAACTCTATACTGAAGTGTCGCTGCCACAAGCAAATACTGTGCGAGCGTGTAGAAACAAAAAAAAAAAAAAAAAAAACATGTGCATCACTTTAGTGGCAACAAGGAAAAATACAGGCAACAATGAGAGTGGAAAAAAAATTTTTTTTTTCAAATGTGAGCGATATGTGTGCAGGAAATACTTTGTATTCTTATTCCATTGATAATATTGCAAAAACAGTGCAAAGAACATATCTTACACCATAACCGCAACCAACTAAACTAAAATTGTGGGTTACACCACATCTGAGCCTCAATTGTAAAGCTACGGTCAGACTTATCAAATATTTGACGAAAAAAACGGGACCAACAACCAAACTTAAGAACCATTTCGCTTAATATCAATATTTATTTTGATTAAAATACCACATCTTACAAAAAACTGTTTTTTGCTATGTCTAGTAGCATAATCAATTTATTTTGTAATATTAAGACCATTTTAAATCTCACTAACTATATACAAAAGTAGGGGTTACGCTTATTTGATCAAATATTTAATAAGTGTGACCGTAGCTTAAGAAGTTCTTTTAGTTATTTCTGATTACTTAACACATTATTTTGTAGGCGGAGTTTTTACTAGGCAGGAGTATATGCAAACATGTTTTACTGTATTGAAAAGTTTTGACAAAAACAAGTACTGTCTGGAGGACATTTCCTTGAATTCTTGTACCCTCGAAACTATTCTTTTAATTGTGCGACGAAGAGCAACGCACAGCATTTGTCATTGTGATTGTATTTGTACACTGCTTAACTAAATATACAGACATCGTGAATTCAACGAAAGTTTTTGTTCTGTCACACGGAAAGATAATTGTGCATGACTTAAGGCTCAGTTAGTTTTTACTTTCTGTTCTGTTACGAATCAGCTGATTTCTTTTTGTTATTAAAAAACCTGTGAAATTGATAAGTTTTTCTGTTCTGTTGCGGTTCAGTTTGTTAAAATCAAAAACTTGTTAAGTAATTGCAAGTGACAGCAAAATAAATAATAAAAAATACATATTTATATTGAAATAAAATTCTTCAAATTTATGTGCATTAAAGTTATTAAAATAAAACAATGGACGATGCAAAAGTAATAAATTTTCATAAATGGCTGATAAGTTGCTACAGAAAAAGTAACTATTACAATTTCGTAACAGAACGGCACGGAACAGAACAGAAACAGAAAGTAAAGACTAACTGAGCCTTTAAACCTGTCATAGTGAAAATATTGGCTGCACAAAAGATCCCATGGGTCGCAGTGCCTTGTTATATGTATCTCTAAAATAAATTTATTTTTTTTAATGTTCTATCTGCATAATGTCTAAAGTGGAGCTTTTAATTTTTTTGGAAGTATCTGTCGACAATTAAAAGGTCAAGAATTATCTCGTCCTAAAGAGCTTGAAAAAAAATCCCTTTAAATGCCGGTTGAAACTTTAAAGCACCATCTTAAGGACAAATTTGTCCTCTTGTTCTAAAAACACTTAACCTCACTTAGAAATTTTTCAAAATTTAAATGATTTTTTTATGCAAAATTTTGTATCGCAAGGTGAAAGGATTGGCAAAACAGCTCCTTTATAAACGAATTAAAATGATTTGATAGCCCTGATCGCGTACTAAAAAATCTCTGATTGCATGTCTTTTTATTTGACCTACAAATTTCGATTAACAGAAAAATACACTACCCATTTTATTAACAGTTTTTTCGTTGTTCTTAATGCTTCTTGCCATCATGATTTTTTTTTTTTTTTGTTCATTTAATAAGACCCATAATAAAAATGAAAACAAAATGTTCATTTAATGAACATGTACAGTGAGAGGGGAATAAGAAGCAACAAAAACCAAACAACGACAAAAAAAAACACAACATTAACATCAACACAGAACCTAAAAAACATTTATGTATCTTGTCATGATATCTGGTCAGTATCTTCCTCCTCGTTTTTTGGTTTTTATGATGGTCATGTTTTTTTCTGCCCATTTTCGTAGTATGTCTTGATAAAAAACTAAAATAGCAGAAAGTATTTGTTTTTTTTTTGAGCTTTTAGAAAGAAAGAAGTTTTTTCAAACTCCAATAAGATTGAGTATATGATGGCTAAATGCCTCGGGAAAGAAATGTGCTAAAAACAATTTAATGCGTGTTCAAAAACAAAAAACTTGCAAAAAAACCATTAAAGCCACACAAAAACAGATATAAAAAGTACGTACATTTATGCTAAAATAACAGAACAGTAATCGAAAAAAAAGAAAAACTAACTTTCGCCAAAATTAAGTTTTCAAAGAATTAACCCATTATGCTGAGTTGCCAAACTAAAAGCTGTCAAATATTTTCAAACCAAAGGCAATTGCCTTTTTTGGAAACAGTTTAAGTGCTTCAAAAAGTTTTTTCTTAACTTTAGCAGCCTATAAATATTAATAAAGCGGCGGAAAATATTTCTCACTTTGATGGGGTGTGAGGAATACAAAAAAATTTACTAGTATGTGCTGGTTCACAATCTTCAAGTTAAAGCCGTCCAGTCATGAGCTTTTAAGAGAGAGAGAGGAAAAGACATAGCCTTCTTCTTTCCTAAAAGCTAAAGACTTGACGGCTAAGCCTTGAAGACTGTGAACCAGCACTTTCCGCAAGTTTAACATATTTAATGTTGATTATTTTCCTGAACACAACATTCGTTCTTTCTCACAGTTTGGGCCGCTTCTTTTTGTATATTTCTGAATTAATTAATAATAAAATAAATTAATTAATACAAAATGGCGTTGGCATGCTCGCTTTAAAGGCAAATAAGTGACTGAGAAAAATAATTCCTCACAAAAGAATGTTTTTCCTAAAACTAGTACCTGCTCAGTGGTCAAAATTCAACCATAATTACACTGCTTTACAAATTTTTAATTTGGAAAAAATACCAAGAACGCCACATGCCTAGACAAGTTAATTGGGACCTCCTGAACACGAAAAACGCTGTAATTTTTTTTTTCTATGTACCCACTCAAACCCTTGTGGAGCCCAACCGAAAAGTCCGATCGAGATAAATGGCATATCGTTGGAAAGGTAATTGAGCGCCATTTCCGTCGATATGCTGCTTCTATCTGATAAGAGGTGGTTGAGTTATGGCACCTTCAAAATTTGCCTATTTTTTACGTTTGTTTCAAAAGTTTTCATTTTTATTTCGTTTTTTCTACGTTATAGTAAAGATCTGGAATGTTTTATTTTTTTACCAAATAGTTTATTTAATCACCAACATTTTAAGTTGAAAAATCGGATGAAAAATAAAGTTTTTATTGAGGATTTTGTGGAACAACAATATTTTCATCTTCATTGCTCACACACTATATTCGGCGTAAATTCCAAAAAATTAAACTAAAATGACAAGCGTCTTGAACGTTTTCGTTTTTTTCGGATGGATCTTCGCGAATGAGGAACCAACAATAGTCCGCCATCATTTGTTCATCCCACCAGCCTTTGTAACGTCTCTCGATTTCTTCCATTTCCTGGTGAAATCTTTCACCTTGTTCATCACTTTCGGAGCCCAAGTTCGTGGGGAAAGTATCCAAATGACTGAGTCGATCGGATTTTTCGGTTGGGCTCCACAAGGGTTTGAGTGGGACCATATACCGAAAAACACAAAAGTACCGTTATCTAAAAAACGGTACTTAGAAAAAAAAATTACAGCGTTTTTCGTGTTCAGGAGGTCCAAATTAACTTATCTAGGCATGTGGCGTTCTTGGTATTTTTTTGGCTGTAAACCAGTGTTATTTATGCAAATATAAAAAAAGTATAAATACAAGAATATATAAATTTGTAGCATGTTCATTAATTTTTGGTTAAGTTTTTTAAGTTTAATAATATAAAAAAAAATCAGAAAGTACTAATTGAAAAACAAAGAAAGTACCAAAAGTCTCCTCTTATAGTTTTAAATCGCCCTGGATTCTGCATGTTGAATTTTATATTGCTAGGTTCAGTATTAATAAAAATTCAAAAAGTACCAGTTAAAGAACGACATGTACCAAAAATATCACTCTTACAGATTATCATTAACTCAGAACCTTGCATGATTAATTTTTTGTTTATAGGTCCAATATTATAGTTAACTTAAAAAGTACCAATTGAAAATCAAAAAAGTACCAAAGAGTTCTCTTAACGAGTTCTATTAACGAAAATAACAAAGTACCAGTCTAAGAACGAAAAAGTACCAAACATTTCCCTCTTACAGATTCACAGTTACTCAGGACCTTCCATGTTTAATTTCATGTTTCAAGGTCGAATACCCACCAAAATATTCCACTTACTTACATATTCTCATTCACTCAGGACCTTGCATGATTAATTTTATGTTTCTAAATCCAATATTAACCAAAATTAAAGAGTACCAGTTGTAGAACGAACAAGTTCCATAAAGGTCCCGCTTGCAGATTCTTATTCACTCAGAACTATGCATGTTTATTTTATGTGTCTAGGCCCAATATTACCGAAAATTCAAAAAGTACCAGTTGGAGGACCAAAAAGTAAGAAAAATTTCCATCTTATGTATATGTCCTCATTCATTAAGAACCCTGCACCTATAATTTTATGTTTCTACGTTCAATACTATAGAAAATTAAAAAATTAATACATGTAGCACGGAAAAGTAAAAGAACGACATTTAATTTCCCGTATTTCCCTTTTTATACTTTATTCTCCCCCTACTGAAATATAAACGTTGGATTTTCGAAAAAAAATACCACGTTTGTATTTGTATTTTTTTTTTTTTTTTTTTTTTTTTTTTTTTTTTTTATAGGTTACGAATTTGGTGTAATTTTTATTTCTATTTTTATTGGTTTAAAAGATGGGGGACAAAGAAGTTCCAAAAGAGCCGAATTTCAAAAAAGTACCAGACACATGTTCGCTTATTTTTCTAATAAGCAACGATAAGTATTAAATTTTTTTGTATCTCTTTTAGTTTCGAGATATGAGTTAGCCGAATTTTTCCGTTTTTACCCTTTTTTACCCCCTTAAATTTGAATAAAATATACCTGTAAGTAAATACCTTCAAAATGTGTATTTTTTGTTCAAATCGTTTGGTAAACAGAGAAGGAAAGTTTTCTTAACTGTTTTGCCTTTGCCGATTTAAAGGCCATGTTCTGACAATCGCACGATTTGAAATCGCGAAATTTTATGTTGTTCGTGCGTTTTGCTTGCTTCTATTAATGTTGCTTAAAGTTCCCTTGAACATGCTTTTGCAGTTTGAAGTCGCCAAATTTCTTGCGATTTACAGCAGACCTTTTTGGAACTTTAAGTCAAGACCGCAAATGTTAAGCGTTTTGCGTTTGTAAAAATATGACCGTATATGCATAAAGATTTTTCGCTGTGTTGCCTGTTCCCAATACTAGACTTCTATTATGCTGTCTTAGGGCTAAAAAATCAGAGCAAGTTTAACTCTCTTTTTGGTTTTCAATGTGTTTAAGCCAACAAATCTGTAAATCACTAAACATATAAACCATCTTTAAACACATAAAACTGGGCGTTTAACCTGCCAATACAGACCGTATGAATTTTATAAGATTTATCGTAGTGCTGCCACATGTTATTTTTTTAACAAAAACATATACAGTACTTTTCGCTTATAGTCCACTACTATAGTTGCACAACTTTTGTGGACTATAAGCGAATTTGGACTATAACCGAATTTTTTTATAAGCCGTTTTATGGACAATAAGTGAATCCTAGTATAATCCACATTTTGGACTATATAAAAATTATTTTCTTCAAAAAAAAAACACTCTTTTTAAACAAAATAAAAGTTTATTCAAAACATAAACAAATAATTAAATAATAGTTAAAACAAAAAATTATAAATTAATTCAAAGGCTTTCAAAGCTTTTAATAAAAACAAAAAGGTAAATATGTAATTAAATGCTTCATTAGCTTAAATTATGAGATCATTTTAATTCTTTGAATGTATAAATCCAACGCAACATAAGTATTTATTTCATAGATTCTGCTATAAATTGGGAAATGTTAAACGTTTTTAAAAAAATTCTGTTATTTTAGTTTGTTTTTTTTAAGAAGTTTTTACAATAAATAATTCTATTTTTTCAAAATCCATGTTTTGCTCAATTTTGTTGTCAAGACAAAATTGTCTTATAATTTCAACGGAATCTAAAACTTCTTTTACCAAAATTTGACATTTCTTAAAGTTGCCAGAAAGGTAAATAAAAAACTTGTTGCCAGTTTGTTAAAAAAATATCTAAAAAACAGAGTGGACTATAACCGAATTTTTTTGCATAATGTATTAGATATGCCTGCATAGAAAATGTGGCTTATAAACGAAAATGGACTACAAGCGAAGTGGACCTTAGAACAAATAATTCGCATGAAACTCGAAAAAATCTGCAAATGAATATGACAGTTTTGGCTTATATCCGTTTTTGGCCTTTAAGCGGAATGGACTATAAGCGAAAAGTACTGTAACACATGGGTCATTCATTTATAGTTGTTGAGTTTAAACTACATATAAATTCAAGTTTAAGTAGTTCAACTTAACCAGCGTTAAAACCATCAGTGACGTTTTTAAGTTTCTGCTTATATTGATATTTGACATTGACTTTGACCTTTATCTTTTTTCTTTTACCAATGAAGCCATGTTAGGCTCAAACATGGCTGAGTAGAATATAGATAACGGCACTAATAATTTTCCTGGGCGTCTACTGCCTATTAATTTAAAAGCTATCGGCGCCAAAAGTTTTTTTACTTTAAATGCTAACATTTTTACTTTATTCTTTAAAAGTTTGCGGTTTTTAAAAGCATAATTTTTTTAGTACAATTTGTTTCATTCCATTTTGGTGACTCAGAAACTTTGCTTAGCCGCCTGCGACATATTTAAAGTCAGACAACGCAGTCGTAGTTAAAAAAAGTAGGCCTAGGTTTCGGGTTTAAATATTTAATTGCAAAATTTTTCTTCACATACTTCTAAAAAATTTATGTATGTATGCATATTTAAAATTTCTTCTGTAAGCAGCCGCCAATATTTTTAGAGGAAATCAGCGACGTTAAAATTTTCAGGCGCAGATCTGTAGTAATAAAAGTTTGCTATAAAACCTAATATTTCAATAATTTCTGGGGCCAAATTACGGCATTCGATATCGATCGAAACTACAATACAATTTAAATTGAAATTTCGCCCGATATCGAATTACATAATTTGGCCCCTGGTAAATTTAAAAATTTCTCACAAAAAGTAATGTAAATTTTTTTAAAAATTTTTTTAATTCTAACTATAAATTTCTACTCAAACGGTTAAGTACCAAAGAATTTTGTTTTTATACATTATTTTTTGCTGTCTCTTTTCCAGCCAGCTCCTGTTATGGTCAAATCATATCGATTCCTTTTTTTATTTAAACTTGTATTCTGATATTTATCACAAGGTCTTCTTACAAAGTATTTTTATTGCTGTCTGTTCTTTTTTCCTCTCTGCTCTGCCCGTTTTTTTTCTTTCATTTATTGTTGTTTTTATTGAGCCTTAAAGGCTTTAATTAAATGCAAATTTAAAGATACAAAACACTACAAAATGTCTACAAGTTGTTCCTACTTAAAGCGTTTTATTCCTTTAAAATGCCTACGACTTTTATTAAAAAAAAAGAAAAATATACATCTACGCACGAGTGTGCGTAAGTGCTTAAGTGTGTATTTTTGTGGCAAACAAGACATAAATTAAACCGTACAATACCTAAGAGGGACATAAGACAACTTGGGTAATTATGCCCTTCACCACCAAAGGTATGTATCAGAACCACGTTGTAAACTTAATTAACAATATCCGTCCGTTCGTCCAGCTGGATAACTGGCGGCTTGCCTATTTATGTTACCATTGAGCGCAAAGTACAGTCGGAATTTTCGATATATTTAAATGTAATAAGATACATTTGGTTTAATAAGGGCCAAGCCTTTTAAAAATGGGGAGAATCGTTCCATAATTTTACATAGTCCCAATCTTTCCGGAATAGAGTCTTTGTGCCCATAAACCATATTATTATGTTGGTATTTGAATGCAAGTAGATCCAAAAATATTTTATTGCAACCTTAATCCTCTTAATTAAAATTTATTAGAATCGGTCCATATATATTTACCTATAGCTCTCCCAAGAATATCACTCCTGGAAATGGCTTTAAATGTTATGAAATTGTAGGGATAATATGTTTTGTAAAGCCTCCATGTTGTTTCTGATGGTAGGTCTAGAATTGACTGTAAGTCCCCTATCATGTTAAGACGGAGGAATTGCATATGGATGTTACTATCTAGATAATATTAGACACATCATCTGTATATACTGCGGGTGTACGGTACCATATTGTCGGCCTTGACCAACTATACTTTCTTAGTTGTTTTTAAGTATAAACAAAAAACAAAATTGTTATTGTGCGTTATATTTTTCATAAACAAGGAAATATAATACCTTAATTCATTGAAGCGTTAGAAAACCTTGAATAATCACAGGGGCCAAACAGATACAGGAATTCTTAGATACACACACCCACACACTTTTGCAATCAGACACTTTTGCAATTCAGTTAAAATAAATGGCAACAATGTTTATTAATATTTATAATAAGGAAGTGGTTTTAATTAGAATATAGAATTACCTAAGGTTGGCATATTTTTTTTTTATAAGAAGATCCTCTTAAAAAGGCACCCATTTACAATCGTAGAAAAGTAAAACCTTAAACTTAATCACTTGAAAAGACTTACAGCCTGTTCAACGATTTCGAACGTTAACGTTCGCATAGAAAATTACATTTAAAACAAAAACAAATTGTCGAATTTTGTTTTTGTTTTAAATGTAATTTTCTATGCGAACGTTAACGTTCGAAATCGTTGAACAGGCTGTTATTTTACTTTTGCCTTTGTAAATTGTTTATACAGGGTTGCCAAAGTTGCTTCAATTCTCCCTATTTTATTTGGTGCTATTCGATATTTTAAAGTACAATGATATACCAATGACTAATAAAGTACTCGGTTGCCCCGATGTACCTCCCACCACTATAACGGGCAGAAGATATTCGTTACTATTGCTCCATAAATTAAGTAAGTATATAATTTGTTACTGTGTTTGTAATATTAAATAAATAAATAAAAATTTAGTATAATTAGGCGTAAATTTTTTTCCACTTAGGCGATATTCCTTTAAGGCTAGAGGTTTTTTAGTCCCCATCATTTCTGGGGTCTTCGAAAAACACATTTCAATTACTAAACACGGACAGATGGACATCGTAAAATCAACTTCGCTACTCAAATATACCCAATAGTATATATATATTCTTTATAGAGTCTAAGATCAATATTGTAGACATTAAAAACGGAATGACAAACTTATACATGTATACCCTTTCCACCTGTGGTCAAAGAAAAAAAGTAATTGCGGGTAGGGGTTTTTAATGGTGTCTTCTTTTCTACAAAAAAATGTGACATTTTATTTAAAAAAATGCAATTTGGTGTCTGTTTCTTAAAAATTTTGTTCCCAAAAAGGATAAGTTTTTAAGAATAAAACAAGCCACCCTTTTCGGGAGCAAAATTTTTAGGAAACAGACACCAAATTGCATTTTTTTTTAAATAAAATGTCACATTTTTTTGTAGAAAAGAAAACACCATAAACCTGACTTAACTATCTAAAAAAAGGAAAACATTTTGAATTTCCCGGTATCCCAGGAGTTCCAGCTTTTACAAAAAAAATATCGAAATAATTTTATAATTTTTTGAAAATGTTTAAGATTTTGAAGTAATTTTATAATTAAGAAATGTGTAATCTCAAGATTAAACTTTTAGACTGAGTTTTTGACTTTAAGATTAAACCAGGATTAAGAATTAGTTTAGTTCAACTTATAATAAAATTAATCTACTTTTATTCCTCTTTCCCATATTTGAATGAATGATTAAAGCGTTTAGTATTGCCATATGCATTAACAATTTTTTAAAGTATAACTATGGCAGTTTTAATAAATGTCAAAAATTTTTACCAAATTAGTGTTCGTAACGTGAAAAAGATGAAGAAATGGCAAATTGTATTAAAAAAATTTATTTAAATAAATAAATAAAAAAGAAAAGGAAAGGAAACAATACAACCAAAACCAGAAACAATAACTTCCACTGAAATAAATCCCAAAGTAAGCGAAATAATTCCCAAACTAGAAAAAAGGAATAAATAAATCCCAAAAAAATTAAATAATTCCCAAATCAAAAATGAAACAAATCCCAACATTTGGGCAATAATTTCATAATGAAATATCTACCAAAAAAATTAATGAAATAACTCCCGAAAACAGCACATCGAAAAGGAATTAAAGAAGGCCCAAAAAAATTAAAAACCTCCAAGACAAAATAAATTGTCACCCTTATCGTGGTTGGGGAATTAAAAATACGCCTACGACTTGTTGGTAATAGATTATAGAGAACGTAACCTTTTTTCCTTTAATCTATTACCAAACAGTTGCAGGCGTATTTTAAATTCGCCAACCAAATATTATGGTCATTAGGACATAGAGATTGGGAGGGTTTTGAGACTAGCCTATGCATAACATCTTATAGTGCTTTGAATAGGGGTAGAGTAAGTAAAATGTGTCTTTTGTGCTTAGATACGTGACTATAATTGGGCTTCAGTTGTTAACAAATAGTCATTTTGGTCCACTTAAATTCTTATTGTAGATCGTTTTAAAAAATAGGGAGTCTATAACAACATAGTCCTGTATACAAACTGGATTTTGTTTTAAGGGAGGACCGAACCTCCCTGCCCGACTGTAAGCTAGCTCTTCAATGGCTCCCGCAGTCCTCTCTTGACAATTTTGAAGTACCCTGGTTTTTTTTTTTTTGTTTGTGTTCATAACAGTAAAATAACAATGATACCCCTGATTATCATTTATTTTTTGCAAAAACAATAAAGCAAGTTGTTTTTGTTTTTATTTTTTTTTTTAACCTACTTACAACTACAATTAATGTTGGGAGAATTCTAACCAATTGTAGTGGGAAATGTAAGAAAATATAAAGTCACTGTTTACTGTTGTTGTGATTATATCCGAAATGTAATGAAAATAATTTTTGCAAAGTAGTTTAAAGCATACACATTAGGGCGGGTCGATTTTTTTTTTTAAATCGTATAGCAAAAACGTAATCTACATAGAGTTCTAAGAAAATTCTCCGAAGAAACCATGAGTCTAAAAAAAAAACCTAATCCGCGCCTCTCGACTTGAAAATTTATATGCCGGCTTTTGGCAAAAAAAAAAAATTTTTTTTTTTAAAATAGCTTTTTCCAAAAAGAAATCGAATTTTCTAAATAAAATTGTTTAGTAAGGTAGTTAGTTCCATGGTGGAATAAGCAGGTGGCATCGTTACAGCAACAAATACAACATTACAACAAAAATGGAAATTACATAACCGGTTACGTGATGAAATAAATAAATTTTTAGCCAATTTTTATTTAATTATGGTCAATATCTTATCAAAATTATCAAAAACTTTAATAAAAAACAAAAATCACAGCACAAAACGTGGACTTTTTGTAAACATAAACAAAACTTTGACATAAACCTAGACAAGCAATGCAAGAGCAAAAAATCGTCATCTGGCGTAGTGCTGCCACCTGTTTATTTCACCATGGTTAGTTCTTTTGTACTTTATATTTTTCTACACTCAAAATTTTTTCAAATAAAAAAATATTCACCCAAGTAAAAAAGTTTGTATATAACTTTGTATTTAATATTTTTATAAGGAATTAAATAAAAAGATTGAAAATACAATAAAATAAATATTATACTCAAAAAATTGTTTTCAGTATTTATAAAATAACGTTTTTTTGTTAACTTTGTGTTCCGACGTGTCACAGAAAAGAATAGAGATGATGTTCAGAAAATTTGATTTCTTTTTGGAAAAAGCTATTTTTAAAACTTTTTTTTTTTTTTTTGGAAAAGGCGGGCATATAAATTTTCAAATCGAGAGGCGCGGATTAGGATTTTATTTTAGACCCATGGTTTCTTCGGAGAATTCTCTTAGAATTTTATGTAGATTACGTTTTTGCTATATGATTTTTTATTTTTTTATTGATCCATACAAATCGACCCGGCCTAATACACATACTTATTTGGGTTGGGGTCATATACCCGAAACTTAATTTCTTAATCTCAAATTTAAAAATCCATAATCGCTAACTAAAACATCGCTGCATAGCGGCCTTCGGCCGAGCACAAGACCTTTCTCCTTCATGATATAACAAAGACTGGCTTCGCTAATTAAAGCTTATAAATCTTGCATTGAGCCCGAACGAAGGCCCTCTTTGCTGAGAAGCTTTAGTTAGCGAAGCCGATGTTTGTTATTTGATTGGAAAGAAAATACTTGAAAAGCTCCATTTCAAAATGTTAAAAAATTTTAAGTTATTGCTAATAATTGAAAATCAAATAACTCCCACAGCAAATGAAATAACACCAAAAAACAATATAAAATGAAATAACTTCCATGTTAAATTTTTTGGGACTTATTTATTTTATTTCTACAAATCGAAATGAAGTGGAAATTAAATTTAATGAGATTTTAATCTCAATTTATACAAAATGACTGTGGTTTGTACTGTTTTAAACAGTGGTTTTTGTAAAGATAACACTGTGCTCGAAATTGACACTTTTTTTTTAGACGAGCTAAGCACATGGCGTTTTAGCATAATTCGGGTATGCTGACCCCAATGGTGCCCACCGTTTTCTTAAGGTTAGCTCTTGTTTTCGAGATATACCGTTATTTCGAAAATGAAGAAGGTTACACAACATATATTCGCGTAACTCAAAAACGGCAATAAAAAATGAGCAGTGGTTTTATAAACATAATCTTATTTTTTTTTTTTTTTTTTTGAAAAAAAATACAATTTTTTATCCAAATTTCGAAATTTTTGTTTTTTAAAAATTCATACAAAATTGGAAAATGCAGCTGACAAAACAAGCCATAAATAAATAAAATTACAACTAGAAATTTTAATTAATTTAAGAATTTCATAAAACCCAATATTTGTATGGGAGGGGGCTCCCATACATAAGAAATGAAGATAAGGGGAAAGTATGTCTTGAGAAAATGTTAAAGACAAAAAACTAAATGAGGTCGGTCATACATTTTATCCCACTAGGGGCTTTTATCCCATATGGGACTTTTTCCTCAATATATCTCTAGTCTGCATTGAACATTTTGTATGGGAGCCCCCTTAAGGAATGGAGATAGCGCGTAGGTATGTTTGAAATAAATGATTGAGATGAAAAATAAAGTAGGGTTGGTCATACATTTGACCCATCTTGGGGGATCCGTTTTTGAGTTACGCGAATATATGTTGTGCAACCTTTTCCATTTTCGAAATAACGGTATATCTCGAAAACAAGACGTATTCTAAAAAAAAACGGTGGGCACCACTGGATTCAGCGTACCCGAATTATGCTAAAACGCCATGTGCCCGGCTTGTCTAATTTTGCAACTAGCAAAGTGTAATTGGTATTCAAAGTAAAAAGTATATAACCGGAAATATTTTAATGAACTTTCTTTACAGGCTCGTTTTCAAAATTTGTGCGATTTTAAGTCCACTTCATTTTGATTTGTAGAACATGCCCGATTAGAAACTTCAAGGCATAAAAAATTAAATAAATTCCAAAAAAATTAAAGAAAACCAAGGGGGCTGGGAGGTTTTTCATAATGAAATTACTGTTAATGTTAATGAAAACATGGACACTATTAAATGTTTAGCCAACCGGAGTTTGGTTTTTGACTATCGTTTTACCATCGACAGTTTTCAGTACTATCGATAGTTTTTGTTTTTCTCAAATTGTTGTTATATGAAAAAACTTTTATGGAATAACAACGTTTAACAATAATACAATATGGCAGCGTCTTTCAATGAAGCATACATTTGCCACAATTTTCATTATTCTGTGTGTTTTTAAAAAAAAGATTGAAGAAAATGGATTAGGAAATATTTTTAAGAACATTTAAAACAGGATAATTTTCAAAATTTGTTGCATATTAATTTCACTCGAATTCGATTTCGATTTTCATGGGCCTGATTCTGGCAGTTGTGATCGAGTACTTTCTCGATTTGAAAGCAATTTTATTTCGAATTCTTTCAGCCGATACTGAACGAATCGGAATTATTTTTTCAGTGTTGTAAAGCATTATTGCGAGTTTCACAATACTGAAAAAATTGTTTCGATGCGTTCAGTATCAAATGAAAGAATTTTAAACAAAATTGCTTTCGAATTGAGAAAGTACACGATCACGACTGCCAGAATTAGGCCCCAGGACATTGCTGCATGTTGCTAAATGGAAAACAACGCAAGGCAGTTTTACACTGTTAGCTTAGCAGATGTTCTTCATACAGTTGTTTCGAACGATTCAACCTCACAACAACCTCACTGAATTGCACTTAACATCAATTTAAGAAATCAAGCACTGGTTTTAGTTTTTGGCCAGTTCGTATTCCGCCGAATTTATGCTTACAGTGACAAAGAACCTTGTGTTGGGCTAGTAATTAGACTGTTCTTTTACAAAATATCGTGAAATTTTTTTATTTTTTCAACCGAAATTGCAAGTCTGCGGACGACGACTAAAAAATTACAGCCACTAAAATAAGCACAACTTTATATAGTAGGATTAGGCCCGTTTTCACAACTTACCGATAGCTAAATGTAGGATCTTATCGGCCGTATAAATGTTTTCCAATATTACAAATTTACTTTAATCTACCAGGTAGGATGAACTTTAATTTACTTTATCGCTCACTTTTTGTAAAAGTAAAGTTTTAATAATGGAACACTTTTTTTAAGGCCGGTTAAAGTCTACTGTTAGCTATCGATAAGTTGTGAAAACGGGCATTAGGATTCTGAGGATTCACTTGAGACTCTACGTATTCTATGGTATTAAGTTTTATTTGATATAAATCTTTTGGTTTTTGTAGGAAATATTGTTTTAAAAACTATCAACAACTATCGATAGTTATCGATGGTTCTTATAATAACAATCGCATACTAACGATAGTGTCGACTTTCGATTGTTTCAGACCACTAAAGAACAGCCTTTGGTTTAATAATAATTGTCGTATTAAAATGTTGCTCTTAGAATATGTTTACCACAATCATGTTTTTTTCTGCGTCATAGTTTTTACTTTAGTACATTCATAAGTAATAATTCCTTCTTAATGTTCATAACTTTGCCAGTTCTGCGCAAGTTTAAGCCGTCAAATTTGGGCGTTTGGGTCAAAAACAGGCTCTATGTCGATTTTCGCTTAGTCACATAAGCAGTTATGGGCAAATCCAATATGAAAATTCAAAAAGAGCGAGCGAACAAAAAACAAAGAGCATAAAACCAACAAATGTAAACGTAAACAAACCAACACAATGCCACATCTGCAATGCTTTCAATGTAGTGGTGCCCATACCTGCACATAAGTGAAAAACTATATCGATAGAAATTCGCATTTGAGTCGGAATATTGTTTTCGAAAGAGAAATATTTAAAAAGTAGGAACCAAAAACAATTGTATTATCCGGAGGGTCAGGAGTCCAAGACAAACAATACGAAACAGAGTTTCCCAAAACTCCTAATAAAACTTAAAAGTTTAAAAAAGTACTGTCATATTCTCAAAAGAACTATTTTGTTACTTAATTTGATAGCAAATAATAAAGCCATTTGCGATCCCTACGTAGAGTATATCTTGTAAGAGAGTGATCTTGTAAGCGAAAGGTCAAAGATCCATATGCCGAAAGTAATCACAACTGGATTATTAAGATCAGCCCTCCTAATTGATATGAATCCACTAGTTTGCGAATTGCAGGTGACTTAGCATGAAGAGAAGCCTATATTTAATCGAATTAGTAGCTCGAATCTAGAACTGCTTCTACTATAAAATTAAACTTAACAACGATTTTCAAAATTAATTTGCAAACTATACAAATTAATGTAATCGATCTATTGCAATTTCTAAAAAGATGTGCCACAGTTTGCAAATACCCGGATTATATTAATTATTTTTGATAAAAAAAAAACATCCAGGATTGTTTAAGGAGTTTGGTTAAAAACATAATGTTAAAGGCAAATAAAGGGTGTGAAAATACTTATTTCTAACGCTTCTTAATAAAGTATGTAAAATAAAGGTGTAAAATTAAGAGATAAAACCGAAATATAAAGCTTTGGCATGATGATGAAGTTAAAAACAGTTTTAAAACACATAAAAGCCAGCTGGCTGTTAACTAAACATGAAAATATTTCATACATTTTAAATTCCATGTTTAAAAAACAAAACCAAAACTTTGATGTTTAAAGTCTGTGTATACTGTAGGGTTTCTAGCATCTCGGGGTTTTGTTTTCATTTTCAAGAACATATAAAATTTTTCTTAAACTTTCGGCAATTTCCGCAAACAGTTTGTAAAAAAAATGTAAAGAAAAAATTAGATTTTAATGAGAACACTTTCACCTTAGTGGATTCGTTAGCAAGCCGAATTTCGAGTTTGGGCAAATGAGAATCCACGAGTGATTGTTGAAAAGCTGATGAATCCACAAAGAGTGACTGTTAAGTGCGGTTTAAGGGCTAGCTGCATCATCGGGCCGTACTTCTTCGAAAATTGGGTGAGCCAGTCAGTTACCGTGTGACTGGTGCTCGCTATTGCGAGATGATAACGGACTTCTTGTGGCCAGAAATTGAGAATATGCACCTGGACGATATGTGAATCCAAAAGAATTGCCACACACTAAAAGCAACAATGGCTCTTCTGCGCGAGACATTTAATGGCCATGTTATTTCACGTCGCGGCGACGTTAATTGGCCGCCATTATCATATGATTTGATACCGCTGGACTTCTTTCTTTGGGAATATTTATTAGAAAAAAATCGTACGTGAATAAACCAAGAACAATTCCAAAGCTAAAGGATGAGTTAATTTGGTACATTAATGACATTGAACCTAAATTATGTCTCAGAGTCATTGAAAATATGGACCATCGGATAGAGGTATGCCACCGAAGCCGTGGCGAGCATTTGGCCGATACTTTGTTTCACACATAATTGTCATATAGATCAATTTAAAATAATAAAAAAAAATTAAGATAATTCTCTGAAAACTTTTTGTTTTATTTGCATTTAACATCGTGCATTTTAGTTAGACCACCCTTTATTTCCTCCTTTTGTTTACAGAAGAACTCATAATAATAAGGCACCAGAAGCATGCCCGATTCGTAATCATTTTGAAAATTTGATGTATTTAACTAATTATTTAAAACAAATCGAAAACGGGAATTTTTGCTTCTGTTAATTAATTATTTTAAACATGAAAACTAAAAAAATGTAGTGTTGCTGTGGTTTTTACGCAAAACAAGTAAAACTGGACTTTATGGACTCAATGCTATACAAAGTTTGTTTGAAAGTTTTAATTTAAAATTAATATGAAACAATGATAATTTTAAATCAAATCCATACTTCTGCAGAAATTTACTATGACTTTTAATTAATATTGCGTCATGTTAATTTGACATTGGTATTTTTTTCAGTGTGGTCAGTTTATTGTGGAACATCAACTGAAAGGATTCCTAGTTCATTTTCTTTAACGATGTAGTCAGTTGAACTAGTTCCTAAAGATCAAATAACTTAGACATGCAAAGGAGTCAACTACTAAATACAACAAACATTTCCTCAATTTTTCAAGTGTTTTTTTTTTTTTTTTTTTTTTTTTTTTTTTTTTTTTTGAGAAATGCTAATTAACCCAGTTTAAAGAACCGGTTTTGTTATCCCTGAAACTGATCTTTATTTTTGATCGACTGACCAAAATTTTATGGAAATTAAGTTGTCTGTATTTTAATAAACCACCTCCAAATTTGTAGTACTAAAACAACAATTTTAATGATATTTTAATTATAATCACCAAATCTTTATTCACTTTAATTAAACCTTAAGCTTTTCCTGCAATTTAATGTGGCAGTTGGTATTTAAAAGACATAAAAAATCACCGAAATTGGCTTTGATTTAAAATGTAAAAACAAATTAAATATTCAAAATATTAAAAAAGTATACACGGAAAAAAACTATTTTCAAAAAAGACAAATTTCGTTTTAAATCGGCGAGATGTTGATGTGTCACTTAATTAAAAAAAATTTAATCTTTTATAATATTTTTTTTTGTTTAACTTTAAAGACAAAACGAGCTGAAATTTGTACGCAATCATTTTGTGTAGGTGTTGTATTGTTTTTAAATTAATAGAAAATTTAAATAAAAATTCTTTTCATTATGTTAAGCAACACGAACTTTTTAGTTAAACATGAATGTTAGTTTGGCGATGAAAATAAACTGTTGCCAAAAATCTAATTAATTAAAATAAGATACAGGCAGGCAGGCAGGCAACTAGAAACAAAACAGATTTCAATGAAATTTATGGAAATATTTAATAAAAACAAAACTGGGTATTCATTTAAAATAAAATAGAGATAATAAAAATTTCAAAAAGCATAATTAGTTTTGAGTTATGTGTTAAGGTAAAAAAAAAATATTTTAAGTTTTATTTTTAAGTAAGCGAACCAGATCGAACTTGTGCGACCCTATAGCAACAAAATGTAATAAAAAGGAAAAAAATCCAGAGTTTAGTGTTCACTAAATCATTAATTGTTCAGACTAGAGTCTAAGCGGTAGTCTAAACTGTAGTTTAAACTAAAGTCTAAGCTTTAGTCTAGTTCCCAAATGGGGTACCGCAGACCCCTTGACTTCCTAATGACAGATTTACAGAGGGTTTGCAAAGATGAATACAAAAACTGTTGTGCTGAAAATTAAAAACTTTTTTATTTGAATTTTAAGAAATTCAAAACCAAAGAAGTTTTTAATAGTTGTATCTTACCAAAATCACATGAAAACAATTCAACTTTCTCCAACAGTATTTTACAAGTTAATTTAACAAATATTTTAGCACACCTCTTGTAACAAAAATGGCGTTTGAAAGTCCACAAGGTGTTCTTGAACTAAAAACCGGTAGGGACCCCTTATATTAATAGCCTATTGCCTAAGCTATAATCTAGTCCAAACTAAAGGATAGTTCGTTGTCAACTTGTGGCCCACGAATATTTTTTTTTTATTATTTAATTGAAACGGGCTTTATTGAAAGGAACATTTTATAAAATTAATGTTACTTTCTGCCATGTGGGCGCCATGGCTGGCGCGTAGAAGACGCAATCTGGAACCTCAATTTTCAACAACTTTTCGCAGCATTTGCGGCAGTATTTCGCCGGTAAGTCTTCGAATATTGATTTCCAGGTGTTTATTTGTTTGTGGTTTACCGACGCAGACAAGTGACTTAACATAACCCCATAAAAAATAATCCAATGGGGTTAAATCACACGATCTTGTTGGGCAATTAATTGGGCCATTACGTGAAATTAATTTTGTCATTAAAAGTTTCCGTGAGTAAATCAATTGTAGAGCCCGCTGTGTGACATGTGGCGTCATCCTGTTGGAACCACATATCAGCAAGATTAAAGCCACGTAATTGAGGTGCGAAAAAATTTCGAATTCTGTTCCTATACCGTTCATCGTTGACAGTAAAATTCGGACCATCATCGTTTTTGAAGACATGACTCCACCAGGCCATAAGGCGCACCAAACAGTAATTTTCTGTGGATGTAATGGTGTTTCGACAAAAGCTTGTGGTTTCTCCTCACTCCAAATGCGACAGTTCTGCTTATTTACGAGCCCATTCAACCAGAAATGGGCTTCATCGGAAAATAAGATTTTAAATGGAAATTCAAAATCAATATAAATTTGTGCTTCAGCCCATTCGCCGAATTGGCGGCGAATACGATGGTCGTTTGGCTTTAATTTCTGCACTAGTTGCATCTTGAAAGCTTTTAAGTCTAGATCCTTTCGTAAAATCTTCCATAAAGTGGAAGGACACAACCCCAGTTGCTGCGAACGGCGACGAATCGATTGATTAGGATCATCTTCAATGCTTTTCTGTACAGCGGCTACAGCTTCTTCAGTGCGCACTGTGTAAAAAAGGTATAAGTATGGAATGGAGCGAGCAAGCCTTGTTTATCCAAAAGAAAGAGTACAGAGGCCTTCTAGAAGGCATCCGTACTCCTTCTTTTTCCCGCTGGGCTTTTTCACTACTCATTGCTGATCTCTGATACACACTAATTTACAGGATGAAATACATTTAACGTGAAATCGTTTGATTTACTTAAGTCTATGGATTTAAATCCTTACAGACTATAATTAAATTACAAACAATATTATTAGTTTATTTATTTTTTTTTATTTAATTTAAGTCTATGGACAAATTCCTTACAGACTATCTTAATGTATTAATGTATTTACATAATAATTTATTTATTTAAGCAAAGAAAGAAAGATTAGAATAAACATTATTGATTTAAATATAATATGATATTTCTTTTTATGATATTAATGTTCAGAGAATAGTCGATAAAGTTATACATTTCATTGAAACAGCTGCATAATTTTCTTATTGGATCTGACATCGCAAAGTTTGTTCGGCATGTTCTGACATATAGAGGGTTGAAAAAACGAAGTGAACGTTGAGGAATATTAAAAGTTATGTTACTCAATAAAAATTCGGAATGTGTGCTACCATTTATAAGATTGACCATAAAAGATATATTTAGCATCATTCGCCGGCTTTTTAACGTTGGTAAATAAAAATTCCGCTAGTCTAGTTGAATATGAAGGTAATACCAGGCATCCTCTATATTTACTTCTTAAGCAGAAAATAAGAAATTGTTTTTGCACTGACTCGATACGATCACTATGAATATTATAGATCGGGTCCCAAATAATGCTGCCGTATTCCAAAATTGGTCTGGCGAGCGAAGTATAAAGACTTTTTGTGGTTAAGGGATCGTTGAATTCCTTTGCCCATCTTTTAATAAAAGCCAGAACGCTGCGGGATTTATTAACAGTCATCGTTATACATATGTTGGATAAAGTTAAGTTTTTTGTCTAACAATATTCCCAAATCCATAATTTCACTAACATGTTGTAAAGTACAGCCACCAAGAGCGTAGGAGTAAGCACACATTTTTACTCTGGAGAATTGCATATGTTTACATTTATTTAAATTTATTTCCATCAAGTTAAGTTTATGTATTTAAAAACAAGATAATACTACGTTTAACGACACTGTCACTTAAAGAGAAGTCAACTAAATCATACATTTCATTAAAATATTGAGGGTTTGAGGTGAAATTACACAAATATAACACTAGTTTACAAAATGAAATTTTTTTCATGTACATTTGATGAGATGTGATTTTTCTTATGTAGTTTCTTCCGCTGAATTCAAAAATCAAGGTTAAATTTTTTTTTATGGAACAGTTTTTGAGATATGGTCATTTTCTCATTTTTTCGACCTTTTTCCACTTGACAAATTATATCTCGAGCTAGATATGTCCTATTGGTTCGTTATTGGTACCAAATGGAAGGTATTGAGATGACGAACAAATATGTATAACTGGATCTTTGATTGGTAAAGCGGTTCAAAACATATTGATAAAAATATGGCACATTTTCAAAAAAAATAAAAAATATAAATATAATATATAAAAAATAAAATATGATTTTTTTGAAAATGTGCCATATTTTTATCAATATGTTTTGAACCGCTTTACCAATCAAAGATCCAGTTATACATATTTGTTCGTCATCTCAATACCTTCCATTTGGTACCAATAACGAACCAATAGGACATATCTAGCTCGAGATATAATTTGTCAAGTGGAAAAAGGTCAAAAAAATGAGAAAATGACCATATCTCAAAAACTGTTCCATAAAAAAAAATTTAACCTTTATTTTTGAATTCAGCGGAAGAAAATACATAAGAAAAATCACATCTCATCAAATGTACATTTTCAGTGTAAACCAGTGTAATCAGTGTTCTTTAATCTGTTACAAAAACGACTTAATCGATTACGACAACGACAACCGGAATAAGGCTGATTATGATTTAAAAATAGTCCATGAAAAAAATTTTTTGTCCAATTTTTGGATAATTTTACAGAAATCGGCAACGCTGATTAGCTCACAAATTTCATGGCATTAAATATTTAAAAAAAATTTGTGGCTGCGCCTTACTTATGCTTGTTTATTTATGTATGTGGAAAACAAATTACAAGTTTTTTTATTGTTCTATAAGTGCACCAACATGCTAACAGTACGGTACAGTGCGGTACGGTACGGTACGGTACGGTACAGTGCGTTACGGGTACAGCAATGCTCAGCTAACGGCGACTTAATTAAGCCTTTACATGGTGATTTTCCAAAATAAACTGAAAAAAGTCAAACACATTTTACACTTTATATGACAGCTGGTTTTACAGTTATCCCTAACAGAAGTTCGATACGTTAAAAAAAACACACTATTTACATATATACAAGGTAAGTAAAGTTGTTGCCGGATTTAAACTTTGCTTCATAGCCGAAGCACAAATGGGAGCAGCATTCGTGAGTTAATGATACTATTTAAAAGCCTATAGTCTAGTCTTTAAAAAAACTTTAGTCTAAAGTAGAGACTTTTAACTATATGCAAAACCAAAGTTTTATCTAAGGCTATATTCTTATTCATTGTCAACCATATCTTGTATTCAAAAATCTTTTGCATCACCTTTGGCCTCTAATTTATGAATTGAATGATGTGTTAAAACACAATTTTTCATACTGCCAGTTGTCAGCTTAACTTTCAAAAAAACTCGCAACGCCATTAAAAGAATATGTATTTCACAATGACATTCTCTACATGTATTTTGAATGCCAAAAAGGAACTAACAATGCAACATTTGCAAACAAGCCGTTAATATTTAAATCTTATGTCATTTAAAAATCTTTTATAACAGTAATCTTTTGATTTATTAATACAAGTCTTCGCAAATTAAAATTAAATAATAATAAAAATTGAAATTAAATAAAAGCAAAAACACATTAAAGCACTTAATATGCAAAAAAAATATACGAATGACGTAAAATAAAATGTATCGCATGTATAATTGATTGTATAAAAATACAAACATGATGTTGTCTCTTATTGAAACAAGATTTATTAATTAGATACTTTTGCTAAAAATAATTTATTAATTAATTATTTATTATTAATATAATTAATAAAATTAAGCTACACCTTCTTTTCTTCACATGTATGACGGAGCACAATTGGCAGGGAGGTGGATGGGTAGAGCATATCCAATGAGATGACGTGTAAGAATTTAAATGGATGTTGGGACAGCTTTGAAAGTGCAGTGAAGTGAACAATTAATAAAACTAAAATGCATTAAAATGTCAGTGCGAGTGATTACTGGGAAAGGTGTCCTAACACCTTACCCCATAAAATTTTGGAAAAGGTTTTAATGTACTTCTGTACAATCAGAGTACAATCATTTTTCAATATGGTCACCTCCAACAAAACTATATTTAACCTAAATTTTTAAACATATTGTTGTTAGTTAAACTAATTTTATTGTATTCGGTCTCTTGTGCGGGTCAGAAGTGCTTATTTTAAAGCGCAAGCAAAAAACGCAAAGGTCAGTTCAAATAGTTCGAAGATGATAAATTGGAGGCATAACTACATTAAATTTATTGCGAAACTTATAAAGAACTAGAAATATCTATGAAAGCGACAGTTTCAAATGGTTTGCAAGCAGCAGAATTCACCCAAAAAAAAAAAACCAAAATGGGTAACACACGAATAAATCCGAAAAACAATGCACAATGATTTGCATATAAAATAGGATGCTTGAACGACTCAATTTTTACCGGAGATCAGCCTGCTAAGTCAACGCTGAAGCCATATATTTAAAGTGCTAGAATTGGTATCTATATTTTGCGGGTCCACCAGGGTGTGATCTTTTACGAACTGCTAAATTCACGACAGACAATTACAGGAAACCTGTATCAAGCACAACTTAATCGTTTGAAGCGATCGTAGGCCGAGACCCGCCCGAAATATGCGGGTTGCCCTGGTAGGCTGGCTGATAGTGAGCTACTCCATCAGTGCGTGGGTTGCGGGTTCGATTCCCGCCAGAGACTCTGGTCTCCTCTGGCTGACAAGCGCAGAGCTTCGCGGGATTAGCTTAGGGAAAAATATGTGTAAAACATTAAGACGTTTTATATAAGTCGTGTTTGCACCAAATCATTACTGGCCAAAGCCACATGTTCTAAGCGCTCAGGTTGCTCTCAATATTTGGCGGTACCAATAGGTTCTCATCTACTACGGACAGGGGACCAGTGTCAAACACTTTTTTCTTTTGAATCGATCACTGGTCGAAAACGGGCCGGATTATGCGACTAGACATTAAGACGCTTTATACCTGTATCAACGCTCTGCCACATGTTAAAAGATTAATTTAATGCTATCACCCGCCTTATAGTCAAGACCTTGTCCCGTGCGCCATCCAATTGTGTTGATCAATCCAAAACGCTTTTACGCTTCACTTTAGAATACGTTATCCAAAGTTGGCTTGATTCTTAAAAAATAAGTAATTTTTTTTTTGCTAATACTTTGAATAATTTATATTGTAGTTTGCCAAAAATCTCGCATTTTTATGTCTAATACAGTTAAACTGGCGTGCAAATGTTTAAATTTCAATTAACGTAGTCGGTCAATTTAAATTTGTTTATGTTAAGGGAAAAAAAAATAATTTAATCTGAAATTTTCCCAAAAAAAAACATTTACTTACGAGTTTTAGCCTCTTCCTTGTTCAAATGTGTTCAAAGGTTTACGTACCTGAAATAAATAAAAAAAAAAAACATTTCATTAAATAAAAACTTTAATAAATCTGTTTAAAAGAATAACCCCTTTACTTTTCCACAAAAACCTTAACACTGACCAGGTGTACGAGATTTTGTGCCACAAAGCAAACCAAAAGAAATATTTTTAGAAACAACGAACATGTTTTTTTTTTTAATTAAATGCCAATTTTCAAATAAAATACACACCGGTCATTGAACCTTAAACAGTGAACGTTAGAATTACGTTTCAAAACAAAAATATTCAGGGAACCAAATTTAATCCTTAAGGAGTCCTGGGGTATATGAATATAAAACAGGCACTCAAAAACACGTACCGACAGACAGACGGACGTAACAAAAATTTAAACACGTTCATTTGCCGCTAATTACAAACCTTCTGACCTAATGATAAACATTTTCCAAACAATAGAAACAAATACAATAACAACAACAAGAACAAGAACATCATAGTGACCCGACTAACGATAAAGGTCAGCTGTTGCCTTTTGTGCCAACGAGTGCGTATTGCCAGAAATACAAGAGTAAAAGGAAGAAAAAATCCTTTAAAATGTAAATTAAGTTAAATGCACAAAAACTCTGACACACACACACATACACACTCACTCTCACTGTCTCCTTTATTGATTCTAATAAAGTTTTCGCTTTGGTTCTTGAGGGTGAAACAGGCTGACTTCTCGTTCGCAAAGTCCTTTTGCTGCACGTTTTGGCTTTATGGTTTAACATGACAAAAGGACACTCTTGTGTACGAATACGATCCCAAAAAAAGGATAAATTGATAAGATCTAATGTTAGATTAACAGGTAAATGTGCAGCAGGACAGCAGTACCTGGCTGTAGGACCGTCCATAAATGTGGCATCGTGTTTGGTGTCCTTTCGATAATTATGCAACGGACATAAACACACTTTTTTTTTAAAAAAAGGTGTCACTATTGTTGACAAAAATATGGGTGTTAAAGAGGGGTTGGCAGATTGTTACAAATGAAAATAGATAATAAGTCGAATGGACATGGAGGGGCGATTGAAATGAAATTGTTGTTTGTTTTATTTTATATGCAATTTACCAAATAAGAGAGAGAGAGAGGAAGAGAAATATAGTTTAAGGTGAATGAATTCTTTATTAAGGCAAGTTAAAATTTATGACTGAGAAACAGAAAAACGAAAGATAATTTTTGTTAAACATTTTAATTACGTTGGAATAGTAATACAAAATTTTTTTTTATATCTGCCTTTTTATGATTTATATGGGAGATGGCTTGATAAAGGAATGATGTTAAAGACATGCCACTGTCAATAAGTGTATTCGACTTTAAAATCTCACAAAAGACTTCGTAGACCTCTCGGAAGGGGCGCTGTGCAATACCGAAGATGGTTACTGTGGGAATGTAGGACATCTTTATTTACAGTCTAGACTTCGCAAACCTTAAGCACGGTAATGGCATATCGTTGGTCAAAATTTAATTATTTTCTATTAAAACCTTGATTTCTGTTTTATACTCTAAAACTTTATGTTGTTGTAGCCCTATTACAAGCACTCAGGGGATGGCCCCCACTTGTGCATTGCATTGTGTTGGAACTAGGAAAATAGGTTATGGGAAGGAGGATAGAGGGAGTGGTTTTTGTGAGCATTCGACTTGAACTTATTCATGTCGAAAGTGGGAGGGAAGACTTCAGCAGGAAGGTTATTCAACAAACGTACAGTCCGGCAAAAAAAACGAATTTTTCCTGTAATGCGTTGTACGATGCACCGGCCAATCGATCACAAAAGAATGGACGGACTCTGGAGGAAAAACGTCTATTGCGAACAAACGTACGAGTTTCGGGAACCAGTAGTGCAATTCTGTAATTAATTTTAACGATAGTTGTCATTGTTAAAAAATTTAACAAGCAAATTAACGATTTTGCCATTCTGTAACATTTTAAACAAAACTTGTTATCGTAAAGTCAGCTGTTTGTGTTAAGTAAACGACAACTTTTCTAGTGTTGTTTATTTATTGTTAAATATCGAAAAAATAAAAACAATAATTTTAAAGAAAAAATATATAACTTGAAAATGGCAATTAAATAATTTGCATTTACTCCATACGCAATCGGATATAGGTTGTATAAATGGTAAGGAGATCAGATGGAGAAAAGTATACCCCAGCAAAAACTGATGCTTCCTCGGAATCAGTAATGTAAAGGAGAATTCGGAGAATTCGGAAGCACTTACACTTCTATGAAAAATTACAAGATTTTTGTTTGGAATACCTCGCTGAGAAGCTCTGCTGTAGAGATCTGAAGAACGCTTATTTCACACTTTAAAAAAATTGTTATTTTAGTGCTTAAAATTTTTTTATAATCTAAAATATTTTTTTTTTTTTTTTAATAAAAGGATTAAAGTTTTATAATTATTATGTATGATTTTTGTAAATAGAAGTTAACATTTTTTATTTTTTATCAAAAGAATAAATAAAGCAATAGAAAATGTAATTTTTAAAAACGAATAAACAGCAATTCTCTTCAAGTATTTAGCACCGCATTAAAGAATTGTAGGATTGCATGCCTTATCCTACAGCAGGAGAGTAAGGCGGTAATTTTTAGAAGCAAAAAAGGAAGCAGTTGAGATGCAGTATACGTGTTTATTGCTTCCAAATCTTAAAACAATTTTCTGCGACCTTACACCGTTTTCAAAAAACCGAGGCTTCTTTCGACCCTTTGAATATATGTTTGTTCTGTTCACTGGATATCACATTCTATCTTCATGCCCAGAACATCAAACGAGTCAGAATCCTTAATAGTTATACCACCCATATATACAGATTGATCTGTCGCGCGTATCATTCATATTCTTCCTCATAGCAACACCATGGGATACCCTTTATCTATAATCAAATAAATACGAATTGCTAAGGTTGCTGCCATCTGCAAAAGATTAGATAGGGTTGAAAGTTTGACATAGGAGGTCATTTAAAAAAATAAGAAATAGAGTAGGAGAAAGAACGGAATACACCCCTGAATAAATCTTTAACTCGTCTGACGAAACACTATCTGAAACAACTCGTATGGTTGGATCTCTGCAAAAGCTCGAGAGATCATTTTTCAATCTACGATCAAACCACCAAAATTATATAATTCCAATAGATTTAAAATAAAATTCTTTTTAAAAACAAGACATTTGAAATCAACATTTTCATTTTATATTCTTGTAAAGTTTTCATTAGAATGTCACATGGAATTAAATTTATCTTCAAGGCTCTTATTTTATTTACATTCCCTTAAACTTTAAAAAAAAAAAAACAAAAATATTAAAAACAACCATCTGCTTTCAAATAATTTTGAAATATTCCTTTTACTAAATGAGAAATGCACGATAATTCCATCTAAATTCTGGCAAATGATGACAGGGTTAAATGTTCTTTTCTTCGTAATTTTCAATGAAAAGAAAATTACCATAAAAATAAACATTCAAAATATTCTTAAAGAGATAAAAAAATAAAATTTATTTGCTGATCATCTTTAATAAAATTGATAAAAAAAAAAAAAAAAATGTTTTCAGTTGAAAAAGGAAAATTAAAGCCTGTTAGAATATCTTTTGAGAGATTATAATGTCATCCTTGTTTAATGAGTTACAGGATTCTCACGCATAAATTATAACAGATGAATACGTCAAATATTTAATGTCTCAAAATAAATTTTAGCTGCTTGATAAAATTATTTTAAAGATGTGAATTTCTTAAACATTTTGCTTCTCTTAAACACTTTTCTGAGACGCACCCATAATGAGTCTTTTGTATTGGATTACGTCGTCTATTTTTACAAATGAGTGGCCGATGAAATGAATGAACGGGGTAGTTATATTTATTACGTACACTCTTTACACAAAGAGACATTTCGATGTACATTCGAATGTAGATTCTTAACGAAAATGAATTCACATACAAAATAAGAAGACAAACATTGAGAAAATTGTAAGGAAAGTCAATGGCAGCCGCAGCAGAGACACACAATAACAACGACATCACATCAACGAAATCAATAGAATAAAAACACTGCTTTAACTGTGCTATTGCTACTAAATTAAACATTGTTTATGAGCACTTGATTGGCGGCAGTCAGCCAGATGTTTAAAGGATTTAATTGTTTGTTAAACTTTATTTTTAAAACACAACGAACTCTACAACAAGACTAAAGATAAGACTATAATCCAGATAATATTAGGTCTGTCTGCGTGCACATATTTTGCATCATTTTGTGAAAAATGTTGCAAAATATTACAAAATGTTGTCTGTGTACTCCAAATCTCTTGCAGCGAGAGAGCCAAAAAGAGAATTTTTTGACAGTTGGAAGTTAGAGAACTTACAAAATGTTACTGGAGAAATTTCCTCTTGCAAGATTTTGCAACTAGTTTGAACAGCTGTTTTTATTACGTGTGCCAAGATAGCGTCGACGAAATAGCGTCGAATTTGGGAATATAAAAACCGGGAAAACAAAATACCCAAATGATGGTCTTTTGCAGAATAACAACAAAAATTAGCGTCGAATTTAGCAATTTAAGGGGATTTCCAAAAGTAAAAAAAAGTTAGCGTCGAATTTGGGAATTTAAAATGGGGAAGTAAAAATAACTAATATTTTTAATAAAAATACAAAAAATAGTTAGCACAAATAAAAAAAATACACATTTAGGAACAAAAAAGGCAATGCGTGCAAAAAATCGTTCGGTTAGTTCCCGAGATATTTGGGTGCATCCAAAATGGTCAGTACAAAGCTTTACTGATTTATCCCTTGGAACACAAGCTTTTGCACGGTATAAAGGCTGAGTTCCAAAACGTCGGTTGCAAAGCAACTATCTTTTTTAAATGCATGCTACAATGCAACCGTGTCGGTTATTACAATTCTATTTGTCCCAATGTGCACCAAAAAAGTATTTAATGAGAACATAATACAAAAGCTGTGCATTATTAAACTTGAATATACATTTTTGACTTGTGCTGCAAAGTATATTGATGTTTTGGAACTCAGCCAAACTGTATATATTCTGCAAAAAATCGAACCCAGAAATCTCGGGAACGGAACGAACGATTTTTTGCACGCATCGCTCATTTTGTTCCAAAAAGTTAATTTTTTTTTAACTATTTTTTGTATTAAAAATATTAAAAATATTAAATATTTATACTTCCCTTTTAAATTCCTAAATTCGACGCTAACTTTTTGATTTCATTTGGTAAATCCCATTATTTGGGAATTTTTGTTTCCCGGTTTTTAAATTCCCAAAAGTCGCTATTTCGTCGACGCTATCTTGGCACACGTAAATAATTTTTGTGAAATGAAAATATAAATTGAAATTTAACAATGGCAGAGGTAAGTAGTTCGAATTATGTTGATTTTTAACGTTTATAATAAATTATAATAAGCAAAACATTTTACTTCATGCTAGAAACGTCCAAATATACAGTGCGACAATGGCGTAAATGGATTGGAGATGGCAGAACCAGCAGAACTTTGTGGGACAAACTTTGCAATTGAAGAGGCGAGTATTTGGAATTGTGATATATGTTAGTGTAATCAAAGTATTATTTACATTACTTTATTTTCGATGCTAGAATCCTCCAAAGAAACAGTGCGTGCGTCGTAGAAACAGTGATATGAGAAAGCACATAATAGTTACTGCAATGATGGTGCTGGATTCTTCGTCGTCCGAGAGTGAAGAAGATGATTCAGAGCCAATTTTAAGTATACTAAATAGATGCATAGGAAATGATAAATGATAGCCAAAAGAAAGAAATTGTGTTAAGCTGTATATGGAAGAAATAGTGCCCAATTACAGCGAAGAGGAATTTCGAAGACATTTCCGGATATCAAGGAAACTGTTTGAACACCTATGCGATCGGTTTTCAAACTGGGAAATGTACCAAAAAATGCGTTGCGACAAAAGGCTACCCGAAAGTGCTCACATCTTGGTATTTTTATGGTTTGCTGGGCATGAGGCATGCAGCTTTAGAGATGTATCAGATCGCTTTGACATGAGTCTATTTGCAGTAGGTGCAATAATAGAAAGAGTGTCAATGTTTCTAAGTTCCCTTAGTCCGGAAGTCATACTGTGGCCAAGCGAACAAAAAAAGGAAATGTCAAGTCAATTTTTCGCCGATAAATGTTTATTTCCAAAGGCTATAGGTAGGTGTCATGACTGATATACACATAACCAAAAATAATGAATGTACTAAACAATATCTTCATTTAGGATGCATAGATGGTACGCACATAGTCATCGATCCTCCGTCTACTTCTAAAGATGACTATATCGACCGTAAAGGCAATACAACAATTTGTATGCAAGGAATCTGTGACGAAAACAGAAAATTTATAAACATTTTTGTTGGATACCCTGGGTCGTGTCACGACAGTTGGGTGTTGAAGAACTCACCTATCTATTAAAAGCTACCATCGTATTGTAAAGGTTATAGTAATTATAAAAGTTTAAGCATTATTATATTAACTTTTTTATGCTTTCAGATTATTATTTACTGGGGGATTCTGCTTATCCATGTAATGAATATTTAATAACTCCATACAAAGATAACGGGCATCTGACAAGAGCTCAGATACAGTTTAATATAAAACTAAGCTCTGGTCGTTTCCGTATCGAACACACGTTCGGTATTTTAAAACAGAGGTTTAGGCAGTTGTACTACTGCAAATTACGTGGAATTAAAAAATTATGCCACTTCATTAGAGCGTGTTGTGTTTTACACAACATTGCAAATGAAGATGACCTAAACTTTACGTCCGAGATATCACCAGATGTTGATGAAGAATTTCTAAATCATAACCAGGTTTCTCGTGGAAATAGTGTGCGAGATGAAATTTGTCAAGCAATGCAAATTCTGACAGATAATAATTAAAAATTCATTTCATTATTTTTAAAGAATATTTTTAATTTTTAATTCATTTTTATTTTTTTATGTGTTTGTTAAGTTTATATGTACATTTGTTTGTTAGTTTTGATCGGCATTAGGTCATGAGTTAAACAAATTTTTAAATAAAAAATATAAACATATTTTGTTTTAAAAATTCTATTTATTTCATTGCCCAATATTTCGGTCAACTTTGTTGACCATCTTCAGGGGTTCTATATAAAAATACAAAAAACATTGTAATTTTTATAATAATTTGTGCAATATATTTTTGTATTTTTATATAGAACCCCTGAAGATGGTCAACAAAGTACTCAAGACAATAGACGTGCTCAGAAAGGTTAGCTGAGCAATCACAAAGTCAGGGCGGACAGGCCAGTCGCAACACCCCTGGGAACTATTAGAAGCGAAATCATCAGACACTATCTGGATATGGCTGACGATAAATGCAAGAAACTAGATGGCTGCAGGACTACCAAAGTTACGTGGCCCACATATGACATATGTCGCTCTGAGCGACTTCTAGACTTCAGTCGGAGAGACGTGTCGAGAGTGATATACGTACTTACTGGTCACTGTACGATCGGCAAGTACGCTACGAGACTCGGCCTCCCTTTTAATGAATGCTGCCGCAGCTGTAGGGAACCTGGAACTGAGGAGACAGTATTTTATCTTTTATGTGATTGCCCAGCGTTTAATTCAACACGACTTGGATTATTTGGGAATTCCCTCCTACAAGGACTCTCGGAGATATCGCGGGTGAAACTCAGCAACTTGCTAAAATATCTCAATGCAACGGGCTGGCCCTAGCCACCTCAGTATTGCCCCTGGGTCAAGTTTGATTGGGGGTTCCAATTCTTGACGAGTTGTGTGGTGTCAAAACGGAGTTAATGTCGACTCTACTTGCAGCACGCCTTGTTCTTTGCGTGCTACCACGTTAACGAACAAGCCAGGGCGGACAAAGTCACCCCGTGAAATACTGTATTTATCGCTTATAAGCATTTCATAATTTTCAGGGTGGTAATTCTGGCAGTCGTGATCAAATACTTTTTCGATTCGAAATAAGTTATTTTTTTTATTCTTTTAGTCGATTCTAAACAACTAGCAATTATTTTTTCAGTGTTTTTAAGCATTAATTTGAGCGTTGTTTGTTGTGAAACACTGAAAAATTTATTTTCGATTCGTTCAGTATCGACTGAAAGAATCAGAAATAAAATTGCTATTAAATAAAAAAAAAATAATCGATAACGACTGCTGGAATTAGCCCCAGGTTATTTTCTGCTTTTAAACGAGAAATTCATTTACAAAAAACATGTGCTTTGCATGTGCTTTGCTTATGAAAAAATGCATCGAAAGGGCGTGAATACATTTAGAGTTTAATTAAAGTCAAGCAAATTTCATTTTGGTTATAGAATTCTTTCAGTCAAGTTTGAACGATTCTTATATGAAAATATTTGCAATGCAATTTATAAAAATTGTATTATATTGTAATGCATAAATGCAGGATTGGCATATAAGCAAATGCTTATACACGAAACCATTTCGTCTTTTTTAAATAGCAACCTGTAATTGTAAAAGTTTGGACGCATATACGCGTAAAATGTTTATAACCGGTGTGCATATAAGCAATAAATACTGTAATACCACTAAGCAGTACCGATGGTGTTTGCCAAACCCAACAAGTCCAATCGGGAACTTTTAAACCTTTCCCCCTCCAACACAGAAAAGGCTTAAGACAATAGTATAGACAATACTGTCAACAAGTCTGCAAACAACACAAAAAACTATAGACAAGATTATATAGAAAACTATAAAAAAGAACAGATTCAAGACTTAGAACCAGACAAAAGACAAGATTATAGACAAGCATATTGACAAAACTAAAGACAAGACTTTAAACAAGAGATTAAACTAGACCAAAGACTAAAAAATCCCAAATTCGCGTTCTCTTTTCCAAACTTATAGAGCACTTAGACAAATTTATGAGGCGCATAATCGTTCATCTGAGCAGCAGAAATACTATGGATCGATTCACAACCACATTTAATCTTTTAATCAAGTGGATATTCTTCGAAATCGAGCCCTTATCGTGTCTACAGAAGAAGCAATCGCCGCTGTAGACGTGAGTGTGACAAAGGACTGGGAAATTTGGAGGAAAGATCTTGACCTACATCCGTATTAGATCCAACTGGTGCAAGAATTAAAGCCAGCCAACCATCAATTGTGTCCTGTGTTCAGTGGAAATCGATCCAGATTTTGATCGTCAAATCATCTTCAGCGATGAGGCTGATTTTTGGCTTTACGGTTATGTCAACAACAAGAATTGCCGGTTTAGCAGAAAAAATTCTCCAATTAAAGGATTAATAAAAAATAAAATTAGTTTTTAATAAAAATTTAATAAAGTGAGTTTAGCGTTTAATCAAGTGAATTAAACGTTTAGTCAAGTGCATTAAATTTTATTAAATTATTATTAAATTATTAATTTGTTTATTGGTGCAAATTTAATTTTTATTAATTTGTATCACAAAGAATTTAATTGAAATCAATTTTTATTTTTTTCTGCGTTTGAAAAGAACACCAGCATTATGAGTATCTTGAGACTCCATTTCATCTTGAAAAAATCATGGTGTGGTTTGAAATCTGAAACCTTTGCCAAAATAACCTTCAATGGCGAAAGAAACAGGCAAATGATTCGTGATTTGTTGTACAGTAGTTTTGACTTAGCTGCCTTTTATTTACGTGCACTTTTGACTTAGCTGCACAAAATTGATAATTTTTGGCATTTTTCTTTATAATCCCATACAAATTCCTTTTTTAAGTGCACTTTCTTTACCTGCACATTTAAGATAAGTGCCCAAAACTTTTGGCATTTTAAAATTATTTTCATACAAAAAATCCAAGTTAGCTGCACTTTGACTTAACTGCCCAAATTACATATTTTCTGTAATTATTCTTCAAAATCCTTCTTTACGTGCATTTTGTATACCTGCACATTTTTCATATTTTTGGGCAGCTTTAAAATATTTTCATATAAAACATCAAAGTTAGCTGCACACATGAAAAAATATGGTGGCCACTTTTTTACATAAATATCCAATTTTAGCAGTTTATAAAATCAAAAATCGCAAACAAGTCAAGTTGGTATCATTATAATTCATTTATTTTGTTAAAATGTATTTACATTTATGCATATGGGTTGTGGTTACAGCATCTTTACCATGATTATATGAAAGGAATAGCAAATCTTAGATCTGAAACAGAATAAAGTAGTTGTAGTAGTATTTGACGCTGACGAATGCTCTGTAGCGCAACAAAGTTCAAAATTTCGAATTTTGCGCTTCAACTGCAACGACTACTACAACTACGTTTTCTGTTGACACTACTTTGCAACTGCCGTTTTTAACTTTTGAGAGCTTGCAGCGCTATTCTTAACGTTGTACTACAGCGACTATTCTGTTCCACACTTTATTGTTACCAATTTGGCTAGCTCGTTCATTATAAAAATGCGTAACAAATGACTGCAAGGTGTTTGAACGTCATTGTTTTTATCAATTTATTAATAAAAACGTTGTAACTTCTCTTTCAAACACTTTACTTTAGCTGCACTTTTATGCAGGTAACCACAATTGCGTACCTGCACATTAAGGCAGCTAAATACATTTAAGATAGCTGCATTTTTGATTTACCTGCACAAAAAATCGTGCAAAGGAGATTGTGCAGCTAAGTCAAAATTACTGTATTCTCATGTCATTGCAAATCATTTGGAAAAAAAATTATTCCAACAAGAAAGCGCATGTCATACATTTCATATATCGCGTAAAACCATCACTTTGTTGAGCCCTTCGTTTGGTAGCCGAATTATCTCAAAAAGCTGACCTGTGATTTAACCATCTCGTTCGTATTGTTTGTATGGTACGTCAAATCCCTGGTCTATGCTAATAATCCAGCAATTATTGGTCATTTAGAAGCCAACATTCGATGCATTATTGAAGAATTTAGGCTGGGTATGCTTGAAAAAGTGGTGTAAAATTGAACCAACAGGATGGGGTTCATAAAGCGCAGTTGCGGAGGCCATATGCCAGAAACTATTTTCAAACATTTGAAACAGCCAACATTTTTCCGAGTCATAAAATAAATTTCTGATTTCTGGTTCTGATTAAAAAGTAACAACCATTTTCGCTCTGAATGTGTCATTACGAAAGATCCTGAAGTCTAGAGCATTTAAAGACAACAAACATGTTCTGTTTGTTCTGTATCCAAACAAGTTGGGCAGTTTGGTGAATCGTCAAGGTCAAATATGAAGAGATAACTTCTATATCCTCTGTGGAACGTCAAAAATGGAGTAAAGTTTTAGTTTATCTCTCTATGAATACGTTCGTTGTATGTAAAGAGTGGTCCAGCCATAATGCACGATGTTAATTGTGAGTCAGTAAACGTCAAGTTTGTTGCCAAACTTAATTTTAAATTTCTTTGTTTCAGTGTTTGACAAACTGAACCATGAAGACACAATTGAGCAGCGCGCTAAGATTGTTGAAGCCGTTTAGGAAAATTGGCGTTCAAATCAAAATGATTTTTTTTTGGTCAGCATAATCGACCAAATGCGTCCACAATCGGGACAATTGTCCAAAAATTTTAGGTAAACCGGGTCTGTAGAAAATGTTAAAATACCTGTGCATTCTCGTCCAGTTCGTTCTGAGTCATCGGACCATACTTCTTCTAAAATGAGGTTGGTCAAGCAGTTACCGTTATTGATGTTCGCTTTCGCGAGTTGATAACGGACTTATTTTGGCTAGAAATTAAGGATATGGACCTGACAGATATGTAGTTCTAACAGGATGGGACCACTTGCCACACAGCCAACGAAACAATTGCTCTTTTGCGTGAGAAGTTCAATGGCCGTGTTATCTTACGTCGTAGCGATGTTCATTGGCCCTCACGATCATGTGATTTCAGATTGTTGGTTTTCTTTTTATGGGGATATTTAAAAGAAGAAGTGCACGTCAATATGCTAAGAGCAATTCAAGAGCTAAAGGATGAAATAATTCGGAACATTAACGACATTGAACCTCAATTATGTCTGAGATTCATTAAAAATATGGACCATCGGATAGAGGTGTGCCACCGAAGCCGTGGCGAGCATTTTCTATAATGTTTCTTTTTTAACATTAACAAAGCTATGAACAAAAAAAAAAAATTAAGCAACGTCCGCAGCACGAATAACTTGTGTGTGTTATGTGTAAATGTTTTGTTTGTGTAAAATTATTTTGCTGGCTCTCTGTTTTTTTTTTTCGTATGTCTATTTTGTTTTTGTAAAATATGTTTGGTTTTTTTTACCCAGCCAAAAGAGCGCTAAGCACAACAGAAACGAACGAACATTAATAAGCTGAACCGAACACAATGAAGTTTGTGGTTTAAAAAAAAACTTAGCGGAATTAAATGTTCTCATCTTTTTGTTGATTTGGATAAGAACAGTATTATTTTTGTGTTCGAAAGATAACAAACACTATTAACGTTTGTGTTTTGCACAAATCTACCGAACCGAACACTAAGGATATCTAATGTTTATTTTCGAACACTGGGCAGGAGTACAAACAATTCTATAGAAAGGACTATTTACAATTCCACATAGAACAGAATTAACACAAGGCTAATGGTAAAACTACATATAATCCAGGATGAACACTCCACTGTAGACAGAACTATGCTCCGAATTAGAGGCATGATTTTAAAAAAATATCTTCTCCATAACATTTTATATAATTTATTATTTAAATTCCCTGCTTTTGCGGTTAACATGCAGCATACAACAATAACAAACGCATTCACTGCATAATATTTGAACAAACACCAACTAAAACCCTCTTCTAAGTCTGTCTCTGAAAGAAAAGAAGAAGAAATAAACGTACGTTTACAATCCAGCACTACGACATTCGAAATGTTGTTTTACGTTCGTTGCTTGTTAAAATTCACATTTTGTAAACGCATCACGATTTGTTACGCGCCTAGTCTTTTGGCGTCATTTAAGTTCCGGCATATCAAGTAAATATAAATTTCTATAGAAAATTTGAATAATTTCTTATAGATTCAATAATTTTTACTTGCTTAAGCTTTTTTTATCTTAACGTTTCTTTACAAACGCGTAATTTGAAAAATCGAAAACAAAAAAAAAAAAAAAAAAAAAACAAATAATAATAAAGTGGTGGCAAGTACAACAACATTGTGCTACATGCCACACTATTTACGTTTTTTTTTTTTTTTTCAAGCAGAGATTGTGTGTAATTTTGTTTGTTTGTAATTGAGCGGTGAAAGGATTTAAATTTGAATTTGAATTTTGTAAAAGTTTGATTTTTTTGTCTTTAGTGGTGTGTATGTGAATTAAATTTCGAGGGTTCAGTTGTTTATTTAGAAAGGAAAAAATAATTTTGGTATTTTTTTATAATCGCTGTTCAGTGTCAAATTGATTATTATTGAAAATAAAATTCCGGATAACAGAATTCACGTTGGTGATTGAATTTCTTTCTTAAGATTTTTGGTTTATTTGTTTAGGAAGTGTTTTTTGTCTGTTTTTTTCATAGATTTCTAAAGAATATTTTTTTTGCTTCTAAACGATTTTATTTGTTGAGGCAAATTTATTTTAATTCTCAAGGAAAAGTTATTTTTTAAAAAGAAAACTGGTTTTTAATAATTTAATGTAAATCATTTATTAAGAATTTTTTCGATTACAATAAAATTATTAAACATATAAAAATAGCAGATGTTTTGCTGGGAATAAAGAAATTTAAATTCGTATGGAAGTAGGAATTGGGTTAAAAAAAAAAAATTTGAAGAAACCGAGTTTTGTTTTAAAGAAGCAAACAAATCAAAGCAAAACCTAAAGAACAATTTGGTAAATGTAAAAGTGAAAACCCTAATAGACACTTAAAATTCACTTTCAAAAAATTAAAAGGCAAGAGATAATTTTGAAAAATGTTTTTTTTTTTTGTTTGTTTGCAATTGTAAAAGTGAAAAGAAATTAAGACTTTAATGTTCAGTGTTCGAAAATAAACATTATATACTGTACTTTAGTGCTCTGTACAGTATAATATGGTAAGCACTGAGAATAATAGTGTTTGTATAGCAAATACTTTGTTTGTGATCATCGTACACAATAAAATTACTGTATTAAACCAACTCAACATAAAAATGAGAACATTTCATTGCGTTCGTTTTTCATAAAAAACCTCAAACTTCGTTGTGTTCGGTTCAGCACATTACTGCTTGTGCGTTGCAGTTGTGCTCAGCGCCCTTTTGGCTGGTAAAAACGACAAAAAATGTTGTACAAAAACCAAATAAATATGTGTTTTTAACAAAAAAAATCCAAAAATCACTACAATTTAAAAAAAAAAAAAAAACAAAACTTGTACGTCCTACACACATACAGACTATTCGTGGTGGGGTCGTGGAAATTACCAAGCATTAAAAACAATGCTGGAGCGTTGCGAAAAGAATTGATTGCTTCGTCAATGTAAAAAAAAGACCACAGAAAATTAAAATAGAATGTATCTACAGAACCACTATAATTTTACGGTTTTATAACGAAAAATAAAGAAAATAACACAACATATTGTTTGTTGCTTTTGTGAAAATAGTTATGAACATATCGTTTCTGGGAGTGTGTACCGTACGCTAAATATTGTTTGGATTATTTTCGAACAGTGCTTCAGACTGTAAACTAAGCTGCTGTCACTATTGTGATAAAGAATACATTATCTTGGATAAGGTATTCTTTATCAAAGTGTTCAGACAAGACTTTATAAAAATAATATACAATTTCTTCTAAAAAATTTCAGTATTTGTAATTTTATTTATTTGTTTTGTTGGTGGACATTAGCCGCTTTCTTATTTATATTTGTTAATTTTATGCAGGTCTAAGGTCGTTAGTTTAGCACAAAGAAGGCAAAATATACAATACAAGGCTGCAGATAAGATCATTGACAAGTCTACCAGCAATCCTAAAGGTAAAACTAAATACAGGAGTGTAAAAAAGACTGCAGACAGGACTTAAGACAAGACTTTACAAAAGTCAGCCGTAAAAGAACCGTTTAAAACAGGCATCATAATTAAAGTCATTCTTAAAAGATAATCAAATTGGTCAATGGCAAATGATTATCTAATATCCATAAAAAATACATTGGAAAAGGAAAACCCGACTCGAAAAGCACAGGACGAGGCGAATCAAGAGCTTGGCGAGCTAAAAAAGATCAACGAAAAATCTGATAACCCCGCGAAATTTTACCTTCCAGCAATTCTGCTGAGTGTGGACTATGTCAAAGGTGGTGGTTTTAGTCGGTTAACCGACAATCTGGGACCTGGATTGAGCCCAGCTCAATATATTTTTTTTTATTCACTGTTCATTCTATGTTTTTTTTATTCATTAATTATGATGTGCTAAATACCCAATTTTTATTCTTGATAAATACACTAAATTTTACTGTTGGAAGAAAAACTAGTTCCTATGCGCATCTTACTGGTTGCTTATGCCAGATCATCAGGAAACCTTGCTCCAAAGACTTTGGAAAAGCTAAAGATGTTATACAAATACGACTGTAAAGCGAATGAGAATTACAAATACTCAACCCCACTTTATTTTTCATCTCAATCATTTATTTCTAACACACCCCCATTCCTTAAGGGGGTTTCCATACAAAATGTTCAATGCAGACTAGAAATACATATATTGAAAAAAAGTCCCATAAATGCCCAGGAGTCAACCCTAGTAGGATAAATGTATGAGAGACCTCAATTACTTTTTTGTCCTTAACATTTTCTCGATACGACTTTTGTGAATAAAAATCAAAAGTTGCAGCTTCGTTTTTTCTATGTCTACAAAAAATTAAAAGCCTAGCTGGATTTTTTAATTTTTTATGAATTTTTAGAAAACAAAAATATCGAAATTTTTATAAAAAAAAATAATTTTTTTAATTATGTTTCAAAATATTAGGAAAAAGTTTTACTTTTCTTAAAGGAAATTGTATTGCGGAATTTCGGTTTTTTAGTTATTTCAATAAACTAAACCGTTTTTGAGTTACGCGAATTTTTGAAATAACGGTATATCTCAAAAACCAGAGCCAATCTTAAAAAACGGCGAGCACCACTGGATTCAGCGTACTCGAATTAGGTTAAAACGCCAGGTGCCTAGCTTGTCTCAAAAAAAAGTGTCAATTTCTTGCACAGTGTAAGAGACAATTTTAGTACAAACTCGAAGAACTCCTTCTATTTTACACTCTTAATATGAAAATATTGAACTTCTGATAAAAATAAATTTTTATAAATATATATTTGAATAAAAGGATATATACCGAACTGTTATTAATTTTGAATCCTTAAGCCCTTATGACACTACATTTTTTATTCATTAATTGATATAGAATTGATAGAAAGAAACACTAAATGTTTGAAAGAGCAAACTATAAAAAAAGTAAACAAAGTTTTTTACTTTTTTTTCTCTTGTTATGGTTTTGTTTCAGGGATGGCGTTGAGAATTTTTAAAATTGTACCAACAACCTTTAAAAATTGTACTTTTTTACCCTAATTGTGCTAAAAGATTTTTTTAGTTCAAATTAATAGTATTTATGTTCATAAAAAACACCACAAAAAGGTATTATAAATTTTAGTTTAAAAAGTATCAACAAAAAAGTATAATTGAAACAACTTAGCCATCCTTGTTTTGTTTATCTTATTAAATGTTGCCAACTTTTTGTTTATGAGAAACCAAAAACCAGTAAATCGCTGAATTTGGCCATAAACCGCTGATTCAGCAACACTTTTAATATTTCAAGCTTGAAATGTCAATTTTAAGTTAAACAATTTTACATTTTTTTTTGACATTACTTCATTTTTTATCGATAACTTTAGTAAAATGTTTGACAGTTTGCCATTTATCTTAATATTTATCTTAATACAGCTTCACTCTTTGCACTTGGTAAATTTTTGTATTACATTATATCTGTACTGTTCACCAAAACTTGAACAATGCATTAAAAATGTAGTGTCATAAGGGTTTTACAATTACACCCTGTTCATCGATTTTGAACGTTAACGTTCGCATAGAAAATTAGAAATTATAGACAAAAGGGAAGAAACAAAAAATGTACTTTGGACTTCAAGAATAATTCTTGACAAAAGTACGAAAAAAAAAAAAAAAAAAAAAAAACAGAAGTAAGGAAAAAACATGTAAAATCAATTTAAATGGATAATCATTCAAAAAAGCAAATTTCGATCTACCAAAGGTTAAAATACAATTTGGTTTAAGGATTGATGTTTGACTATTGACGTCAGCAGTCGTCGATGGCTGCGAGTGTAAAACGGCAAATTCATCTGAGGAGATCGAGTGGTTGCGATCGAAACATGTCATGGTAACCTGCCGGCCGCGGTTCAAATCCCGGCCACGGTCAAGAATGAAAGATTATCAATAACAATTTTAATTAATTTTCATGTTGTAAAATTCCTTTCTTCATAAAAATAATTTAATGAAAATTAAATTTAATGAACTTAATCCTAATTAAAAATATTAAAATTTGGATTAAAAACCACATATAGTTTAACAAAATAACCACAATACTAATTATAGAAAATTATATTTAAAACAAAATTCAAAAATTTGTTTTTGCTCGAAATCGTTAAACAGGCAGTAAATCGTTGATCTCTTTTTAAAAAGTTTAGCATAGAATTTATGAAATTAAACACACTGTCTCCTTTCCACTTCTCATTTTTCTAAGTATGAGAAAATTTAAAGCGAAACTCGAAGAACTAAAATTTTTAACACACTGTCCCCTTTTCACTTCTCATTAGTAAATAGCTTCCGCACGAAGCGGGCCGCTCAGCTAGTTCATAATAAAAACGTTATTCCAATAAAAGCAAATTTATCAACTGCATATAGTGGCACTCAACCCTTACTTATCTTATGGGCCGATAGTTGAAAGCAGCCAAGTGTATGAAGACTTTTCTGTGTATTTTAATAGCATTTTCCTAATTTCAATACTTTTTAAACAAAACCCCAAAAAATCTTAATACATTTTTCCCTCCCAGGTTACTTTCATACTAGGGTTAATTTAATGTCAGAAAACAAATAATAATAATAAACGAAATTACAATTAATTACAATTAAACATATGTTTATTTACTTAGTTAATTTACTATAAAAATGCATTACTACTTTGTGTACTTCCAAGTCAATTTTTTTTCTATTCAGTCTTTTCCTTTCGAATTTTCTTTAGCAGATATGGCAATTATGAAATAACGAAACGACGATCTTACAACACGTGTCCAATAAATGACGAAAATTAAGAGTCTATGACTGCAAGTTGTGTGAGCTGGCGTTTTCAAATTAAATGAAAATATGAAGAGAGAGGCGGTTAAGGAAATTAATATTATTTTTTTTTTTTTTTTGTCTTTTTTGGGTGAGGTCATCACAATTAACTTTAACAGCACCGACATTAACAAAAACATCATTATCTTCATCATGGGCATAATGATGATCATCGCAGTATACTAGCTAAACAATATTGTTATTGTAATACACATACATAAAGGGTGTTTTTTTCGGCCCGATAAAACTTTAAATTGAGAAAATAGCCAATAAAATAAAATTTTAATCGAGAAAATTTTTTATTCGGAAGATTATTTACAAACAGCGTTCGAAAATAAACACTAAATATCGCTCCTTAGAGTTCGGTTCTGTAGATTTGTGGAAAACACAAACGCCAATAGTGCTTGTGTAGTTAATCATTAAAAAAATATCGTGTCCCTGCTTGTCATCTTTCGAACACAAAAATAATACTGTTCTTATCCAACTCATCAAAAAGGTGAGAAAATTGAATTCCGTTCAATTTTTTTTTTTTAACCACAAACTTCATTGTGTTCAGTTCAGCTCATTAATGTTCGTTCGTTTCTGTTGTGCCTAGCGCCTTTTTGGCTGTAAAAACACCAATAATTTTTTACAAAAACAAAATAGACATATGAAAAAAAAACACAAAGCCAGCAAAATAATTTTACACAAACAAAATATATTCACAAACCACAAGCTGTTCGTGCTGCGGTCTTTGCTAAAATTTTTTGTTTGTTCATTTCTTTGTCAATTGGGGGATTCACAAGGTGTCATAAAATCATATGTCTTAAAATAATAGCATGAAAAAATACGACTGTTGTGAACAACCCCTAATAATTTAGTGTGCTATTTTGAATTTAAGTCAGCTGATTTTAAACAAATATAAAATAATAAATATTTACCAAATCAAAATGTTTTTTAATTCTAATCCATGAATTAATTAATTAAATTAGATCTTTCCTGACAATTTTCCATTTTTCAAACGCAAACCACAAATTTTGTATTCCCGTAAATAACTTTGATAATATACTCGCATGTGCCCGTGCAGAAAACTGAATTGGCAAATTGGTTTTTTTGTTGTTTTCTTACGAAGACAATAGAATGAAACAATTTGTTTTTTAATTTTGTTTTTTCTTTTTACCCACTTATAACTACAATTCGAGTCGGAAAGAACCCAACCAATTGTAGAGGGATGTAAGAAAAGATAAACTCACTGTTTATTGTTGGTGTTTTGTTTAAGCTTTGATATTGTTACTTACGAGTAAGACTTTGAGTGTTTAAAATTCTTATTCGCTTTAGGGTTTTATTCGTATAATATTTTTAGCTTTTCTAAAATCTTAGGAAAAGGTTTCCTGATGAGCTGGCCTAAGCAACCAGTGAAATGCGCATAGAAGCTAGCTTTCCCTCAACAATAAATTTCAGTGTATTTATCAAATATGGAAAATTGGGAATTTAGCACGTCATACAGAAATCGTATTAATGATAAATTTTGTATTCCCGTAAATAACTTTGACAAATATTTTATTTTGTTTGTTTACCAAACATCAGAGTCCTAGGCCGATCCAATTTGACGCCGCAAGTGTTTTGTTGCAAAAAATGCTAGCCGCAGGTTAAATTCGGATGTTAGCCGGATAAAACTATACCATCAACAGCGACGGCTACAAAATCATAGCCGCTCGGCTCAGTTGCTCGGCGCAGGTCTCTTCTGATTAATTACGACAGCACAATAAACATAGCAAGCAAAGTTTTATTAGTTTAAGACACTTTTTGTTTACAAAGCAACAACAATATTTTTAAACCATTGTAAAATGTTAGAACATTATGACAATACAACTTGAATACCTTGTGAATACCCCAAATGTAAAAAATGATACGTTATAGAATATTAAAATATAATGTTTGTCTACAATATCACTACAATTGTGATGTTTTTGAACGAAGAACAGAACACTTTATAATGTTCGGTTCTTTCTTGAAAATAGTTATGAACAGTATTAAGGGTTGTGTTCGTCTACACAATTACTAAAAAAAATAGATATCGTTCTTGGTTGTGGGAGCCGAACGCTAAATAATGTTCTGTTTATTTTCGAAGACTGTTTAAAAATTACTTCGGGTATATGGGCACCGCGACTGTTTTTGACGAAGCGCATTACAGACGGTCACTTTTTTAGCATTCCTGGCCTTTTGTCAAGAATACCATGAATAATTTTTGAATCGAATGCGTCTGTTGGTTTTGATTTATCAGCACAAGCCAACGACAGATCGCACGAACTTGGAGACCAGTTGACAGGTTCTGTTTTCGAAATTTACTCATCGTCAACTTTTAATTGCATAAGTCGATGGTTGGGGTCGACGTATAATACGTAGCGCCATCCTCTTCATCCTAATCCCTCCCAGTGCAATGTCATCCACAACAAATCATGGTCCGGTTAACGATCTCCATATGCCGCACCGCCAGCTCTGGCTTAAATTTTGAGAAAAAAAAAGCGAGTTAAACGCACCCAACAGCGCATTTTTCTAGTTATAATGGAGTCCGTAGGGTCTGCTATCGATTTGTCTCACTCTTTATGCTGCAAGTTTGTTTATTAACGAACCTGTAAAGCCAAAAATTAACTTTATTCTTGAAAACAAATTTACGATAAAACATTGATAAATGATTTTCCAAGTAACTTTGGATAATTAAGAAGCGTTGTATAAAAGTTTATCTATTCATAATCATTTGCCAGAGCATACTGCTCATATAGGTCAAAAATTAAGCGCACTATGACAGTTCGTCTGACAGCTTAAGGCTCAGTTAGCCGGGAGTAACAGTAACGTTGGAAATCAGCTGGTCCATTTTGTTGTATGTAAAGCAATTAGAACGATCATAGTTAGCAGTAAGATGTTAAGTCTCAATGTGAAAAAATAAATTGGTCTAACTTTTTTACGGCAAGGTTAAGTTACTGTTACTCCCGGCTAACTGAGCCTTTATACTTTCGTAATTTCTATCGGGTTTAAAAAAAGAACACCCTTTACATGATACAAACTAAGGAATAAATTATCATAAAAACAAATTTAAAAAAAACTTTAAACAATATGATGCATTTAATTATAATTTTTTTTTTTATTTTGATGCGCATTAGAACATCACACATGTTGCATACATTTTGTTTGTGTGTATATTTTTTAATAAATATTCATCTACATACATATATATAGAGAATATTATTAATTATCATAGTAATTAACTATGATACAGAGATACGACCGACATACAAATTGTCGACAAACTCTCATCACATCGTAGATTACAGTGACACAAAATAAACAAATATATAAAATTCTATTAATATTTACATAAAAATTTGATGGCAGGGAGGTCAACTTGGGGGCCCTTGATAACTAAAATCATATTTTTCTTTTAATTTTCTTCTTACGCTATACTTTTTTCATTTTAAGTTTTATGCTTATGAGAACAGGCATAACTTTGTAGGCAAAGGGTGTAGAAAGTTTCATCTACCCCGCAAGCTTTTCTAGATCTTTTGCCAACAAAATTTTCATATCATGCCTGATTTCCCAAGCCAAACAACAGGTAACATGAAAAATCTAGTACAAAAAGATATAACTAAATTTGATATGAGATACAAATAAGTTTGGCCCGTTTGACAGGAGATGAACCCAATAAGGATAATATTCCCAACTAAATAATGTATTATTCAGTATGATCGAACGTCTGACAAACGCTTTAACTTAAAGTTGTTAGCGATATTATTAAATGTGGGCTTCATCTTTCGTGCTGATAAAACGGAACAAAGCAAAAGGTCAGGAGAGATCTAAAAGACATAAAGTTATATTGAAGGGAAAGTTCTAAAACTTTTTCTGAAATATTTTGTAAATGTAAATTCAACTCGAGTTCGATTTTAATAAATTGCATGTTGTAAAATTCCTTCCTTGAGTAAAAATAATTTAATGAAAATTAAATTTGACAAACTCAAGCCTAAATAAAAATTAAAAAGAACTTTTGACTTTTTAAAACTTCAGTGTAATGATGTTTCCTATAATTAAAAGACTAAAATTCGAGCCAGTAGATAAATTTGAGTTTTATTTGAATCACAAATAAGTCTCTAACGTTTTGCAGAGGACTTATCTATAAATTATGATTGAAATTAGAGGGCGGGTCAGTAAGTGAACGTTGCTGTACCCGTCATGCACCGCACCGTACTGTAAGCACGTTGGTGCACTTAACCTATAGAACATTTAAAAACGTGTAATATGTTTTCCCATACATACACAAAAAGCAATAGTATACATAAAACAATACACACAGTGATGGGAATCAGAGATGTTTAAATACCTAGTTACCGCTGTGCAGAAAAAGTACCCAGTAATATAAATGGTATTAAAACGAATTTTGTGTATGTAAAAAATTAATAATTTTATATTTGCTATTAACATATATTATAGATAAACAATAAACAAATATGTATTTTAGCATGTACATACGAATTTTGTAAATCTGCATACACAGATCAAGGCTTTGATACCATTTAAAGCCTTTTGCATATGTATTTCACATATCGATTTTATGTGTATATGCATTTATTTTTCTAATCTTAACATATGTATGTATATTTGGAAATATGATGTATTGTAAGTTGTTTTGTCGCAATTCCATAGGTATACGGAAAAAAGTACCAAAAATAAGAGCGAAATACCCGCATTTGATTTAACATAAAAGCCGCCCATCACTGTTTTACAAATGGCACGTAACAACGGTATTAAATTATATTTTATACAACTACGGTACATTACATTTCGGTAAACTTTTGCATAGCTTTTCATAAACAAAAAGCGAACAGCTGATTGATACAGTACAGATACGGTACAGCAACGTTCGTCTAACTGAACCTTTACAATGAAACACAGGTTGTGGGATTAAAAATCATTTCATTACTTTAAGCTCTATACACTTTGTCCCACGTTTCTTTAATTTTTTTTAACCCTTTCAAAAAATAAGATTTCTTAAGTAATCAAAATCGGTATTTTTTTTTTTTTTTTTGTCAAATCTCTTTTCACTCAGCCATTTCATTAGGTTTGGAAACAAGAAATAGTCACTCCAGGCTAAATCCGAAAAATAGATCATATGAGAGAGCAATTTGTAGCCTTATTTATGGATTTTTGTCATGGAACGCTTAATGAGCACACGAAAGTTACTTTTTTTAATTTTCTCCTCGAATCTGGAGGCAGTCTGCTATTAATGACTGTCAAACACAAACTTATCAAAATGTTGACAAAAGTTAACTGACAAGAGCAGTGTTACCCTTTCAGTTAGGAGGCGAAAAATTAAAAATCGCGGACTAATTGACAAGCCCTCGTATGATGTAGAATGCATTATCGTAGTTTTGGTAACGGCAAAGATTTTGGGGTATTAGCAAATTTGTAACAGTAGCAAATAACAACCGAATTCGAGTTTTGCGTTAAAGAGAAATAACGTAGGAAGATCAAAAGTGTAAGAAGATCATAGCTTTACCTTGAGGACTAATCCTTTATGCAAAAACTTACAATAACAGGTACTTACGTAGATTTTGTTTTGCTTTATTTGAAAATAAATTTTCATTAAGTTATATAATTTAGAATCCTTCCTTTTGCATCAAAGAAAAGGCAAACAAACGCTGAATTGTGGGAAACTTACGAAAGAAAACGGCTTCGAGAATCTGCACAAACTTACGTTTCTTTACCTAGCATTTACACATGAAAGTAAATTTCTTGAAAGTCGCAATACACTCTCACTTTTTCACTAACATACACATAATTTTTGTACTTTCAGCCAATCGGCTGTTTCTTCGATTTTTTGTTTATAATACGTATACTCCACTTGCAAGAAAGTACTTTCATGTGTAAACCCCAGGTTAGATATGAAAGAATCTCCAGCAAGAACTATGAAACCACCATGTCATAATAACTGTCTCAAATACGGAAGCCTTTTTCCTTTTGGAGCATGTAAAATAAAGCCAAATAAAATAGAAAAATTCATCAACGTTCACTTTTTATTCCATTGTAAATATAGAAACATTAATCTCAACAGAAAGTTGCTCCATACACAGCAGTATGCAGCACAAACACATACTTTTAAAAAAAAAAAATTAGAATAGTGGCATTTGCGGTACAAAACAATATTTTTCACTTTCAATACAATTATATTAACTTCTAAACTGTCAAGAAAATTTACATTTTTCTTTTTAACATAAGGCGGAAGCCGTGGTCCATCCCGACTTTTTGGCATATGCGCCAAACCAATAACCAATAAATATGTTGTATATTACGAACTAAATACTGGTTACTTATGGCGATTTCTATTCTGAGAAAAAAATTCTACAGTATATGCATGTAACACTTTTTCATGTTACCTATAATCTCTCGAAGTGTTACATGTTGTACAACTTCAATCGAACAGAATTTGCTGCCTTTATTTACAACTATTACACTTTTATTATTAATGTAGTTCATTAGCGATTTTTAAAACTATTCGACTATTTGCTGCACACTTACTTTACGGTTTGGAAACAGACATTGACATCACTTATTGCTTGAACAAATTTAAAACGATAATAAATACATAGAATTTTCCACCAAAATAAAAAAAAACGATTTAATTCAAAATGGAGTATGCCGTCGAAGAATATTTAGATGTAGAATTCGTTTGACAAAACTTTTAAAATATTATGACAAACAAAATAAAATATTGGTTGTACAAACAAAGTAGTAAGTACCAAAGTTGTAAAACAGGGCAGTATGAAGCCTCAAATAAAAGTAAGGGTAAAACATGTAACATGTTTTGCATGTTTTTCATCAACATTTTCACAAAAGAACTTGAAAATTTTTCCCACAGTTGTATTTTTTGTACAAACGAACACAAAATGTAGAACATGTAACATTAATGCAACATTTTTCTCAGAAAAGAAATCGCTATTAGTCTAAAAGTATATGCATAGTCATAAATATCAAACACATAATATATTTTGTGTTTTTCATAAAATTTTGGATCATTTTGAGATTTTTTCTGTGTAAACTTTAGCTTCGTTTTCGGCAACACAGCTTTCAAAACTGTAAATATTACAGCTAACATATTCAGATACGAGATAAGCGAGCATATAAAAAGCATGATGCTTCTAGTTATATTAATTTAATTCCACTATGCTAGTAAAGTTTTTTTTACAATAAATACGAACAACACCCTTTAATTCTTTAAAATTAACTAGATCTCTAGGTTGAAGATGACTGATTGTCTGTCGTGGCAATGCAAAAAAAAAAAAAATTGGAAAAAATAAATAAACAAATACTTGTTACAATCATAATTTTCAGATAAAGTACAAATATGTATGCTTTAATAAACAAAATGAGGAATTTATAATTTTAATTACATCATCATGATCATTATTCGAGTATTAGAGAATGACTCGCATTGTCATCGCCATGTGTATGCAATTTTTAAAATGACTATTTTGTGTTGTTTATATTTGGATTTGTTGTTTTTATAGTTTTAGTTTATTTTTTTTTTTTTTTTGTTTAATAAATAAAACATTTAACAAATGTATAAATATTTTCCGCAAAAACACCTGTTCCTTAACATTTTGATAAATGACATTTTGGCCAATGGATTGCAAATGGAAGGGAAAAACGATCCATTTTCTTCAATGCGACGGGTGAAAAAATAAGTTAGAAAATTCCTTAAAATTTTAAAAATAAGAAAAACTAAAGAAATCAAGAAATATCGCAAACTTAAGACATGTTAAAAGTTTAGTTAAACTAAACATAAGAATATTCCTAAAAGTTTACATAATTTAAAAAAAAAATCCTAAACCGTTTTACTCTTGAAAGATAGTATTGCAGGCAATAGCTCAAGCTTGTCAAGGTTAACATTGGCGGATCAAAAAAATAAAATAACGATTTCGACCGGAGTTCAATTATAAGTGCGTATCAAGGCGAATTCAACTACAGGTGGTGTCGGAACTACAACAATCCAACAACAACAGAAACAACATACGTATTTTTTACATTAAATCACGAAAACAAAAAAACATGTTGGGTAAGAGGTTGACTTTTAATAAAAACTTTAATTTGCAAATTGTTTGCTCTGCCAAACCCACTACCCCCCCAAAGAGGCAGTAGGGATTATTTTAAGGATATTTAATTTTTTGGTATCCATCCATAACCAGGTGCAGCACCTACGCGGGAGAAGATCTTTACGATCTTCGCTGGAGGTATTCATGTAAATCTCTATCACACCTGTTTGCTCTGTGTGTTATTGCCATTCATGAAAGCTGAAATGGCTGGCTGAACTAGACAACTTCTATCTTGAATTGTCAACGCGACCCTCGCATCAAGAAAAAACATCAACAAATTACTTGTTTTTATTTATCAAAAAGTTTTTTTTTTTTGTTTATGTCATGGAACATTTTAAATTCAATACAACAACTTTTTTATTTTTCCTATTTTTTTAGATTTTTTTTTCCTAAAGTGCACAGTGGTTGTTGTTATTAGTACTTTCCTTTCACTCTAAATGGGAATCGGGTACAACAACAAACTTGTCTTATTCATACATTCCAAGTGTGAATGTGTCGTTTTAGTTGGCATGTATGACTTTGTGTGTTTTGGGTTGCAAGTACATTTCTAGGGAGGAACAAAATTGAAAGGCCTTTACTTCGCATGGCATTTGAAATGGCACAAAGAAACATAGTTAATGAATAACAAACTACAATTATCCAAAGGTTTTTTTTTAAAAGATTATTTGAAAAAAGAGGTTAACAATTTTCATAGAACTTAGTCTCAAAATTGGAATTGAAAAGCATTTGTATATTTGAAAAAAGCTTTTGAAAAGCACATAATATTAGTCTAATTTCTTAATGAGATATGTTTTAAAATTATAAATAGTTTTGAAATGATATCAAAAGTCCTTACGTATTCTCTTGAAGGCCTCTTAGTGGGCCTCTTAAGATTTTATGGCGCACCTTGAACATATTTAAATATATATTCAGAATGACTTGTTGTTGTTTGTCTGATGTATGATTGGGATCGTGTGTGTGTGTGTGTGTGAGTATGTAAAGAGTTTGTGTCATTGTTGTTAATCTTTATTAATTACAAAAGTCGCATATTATGTGCACTGATTAATGCAACATCTAGGAAATTGCAACTCAAAGGCTGTGTAACAATTTTTCACACTGGCATAATAAATGTGTGGCACATAAACACTTAACGTGTGTTATTTATTATTATTTTGCATTGTGCGAACAGCAACAACAATAACAATACATATTTAAGTTTTTAAAAAAAGGCAAAGATAATAAAAATTAATTTACAAAAAGAAATTAGAAATATTATTTTCTCTTTTTAGTTTTTTTTAGTTTCATTTTAGTTTTTCTAGTCAAAATATTCCATAAAGAAGGGTTTTTAACAAATCCTTTTATCGCCAGGTATTTATCTGTCTTACAGTGGCAGATTTCTCAACATTATTTTTATTTTGGCTCTGTTTGGTTTTCCATTTTATCAAGATAGAAGGGCTACCATTTTACTGCAATATTCCGCTCAGTGACAAACATCTCAAGAGATAATTCAGACACCGCTACGTTCATAAAAATTCACAGTTGTGCACTACTTGTGGACCAGCAAAATGGGGTTGGCGAAAGCGTTAACCTTAGCAAGTGGTACACAGAAAGAAAAACACTCGGGATAAATTTAGTTTTTTAAACTAACTTTAAGTACGAGCCGTACTCAAAAATTGAATTACGAATAACACTAAAACGTACTTAAAACAATTCTAAATGGGATTCCTTCCGAAAATCAATCCCGAAATTTCATAAAATAAGTACAAAATTCCTAAACCAAGTAAAAAAGATTAAACTTTTCGTTGGTAGTGTCACTCTGAGAGTAAAATGACAAAGTGAGCGTGTTAATCTCATTTAACTTATCAAAGTTTGTTGGAGACACTTGCTTGTGGTGTGTAGAAACAACAAAAACAACAGATCACGACAAAAACATATTATTTTCATGTCTCATTTAGTTTATTTTTCAGTTAAATATGTACATTAAGTTTTAAAAATAAAAAACCATATCGGGAATGATGCTGGTGTTTTATAATTGAAATTCTGTAAGGTGTAAAACGGGTCAGTAAATCAATCATAATAAAATTCTTCTTCTAATTTTACTTTTGATTTATTTCAAGTACGAATTCGGGATTGAGCCAATCTAAGTTTTACTTAAATCAATCTCATTTTCGGATTAATTCAAGTCCGAATTCGGGATAAAATCAACTTTATAATACTTGAATCAAGCGCATTTTGGGATTGATTCAATCGTAGTTTTACTTAAATCAATCTCATTTTCGGATTATTTAAAGAACGAATTCGGGATTGAGTATGGATAAGTTAAGTATTTCGTGATTGAAAATCCGTACTTGAATTAATCTTTCTGTACTTGATTTAAGAAAATCCGTACTCACCGTACTATTAATACCGCTTCGGATTGATTTGAGTACGGATGGATTGATTTTTCTTTTGAGAGTACCGAGCCATTATTGGCTATTATCTGGAGTCCTTTCTGAAAGGGGTTTCACAGAAATTATGATTATTTCAAGAAATGTGTTAAGAAAATGTTTTCTTCACTAAGTTTATTATAAGTAGTGCCTTTGGTGACAATGGTTTGGTTAGATTTAAAATAATATAGTTAACATTTTTTTTAAAAATTGTTTTGTGGTTTTTTCTCTGGGTGTCCAACGTTTTTTACGGTTTTAATTTAAGCCATTGATATCATATGACCACTCCTGATTTGATTTTAACCCAAAAACAAGAATAATATTGAGCCCTTACCGCAAAAATTGCTTAAGCGACATCATTATAATTTAAATTTTTTTAATAAATAAATTTATTGGCAACACTTGCATTATCTCCTAAAATGTCATGGTCACAAAAAATACCATTATGATTTTATAGCAAAAACAATTTTAGCTTAAGTGTCAAATTTCATACAACATTTTTATGAAATATAATAAAAAAAAAACGTTCTCCTGTAACATTGTGTTTTTGTCGCTTAAGATTTTTTGCGGAAAGGGCTCCATACGCTGACTCATCTACATATGTATATCAATAACGTCAAATATAGTGTAGTAACGCGGTATGCGTTAGCGCACTCCTAAGAGAGCTTTTGCCAGTCTGTGAAACATAGTAAGCTGACATGTTTATTTAAAAGTCTTCAAGTTCAAGTTTGTCACAGAATACTTCGGTAACAATGCAGTGGTCGCATTTTCTCAATGAACCAAAGAAATAAGAAATTATCGTTTTCTTTAAGTGCTAAATAGGTCCTATTGGATAACACAAGATCTTGCTTGAATCGGATTTCGCTGAGCGAATTCAATTGATTCTGATTCAAACCACCAATAACAACTTTTGGGCAGAAAAATCATCTTTTGTGAATACAAATTAAGATCGTAGTGCAGAATTCGCTTCATTGTTCTTAGACAAAAGTTCAAACGTGGATATTAAAAGCAAATCAAAAATTTCCTATTACATTTAAGATTACCGGCTACAGAAACGTTGACATGAATTGATTTTGTGAAAATATGGTTTTATTAAGGGATGCGAAACGCGAAACCGCGTTTCCAAATATCCCGAGTAAATCCGTGCAGATTATCAGTATATTTTAAAGGAAAATCTTGGAGAATTTAAAGTCTAATCTCAGCTGGCGTCTTTAGTTTATATTATATACCATGTCGGACAAATGACGTCACGCGAACTGAATTCCTATTGGCAAGTTGGCCAACTGAAAATAGTTGTTGTTTAATAACGGAATTAACAACTCTTATTAAGTGCATACATACATTTCTTATAAAATAAAATTCGCGAATTTTAGGGACTTTAAGATTTGTCAACCCTTGCCAGCGACAAACTACCTCATTAAACGTGGAATCTTGCGCACGAACTTTTTAAACTTGTTCTACAAATTTCGAACTGCATGTGAGATTCATAAAATTATATCTGTAATTCTGTAAGGCGTTTCAGACTAAAGGCCCAACCATAATATGCCTAGCCTTGCTTAACCTACTGTCAAAAATTTACAAAAAGTCTCTCAACAGTATTTAAAAAAACAAAAACATTGCTAGATAATAACGGACTTCTTGTGGCTAGAAATTGACGATATGGACCTGGACGATAAGTAGTTCCAACAGGATGGCGCCACTTGCCACACAGCCAACGAAACAATGGCTCTTTTGCGCAAAAAATTTAATGGCCGCGTTATCTCACATCATATCCGCCACGATCATGTGATTTGACACCGTTGGACTTCTTTCTTTGGGGATATTTAAAAGAAAGAGTGTACGTCAATAAGCCAAGAACAATTCAAGAGCTAAAGGATGATATTTTTCGGAACATTAACGTCTTAGAGTCAATGAAAATATGGATCATCGGATAGAGGTATGCCACCGAAGCCGTGGCAAGCATTTGGCAGATGTTTTGTTTCATACATAACTGTCATATAGATCCTTCTATCATAATAAAAGATATTAAGATAATTCTCTGAAAACTGTTTATTTTATTTACAATTAAGATCGTGTATTATGCTTGGACGACCCTTTATTTGATCTCAAGATTAGCTCTCACACCCTTCAATGGGAAAACTGTGCTACAGAGGCCCATAACCATAGTCAAAAATAAAGTATACTTTAAGAAAACTAAAGTCGACTTTACTTAAGAGCCGACTTTAGGTCTTTCATAAACAAGTTAAAGTATACTTTTGACGTTAAAGTTGACTTTATATATAAAACCAGCTGAAGTTGTTTTTAACTCATTTAACAACAGCATCAGCTGTTTTTCGCCAAACAAAAAAGTACTTGCAAAAAGTTAAAAATGATTATGTTACAAGATATTGGCCGATATTTTGCAATTATTAATGATTTGGAGGAAAACTTTAATGGAAAGAAACACAAAATACAAATGTATAGGCCCCAACTGTATAAAATGCAACGCCAAAAATTGCATCGAAAGCAAAAACGAAGCCAAAATATTTTGTAATTTTGTTGTTGCTTTTTACATAAATTCATATTGCGTGTTAAAAATTTTTCAACTCCGCAAGATATGCCGTGTTTTTTTTATATATTAATTTTCAATGTCAGCTGCTTGGAGTTGCCCCTTGCTTATATTTTGTTGTAAGTTGTATGAAAAAATTTTCTACATTTGAGGTGGCACCCAGTTAAAGTCGGTTCAATATAAAACCTACTTTAATTTCGACTATAGTAGCAAAATAATTAAAAGAATGTTTTTATTTTAAAGTTGTTTTTAAAAAGAACCGACTTTAGAGTTTGACTATGATTATGGGCCAGAGTGTTTAAAAATTATCCATCTGTCTGAACTCGTCGTCGTTTCGGCTAGTGCGGGATTTTCAGTAAAACAGTACAACAACGGCTGCAATTCTTAAAGTCAGTGGATTTGTAGAAGTACTAGAGTGTTGCTTTTCGCAAATAATTGCAATTAATCGAACCTAAACAGGGAGTGTAGTAGACTGAAAAAGAAGAACGTTATTAGTTCACAAGGTAAAACATTGTTAAATACATCTACGGGATACGATTTTGAACTTTAGCCAAAAATAACTTTTAATCAATTGAATAAACTTCAAGAATAAATGTTAAACTCCAATTAAATAATTTACCCCCTTATGCAAAAAATAGTTAAAGTTCACATTAGTTAACCAACGCCTTAAGCCCAGCAAAAGCGAATGGGATTTATGTGTTGGTTAACTAATGTGAACTTTAATTTTTTTTTTCATAAGGCGGTTAAAAATCATTTGAAATTAAAACCTGGTTTTATTTCTTATCGCAAACTACAAGAATAGAGCGCTGACTCTACTTTATGTCTTTAATTAAAAACTTTAAAAGCTGAACAAAAAAAATCTCTCAAACACATACAAAATACCTTATCTGTAACGTATCTAATAAAAGTCATAATTTCAAACGAAATAAAGCGACAATAACCAACAACAATTTTGAAGAAAAAAAAGGACAAGAAATTAAATTTTGAAAGAAAAAACTTTTGACAGCTGTCAAACTGATATGTGATCTTAAAAAATAAGAAATTAAAAATAAAAAAAAACTGCACACAGTAACCAAATCATCAAGTTAGAAAAATATATAATTTTAAAACTAGAAATAAAACGAAATGAAATATTTTTTCTATGGAAAACAACCAGCTATTTGAATTTTGTAAACGTATCAAACACTTAAAGTGGTATTTCTCTAAGATGTGGTGGCATGAGGAATGCATGTTGTGTTCTACAATCAACCACAAAAACATCACAACAACACACAGAGCTACACAGAGCAACAATAAAAAATGATGAATACTATAGAAAATCATTTTTGAAAACAATAGATATGCCTTGTTTCTAGTAAATTTTTTTCTTCTGCTTCAATTTGAGTTTTTTAGATTTTGAATTTTTTTTTTTGTTTTAATTTTGTTAAAAATTTGTTTTCTACATGAATATGAAAAACAAACAAAAAATCATACAAAGTTGTTTTTTTCGTTACTCGTTTTTGTTTAAAACAATTTAAACTGACATTTAAATTGATGGCTCAAGAGATTCTATACTGCAGATATGAAATAAACAAAAACAAAGCCAACAAACGAATGAATTTCTATTAAGATCTTAAAACAAAAACAAAAAAATATTGGGTTAAATTAGAGTGTAAAAAATAAAAACAAATATATTTTATTAGAGGAATTTAAATGAGCACCAAAGCCAACCGATCAAGAGGGTGAGAGATAATAGAGGAGCTATTATAAGGAATGAATTGATTCTATTGAAAATACTTGTTTATAGTTCTTTTTAATAATAATTTCTAGATACTAGTAAAGTATTTGAAAATGATTGAGATGTTTATACGTTAAGATACTTAAGTAGTCTAGACGTAAATCTATAAAAAAGCGAACGGGTATAGTGAATAATTTTAAAGTGATTTCAAAAGCTTTAATTTAATAAACCTTTTTGAAAACCTTTCAAAAAATTTGTTTTAAAGCGGTTCCTAAGATCATTTTATAACACGTTTTCCAACTCTGTTTAAATTTATTGAATACTTTTAGAAGCAAATTTACGGAATGTCATTAGTGGTTTCAAAACCTCCGATCTGGCAAGGCTGTCAGCTGTTAAATATGTGTCATCTGAAGTTCCATTTATTTAGTAAAAGGTTTGTCATTTACGAATATGGATCGCCTAACACAGAAAGTGGTGATTCAAACGTGGCCACTTTTCGAGCATGACATGGTGATTATGATCGTCATATTCGAGCTACTGTACAAGGAATTGGTAGGATTATAAAACAATTTTAAGAGACTGGATTTTGTCAGGCCTGTACTTAATTGCCTTTTATTATGACCTAACTTCACGGTGCTCCTAACACGGTGAGGAATAAAAATTTCCCAGGAGTTTTTTCCTTCTTCCATTTTTATTTTTTTTTTTTATTCGATTATAAAATTAGAAAAAAATCTCCCGGGTTGTATTGGGTTGTATGTATATTGCTTACTTAAGGAACTCCACGTTTAATATTTTTTCCCTTAGCTAATCGTGCGAAGCTCTACGCTTGTCAGCAGGAGACCAGAGTCTCTGGCGGGAATCGAACCCACAGCCCCCGCACTGATAGACTAGCTCACTACCAGGTAGCCTACCGGGGCACTCTAAACAGTTAACATTTAACAACGATACTTATACGCAAGATTTGGCATAACATCTCCGCTTTCCGTGAAACTACACAGATGTGTGATTTCTATTACGACCTTACTTGACAGTGCTCTTAGCCCGAAGAGGAAACGGACCCCTGCTTAAGACAACCACAGATGACAATTAGAACGTGATTGTTCAGAAAATGCACTTACCCCTGGCTAAGGATCTACAGCTATTTAGTTACATTTGCAAATATCAAAATCGCAGAGAGACATCCGCCAGCATGCCGAGCCCTATCCAGGGTAAGGGAATAAAATGAACTTGTAATGTAGCATTTTTAAGACGTCCCATTGCCGAAACTTAGGTATAAGCCACATCCACCATGTGCTCTCAAACGAGCCCTCTCTTTTTTCAGTGCTATTAGGTCTCGTAGAACCAGATAGTACTTTGGCCAGTCACCATCTGGCCATGTAAAATATTTATATAAAAGATGAAACTTTAACTGGATATTAAATCAATCATTTTTTACGATTTTCAAGACATTTACATCCAAATCTATTAAATATGTTAAAAATCTTAGCACTTTAACAAAAAAAAACAAAAAAAAACACCTCAATAAATTTAAATAATCATTTAAAACAACAATTTGTTACACAAATTTCACTTATAATTTAAAAAGCCATTAAATTAAAGTCAATTCAATGTAACAAATCGTATTTGAATTCAAATCATAATTATTTTCAAATTAAGCAAAAATAACTACGAAAAAAAATAACAAAATATTTTTCTTTTCTATAAAAACAAATATTTTTTTAAAGGGGGGTTCATTAAGAGCGATGCAATTTAATTTTTTTTTTTTTCAATTAAAAGTTACTTGCGGATTAGTTATGGAAATGATTTTTATTTCAAATGAAAGCACAAATGATGTCATTTGTCATGTTTTTACCGGTTATTTTAGTTTTGCTTAAGTCGAATATTTAAAAATATCCATTTTTCGAATATCGAATAAAATGGTTATTTTTGTAATGTGGAATTTATATACGTTTTCCTTACTTTTGCTATAAATGTACCCGTAATTTAAGTGTTTTTCTAATTGAATATTGGGCAAACTTGAACTCTTTATGAAGAATATCAAAACAAAATGTAATGAAAGCAATGCAAATACAAATCGCTTAAGGCCTTATGACACTACATTTTTTATTCATTAATTGATATAGAATTGATGGAAAGAAACAGTAAATGTTAGAAAGAGCGAACTATAAAAAATGTAAACAAAGTTTTTAGTTTTTTTTCACTTGTTATGGTTTTGTTTCAGGGATGGCGTTGAGAATTTTTAAAATTGTACCAACAACCTTTAAAAATTGTACTTTTTTACTCTAATTGTACTAACAGATTTTTTTTAGTTGAAATTAATTTTATTTATGTTCATAAAAAATACCACAAAAAGGTATTATAAATCTTAGTTAAAAAAGTATCAACAAAAAAGTACAATTGAAACAACTTAGCCATCCCTGTTTTGTTTATTTTATTAAATGTTGCCAACTTTTTGTTTATGAGAAACCTAAAAACAAAAAGCGGTAAATCGCTGAATTTGCCCATAAACCGCTGATTCAGCAACACTTTTAATATTTCAAGCTTGAAATGTCAATTTTAAGTTACACAATTTTACATTTTTTTTGACATAACTTCATTTTTTATCGATAACTTTAGTAACATTTTTGACGGTTTGCCATTTATCTTAATACAGCTTAACTCTTTGCACTTGGTAAATTTTTGTATTACATTATATTTGTACTGTTCACCAAAACTTGAACAATACATTAAAAATGTAGTGTCATAAGGGCTTTATAAAAGCGTGTGTTTTTGTAAAAAAAACCAAAATCAATTAAAAATACTACAAAGAAAATGTTTAGCTTAAAAAGTAATTAGCAATTGGACAGTATTCTACATATGATATACGTATATTTTTAAAAAGATGTCATTTCTGGTGATATTTTGAACTGATTTAAAAGACAATGGTGCTGAAAGGGTCTTAAAATGTTAAGTTGCAAAGGTTCTTCAATGTCACGACTTATTAATCAACTTTAATTAGTCCACAAGCTTGACATAAATATACGCCAAGTAAAACATGAGTCGGTTTCAAGTAGTTCTTAAGAGACTGCAAATAATACTTTACTAAAATATGCTGCCAAAAATTAATCATTGGGTGAAATATTAGCCTGTTGTGTTGCCGAGGACAGAATGTCCGTTAAGGCACTAAAAACTCTTAATGTTATGGGAAAATTCATGAGTTTTATTTATTAAAATTCCAACTGAAAACAAAATTTAAGGAATCAATTATGAACGATGAATTGAAAGATATTTGATACAAAAAGCATGTTCATACATACTACTTATTCGTTTCTATAATGCTGAAACAAAAACATTTTAAATATACATATGTATGTATAATCCTGGCTACCCAGCTAGCATTTGGCTGATTATTTTTTGTAAAAATCACCCAAATGATTCATTTCAGATCAGTTTTGATGATTAAAAACTGATTAATCACTTAAGTGATTAAAAAGGGATTCATATATAATTCATTTATATGTTTAAAAAATGATTTTTAAATATTTTGAATTTTTGTTTTTGCCAAATAAAAATAGAAACTTTCATGTCAGCCAAACAAATAAGAAGCTTGGCTAAAAAAGAAGCCCAAAAATTATTGACAATTTATGAACATTAATGTTGGTGCAAATGGTTTCTTCTCTTCTTTGCGAAAAGCCAATTATTTTTGTTTGGTTCAAAAGCCATAATAATGCTGATTTAATCGGAGAAAAATTAAAAAACATGACAATTAAAAAATGATATGAAATATAATCAAAAATTATATACATAATTTACGATTAAAAAATGAGACAAAAACGATTCAATAATGATAAGAAAAACTAACATTAAAATTATCAAAAAGGAATCAGAAAATTGTATCACAAATGATTCTTTCAGGTGATTCATCGGTAGGGTACCATTTTCTCACAACGAGAAAAATGAGCTCATATACGGGTATTTCGCTCTTGAACCTGATTCCTAAATGATTAGATTATGATACAAAATGCTAGCTGGGTAAGAGGTTTTGTTTGCAACTTTTAAGAAATATGGTTGAAGTCTATTTAAAATAAATTTTGGAGAATATCTCAAATAATAAATTTATTAAATTCCTATAATTTTTTAAAACCAAAGTTTTTTAAAAATTCTAAAGCTATATTTACAACTATTAAATATTTGACGTCCTAGACGTAACCACTAGTTTTCTGAAAGAATTGTTTGGCTAGAGCAAAAATTATTTAACAGTTTCTAAAATACATTGTGCAATTATCATCTTAGAGATAAAGCTTAGTAAATAAATAGAAATAGTTAAAAAAATAAAGCTTAAGTTTGATCAATTTACTGATCACGCTTTTTTTTGGATCTTATCGTCAAATATTTGTTAGGTTTGGACATACCTTAAGTCATATCTATGTATTTTATTTGTTCTTTACCTTAGTGTACAATGCCAACTTTTTGAGAGCAAAAAGCACTTTAAATTTTAAAAAAAGCACTAAAAAGCACTATTTCGAACAAAAAAAAAAGCGTAAAAAAGCACTAAGCCATTTTTACAATTTAGTTAAACACAAAGCAAGTTGCGTTTAGCTGTGCCGTTGATGGGGGACCATTTTCATTTAAAATTAAATAATAAATATATATATTTACATTTGTATATAAACGTTTTTAAATGCATTATTATTATCTTCAGTAAAAATATAATCATCCAAATCATTTGGATAATCATCAGCTGAGTTTGAATTGGCCATAAACCAGTTTTAAAGTAATACAGTGCGAGCACGATTTTCGTAGCTTGAAAAAATCGGGCCTGTTGCAATTACCGAAAATTTGCAATGACCTGCCATTGTTTATAAAACTTAATGACAGCCCATATTTTATCGTTTAAATAAATCTAAATTAAAATCGTATAAAGTTTAATAAAACTATTGGCGTATGATATTATCCAATTATTTTAACCTATGTACACAGAAAAAAATTTGTGCGCCAGTAAAAGAATTAGGCCCCTATTACGGTTCACAACTCAACTCAGTTGAGTTGTAATTAAGACAACTGGTTGTGATCAGTTCTAATTGTTGTTATGTTTTTGTTCACCGCAATAAAGCAAAGTTGTAAACCATAATACAAAAATTAAGAAATTACAACTCAACTAGTTGAGTTGTGAACCGTAATAGGGTCCTTAACCAAAAATAAAATCAGCTTTAATTAAATATTTAATCAGGTGAATTAAACTTTTTATTAAGTGTATTATATGTTTAATTGACAATATTTCAATTAAACGTTTACAATATTTCAATTAAACGTTTAATTCACTTGATTAAAAGTTTAATTCACCTGATTTAATATTTAATTAAAACTGATTTTATTTTTTAATAATTCTTTTACTGGCGCAAAACTTTTTTTCTGTGTACGCTTCTGAATAAAGAACACACATAAGGTGTTAAATATAAAAAAACATATATGTTTGTACTCAGACTGATGAAATATTTGAAAGCAAACATCAAATATTTTATTAACATAGTCTGAACACAATATATTTTTGAGTGTCAAATAAAATAAAAGCTGATTTTGAGCAAATAAAAGTATTTGCCGGCAAACAAATATTTGTCCAATGTGAACATAGTGTGAACACAAAATATCAAATATTTTAATTATTTTTGAGCAAACATTTATATGATATTACAAAAAATTGTAAGAGCAAACAACGACAAATAATTTTAGTCATGTTCCCGATAGAAGCAATTTTTTCTGAAAGTTTTCGGATTCTTTACAGTTTTAAAGATTTTTAATAATTATTTGACTTTGCTATCATGCCGCTATTAGCAAATTTTTTGCGGATTTCCGGTAATTTAGCAATTTTTGTCGAATTTATGCCATTCCTTAGCATTTTTCGAATTTTCGATATTTTTTGCAACATTTTTTTTTTTGTTATTTTCCGACAATTTGTTTTTTAACCGATTTCAAATCAATTTTAGGGTTTGTTTCCAAGTTTGCAATTTTTCGCGAATTTTAGCCATGATCGCGAAAAAGTGATTTTTCCCTGTGAATCTTTACAGCTTTAACGATTTTTAATAATTATTAGGATTTGCTATTAAACCGCTATTAGCAAATTTTGGTGAATTTCCGGAAATTTAGCAATTTTTATCGAATTTTTGCCATTCCTTACAGTTTAAGGCGCTTTTAATAAATTTTATGGTTTGTTTGAAATATCTAAATTTTTCGCGAATTTTCGCTATTTTTGGAAAATTTTTTTTCTTTTTTCCCAACATTTTGTTTTTAAACCGATTAAAGCCCTTATGACACTACATTTTTAATGCATTGTTCAAGTTTTGGTGAGCAGTACAAATATAATGTAATACAAAAATTTACCAAGTGCAAAGAGTTAAGCTGTATTAAGATAAATGGCAAACCGTCAAAAATTTTACTAAAGTTATCGATAAAAAATGAAGTTATGTCAAAAAAAATGTAAAATTGTTTAACTTAAAATTGACATTTCCAGCTTGAAATATTTAAAGTGTTGCTGAATCAGCGGTTTATGGGCAAATTCAGCGATTTACGGCTTTCTGTTTTTAGGTTTCTCATAAACAAAAAGTTGGCAACATTTAATAAAATAAACAAAACAGGGATGGCTAAGTTGTTTCAATTGTACTTTTTTGTTGATACTTTTTAAACTAAGATTTATAATACCTTTTTTTGGTGTTTTTTATGAACATAAATAAAATTAATTTCAACTAAAAAAAATCTTTTAGTACAATTAGGGTAAAAAAGTAAAAGTTTTAAAGGTTGTTGGTACAATTTAAAAATTCTTAACGCCATCCCTGAAACAAAACCATAATAAGAGAAAAAAAAAACAAAAATCTTTATTTACATTATGTATAGTTAGCTCTTTCTAACATTTACTGTTTCTTTCTATCAATTCTATATCAATTAATGAATAAAAAATGTAGTGTCATAAGGGCTTAAGCGATTTCAAATATATTTTAGGCTTTGTTTCCAAAATTGCAATTTTTTGCAAATTTTATCCATGTTCCCGTTACTTATTGTATTCCAGTTTTTTTTTCTTTTACATTCTCCTGTTCTAACACTATAAGAGATGCTGCTCCACAGAATAAAACAAATTAAATAGCTTCTGCGCTCATTTTTACTATTTAGGAAATATATTTTTATTTTTAGACACTTTCATTAAATAATTATTTGATGCAAATATTCGTTTTAGTCTGAACGCATGGCAAACATGAATTAATTTATTTTATTTGACACTATTTTGCCAACTGTTTTAACAAACAAAAATTGTCAAATATTTGAGCTTAGTTTTAACATTAAACAAAATATTTTTTTGTTTCACATAGTTTGAAGCAAATATCAGAACAAATATTTTCGTCAAATATTTCATTAGTCTGAACGTACCTTTAGTCAAACCTTTTTTTAATAGCACTAGAGGTAGAAGTGCACAACACGCAATTATTTGGGGCGAGTTTCGTGCGTTTGAAAGCTAAAACGCATGAAAAGTGGCAGCTGTTTTTAATTTATTTAACACTTTGCTTATACCAAGTTACGGCTCTTTTTTTATTTTTAAAGTCTTTGCGTTCTTTTGTGCTACGGTTTCCGACTGCATGTTTTTTAACTTTTCAATACGTTTTTTCTACAAGACTCAAAATAGTTATTTATTTTTCCATTCAAAACTCCTAATATTTTCCAAGCCATTTTCTACAGTGTCTACATCTTTAAATAAAGGTTTGCCGAAAACAAATTCCTCGTTTTTATTACGCAACGTTTTGTAAAATTTCCAAATTGCTAGGAAGCCTAGCTGTAACCTCGTAAATAAAGTTTTTGGTAAAACGAATGCAACTTTCTTTTATCACTTTTTCTTATCATTTGAAATCTTAAAATCTGTACAGGCCTTCTCAAATTGTACTCCAAATAGCAATTCTTATCCTTATCATCCTCTATATAATCGAAGTTTTAAAAAATGTTAGAAAAAAATAAAAATTGTAAAAAGCACTAAAGGCTCTAACGAAAAATTTAAAAAAGCACCAATTTAGTGCTTTTTCTTAGTTTGGCACCAAGGATAAAATTTTGGCGTTTTGAGGCTTCAAAAAGCAACATAAATAGTGTCAAAAGCACTAAGTTGGCATCACGAATTGTTTTGTTTTTATTCAAATTAATTTATTACAAAAACTAATTTGATTTTTTGTATTTTTATGTATTCGAGTTAAAATCGGTTAGCCGGTTATTTTTAAACTGCTTAACCAAAAACCGGTTTTTTGAAAATAGCAGCTAATCGGAATATTCGAAAACCGGTTATTGAAAAAAGTCGAATAATCGATCTCCCTAGTCCAAATACCAGGAATTTCGCTTTCAATGTTGGCAAAATCGCATAAACAAGGCGGATGGCGTAGGTATGCCGGCTATTCAAACTGTGAAAGAATTGCTTTGGCTTCGCACTTTTATTCGAGAAATGTCAAAAACAAATAGCGTCGTACCTACAGAAAACCCCGTTATTTCTTATTTTATTTTTTAAATTGCACAAGTCAAATTGTATCATGAATTCATACGAGCAGATCATTGAAATGTGTCAATATTTTCGTTCGTTGTACAGTTTCAAATTATGGAAAAACAAATCGAAGAAACTGCATAAAAAATAGATTTTCATGTGGAGTATTTTTATGTCATTTTCCATCTCAGATGTCAATTTGGTGAACATGATTTTTTTCCTTTGGTTTATTTAATGCAATTCAGTTGGTCTATTTGTCTGTCGGTGGAAGTTTGTAGTGGAATTTTAATGTTGACAAAAATATTTTTACTTTTAAAGAGAGAAAAAAACAGTTTTTTATGTTTTTCTTTCATCATTTGTATACAATTTTCTTTTGTAGTCAGTCAGTCAGTCAGTGTAGTCATATTGGAGGGAAAATATGTTGAAATAAAAATAAACGACCTGTTATGAATGACAATATTTTTTTTCTATTTTTTTTTTAATATATTATAATACGAATAACTAGCGTAGAGATACATTGTTGTGATGTTAATGTGTAACAGTGGGTGAAAAAAGTATTCTAAAATGTTGTTTAAAAAATTAAGCTTAAAATGCAATTGAAAAATAAACCTAAATTCTTTCAATCAAATTAGATGACAAAATTTGTAAATGTTACAAATTTTAATGACTTTCCAAATAAAATGTTTTCAAAAGTTCTACATTTAATTTTTGTTTTTTACACTAATATTACTTGAATTCGGTGTTTGCACAAAAACAAATTTGCGTTTTTACAAAAAAAAAGTATTTGTTAACATTTTCGTTATTATAATTTCACCCATTTTGCCCACCACTGTTATTTGTCTACAAAATTGAGGTTATAACATGATGACAGGTTACATTACATTCTTGATAATTGTGAGAAAATTTTATTTTTTTTTTTTTTTTTTTGTTTCATTCATTTGTTATGGATTTTTTGTGGTTTTATGGTTGTGGCAAACAAAAACTTCAACTTTAAAATACATTCTTGATTCGTATTTGTACTTGATTTCTTGTCGATGTTATTTCATCAAATTTTTAGTTTTCAGTAACCAATATCATTAATATTCTATGTGTGTTCTATTAAACCGTCATTAATAATCATTTAATAAAAATAATAACAGCAAAATTATTACAATAGGAAAATATTCCCCCTTTTACGATTTGGCAATTTAATTGAATATGGTGTTTAAAAAAAAGAAATTTATTGAAAAATGCGCACAACCTGTTGCCGTTGCATATTTTGACTCTCTTTAAATGGCTGTGTCGTCGTACCCTCTTTTTACCCTAAACAAATTAAATGCAACTTTTTTCAGTTGTTGCCAAAAATAATTATCATATTGATTATGTCAAGAAATTGACAACAATACTGCAGCAAACAACCGACAATCATTTCCAATTTACACCACATTTTGCAAATCAACCCCTGTGTTAAAAAAGGAAGAAGCAAAAAAAATTTATTTGTTCGATTGCATGAATTGAGATCCTTAAATGTACAATGACACATCCTTTAGGTTTATATACGATAAATTTATATGTTATTTTAATTTATCAATAATTGCCAATAATCAGAAAACCAAACGCGAAACATAAATTTTAGCGAAGGGAAAAGAAAGAGAATTGTATTCTTGCACGAAAGGACTGATAGACAGACACAAGAAAGGTAAATAATTGTTATATTGACTTTAGATTGACAGGCGTTAAGTGTTGATTGGGATTGGGATTGTTTCGTTTTTTTTTTTTTTTAATTATTGGCAAAATAATTTGCTTGTTTTTTATCTGTTAAATTTCCATATTTGAACAATTAGAGGATCCTAAAATTGTTTTTTTTTTTTTTTGTTAACAGAATAAAATGAGGGATGAAGCATTAAATAGATTTGCATTTTATTATAAAACTCATCATTTAAGTGTCTTTTAACCGTTTGGGTTTGGAAAATTTAACAAAAAAAAACACACAGAAACTTTGCAAAAGTAAATGAAATATTTATTTGGGGCGATAAATAAATGCCTGGCGTTTACTTTTAAAAGATTATTTCATGCAAATGTTGCCTGCGGCTACGCCGTTGGTGGTCTAATCGTGAGCTCCAATTTCTCCATACTTTTTTCCAGTATTTTGGCCTGTTTCTCAGTTAAAGCAACTGAAATTGGAAATTGGATGGAATTCTGACTGGGTTGTCCCCGTACACGAGAGACTTTAAAAAAAAAATATCCCCACAAAAAATAGTCTAGTGGGGTCAAATCACATGATATTGGTGGTCAATGCACGGCTCTAAAACGTGAGATTAGTTCCTCAGCAAACTCCCCTCTTAAACGTTTATAGATTTATTGCAAAAAAGCCGGTAATTATCGAACGGGACCTTGCTGCACTGACTGCAACGTTGCGATTTTCATCGTTTTTTAAGAAATATAATCCAACATTGTCGCCGGCCAACAAACTGCACCAAAGAGTTTATCTTAAACTGCTTCCGGCTGCTCTTCACACCAAATTCGCAAGTCTGTTTGTGTTGTGGGTAAAATCACATGCAGCTACACACCTAAATAAGAGCGGAAAGTGTTTTCTAGCTGTCAAAAGATCTCATGCTCATACAGTTTGTATGTAGCATACCGAAATAGCGCGTCGGCAACGCTTTGCAATTGTACAATCCGATTTTGAAAGCGCGTTTAATAGTAAAGTTGACCGGTATTGTAACAAGAAAGTTAACACTACTGTTCGTGACGCTTTTATTTAGGTATAGCGTTCCAGCGTAAGAGCTAAGCAGAAGAAAACGTCCCGCCTTCTGCTCTTATTTAGGTATGGCAATTAGACTGCTCCAAGACCTGAGATTAATTGCTCATCAAATTCGCATCTCAATAGGTTAATGGCAAAAATAAAAGTCCGCTAGGTACCTTGCTTTATTGGCTGAAACGTTGCGATTTTTACGTCCAATATTGCCGCGGCCCATAAGCCGCATTAAGAAGTGTATCTTTCAGTATCCATTGGCGGCTCTTAAATTGCCTTTGGCTGCTCTTCACACCAAATTCGGCAAGTCAGTTTGTCGCTGAAGATAATTTGTCGATAAAAACACATCTGAGCCCACAGCAATTAGATAAGGAGAAGTAAAAAGTAATAAGTCAAATTTGTCATAACTCGACTTAAGCTGTTAATGCTTGTGGGCACAGACATTTCTCGTTTCATTTATCCAATGAAGCGCTGCATAGGTTCCTTTTTAATGCAATTTTTCATGGGATTAATGTCAAAATTCATTGGTATTCTGAAGAAAATTCTTTCAGTGCACAATGGTTTCACTCATTCAATTAAAAAGTGAACATAACCTATAGGAATAACATAAACAGCATTGTACAATATTGCCAACACATTTCACCTTCTTTTCGTTGTGCAATGAAAATCAAAAGTCTTTTGATTGTTGCCAATATATTGTGCCACCTTCGAATTGAAAAGTTTTATTGCAAGTGTATGAGCCGCTTAAGCGATTTTATTTTCAGATGTTTTCAGTGCACCAAGATGAGAGCCAAAATTTCAGGGTAGCCAGATGGCCAAACCAAATGAAGTTTTGCAACTAACAAATTCAACCAGCTTTCTAATTGGTTAATCTTTCATAAAAAATATGGACCAGTTTAGTATACAAATATTTCCATTTTAACCATTAAATATAAAAACATAAAATTCGAAAGCACTTTCTCCAAATTATTAACACTTTTTATTTACTCTGGGTAAAATTCGTGAAAATGAGAGTAAGATTAAATTTCTATCATAAAACAGACAAAAGTACGGAAACACAAAAAACCAAATTGTAAACACAAAGTAGAACGTCAAAGTATTTTGATTTGTTTTTTAAAGAAAAATCGTTTATCTTTTATATAAATTGGCGAAGGCAAAACCGTTTAAAACACTTTCTTCTCGGTTTGACAACCGATTGATAAATTTTTTCTATTTTTTAACCAACTGGCAACATGTTTTTTTTTACCTTTCAGGCAACTATTATAGATGTGTAAGTTCGCAATTTATATGTATTGCTAGGAACACAACTGGGACGAACGTTAAATTTCGCCCTACACGACGAATTTTTGAATAAAAATTCGCTGAGTTAATTCGTTGAATGAAACACAATAACGACGAATAACTAACAGCTTTACTAATAACTATAGAAAGTTGTTTGCTGTTTGTGCAAAGAGCGAGAAATAGTGTGACCATGTAAAAAAAAATTTACTTAAAAAACCACAAACATTAACAAAAACACAACTAAAAACTATTCTTTTAGTAATTTACTTTGCATATTTATTTTAAATGAGATAAAATAATACAAAACAAATATTAAAGTAAAAAAGTAATTTTATATACATACTAAAATACTTGAAAACTATAATCAAACATGGTCACCTGTTACTGATTTGTTCGTCGGTCGCCGGCGTATGAAATAGAAATAAATCTATTGCAAAGTCGTGCGTACGAATTTCGGCCGACGGCATGATTGTGTGTATTTTCATATACACAAATATGTTTTATTTTTGGCGAGAAATATTCGCGGCCAGAAATTCGTCGTTAGTCCCAGTTGTGTTCCTAGCATATTGCATAAAGAAGCAATGAAATTGATATTTCTGTTGAGTTTGATTTCGTCAACCATATAATTAAAATGAATGCAATACTTAAGGCTTATGTAACATTGAAATTATTTGCATTTTTGTGTTTGTTGTAAGCTATTAAAGCATTTGAATTAATTAATAAAACAAGATTTTTGTTTTACCTACATATTTATTTAAATTAAATCAATATTTGGTGATGTTCTAAATAAACTTTTCTTTTGTTAAAAAAAAAAGTGGTTTTATTGAAGAAAATAATTTTGATATAGTCCAAAATGTGGATTATATAAGGTTTCACTTATTATCCATAAAATGGCTATTAAAAAAATTGGCTATAGTCTAAATTTGCATATAGTCCACAAAAGTTGTGCAACTATAGTAGTGGATTATAAGCGAAAAGTACTGTACCAGCAAAAGAGGCAATATTAAACGTAAACACAAATCAAAATATTTTGACGTTTGTCTGTATATTTTCATATTTGCAAATATAGTCGCAAAACTTATAATTATTATTTTCAATTAAGGCAAATTAATTGGAACAATTATAAAAATGGTTTGAAACAGCATAAATACATGATTAAATTAAAAAAATTTGATGAAAATGTTTTCTGTGCAATTTCGTAACTTATCTAAAAAATACAAATATAAAGTTGGTACTTTTTCGATATTCGAACGTTTAAGGAGTGAAAATCCTACCTATTTGGTACAAATTTTTTACAATTTTCACGATGATTTTTTCCCCTACTTTTAAATCATTTTTTTTTTTCATTTGATGGCGAGCGGGGTAAAGAAGTAAGCAGGGTAGAAAAAAAAACAGGAATCGTATTTTCTGTGTTTCTTTTTTAACATTCCTCTTTGCACCTATTTGTGTTTTTAAATTAATGTTTTATTCTTTTTAATCCAAATTTTATTATTTTTTAATTAGGCTTAAGTTCATCAAATTTAATTTTAGTTAAATTATTTTTATGAAGAAAGGAATTTTACAACATGAAAATTAATTAATTCTTTTCAAATTGACAAGTGCTTATTAAAATATAGAAAAATAAAAAATGTAATTAAAAAAAATTCAACACATATCAAAATTATGTGGAATAACGAATTTCTTAATATTTTTATACCAAAAAGGAAATAAGAAAAAATCAACTCTGATTGCAAAAAAAGAAATATGGTGAAAATTTAAGTTTTTGGAAGTTTCTTTAAAAAACAAATGCAAAAAAGACATGTCTTTTATATCATCTTGGAAATTGAGTGTTACACGTATTAAATTATGGGCTCCAACCATAATATTGAAAAATTGCGATACTTTAATGGGGAGAAAAAAATTTATCAAAAAGAGGAATTACGGGAAGTAAAATTTCTTTTTTTACTTTTCCATGCTGCAAGTGGCAGTTTATGAATTTTCTATAATATTGAGCTTAGAAACATAAAAAGATAGGTGCGGGGTCCTGAGCGCATCAGATTAAAAATTTTGGTACTTTTTTGTTCTTCGACTGGTAATTTTTAAATTTGCGATAATATTGTACCTATAATCATTAAATGAAACATGCAATGGCCTGTGTGGATAAGAATCTATATGCGTGATCTTTTTAGTAATTTTTTGTTCTTTAACGGGTACTTTTTGAATTTTTATTAATATATACTGAACCTACGAACATAAAATTCAGCATACAGAGTCCAGAGTTATTGAGAAATAAACTAAGAGGAGACTTTTTGGTACTTTTTTATTTTTCAATTGGTACTTTATGATTTTTTTATATTCACGGACTTGAGTTGAAGATAACATATGGACCTGCGGTTTGTCCCTCGCCAAATCGTTCAACTAAAACGAAAAACCGCAAATGCGCGTAACATGTAAATTCATGTATACTAATATGTAAGTTTTCTTAGTTTTTTTTAATTAATTTTTTTGTTTGCCTTTTTAGTTTGTTTATGCTTTAACAATTGTTTAATAACAATATACTTGTTGAAAAAATTGACAAGCCGGGCACATGGCGTTTTAACATAATTCGGGTACCCTGAATCCAATGGTGCTAACCGTTTTTTCAGGTTAGCTCTGGTTTTCGAGACAACTAGGGGCATCCTTGGCACTGCAGGGGCCAAATTGAAGAATTTTATTACACCGCCATATTTGCATGGTTGAAATTCTTAAATTTGGCTGCTGCAGTGCCTAGGATGCCCCTAGAAGGGTCAAATCATCTAAATCATTTATTTCTAACATACCTACCCACTATCTCCATTCTTTAAAGGGGTCCCATACAAAATGTTCAATGCAGACTCGAAATATATTGAAGAAAAAGTCCCATAAATGCCCAGGAGTCGCCCCCAGTGGGATATAATGTATGACCGACCTCAATTAGTTGTTTGTGCTTAACATTTACTCGAGACATACTTGCCCCTTATCACCACTTCTTAGGGGGCTCCCATACAAATATTGCGTTTTATGAAATTCTTAAATTAATTAAAATTTTTCGTCTTTTTTGAATAAAATCAAAAGTTGCTAACAGATTTTAATCATGTATGTCTTGTTTAGTTTGCAATTTCGTTCTACTATATACTTCTGGAAAAAATTAGAAGCCTAGCTGCATTTTCCAATTTTTAATGAATTTTTAAAAACAAAAATGTCGAAATATTGATAAAAAAAATAATTTTTTTTTTTCCAAAAAAAAAAAAAAAATATTTTTCAAAATAAAAAAAAAAATATTTTTCTAAAACGACTGTGTTTTAACTTTCTTAAAGGAAATTTTATTGCCAAATTTCGGCATATTTTATATTTTATATTTTCGCGTAATTTTTTGAGTTACGCGAATATATGTTGTGCAGCCTCCTACATTTTTCGAAATAACGGTATATCTCGAAAACCAGAGCTAACATAAAAAACGGCAAGCACCACTGGAGTCAGCGTATCCGAATTAGGTTAAAACGACAAGTGCCCAGCTTATCTAAAAAAAAGTGTAAATTTCTATGACAGTGTAGTTTACACAATTTGCTCAAAAAAATGTCTAGACTATTTCGTGCAAGACGAAGAGGAGGAATTTTATTCTTTAAAAAATCAGTCTCATTAAAACAAATTTAAAGTACGGGAACGCTTTTCATGCAAATTGAAATGCCGAGGCTAAAGAAACAGACCTATTATAAAAATATTAACCAAATATTTAGATATACATATTTTAAGTCTGAGCTTAAAAATCCAAAAATTTTATTGTCATATTATAATCTGAATCTACAAGTCTGGCTCTAAAGAAACAAATCATGGCGTCAAAGGTTTTACGACTGTAATTTACAAATAAAGGCAAAACTATGAATTTTAAACAAATAAAATAAAATTAGTATAAAATGAAATTAGCATAGCATTTAAATTTGAATACAGAAAAAAAAACTAAAAATTATTATTTTTGTTTAATTTATATTTAAATAATTTATAACAGGTAAAAAATTTTAGAAATTGTATCTGTTAAATTGGAGTTTGGATTTCTTAAAGAGGTATTAATTTCGTACGACGGAATGGAATAATTGTAGGTCTTTTAAATAGTTATATTTTTAGTTTTTTTAAAATATTTTATTATTTACACAATTTATGTCTTTTTGTGTAATTTAAATATTATTTTAGGTAATTTTTTGTTATTATAATAATTTATGACACGAGAAAGGCAAAAATATGTGTGTTTATTATTATACAATACAAACAAGAGAAAAAAAACAACAAAACCTGTCACATGACAACAAACTGTCATAGGAATGACATTTGATGAGTGTTTTTTATATCTTTGTGTAACATTGTTTAACTATTTAAACCCGAAATTATACAAAAACTTAAAAGAAATAAAACCAATAATAGTTTCGTTTTGTTAGTTTCCTATAATTATGTGGTCATTCTATTGTTTCTTTTAGTTTAGATACAACAATTCGAAAATACAAATATTTTATTTTAAAGCATTTTAAATGCATTTAGACGGTGGCATTTTGGCTCAGCTCTATTTGTAACAGTTAACATAAATTATAACAATGGCAATGAATGAAACAAAAAAAATATTATTTTCAAAAACTAACTAAAAGAAGTAGTTTCTCCAAAAGGTTAAGTCGAATTTGTAAGATCCTCTACACTAATGCCTCCTGTATTCATTAAAATACAAAATATTTTATAATAAGGGTTTTCGAAACACAATTTTTATGAACATTTTCATTAACAAACATTTGTTAAATTTAATAATCATTTATGAATACGAAGGTAAAAAGTTAGAATCTTTTTGCGTACCTTAAAGCCACTACTTTCATCCGTTCTTAATTTTTTTAATATGACTTTAAAATTCTATTCATTTTTTTCTTTTTGCTTTAATTTAATTTTTTGTGTTGTACAATAATAAAATAATAAAATTCGAAATAAAATAAATAAAAAGAAATCAAATAAATAAAATAAAGAACAAACTTATTTACCTCCCTATTATGAATTTCAACGTCACTGGAACAGTAATTGTATTTTCTTAGTCGTTATTGATAGTCAGTTGAAATTTTCTAAGACGCTTTTAAGTCGCCGTTGAGTAGAATTGTCTCTGTTCTGGTCGCATGAAGTTTTGTGATGACTCAAATGAAAAAAATTTAAAATAGAACGTAAACGTATTTATTAAATACACAAATTCGCTAAAATTTTCAATATTTTATACAAGCCATAAAATTGATTAAAAATCCCTTAAACTATAAGGAATTGAAAGACCGGTTAAAACCAGGGACCGAAAATAACAGTTATATCGGAATTTTAAAACAAAAAAAGCATCAAGAAGTAAATGTCGAAAAACTGATTCAAGTTTACCATATTGATCCTTATAAACTTATCTATGATAAAATATATTGATTTTTATAATTTAGATTTGTATTGTTTCGATCAAAATTAACAGTTATTTTTTGATTTTTTTATTTTAATTTTTTTTTTTTTTATTTTTTTATTTTTTTATTTTAATTTTTTTGAACAAAAATAACAGTTATTCTTTAAAGAAATGTACGTGTTATAATAATTTTGTTGACTAAATATTTATTTTAATATGCATATGAAATCCCAATGATGATAACACATTAAAATAAACATTTAAAGTCAACAAAATTATTATAACACGTAAATTTCTTTAAAGAATAACTGTTATTTTTGTTCAAAAAAATTAAAATCAAAAAATAACTGTTATTTTTGTTCAATAAAATAATAAAAAAAAAAATAACAGTTACTTTTGTTCAAAAAAATAAAAATCAAAAAATAACAGTTATTTTTGATCAAAAACATAAAAATCAAAAAATAACTGTTTTCATCTGACTTTTATGAAAAAAGGAATAACTGTTACGGTCCCTGGTTAAAACTGCTTAATTAGTGGAAATTCGTTAATGCTGTAAAAAATCCGAAAACTTATAGTAAAAAATCGCAAAATCGGATACATACTCTAAAATTTATTTAAAATCGCTAAATCAATTGAAATAACATAATGCCGGAAAATAGCGTAAAACATAAGCTCATTATAGCTGTAAACAGAAATAATAGAAAAATAATTAGAGATCGGATTTTTTGTCAGATTTTCGGTAACTAGTCTACGTCGACACAACATTCTTATAAAACACTAAATTAACGTCGAAGTGATGTAATCGTCGACTTGATGTGACAACAATTTACAATTAATGCCGACAACGAAAACGACTTACATAATAGGGGTGATTGTCTCGATGTTGATATAGCGGTTTGGCCCAAAATCTTCGAGCTCTATCCAATACTTCAAGACACATCCGCGCCTTATAAATCAAAACTAAAAAAAAAAAAATCCTACAAAACGGCTGATCAAATATCCGTCATTAAAGTATTCATTGCGTGCCCTACCTGTGTTGTTACATTAGTGTCAGTTAAAAAAGACGAAGTACAAAGTACGGCTGGTTTTATGTGCCTCGACCTTACTTTTTTTTAATAAATTTTGTTAAAAATTTTTGGTAAACACTTAAAAATATATTTTAACCGCCTTCAAAAAAAAAAAAAAAAAACATGGCTTGGAAATGTTTTGAATTGCCTTTTTCCATTTAGCCCTTTTTAGACCGATTTTCAAATGCCTTTACGCGTTTGGTGTCCCAAGAGTTGATATCACTGGTTGTATAGTCTAATACTCCTTACAGACATATAGTTTACATACCATGGTTTGCATCAGTGTTGCAAAATTGAAATTTTGAAATGGTACTTAACTTCAACTAAAAGAGTACTTTTTCTAATAAATGGTACTTTTTGTTAAAAAATAAAAGGAACAAAAATATTTTATTGAAATTCATTTATCATTATCCAGATATTGAAAACACAACAGTTTTAATTACAGAAAATAATTATTAACGTCGATTTATGTTGGAAATGTTCCAAATTATAAAAGTACCGACAATGTCGAGAATTAATTACAAGTCAAACAATGAAAATGTAGCACAAGATTATAGACATTTCATTTCTGAAAATAGAAACGGAAGTTAAAAATGTATCGATGTATATGGTAATAGTTAAGTTTAATTTGAAAAATATTTTTTTTGTATTTGATTTAAAAATTTTTAATTTGCCATTTATTGTTAAATTTGTTAAAAAAAAATTGTTGAAATGTTATAAAGTAAATAAGAAAAAACCCTGAAGAAGGCACTCAAAGTAGTGCCGAAATATTGGTTCAAATAAACATTTAAAGTTTTTTTTAAAAAATAAGTCCCCAAGCTCGACAATTTATTAACACGTAAAGCTTTTAATTCAGTGTGGTTAAAATAAAGCAAATTTACTTTATATGATACATATGTAGTTAGAAATATTAAAAGTACAACAGCAACTATCATTTGATTTTAATAGATCTTAAGTTTTTATCAAACTTAAACAGTTTCTAAGTGTAAAAACGATCGTCCTTCGCTTTTTACAGCATTTTGCATGAAAACGAAAATGTGTGTTTAACTGATGCCGAGATATGTGGTATCGATAAAATTCCAAAACGAATACGTGAAATCGCAGAAAACATTAGCTCATCCATTTTAGGGATTGCTGTTCGGTTTTAACCGAAATCGAAACCGCGGTTTTAAATGCTCAAAAACCGAAACCGAAAACCGACAAAAAACCTCGGTTTTAGCTTTTACTTTAACAATATATTAATGCTTAAAGAAATTGCAAATTATACATAATACATATACAAAAACTTTATACATAACAACCTGCAACAAAGGCAAGGTACTTGAAAATTCTTAGAATTCAAAATAAGTACTAAGAAGAACAAATGTTACCTTTTTTACTCTTTATTTGTGTGGCACAAGCTACCAGCTGGGCATGGCTGGGACCACTAGTATTTTGTATGGATTTTTTGTGGCTATATAAAAAAACTCACACTAACGAACCCCTGGGCAAGGCTGGGAAATAGAATAATTCTTTGAAAAAACAATAAAGAAAAAATTCTTATGTGTTGCGTATGCTTTTTGATACGTTTTATTTTGATTTTATTTACTGCAGTACATATATAATAGGGCAGGGCCTGGGCAGGCCCAGGTGGATACAATATGCACACAATTTTCATTAGGCCAATTGCGACGCCCACGGTGCTTACACTTTTTCTCATTTTTTTGTTATTTAGTTATAATAAATAAATTATTAAATAAATAAAAAAATTGTATTACATACAAAAAAATATATTTCTTTATGCATGAAATTTAACTTTGATATTTTCAAAACCGAAAACCGAACCGAAACCGACCGGTTTTTATCATTTTAAAACCGAAACCGCGGTTTCACATTCTTACGGCTTTTAGCAAACTCTAATCCATTTCGTTCTAAATGTTGGCTGTATTTTCCAAAAATTTAAATATTTTCAGTACACGCAATTGAGAAATTATATCTTCTTCATAGTTTTCTGTTTCGTTCGAAAAAAACATTAATAACAATGCTGTTGGTTTTCGGGAAACAATATATTCTGCAGTGAATCTGCTTATCATTTTTTATGTTTTATTTCAAAACCCGAAATTTAGATCTTAATAATTCGCAAAATCTCAAATAAAATGATTTTGTAGTTTTTTTCAATTTATAAAGAATTTCCTTGTTAACTTTGCATGTTTCTATAAATATGTATGTTAAATCGAATTCCCTAAAAATGTCATTAAAAGATGAATGGGTTTCATTTAAATTTTCCACTTACATATTATCCAATACATCCCTTTTTATAAAATTTCTTGCCACTTATAAGAACAAATATTCCATTCTGGATAGCAAAATACGAATCCAGCAGCCGTATTCTGTAATTCGCTTAGCTTAAGCTAAATCTCGATTGCTTAAATGGCGATAGAAAATACAAAATTAAAACATTTAAGCGATGACATTTAAAGCTAAAATTGCGGCGAACTTTATAGATTTTTAGCGATAGAGATTTAGCTTTAGCGAATTTCAGAATACGCTTTGGATTTCAATATTAACTTCGTTAATTATTTTTTAATATACGTGATTACCAAAGTCTGCTATTGAATTGATCACATCACACAGTTTTAGTTTAGCGCTGAGTTTGGAATATTGCTAACATATTAAAAGTTAAAAATGGCAATGGATATAAAAGTACTAAAAACAACGCGGGGGTACTGCGGTATTTTTAATATGAAAGAAAAAGTACTGAAAAAGTACTAAAGCACTGAATTTTTCAACACTGGTATGCACACTACAATTCTTACTGAACACAGCTAAAAAGCTGTGTTTAATAAGATACCACATTTATACTACGTACATTTTGGTAGTATATAAACCAGCAGTATATGTACCACTTTTTCTTGGTGTAATTGACACACATGTTGTATACTATGCTAGTATAGTATATAAATCCTATGTCTGTCAGGGGTATTAAGATCTACATAAATGCACTGCAACTAGGAATATTGAAATGGGCACATCATCTTGAGTAAAACACATGCCTCTCCTGATTAAGACAGATTTAGACAGATTTTTCGAGTAATAAATGTTATATGGCCTTCGATCTTAAAACAAAGTTCATCGAGAGGGATCTATTAGATACGGCGACTTTCTCAAAACTTCCAAAAAATGTAACATTACCACCTTCTCAGTTTAGCTCCTCTAAAACAATTATAGTTATTTAGAAATTATAAAAAATTTGTAGGAAAAAAATATTAAAACGAAACACCAGAACTCAACACGTCATTTGTATAGTGAATTTTTTTTTTTTTTTTTTTTTGTTCAAGAATTCCAAATTAACCAAGAAAAAATACACAAATAATATTCTCTAAAATAATACGACAGAAAATAAAAAAAAAAAAACTAACTAAACAGCTTGCGTGTCTGTTATAATTGATGATAAATGTTGTGTAATTAGAAAATGTCAAGTTTTTTCTCTTTGGCTGAAATGAAATTAAAAAAAAAACGCAGAGAAAAAATTTAACAAAAAATGTGTATACAAGACAAATAATCATATGGTCATCTAATAATTTACATTAATATTTGTAATTAGACATGTTATTAGAGAAAAATACACATTTCATAGTGTTTCGAACAAACACGCATTTGAATTAAAGAAAAAAAAGAACTGAATTTAATCGATCAAAGTTTAAAGCTGCTTTATTTTAAACCATAAAATAAATTATGGAAACAAAAATTAAACAAAATATAAGTGATTTTATTGTGAAAAAAGGGTTAAACATGTCAGTGAAAATGTCAGTAGTTTGAACCACTGACTGGGTTAAACAATATAATCAAATGCAGCAGATGTGATTGTAAATATTTCGAGTATTCCGGGTGCGGTATTCAAAGAAACTTTAAAACATTTAGAAGTTCTACGAGAATTTGTCGAAAGCATTATGGTTTGTTTTAGAATTCTACAAATTTTGAAAATTGTTCAAAACTTGATTAGCACAGCTGTCAATCAATGCTAACCTATTTCTTTTTAGCAATTTGATCAAGCTGTATGTTGCTTTACTCAAGTTTTTACACGAAAACCGTTCCCGTACTTACAATTCAGTGATGATAACGGTACAGCAATAACTGATTGGTACGGTAATTTTGGGCCCCAGAGGGTAACAGGGAAATTTTATTAAAAATACGGTAATCTAGAAAATTATTTAGTCTATATTCTTCGACCTTTTAATTTAATTTTTTCTTATTTTTAATTCAAGCTCAAGGTCAGGTTATGCAAAAAATATTAATTTAAAGTTTATCCAATATTTCGCTGCCACAATGGACAGCTTCTTCAGGGATCTTTGGTTTATAAATTTCAAACAAATTTTTAAAAAACAAACAAAATTTAAATTAAATAACAATAATTGTCAACATGAAAAAATAATACACAGGAAACAAAATTATTCTATTACATTTTTGAAACTTATTCAATTTCCTATCTTATTCTTATAAATTAACGCCTGTATTTATAAAAAATTTTTAAATTTAATAAAGGTTTACAAAACAAATTTTGTATGAAAATTCTCCTTTAATAAACGTTTGTTAAATTTAATAATCGTTTATAAATACGGGGGTAAATGTCTGTAATTTTGAGCTACATTGTCTGTATCGGTTTTAAAATTAATTCTTCGTTCTATTGGTGTGTTGATTATTTGTAGCATTTCTAGCATAAAGCGTCGTTTGTAGTTTGTTTCTGTATTTAAAACTGTTGTATTTTCAAAATCTGGTGTATGATTAAAATTGGCACAATGTGTAGACAATGCAGTTTTTTGAGAAGATGTATGTTTGTATTTTGGATCAGATCTATGTCCTGCTAGTCTAGTTTTTAATTTGTTTTTCGTAGTACCTATATATACCTTACTACATATTTCATTATCCTTACCCTTGCAAGGAATTTTGTAAATAATATTAAATCTATCTAATTTCTCTGTTCTATCTTTCATTTTACTAAATAATCTATCTAATGTATTATATGTCTTATGAGCCATCCTATAATTATTGATGTCATAAATATTAGAGTTTTCCAGTCGTTCAGAAATTACTGGTACATAAGTTAAAGACTTATAAATCTTAGGTTCAGTAACCGTACTCCTACCACCTTCCCTATGTCCTTTGTACTGTCCAATCATGAACTTAGCAGATATATAACAGGAATTCGTAGAAAGATAACAGAAAATTCCGTATATAATGTTAAGAACTCATTACAATTTAAAGATAGGATTAAAAACGTCAAGATAGAAAAGGAGGAGAAGATAATTTCGTTAGATGTAATCTCATTATTCCCTAGTATTCCTATAGATGTAGCCTTAAGTATTATAGAAAGAAAATGGAATATAATTAGGGAACATACGGCTATTGAGAAAGAATTATTTTTAAGAATTCTCAAATTTTGCATAGATGATAGTAGATATTTTCAATATAATAACAAAATATATTCTCAACAAAAAGGATTACCTATGGGTTCTCCAGCTTCTCCAGTTGTAGCAGATATAGTTATGGAGGAGCTTCTTGATACTTGTATTAGAGGATTAACTATTAAACCAAAAATTATAACAAAATATGTAGATGACCTATTTTGTATTATTTCAGAATGTGAAATGGAAAACATGTTAAACATATTTAACTCCTTTCACCAGGACATTAAATTTACAATTGAAAAGGAATGTGATCTAAAACTTCTATATTTAGACACATTAATTATAAGAAAGGGGAATAAGTTATTAGTAGATTGGTACCAGAAACCAATTTCTTCGGGAAGAATTATTAATTATTATTCCAAACATCCGAGAAGAATTATTATGAATACTGCCAAAAATCTTATAGATAAAGTTTTAAATATTAGCGATATAGTTTTTCATAGAAGAAACAAAATAAAAATTAAAAATATTTTAGAAGATAATAATTTCCCAGGAGAATTGATCTGTAAATTGATTGGACAGTACAAAGGACATAGGGAAGGTGGTAGGAGTACGGTTACTGAACCTAAGATTTATAAGTCTTTAACTTTTGTACCAGTAATTTCTGAACGACTGGAAAACTCTAATATTTATGACATCAATAATTATAGGATGGCTCATAAGACATATAATACATTAGATAGATTATTTAGTAAAATGAAAGATAGAACAGAGAAATTAGATAGATTTAATATTATTTACAAAATTCCTTGCAAGGGTAAGGATAATGAAATATGTAGTAAGGTATATATAGGTACTACGAAAAACAAATTAAAAACTAGACTACCAGGACATAGATCTGATCAAAAATACAAAAATACATCTTCTCAAAAAACTGCATTGTCTACACATTGTGCCAATTTTAATCATACACCAGATTTTGAAAATACAACAGTTTTAAATACAGAAACAAACTACAAACGACGCTTTATGCTAGAAATGCTACAAATAATCAACACACCAATAGAACGAAGAATTAATTTTAAAACCGATACAGACAATGTAGCTCAAAATTACAGACATTTACCCCCGTATTTATAAACGATTATTAAATTTAACAAACGTTTATTAAAGGAGAATTTTCATACAAAATTTGTTTTGTAAACCTTTATTAAATTTAAAAATTTTTTATAAATACAGGCGTTAATTTATAAGAATAAGATAGGAAATTGAATAAGTTTCAAAAATGTAATAGAATAATTTTGTTTCCTGTGTATTATTTTTTCATGTTGACAATTATTGTTATTTAATTTAAATTTTGTTTGTTTTTTAAAAATTTGTTTGAAATTTATAAACCAAAGATCCCTGAAGAAGCTGTCCATTGTGGCAGCGAAATATTGGATAAACTTTAAATAAATATTTTTTGCATAACCTGACCTTGAGCTTGAATTAAAAATAAGAAAAAAGTAATCTAGAAAATTTTATGAAATTTGGTACATAGGTCCTAATTGGCACAAGGACATATAGCCCCTATAAAAGCTTCTTTCCGAAATCGGGTCTTTTTGCCTATAAACCATCTTATTATGTCGATTTTAGGATTAAATTTGGTCCAAACTAATTTTATTGCAATCAAATTCCATACAAACACTTCTCCCGAAAAATGTTTATAAATGTTGGTATTGACATAAAAATTGGCGACAATAACTTTTACGATAACTTTTATGTCTTGACAAAATGTTGTATTGGTGGGTCCTAAATTAGCCATAGGTCCCACATAAGCCCCCATCCAAAAATCGCTTAAATGCAAGCAAACCTAATAGAGATGAAGATATCTGAATAATATACGGAACAAAGAACTTTTACATGTACTTAAGCTCATAACATAATTTTGTTCTGACGGATTAACAATCCAACAATAGAAAAACAAGACCCATTTTGTTTGTGTAAAAAATGGTTAAAAATGTCAAAAACAATTGCTACAAAAACAATGGCACAAGAAAAACACAACTCTGCAAAAAATCAGGAGGCGTTTCGCTCAGAAATACTAATTGGACCATGGGTACACTCTCGAAATTTTATTTTAATACTGTGGTGCAGTGTTGCCCAGTGTTGTTGGGGGAAAATCCCTACATGTAGGTATTTTTGATACTTTAAAAGAAGCGTAGGGAAAATCGGACAGATATTTCATAATCTCCAAAATGTATAAATTTTTCTTCATATCGTATTATTTATAAGATAAATGCAGTAAAAAACGTTTTTTTAATGATATTTTGTTGTCCAAAACGGTTGAAAAAAAATGTTTCCCTAAAATAGCTTCAAAATATATTTCTAAAGTTTTTTGGGGGTTAAAAAGTTGGCGACTCTAATATGTATGTAGGTGGGCTCCCGTACTTTTTGGGTAAAGTTCGGTAAAATGAGAGTAAACAAATACAAATCTCACTAATAGGCAAAAGTACAATAAAAAACAAATTTCTGATCCAAAAGAAAGCGTTAATATGGAATATGTATGTTTAAATAAAAACATAAATGACACATTAACGTGCATAAAATTAAAATTCAAGATATTTTAACATTTTCTATTGTTTATTTTATAAATGAAGCACAGCCGCGAATAACATTGTAAAAGCCACTTCTTGCAAAATCAGTTTTTTTTGCAAATTATCGTTAACATTACTCTTTTACATTGTTTACACCTCAAATCACCCAAAATTATGCACTTTAACGCCTTCAAAATGACATTTAAAGAGTCAACTAGTGGAAGAACGTTGTAAGTTACTAAAAAAATGATACAATTTAATGGTTTTGTAAATTGGAATAACGTTTTAAAGGGCGCTTGCGTAGTGGAAAACGTTTTAAATGACATCGCGATTGTGGATATGAAACGTTTTTCCACTAAAAAAAAAGTTATAAACTGCAAATTTGCATGTTATTTGAAATTCAAATTTCTTGATATTTTGCGTACAAATTTTTATTATCATTAATTTTGATAATCTAAAAAAAAAGTAAAATATAAGTAATCCTGCCTTTTAAAAACTTTTTTCTTCCTCTTCTGAAAAATAATTATTTTGTTACTTTCAACGTTATTTGCGGCTGTGCTTCAAATATTTCTTATATTAATTATTTTGGTTAACTTCTTGCAGTTTTTTATTTTTTTTTTTTACACAGCTGATTGTTTAACAATTTTATCAATTTGTCAAAAAAAAGTACGGGCTACTTCGTGCAAGAAGAAGAATATTTTTCTCTTAAAAGCTCCACCTTACCAAACTTTGAGTATAGGAACAGTTTTCGGTAAGATTGGGATCCCGCGGGCTGCCAACGTTGAGTACGGGATCACACCTAGTTTTGAAAAACTTAATTACATTTCATTAAAAGTACATACACATGCATTATTTTTTTAGTTCTGTAATTATTTTATGTCAAAGCTTTTTTAATATACATGTTCGAATAAAATTTATTTCTTATAACTAATGTTTTTTCTTTTATTTTAATGATAATAATGCGTAGGTAATTTTGTAGGGGAAATGTTTTCAACGCGTAGGGAAAAATCGCATTTTTATTAGCATGTGTAGGTATTTTTTCGAAAAATCCACTGGCAACACTGCTGTGGTGTAGCGTACCATATGGTCGTGCGTGACCGACTATACTTTCTTACTTGTTTCATATTCCCTTTGAGTTTAAGTTAGATATTTTTGACTGATTGGTAAAGTTATACCAGGTATGAAGGATATTTATTATAACTCTCATTTTCAAGATATTTGCCCAAAAAATATTTTTTAATATTTTTTTTATTTTTTTTTTTTAGTTAAGTTTAGTTTTAGTATTTATTTTTCATAAATAATTTATAAGTAACTTTTAAGAGGTAACTGGACAATTTAATCGTTTAAATCGTGCAATTTAAATCCACTGGACATTTTCTTGTCAGAGAACCAAGCCGATCAGCTCGCCGCCGCCGCTTGATTTCACCAAGCCGCGCCGCCGCCGACTTACACGGCTTAGACGGCTCAATTAAAGCCGCCGATGACAGCAGCTCAGCCGTGAAATTTCTTAATTCGTGTGACTAAGTTTATTTTACAGATTTGCGTTTTAATGTATTAATTTCTTTGTCAAAAATGGTATGTTTTAGCATCAATGTGCAACCTTCAAGTGCCGTTATATTTTCTTTAAATTTTTCAAAGCGTTATTGTACTTAACAACTTTTTCTTAGTTTTTTGAAAATATAATTGGTTAAATGCTTCTTTCGTTTTCATGAATGCATGCATATGTACATATGTGAATCTTTATTAAAAATAATTTTTACACAAATATTTCCATGATAATAACAAATTTAACTTGCAATATTTTCAAATAAACTTTCCATGTTCATATTAATATTTTGATGGACTCTTATTTAGGACACAACACCGTTTGAACATAAAGAATTTTTTTTTCTCAAATATTTTAGTATTATACACATATGTATTTCCAAACATATCGATTTAGAAGTTCAGACAAAAAACTTGGTAATAGCAAAATATCAGTGAATGCTTTATTGAAGTAATCTATTTGAAAACTTGTTAAATTTAAAAAAAAAATATGTGAACAACATATTTTTTTTCTTGCTTTTAACTAATTAGTGGTATAATTTTGACCACAATAATTAAATTAAAAAAATAGTTTTGCTGATAAGTTCAGGTTAAGGAAATTTTATATTTAATTATTGCAGAAAGCTTTACTTTTTGTAAATGGATATGGGTATGTGGTCCTACAGATAACATCAGTTTAAATCAGTAATGAGAAAAAAACGAAATTGCACTATCCTTTTATAATTATTTAATGTTTTGTACTTTAACATAAAAATAAATAGATATAGAAATGATTAATAGTTTTCCTTAACTGCCCGTCTACAACTGACATGATTTGCTGTTATAACTTGATGTTATAAAAGCGTTGCTAAAACATTTGCATTAACAACCGTTTTATAACATGAGAAAACTTCTAACATGATGAGTCTATACTTAACAATAACATCATATTAGTGTTAAAGTAAAGCATTTCATGTCAGTTGTAGACTGCATGCAAATAACAATTTTAAACATTTCAAGCCGACATTTAAGCCGCCGCCGATTCATTGACGCAAACGCCGCCGCCGCCGATCAATTATACCCACGCCGCCGCCGCCGATCAAATGCCTTCGGCTTGGTTCACTGTTTCTTGTATACAAGAAACAGTGAACCTTGTATCTTGTATACAAGAAACAGTGAACAGAAAAAAATAATTTTCATATTTGAATACGAAAATCGCATATGTATTTGATTACAAAAATTTTTGAATTTTCTGCGATGACGTTTTTTGCGGTATTGATAAAAAAGTTTGTATGTATAATTGTTAAATTTTTAGTCAACAACCAAGTTTATTGAGTCAATAAAAAAAATTGTTGCCCAAAATAATTTTTTTCAATAAAATGTTTACTTGATTTGTTAAAATAAGTTGTTGAAAATGTTGAATAAATCAAACAAAATGTTAATCGAATCTTTATTTTTTTATTTATTAATGATGATGTCATAAATTTTCAATTAATATATTTTTATAAAAACACTAAAATTTATTATGCGCATTTCACTGGTTGCTTAGGCCAGATCATCAAGAAACCTTTTCCAAAGACTTTGGCAAAACTAAATATATTATTCAAATAAAACTTTAAAACAAATGAGAATTATGAGCTATTTATAAATGGACAAGAGTTGTTAAAATACTGTCTTTACTTTAATTCAAATATTTTTTTTATTGAATATGAAGAAATATTTAATTATTTCATTATTAAATATGGGCATTTCCCCAGAATGGTCTACCAGGATGAAAAAATAAAATGTTGATAATCTTTGCCTTTTATTGTTTATTATTATAAAAAAGTCTATGTTGTTATAAAAGAATGGTTTCATAGCATATCTCAGCTGTTTTACTTGAGGAAATTGTGCTGGAAACTGGAAAATTTTATATTTTCTTATATTTTCTACTTCTAAAGACATTTTTATAAACTTATTTTAAATGCAAAAAATTTGTTATGTTTACACTCTTTCTTCATAATCTCTCCATTACAATCAGTTGTAAAAGGAGTATTAAGTTTTTTTGTTAAGGAAATTTAAGGATATTTATGGGAAAATGCATGGTGATAATAATAAAAAAACATATGGAAAAATCGTACGTTCGCGACCCGTACGTTCGCGACCGGTACATAAGCCAATTAAACAAAAACCAAGAGAGATATTTTATTTTGTAAATGCTGGATGGAGACCTACATTAATACACTTTCAAAATAAATTAACCACTTTTGGATATTCCGTTCCATTACGCAGATTTTTACATTTCACTACTGTCATCCAAAGTTGACTTCTATTTTGCGTACGTTCGTGACCACATGTTTACAACTATTATTTTGAAAAATTTAACTCGATGAAACCCATCTTTTGCACTAAACATAGAGCTACCCAAATGCTATCGAATCGCAAAAAAAATTCTAGGAAATGTTTTGTTTTCTATATTTTTTGCATACCAAAGCGTACGAACGTACGTTCGTGACCCCAGGAAATGTCCATATGTTTTATTGAGTGCTATTTTGCAAAGTGTAAATTTGATAAATGTTTTCTTTGAATCAAACAAAAAGTTTGTTGACCTAAAATTTTATTTTTAACAAACTGTGTTGTTAAAAATTTTTTTGAGATATTTTTTCTGTGTATAGGCATGTACAGCAAGTCCCACTATAAATGGGAAACCTCAGAAAAATACTAAGTCTGGGTTCACATTATGAAAGATTTCTTTTAGAAATACTGAGTTAATTAGTGAGAGAGGAAGAGAACATGATATAATTCTCTCCCTTCTTACCATTAAACTAAGACTTTCGGAAGGAAAACTTTCATAGTGTGAACCCAGACCGAGTTTACATCTTTATATTTTAAAGAAAATTTTCCAAAGCTTTTAGGGCCGAATAAGCCACACAAACGGTTAAATAAGCATATGAAAAAAGCATGCTAGCGTACATATTAACCCTAACTCCGGCACTATTTACATATGTAAATATCTAAATTTTAGAAACGCAATAACTTTTATATTTTTGATCCGATCTTGAATTTTTTTGGACTCAGTGACTAATTTCTTATGTTTCGTGGAAAAATAAGAAAAAAAATTAAAAATTAAAAAAAGTTAATTTTAGATCAATTTTTAGCCATTTAATGGAAATTTCTTTTAGTGTTAAATATTCACACAAACATCACAGAAAAAAAATTTTGCACCAGTAAAAGCATTAACGAAAAATAAAATCAGTTTTAATTAAACATTTTATCAAGTGAATTAAACGTTTAATCAAGTAAATTAAACGTTTATTTGATAATTTTAATTTGTTTACTCGTACAAATTAATATTGTCAATTAAACGTTTTATACAATTGATTTAAAGTTTAATTCACTTGATTAAACGTTTAATTCCATCGATAAAATTTTTAATTAAAACTGATTTTATTTTTTATTAATGCTTTAACTGGTGCAAATTTGTTTCTGTGATCTTGTCCTTGTCAAACTGTTTGTATAGTTTATTTGTCCATTTAGCAATTAGCGGAACATTTTCTTCAGGGTGGTCCTACCATAATGCACGATGTTAATTGTGAGCAGTGTTGCCAGAAGTAGGGGAAAATCTCTGCATGTAGGTATTTTTGATACTAAAATAAAAGCGTAGGGAAAATTGGATAGATTTTTAATAATCTCCAAAATGCAGGGATTTTTCGTAATATCGTATTATTTATGTAATAAATGCAGAAAAAATGTTTTTTAGTGATATTTTCTTGTTCAAAACGGTTGAAAATTTTTCTTTTTCCTAAATCGCTTAAAAATATATTCCAGAATTGTTTGTGGTTTAAAATGTTGGCGACACTTATATGTATGTATATATTTTTTCCAATATATCATTTAATGTTGAAAGATTTAATTGAATTTAATTAAAAGTACATATGTACATACTAGGATTGTTCACGGAAGACGGATTATCAGGTTATATAGTTATATTAGCAGCAACAACATGTATTTTAAAGGAATAAATTCATGTTAACCAGCCTTTGTATTATTTGTTTTAGTTATGTACTTATTTTTTGTCAAAGCTTTAATATACACATTTTAATAAAATTTATTTTTTATAACTAATGTTGTTTCTTCTATTTTAATGACAATTATGCGTAGGGATTTTTGTAGGGGTAATTTGTTCAACATGTTGGGAAAATCGGATTTTTTTGGCATGTGTAGGTATTTTTTCGAGAAATCCACTGGCAACACAGATTGACGTGAAATTTTTTTTTTGCACAACTTAATTTAAAATTTCTTTGTTTGACTAATTCAATCATGGAGAGGTATACAATTGAGCAGCGCGTTAAGATTGTTGAGGCCTTTTACAAAATTGGACGATCAAATTAAAATGCATTTCGTGAACTTCTTGATTTTTTTAGTCAGCATAATCGAACAAATGTGTCCACAATTGGAAGAATTGTGCGCAAATTTCAGCAAACCGGGAAATGTCTAGGACATGTGAAAACACCTGTACATGCCCGCCCAGTTCGTTCAGCGGAAAAGATTGCTGTTGTTGAAATTAGATCGGGCAAGAAGTTACCGTCGCTATTGCGAGATAATAACGGAATTCTTATGGCCAGAAACTAGAATTCTTTCACTTACTAAGGCGTCACAATGGACCATATTGGTCTCTGGGTGAGGGTGTGAAGTTTACTTTCTAACCTTACTAACCTAACCTAATTTGCCTAAAATGCATAATTTTCGACGGCTTCATCTTCACATTCTTCAGCAGAATCATCCTAATCAAAATTAATAATTTTTTTCCACTTTTAACTTTGTCAAACCCATTGCACTCATTTCTAGTGAACAAGATATTCTGATGTAAATTATGTACATAATGGACCAGGCAACATTGGTCAACATTGTTTTAAAAAAAATACTGAGGACAAAGCTACAACTTTTTTCTTGTGTTTGTTGTTTAATATCATTAACTAACCTGTTTCAAATAGCAAATTGCACTTTTTACACAAATATTTTTTTTAATATCAATTTCTTTAGTTTTTTTAAAAACACCCTTTTTCCAAATAATTTGTAATACGTATGGTCGCTTAAACAAACAGTTCGCAAATGATCACCATCAAAGCTTATTGTATTAAATTCTGCACACACATTGCTAAGATACATTTTTACTAAGAACAGAAAACCGTTATAAGAAAAAATTAAATTTTCGGGAGTTATACCCGTTTGATTGCAATGTTGCCTATAGGCAACAACGGGGCTGAAAGGGTTATTAACATCGTGCTTTTTGTTAATTTTTTTCATTGTTTTGCGAAATTTTAATATTAAAAGAAAATTTTGCAAAATTTTGCCATTGAAAGGATATTAAGTATTTAATAGAAATCTTTCAAAATTAAACTCATTTTAGGAAATTTTGAAATATTTAAATTTTATCGAAAATTTTGCAAAATTTAAAAACATTTCGAAATTCTTAGGAAAATTTTGCGAATTTTCGATTTTTTAAGAAAATTTGCTGATCGGCGCCATTTCTTCAATTATTGTTGTTAAATTTAAATTTTGTTTTTTAAAAAAATCTGTTTTGTGGCAGCGAAGTATTGGATAAACAATAAATAAATATATTTTGCAAAACCTGACGAAGAAATGTTTATGTATTTTAAAAATCTTCTCCTTAGAATCGTAAATACAACAAAGTTTTCTAACTAGGAGAAAATATACATATCGCTCATTTACTTCAATAGTGACATAGCTCGAAAATATTAAATTTTGGAGTCAATGATGCAGAATTGTTCCATATAGTTTTTTACATTGTGTATTAAATTAATCTTATTATCTTTTATACTATTTTTTTTTGTTCTTAAGGTTTAGAGCAAATCAAGAACTTTACACGCGTTTATCTCCAAATGAATTTTTTTGAGTTAGGTCACTATTAAAGGGAATAAGCGATATGTAGATCTAATCTGGATCTTTAATTTAAATTACGAGAGCTGATCTATAAGTCCGTGACTTTTGAAATGAAACACAGGTTTTAAAAAAAAAAAAAAAAATCATTTGATTTTTCAAAGTAGTCTTTTTTGACCTTGTACCGTCCTCAAACGTTGGCCAACGTATCGTATCACCAATTTGTTTGCAAGATAATTTCATCATTGAAGCCAAATCTATTTCCGACTACTGATTTCCTCAGGTTTGGGAACCAGAAATAGTAACTCCGTGTTTAATCCAGAGAATACGGCATGGAATGAGCAATATGTAGCCTAATTCACTCAAATCATGAGATAGTCTGCTTACTCAATGTTGACAGGAGCAGCGTTGCCCTTTCAATTAAGAGGCAGTAAATTCCAAGTCAAGGGTGTTTTAACCCGTCCTCTTTAATACTGCTACATCACACCTGGTTCCTCCTCAGTATTTAAATATTATTATGGGTAAGCAGCAACCGTTGCAGATTAAGATGAAACGTGTTGTGGAAGTCGCAACTTCGGCAACTTTTTTAAGCAAAAAGACCTATCTAAGTGATATTCCGTCGGCACAATGTTGTCTAAAGCTGCTTTGGTTCAATAACTAAAATGCGTTTAATCTGAGGGTCTCCTGAAATTTTGTTAAGTAAATTATTTAACGAGCGGTATGGCATGTTGCTCCGTTTGTTTTGTAGTAAAGAAACCATTCATACTTGATAATAATATATTAAAGCCCAACAAACGAAATGTGCTCGTGGATTTTCTTGTCTTTATATTTATAAGTTTGCTTATTGAGAAATAGAGATCACCGCTAAACAGAATATTGCGATAAAACTATCCCAAGCAAAACCATAGATTTTAAAATAATAAAATAAATTCGTTTTTCCATTCAAAAAATAACAAATCAAACTCAGCACAAACTTTAAATTGTAAGACTCACTTTTTATTGTTGTTGTTTTTGTTTAAGCTTTGATATTGTTACAAGTAAAACTGGGGCTTATAATTCTTATTCGCTTAACAGTTTTATTTGTATAATATCTTAAGTTTTTCTAAAATCTTTGGATGAAGTTTCCTGACGATCTGGCCTAAGCAACCAGTGAAATGCGCATAGGAATAGCTTATCCCTTCAACAATAAATTTGTTTATCAATCGTATGAAACGGGAATCTAGCACATTTAAATGAAACCTTGTTAAATAATTTTTTGAATCCCATGAAAAACTTTGATAAATTATGTTGTTGCCAGATCTGAAGTTAATTCCATTCGAAATATGAAATCTGTAAAAAACACGCTTAAAACCCAAATACAGCGAATTTTAGTTGTAAACATATTAATATCCAAATTTGATATTTTATAAATTGTTATTGAAAAACCAAAACTATTTTTAGTTTCTCTTTTATATACTTAAATTTGTTTATCTTCTTCTGAAATCTTAAACTTTCTGATGTGGAAACTTTACAACTGTTATCGGTCAGATTAAAACATATTATAACACTTTTTTCTTGTAAGTATCATTATGTTTTCATAATCATGTCAGATTTAGTTAAGTTTAAATGTATAATCCAAGCAAATACTTAAGTAAATACCATGTACTCAAATGTTGTTTTGAGCAATTTCGTATAGAATTGCTTCTTGAATGACCACAGCCCCCCACTGAGAGTTTTGACTACAAAAGCAGTAAAAAAATCTTAACGGGAATCCGTTTGTTTCTGCTGGTGTCTTCCAAAATGAAAGGCATATATTCTACGTATAGAGGATTATTAAGACAAATAATAATCTAAGCAAAACTAAAGAAATCCTACCAGCAAACGTATAAAGTTTTTTTTTAATTCTCGTAATTTTAAGTATATTTTTTTTTTCAATTGAAGTAGTAATTTGAGTCGACATTCTCCTTTCTCATCATTATTATCATTGTCATTGTCAGCGTTGTCATCATTATTACCATGACTGTGTTATTGGCTGTTGCTTTGTAGTTGTTTTTAATATCACTGGTCCCAGGAATCAGCAACAAATATACAACAACACTGAAAGACAGACAGACGGACAATTCAATTCAAGTGAATTAAACTTAACTGGCCAAGCCTTTTTCTCCGAATATATTCAGACAACATATTGTCTGTTGTTATCGTAGTACATATATAAATAATACGAGGGTGGATTTAGAAAGGTCAAAAAACTCAAATTTTGATTCTTCCATATCAAAACAGACTGTTTGCAAGCATAAAATTTTACCAGAGAGAAAATGATCCAGCTTTATTTTGAAATTGATGAGATTATGCATTGGTTACTCTGTATGTGACCTAGAGCGCCAGTAGCAACATCCAATTGACACAACAAAATTGCAAACAGTTTTAATAAAATATGAAAAACATTCAGATAAGCCAATTATAACGGTCTTTTCCTATGATCCTACTAACACCTGGCGACTAAAGCCTTTAACCTAGGATAGCACCCACCGCTGTATGGGTTAAAAGCACTTTCACCCCAAGCCAAAAAAAACCCCTAACGGTTTCGGCGATTCGGTTTCGGCGATTTCTGGCTTTAATTTTACCAGTCACAAAACACATTCGAACCCACCGAGGGAAAGGACTGCTTATGGTTGCTTTAGCTATGTACTGTCAGATCTTACAATATTGCCAAACAAAAATTGCTACCAAAAGTAAATTGGTTCAGGCGATTGTAAAAAAACTTTACATTTTCATTGACAGACAGTTGTATGACATTCACCCTTATTGGGATTGGCGAATTTAAAATACCTCTGTTTGGTAATAGATTAAAGTAAATATGTTCACGTTCTCTTTAATCTATTACCAATCAGTCACAGGCGTATTTTAAATTCGCTAACAACTTTAAGGGTGAATAAATTTATCTGTCAACAAAAATTGTCAGTTCCCACGGTTGGCAGACAATTGCCGGATTGCAAAATTGAACTTTTTGTGGTTTTATTTTCACTCATATATATTTGCAGCGTTGCCAGTAAAAATATTTGTGTGGCAAGGATGTCATTAGCAGGTGTACTAATTTTACACACCTGCCAATAAAAAATGGCCTAACAATGTCTGGCAATTATAATACAGTACTGGCGAATGGTGTTTACACGATTGTGAGATGTCTGAAAATATTATTGTCTAACAATGGACTGACAATGCTTTTCACACGGTTGTAAGATAAATTTAGCAAATTTAACATTGTTGGATCTGACAACTTAAGCTTAAAGCTTCGTACAGACGGTGGTCAAAACTTACAATGTTGTCATTAAAATTGACTAAAAATGTCTTGCAACTGTGTGAACATTGTACGCTTTTTTCATTTGACAGATGTGTTAAATTAATGCATCTGACAATGGCACCATTGTCAGAAAAATTACAACATTGTAAGATCCGACAATCGTCTGTACGAAGCTTTAGTTAGGTTTGCAAAAAGATTTTAATCGCTTTTGATTGCCAGAAGAAACTTATTTTCTGTTGATTAATTAGCTCTTTGACATGAGCAGCCCACCCTCGTTACTTGTAATATTCTATATGAGACATACATATGTATCACTTATTTTATGTCAGACCGTTTGTCCATGTTAACCACTTCACATTCACTTGTCGCATCAACTTCAATGACATTAAAAAATAAAAGAATGTAAACTTCGTTAAAGTTCCTTAGGGATTGTTTCGATTGCTCGTTCGCTCTCTTTTTTTCCTTCAGTAGTTGTTTGGTACTTAAGAAATTTATTTGCCGTTTTTTTTCAAGTCATTTAAAAAGGGACAATTTTCATTCCACAAATAATTAGGGTTCAATTTTTGCATCAGTGAACATTCTGTTGAAAATACAAAAAAAAAGTGTTCTTAATGGTAGAACTTGGGACATACAGAGAAAAAACACTAAATCTAAGCTAATTAAGGTCTGCCTACAGAACTAATGGGTCAAACATACGACAAAATTATTAAAAAGAACTTTAGGAAATTTTAGAAATTAAAAACTTCTTAAATTACTCCAGACTATCGAAATTTAATATGTTACGAATCTAATATCTAAGATATATATTTAGCAATTATGCATCATTGTTAAGAATGCATAGTGTTTGTGACATTTGCATGCCTGTTCCAAAGTGTCGAATGAAACGCTTGTAGATTTACACTTGGGTAACACAGATTTTTGAATAACATTAAAAACAAGTAGGAATTTTTAGAGTTTTAGTTAATGGATTTAAAGCTCAAGTTACCTTAAGACTATCAAGTTTAATTGCTAGCAAACCTTGAAAAGCCTTTTCAAATTAACACAAGTAAAAAAAAGGCGGTAAAAAACGAAAATATGATATCCTACGCAACAGTTTCTACAGAGATTTTACCTGTCTGTTTATGACGAAGCAGGTCTAGAGATGTTCGATTTTTTACCATTTTTGAAAAAATAAACCCCGATGATTCCACCAAACGGTAATTTTTTCTGGATTCAGTGGAGTCTGTAGCGTCTGTTGTGTACGCCAAATGCGGCAATTTTATTTATTAGTAAGTCCGTTCAGGTGGACGACTATGTGCTCTATAAAAATCAGGAAGTTGTCCACAGGAAACTTTTTTAATAGCGCTTTGAATCCATTTATGAAATCTGGCCAGATAATGTGGATCATCAAAGTTGAGGGTAGTACCCTAAATCTGTTTTCACAAGCGATAACCGCCTAAGCCGATTTAAGAAGCAATTGAGTTTATATTTGTTTTTATTAAGTATTGCTGAAATAAACACAACTTTTGTTATAATTTTTTTATCTTAGCATTGTGGTGGTTTCTGATTCTGAATTACTTTTTTTCTAATGCAATTATTTTTTCAGAAATGCAAGCATAAATATAAAGTGCCTTTTCTCAAAAACTATTTGGCGGTTATTGCTTGTGAGCACAGAAATATTTTTACTGTTGTCGTTGGCGCAAACGACTAAGTCGTTTTTTGTAGTAGGTTAAAGAACACAGGTTGTGTGTTACTTAAATCTATTACAAAAAACCAACACAGAAGTTTACCCAAACGATAACTGTAATAAGGCTGATTGATTTTAATCAGCAGTATACTATCACTAAATAAAACTGGAAAAAATAATTTGCACTTTTTTTCAATAGCCTTAGTGATTTTTTTCTTAAAAAAAATTTTGTGGAATTGCAAATTTTTTCGCCATCACTAACGGTGATTGAGTGAATATAATCAGCACTTAATTCAAATAGTGCAAGATCACTAAAATTTAAAAAATGGAATTTTGTATGATTTGTAATGAAATTTTAAATGAGTAAAAAACAATAAAATTGCAGTTACTGATGATAGATTTTTTTTAAATCAAACTATTTTTTAGTACAAAATTTTTTAACATCACTATCACTCATGCTGCTAATTTTCAATTTATAACTTAACATCAACAAAATGATTGCAATAATATAACACTTTCACTAGTAAGTGCACTACTCCCATCTATGCTGTATGCTGATCATAAACGTCAAAAAGTAAACGCAGTTAAACAGTTCGTTCGACAGATAACCATTTCGTAAGTTATATCGGGCTTACAAAAACAGACTGACATTGTATACCTTCCACCACAACTAGTTGGGATGAGGGTAAACTAGAGTATTCAAACGATTAATCGTTGTTCGATAAACCGATTAATTTTCGGCAATTAACTATTCGAATAATTTAAAATTGCTTATTTCCGATTAACGAATAATTTATGTCGATTAATAGAAAATTTGTGTAATAGTTTTTTTCTTTAATGTAAAAAACAAGCCGATACTTTTATAAATCAAGTTTCGTCAAAACAAACAAAAAAAAAAAGAAATCGTTTAAAACACTTAAACTGTATACTCTTTTTTAAATATTATTTTAGAATGTTGATGTTTCTTTTATTTAAAAAGTTTTCTTCTTTTATTGCATGAAGTACCTTTTGTTAAATTGTTGTTTCTTTTTTAATAAAATTTTTATGCTTAAAATATAATTTTTGATCTTATTTTTAAACTTCTAAACTAGACAAAATTTAATTTTTCGATTAACCGAATTACATATATTAAATATTTCGATTATCATTCGATTAAATTTTTACCTCGAATAACTATTCGCGCGATTAATCGATTAATACAAAACATCGATTAATTGAATACCCTATACAGAAAGAAAAAACTCGTACTAAATTTAAGTTTTTTCTTCTTCCTTTAGTATGAATCGTACTCAAAAATTCAAGTAGGTATAACTCTAAAAAATACTTTAAAACAATCCAAATTGGGATAATTTTCGATAACCAATATGCGTGCATACGCGTGTGTTCATAAAAGTTTGTTGTAGACACAACAACAACACTTCAAGAACAAAAATATAGATTGCTTTCATGTATAAAAAGTAAAATAAGACACAATAATTCCCATATTCTATTTTTTTTTTTTTTTTAATTATTTAGTTAAATATGTACTTAAAATTTGTAAAGTAGAATGATTACGGAAACCATATTGGGCATGCCGCTGGTGTCCTATAATTGAGAATTCTTCTGTTAATAAAGGGCGGAATACAACAAAAGTTGAATAAACATGTGTGGCGGATAAGTAAAATAATAATATTTCTCTCCGACTCTGTGGGGTAAGTGTTTAGGTAAGAATTAATCTAATCTCACCTTCGGATTATTTCAAGTACGGATCAAGATTATGCCGTCTAAGAAATTTTTGAATCAAGCACAGTTTGAGATTAATAAAAATAAGTCAATCCTGTTTTTGGATTATTTTAAGTACAAATTCGGGATTAAATATGGATAAGTTAAGTATTTCGCACTTGAAAATCCGTGCTTAATTCAAGCGTTCTGTATTTGATTTAAGAAAATCCGTACTTACCGCACTATAGACATCGGTTCGGCTTGATTTAAGTACGGATGGATTGATTTGTTTTTTTTTTTTAGTGTAGGGTATTCAAAGTTTGTTATTCTGTGTAAAACTCGTTTTATATTCATCTAAGACCCCATAAAGTATATATATATATATATTCTGAGACGTTGAGTAATTCTTAGTCGATATATCCATGTTCGTCTGTTTAAATGGCGCTAACTTTCGAATGACTCAAAGGTAAAGAACAGTATTAGTGTCAAATTGTTTATAGGTTTCCTACGAAGTTTGAGATTGAAACCCAGCAAAATCGGTTCAGTAGGATAGGAGTTATGAATCCAAATGTGGATCAACCACCCTAAAAATATATAAAAATGATAATTTTGTTGCAAAAAAAAATTGCGGCGAAATGCACATATTTATACAAGATTTTGCACAAATTCGTTTTATATGATTAAAAAACATACCACAAAATTTCGCGAAGATTTGTCCAGACTGTACCATATGCCCCATATAAAAACCACTCTCGGAGAACACTTTAGTAAGCGTAAAACCGTAACGAATAACGCTATTGCAATAAATTTTTGTCTGTTACGGTTTTATATGACCAGAAACCACACTGTCAACTTTTGTAAAGAGCGACTTATAATTTACCATATGTCCCATAGAAAGCCCACTTTGGAAATATTCTAACTGTAGGTAGGGGTATCAAAGATTCAGCACAGTCGAATTTAGCACTCACTCTTCAAGTGATATTAGGGACGGGTTTATGTGGAACCTATTGTCAATGCAGGACCTCGCAGCACTACAATGACATGACTAGTAGCTGTTATAGAATTTATTGCGGACAAATTTTATATTTGGCCTGATTGTGTAAGGTGGTGGCGTAATCGTCTTTGTCGTTTTTTGTCATAGATTAAAATAACACACAGCCAAACCAAAAATCTACAACACAAAGTTGTTGCATTAAAAACTCTTTTCGGGAATGGAATTTGTACGGGAGCTAAAGTCAAATATGGATATTTTTCAATAAAATTTAGATGAGATGAATCAGGTAGCAAGTACAAATTTCTCGTCCAAATTTAATCTAAAGACCTTCGTAATAAGCCTCTATTCCTTAAAGCAGTTTGTATGTGGGATATACGAAATTAATGGACGGATTCTTACATGTGTGGCAATTGAAACACACGTTTCAAATTTTATGAAAATATCTCTCAAATTGCGATCTGTAGTTTAAGATCACATGGTTCACAAGGACAGACAAGCAGCCAGCCGGGCGGATATTCTTTGATCGACTCAGAATTCTGATTGGTATATTGAAAAGTGGGTCTGGAAAAATACCACTACTGTGTTGTAGGTATAAAAAACAATTATATTATTCAATAGAGAAATATTAAGGAACTACATAAGAAAGAATGGTTTTACTATGTAATACTTTATCGCACTTGTTCAACAACAGTGTATGAATGAACTCAAACTTTTTATTCACTTTTTTAAAAAAATCGACACGTAATATTTATTCACATCTACTGGCTGTAAAAATATCGTGCTGTTTTGTCTAATTTTTGGTAATGAAAACGGTTGTTTTAAAGACTTTTTCATAAGCCTTTAATGAAAAATTTAAAATTTTTTAAAACTGTTGAACAAGTGCAATATAGTGTTACATAGTAAAACAATTCTTTCATATAAGTTCCAATCTCTGTTTAATCTTTCATTTAATGATAAATTTTCTTCAAACGCCTTTGAAACAAATTGCCTCTTACTACTTTAAACAAAATCTTAAAACATTTTAAAGCGTTAACAATTAATTGTATAAATTGCAAAGAGTACAATTTTGTCTTCTTATAATAAATACTTATAATAAAAATTGTAGCTTTAGTTAAAAATAACTAATATAATCAAAGAAGAGAGATAAAAAAGATGCGAAAAAAAATTTTAAACAATAAGAAGTACAAGTGGAAACTCTTAAAAAAACGCGATAATTTAATTAACTCAAAAAAGAAAAGAAAAATTAAGAAAAAAGTAAAAAAAAACCAGAGAAACATAAAAAAGAAAATTGTTCGAGGCATTGAAAGTCTATCAGACTGTCAGTCAGACGGCAGCCTCTAAAACAACAATTGGATGGTGTAAACCAACTGATACACTCATAAAAAAATACGAGTGTACGATCCAAAAGAAAAAAGTTTTTATTCCAATTTTAATTAATGTGCAGATATCATGCAATAACAAATTGTAGACAATTCATTACCAGTAATTGATTATAATTTGTACTTTTTTGTACGAGTATTGTCTTTTTTAAAAAACAATTGAATAAAACAAAAAACTAAACTAGTATTACGAATACTTTCTACTATTTTGTACAAAGCAATTGTTGTTGTTTTAGTCTTTAAGATAAATAGCTTAAATCATAGAGATAAAGCTAGTGAATCAAACAATAACATTTTATTAACTTTAATTAGAAATTAAAAATTATAAATAACGTTTCACGAATCTATTGCGAGCGAAAAAAAAATTCAAATTGGCAGCACTGTCTTCCGGTACAGCTGATTTGACAATTCTCGGATATTTTAAGGTTATGCTTCGTACAGACGATGGTCAGATCTTACAATATTGGTAAGCAGAATTGCTTTAATTGCATTAAAATTGGTTATAATGTCTTACAACTGTGTGAACATTGTAAGCACCATTGTCAGAAAAATATTGCTGTTGCCAACGACTGCTTACAATATTGTAATATCTGACCATCGTCTGTACGAAGCTTTAGTTTCGTTTGGTAATTCATCAAAAATAGAACCACTCCAGAAAAACCTTGTTTAGTTCAACAAACTTAGCAGGCATTGCGGGCAATTTATTGTGTTCATAATCGATCATCAGGGCCACTTTTGGAAATAAAATGCCTCAGAGTAACCCCTAGCGGGATGAAATTTGGGACCAACCCCATTATTTTTTTGTTCCCAACATTTTTTTTAACACGGATGCAGGAGGCGACTATACAAAGTTTTAAATTTAATGAAATTGTAAAAATTGGCCGCCACCGCTCCTAGGATGCCTCTAGTCGGGTCAAATGTCGACCCCACTTTATTTTTCATCACCAACAATTGTTTCTACACATATAGGTACGCTATTTACATTACTAAAGGGGGCTCCCATACAAAATTTTCAATACAGATTAGAAATATGCATATTGAATAAAAAAAACCCTATACCTACTGTATGAGCAACCTTCATTAGTTTTTCGTCCTAGACATTTTCTCAAAACATACTTGCACCTTATATCCAGCCCTTAGGAGGGCTTACATTTGGCATATTTTTCCATTTAACCCTATACTTATGAAGATACATATTAGCGATTACAGTTTTTTTATTTTTCATATAAAAATATAATTTTGGGTAAATATTGCCGCTTCTCTTTATTTTTCATCCCTAACATTTTTTTTTAAGCATACATACCCGCTATCTCCTTTCCTTAAGGGAAATTTTAAATTTAAAACTTTTTTTTTTTATTTTTTATCCGGAATGTTTTTTTTTCCTCAAAAGGAAGCGTATGTTGTTACCTTAAGGTAAGATCTGGTCTTTTAGGAAAAAAATTTAATATAGTGCTGCATATGCTAAAAATTGAAGAGGTAGTCTTGAGGTAGAAACTATTTTTTTTTATACATAAGCCACTCGCATCCCAAAAGGGACCAAAACTACCTTAAAGGAAAAGACGTAATCTTTCTTTTGAGCAAAAAACATTCCCGCTAAAAAAAAAAATAAAAAAAAGTTTAAAATTTAAAAAAAAAATATATTAAAAAATTTTTTTAAAACAAAAAAAAAATTCCAAAGATTGATCAAATAGCTATCTAATGGTGTTTTCTTTTCTACAAAAAAAAGTGACATTTTATTTAAAAAAATGCTCCCGAAAAGGATGAGTTTTTTAGAATAAAGCAAGCCACCCTTTTCGGGAGCAAAATTTTTAAGAAACAGACACCAAATTGCACTTTTTTAAAATAAAATGTCACATTTTTTTGTAGAAAAGAAAACACCATAAGCTACTTGGGACAAATTTTACTAACACCAATAGGTAATAAGTTACATGGATGAGAAAGAACACCTGTATGGCCAAAATGTAAAACTTTGACCCCCTTTCACTCAGAAACTTTTTACCGATCTTGTTGAAAATTTGTGTCTAAACTACTATCCAATAGGACTAACCTTGGTGCATGCAAATCGGAAGACATCGATTTAAAAATTCGGTCACTTGACATAAAATCCCCCATATACATAAATTATATATATATATATATATATATATGTCCTTTATTTATCTAAAAAAAAAAGTAAGAGTGCTATATTCGGCTATGCCGAATCTAACATACCCTTCACCATGGTGAGATAAGAACAAAAAGTTATATAAAAAACGTTCTTTAGATATAAATAAATATTAATTCAGCCACGCCAACTTTTCATTTCGTCATGACGCCGAATATGACAAAATCAAAAAATTTATATATGTCCGTTTCCTCTTTTGCCAAACTTGATGTTTTAAATTTGTTTTATAATTTTATAATTTTAAAGTCATTTTTAGGACATAAAAAAATTAAATAATAATAAAAAAAAAATTCTTTTTTTTCTTTTATGTGTAAAATTAAACACATTAAAATAAAACAACCACAATGGATTTTTTTGGAAAAATTAGAGGCAGTCGTGATTTGTTGGTCATATCTCAGCCATTTGTTAACCGATCTTACTGAATTTCAATAGCAAGAAATTGTGGACTATATGTGACATAAATGTAAAACAACCAAGCCGCTATCATGTCTGGAGTCGCCAGAAACGTATCAAACATAATAAATCAACTTCTCTCCTCATAAGGACCCAGAATATAAATTTATACTTTAAAGGGTCTAAGATCAATATTGTAGAAATTACAAAAGGAATGACAAGGGTATAATAATATGAATACAAAAAAATGTTAAATAAAATGTTCACGGATAACATAGGGCGTCATATAAATTATAAATTGGCTCTTATTCGACCTTTACAAAATTTGTATTATTATTAAATTAAGCTTGAGGTCTATTTTTTTATAAAAAATATTAAATTAATTTAATCCAATATTTCGGCCTAACTATAATATACATAAGGTTGCTTAAGCTTCTGTCAAAAATTAACAAAAATCCTTTCAAATGCATTTAAAAAAACTAAAACAAAATCAAAAAATATTTCATTCCGTATGGAAAGTGCGATCTGTTTCGCACTTTGCTTAAGCAAATAGCAGTTTCATAAAATTTAACAAAAAGTTTTCTTAAGTTCAATATGGTTCGACGCATATGAATCACAAGTATTCGTACAATTGCTTAAGCCAACCTACGCATATTATAGTTGGGCCTTAAGTCATAAATACATATGGGCATTTCCCCACAATGGTCTACCAGGATGAAAAAATAGAATGTTGATAATCATAGTCTTTTATTGTTTATTATTATTAAAAAAGTCTATGTTGTTATAAAAGAATGGTTTCATAGCATGTCTCAGCTGTTTTACTTGGGGAAATTGCACTGGAAACTGGAAAATTTTATATTTTCTTATATTTTCTACTTCTAAACACATTTTTATATGCTTATTTTACATGCAAAAATATGTTATGTTTACACTCTTTCTTCATAATCTTTTCATTACAATCAATTGTAAATTGAGTATTTAGTTGTTTGTTAAGGAAATTTTTTAGACATTAATGGGAAACTGCAATGTGATAATAATAAAAAAACATATGGAAAAATCGTACGTTCGCTACCCGTACGTTCGCGACCGGTACTTAAGCCAATTAAACAAAAACCAAAAGAGATATTTTTTTTGGTAAATACTGCGTGGAGACCTACATTAATACACTTTTAAAATAAATTAATCACTTTTGAATATTCCGTTCCATTACGCAGATTTTTACATTTAACTGCTGTCAGCCAAAGTTGACTTCTATTTTGCGTACGTTCGCGACCACATGTTAATAACTATTATTATGAAAACTTAAACTCGATGAAACTCATCTTTTGCACTAAACATACAGCTACCCAAATGCTATCGAATCGCAAAAAAAAGCTAGGAAAAGTTTTGTTTTCTATATTATTTGTACATCAAAAGCGTACGAACGTACGTTCGGGACCCCAGGAAATGCCCATATGTATATATTTTGTTGGTTCCTAGCCCTTTTTTTATTGCTTCGTTTTAATTCAAATAAACTTTTTATTTTTGTATGTAAAGGAACAGAAAAAAATTTAAAATTGATTTCAATTAGTTAGTTAGTTAACTTTATTGAGACTTCTTTTTTTTCATATTACAAGATTTAGGAACATTAAAAATTATAAGAAAAACTTAAAACTATAGCGTATTATTTTAATTTCATGAGCATTTATTTGGTTATGCGACTAGCTTATCAAAATTCAAGAAAACTTAATATATATAAAATTAATTATTATTGTTGAATGAAACAATGCTTGCTCCCGACATTTAGCAATACTAGTAGAGTTGTATCTACATTTATAAACTTAATACTAAAAAAACTTAAAAGCTAAATCTTAAAACTATTCAGAAAAAAAAAAAAAAAACAAATTATAATAAAATGAAAAACAAAAAAGAAAATTAATTTAAAATAATAATTTTTACCCCCTATGTATTCCGGGAGTAGTATGTGAGTAGAAGTTTACACCAGGAAAATTACTCAGTGTCTCATGTAAAATTCCAACCGCGGAAATGTAGTTAGTGTTTGACCAACTTAATCTTTGCTCGTTTGACAGAATATCTTGCATTATATTGCCGTCAAAACAAGACAGCCTGTCAACAAAGCTTTTCGTCAACTCAAGAGCATAGAAAGAAAGCGGACATATTTTGGCCTCGTCATATATAAATTTATTTGAAAACCTTTTATTACACGTCTTAAAATTCTTCTCTATGCACTTTCGTACAATATGCCGTTCAAAAATTTCCATCTTTTTCATTAACGTTTTTGAAATGCTGAACCATACTGGAAACGCATAAAGAAGAATTGGTCTTATACTCACTTTATATAACAGTAATTTAGTATTAATTGGCAAGGATTTACTATTAAATAGTTTTGAAAATGCACCTTTAAAACGATTAGCCTTCTCCAAATTATAAATTACATGTTTATTAAACTTTAATAGTTTGTTAAAGTTAACTCCAAGATATTTGATGTTATCCTTAAATGTGATTTCAGAACCATTTAATACTAATTTCAAATTCTTGCTCTCTGGAACAACAGTATATTTACATTTGCCGGAAGCATTTCTTAAACATATTGCATTGCTTTTCGAGGCATTAATTTTTATTCCCCAATGAGAATAAAATTTATCAACATATTTTAGGTGTGATGAAACACGTTGGAGCGCAATTTGAGGTGACTCATCATGAGCATATAGCAGCGAATCGTCGGCATAAAGTATTCCTTTGGAATCATTATATTCATGGGGAAAATCATGTATAAAAATATTATATAAATGAGGCGCCAATACAGATCCCTGCGGAACGCCACAAAAAACACTACCCTGAGATGATAACACACTATCAATCTGAACACAAAATCTCCTGTCCTCGAAAAAACTTTGAAAAAGTTTTATAATTGATGATTCAAACCCTATCCCTATCATTTTGAATAATATTCCATCGTGGTAGGCTTTATCAAAAGCTTTCTCAATGTCAAGAGAAACTGCGACAGTGCATTGACCCTTTCTTAAATTCTGTACAACTTCAGAGTGGAATTTTAAAAGAGCATGAATAGTGGAATTTCCCCTCTTAAAACCGAATTGACTCTGAGGAATGTACGCTTCGTTTAAAGATATATCCATTTTCCCTCGGATTATTCTCTCAAATAACTTCCCTAGATTAGAAAGCAACGAAATTGGTCTCAAGCTGTTAACATCGCTATTACCCTTCTCTTTTGGAATAGGAACGATCTTTGCAATTTTCCACACACGAGGAAAATAGCAATTATTTAAACAATTATTTAACAATATTGTGAGATACTCAAAAGCCTTAACTGGCAATTTTCTAATTAAATAATTTGATATACCATCCAAACCACACGATTTTTTATTATTTACTAATTTAGAAATCTCCAAAAGAGAATTTAAGTTCGTAAATTTTGGGTTGCGTAGATTATTCAATGATGTTATGTCATCATTGAATGTTATACAATTAGAAACTTGAGAAAGAGTTTCCGTAATTGCTTCAGTTATTTCTGAAATATTTCTATTTGGAGGAGAACCCTCATAAACCGATGTAAAATGTTCCTTTAAAGCATCCAATTTTTGATCAATCTGAGTAATTTTGATACCATCGACTGAAACATCCTTAATGTAAGAACGATTTTTATTTCCTATCATTTTAAAAATTTGTTTATAAGCCCATGGGCCAAGCCTTATTTCCCTTAATCTTTCATTAAAAAGGTTGGCCTGTTCTTTTTCGATCTGTTCCCTTATTATAACTTTCAGTAAATCTATTTGTTTCGAAATAAGCAAATATTCAGGATGCCTCCTATTAAATGTTCTTAAAAATATTCTCTTTAGGTCCCTTTGCCAGTTATACTTAATCCTTAGGAACCTTTTTACTTTCTCCGAAATAATATATTTTCGGTTTTTGTTTTTAATTTTTCTAGAATGAATATCCGTTATAAAACTAACAGATGTATTAAATTCTTCTATAAAGTAATCTATTTCATTGTTAGTCAAATTTCTATTGTTGGGGGGAAAGTGATTCAAGAGGCTGGTACTAATATCTATTTTAAATGCATCCCAGTTTGTTTCCTTAAATGACACCAACCGATTTGGAGTTTCAAAAATAAAGTTGAAATCTGAAAGGTAAATTTGAAGTCCCAAAGGTATATGATCCGAAAAAGTTGGAAGTGTAGATGTTTTACAATTTTGGTGGAAACTATCAATAATGTTTGTGCTTACTATGAAGTGGTCTAAATGAGAGGATCCACCAGGGTAGGTGGGGTATGAATCACAAATTCTCGTAACCGAAATGGATTCTTCTTGAAGCCAAGTCAATAGCACTTCACCGTTGAAATTATTGTTGGCATCACCCCAGGAAATGTGCTTTGCGTTAAAATCACCACCTAATATGAAACCATCATAAGTGTTTGATAAACTTAAAATTGAAGAAAGACCTCTATAAATAGTTTGACGATTACAATTGCATTGAAAATAAATAGAACCACAGAGAATTTTCTTAATACTACCATATATAGATACGTTGACTTCAACAAACAAATTTAAAAACCGAAGATTAGGAATACTGATCCTTGCAAAAGATATCGAATTTTTTAAAGCTATACCAACACCTAATGAACTATCGTCCCTTAAAACAATATAATTATCTAAATAAACATTTGTGTCCGCCGTCAAATGCATTTCTTGCAAAAAAGCAATTTCAATATTAAATTGATTCAGTAGCCTGTTTAGCTCAATTTTCCTTCCTATATGAATAAGAGATCCAACATTAAAAGTAACTAAATTTAGAGAATTACGGGCCATATACATTGTGAATATCTTTAATTAAACTCAAGCACTCCTTCCTTGCCTGATCTCTTGACATTACCTTATAATTTTGCATAAAATTATTAATTTTCTCCTCTAAAGTTAGAGGCTCTGGAGCACATAACACTTTCGCCAGCTTAATAAATTCCTGAATTAGTACAGGTTTTTCCTGTTTGCTTTTTGTTGGAACCTCATTCAAAACCTTGAACAAATTCGCAAATGGTCTGTCCGTTAAAACGGAATTAGACGTATTAATTGCTCTGGCAACCTTGTCAGCAGCGGACATTTTCCTATTTTTTGCCTCCTGATATGACTTCTTTTTAAATGAAACATATTTCTTGTAAGCGGGGCAGCCCCTGTAATTTGACGTATGGCCATTCTCGTTACAGTTTACACAAAAAGGTGCTACATTACTTTCAGGAGTAAAAGTACATTCACCTGGGTCGTGCTTTTCGCGGCATTTTACACAAGAATACGGTCGACTACAATTTTTTGAGTAATGCCCCCAACGTTGGCACCTCCAACATTGGGGTATTTTTGTACTAGCTTTAGGTCTTTCCCATGAAACCACCTGATTCAGAATGTACTTCAAGCCGAGCAACTCATTAACTTTATGATTGGGTTTAAGGACCACCAAGAACAAACCTGTGTCGGTATCGTTCTTTCTAGAGTATTCAGTTGAAAATTTTGAAACAGAATCAATCGTATCCGGAATAATTCTATCAATTTCCGACTTAATATCGTTAATATCCGATTTATAAAATAGGCCTCTACAAACTACGCTCTGACGTTTATATTCTTTAGGAGTATATGTGTATGAAGGAATTTCCCCTTCTTTTAATAACTGCATCATTTCCGTATGTGCAGATGAATCTTTAAAATATAATTTACTTTTGTATTTAGAATGATTCTTGACTTTAAATTCAACATTCTTAGTGTTTAATTGGTCAATAAGAGATTTAACATTCACATTCTCCAGAAATATAGGGGGGCAATATGAAATCTTATTGTTAACATGTGTTTGAGAATCATTATTATTCCTAGATTTATTACGCTCTAAATTTGTGTTAATTGGCCTTTCGGCCTCTACATTCAAATCTCCTAAGAGTGAGTACCTGTTTGTACGATTAGTGCCATCAGTCACCTTATTTTTAAAATTACATTTTGTTAAATCGATTTTTACGTCACCTTGAAATTTTCGTTTTTTATTTTTGACCGTCTCAAATTCATCTTCCATTGAGGATATAGAGGATCTTTCTTGATCCATGTAGGATTCTTCTTCCAATTGCAAGTTTTGAATTAATGTGTTCTCTAAAACTGTAACACTGCTGTTGCTAGATTCCAAGGGATTTTGAAAATCATCATTCAATTGCATTGTTGTTGACTGGTTTGCAAATACAGCATCGAAAAATTGTTTTCCAAGTTGGGAATTTTTAACAACGTCTGTCTTTTTAACGGCTCCTTTTGATTTATTTAAAGCTTGCCCTCTTGATTGAGAGCCAGATGGTAATGTATTCTTTGCGTCCTTGAGAATTGCTGATGCTTCGCCATTAGTATTTTTCGACAATTTTTGGGAATTGTTAGGAGGCCTTCCTCCAGACTGGGAAAGTAATGGATCTCTATCCATGGAAATTGCTCAATTAATAAACACAACAAACGTTTAAGCAAAAGTTTGTTTTGCGAAAAAATTTTAAATTAAATTTTTTTATATATATTTTATTTTTTTTTTTTTTTTGACAGAAAAAGAAAATTAAATAATTTTAAAATATTTTTCACGTCTGATACGTTTCACAGTTGACAAGAAACTCTTTCTTGATTTCAATTAAAAAATTTGTGATATTAATTTCAAATAGCCGAAAATTTTAATACTTATTTTGTCAATAGTATTAAGGAAATTAGAAACTCCATCGATTATGTGCAATATGAAAACAAATATTTTAAACTGAAATTTCGTGCAATATCTATACAAGAACTTAAAATTATATGTAAGAATATTAAGAAAAAACCTGACTACAATAGAGTAACTATCAATATGATTTTGGATAACTGGAACACAACAGGCATTTTTATGCTTAATAATATAAACAAATCATTAGAAACAGGAATTTCCCCAAATAGTTGAAAAGAATCTATGATTACACCTATTGAAAAAGTTAAAAACACAGTCAAATGTGAAGAATACCGTCCAATAAACATGCTAAAAACGTTTGAAAAAATCCTTGAAATGACTGTTAAAAATTAACTAGAAAGCTACATGGAACAACACAAGCTACTTTCAAAATATCAGTCGGGCTTTAGAAAAAAGTATTCGTGTGAGACAGCAGTCAACTATGTTATAAATAGGTGGAAATGTATGGAGAAAAATAACAAAATAATGGCGATTTTTCTAGATTTTAAACGAGCATTTGAAACGGTTGATAGAGATATTTTATTACGAAAACTTTACAACTATGGAATTCAAGATACTTAATTGAAATGGTTTGAGTCATATTTAACTTATCGCAGGCAATTTACAAAAGTGAATGGCACACTGTCGAATACTACGATACACGATTTTGGAGGCTCAATTCTAGGAGAGCTTCTATTTATAATAGATATAAATGACATGGAAAAAGTTTTAGACAAATGTGAAATTGTTTTATACGCAGACGATACACTGATTTTTACTGAAGCGGCAACGGAGGAGATATGTCACGCTAATATGTCAAATGATATGAATAACATTAATAAATGGTTAAAAATGAATAAATTAAAGTTAAATGAAAGCAAAACTAAAATAATGGAAATAAATATGAACACTAATATAATATTTAAAATTAACAATATAATAATAGAAAAAGTTAATAGTATAAAATATCTGGGTTTTCTTATAGACAAGAACTTAAAATTAAAAGAACATATGGAATATATGTAAACAAATTGGTTTTTAAACGTATTAGAAACAACATATCAATTATAACTGCAATAAACATTTAAAATACTACGATTAAACCACATTTTGAATTTGGATCTACTGTGTTATATACATGCTGTTCAGAACAGCAGATATCAAGAATGCAAAAACTACAGAACAAAGCTATGCGCACAATACTCAAATGCAATAGATTAACCTCAGTAAAATTTATGTTGGATACAATTAAATGGCTTAATATACAACAAAGATTAGAGCTGAATACAATAAATTTTATTCAAAAAATGAAAATGGGAGAGGCACCTGATTATTTAGTAGAACAACTCACATACGTTGGGGATGTTCAACCATACAACTTAAGAAACGCTGCCGATTTTAGACTACAACGACCAGGGAACATCACAATGCAAAGATCACTTTTCTACAAAGGATTAAATCTTTACAATATGATGCCAAATAATATAAAAATTGAAACCAATCCAAATGTATTTAGAAAGAAAATTGTTACTTTTATAAGAAATATTTAATTTGAGTTTATGGATGTAATTTGTAAAAGAACATGTAGTGTTATGTAAAAGTATTAAAAATACTACTAATAAATAATAATAATTCTGTCAATCGCAAAAAATTAAAAAAATTAATTAAATTTGCACCAGTAAACAAATTAATAGTATCAAATTAACGTTAAGTTCATTTGATTAAAATTTTAATTTACTTGATTGACCTGTTAATTCACATGATTAAACGGTTAATTCACTTGATTAAACGTTTAATTCACTAAATTAAACTTTTAATTCACTTGATTAAACGTTTATGAAATATTTAATTAAAAGTGATTTAATGCTTTAATTCGTGAACAATTTTGGAGAATTTTTCTGTGAGGTAAGCTTCACCAAGACACATTTTGAAAATCTTACAGGAGGCAGCAGAAAAAATGTTAAAAACCACGGCATTAAAAATTGTATTTAGACCGAATACATACATAGCTCTAATATTATTTTGTACGTCTATGGTATCCTTTATAACATAACGTCATATAATGTTACCGTTTCTTATTAAAATGGACATTGTGTTATTTACCTCTAATGATGGTACTGGTACGGTTCAATCTCTTGAAGAATATTGCACCAAGTCCAAGAACTAAAGTCTGCTATTCGCAAAAATAATGCTCCTCAAAATATATTTATACAGATTTCGTGATTTCTACAATATTTACAACGTTACAAATATAACCAGTGTTGCCTAAACTTGGTGTCCAAAAATGCCTAAATTTACGGAAAAAAATGGCTAAAAAATGGCAAAAACCTTTTTTTTTTCATAAAACACATTAAAATTCAATAACAAAACAGAAAAAATTCATTTAAAGTTGTTTACGATGAAATTGTAAGTTAAGATCAACTTGATAAATAAGAATAAACGTAAATTAATATTTTGATAGATATTTAAAAAATTAAATCATCGATAAATTCGTTACTGTTCATCTCATAGGAATTAAATAATTTAAACGTAAATCATAATCACGACAATATTTACCCTACCTTTTGAGTCCAAATCTACAATAAAATACAAGTAAGAAAGTATAGTCGGTCAACTCCAACTATAAGTAGGGTATCATATTCAAATTAGAACCTTTGTACCAAATTTTATCAAATAATCTCCAAAATTGCGACCTGTACTTTTTGCACAAGGTTTACATGGACAGCCAACCAGCCAGCCGGACAAACATCGTTAATTCGACTCAGAAAGTGATTCTGAGTCAATCGGTATACGAAAAGGTGGGCTTAGGACCAATATTTTAAGGTGTTGCAAACATCAACACAAGCGCATAGTACCATCTCTACTATTGTGGTGTTGCTATAAATATTTTATTGTTATGGTAAAAATATTTACCTAATTGATAAAATCGTATTAACGGTTCCTAAATGTAACCTATTTTCCAAATTACTTTTAACAATATTTACTTGGCTAAATACCCTCTCTACTTAAGCATTAGACCATGTAAATGAGAGCAACTTTATAGTCAATTCTGAAATTTCTAAAAAAATTTTTGTTGCCGCCTGCATCTCTTTATTGAAATCCTTGCAACCAGAAAGAAACACCGACGTTTGTGTTGATCCATTTTATAAATTTAATATTGGAATTGTTTTCTTTTTTTTTTTGAAAGATTTTTCATAATTATAGTTTATAGCGATTTTCTCTATTGTAAAAGTTGTGATTTAATTTAAAGGCGTTTTAATTATTAAAAATGTTTATTTTACTTTTATAAATTTTTATAATAAAATAAAAATTATTCTTTTAAAAGAAAAACGGCAAAAAATAATTTTATGGCTAAACAAGTTGAAAAATGGCTAAAAAAAAATGGCTAATGGCTAAACTCATTTTTTAATGGCTAAACAGGGTGAAAAATGGCTAAATCTAGCCACTAAATGGCTAAATTGGCAACACTGAATATAACTGACATGGCAGCCTCTATGTAAACATATGGGCCAAGAGAATTTCCAACATATTTCCAAGAGAATGTCAAAGAAAGCCCATGAAATAGAAGCCCACGAAACTTTTTTTGAAATATGTTAAATAGAAAAAAACACTCAAACTTTAATATGCAAATGTCCTTAGAAGTTTAAGCTGACTATCTCTCTAGTTCATTTTAAGAAATTGCAATCAACTGTTTTCTCTTTTCTGGCGATTACATTCGGGTAATGGTAACATTGTAATTATACTTTAATATTAATGTTACAATAACAAGAAACAAGGTCCATGAGGAAAGACCAAATATACAGTTCAATAAGCGGCATATTTTTTGGTTTGTTGTGGATGCTATTTTATTAACACGTTCGTGGTGCAAATATATTATTTGTTTAAAAGAATCGCCATATAATTCTACTGACACGTCTGAAATAGTCTTTTAGCTCAGAAGTACATTTAGTATATTTTTTTGACTTGTACCAAAACGCCTGTTCAAGAAATTCAAAAATTTCAATGCTCGAAATTTCGAAAATCCGTTTGACATACATTGCACAAACTTTTTGTCTTGGAAGATCCCTAATAAAATTTGATGCAGAAAATATGCGTGGAACATTTCAACCCTCTAAAGTGCCGTTTTAGTATACTTTTGTGTGGAATTAAAAAAAAAACGGACAAAAATTACTCCTTAAAATTAGTGTTAAAAGTGCATTTAGTATATTTTTGTTTTTTTGACTTATACCAAACGCCTTTTCGAAAAATTCAAAAACTTTAGAGGCCGATATTTCGGGAGCCCGAGCTAACTTTTTAAAACCCAGATTTGCAGATTTGCTCTACCAGTAGTCTAGTTTCATTTCGCGTTGCAAGTATTGAGGCTGGCGGCGATGACCCGAATTTTGTTGCACCGTTTTATCAGAAAAAATAGACTTTGTCTTCTCGCAATCTTCAGCTACCCCGATTCATGTCTTCTCGAAATACCTATTTTTTGGACTTGAAAATTGCCATATTTTTGATACCAAGTCAATGAAAAACAATGAATTTTTCAAAACTATATAGGTATCTCCGATATCGAGCTGAATCTGGACGTAGAAACTATATTCCTGAAATCTTTTAGACCTTTCATGTCTTCTCGAAATACCCATTGGACCAACATGTATTTGACCCTATTATAATGTGAATTTCTATGAAAATACTTTTTTAATGAAAAAAATTAATTAATTTCCGTTTGTTTTTTATAGGAAAAATGTTTTTGTTTTTAATTTTAAAAATTATTTTTTTTTTTTTACAAAATAAAATTTGTTTGTTTTAGAAAATCGTTTTGCAGCCTGTGGAACGTATTTGAAATAACGGTGGGACGTATTTAACTGACTTATTTAACTTCAAACCCTTATTTTTTGTAAGGAGGTTGTACCACATTTGCGTGCATAACTATTTTCCAACTAAACCGATTCTGCTGGAATTCAATCCCAAACGGGCTAGAAGAACTAAAGCAATCTTCAATTGCTAAATTGACTACTACTTTGTAATTTTGAACTTTCAGTTCTTATTCGCCCTTCCAGAAATTATACTCCCCTAAGACTTCAATAGTTTCTGTCTGATTATGCAAATTTGTTTGCTATTCGCAGAATAAAACCTGAATTTAACTATGTTTATACTTATGTCTTACGGTATCAAAATAACTTCTTGACTTAAAATAACTTTAATCTTACATTTTTCATTTTTGTTATATACTAGATGCAAGATTTAATTATGATAATTATACCTATTAGCCAGTAAGAAATTTTAGTTTCATTTGAAAAACAAGTAAATTAATAAATAAAAAATGTTGGGCAGAAATCCCGGAATCCCGGGAAAAACTCTACCTACGATCCAATTTCTGAAATGAAAAGTTTAAAATAAACTTACTTACCTTAATTACAGCGAATTTGCCAGTTCAAAATCCTAATAACGTTTATAAAAGTGGAAAATAATAAACGAGCGCAAAAAAATACAATAAAAGTTAAAAGCACAATATTTAAATGACTATCATCAATTAAATTAAATTTCACAATATTACTTATAACAATAAGTTTACGGTTTATATTATGAAGGTTTTCTTGCTAAAATTTTCTTCAAACCGCTTTGAAACTTTTATTCGTGTTTACACATCAAAAATATGCTTAAAATTATTTTGACAAATTCTGAATTTGAAATTTCGTTCGAAACTAAATAAATTTTATTGCATACATACATAATTTAAAAAAATAAAAATTCAATAAGATATGTATAAATAACACAGGTAGTTGTTTAAATTTAAGCGGCCCGTAAGACCTCTGATACAAGCAAAATACAAACGATTTTATTTATCCGATTTAAAAGATTCTATAAAAAGATTATTTTGGACAAAATGTATTTCTGTAGATGTATTGTAAGATGTAATGTATTTCTAATTTTTTAAACTCCAACTTTTCCTTAACAATAATGCGACACGTTGCGACTTGTTGTACAATTTGATGAAGTTGCGTTAGAGGTGTAGTTGACAAACGGTCGTACATCAGTTAAAAAAATCAAAAATATTTGGTTTTCATTCAGCTGACGATCGATTTAGCTATCAAATTGGTTGGGTGATTTTTCCTTTAATTTTTTTATTTTTTTCTTTAAAGTTGTACAAGAAAAGTTGGAGTTTAAAAATTAAGAAATAGGTACATTACATCTAAAAATACATCTACAGTCTTTGTAGAAAGGCTTCAGAAATTACAAAACAAAGATATGGGATCAATATTATGATTTATACAACAATTGGATTTATGCTTAATACACTGAAATGGCTAAACATAAAATAAAGTATCAAAATAAATACTACCTACCTATTAACTGTATTCAAAATATGAAAATCGTAAGCGCACCAGAATACCTAATAGTTCAACTAGACTATGTTTTAGATGAACAACCCTATCACCTAAGAAATGCTAACAACTTTAGGTTTCCAAGAACAACAATAGCGGCAATGCAACGGCCCCTTTTCCATGAAGGACTGAAACTTTACAACATGTTTCCCTATCATATCAAAACGAAATAAATATAAATGTTTTTAGAAGAAACATATAAATTTTTTAAGAAATATCAGACAAAACTTCAATGTAAAATTGAAACTTGTACATACCTATGTACCTACGTTAAGTTTAAATTGTTACTTAATCAATAAATATAAATCCAGAACGATCGATTTAAAAGCTTTCAAATTACCTATACCAATATTGCCCATATAGGTACGTTTAGAAATGCAGTTAAAAATCGAATATAGGTATAAATGTATATAAAAAACTCAGAGGCCCATAAATCAAACCCATGCGTTTTCGAGACTTTTTCCAGATAGTTTCTGTAGCATTTTAGCAAAACTTCTTAAGTCACATTTAAAAAGTTGAAAATAATGTTGTTAATCATACGAATTTTCATTAAAAAAACAGTTTTGTATAGGACATACGTTTTTAAAATTTTTAATTATAAGCCTTGGTCCAATTAGTAATTAACTAATTGGGCCATGTTATAAACGAAATTTTTCCTTATGTGCTGTTTTTACTACACATCCAATCACTTCTGTTGTAAAAACAGCACATTAATTCTGGTTTATTTTATTATTTGACACAAATGATTTTTTCACCGAGTTTTTTTTAAAAAAACTTTTTGATTTCTTATATCGACTTAAGAAGTTTTGTCCAAGTGCCGCAGGTATTTTCTTCTTGTTTTTCAATTTTCTATCACCAAATAAAATTTTTTTATGTTTGGAGCTGCGTTGGTAAACAAATTTGTTCCTTTAATAAACTTTTGAAATTATTAAAACAACACAACACCGCCTTTTAAAATTCCCATACATTAGAAACTTTATAGCACAAGTCTACACAAAAATTCCAACAATTTACATAAAATATCTAACAAAATGTAGTGGCAACACTTAACACTATACGAAAACAATTCAATTTTATTTTCTTTAATTCTTCGTTTATTTGTTTTTATCATCCTTTATCTGTTCTACTTTAACATCCACATTCGCTTTAACATTGTGCTCAGCGTTGCCACAACCAAAAAAAATTTGTAACCAAAGTGTTAAAATAAAGTAACCAAAAGCAAAAAAAAGTAACCAAAATTTTTATTATCAAATGTACATACTATTTTATCCGCACTTCAGTTGAAAAATATGTCTAAAGAAGGAATTGTGTTTGTTTGTATCTAGTAGGCTCAAAAACCGCTGGACTAATTTTTATAAATTTTAATGTTGTATTACCGATGGTCTGGAGAGAATAAAAGGCTTTATAATTTTTCGAAATTTTTAGTTGACGTGCACTTCCTTTACAAAATTAACACTTCAACCTTTTTATATAAAGAGCTCTTGCAAGTTAAATTTTTTAGGTTTTTTTTATCAAAGTACAAAATTTAACTAAATTATGCGGCAAATCTTTTATATATATCTGTTGCATTTTGACAAAACATCTTCAGTCAAATTTTAAAAGTTGAAAAAAAATGTCGTTAATCATACGAATTTTCATTCAAAAAACATTTTTGTTTACGTTTTTAAAATTTTGTATTATAAGCGAAATTTTTCTTTAATTTTGGTTTATTTTAACATTTAATAAAAATTATGTTTTCGCAGAGTTTTTTTAAAAAACTTTTTTGCTATCTTATCTCGACTTAAGATGTTTTGTCAAAATGCCACATATATGTAGATGCTTTTTGCCCGGTGGAAATAGAATCATATTTAAAGTTCCGTTCACTTTGACCTTATCGTTTGTCTAGAAAAGTGTTTCAGTTAGACCTATGAAGAATTAAAAGTAGCAGATAATGGCCATCTACACTTCAAAGTATATATGTACATATGGTTAAGTTGACAGTTTGTTAAATTTAAGCTTTTTTAAGTAGATGAAAAAAGTATTGGTATTGGTTGCACAAATACCACACACTATTTTTAAGAGTCAAAAAAGCGGAGCGGGTAAATCCTCTTTCAAAACAAAAAATTGGTTATTTTTGTGTTGAAAAAAAGTAACCAAAATGGAAAAAAAGTACACAAGTACACATTGGAAAAAAAAGTAACCAATTTTGGTTAAAAGTAACCAAAACGGCAACGCTGATTGTGCTTTTAACTTAATATGTATTGTAAAAAAAACACGCGGGCATTTCACAAAAAAATGGACAACAAACTTGTCACAAAACTTAAAAACACATTTCAAAGTCAAAATACACTTTTTTTTATCAAGTTTTTTTAAATATAACAATTGTCTTGTATTTAATTATGTTTAAATTACACTTTACTTAGATTTTGTTAATTTTAAATAAGATTTTCTGTAATTTTTACAAATTTTCAATAAGAACACTTTGCAAAATGTGACAAACACACGAACCGGTGGAATAAAACTAAAAGAGAGATGAAAAAAACTTAATAAAAAGTTTAAAGAGAATGGTTTTGCGAGAGCATAAATATTAATGTGTTTTTGTTCTTGTTACGAAAGAGAGATTATAAACAAAACAAAATACTTTTGTAATAGAGCTGGTATGAGGGGGTATTTTAAATAGCAAAAGTTTGATTTAAGTATGAATATTAGTACTAAGCAAATATTTTCTTTATAACTGAAAGCTTTTAGTGGTACTTTATTTGTGGATAAGTACATAAATTAATAAGTAGTACGTGGAAGTAATAAATTTGTATGGTGTTTCAAATTTGGGAAGTACTTTTTATTATACTTAGTAATTAAAAGTGAATATACAAACGTCCTTTGTTAAAACGAATGTTTTAGCTGCGTCAAAAGTTTTTTATAAAAATTCTTTAAATTAAAGTTTAAAAAACCTAAAATATGTAGGTATAAGGAAACATGGTATATTTATAACGAATTTATTACATTTTTGTTCTTAAATTCTTAAAAACTTATTAAAATTGCTAAAATGTATTAAATATTGGTGTATGTAAGTATGTATGTATTTAGAATGCAAATAGTTTTTGGCTAAGACTTTAACGGTAAGTCCAAGCCATATTCTTAGTTTTCATATGGGTAATTCCAAAGTGTTGAACGTGACAGTCGTACGCATCAAAAAGGCAATAACATTTTAAACAACAAATATTTTTACGTTCTTTTAACCTTTAAATTATAACACTCCGAAATTACTATTATCTATGCTAAAGTTTATGGGGGCGCGATTCTAGGTCAAAGATAATTCCAAAAGAAGTAGCGGTTCGAACGTGAAAAAAATGGAAGTAGTTTTTGTGGCCATGTATAAAAAGGCGTAATTCAACGAAACCTGGCACAATTTTTTAGTCAAACTACTTTCAGAATTTTACGTAGCAATGTAACATTAAAATTTCTTTGGTTTGATTCCAAATCTTCAGTATTTTTTTTTTTTTTTTTTTTTGTTTAAGCCAAAATCTGTTTCGATACGTGACATTTCGAACGAGAAATTTGTTCCATAATAATTTAACTGAATAATGTTTAAAAAAAAATAAAAATTTACCATTAATCCCAATAACGTATTTCTCTTTAAACTCTTCCTTAGATTACAGACCATGTAAGAAAATTTTTTTGGAATAATTTTCATCAAATATCACCTCTTTTAAGGAAGATAATATTAAAGAAAACTTTTAAATTTTCGGTCACGGTGGATCTTTTAACGGAAATGCCCATATTTTTACTTAACAAATGGTTTTTTGCGCTTTAATTGTTATAAGAAGCAAAGTTGATTTAACGATGACCGTCCTTCCCTCCGTCGTTTGTACGTCCTTGGGTAGGTTGAAGTCCGCAATAATGATGGGATCTAGGCTATTAAGTATTTATATCACATATAGTCCAGCATAGTTTGCTATTGAATTTTAGCCAGATCGGTCTATAAATGGCGGAAATATTCACAAAAACACCGCGATTACCTCTTAATCTAACCCAAAAACCTTTACTTTTTTATGTATTCTTATAATATAGGTATACACTTTATTTTTTCACTTCATATGTAGTAAACTTAGTAGAGTACCTACTTGTAGTAAAAATATACAAGTAGACTCTCTAATTAAAGGTATTAGTACGATTTTAATACTGTATGGCTTAGGTATCTAACACAAAAAAACTTAATAAAAAATATATACCTGCATACATACATATATAAAAAAGCTAGTATATAGATTTAGCACTATAAAAAATGTAGGAAAGGTCCTATCAAAAATGTAGAAAATTTTACTATAAACTCGGAATTTTACCAAACGAATACATTAATATTGAAAGTAAATTTCGGGGCGTTTTATCTGCTATAAATAATATGTATCATGAAAAGGTTTTAATCAACTTGAATAGACAAAAAGTGTATGTGCCAATTTTAATACCCTCCACACCACAATAAGTCGTGAAGAGGGTATACTAAGTTTTTCATTCCGTGTGAAACTTTTTTATTTTTCATCTCAGACGCCATAAAGTATATATATTCTGGCTTCTTGAGTAATTCCAAGCAGCGTTGCCAAGACCCAAAAAAATTTGTAACCAAAATCAAATCAAAAAGTAACCAAAAGCGAAAAAAAAGTAACCAAAATTATTTTGTATAATTGCACTGTGCCGATTTTCATAAAATTTTGACACTATGTTACCGATGGTCTGGAAAAAACAATAGGCTATATAATTTTTCGTGCGCGTGGCATCGCATATACCAAGTTAGCACTTATTTTCGTCTATTTGAAAAACTTTTTGAGCTAGAGCTTTCAACCTTTTTTATAAGTAGCTATTACAAGTAGAACTTCTTAAGCCTTCCTGTATCGAAGCGCAAAATTGAGCTAAATTATCTTAACTCGATTTCGGCAAGTGCTCAGCAGAGCATTTTAAATATAAAAACCGTTGGCAAAAATCAGGGAATTTTTATTAAACTTATAGTTGCAAGCTCTTTGTAAGCAATTTTATAGCAATGTATAAGTCAAATTTTTCCTAACTCGACTTCAACTGTTATTGCTTGTGAGCACAGATATATAGATGCTTTCAGCCAAGTGAACATAGTAAGAATCATATCAATCGGGCTGGATTTGGAAAGATATTTCACCTAATTTCAGTTAGACCTTTGAAGCATTAAAAGTGTTGACGGTTGTATATACTGGGTGTCTGGTGGCAAATTTATATTCTTAAATACGATTATTTCAAAAAGTAATAAACGGTGCGGAGGGAGGTGTCGCCGTTGGAATTACCGATTGTGGTCGAGTGAGCATCGCGCGTTCGCTGTGGACACATTTTTTCAAAGTTCGGTATTTCGCGAATACTTGATAAACCGAGTTTAAATTTAATTCGTTCGTGGGCGCAGAGATTCCGCCCAACTGCTTCGGCTATGAATGTCCCTCGGCCAAGGCCCAGTCGTTCTTTTAGCACTCCCAATAACATTGAACTGGTTGAAAGCACTTTACGTGAAAATCCGCGACTTTTCATACGAAAAAGTGAAGCCTCACTGGGACTTCAAAGAGCGATTATACATGAAATTTTAAAAAAGGATCTGAAGTTCCATCCTTTTAAAATTTAAATCGTTCAAGAACTGAAAGAAAGTGACTTGGATTTACGCAATAATTTTTGTAAAACGATGTCGGAGCTTTTTCGTACTGTGAATCTCTTTTTTGGAGCGGCGAGGATAGTTTTCACTTTAACGGCCACGTCACAAGCAAAACTGCCGTTACTGGTCTCCAAGAACCCGCAAACCTCGATTGAAAACACCATTGCATTGCCGCGGGGTGTGCCTTATCTACGCATAAGATAATTGGAACATTTTTTTTTTGAAAATTCTCGAAAAACAAGGCTTCGTTTCGAAAAGTGTGTTCAACTCGACGGAAGACATCTGGATGACATACTCTTAATAAAACTTTGTGTCAATTATTACGTTTTCTATATAAGTTTCAAAATATAAATCTTCTACCAGACACCCTGTATATGATGGCGCGTGAATTAGTTGCTGCTTTGCTAATTGATGAGTTATTTGCGGACGACAACACGATGTATTTATTTTCTACTACTACATACTTCAATTGTTTCTTCCGGCTCAATTGTTTCTTTGCTCCAATCTTTGCTTCAAATTTATATTATATTATACATATATCACCTTTTATATTTCATTATTCTGGCAGGGTTTATATCAGGGCTGTGGAGTCGTTAAGAAATAGTTATAACTCCGACTCCGACTCCTTTTGCTGAAATTTTTTAAGTACGACTCCGACTCCGACTCCTACTCTAACCTAGCATTATTTAAGAGACCAGTTTTTTTTTTGACTTTAAACTCTTTTTTAATTTAGTACCTGTTAAATGGCTAAATATAGCAAGAAAATGATTCTGTAAAAATTTCAAATCGATATTTTAATTCTAACGTGAATTTTGAATTTTGTGAATTTTGGAAAATATGCAAAAAACATATAGCACCCGATTACATAGACCAAATGAGTTGAACTTTTTTAATTCTAAAGTGTTATGACATTCTTGACTTATAACTCAACAGTTGAGAAATTTAAACCAACTGAAATATAGAAAAATAATGGATTTAATTTTGGAACGAACAAGTTTTGTTACGAACTTTCTAAAGAAAAGAGTTTTGCTTCAATCCGTATGGGATCATTGAACTTTAGTATATTTTAAAGGTTATATTAATTTATTAAAATTATGCAAACAGTGCTAAAAAATGTAAAATAGTTCTGTAGGGGAGAGATAAACTACACCAATTCACATCTTTTTCAAATAACGTTTTTTATACTGTTGGAATTTATAGATGTGTGAATTTCCATAAGTCCTATCTAATGTAGCTTTCGAGATAGAAAACAACACCAAGTCCAATTGGCTTAGACATTAAAGGCATCAAGTGTACTTAGTGTTGTTTACCACAATATTAATAGAGGCAAAGGACAGTCCTTTTTCGTAAATTGTGAAGTGAGGTCTTTTGTTTTTAATATACATACATAAATTCAGACACTGCCATTTTGGTCTTGTTTTATTTATTAAGTCAAATCATTCTCAGGAAAATTTTATTTAGTTTATTAAAACATGCAGATGCGCCTTCAGTTGTTAGTTCTACAATTTATATAACACATTTTGAAGAGAAATGTAACGTAAAAAAATGTTGTTAGCCTTTTTTTTTGGGAAATAGCACCCCTTTTGTTGTTGGACATGGTGCTGTTTGTCTCAAGGCATGGAACAGTACCATAGAAGGTAACGAACCTTTTATGACGTAATTTTTTAAGTATATCAACGACATAAAAAAATATGTTAGAATCATATAAAATATTCGTACAAATGCACATTTTTATAACATAAACATCATTTGCGATTATCAACATGCTTGCGCGGTCTGCTGTAAAGCTTTCAAAATGTGGCTTGATGTTGTTTATCTCCCACCTGCAGAGTTAAAAAAAAAATTTGATTTTTTAAACAACTAAATCTTTTTCTTCAGTGTACTCGCCATTGCATTTTCCGTTCCTAATTCAATATTATTATTGTCCAAGACCGAAATTTAAAATTGCGAGTCTTTATTATCTCTCCAATTTTCCCTAAAGTGAGTAGATAAAAGTATTCTTAAATCATTTTTCGGGTTAACCCCCACATTGATGGGAATTATATCTGGAACAATGTCGTATTTTTCCGCGTTCCTTTTCCTTTTATTCTATTATAATTCACCTTGAAGGTTGGAACTTAAAATGTAGTTCACTTAGTGCTTTCACCACAGGAGCTACAGCTGATTTCACGTCATATTCATGAACATGGCTACAAAAATATTTGTTAATATACGATAAATAAAAACAACATCTTTACAAATTTAATTTTTAAATTCCTTAATTCGGCTCTGTTTCATTAACGATATCTTGGCGAAATTCAAATAGTGAACCCGCTGGTTTTTATTACAGAAATTTGAGGGCACATTAAAACATAGAAAAGGACATTGTTCGATACAATCTATAAAACTATTCTTATAAATTGTCAAAATAAGATGTTATCTCAATTTTTTAATTTTTGAAACTCACCTACTCATATGAAAAGTATACTGGTCCTTATTTTCTGACTTCACAATTTCAAAAAGCAGACCTTCTTATGGCCAATTCCACTAATTTATTTAAATATCAATTTATGTTTAAAATTTGTTTCTTTATGTCAAATAAAAATAAAATTATAAGAAAAATTATATTTAAATATGAATTGATATTTAAAAAGAATTGGAGAAATTGGTCATTAAAATTTTTTATTTTGAAAAATATTAGAAAAATTTTAATGCAAAAAAGTCGGAGTCGGAGTCGCTAGTTTTTGTGGGAACTTCGACTCCGACTCCGACTCCGGTACAAAAACCTCAACTCCGACTCTTCAACTCCGACTCCGACTCCACAGCCCTGGTTTATATATTTTTAAATAAAACCTTTTGAAAATGCGAGCTCTAACCAAGTCATCGTTACCCTTTGCTGGCAAAGTTAAAATTAAGTTTTTACTGAGTATAACAGAATTGCTATTACACGAGTACGATGGTATGATGGCATACATAAAAATCAAAAATTTTGAATTTTTAACATATCAAACTGATATACACGAATTTTTCGCTATTACATGAGTTTGATGGTATGATGGATACCATTCTCGAATACCAAGTATGGGGGTCTAATAGGCGCTTTATATTGTTAAGCTGATAGTTTGTGACAGTTTAATATTCTTGAAAAATCATTTTTAAGTAGATTGAACAGTATTGGAAGCACCAATACCATAAACATTTTTAAAGTTAAAAAAAGCGGAGCGGGTAAGCTTGAAAAAAAGTAACCAAAATGGAAAAAAAGTACACAAGTACACATTGGAAAAAGAAGTAACCAATTTTGGTTGAAAGTAACCAAAACGGCAACGCTGATTCCAAGTCGATTTAGCCATGTCCGTCTGTTGAAAACACTCTCACTTTTTAAAAACTCAAAAGAAATAAACAAACTGGGTGTCAAATTGCTTGTAGTTATCCTAAGCAGTTTGGGATTGAAATCCAGCAAAATCGGTTTAGTAGGATCAGAGCTATGAATCAAAATGTGGAACCACCACTTTAAAAAATTGATAATTTTGTTACAAAAACTAACATTAATAGTGGAACAATGAACAATGTACGGAATGATATGAGATTTTGCAAAAGTTCGTTTTATTCGACTAGAAATGGCACTGTGAAATTTAATGAAGATTGGTCTATAATTTACCCTAGGCTCCATATAAACCCAACCCCTGAAAAACAGTTTACTACGCCTAAAACCTTAATAAATAATTCTATCAGAATAAAATTGAATACTTCACAGTTTTATACGACTAGAAATAGCACTAAAAAATTTCGTGATGATCGGTCCATAATTTACTACATATATGCCCCATATAAAGCCCACTCTGGTAAATTAAATTAAATACGCCTAAAATATTAGCAGATATATTTTTTGTGGTGAAATTTCTTCCAACTTAGTTTCATATGGCCAGAATAAAATGTCATGCAATTTTATGATATACGGTCTATATTTTAGCTTAGATCCCATATTTAGCAGCCTTCTGAAATTCACTGTAAACGCTTAAACTAATTTCACCACTGTATTGAAATTTATGTTTTTTAATATCATAAATCACTCTGCGGAATTTTGGGATAGTTGGTTCATAACTTGCCATGGCTCCAATATATGTAAATCCCCCTCCTGAAAGTCATTTAAGTTCGGCTTAAACTGTTACGAATCAAGATATTTTACTCAAGATTGTCGGTCAATAATTTAATATAGGTCTAAACCGCAACCAATTTTAATGCTGATGTCTGTTTTTATTAAGATAAATTAATAACACTTCTGAAATATTCGAACGGTGGGTGGAGGATATCAAAGATTCGGCACAGCCGAATATAGCACTAACTTGTTTTTAAATGTCTTTTACGGGTTCGGCGACATGGCGATTTATTTGGCAAAATTAACTGCCTATTTCACGATGTCACTCGAACGTTTACGTTCGCACAAATAACATATAAAACAAAAACAAATTTTTGAGTTTTGTTTTTGTTTTATATGTTATTTGTGCGAACGTAAACGTTCGAGTGACATCGTGAAATAGGCAGTAAAAAAATTGGCGATTATTTTGGCGATTTCTAAAACGCATTATACATATCTTTTTTTTCTTATTTATATGAAAAAATTTATGAGTATGGGTTAAGTTTTTTTTTTTAATTTTTTACAAATTTTAAAATCGCAATACAAATGCGATTGTTTAAGATGATAAATTGATAATATTGCCAGATAATTACATTTAAAACACTAAACAATTGTTGCTATAGAATTTTGGAATAAAGCTTAAGCTTTCTTAGATTTTCGCACATATTCCTTATCAGATGTTATCAATCATCAGATCTTTACCGAAACACTTATTTTGCAAAAAAAAAAATCTAAAAACTAAGTCGTTTTCGATTGCATATGAAATGGAATTTTTAAAATGTTGACAATAATAATGTATACTGGGTAGTAGGGTAAGTGCACCTAATGTCGGCATGTACCAGTAGTAGGCATCTTTTGCATTTAAACGTTATTAAATAAGAAATGCGGGCTTTAGATTAATAAATAGCATCAAGTTTGTCAAGAAAATTTACTCATCTTTCTATTAGTAATAATTTAATTGGAGTAAGATGAGTATTTTCGCCAAATTTTGAAGTCTTGAGTGACAAGTTATTGGACTTATGCGGTAACCTTTGTTTTTCAAAAAAAAAAAAATTTGTATTAGAGCTAACTTAAAAAGGCAAATAGTCATATAATTTATTAAAATTATGTTACCATTAAAGTTTGAAAAGGTAAAAAGTCTATTAAATGTTATCGTAAAAGTAAAAAAATGTACAAAAAGTTAATATTTTATTAATTATGTTGGGTGTCGACATTAGGAACAAAAATTTACAAAATTTCCTTTGGTCGGCATTGGGTGCCGACCACTGGCAAATCAGTATTTTTCTCTGATTACACTCAAATTTTAGTAAATTGTCCATCAAATGAGTTTAAAACGAGTTTACCCAGTAGTCGACATGATTTCTTTTGAGTATCTCATGACCTGTCGACTTTAGGATAAGTGTTGTCCTAAAGTCGGCATCAATTTTATTTCTAGTTTAACGGTATATGGGGTCCTTAAACAGGATAATTTTTAAAATTTTTAAGGACTATTAATTATTTACATTTCCGTTACATAATAATTTCAGTAAAGTTAAATATGAAAAGAAGGAAAGCAATGCAATTGTTTAAGTTTACTGAAGTGATCTATACTAGGTGCCAGCCAGAAATGTTGCGTTCCACCCTCCATTTTACAGGACAGAATACAAGTTTAGTCAAATGCTAAATAAAGGAAGATGGACGCACCACAACATTTAAAAATTATCGTCCTGGAATCAGCATTTAAGCTTAGCTGTTAAGAAAGCAGAGGCAATTAGTAAAGGACGAGCTATAGTCCCTGAATAAGGCATCAGCAAATGTTTCACTATTTTACAAAACCATCTCATTGAACAAAATGCTGTTGATATTTTAGATGATCCGTCCAGAATATTTAATGGCAAAAAGACAAGTCCCAATGGTTGAATTTCAATATGTAAGATTTTAATTTGAAATCCAACATTCAATTTTTCGATGTTGAGTGCAATAAATTTTTTTTATTCAATTTATTAATAGATTGCAATTAAAATATTGCATTCATATTCAGTAATTGCAATAAAAATTAAATCAGAATCAAAAACTTCGTTTCCTTCAAATGAAACACTCCTTCTAGAAATAAACCTGAATGTGACAATTACAAAGTATGTATTGCAATCTTACAAATCTGAAATCATTTCGAAATCAAAGAATGAAATCAGTTTGGTTGAAATCATTTTGATTGCAGATTTTTATAGCTCTGCCTCCAACAAAACTTATTTATAAGAAAAATCTTAATCATATGGTTTCTTTAACAATAATTTTGTCACCGGTGATTTAGGTTAAAATAGTTCTTCATCAAGAAGACACAACCACATTATAATTGCCTCCGAACATGTTTTGGGTAATAACAAAAATATATTTAACACTTATAATAGCATGGTTATTTTTCAACCATAGCATGTTGCTCTTCGAAAAGAGGAAAATACTATTGTTAAATTATAATCGAACTATTCGTGGTAAACAAATTATTGACATATTTAGCCATAACATCAAAATATGGTTGTGACTACAACAAAATGGTTAAACTAACCATAATATGTATTAAAATTCTCGTTAAAAATAGTTTTGTTGGAGGGAAACTTTTTTTCTACGTGTGTACACCCATAGAAAAAACATGTTTAAATATGTTCACCTTCAACAAAACTATTTTTAAAGAAAATTTTGAACTTATTTTTTTGAACTTATTTTGCTTAATTTAACCATATTATGGTTAAATTAGTCGTCCGACAAGAAGCCACAACCATATTATGGTTGCCTCCGAACATGTTATGACTAATAATAACTAAAATATGTTCAACACTTATATTAGAATGGTTGTTTTTCAACCATATATGTTGTATAGCATGTTGCTCTTGCAAAAGAGGAAAATACTATTGTTAATTTGAAAACAAATTATTGTCGTATTTAACCACAACATGTTTTGAGGCTACCATAATATGGTTATGGTGACTTGATGGAGGACTTATTTAACCATAATATGGTTGTCGGAGACAATAATATGGTTAAACTAAACATATGTTTAAAATGATATTTAAAAATGGTTTTGTTGGAGGTGACCATATTAAAACATGTTTTTTCTCGGCGTGTAATGCCTACATAAACGTACAAATGTACATTTTAAACATTTAATAAAGTAAAAAGCTTTAATTTTCAATAAATTATCAATTAAACTCCTGTATAAATTGGTTTTTTCTTTAAAAAATAACCATGCCGACTATAGGATGGATCATTACATGCCGAGGATTGGTAAATCGTATGCCGACTACTGGCAAATGCCGTGTATTTTAGAAATAAATAAAATTACTCAAATTTAATATAAAATATGTCTAAAAACTCTTATATGAATCGAAAATATACATATTGCTGAACTGCAGTGGCTATAGCCACTACAGTTCAGGCAACTATAGTTGCCATCCCAGTATCACGTTTATGTACGTAAGGGCACCAGTTTAAAAATTAAAAAAAAAGTTAAACTGCAGACTACTGGTACACTTACCCTATACAAATATAATTACATTAATAGAAAAAAAGCTTTTTAAAAAATGTTCTATATCTAGTATCAAGTGTATATTTCAATGTAGTGAGCAGAGCGAATAAAAGGCACATTTGGACTCAATTTTTTACGAAATAAAATCAAAAATTTCTTTTAGAATATTAAAAAAAAAAAAATAAATATTTACTTGGAATTTTTGAAAACCCTGGCGCCAGATTCTGGCAGTCGTGATCGAGTACTTTCTCGATTCGAAAGCAATTTAATATCTAATTATTTCAGTCAATGCTGAAGGAATCGGAATTATTTTTTCGTTATTGTAAAGCATTCATTTGAGTTTCACAATACTGAAAAAATAATTTCGATTCGTTCAGTATCGACTGAAATAAAATTGCTTTCGAATCGAGAAAGTACTCGATCACGAATGCCGAAATTAGGCCCCTGATTTTTTACATATAAAATTGAGAACGAATCTGGGTTAGAAAGTAATTTTTAAAAATAACTCATGTAATGAAATTGCTTAAAAGACTGAGTTAACTTTAAGTATTCCAATTCTATTCCAAATCAGGGTTTAAAACACTGCAGTTGAAACCAAAAACTGTCGAACAAAAACAAAAATTTGTGTACAACTTTTCGCTTTTTGAGTATGTTTGACATTGACTGTTTAAGGCTAGTTTTCACTATCTCACAAGCCTTACGTATTCCATAATACATTGTGAGACAGAAATCTAATGATTTTTGTTGCGACTGTCAAAAAATCTAATTTAACATGACAGTTTGCGTTCACACCATCACACAAAGTAGAAACAATAACTTATGAAATAAAATGCAACCCTGATCCAATGAAAAGTATTATTGTTTAGAAATTTTCAAAAAACGATGAAGTCGTATGGATGTCAAACTTTTTTCATAATACTTTTTATTTTTGTGACACATTGCATTCACACTATCACACTTTGTCATATTACTTGAGTTTTTGACATGTATTAATACAAAGTATAATAGTGTAATCTAGCCTTTACATTTAATGAATCAGAAGTAAAGGCAACAGTTTTTTTTTTGGCCAATGACAAATGAAGAAGTGGAAGAAATTACAGTTTTTCTACTTTGACTAGGCTTGCCATTTCTATTTTGAGAAAAAGAGGACGCCAGCATAAAAAATGTAGGACATTTGTTCGAAAAAAGAGGACACTTTTTAAACAACTTAATATTAATAAAATTAACGACGGCACACAAAAACTTAATTTGGGTAATTCCATGTCAAGTCAACCAAGAGTGGGACTCGACCCCTTTCGATTTGAATGCAATTTGGCGAGAGGGTTTATTTGATCCCATAAAGAACACATATCAACGAAAAACTATTTTTTAATTTTTTTTCAAAAGTTATGTCATTCAAATTGTCATAACTTCGCCGAATAAGCCGAATGTGTTGAGTTTATTCTTTTAATATCTCGAAAACTACTTTACATACGAAGATGATTTTTGTCAATTTAAAGAGAATACTTGAGGCTACAATAAATATATTGAAAAAAATGTATATGCAAAATATCAAATTTTAAAAATGGACTAAGTCAAAACCCTTTTTTTTGCTGATTTTTTTTTTTTTTATATAAAACTGTTTTTTAAAAATCCTAAAACTTTGAGGGATGTGCTTTTTTTAAGATATGATTTTTTTTTTCTTTCCAAAAAGAATCTTAAAATAAAATTTTAATATAATCATTTGAGCAATAATAAGTATTTATTTGAACATTGATACGGTTGCTTTTGCTTATTTGTTCCATTTTTTTTTTTTGGGGAGCTCCATTTTGGGCACATTCAAAGAAAAGTACTCTTTTTGTCACGTTACGTCCCCAAAAATTAAATCATACCTATCTTAAAAAACCCGAGCACCTTAATCTTTTTTTTTAATGAATTTTGTGAACTGTGATTTAAATCCAGGAACAAATTTACAATGAAGGTGTAAAAAGCCGGACAACCCCGGACACTTGATGAAAAAGAAGTAGGACTGCCCCGGATACCCAAAAAAAGAGGACGGTGTCCGGGGAAAAGAGGACGGATGGCGACCCTAACTTTGACTGAAGTTTTTTAAACGCTGTTCCAAATATCCAATTTGAATACACCTTTTAACACATTTGCCCTTCGCTGTATTTCTTGTATAACTGCCCGTTTTTAGAACGCGAGTGCAAAAGTGACTCGTTCAAGTAACATTTAAATGGGTCACTTTTGCGCTAACGTTCTAAAGACAGGCAGTAAGTTACATTATGCTTCGATGAAAATCGAATATTCTTGAACTTTCGTTAGAAATTTCCAGTTTTTGTTTATTTTTTTTTCACCTCCTGTGGCATGCGTTATTTTGAGGTTTACTAATAATCAAGGTAAATATGTATTTGGTATTGATTGGACTGAAGTTGGCGACACCAAAATTTCGCATTTATTGGTCCTCTAGATAGCTGAATTGTATAGATCAAATAATAATAGTACAGACAGTTTGTGGGATGTTGTGGAAGAAAAACCTATTTTTAGAGCAATCTTGCTGTTGAACAGATTCATAAACCTTTCGAGAGTACTAAGATTTGACAACAAAGATACTCGCAGTGAGCGCCAAATTTTAGAGAAGTCTGCGCCGATACGTGAGCTATGAAGTCTATGGGTTTATTAGTTATGCATGGAATATACAATCGTGTACAGGCAAATAAATAGGAACTTTGCCTGAAATAAACAAATGTATGCATGTAGTTCTTGATTTGACAGTTGGTTTGAGATGTCACAGTATGACTGCAGACAATTGCTTTACATCGTACTAATTGGGACAAAAATTGCTAGAGAATCAAATTACTTTAGTCGGAACTATATGTATAAACAAGATTGAATTGCCACGAGAGCTTTTGGCAACTAAAGGCTATCATTAACATCATCTAAACATAGCTAGAAAGAAAACTGTTTTGCCAAACGTCGACATTTCTAAGAAAATTTAGGTTTTTAACTTGCCGCGCCCTATATCAAGCAACCAAAAACATGACTAATTTTTACGAAATTGCAAAAAGTGCATGTAGTAGCTGAGCAGGAACAGCACCCGTCATCTTCAACCAAAACCTAGGAAAAAATATGTTTACCAGTCAAAAATAAGTCGTTGCCAATTATGTCACAAAAGACCACTTTAACTTTTGTATTCGAAAAATGTTAACAATAAATACAGCTTCAATATACTGAATAAATCTACAAATAAAATATCAACTTTTAAAACATACTTAATTGAAAAAAAGTTAGTTTTTATATAAAATTAACTTTATGTTAAATAAACTTTTGTATTCGAAAAATGTTAACAATAAATACAGCTTCAATATAATGAATAAATCTAGAAATAAAATATCAACTTTTAAAACTTACTTAATTGAAAAAAAAGTGAGTTTTTATATAAAATTTTCTTTTTGGGTCAAATTTGACCCGAAGACCGTTTACGTCAGCAAATTTGAAGACCTTATGAAGGTTAACTTAATCAACGGACAATATTAACTGTAACGGAAAATCCGTATTAATATGCACTTAGTTTTTTGAATAACTGTTAGAATCAGTTAAAAATAAATTTGCTTGAAATTTTAAATGTTTATTTATTTAGTACTTCTTAAATAAACCTTAGTCCGTTACTGTAATAATATTGTGAGTGTAGCTATTACTTCTTGTTCTTATGGCATACCAACTTTATTTGTGTTCGAAATAAATACATGAAATCCGTAAACTATATATGCAATTAATCGATAATCCCGATTAAAGCCTTTTTTAAACGTAATCACGATTATGAAAATCTGCCATTGAAATGCAAGTTGGGTATCAATAAAAACATCTGCAAAAAGTGAGCTTCCAAACAGATCTGTGGGCTAGTTCTGGCAGTCGTGATCGGTTACTTTTTCGATTCGAAAGCCATTTTATTTCTAATTCTTTCTGTCCATACTGAACGAATCGAAATTATTTTTTCTTTGTTGTAAAGTATTTACTTGAGTTTTCACATCATTGAAAAAATAATTTCTATTCGATCAGTTTCTACTAAAAGAATTAATAATAAAATTGCATTCGAATCGAAAAAGTATTCGATCATGACTGCCAGAAGAATTAACCCCTGGTTTTCAAAAACATTTAAGTAATTTTATTTTAATTGGGGTAGCGAAGCGCACCGGGTTATGCTAGTTATTTATAAAGTGTTAACATAAATAATTTCAAAATTTGTTGTAATGTTAGATTGAAATTAGTTGTTTTTTTTTTTGTTAAGTATACAACATAAATTCTTAAATGTATCAAAGTTAATGGTCCAAAATAAAATATCGCACCAATTAAAGACAGACAATATCCATTATTCTGCAATCCGCTTTATTGATAACGATTGAAGTGAAAGGAAATTACGATGTTAAAACATCTCTAACTAATTTCTAAAATCATAAATTCAATAAAAATTAATAATTTTATTTTCCCGCCATTAAACAATTCACACTTTTTACATATTTCAAAAGATGTTTCTTTTTTACATTTTTTACACATGTACGTGTACGAGTATTTCTAAGTGATTGTTGAAATAAAAAAAAAGCTCTAACTGACCAACAAACAAATTTTGAACGTGCTGATGCAACAAACTACTTGCAACACTTACTTACTACTCACTACTGTTAATGTGCAGCTGCACTATTTCCTAGCGCACATTCACTTGGAAAATCCACAAAAAAAAAAAAGATATACAAAAAAGAACATGTGTAATTTTACTGTTTTGCGACTGTTACTTTTACTGCATCCATGAGTTACTTACTAACATACGAGGTGCACAAGTACGATTTGATTAAAGAGTTTTTTTTTTTTGTTTTTCTTTTTTTTCGAGTACGTTTTTTTAGTGGAAGATGTGAAGATGATGATTTGGCGCGCAATAACTTTTTAAAGCGGCTTTTTAGTGCTTTTGTTTCGCCATCTAATGCATTTTAATAAGTTTAAATGAACGAATGAGTGAATGAAAAGTTGAGGAAGATGATTAGGAAAATGAGCTGAAGAATTAAATATACGGTGCAGTTGAAAGTCTTGTAGTGCATAAATTAATTCATAGGCCTATAAAGATAAAAGATGCAAACATTTTTCATTGCGGGAATACGAATTTTAAATAGAGGTAGTATTCAATTTTTGATTCAAGTCGACCTTGTAAGGTGCTATTGGGGAATTTTTCTATAAGATAATATTTAGACCATAACGGAACTTGATAATTTTTTTAAGAAACACTTATTAGAAAAACATTTTCTATATTTCATGATTACAGTTATTAAAGGACACATTAAAAATTAAGTGATTTTCGGAAAATGGTTTTATTAATCTGAACATGTTTAATCGGTTTTAACGGGCGATTTTGACAACGAAAACAAATACCGTCCAGGGGCCAGATTCTGGCATTCGTGATCGAGTACTTTCTCGATTCGAAAGCAATTTAATATCGGATTATTTCAGTCAATACTGAACGAATCGAAATTATTTTTCGTTATTATAAAGCATTTATTTGAATTTCACAATACTGAAAAAATAGTTTCGATTCGTTCAGTATCGACTGAAATAAAATTGCTTTCGACTCGAGAAAGTACTCGATCACGAATGCCAGAATTAGGCCCCAGGCCAGCAAAAAACGATCAAAGATTGTGATAGTGAATTGGAAGCATTACTCTATGAAGATTGTTGTCAAACTAAAAAAGAACTTGAAAATCATTGCGAGAGTGCAGCAGTTTCGAATAAACTCGCAGCAGCAGGGATTTATTCCCAAGCAAGGAAATCATGTACAACATAACTTCAAGCCGGAGAGATGTGAAAAGACAAATTCGCGGTGAAAAATGGATCCATTATTAAAATCCGAATAGTAAGAAATTACAGGTAAAGCGCACACATGGCTTCAAGTTAATGCTCTGTGAGCTCCAAAAGGATTCCATATTTTATCAAAACATTAATTGACAATAAAATATTTAAAAATGTGAACAAAAAAATCGATGTCATTTACCAAAAAGTGTGATTCGTATAACCATTTCTTAAATTCAAATAAGGTTTACAAAACAAATTTTGTATGAAAATTTTCCTTAATAAACGTTTGTTAAATTAATAATTATTTTACGATACGCGGGTTAGTATTTAAACCTTTAAGGAAAACATTAATTTGCTTATAATTTCAGCACTTATTATTGTTTTTATTTTTTAAGCGTCTACTTACTTTAACATGGGGATTCACCAGCCTTTTCACACTTGTCAGCATTTAACATCTACCATTAATATTTTCCTATAAGAAATACAATGGGATAAAAATTAAAATTTTTCAACATCTTTACTTAATGTTTCTTTCTCATTGAATTCTATTCACGGTTTAAAAAACTGCAGTCGAAACCAAAAACTGTCGATCAAAAAACGGAAGTTTGTGTACAGACAGCTTTTCGATTTTTGAGTGGGTTTTACAGCGACTGTTTACATTTAATGAATTAGAAGCAATAGCAACAGTTTTTTTTTTGGCCAATGACAAATGGAAAAGTGGAAGAAATTACAGTTTTTCTACTTTGACTGAAGTTTTTTAAACACTGATTCTATTCTTCATCTTTCGATTATTTTAGTTTCATTACTAGAAAAGTGGCAATAAATTCTATTATTATTGTGGCATCACTGACAAAATGGCATTTGCTTTGAAAGCAGCGTTAACATTTCTCAATTTTCTTTTCTTGCAAACCTTATTTTGTTTAATTTTTTTTTTATGTTATTTAACAAAATGAATTCTAAATACATTTTGGTGTTTCCTTTTGCAATTTTGGAACTTTTGTAAAAAAAAGTATTCAAAAAAATAAAAGTGTTTTTTCAGATATGGTGATAGTAGATCTCAGATGTTTCAAGTGTGAACGCATGTTTCACATCTTTCATAAGTTCCTCCGAAATGTATGCATAACTTGAATGTCTGACTGCAGTTGCCAAACGAAAAATATTTTCGATTAAAAATGGTATGGCATCCTTGATAATATATGTACATACATACATTTGATAACATATTACATTTACAAAGTGCCAGTTCACACACGTCAAACATGTTTTGAGCTTTTAGGAGAGAAAGGAAAAGAGAATGCTGTTTCTTTAACCCTCTCGAGACTTTTCTTCTCTACCCCGCTTCCCTGCAGATAACGAGACTAGTCCATACATGCATGTAAAGAGTAGTCCATAAAGGAGTAGGAGTACTCCAAAACTACTCCAAATATATGGGTAAAAGGTGGTCCATTTAACTTTACGATGTCCTAGAAGGGGACCATATAACCCACCGAAGTAGTCCCTAAACTAATCCATGGAGTACTAAAGTGGGTTAGTTTTAAAAGTACTCCATGTCACTACAGTATGGAGTACACTAAAGGGGTAGTTTCAGACCTACTCCATGGATTAACTAATAGGGTTAGTTTTAAAACTACTCCATGCCACTACGGAATGGAGTGGACAAAAGGGGTAGTTTGAAAACTACTTCATGCCACTACTGAATGAAAGACTAAAAATAACTTTACAATTAAGCTTTTTTATTTTTGTTTATTAAAAATAAAATAATAATAAAATTAATCCTTTTCTCACCCATATAATATATTTATATATGTATACGGTGAAGGACTTAAGTTTGCATGTAGTGTTATTTTGAAGAAAAGGTTTATTTAATAAAAAAATTAGTGTTCTATTTTTTTTTAAATTATCCTTATAAAAAAACCTAAGTTAAATTAATTAATTTGTCGTTTTAGAAAAAAAGCTAATAACTAAAATATAGTATAATAAGGCATGACATATGAGCCTTTTTTCACAAATTTCACAAACTTTCTCCTCTTTCACTTTTAAATAAGCAATTAATAATGGACACCATCAGGGCTACCAATGTGTAATACTGTAAACTTTAGAAAAGTATACATCATGCAGTTGTTGGCAGTACTGCATGTTAATTTCTTATAAAATAGTCCATACTACAGTACATTGGACCATGTTGTAAGTAGTCCATTTAAGCCACAATGGACTACGTAGTCCAATATTATCTGTAGGGTTGGCCACCCAAAAAAAATTTCATGAAGTTTAGTCATGTTATAAAATCACCGCGAAAAATAGGTATTGAAATGGTTCTGGTCGCTTTAAGATTTTTGAATTAAGAAAAAGAATTAAGCTGTAAGAAAATAAGAATTCATTATGCCCCTAAATTTTTGGTGTAGCTCTCTCTAATAGATAATTTTTTATTCATCAAACCGTTACTTTTATGAGGCTTGAAAAATATTCATAATGTGTATGATTTTTTTTTCCTTTTTTTTGTAATACTGTTAAATTACTTGAAAATTATGATCTTGAAAGTTTTCAGTTTTTGTTGCATTTTAATTAAAATTCACACGATGTGTAAGTCATAAACATTTCTTTGCTGCCTGTTTTTCTACTAAGCAGCTTGTTGCCAAAGTGGAAAGAATTAAGCTGAAGAATCTTCTTTTCATAACAATTAACAACTCGTGCGATTTTAACAATTTTCTAAAGTTGTGTTGTGTTGGGGAGCAGGTATTCTGGGAAAACGGTGAAAATATTAAGAGGGCCACTGTGAATGTGCAGTTATTTGGAAATAAATTTTCTTTTTACAGATACGGGTGTGGGAAATAAAATCAAAAAACGTATGTTATGTGGGCTACATAAGTATTCAAGTTGATAAATTTTTGTTGATGTGAAAAAGGCGGTTTGTCGTAATAAAGATTATACGAATTAAAGCAAGAGTTTTAATGGAAACTTAAAAAAGGGGGCTTAAAAAATCATCTTATGTTTTCGAAAATTTGTTCTCACTTGATAGTTTTTATAAAAGATGTTTTTAAGCCTAATGGAACATACGAAAGGGTTAGCTGTCAAATGAACTGCCATACTGTGTATTTTTTTTGACAGTTAAGATCAGTATACTATGGCAAATCATCATGAATAGATTCAGGCTTGAATAACCCTAACACATTATCCAAATTTACTTTGAAAATCTTTATTGATTCGCGCAACTTATAAACGACTTTGTGGTTTTTATGGCGCATGGCTCATTCTTGGCTTAACGGTTTTGTTACCAAACAAAATTGAATTGGATTCCATTACATCCAGAAATATGTATCGTTAAGTACGGTTTATAAGCTGATGGCCGTATTTCTTCAAAAATGTCGAGGATGGCCACCCTGTGCTAGCGAATTTAATTAAATCTAATCCACATCTTTATAGTTTTTTAAATATAAGTTGAGTGAATAAGTTCTCGCAGTTGTCATGGCTTATATACTGTGGTAGCCTTTTGACTTTTGTTAACCATCAATTTGCAAAGATCTTAAGACCTTCCCATAAAAAATATATCGTCAACTAAAACGCAAAAGGCCCTATTCAACATTTTAAAAATTTTACACGAAAAGCAAAAACTATTTAAAATGCTAAATTGATAAATCGCCTTAAACTGTTTATAATTTATTTTTTATTTTGTAAAACCTACCAGTTGTTTTGACAATTGACAATGTTGCATATTATGCAAACTGTTAGTTAGGCCTTTTAGCGTTTACCATATAATATTTTGTAGATAGGGCCTTCGGTTTTTTGCTAAATTTTGGTCGAAATATTCTATTTAGATTTCCATGTAGACATTTGTGTTGATGCAGTACAAAAGACTCAATGAAAAAGACGATTTTTAATTTTTGGTTAGTTAGGGCCTTTTGGGTTTTAGGTAACGATATGCGGCTAAAAATCAACATCTTTAGACCCCTTTCAGACTAGGCAAGTTAGTTGCCAAGTACAACAAAGTCTATACTAAATTTTTTTTCCTTACCCCAACCTTACCGATGATGTTTACAAACCAAGAGTTGCGCAAGTAACTTGCTGAGTGTGAAAGGGGTCTTAGAGGATTTTCCTTTCTCATTCTATTCCATTCTACATATTTCAATTATTTCAGTGTCATCACTAGAAAAGTGTTAATAAATTATATTATTATGGTGGCCATCACCGACAAAATGACATTTGTTTTAAAAGCAGCGTTGCCATTTGTCAAGTTTCTTTTTGTTCAATGTTTTTGTATACTTTTAAGCAAAATAAACTTCTAATACATTTTGGTGTTTTCTTTTAAAATTTTTACACATTTTTGTAGAAATATATTATTTGAAAAAAGAAAACAAGTTTTTTCAGATATGGTGACGTTTTTGATTAAAAGTAGATGTTGCAAGTGTGAATGCATGTTTCACATTTTAAAAATCGTTCATGCGTTCCATCGAAATGCATGCCAGTGTGAATCTTTGTACACTTGCATACATTTCGGGGAAACGCATGGAAGATGTTAATAATGTGAAATTCGCGTTCACACTTGAAACATCTAACATTTACTATCAACAAAAAATGTCACCTTTTCTGAAAAAAACGTAATTTTTTTTTAAATACTTTTTTTCTACAAAAGCGCCAAAATTAAAAAGAGAATACCAAAATGTATTTAGGATTCATTATTATAAAAAAAAATTAAGCAAAATAAGGCTCGCAAAAATGAAAAGCTTGAGAAACGGTAGCGTTGCTTTCAAAGCAAATGCCATTTTGCCAGTGATGCCACAATAATAATAGAATTTATTGCCATTTTTCTAGTGATGACACTAAAATAATCGGAAGATGTAGAATGGAATACAATGAATTAGGAACATTTTGTAAAGATGATGAAAAATTTGATTATCAGCCCTATGTATTTCTTATGATATGTTCATACGACGATATAAGCCATTCGTTTCGCTCTCTGAAACTAGATTGCCAAACATGCTGTTCAGACGATTCATTCCTGTTTCATTTTGACACTTTTTTTTGTGTTGTTAGTGTGATTTTATTGAAAATAGATAACAAAGTAATTAAAAGTTAAAAATATATTATTTAATACTTTTATTAATATTATTATTTAATAATTATCACTTTATTTTATTAAACATCAATTTTTATTTTGTTTTTATTCTTTGTTTTGATTTTTTTGAGAGCTAGTTCAGATAAACTAGCGATAAACTAGCAGCATGTTCCAAAATGAAACGACCTGTTTCGCTCTCAAAATTTTGTATGGCAAAACATGTTGTTTCAATCATGTTTGGGGCGCGAAACAGGAATGGCTGAGCGAAACACAAATATTGCTATCCGTGTGAATTTGGTATTATGGAAAAATTTCAACATCTTTGAAAATTAACGTTAGATGTTAAATGTTAACAAGTGTGAAAAGGCTATAAGAGATGTCTTACTACATCTTTTTATAAACAATTTTATCGATTTTATTTCCTTGAAAACGGAAAACTGTTGTTATAGGCATAGAATTTAGGTGCCACATAAACAAAAAACGACAGACATCTAGCGAGAATTTTGCTGTCAGCATTGTTGATGATAAGTACTTAATAAAATAGCTTTTGCAATAACGGAGGCTTGTTCAAAATTGAACAAACAAGCAAAAACAACGTGAAATTCAGACATAGTTTACTCTCAGATCTCGTTTTATTTAGTATTTTTTGTATCTCGACTGACTATAGCAAGTAAACTGTACCGTCATCAATGGATCAGTTGAAAGGGAGAATACAATCTCGAAGTTGGGGATTTGATTTGGGAATTTTGTAAACTCTTTTTTATTTTGCTTTAAACTTATTGTCATATACAATGTTACATATTGATCATAAAGAGGGTTTTAACTCAATATTTTTATTTTTTCCCTGTAAAAATTTTATGCTATTTGGTCTACTTTCTGGCATTAGAACGTTTGGCTTAAAAATTCTTTTTCATTTGTTTTTAATTATTTAATTAAAAACTGTATTGATTCTACTAAAAAATTTTTAAATTTCGAGTTAATACCCTCTTTACGATCAAGGGCGATATGTATTTTGGTGTTATGTACATATAAAATATGTTAAATAAGTTTTTATTGTTTATTTTGAAATTTTATTTTACAATAGTTAGTTGAGTTAATCTTTTGTTGCTTAACATAAATTTGCTTAACATAAATTTTCGTTTTTGGTTGGGTTTATTTTTAACTTTATTGTTGCAGTCGTTGGCATTAAAATGCTGCTTGTTGCATTCAAAAATATGTGGGTTCATTTGCATAAATGTTTATACATCATGTTGCAGTTGTAGCTCATTTGTAAGAAAATAACAAAAATTAAAAATGCAAAAAAATAAATAAAAATCTAGTACAACTCTTAACAAATTACGAGAACACAATTGAAAAATACCAAAAAATAGTTGAAATTTTTAGTTGCAATTGTTGATTTGCTCTAGCAACTCATTTAATTTAATTTAAGTAGATTTATTGTTCTAATGCAGTAAAGAGTATTTATTTTAAATAATTATCTAACATATTAAAAAAAATCAAAGCATATTTTTTAAAAGTCGGATATTGGCAGACGTGACCGACTTTGCCTTTTGAGCCATTAACAATTTTATAGAGCCAAATTTCAACTACATACACACTTTTTTTATGTATTTTACAAGATGTAAAAAGGTAAACAATGTGATAGATTATCGTGGTTACCGGACGTGTCGGGCTAACCCGATGGTGCTCCATAGCACTGGATAGATACAGAGCGTCCACCGGACACCTTATGCAATTGTGTTACTTCGCACCTCACAGGTGCCTTGCTAAAGTGCTTAAGCTGTCTAACCTCTACTGCACAAATACAGCAGCTTTTGTTGATTAGCAATAGCAGCTGGGGAGACCCGCCAGCAAGGCGAACCTCCTAACAATAGGTACAGGACTGCCAAATTTGACGATTTATCGTTGTTTTGACGATTTTTTGTTCCGAAATTAGCAAAGTGCCGATTTGCTCATTTTCTTCTAAAAAGTGACGATTGTTTCAGTTTCCAAAGTTTGAATAAAACATTAAATTTTCTGACAATTTCGTTTTATAATCTTAGAACGTTTAACAGCAGTACCTTAACAGGAGCCGAAGGCGGAACGTTTTCTTTCGGTTAGTTTTTACGCTGATATGCCATACCAAAGCAAGAGCGTCAACGTTGTGTCACGAACAGTAGTGATAGCTTTCTTGTTTAATAAAACCCACAAATTAAAAAAAAAATAGAGATGAAAACGCTTGATTGACCAAAAAATAGCTAAACTGCCATTATAAATTAACAATCACAGAAAAAAAATAAAAATTGATATCAAAAAAAAAATTTTGAGATTAATTAAAAAATTAATTAAATTTGCACCAGTAATCAAATTAATAGTATCAATTAAACCAGTTAAAAGTATTTATTAAACGTTTAATTCACTTGATTAAAAGTTTGATTCACTTGATTAAAAGTTTGATTCACTTGATTAAATTTTTAATTAAAACTGATTATATTTGTGATTAATGCTTTAATTGGTGAAAAATTTTGGAGTTTTTTTTTTCTGTGATAGCGGCAAACTTCACTATAAAACGAGCTGTCAAAATCGGTTTTTACAATTGCAAGGCGTTGAGGCCTCTCTTTTCAAGTAAAGCTTCGTACAGACGATGGTCAGATCTTACAATATTGGTAAGCAGCGTTGCTTAAATTGCATTATAATTGGCTAAAATGTCTTACAACTTTGTGAACATTGTAAGCTCATTTGTATTTGCAGAAGTGCAAAATCAATGCATCTGACAATCGCACCATTGTCAGAAAAATGTTGCTGTTGGCAACGCCTGCTTACAATATTGTAAGATCTGACCATCGTCTGTACGAAGCTTGAGGCTGTAATATGCAAGTATGAGAAAATCTTTGATTATTTTCAGAGTACAAAAACAATAATGTTACACTTTGTTTATCTTTCGTCAACACATCATCGAATTAACCGGTTATGACTCTCTGTATAAATCATATTTTCAACAATTATACGGTGAGCATTTCACGATTTGAAAGAGAATATCTACATGAGTTTCATACGATTCTTGACATGAAAGTCTCGTTAGATTATATTTACCCACGTCTTAAACGATTCCCACAACCATTTAAGAAGCGTCTTTCGCTGTGCTATGGAAGAATCTCACGCGTGTTACAGTTTTTCCCGTGTGAGAAATCTTCTACGATTAAAAATGCGGTCATCGACGATCGAAGACGCTCTTCATGAGACTCCCACGATTGAAAATGCTGGGTATGAAGTAATTATGTTTTTGTTTGAATGTTTGGAAACAGACGATTTCCTCACAAATTTATCTGGCAGCCCTGAATAGGATGAAAATCAGCCTTTTGAGCTGACTACTTTAGATTTTCCCTTCCCGTGATTTTAGGTATAAAACACTACGTAATTCCAAAAGGAGCCTCATCAAACAACAAGACAAGGATCGAAGTCCCAGGGACTACTGGTTTTAGTGGAGGTAGCAGGTTGGAGCTCTAGTCAGCCGCGATCTACAAGAGAGCATCCATATCTGCATCTGCTGAATAACGGTTATTGGCTGGACTTATTACCTCCGAGGCTCTAACACCATGATGATCTGAACATAATGCGAGGGGATATGGTTAGTCATCATTTCGTATAAGTATATAAGATATAATCGGGACTAGGTTGTTATAAATCTATATCTCGTATAGTCCGTAAAAATAAGCTAATAAGATCCAGCCAAATAAATTCACAAATGCGTGAGACATGAACAAGAAACGATGTTAGATTAAATTAGAGGAAGTCGTGATTTTTTGCTCATATCTCAACCACAGTTCCGGACTATATCTGACATAAATGCATAACAAAACCCATTTCAACAGACAGACAAACAGACGGTCATCGTTAAATCAACTTCACTCCCAAGATCCAGAATATATATAATTAATAGGGCCTAACAATAATATTGTAGAAATTACAAACGGGATGGTAAACTGATGTATACCCTTTTCTACCACCTATGTAAAAAGTGTATTTATTTGGAAGGTATTCTCAAAAAACAGTTGACTTTTATTGTTTTTGAAGCCACCTTGCTTATTATACACAATGGAAACTCAAATTAAATTTAAATGTACCAATTGGTAAATTAAGTATATTGTAATTGTTTAGTTAAAATCTCTTTTCGTATTTAAAACGATTTTAAATACGAATGTGATTTAAAATCAAGAAAAACTGAAAGCTAGGGATTTACAAAAATCAACATCTTCCCTATTTGTGGTGTAGCGAATCACTCTGCAACTATTTATTCCAAACTTGCTTGTCGCGCTGAGATTTGGCTTTCAAAGTTTTCTGATCTTTGTACGAGCTGGTACAAACTATCCATTCTTCGTCTAGTTGGAGCTGCAGTTAAAAGGCCGTAACGAATATAATATGGATGTTTGCATTTTTTAGCTGATCAATTTGTTTATAAGCGCCTGCCATCCATCCGAAATCTTTTTATCAAAATGGTTATTTGTCGAAAGAGAGATAGAAATAATGATATAACTTTAATTTCATGCAGTAGGACAAAACTTACTGCTATTGCCCATTGAAAAGCCTTTTACACAAACTTTGGAATTGGTGTCATAAGTTTTGTAAAAATCCACATCAATTGATCATCCTTTAATACCCTCTTGGAAATGTCAACAGTCAAGCTGTATTTATTTACTATTGACTTTGTCACCAGTACCACTGAACAACTGTAGACCAGACAATGCTTTGACATTTACATATTCTTGCCATTGAAAATCCACCATTGACCTAAAAACTATTGTTTAGGTAGTTCTTGTGGAATCATATGGAGACATTAGTATCTTTATACAAAAAATATATTTATATATATATAAAACCATTATTTTAAGTTTCGTAACTACTGTGCAAAACGTTACTAATAAACAAAGAACTGTTTTCAACTTAGAAACAACCACTTCGTTCTTAACACTTGCTAACTCAAGATTATTCAATTTCAAATATCTATCCTTTTAAATGTTATCAAAGTCAGTATTTCTTAAGAATTTTCAATTCGAATGAATAATCTTGTTGTAAAAAAAAAACTATTCGCTTGAAAAATCTCAGTGAAAAAAATCAACAGAAATAAATTAAAAGCAAACTTTATGGCAAATATGCGTATTTTTAAGATTTTATGTACTGCGATTGTTTATTTCTATTGCACGAATGTATAAAGTGTTATGCACAGGGACCGAAAACAACAGTCAATTTGAAGATGTTAAACAAGGAAAGCTTATACCTGTAGATGTAAATGCCGAAAAACTGATTTAAGTATACCATATTGATCCCTATGAACCACATTGCCTATGCCATTATTATGGCTTCCAGACGACCTGGAAAAGATTGTCCAGGTTCTTTTTTGCTATTTTGCTCGAAAAATACAAAAAATTATTATTATTTTTCCTCGAAAAAAATTACTTGTTTTTGCTCAAAAAAAAAAAAAAAAAAATTACTGGTTCTTTTGCTAGAAAAAACCAAATCACGAAGTAACTGTTATTTTCGCCTAAAAATATATAAATAAAAAAAATCTGTTATCATCTGACTTTTATGAAAAAAGAAATAATTATTACGGTCCCTGGTTATGCGTTTTCTGCTCATTAAAAAAACTGCAACATAATAAAAAGTGCATGCAACATTTTGATGCATTTTTATGGCACAATGCGAGTTATTTGTTTAAAATCGAAGAAAAAACAAAGTAGTAATAGAAAAAAAATGCAATAGATTTGCTATAACAATAAAAGATTGGTTTCGAAACCATGATAGTAAATAAAATAAAATAAATGTTCGGTGTTGAGAGACTTGAAAGGACGGTATACAGCGACAAACGATTTTGTAAGGCGTATTAATTGTGGAAAAATTCAGAACGAAATAACGATAGCCAATCCAGAATATTATAAGTCTTTTAAAGCTAGAAAATAATTATTTTAGAATACACACAGTTGTGCTTAAAAAAAAATTTAACTGAACTTAAATTTTAATAAAAAAAATGGTTAGTTTTCTTAACTGGAGTTAAAATCATATTTCAATTGGGAAAAATTTGCAAAATTGTGGTAGCTTTTCTTTTTTAAAAATGTATATTGATACGTCAGCTCATTATTGGTTTGACCTTCCGATCATTTTTAAAAAAAATTGATTTACGCATGGGGTATTGATATTTTGAATACCCTCTTTCTGAATTCAAAACCTGTTTCACGAAATTTGTTATGGCTTTGGAGATATTAAGCATTAATTTTGCTCCATATCAACTTTTTGAAAGTTTATTGTTTTTCTTTAGACGCCACTGTTTGGCGAATGCTGCGAATTCCTTATACAAAAACGTACAAAATAAATTTCGCTCTTGCTTTGCTTCATTGCCGTGAGAAAAACAAGTAGTTAAAGCGAAAGCAAAATTAAATGACAATAAGAAAATAAATTTTACTCTTGTTTCGCTTTATTGCCGTAAGAAAAAAGTAGTAAAGGCAAAATAAAATGTCATCAACTCAGTACACGGCAGTAAGTACACTTTTAAGAAATAATTTAAAAAAGTGGCCTTTGCGGCACAAAACAATAAATCTCACTTGCATTAAAATACTTTTAACTTCTAAGTACATTAACAAAAATCTACAGTTTTTCTTCAAAACATATGCGAAAAGCAAAGGTGAAAATGAACAAAAATCCCTTTGAGTATATTTGCAGAAAACTTCATGTAATTCTTCATTGGCGCTTTTCTCTATTACAACTTTGTGGCATATGCGCTAAATAGATACATGTCATAGAAGCCATATTTGCTTGACATTTTTTTTTTTTGTGGAAAATAAAAACATCTGGCAACAAAATACAGAACGCAACGATTTGTTGTTCTAACACAGTGTTGCAAAATTGAAATTTTGAAATGGTACTGAACTTCAACTAAAAGAGTATTTTTCCCACCAAATGGTACTTTTTGTTAAAAAAAAATAATATTTTATAAAAAAAAGGAGCGAAAAATATTTTATTGGAATTCATTTATCTAAGTATTTAATAGGAAACATTATATATATTTGAGGTACACATATAAATAATATTTCTGTTATACATAACCGTCAAGCGCCCCATCCATAAAGGCCCAAATACATTGGTCAAATTCCCATCCAGCATTGTGGTAGTATTAGTGAAAATGAGTTTGTATGTGTGACACCGACGATGCTTGATGGAAAATTAAAAAATTTAGATATTTAGCATGCTTGACGAGTGATTTTGATGAATGTATTGGCGTTACTCTTCAAGCACCCACACACTTTAAACGTGATTTCAAACCGAATAGTCGCTAAAAATGTCGGATGAAAAAAATGCTCTGGAGGAAAAAAAAATTATGGAATTATGGAAAACTTTTTAATTAATAATTTTCTTCTTCTTTTCTTCAATTTTTGTTTTTATTTATTAAAAAGCAACACTTAAACACAATTAAACACTTTTGATCTATATTTTAATATTTGGTTGCTCCTGCTGTTGTCACTTCAAAATAAAATGAAAAATGAATGCTTGACAGCTGATCCAGCAAATGTATGTTCTAATGTCAAGCACACGTACACGAGCTTGATGTCAAGCCTTTGACCAGTGTATTTGGGCCTTTAACAATATTATTGTATATGTTGTTCTATATTGTCCGATATTATTAAAAAAAAAACATAACCTTTAAAGCAAAACAACATATGTAGTACATTTTTGCCAACATATTTCACAGTATATTGCACTTCTTTTCTAATTTCGATTCTTGCCAATATATTGTGTCACCTTCGAATATCACATACACATTGGCAATAAAATTGAACAGTTATATTGCAAGTGTATGAGCCGCTTAAGGTACGTTTTTTTAGGTTTTTTTTAAAAAAAAATATTTAGAGTTGTAGTTCATATATTTCTGAATAAGTAAATAAATTAAAAATTGTATTTTTGTCAACATAAACTTATACTGGTATTTATATTTATATTTAAAATTTTTGCAAAGTTACATTATTCAGACTTTTTCATATATGACATACTTAGAACGTAGTTAATGTTTAAAAAAATCTTTTAATTCAGTGTTATAAGATAAAGCAAATTTACTTTAAGAGATCATAAGAAATATTAAAGCAACTACCAGTTGATTTTAATAGATCTTTAGTTTTTATCAAACTTGAAACAGATTCTACGTGTAAATGATTTCTTCCTTTGCATCATGTGGTATCGATAAAATACCAAAAGCAATATGTGAAATGTCAGCAAACATTAGTTTTGTTTCTTATATTGGCTATATTTTTCCAAGAAATTTAAATATATTCAGTTTTGAAATGCTTTATTTCTGAAAGATCTGCTAGAATCGAGAATTTATAGTTTTATAGTTTTCTTTATCGTTTGTTAATATCACTAATATCAACAGTTTTATGCTATTGTTTTTTCCGGAAACAATATTATCTGGAGTGAAGCTGATTATCACTTTTAATGATATATTTTCAAAACAAAATTTGGTTCTTAATGTTTCGCAAATGATCGAATAAAATGATTTCGCAGTTTCTTTTACTTTATAAACCATTTCCTTAACATTGCATGTTTCTATAAATATGGTTTTCATTTAAATTTTCCACTAACATATTATCCAATGCATCCCTTTTTATAAATTTTCTTGCCACTTGTAAGAACAAATATCCCATTCTGTAAAGCATGATATGAACCCTGGCATCCACGCTTTGCATTTCAATATTAACGTCGCACAGTAGCGCCCGTAGAGCAAACGAGGTTGCAAAAATCAAAATTTTCATGAGCGCCGACGAAGCTTTGAATAAGCCCATGTTATAGGAAACTTTTCAACGATTTCAAATCTGCCACTCTTAATAATATCACATTTTTAGTTTAGAAGATATAACCGTTCAAAGTTGACCGACTTTCGGTTTTCAAAACAACACACAATTTTTAGTCAATTTGTTGCGGTTTCAGGTGTAATATCACGAAAAATAGGTAACGAATCGCCTTATTTTTTGTTTGTATTGATTGATGTATTTATTAAATGTATAATGATAAAAAAAATTAGCTGTTTGCTTTGTGTTTCTCCTGGTAAATCACTATTTAAAAACTATCCGTTTTTTCATTATTTTTCAACTTTGACGGAAAATAAAAAAAATCTATATTTTTCTATATTTGCCATATTTGCATAACCTGTTCTTTGATTATTTCTTTACATAATTCAAAAATTTTATCTGCCCGTACGTGCCCGTTTGGCTTCTAGAGGTAAAAAAGGTTAAAAAGACATGGTTGCAGAAACTGTATGGCGTCCATGCCTTATATGTTTTGACTGACAGTAGTTTGATCTAATAGTTTGAAAAAAACTACTTATTGAAATTAGCAGGTACGTACCTCACTTAAACAATACTTTGGCGTACAAATGGTCAAGAACAATATTGACTTATGGTCCCTACAGGTAGGCACAAATCTTATTTGGACACGTGCATAATATCAAAATTGCATTATTCAGCTTAAATCCATATGTATGCAGGGAACAGGTAAATGTTTCGGCATGGTAGCATAAGCCTATATATTGCAATGGTCAAGAACAATATTGACTTATGGTCCCTACAGGTAGGCACAAATCTTATTTGGACACGTGTATAATATCAAAATGCATTATTTAGCCTAAATCCATATGTATGCAGGGAACAGGTAAGTTTTTAGGCATGATAGCATAAGCCTATATATTGCAAAATAAGCATAATGCCTGTATTAGTATACGACTGAAAGTTGGCGCAACAATTACTGAAACCATTAAGCAATTTAAGTACTGAAAACATGGCGTTGAACAATTTTAAATTATTTGAACTGTTTAGAAAGTCAACCACACCAAATTTTTTCGCGGAAGCTGCTTTAGAAGAACTTGATAGCTTATACGGAAATATTGAGAGAAGCGAAATTATAAAAAATAATTTTTATCTGATATATGCAAATATTAAGGCAAAATGGGTGAAATCTAATCGAACCATTCAGAACTTCAACTCCAAATACGAGGACTGGCTTAATGAAGACACCATCCTGGATATATTGGCAGTAGATAAACCACATCAACCAGAGGAGCAAAAGAAGGCCAAACAAAAGTATTGAGGAGTGTTCAATTTTTACAAGAAAGAAGTTACGAATAGAGTTAGAAAATAATTATAGTTTAGAAATTGTTAGTCTTTTAGATATACCTTCTCTTACGAATTGTGATGAATATTTTACAGAAAATTGTAAAAATAAATTTAAAAAAAAAATTATTTATTTTTTAATTTGTTGGGTAATAATTTAAAACATAAAACCCTAAAAAAAAAAATGAAAACAATCTAAAAATGTAAAAATAATTTTTTTTAGTTACCATAAAATTGATTTTATTTTAACTTAGATAACCCATAAAGCGTAGCACCCTTTCCAAATGCTCATTTCATAGGCTGAACAGTTATCTATCATATGCTGTTTAAACTGTTCAATTATCTTATTCGGTTCAAAAGATATGATTTTTGCAACGATAAAACTCAAATGGCGCCACTGTGCGTCGTTAATTATTTTTAAAATACAACAACATACATTTTGCAACAAACACATGATGACCAAAGCCTGCTATATAAATGACCATACCACAGTTAAAAAGTTAAGAGTTGAAATATTCAAAGGATAAATATGAAAATAATAATAATTAATATGAAAAAGTACTGAAATAAGTACCAAAGTACTGAATTTTTCAACACTGCTCTAACATCTTTATAGCCTTTTCACACTTGTCAACATTTAACATCAATTTGCGAAGATGTTGGAATTTTCCCATAGGAAATACATTTTGCTAAAAATCAAAATCTTTCAACATCTTTACAAAATGTTACTATCTCATTTTGTTCCCTTTTACATTTTTCGATTCTTTTAGTGTCATCAATAGAAAAGTGGCAATAAATTCTATTATTAATGAAATGAATGAGAAATACATTTTGGTGTTATCTTTTAAAATGTATTTAAAAAAAATAAAAGTTTTTTTTTCAGAAATGGTGACATTTTTTTATTTATGGTAGATGTAAGATGTTTCAAGTGTGAATGCGTATTTCACATTTTCAACATTTTCCATGCGTTCCTCCGAAATGTATGCAAGTGTACAAAGGGTATTATAGTATTTTTATACTAGTTGAAAAAGAAAAACTTTAACCCAAAAAAGTGCATTTGCGGGAAACTTTAATTAATTATTTTCTATAAAGAAAAGTGCTGCTGAAAGTTCTTCTGGCAAATGTTCTCTCCTTGTTCTATCTTTGAACCCAATTGTTGATATCAAAAATAAGAAGTTTGATTTCTAAGACGAAAGACGAAAAACGTTGCAAAAGTTCACATATGTAGAATTATAGGCATAACTCGACAAAATACGTTGCAAATAACAGCCGTACCTAAACAAGAGCGGAAAGCGTTTTCTAGCTGTCAAAAATTTCCATGCCCATACAATTTGTATGAAGCATCCCTAAATAGCGCGGCGTCAACGCTTTGCAATTGGAAAATCCGATTTTGACCGCGCGTTTAAAAGTGAAGTTGGCCGCTATTGTAAATAAATAATGGCAATTTAGCTATTTTTTGTCAATCTAGCGGTTTTTTCTCTTCTTTTTATTTCTATTATGTGGGTTCTATTAAACAACAAAGTTGACAATACTGTTTGTGACACAACGTTGATGCTTTTGTTTAGGTATGGTATATCAGCGTTAAGGCTAAGCGGAAGAAAACGTTCCGCCTTCCGCTCTTATTTAAGCCCTTATGACACTACATTTTTAATGCATTGTTCAAGTTTTGGTGAACAGTACAAATATAATGTAATACAACAATTTACCAAGTGCAAAGAGTTGAGCTGTATTAAGATAAATGGCAAACTGTCAAAAATTTTACCAAAGTTATCGATAAAAAATGAAGTTATGTCAAAAAAAATGTAAAATTGTTTAACTTAAATTTGACATTTCAAGCTTGAAATATGAAAAGTGTTGCAGAATCAGCGGTTTATGGGCAAATTCAGCGATTTACCGCTTTTTGTTTTTCATTTTCTCATAAACAAAAAGTTGGCAACATTTAATAAAATAAACAAAACAGGGATGGCGAAGTTGTTTCAATTGTACTTTTTTGTTGATACTTTTTAAACAAAGATTTATAATACCTTTTTGTGGTGTTTTTTATGAACATAAATAAAATTAATTTCAACTAAAAAAATCTTTTAGTACAATTAGGGTAAAAAAGTGCAATTTTTAAAGGTTGTTGGTACAATTTTAAAAATTCTCAACGCCATCCCTGAAACAAAACCATAACAAGAGAAAAAAAAAAAACTAAAATACTTTGTTTACATTTTTTCTAGTTTGCTCTTTCTAACATTTACTGTTTCTTTCTATCAATTCTATATCAATTAATGAATAAAAAATGTAGTGTCATAAGGGCTTTAGGTACGGCTGTAAGTGATCAAAGAGAACTTCATTGTCACCACATTCTCCATACAATTTGACAAACAATTTGCCGTAGAAAGTCGTCTTGAAATAGAATCCGTTTTGTTATAACAGCGTTTTTCTTGTGCTCTCACAAGTATTCATACTCATTTTTTCAACAATGCTACCGTATTTTCACATAAGTTCGTATATTTTTGAAAAATTGGAAATCTGTCAATTTTAAGCCACAGACAAGCTTAAGGTTATAGCTGCACTTTCATCCCCCGAGAGTTCAAATTTAGTAATTGTTTCCACTAACTCCAAAAATTTAGTACTAACGATAGGGCATCACCCCTTTAACTCCTCAATACAATAAAATCACGCTTATTTATTTTATTAACTTCAGTAAAAATATTTTTATTGTTATTTTATAATTTATTTTAATTTATGTTTATAATAAAATAACAAACAATCAAAAAATCTATATCTATTGAAAAATATTACAAGTACTTTAATAAAGTACTCGTATCTTTTATAGGCAAAACTACTGAATAGTGTGTGCACTGCAGGGATAGACTTACTGTACTCACTGGTGCTACACACTCCATGAAAAACAAATAAAAAAATATTATAAATAAGTACGGCTTTAACAATTTTTTATAAGGTTGACTTAAATAAGCACTTTTGTTTATTTGTTTTTTGTTTGGAAGTCCATTTAAAATGATAATAACTACTGTGTCAGTAGAATTTTAAATTATTTAAATACGATAAAACAAGCAGAAACGCTCAAGACTCAAATACACACATTCAGATGTACGATTTATATAAATTGAAATGCGATAAATGGAATATAAAGTTGGCAAAACTCATTCTAATAACTATTCAAATGTAAATTATTTATTTATTTGTAGTTTGAGTTTTTTATGTGCATTAAATTAACTAAATAAAGGAATTTGTTTAAGTGTGTATCTGATTAAGGCCAACAAATTCTAATTTGTAGTAATATGGAAAGGGTTTGGCGAAATGGAGGTGTTAATTTGAACATTAAAGATTTGAAAATTAATAAACAAATTTGTTGGCGTAAATTTTTAATGCTAAATTTGCCAATTTTTTTTTCAATATCAATATTTATTGGGAAATTATGGCGTTAACGTTATTTCAAGAAGGTGTTCCTTTATGGGAACTATTACCAAATTAAGGGCAATTTAAACTAAATTTGTAGTTCTAGGTTTGTTTAATTTTTATTATTATTAAATGTGCAAACTCTTATACATATGAACATAGATGATTGTTTTCTTTTGCACTTTCTTTATACCCCGTCTTCATCGGCTATAAATGTACCAACATTAACACTACAATCGTGTTATTGTTGAATGAAAACTGCTATTCAGATATGTCGTTGAATTCCATTACGTTTCAATTGAAAAAAAAAAAAAATAAATCGAAAAATAAAATTAAATAGTATGTTTGATAATTACAATGTCTTCTTAGTTTAATGTCTTCTTAGATTAAGTTTAAACTTAGTTTAACGTAGTCGGAAACTCGGATTTTTTCGGCAAATTGTGATTTTTGATTCATTGTTTCATTAAAGAGCAAAATTTTAAGCAAAACTAATCTGTTCCAACCAAATTTTTTATACAAACTTCTGATTTCAGATTAACTAAGCCTAGTTTTACTGAGATCTCAAAAACCCAACCTAAGAGAAACAGATTTAGGCGATGGCAACGCAAACGATGAGCAAAACCATGTTTTATTTGATACGCCATGAACAACCCTGCCATATTTTCTTTGAAAAACAGAGATTTTATTATTTTTGGACGTAAACCAAATTATTCGGAATCTAAAAAACCTTAAACAAAATCGATCGGAATTGCAAACACGGAATCAAAACCATTCCGATCGGAATGCGTGAGATGCTAGAATATTAGGCCCCTATTATGAGTTACATTCGACAAATTATGAGTTACATTTCGCTGGCTATCGAACATCGACTATCGAATGTTAATTTGGTATTATGAGTTGGCAGCACTGTCGAAAATTTCGTTGTGCATCGAATTTTTCAACGAAAACAAATTTGCTTTCGACGCTGCAAATAAATGTAAAAAACTTGTTGAAAATGTAACTATTCGTAAATTTTTTTGTGTTCGTATACCAAATGCCATATTCTTTATCAGTTTTGTTCATTTTATGCAAGACCAACGTCGTTAACAGCAATTGGAAACGCTCATATTCCTTATGGAACAAAATTCTTGTTTGACCAAATGAGTTGCAGCAAAGTTCAGCATGTAAAAAAGTGGGATGAAACCCCACTGAAGCAAGATTTTTTGAAAACAACCATAATTCCGCCGTGGTCACGTTAAACTTTAATTTAATTTTTTTTAAATTTGTAAACAAAAATTTTTATTTTAAGTTACAGCTGATCGAAAATTGTACTGTGAATTAACAAAATTACAATAGTAAATTTTAATCGAATGAGCGCCATAATACCAAATGAAAATTCGTTCGATCAGCTAATTCGACTGCTGTCGAAAATCGAATTTAGTTCATAATAGGCACCTTAGTGTTTTATTACGCTTTAACAGCGTGCTTAAATAATATATCTTAAAAGATCTTTACTCTAGTTTACACTATCGAACAAGTCTTACGTATTCCATAATACTTACAAGACGTGATAGCCCAATTTGTATGCCAGATTCGAATTTAGCGCACCCAGATTAGTTAAAAAACATGCTTCGGTTCTGCAGTCAATTTTTTTTCCAAATTTGTAGACCAGTGTAACTATCAAACCCAGTGTTGCCAATGGATTTTTCGAAAAAATACCTAAAAAAAAATCCCATTTTTCCCTAAACGTTGAAAAAATTTCCCCTACAATAGTCTCAACGCATTATTGTCATTAAAATAGAAGAAAAAACATAAGTTATAAACAATAAATTTTATTCAAATATGTATATTAAACAGGGACCGTAACTGTTATGACTTTTATCAAAAAAATCAAGAAATAAGAGTTATTTTTGATTTTTATATTTTTAGATAGAAAATAAGAGTTATTTTTGATTTTTATTTTTTTAAATGAAAAATATAAGTTATTTTTGATTTTTATTTTTTTAAATGAAAAATAAAAGTTATTTTTGATTTTTATATTTTTAAATGAAAAATGAAAGTTATTTTCGATTTTTATATTTTTATATCAATAATAAAAATCAATTCAAAATTCGTGCCATAGGTAATATGTTTATTAATCTTTGTTACGTATTAAAGTCCTACGACAATAAATGACAGCGTCCGCAAAGCTTTTTTTGAAATAGACAATTACAAAGAAAAGCGTTTCGATACTTCTGCTAATTTATTGGAATATTGGGAGAGCAAAAAATTTGTGTTTCTATGGCTTCGAAAATAAGCTTTAATTGTTCATTCTGTACCTGCCACGCAAGTCAGTGTAGAAAGGTCATTTTCATCACTCAGATTAATATTGGGAGATTTGAGATATAATTTATCTGAGGAACATTTAAAATCAATTACGATGGTAAAATTGAACACCTAAAAACGGCATCAACAAATAAATAAGAGTTTTGAATTGATTTTTATTATTGATGTAAAAATATAAAAATCAAAAATAACTTTTATTTTTCATTTAAAAATATAAAAATCAAAAATAACTTTTATTTTTCATTTAAAAAAATAAAAATCAAAAATAACTTTTATTTTTCATTTAAAAAAATAAAAATCAAAAATAACTCTTATTTTTGATTGTTAAAATAAAAATCAAGAATTTAAATATCATGCAATATGTTGGATGCATTTCGCCTAAAAATCATGATGGTGTAATTAAAAGTTTTCTACGATGTTCATGTATGTATGATTTATTTCTTCAAAAATTGAAAAATAACTCTTATTTCCGGTCCCTGATATTAAAGCTTTGGCAAAAAATAAGTACAAAACTAAAAAAAATAATACATATATGGGGGACAAGTGACAAGTGACGCAACTTTTTAAATCGATATCTTCTGATTTGGAAAATATTTGCACCAAGGTTAGTCCTATTGGATAGTAGTTTAGACACAAATTTTCAACAAGATCGGTGAAAAAGTTTCTGAGTTAGAGGGTGCAAAATTTGATATTTTGGCCAAACATGTGTTCTTTCTCATCCACGTAACTTATTACCTATTGGTGTTGCAAAATTTGTCCCGAACAAATTAGATAGCTTCCTCTTCAATCTTTCGAAAAAAATTTTTGTTTTTTTTTAAAAAATGTTTTCAATTTTTTTTTTTTTAATTTAAATGTCTTTTCCTTGAAGGTATTTAGTTTTGGTTGCTTAAAGCTAGAATACTCTATTATACTTTGTGTTAATACATGTCAAAAACTCAAGTTATATGACAAAGTGTGATAGTGTGAATGCAATGTGTCACGAAAATGACAAGTATTATGAAAAAAGTTTGACATACCATACGACTTCATCGTTTTTTGAAAAATTTCTAAGCAATAATACTTTTCATTGGATCAGGGCTGCATTTTATTTCATGTGTGAGTGTTTATACTTTGTGTGATGATGTGAACACAAACTGTCATGTTAAATTAGATTTTTTGACAGTCGCAACAAAACTCATTAGATTTCTATCTCACAAATCTAGCCTTTAGTGGGCTGCGAGTGGGATATGTATAAAAAATTATTTCTAACTCAAGACGATTACAAAACCAATTTTTAGCTATGCACTTTTTTGAATTTTTTTATATTTGTGCTTAAGTATTTATTTCTAAAACCTAAACAATAAAACTAATGCTGAGAAAATTAACCTTTCCGACGGAATGTAGCATACCTAACAAGCATTTTATCTATAAGTAGTTTTGAGCGCACCTCTAACTTTTTTTTTTTTTAATTATTTATTTTTTTTTTTAATTTAATTTCCGCGAAGCGCTTCGCTTGTCTGCAGGAAAGAAAGCAGTGTCACTGGCGGGAATCGAACCAGCAACCCCAGCGCTGATAGACTAGCTCACTACCAGCTAGGCTACCGGGGCACACTCAGAATCTTTTTGACCGATCTTGTTGAAAATTTGTGTCTAAGCTACTATCCAATAGGATAGTGCATTAATGATTGGTGAAAATTTCATCCAAATCGGAAGACATCAATTTCAAAAGTTGGGTCACTTGACATGAAATCTCCATATGTATGTACTCTTAATAAAATTCAATTAAATCTTTTAACATTGAATGATATCTTAGACAAAAGATATACATACATATTAGTGCCGCCAACTTTTTTAAACATAACCAACTCTGGAAATATTTTTTTAAGCGATTTTAGGAAAAATAAATTTTTTTGGACAAGAAAATATCACTAAAAAAGTGTATTTCTGCATTTATTTCAAAATTAATGCGATATGACGAGAAATCCCTACATTTTGGAGATTATAAAAAATCTGTCCGATTTTCCCTTCGCTTCTATATTAGTATCAAAAATGCCTACATGTAGGGATTTTTCCCCTACTTCTGGCAACACTGATCAAACCTTTAAAAATTTAAAAATTTTCTAAAGAACATTGTTCCTTAATCAATAATAATTAATTATTACTTTAGCCTTTAGATATATATACTCGGTCTGTTTAATCTACCATAGGCCTCATAGAAAGCCAATTTTCGATGAAGAAAAACACTCTTATACGAATAAGAAAGTAAATACGAGTGATATTGTGGTAAAATTTGGCCCGTAGGCAATCATGGACCAGGCAAAACAAACTCTTGCTATGAGATTTATATAAGAGTTCTTTGTTCCGATATCTGCATCAATATTAGTTTTTTTTTTACTTTAAGCGATTTTGAGAAAGAGTATAAACTCTTATGGCTAATTCTGGACCAACCAGCTCAAAATTTTGCCCCCACCTAACAGTTTTAATTAAAGTTATCTTTGCCAAATTTAAAATCAATACCAATATTTAAAAGAAAGTTTTGGCAATAAGAGCTATTTTTTGGAGTGCTTAAATATGGACCGTTTCCAATAAAAAATTTAAAGATTTTAATATGAATATGAACATAATAAGATGGTTTATGGGCTTAAGACTCTGTTCTGGAAAGAAGTTACAATGGAGTTTATAAGAAATTGAGGACAGATTCTTAGTACTTTTGATAATTAATTTGTAAGTGCCGAAAATTGATTCTTATTCAATTGAACCAAAAGTTTTATGTGTTACTATTGTAGTGTGGATAAAAAAGAATTTAATACTTGCTACCATTTTAACATCTAAATTTTCCATCCCTGATGGATTGCTAAACTAAAAATTAAATGTTAAATTTTTTTTTGCCACATAAAGTTGCTTTTAAAACAGGGGTTTTCAAAGGTTTTCGTAGTGTAGTGGTTATCACGTGTGCTTCACACGCACAAGGTCCCCGGTTCGAACCCGGGCGGAAACAGTTATGAATGATTTTTTTTTTAATTAATTTATAATTTTAATCCAAATTTTGATATTTTTAAATAAGGCTAAAGTTTATAAAATTTAATTTTCATTAAATTATTTTTATGAAGAAAGAAATTTATAATTAAATTTTTTTTTTAATCAAGTATAACATACCACAGGAGTGGAGAGGGTATTATGTGTTTGTTCTGATATGTGTAACACATAAAAATATTTACTCTACCCCTAACTTTAGTATGCCGATAGACTCGGAATCTTTTTCTGTGTTGAATCGGTCTAAAATTTCACATGACTTCCATAAAAACATCTTACCCCAAACAAAATTATTATGATGGTATTTAAATTAAATTTGGTCAAAAAATCGTCTTACCAATTTTTTTTTTAAATCTCTTTATATTTGATCTTAATATTGATTTAAAATTTAGCCACAATAACTTTTTTAATAGCTTCTATGTCAGGGCTAAATATTGTATTTGAAGGTGTAGAATTGACCATAGGTCCCTTATAAACGCTCTCGCTCTAAGACTAGATGTTAAAGTCTAGATAATATTCGTATTTTACTTGACTTATTATTAAATAGTTAATGGCCATTTTAGGCGATTATTTTTTTTCCCAACGAAAAACTGTACATTAAAAAAATTTGGTTTTCTTATGGCAATTTTCTCATTAGGCGATTATCTTTTTTCCCAACGAAAAACTGCACATTAAAGAAATTTGGTTTTCTCAATGTCTTATTTGCTTCTATTTTGTAGCAATGCTAACCGGCACTCATCTGCCAATGATTTATTTTCCTTTTATTTGACGTACAGATAAATTCAATCAGCTGACTCCCAACTTTTACATGTTTTTTGAGTGGTGTTGCCAACTCAAACCAATGTTTTTTGTCGGTATATTGAGAAACCCAAAATCGTTAACGGACAGTTTATCGGAATAATAAATTTATGTTGACATTAAGTAAAAGACAGTTTGTCGATACATTGAGAAAATGGCCATAAAAGTGCAGCTATTTCAAGTACCGATTAGCTTAATGTTTGGGCATTTTATGTTAATTATTGAAGATTTGAAGCAGGGTTGTCAGCTTTCTTTGAGCTCCATAGCCAAACCGGATGTCAGAAATCGCCAAACGTCAATTTTATTCAGGTTTTTTTTTTAAATTAAATTTTGCATACAAAGGAAGCTAGTATAATATTTCACTCAAAAATCGCCAAAAATAACATAAAATGGAGATCATATATTCAGTTAAGAAAACTAAAATTAAGTACACAAGTCCATAAGATCGTACACTTCAGCCTCATCAGTTTAATTACTAGTGTTTTGACCTGCATACATACTATTAGAATTAATAAGTGACTGAATATTAAATTCACTTAAAATGATAACAAAACAAAAATCATGTAAAAAAGTTCCCAGATTTTTTTAAATTAGTTATAATAACAAAAAGTTACAAACTGTTAAAAAAAATCGCTGTTATAATATAAATAGTAAAAATAGCCAAGTTAATCGCTTGTTATATCACAAATCGCCAAAAAAGTCGCCAGTCGCGAAATGGAAAATCCCACCGCCAAACACGTTTCAAAATCGCCACGTTTGGCGAGAAATCGCCATATCTAACAGCCCTGATTTGAAGTCTGAATTGCCAGCTGCTGTTTATTATACCCCTTTTACAAAGTGACAGACAGAAGGCAGACAGACGAAGTTTGTCGGTAAGGGAGCGACGCTGTATGCGTGACACACTTTACTTTTTTCGTCTCTCGCCTACAAACTTCGTCTGTCTGCCTTCTGTCTGTCACATTGTAAAAGGAGACTTACGAGCTTCATTAAATTTTAGACAAATATACAAGAACTATGAAGCAAACAGGGTTTTACCCACAAAACAAATAGTAAACGGTTTCAACCGCAATTTGCTTCTTTGTTTACTGAAGTTTAGAGCTAGAAATAGAAAACAGTGAAATTTATTAAGCATCTCCTACTTGATTGCCTAAAGCTTCGTTCACAATCAAAGAAACATTTTCACTTGGTGTTCATAGTAGAGCAACAATTTCTTTTGCAACCACACACATTTTGCATTAAGAAACCGTTTGCACACTTTAGTCACAACAATATTATGCATTTTTTATTATTTTTTACAACATTATGTTAAAATTTTCATTCAAAACTAAATAAAATTATTTTAAACGTCAGAAACAATTTCATACAAATTGTTGCTGAAGTTCTAGTTGACACAATTTTTAAAAAAAAACTTTAGTTACATTTTTGTTCATAGAATGAAACGAAAATATGAAAAATACTTTGGTAAGAAATAAGATAGAAGAAAAAACGAAATTGATGCTCTGATTGTGAACGAAGCTTAATAAATATCTAAGCAGGGTGCCCACACTGAAGGAATTTTCTTCACAATACCAATGAATTTTGACATTAATCCAATGAAAAATTGCATTAAAAAGGAACCTATGCAGCGCTTCGTTGGATCAATGAAACCTGTTCATTAAAATGTATTTAATGAATCATTACAATAGATCTATGAATAAAATTCATTGGATGAAAACTTTCAAAAAAGTAAATTTTTTTTTTTTATTTAATTTTTTTTTTTCTTAATTTTTTTAATGTTTTTTTTTTTAATAATTCCCTAAACTAATCCCGCGGAGCTTTACGCTTGTCTGCAGGAACCAAAGTCTCTGGCGGGAATCGATACCGCAACCTACGGCGCTGATAGACTAGCTCACTACCAGCTAGCCTACCGGGGCAGTGTAGGTTTTGAATAAAATAACTATGGTTTTTTGCCACTACTCAATTTAGAGCGTAAATATGAGAATATTGTCCGTAACAACAATAACAACGTTGATTTTTTTTTGCTAACGCATAATTAAAAAAGACCACATAAAGAGAGAACAAGCTTTTTCGTATACATCATTTGGTTGACAACAGTTTAAAATAATGATGTGTTTTTTTAAGGAGAACATTTGTTTGTTCATTACTTAAGGCGGCCGTACACGACATGTTTTTGTCATCTGACATGTCAAATTTCCCACTGCAAAATACATACATGTCGTGTGTTACCTTTTTAACTTTGCTTCTGTAAAAGTCAGACGCAAAGTCATCTGACAAAATTTCAATTAGAGCGTGCTCTATTTTCTTCTGACAAACCATCTGACATCAGAAAGCTATGCCGGCAAGAAACCGGCAGCGGCGTCCACTATTGACGGAATCATTAGCCGGCTGAAGTTAATTTTTTACAATACCGAGATATGTTTGATCATCTTACCATTGAATAGAATATATGTGAATATATATATAAAAACCGTTTTATTATAAAATCCTAAATTGGTATCTTTGAATTAAAAGAAAAAAATGTTAAGATGGCTGAACTATTTTACGGCGCAAATAAAACTTTTCATGGCGGCAGCAAGTTATTTTGAAACCGAGCACTACTTTGGTTTCTGCAATAACAATGCGAAAAAAACAGAGACAATGTCAGAAGCAAATTACATGTACGTTTGTGACCGAATATTATAAAGCTTATGTAAAACAGCGATTTTGACAGACATGCACAATTACATGTGACTTGAAAATTTGACATGTCAGATGACAAAAACATGTCGTCTATATGCGCCTTTATTGCATACTATATGTTGGTAGGTATGTATATATTAAAGAAAACTAAAAACATACATATTTATGGATTGAAAATTTTTGTTTCATACTATAATGACATTTTTCATTGTCATTATGAAAATTTAAATTTATGAAGGCATGCTTTTTCGATATATTTTTATACTCTTAATGATTGAGACTAAACAGTTATTTGAATGTTAAAAATAATTTTTTTTCAATTATTGCAACATGTTGCTTTTATAAAAAAAATTTTGATTTCATAAATTTAATGGCATATTACATTAGATGTATGAAATAGTTAAATCTTACATTTTTATATTTACAATTAAACATTTTTTCAAGGAAACTATAATTTTGTATTAATATATAAATAAAGTTATGTTTGTATATTGTTTTTTTATGTTCCCAATTAATATTTTTTGTTTAACTTGGACAAACTCAAGTTTTCATATATCCAATGAAAATTTTTAACGTAATAAAGAAATCCAATGAAGCGATTTTAACGAAAATACTTTATTATAACTATGAAATTCTATTTAGACAATGAAAATTTTCATTTAACCAATGAAAATTTTTTTATGAAAACGATTCATTAAATATATGAAGCATTTTTCTTTCAGTGCAGTATAGCGTAGAACCTTGCAAGGAAAAAAGTGCGTCGTACCCTCTCTAATCTAAAGTATTTTTGCAAGCAGGTTTCGAGAAATTTTTTTTTGCCGAATGTAGGGGTCGCCTTTTTACATTTTTATTTTAGGTATTATATATTAGGCATTTAAAGTCCGATCTTAAAGTATGATATATCAATATTGTTTTACCAATGTTTTACCCATAGGAGCCATTGACCTCAAGTATCTCGTTCTAGTATTTATCCACGAGATCTCTGTTCGTACCGCCCTAATATCAGAAAACTAAAGCTCGCAAGAAACTATTAAACTTTTGCTTAAGAAGTAATTCGATAATTCCAGCAGAAACATTTTTCAATTTAATTAAAAAATTTAAGTTCGCAAAAAATAATTTTAGTTTTGCTAAGGAAGTATTTCTATAATTGCTGCAGAACTGTTGGCAGTATGGGATTTTATCAGAGACTTTGAAAGTCATAAATGAATAAATCTGTCTACAACTTTTTATTTTACTCTCAAAAGGTAAACAATTTGAATTAAACCTAAAAATTGCATAAAACGCCATATTTGTATGGGCAAGAATGTTTTGAGAAAATGGAGCAGGGTCCAAGTTTTAGAATTTCAACCATACAAATATGGCGGTTTAATGAAATTTTTAAATTTGGCCTCTGCAGCGCGTAGGATGCTCCAAAACGGATCAAATGTTCGACAAACCCCTCTTTATTTTTCATCTCCATCATTTATTTCTAACAAAGTCCATCTAAATTCAAACAAAGTATTGCATTGTTTAAGAAAAAAAAATAATAAAAAACCCTTTTCATGTAAAATTTTCCTTTTGTCGCTTACGAAAAAATCGCAAATAGGTTTTGAAATGAGAATAAAATTAAAATTTTTCTTCGTTTTTTTACGTATCAGCTGTAATAAAATTTTATCTTTATGGATACGACGCACAGTGGCTGAAAACTTAATTTCATCGGCCAAAAGTCCAATTTTTTGTTATCGCCAACTTAAAAAATTGTAATGCCATTCTATAGCAAACATATTCCCAGCGGGAAAATGAGGAATTGATTACATAATTAAATGAAAAAATATTGTATTATTTTTGAAAGAATAATAATGCATTAATTGGAATCGAGAAGGTAATTTTATCAGACAAATTAATTATGAATTGATTACCACGTATATTCTCACATTTGCAGAACATGGAATGAATTTTTTCCGTTCGTGAGTATTATACGTTTTTTTTTCTATTACATATTTTCTTAATAAAAATCCGTTATTTTTTGGTGTTTTTATCTCGTCTACTAATTTTTATTATCAAGGATGAATTATTTAATTCATTCGCAGGTTACATTAATATAATTTATTACAATCCTAGGACATGGTCTGTGTTAAGAATAATGAATTCTGGAATCAAATATTATACAAGATATGAATTACTTTCTCGATTCCTGTTGATTACCTTTTCCCGCTGGGTTATAACTAAGGTACCCAAAAAACTGGATTAAAATATTGGTAATTGTGGGTGTGGAATGCTGCTGGAAGTAAATATTTTATTTTATTTTAGAAAAAATTTAATTTTTTGCAAATTTGTTCAGAATTAAACTATGATTTCTTGCAGACTTCTCATTAATGGGTTCAAATTGTTTTTGTTATATTAGTGGGATAGCAGTCTTTAAGAAATGGTTCATTGTAGCACTGTAGGTTCTATATTTTAGTTAAATTAGATTTTCGGAGGAATAGAACTTGTTAGGGTCAAAAGGGGTCAAAGAGATTTTACTACCATCAGAGATCTAAAAGCGTCCTCTTTAACCCCATATGTACTTTTGCAACTGCTTGGAGCTGTCTGTTGAACACTTTCTTCATTTTAATGAAATTACTCGCAACATTTTTATACCACGAGTGGTGATTGAGGGTCAGTGTTCAAAAATATAGAGAACATTATTTAGCACATACCCAAGAACGATATCTATTTTTTAAGTTCGTAACTATTTTCAAGAAAGATCCGAACATTATATAATGTTCTGTTCTTCGTTCAAAAACAGAACAGTTATAGTAATACTGTAGGCAAACATTATATTTTAATGTTCTATAATGTTTCTTTTTTTACATTAATAAAGAAATTAACAAACAAAAAGAAAACTGAACGGAATTCATTGTTCTCATCTTTTTGTTGTGTTGGATAAGAACAGTATTATTTTTGTGTTCGAAAGATGACAAACAGGGAAACGTTATTTTTTTAAGATTTTCTACACAAACACTATTAGCGTTTGTGTTTTCCACATATCTACCGAACGGAACACTAAGTAGCGATATTTAGTGTTGAGAACACTGATGAGGGTACACAAAGTTTGTCATTCCGTATGAAGCTTTTTTATTTTTCATCTCAGACCCCATAAGGTATATATATACGGGCGGTTGGATTTGTATGGATGAAAAAAGAAAAAAAAATGCAAAATCGTATAGCAAAAACGTTATCTACATAAAATTCTAAGAAAATTCTCCGAAGAAAACATGGGTCTAAAATCAAACCCTAATTCGCGCCTCTCGACTTCAAAATTTTTTTAAATGTAAAAAAATTTTGAGTGTAGTAAAATATAAAGTGCAAAAGAACTACCTAACTAAACAGTTTAATTCAGAAAATTCGATTTCTTTTTGAAAAAAAGCATTTTCAAGTCGAAAGTTGCGGATTAGGATTTTTTTTAGATACATGGTTTCTTCGGAGAATTTTCTTAGAATTTTATGTAGTTTACGTTTTTGCTATACGATTAAAAAAAAAATCGACCCGCCCTAATATATATATATATATATATATATATATATATATATATATATATTCTGGCTCCTTGAGTAATTCTAAGTCAATTTAAGACAGAGACAATGCACACTGAAAGAATTTTCTTCGCAATACCAATGAATTTCGACATTAATCCCATGAAAAATTGCATTAAAAACGAACCTATGCAGCGCTTCGTTGGATCAATAAAACCTGTTTCATTAAAATGTATTTAATGAAGCATTACATTAGATCTATGAATATTATTCATTGGATGAATACTTTCAATAAAGTAAAAATTTTTTTTTATTAAATTGTCCATAACAACAATAACAACGTTGATTGAAAGTGGATTGAAAGTTTTTGTTTCATTACTATAACGACATTTTCATTGTCATAATGAACATTTAAATTTATGAAGGCAATTATTGAAATATGTTGCTTTTATAAAAAAATGTTTGATTTCATAAATTTAATGGCATATAACATTAGATGTATGAATCAATTAAATCTTACATTTTTTAATTAACAATTACACATTTTTTTAAGGAAACTATAATTTTTTATTAATTTATGAATATAGTTATGTTTGTATATTGTTTTTTTATGTTCCCAATTAAAATTTTTTGTTAAACTTGGACAAGCTTAAGTTTTCATATGTCCAATGAAAATTTTTAACGTAATTACGAAATCCAATGAAGCGATTTTAACGAAAAGACTTCATTATAACTAGGAAATTCCATTTAGACAATAAAAATTTTCATTTAACCAATGAAATTTTTTTTATGAAAATGATTCATTAAATATATGAAGCATTTGTCTTTCAATGCAGATCCAAATATGGAATATTTGGAGGTAAATTTCCAACCGAATGAATAGAAGATTTAATTTACTTTTATTGTTACTAAAGTAAAAAATATATTTTTTGTCTTTATTGTTATTGAAATAAAAAAGAAAATAAAGATTAAAATATTTACACTTACATATATTTTTTTATTTAAGAAATATTTTAGTGGAACTGGTTCTAGTTGAGCTTGTTGTAGATGGATAATGTAGAAACCTAATCACAAAATTATCCTAGGTATTATTAAATGCTTATGCATTTTTCTATAAGTGTTGTGGACAAATAACGAAAGCTAAAATTTGTAGATTATAAAAATTTTGACAAACTCTCTGTTTTCTTTTGAACAAATTTCCACATTTTCACGTCTTTTAAGTAAAGTTTAAGTGTTCGCATCATTTAAAGAAATCTGGGGCCTGATTCTGGCAGTCGTGATCGAGTACTTTCTCGATTCCAAAGCAATTTAATATCTAATTATTTCAGTCAATACTGAACGAATCGGAATTATTTTTTCAGTGTTATAAAGCATTAATTTGAGTTTCACAATACTAAAAACATAATTTAATTTCGTTCAGTATCGACTGATATAAAATTGTTTTCGAATCGAGAAAGTACTCGATTACGTCTGCCAAATTTAGGCCCTTGTTCTTTCTATCCAATTTCTTTTTGAAAAGAAAAAACCAACATTTTTTTCCTATTTCTGGCAACACTGATTTAAATAATATTTATTTTTTAAAATTAGACAAAACAACACAACATTATATATTAGGGGTATAACCAAATTTTGGCCCTAGCACTACGCGATAGTGAATATTGTGTTATTTACGATAACAATTTGTTTGGGTCGTTTGAAAATAAAAACCTCACCCACAAAAGCGATTTTCGAAAATCCCTAAAGAAAAAAATTTAATAAAAAATTTTAAATATTTCATTAATAAATGAAAAAAAGTTAAAAAGTTTCTAAATTATTAAAGGACATGAATATTAAATTTAATGTGCGTGTTGTTTTGCTATAGTTTTTGGCTAAATGTATAAGTACAAATAAAAATAAAAATAAATTATTTTCCAACTTTACCGCGTTTTGTGGGTGACCTTTTTTGAAAACAGCGAAAAATTAATATAATTTTTTTTAATAGTTTTCAATGGACTCTTCGACTATGCTAGGGCCATTTTAATATTTGCAAAAAATGGGAAAAAGTTATACCCCTATTATATATATGTATGTACATAGGCAACAGCGACAACAACATAGAATAACGACAACAACTTTTTAAAACTAATTAAATAAATGAATAAATAGAATATGTAGCAATAACATTTACAGTGACATCAAAATATTGACGATAGACAAATGATGACATTTAGCAATGATGGCTTTTAGTGAATGCATAACTCTTTTTCTGACTATGACCAACCCCATTAGCAAAATAAAAATAATGAAATAACAAATTAACCAACATAGTGCAATCTACATCAATGCAGTCTCAAAATATCAATACGTTTTGATGTTGATGCAATCTGGAATGAATGAAAAATTCATGAAAATGAATTTAATTTGCTAGATTGCGTAAATGCATTGCATAGTGTGTACCAAGCATTAAAAAACAAAATTCGAAGAAGTGACCAAATTTTTCTGTTTCAAAGTTGTTAAAGGCCGAAAATTTAAGCATTTTTATTTTCAATTGAGATAACGTTATTTTCGGCTTTTTTTAAATAATTTAAACCACGCCTATAAAGGAGGGGCTGATCCCCGACAAAAAACTATATAGAATTTAATGAAACTAAAATATATTGTTTGCACTTTTCTACCACACAAAAATGTGCACCTGCTTAATTTTAATGAGCAAACAGTTCTACATTTAAATAATGTATAAACATTTATGAAAAAATCATTTAATTTGCGATAAAATCAAACTACAATTTCCATAAAAAAACCCCTTCTAATAATATAACAGTGTATGACCAATTTTTATGACATTACTTTCACATTAAATACCGGAATCTGCCCTGTAGTTCGTAGTACTAAAAATAGAAAAGGAAAAAGGAAGACGTGGCAGAGCACATTGTAGAAACTGGTCCGAGGGTGTAAACTAGGGATGCCAAACGGGAAATCCCGAATCCCGAAATCCCGGGATTTTTCGGGACTGACAAATCCCGAATCCCGGGATTTATTTTTATGAATCCCGGGATTTTTCAATTTAACAACTTTTGTGTATCAAAAGTTTTTATATGTATAAAAATATTCGTTTCATTGAATTTTTATACTTTCTAATTATTCATTGTTTTATGGTCGTTTTCTCATTACGCGATTATCCTTTTCCCAACGAAAAACTGCACATTAAAGAAATTTGGTTTTCTCAATGTCTCATTTGTTTTCTATTCTGTCGCAAAGCTAACCAGCACTTCTGCCAATTACACTATGGCACAAAAAAATGAACCTAAGAAATGAGATATTGTCTAAGCTAAATTGGTGCTGCTGAACACGAATATTTATTTATTTTTCCCATGAACCGTTTTCGAGATATACGCGAAAATCGTGTTTTTCAGCAGTTCTTTAAGGTATTTCGAAAAATCTCGAGAACGGTTTAACTGAATTGTACAAGATTTAACATTTTGAATAGATATCTCTCCCCGTGTGGGTCGGATAAAGATTTACTGAGCTACAGGACTTTAAAGTTGAAAAAAATGTAATTTTTTTAATTTTTTCCAAATTCACATTTTTAATTCGCTCCAGTAATGCAATAAAAAAAATAAAATTTTTTTTTTAACATGTATCTTAAATAATATTTTGTTTTAAACGTAGTAAGCGTAAAATTTTTATCGTCGCACAAAAAATTAAGAAATTACGACATAAAAATTTGTATATAAAATAAATTGTTTTGTTAAGTTTTCTTTTTTATAAATAAAAAAATATATATATTTTAACTTTTGTTTATAAGAAAAAGTTGTAAAAAAATTGTTCTGTTAATTTTTCTTTTTTAAAAATTCAAAAATAAATAAAATTTAGTTAATTTAAAAAATTTTTCTTATAATTGTTTTGTTAAGTTTTCTTTTTTAAAAATTGAGACATAAATAAATAAAGTGTTGTTGTTTAAAAAAAAAAAATTGTATATTAAAGAAACAAATTGATCCCGAAAAATCCCGGAATATCCCGGGATCCCGAAAATCCCGAAAATCCCGGGATTTCGGGATCGGGATTTCCAAAATCCCGAATCCCGGGATTTGTTAAAATCGATCCCGTTTGGCATCCCTAGTGTAAACACCACAATCTGAATAATAATAGGCCATCAAATTTAGGCACTTATAGTAGAGTTATCTAGATATTAATGCAATTTCAAAGCAGAATTTTTTAAAATTGCAAGTCTGGACGGTGACTTATTAATCGATATTTCAAGAATTTCTAAATGATCAGATTTTTTGACCATAATTTCGATGAGTCTTTAACAGAACTATAAAACTTAACTTTGTAAATACATAAACTTTTCCATGACACCAGGCCTACTTAAGGGGCGTGTGAAAAATTTTACCAAACAGCGATATGAAAAGTTGGTAATGTCAATAATATTTCGTCAATTCTGTATAAACAAACCAGAGATTTGACTATAAACATTTTTCTTTGAAGGTTCTCAAATATTTTGAGCGCTTTACTGGTTTTCAATTCAAAACGATTAACATGACAGTTTTGAAGATAGTATGCATACATCACTGAATAAATAGCTATCATTTGGGAATCATCCGTGTAAACCGGGATTTCTCGTCACCAAAAAAAAATATTTTTGTTGTAATCCAGAGACTGGTAAATGACGGGGAAATGAGAAAGTTACCTTCGGTCATTCAACCGGTCTTAAATAGAAATTAAATTATCACTAAATGAACTAACGGGTTGTTTTTTTTTTAGTCTTGTCGAGAATTTATGACATTTCTCTCGAGTTTACATGTGTGTTTGTTAATACAGTAGACGCTCGCAAATTAGAACCGCTTTGTTTTTGAGGCAATTCTTTTTTATTTATTTTTTTATTTTTTAAAATTAAAAATACCGTGTCGTTTCTTATATTTGGAAAACTATCCATTGCTTCCACGGAATGCATTTTCGTCTTTATAGTGATATTCCTCTCTAAATATTTTTTTAGCTTTCTCTTTAAACCACTCATACAGACGTGCAAGGATTTATTGCTTGCTTCCTGATATGTGTTGAAAACAGCATTTAATATTGCTGTTCTATGTCTAAATTTACACGTTTCATCTTTTGATGCTCAATTTCTTTTCAATTCCCTTTTAAAGATGCCAATATAATCACACGCAGCAACCGGTTTCAACTTTTTTCGGTTCAAAACAACAAAAATTTTAATAACAGCGAATTAAAGAGAAAAAGAAAATAAAGAAATTACATGCAGCCATCGTTGTGCATATACCAACGAATAAAAACACAAAGCGTACTGACCGAGTACAGGCATCTCCGTACTAACCCCCTTTCTTCTTTCTTCCCTCATCTAAAAACATAAGAGTTGAGCATTAAAAGATGAAACGTGTGAAAGCAGACTATGTGATTTGATATAGCTGATTGAAGATGTCGTAACATTAATATTCCCTTCAAACCCTTTGTCAAGCTTTTCTAATATTTTGACCTTTGTTTCCAATGATAAAGTGTTTTTTTACGTTTATTTGACATTTCGAATGATACACTTTCACTTTTTAATAGAGACTTCCAAAATATGTGCACATGTTTCGAATTTCACAAATAAACTAGCCACAAATATATATAAATGCGACAAAAAAACAACAAATAAGGGAACACATCTAAAATTTGGTAATTCCCCTTTTTAGTTTTACATGTTCAAACAGAATAAAAATAAATTGCGGATTTCTTGTGTTCAAATAACAAAAAAAAAAAAAAACGCTCTGAAATTAGAACTATAAATTCGAATTTTAAAGCGTTTAATGTATTGCAAACACTGATTCTAATTTCTGGACGTTCGAATTACTGAAAGCTCTAATTTGTGAGCGTCTACTGTATGTATAAATGTTAGTTTTTAGTTCCTAAAGGAAAATACTCTTCATTTATTTAGTTAATTGTATAATTTTCTAAATAACATAACTATTCATTTATATCATGAAATGCGGTCATAAATGTGTCTAAACTGTTTAAATTTGTGAATAACAAATGAAGATCTATAGGTAGAATTACTACCCTTAAAATGACTATGCATATATTTTTATTAGATAATAACAATTACGTATTACGGCTGATTGAAATCGTTATGAAATTAATTAAACTAAAAGTTATTTAGAACAATTTATGATTGTTAAAATTTATTTTCAACTAGGCAAGAAGGTCTTAAGTCAGAAACTGTTGTTTTTCGTAATGTTAAATAGAAAATTATTTAATTGATTCACTGCCTAAAGTGCAAATAATTACGATTGGAAGCAGTTGTGCTGGACTTTAATTACACAATTAATTACAATACTTGCAACGCGAAATGAAACTATACTATTGGTAGAGCAAATCTGCCAAAGGGTTTTGAAAAGTTAGTTCAGTAGAATTGTATAGCAGCTATTCTTTGCTTAGAATATATAAACACTCTTACACTCATTTTAAGGGGTAAGTTTTGTCCTTTTTATTAACTTCCCCACAAAAGTATACTAAAACGGCACTTTAGAGGGTTAAAATGTTCTACGAATATTTTCTGCACCCAATTTTATCAGGGCTCTTCTAAGACCAAAAAATCGTGCAATGTATGTAAAACGAGGTTTCGAAATTTTGGGCCTTGTCAAAGTGAACAACATATTTATGGAGTTTTTGAAAAGCAATTAAGCAAATTATACAGGCCTGCGAAATTTGGAAAAAGTCGAAACCATTTAAGCGAAGATATTCAGACTCGGATTCAGCGCAACTCAAACCTTAAGTCTTTAAAATTAAAGTTTAACCTTTGTGCTTTAGTTAAATATTACATCAAGTTTTCAAAGTAGAATGATGACGAAAACCATATCGGGACATTCTGCTGATGCTTCTGTTAACAAAGGGGAATACAAAATAAGTGAAACATGTGTTACAGGGGTAAGTGTTTTGAATTATTCTTAAATGAATGCATATGTTGTCACTGAAGATTCTTCACACTGTTATATCACACTCAAACCAATTTTATTCTACATGAAATTCACGATGTTTCAACTTGAAATAACTTTCATTCACCATGATTCGGATTGTTATTTCAATATAAATGACATTTTGCTCTAACTTTACTGCAATGTTTAATTAACATGAATTAAAGTTATTTTAAATGAAAAAAATGTTGTTTGCAAATTATTGTAAAATCATGATAAATTAACATAAAGTAACAATGAAGCAAAATCACTACTGAAAACGGTAAAATCAACCTTGTTTTCGACGATTTTACATTGATTTTTTTCTGTGTGTACATATATTAAATCAAAATTATAAAGAAAAAATCACAAAAAATTAAAACAAGGGCTAAAGGCGGCATTAATAGAATGTCTTTTTAGCCATGTACAACTAACATGTTTGTTTTGTTTGTATACAGAAAAAATAATTTTCATAATTGAATACGAAAATCGCATAATGATTAAAAAATGTTTGAATTTTCTGCGACGACGATTTTTGCGGTATTGATAAAAAAAGGTTTGTAGGTATAGTTATTGAATTTTTAGTCAACAACCAATTTTATTGAGTCAATAAAAAAAGTTGCCCAAAATAATTTTTTTCAACAAAATGTTTACGTGATTTTTTAAAATAAGTTGTTGGAAATGTTGAATGAATAAAACAAAATGTTTATCGAATCTTTATATATTTATTTATTAATTATGATGTCCATAATTTCAAATTTTTACTTCTTAATAAATACACTAAAATTTATAGTTTTTTATTCCTATGCGCATTTCGCTGGTTGCTTAGACCAGATCATCAGGAAACCTTTTTTCAAAGACTTTGGTAAAACTAAATACATTATGCAGAGAAAACTGTTAGGCGAATGAGAATTATGAGCAATTAAAAAAGGGACAACAGTTGTAAAAATACTGTATTTACTTTGATTTAAATATTTTTGAAGAAATTTTTATTTATTTCATTATTAAATATGTTTTATTGAATTAAATAAGAAGTTGGTTAACCTAAAATTTTATTTTTAACAAAATATTCTTGAGATATTGTTTTCTGTGTACACTCACAGAAAAATGCTTTTTCATATTTCAAATTGTGACATCAATGTTATTACAAATGGCATCGATGAGCCCAAAAGTGACATCTATCTAATGACGAACATCATCATAAAATGTTGTCATATTTGTCATAACGGGTAAGCAAATAATAATATTTTGGCACTTTGACTTAAGTCAGTCCGAATGACTCAATTCAATGACAGTTTACCTAATAAGTCCTTTCTCCGCTGTTACTGAGTCAACGAACTGATGACATGTTTTATTAAACTGACTACGATTCGTCATTTCTGTGATGCCGATGTGTCATCCCACTGATAACATAATTTAAATGTTTGACCATGATGACAATTCGGCCAAGTGATGTGAAGGCTGACATCACAATGATGAAAAGTGTCATATAGTCAAAAGCGCAGACACTTGTCATAGTACTCATGTCAAAATACATCATCGTTTTTACGCCTTTTCTATCAGTGTAGGCGATCGGGTTTGAGAAGAAAAAGGGGTTGCTAAACAGACAAGAAATAAGTTTTCATGTTTTTTAATATGTTTGCATGTAGAAATGAAAACATGAAAACATACATGTTTTAAGAGACATATTGAAAGTGCAAAAGGTTATTGGTAGAATGTTCAAAACAGAATGACGAAAAGAGACGTGTCTGAAAAGACATCGTATAAATGCCGCCTAATTGTAAAACAGTATTGGGAGAGAAATCCCCTATATGTAAGGAAACATATATAATTTAACAGTATTTTGACAAAATTGAGCTTAAAATTTTACAATTTTAAAATGAGGTTTGTCATCATTGACCTCTCTTATGAGGGCTTTTTATTTGGCAGTGTTATTTCCCATCATAATTAAAAAAAAAACGTCTTATTCAGTGCAGTCCATTAGCACCTGTTGTTATAATTGCAAAACTCAAATAATGCTAAATTTCCTAAAATATTTCATTTATTTACCTGTTTTAAGTTTTCGAATGTTAAAAAAAAAATTTTTAACACATAATTTATTTGATTTTTTTTTTCTTTTATTTTTTTTTTGCGCATTTAATGTCGTATGACAATTTTTTTAAAATATATTTTGAATTAATATTTATTTGTTATAAATTCAATTCATAATTATAATTCGCGTGATATTGATATCGGGCATATTACAAATACGGCTGCTGCTAATGGGTTTGAATGCTAATAAAGCAGATAAGCTAAATTAAAAAAAAAAAACAATAAGAAAAAAAACTCTGCAAAGAAAAAAATATGAAAAAAAACAAATAAATTAAACGAAAAAATATAAAAAGTTAATCGTGCACAGAACCACTAAAAATTTAAATGTGGGATTATTTTCTGTTTTGTTTTTTTTTTTTAAAGGCGGGGTTTATCTCAAAGATTTTTAAAACAATGTTATTAAGTTGAGATTTAAAAAAAGTTGAAGGTAGGAGGCTAGAAAATATTGTTTTGAAATTCGTTTTTACTATAACTTACAATACGTTAAAGCTGGCAACTGCAACGCCCAAGTACGAAGTCAATTGCAACTATTGGAAATCGGCCCACGATTTTAACTGATTCTCGTGCAGTAAGCTTGCGCTTAGGCTACAAATTACATATCGTAAGAATAAAAATCTAGTGAAATATGGCACTTAAGCCTAGTTTGGCCTAACAAGAAAATAAAATCGTTCCATCATTTTACCATACAAATTATCTTTGATGTTTGGATTCAGCCTCAAAACTGAGTTTTAAAAAAACGTATCCATTACGATTTATGTTTTCGGATAGACTCCATTCAAAATCAGTGCTTTATAAGCTGCAGTTGAGATAGTAACTTCGACTTCTTCATTTGTCATTGGCAAAAATAAACTGTTGCCTTTACTTCTGATTAATTAAATGAAAGCAGTGGCAGTCAAGGCAAAAGCAAAAGCAAAAAACGAAAAGTTGTACACAACAAAGAACATCGACAGTCGACATGTCCGGAAGTGTTTGGTTTGACAGACTGAAACTCTTAATCAATCCCGAAGTTAACGAAGATGGGACGTTGTGTTCTAATTTTGTTTTGAAGTTGTGACTCATACGTAAATGTTGCGGAGACATAAACGTTGCGCTCGACTTCAATAGTTGGTAGTTACTAAAACTCCGTAAATGTGCCATTAGATGTAGAAGCGTAACAAAAAGTAAACAGAAAATTTGTCAAAATTTATGATGATAATTAAAAAAAACCTTTCATTAACTTTTCTTAAAGAAAACTTCGTGTGCGGCAATGGAATACTCGCCTTGCCAATAAAAAACATACGCCACAACTTCCGTTTACGTAGGAGTACAAATTGATTTATTAGCTTGATTAAGAAAACGGAACAGCAGATCTGCAACGTATAAGTTAGAGTAACCAGATCTTAAATCGCTTTAAATTTTAGAATTGTGATAAAACTTGACATAAGTAACTTTTATAAAGATATTAATAACTAGTATTGTGGTTATTTTGTTGAACTATTTATGGTTTTTAATCCAAATTTCTAATAATTTTAATTAGGCTTAAGTTCATTAAATTTAATTTTCATTAAATTATTTTTATGAAGAAAGTAATTTTACAACATGAAAATTAATTAAAATTGTTATTGATAATCTTTCATTCTTGACCGTGGCCGGGGCTCGAACCCTGGCCGGCAGGTTACCATGACATGTTTCGATCGCGGGTTCGAGCCCCGGCCCCGGCCACGGTCAAGAATGAAAGATTATCAATAACAATTTTAATTAATTTTCATGTTGTAAAATTCCTTTCTTCATAAAAATAATTTAATGAAAATTAAATTTAATGAACTTAAGCCTAATTAAAATTATTAGAAATTTGGATTAATAACTTCCCGAAATTTCATAACTCGTCTAAGCCTTGAAATAAATATTAGCATTATGAAGGGTTTTTGTCAACAACAGATGATTTAGACGTAGAGAATATGTGGTTTCAACAGGATGGAGCCACTTTCTACACAGCAAGAGAAGCAATGGATCTTTAGAAAAAAAAGTTCGAAAATCTCATTATTTCGCGTAGAGGAGGAGTAAATAGGCCACCAAGATCGACAGCTTACAGCAATAATCCCACAACAGTTCAATACCACCTTAAAAACAATATTATCGAGCAGATATCAACCAATGACAACAGTTTATTGAAAAACGTGATGAAGAATTTTGGTAACAGATTGGGAGCCTGCCAAGCCAGTAGGGGGTCACTTGACCGACATGATTTTTCATTTTTATAAGGAATATTTTTGCAATAAACTGAAATAAAAATATTTTTTATATCTCAAAAAATCTTTTTATTTATTAAAATAATCCATAAACTTTTGGACATCCATATTTTTTACTGATAAAGTACATTTTATACCATAAAACTATGCTTCCTTAGTTGTTTTTTTTTTTTAAATTCCTTAAGAGTTTAAGAGATGCACGACAATTTTAAATATCTATTGAATTTTTAGCGTGTTTTTGTGTTTTTGTTTTAGTAAAAAAATGTTTGTTTTTTTTACCAGCCAAAAGGGCGCTACGCACAACAGAAGCAAACGAGCATTAATGAGCTGAACCGAACACAATGAAGTTTGTGTTTAAACGGAATTAAACGTTCTCATCTTTTTGTTGAGTCGGATAAGAACATTATTATTTATGTGTTCGAAAGATGACAAGCAAGGAAACGATATTTTTTTTTTTTTTTTGATTTACTACGCAAACACTATTAGCGTTTGTGTTTTCCATAAATCTACAGAACCGAACACTAAGGAGCGATATTTAGTGTTTATTTTCGAACACTGATTTGAACTGCCAATACCTGTCACTTGATTCTTCTGCTTTCCTTAGACTTTCTTGGAATTGAATTGGTGTCAACGTAAAGGTTGATTTTTTTGTTTTCGGTTTTTAATTTTGACATGTGGCAATGGCAAAATGCTTACCATGAATAGACTAACAAACGAACAACGCTTGCAAATCATTACATTTTATTATCAAAATTCGTGTTGTGTGCGAAAGTGTGTTTTTTTAATTCCCTAAGCTCATTCCGCGAAGCTTTACTCTTGTCTGCAGAAACTAGAGTCTCTGGCGGGAATCGAACCCGCAACCCCGGCGCTGATAGACCAGGTAGCCTAACGTAAGCTATTTAACGATCGTCATAATCGACCTACCCAACAAGCTATTCAAGCGGTTGTGACCAAATTTCGGACCAGTTTAATTTTATTGGACATTAATACCCCGGTAGGCTAGCTGGTAGTGAGCTGGTCTATCAGCGCCGGGATTGCGGGTTCGATTCCCGCCAGAGACCCTGGTTTCTGCAGACAAGAGTAAAGCTTCGCGGGGCTTAGCTTAGAGAATTAAAAAAAAAATCCACCAAACCCCGAAAGATACACTCTTTGGTGCGTTTTGTAGGCCGGCGGCATCATTGGACCGTACTTCTTCAAAAACGATAAAAATCACAACATTACAGTCTATGAAGCAAGGTACCGTGGGATGATTACCGACTTTTGTCTTGCCTAGAATGGAAGAATTAGACTTGGTTGATATATCATTTTAACACGGCGCGCGTTTAGTTAGCAGTTTGTCTCACGTTTCTAAGCAGTCTATTGGCCGCTAAGATCGTGCGATTTGTTGCCACTAGACTTTTTTGTGGAAAAACTTGAAGCCTCTCGGTTACAGGGACAAACAAGCCAACCACAACTCCTAGAATACAACATTACAGCTGCCATTGGTGAGATACCAGCCGAAATGAAGCTCATGGATGGACCACTTACGGCGTAGCCTCGGGTAATATTTAAATAAAATAATTTTAAAAAGTAAATGGCAGGCTTTTACTTTTCGTCCCAAATATCATTAACTTTTGCAAATTTGTTTTTCCTCAAATATTCGAAACCCAAACGGTTAAAAAAACATCAGTTTCTCGACGTTTCAGGGGCCAAATTTCGGCATTTGATATCGATCGAAATTCCCATTTAAACTGTATTGTAATTTCGATCGATATCGAATGCCGTAATTTGGCTCCAGAATTCAATCAACTTTTCCACTTTAAAAGCAAATTGAATTTTTATATTCCTCTGTCACTTTTGGTTAAATTTTATAGCATCTCTTTCCCACTCAGTTGGTTCCATTAAGCTATTTTATGTACGAAAAAAAGAAAAACAAAAGCGAGAAAAAAGAAAAGAATAATAAAAATTAATATATTTATACATATACATATATAAATGAATTTATATCAGTAAGCTAATGAACTCCATATGCTGCAAAAATAAACATCGTTTAAATTATAATCGTTTTTATGATAATTGAAAAAAAGAGGAAAATAAAATGCAAACAACAACTACTACAAAAAAAAAATAACAATATTAACGCAATAAAGTTGTTTTAATCTAAGTATACAAATATCCAGGCAATAATACAACCATACTGAGCATATCAGGCGGAATAATGTACGGCAAAATAATGAAAAGCAATGTGTTTAAGGAAAACTATAGTTGGTCCAAAGCGAACGTGTGATAGCGTTACAGTGCGTTTTTTGCTACGAAAATGGAATTAGTTTGTAGTCACTCATATTTTGGTATAAAATCTTTTGAACTCAAGCACTCGGAAGAGTTCTGTTCCAAGACGATTTGTGCAAATTCCCTGAGCCGGTAGCAATCCTTTAGTGACAAATCGATAAAAAAAAGTGAAGAACTTTGAAACTGGATAACAACATTTTCGATGCGAGAAACCATAATATTTGTGCTATAACAACGCTGCAAAATGTCTGAATGAAAACTAAAATATGAATGCAACGAAAGAGTTTTGCTTAATAACCACACACACCAAATAATGCTATAAAACATTAAGGAAATAACAAAGAAAAAGAGCAATAAAGCGAAAGCGTACTATAAAAAATTTTACAACCTGCTTTGTAACATGTATTCGCTAATGATGAATCTGTTGCTTCATGCTCGCTTATAGCTTCGCTCTTAGTATGGCATGCCTTGAGCGATCACATGAGAAAACAAAGGCAATAGGCTGCCAAAGGGTGCCAAACATTCCCTAGGGGAAAGGGAACTAACATTTCTAAAGTGGAAGGGACCGGTTCTAGTTTTAACACTTTATATGAAGGGAACTTGTCACTTTTACAAGGCGATGTCCTAAGAGAGGCTAATTGGCATCTTTTTTACACTTTGTGACATGTTATTGAAATAACCTAAATGGGTAAATTCAATTTTCCTTAAAATAATGCCTTGCGTAGATATTGTCCCGAGTGAACCAGATCAATATGATAGATTCCCTTATATAAGGTAATATCCGTTAAAATCAGCCACTGCCCTTACAAACTTCAGTCACATGACTAGTTTTGTGTCAATTACCTTTCCTCCGGAGTAACAATACCTCAAACACAATTCACAATTCGTTCCGTTTTATTATAATATTTTATTCACTGGTCACGGTATAAGTGTTTTAAGAATAATTGACTCAAATTTCCCGCAGGGTTAACGCAAGCTTTAAATTAATCAAAATTTGTGCAGTAAGGGCTTGGTAACAGCAAAAAAAAAACAAAAAAAAAAATTGACAGCTGAGTTCTGACTAGACTAAAGAAAAAATTTTACTAAAACAATTTAAAAAAATTTCTCTAAAAATTTCGTACATGTAAAGTTACAAAATAAACGCATTTCTTTAGCTATGTTCACACCTAGTAAATATTTGACGATCTACACGTAACCACTAGTTTTGTTAAAACATTTTTTGCTTTTACAAAACGCTTGTTAGATCGAAAATCATTTAACAGTTTCTAGATTACATTAAATAATTATCTTCTTACAAAAAAAAATTTTAATAAAAAGTGTTAAAAATAACGCATAAGTTTGCTCAATTTACTGGTCACGCTTTTTTTAATTTTTTTCGTCAAATATTTGTTAGGTATTTGACTACTTGATTCATTTTAGATTAGATGGACTAATTTCAACATGGTTAAATGTAATGCAAACGATCTCGTAACAAATCCACTGGGAGTATGTATGAACATAGAGCAGTTTTTAGACTACTCCGTTCACAGAAAGAAAGACACTCTGAATAAATTAAGTTTTTTATACTAACTTGAGGTACGAGTCGTACTCAAAAATTTAAGTACGAATAACACTAAAACGTACTTAAAACAATTCTAAATAAGACTACTTTCGAAAATCAATCCCGGAATTTCTTAAAAAAGTATAAAATTCTTAAACCAAGTCAAAAAAAGATTGAACTTTTCGTTGGTAGTGCTATGAGAGTAAAATTACAAAGTGACCGTTTTAATCTCATTTAACTTATCAAAGTTTGTTGTAGGCACTACAAACAACAACACCACAGTAGTTAAAAAAACGATTTGCTTTTTGTGTGTAGAAAAAACAAATAAAAAAAACAGAACAAGACGAAAACACATTATTTTCATGTCTGAAAAGTAAAATTTAGAACTCTTGCTTCTCATTTAGTTTATATTTTCAGTTTTTTATTTACATTTATAAAGTAAAAAACATATCGGGAGTGATGCTGGTGTCTTATAATTGAAATTCTGTAAGGCGTAACACGGGTAAGTAAATCAGTCATAATCAAATTTTCCTTCTAATTTCACTTTTGGCTTATTTCAAGTACGAATTCGGGATTCAGCCAATCTAAGTTTTACTAAAATCAATCTCATTTTCGGATTATTTTAAGTACGAACTCGGGATTGAATCACCTTTATAATACTTGAATCAAGCGCATTTTAAGATTGGTTCAATCATAGATTTACTTAAATCAATCTAATTTTCGGATTATTTAAAATACGAATTCGGGTTTGAATATGAATAAGTTAAGTATTTCGTGATTGAAAATCCGTACTTGATTCAAGAAAATGCGTACTCACCGTACAATTAATACCGCTTCGGATTGATTTGAGTACGAATGGATTCTTTTTTTGTTTGAGTGTTCTAACGCAAAGCTGGGTAATAAGGTCCAGCCCTAGGACATCGTAATGTCAGGCAAAATCGCTGACAAATTAACAAAGCCCTTAATTAAATCGACCGCAGTAACTTTAAACGAAGGGCTCAGAGCTCAAGCTAACCAAGTCAAAAAGAAAATGCAAAACTATTGTGAGTTTGGGTAAGTGGACGCCATTAATTTCCGGAGCCATTGACTTGGGTTTATTTCTGCTACCTTATGAACGGAACACTCTTTGATTTCTTCCGTTACAAAACTGATAGACTTTGCGGATAATTTCGCACCAATTTTGAAATACATATACCGTCGTCTTAGTGTGTAAACTTGCTAACTTACTTCTTGCAAACTTCTTATATTATCTATTTTACCTTAATAAGCAGAGCTGTTTATATTTGGTTTCTTTTCTAATATTCTATAGAGTCCACAATTAAGTTAAATGTTTTTCTTATTCGCTGGAGCGTCTCTTTATCTTTTAAACGGTATCAAAATGTCATATAATGTAAAAATGGATTTAGCAGGTTTACACTCTAAGCCGACGATATGTATTATATGTTATGACTTGTGGCCCAACCAGAAAGTCCTAACGGGGCTAAAGCAACTAAGCGAAAACATGTAAATCATATGTCGTCGGCTGAAAGTTTAAGTGCTCTACGTGCAAAAAATGAATTTTGAGATAATCGATTTTGAAGGTTCAGACATTTTTTCTGAAAAAACTACTCGATAGGATTTTTTGATTTTTATACCATATATTCGTCTTTAAAAGATAATTCTGAATAGATGCTTTTTATCTCCAGATCGCATCTACAACGGTATATTTTCTAATGGTAAAAAAATTCATGTTTGCTCTTTACGCCATCTTAGTCCTATTTCCTTGCAAACACATACACGTGGAGCAAAATGGCATTAACAAAGCAATATAACATATCTAAAATTATTTATAAAAAAAGTATATTCATTTAAAAAAAAAAAAAAAAATTAAATAAAAACTATTCATAAGTTATTATAAGATACATTTTATAAAGTTATTATAACAAAATTAACTTCTTAATTTATTTGACTTAGGTAGTAATTTTTGTCTTTTTCAGATATAAAATTGAATAACAGTTTTAGATCGGAAATTTTTTCATTTTGAATTTTTTCTTTTTTCTTAAATATGTTCAACTGTGTTTCAAAAATATTTAACGGTGTTGGTAACTGATTCCGGAAACCTCTTTTTATACCCCCCACACAATTAGTTGTGAAGAGGGAATACTAAGTTTCCGTGTGAATTTTCTGGCTCCTTAAGTAATTCTTAGTTGATTTAGGCAAGTCCATCTGTCTGTTAAAAACACGCTTACTTTCGAAAAACTCAATAGAAATGAACAAACTTGGTGTCAAATTGCTTGTAGTTATCCTAAGCTGTTTGGGATTGAAATCCCAAATCAAAATCACGCTGTAAAATTTCGTGAAGATCGGTGAAAAATATACCCTAGGCCCCATATAAACCCTATTCCCGGAAAACCATTCAGTATGCCTAAAACCGTAATTAATAATGCTATCATAACAAAATTTGGTACGTCACAGTTTTATAGGACTAGAAACTTCGTGATGATCGGTTAATAATTTACTTTAGGCCCCATATAAAGTCCACTCTGGCATGTTAATTAAATACGCCTAAAACCGTAGCACATTTTTTTTTTTAATTTTAGTTAAATTTCTTCCAACTTTCATATGGCCTGAAAAAATGTTATTAATTTTGTGATATACGGTCCATAATTTACCTAAGATCCCATAGTTAAAAAAAAATAAAACTTTCTGATTGTCGGTCAATAATTTAATAAAGGTCTAAACCGCCACCAATTTTAATGCTGACGTCTGTTTTTATAAAAATAAATTAATAATAAAAAAATGTATCATATAGATATCACTCCTGAAATATTCGGTGGAGGGTATCGAAGATTCGGCACAGCCGAATAGAGCACTCTAACTTTTTTTTTTAAGAGTAAGAGAAAATATATTCTTAATTATTCTTTTTTAGAGAAAATATACTCAAAAATATTCGTATTAAACACCCAGGGGCGAATTTATCGATTACAGAAGCGATGAAGTGATAGACACGAGTAAGACAGTAATGCACACCATCTCAATTACAACCTAGCACACTTTTTCGAATGCATTGCCGCATTTGTGGAGTGAACGCCTAACACTTGCACACAAAGTAACCGGGATTGTGAAGTGTTCATTCAATATATATAAACTCCGTACTGCTCCACACACATTGTGAGCAGGCAGTAGACAGTCTATACACCATCTCGCTTACTTCGTGGGAAGGTAGGAAGCGCACTGCACACTGCTTCGCACACATTGTAAGCAGACAGTGGGCAGTCAATACACATTCTCGCTTACGTCGTGGGCAAGTGGAAGGCGTCTTGCACACTACTTCGCACACATTGTAAGCAGACGGTGGGCAGCCAATACACATTCTTGCTTACGTCGTGGGCAAGTGGAAGGCGTCTTGCACACTACTTCCCACACATTGTAAGCAGCTAGCTTTTTTAGATTTTTGTGTTATTTCAGAATTTTCATTAACTGCCTGTTTTCAGAAAACGTAAACAAGTGAGTAAGTGAAAAATTACATTGAAAACAACATTAAAAAACGTAAATTTATTTTTGTTTTCTATATAATTTCTCACTCACTCACTCAGTAGTTTACGTTTTCTAAAAACAGGCAGTAAATGTCTTATATTTCTAGAACTAAATCCTTTTTTATAATTTTTTGTGGACATTTTTTACTTTTTGGACACTATTTTTATATTGTTCCTTTTTGCACAACAGTCGGCAAACATTTGAATCGCAATTTAAAATAAACTACTCTACAAAGTAGCAAATGAAAAATAACGGTACAAAACAAAAACCTGCACATATGAATACATACATACATACAGAATATATCAGCACATTATAAAAGATGAACGAAATTCATTCTTGTAAATTCCATACACTGCCGTCATACACTTTGTAAGCTATAATTCACTGAACACAAAGTGTGACAAACTTCATTGAAGAGATGTGATGTGGTATGCAAAGTTCGCCGCTGGGCAATACTAACTCCACGAAGAGCAAAATGTCCATCAGCAATCAATTTCCATGTTTTGTATTGAAATTTTGCTCTATACGCCAATAAATAGCATATAGTGAACAATTTTAGAAAACATTTTTGTTTTGAAGGATATAGAGCAAAACGGACACGATTTATCTCAGCCACCAGACGAGATAGCCGAAAACGGATTGCGGATTGAAAAGTTTGGGGCCGAAAACCTAAGGTGGCATCCTTAACTCAAAATCTTCAAAATGGCGTATAGAGCACTTAAACTTTCGGACGACGATGTGTCAAACCATATTGAACTTAAGAAAACTTTTTGCAAAGTTTGATGAAACTGTAATTTTTAAGCAAAGTGCAAAATTGGTCGCACATTCCTTACGGAATCAAATGTTCTTTTATTTTGTTGTGTTTTTTTTAAATGCTTTTCAGAGGCTTTTTGTTTATTTTCGACAGTAGATTAAACTTGTTTATGCACATTCTGGTTGGTCCTTTGGTTCAGTTCCGCTCTGATCCCTTAAAATGCTCTCTTATTTTATTTGATTTCGTTTTTTTTCTTCTTAATTTTCAGTATACATTATGATGAAATAAACGGGTGGCACTACCACGTCAGCTGACAGTTTCTGGCTAGTCTCCTTTAAAAGTTTTTTATATGTTTGAAAAGCGTTCACGTTTTGCCTTGTGTTGAGTATTTTTTATCAAAGTTTATAAAAAAGATATTCCCCATAATGAAATTATAAAAGGCTAAGAAATTATTAATTTCATCACGTTCAGCGCCACAATTTGATTTTCGTTTAAAATATTTTTTGACGTATTCGGATACAAATTAAAATTTTTGTTGTAATGTTAAATATGTTGCCCGAATGCTGTCAACTGTATTATTTTACCATGGTTTCCAAAATCTATGAAATTTAGTGAAAGTACAATAATAGCGGCTACCTTCTATTTGTGTACCATGGAAAGTATGGTAGCATTGTTGAGAGAAGAGTATCTAAATGTATGATTATAAGAAAAACCGCTGTCAAAATGGAACAGATTCTATTTCACGTCTTCCTATAACGTCAAATTCTATTGTAAAATAGTGATTTTCTATGGTAAAAAGTGTGTAGCGATAGAACATGTTTTCGTTTCTGACCAAGTTGATAATTTTCTTTCGAGCAAAATCATCCTATGAAACACAATTTTAGCTTGATGGTTTTCCAAATCGTAATATCAATTTGTGCTGGTTCTCGATATCGCTGCATGATAATACAGTTCTCTCTGCTATTATTAAATAATATAGATTTTATTTCGAACTTTCTTTCTGATTTATGTAGCTAAATAGCGCAAACATAAAAGGGCACTAACTTTGAAAACATTGTTCGGGCAATTCTTTAACTTTTTGCAACTCCATGAAAAATAATTTAAAGGCGATCTTGGCGGATAATTGTCTGGGTAACGCCCTTATGACACTACATTGTTTATGAGAAACATAAAAACAAAACAAACAAAAAGCTGTAAATCGCTTAATTTGCCCATAAACCGCTGATTCATCAACACTTTTAATATTTTAAGCTAACATTAATTAACGATGGTTTGCTAGAAACTGGAACAATAGCGATAAAAGTATGTACAACATTTTTATTATACAAATTACAAAAAAAAACAAAAAAAAAAAAAAAAAATTGTATGGAGAAAGGAAATTATAAAACCAATTTGTTTTTACAAATAATAAAACTATTAAATAATTAAAGATCTTACTAATCGATCATAAAAGGGAGAGAAAAAAATTTGCAATAACTTAGTCCAAAAATCTATTGCATTTATCGGTTACTATCTTGAAGCGATGCCAGAAGTAGGAAAAACTTATGAAGATTGATTTTTCTAAAAAATAGTAGCGTAGGAAAGGTAATTTTTTAAAAAAATCTTTTGGCAACACTGATTTAGGGTTTCTTGACAAAAATAAGTCTCAAAACTACAAGTTACAAATCTACAAGTAAAATACATTAAAAAAAGCAACAATTTTAAAATTTTTGTTTTTTTTTCAAATGTATTTTAGTTGCGGATTTGTAACTTGTAGTTTTGAGAAACAGGGCCCTTATAGCAGATCTGACGAACCTGGCTTTGTGGCTTATAATGTATAGTTTCGGGCGAACCTCTTTCGCCTAATACCTAAAAAAATGAAGGTGATTCCTGTGGCCATGCGAAATCTATAATACCATCTTGATTTGTATTGGGATAAGAGAAAAAAATTAGCTATTTCTTTAATTTTCAGTACAACAAACTCTTCATATAAAGGCATTTCTTAAAACCACTTTTTCGTTTCTTTCGATCACCGCGTGTTGCCGCTATCATGCAAGAAACCTTGTTTAAGGAGGACAGAGGTGGATAAGATTTGCATGAGTGCCTGCCATGTCGGCCTAAGACCATGGTGGATCTTAGCTACTGGATGACTAACTATGCGCTTACCAGCCGCCCCGTGTGTGAGAGGCACCATCACACACAGGAAGCAAGTTGAGTGTATAATCCGGCAAAATTATACATTCGCCCATTGTTGAGAATCTTCTACTGCCGTTTGAAAATGCCTGCATACATCTGTTGAACAGCAACTACACCTAGGGATAATCCCGCCTAAGGCCTTACTCTCCCACAAGTGCTAAAAAAGTATTATTTTCAGAAATATCCCTTACCTCGACTTTGGGTTTGAACCACAACCACGTGATCCCCGAAAGTATCGTATTTGCGAACCGGCAAAATTTCTGCAAAGACAAACAGCCTGAAGGAGAGAAAGCATTTCTCGCAGGGAGCAAACTAACGGAGACCGCAACCAATGGTCAAGCCGGTACCTGCTTACCGGGGTCTAAAGACTCGCGTGGTTACAGAGATACTTTAATTATGAATTTTGGTCGAATCGCAGTTATGTAACAGAATTTAACACCAATAGATGGAATTTCCTTGAGATGATCCCTTCACGCCCCGGGGAAAGGTTCCAGGAGGACGCTTGCATGGTTGTTAGTTGAAATAATGCATCGTTTTGTCGTTAAAAAAGCATGTTTGCCAAATTTCTTCTTTTTTATCGTCCTCTCATTTCAATTTAGAATATTCAGAGACCTTTATAAGGTTAGAAAGGACAACCAGTATTAGCCTATCTTTAACTCTGGAGGGAAGGATTTATGACATCTTCAACACTCACCGGAACGTACAATGATCTGTTTTTAAAGATGTTGCCAAAAAAGAAGATATCTCGTTAATCAAATCTGAGCTGGATGAACTTAGACAGGATAAATATAAGTTAAGAACCGAAGTAAAAGTGCTGTCCTCCGGTATTGAGCAAATTGACCGTAGGTCGCGTTCTGCAAATATTGTTGTTAATGGTTTAGTCAGCTCTACTACATCTACTGTTAAATCGGAATTTATTGAATTATGCAACAACCATTTGGGTGTAGATGCAAAGGTGGCTACGGTTCGTGCTCTTTCCACTAAAAATTCAAAGAATACGTATTTGTTTTCATTCGGTTTGATTTGAGTACGAATGGATTGATTTTTTGTTTGAGTGTTCTAATGCAAAGCTGGATTTTAAGGTCCAGCCCTAGCACATGGTAATGTCAGGCAAAATTGCTGACAAATTAGCAAAGGCCATAATTAAATCGACCGCAGTAACTTTAAACGAAGGGCTCAGAGCTCAAGCTAACCAAGTCAAAGAGAAAATGCGAAACTGTTATGAATTTGGGTAAGTGGACGCCATTTATTTTTGGAGCCATTGACTTGGGCTTATTACCGCTACCTTAGGAACGAAACACTCTTTGATTTAGTCTATTACACAACTGAATAGAGTTCAGCTTTGCGGATAATTTCGCACCAATTTTGAAATACATATACTGTCGCCTTAGTGTGTAAACTTGCTAACTTACTTCTTGCAAATTTTACAGGAAAAACAAAAAACTTCTTTATTACCTTAATTAGCAGAGCTGTTTATATTTGGTTTCTTTTCTAATATTCTATAGAGTCCACAATTGAGTTAAATTTTTTTCTTATTCGCTGGAGCGTCTCTTTATCTTTTAACCCTTTCGGGACGGCTCTCTAATTGCATTAATATTTTATAATTTTTGTAATTATTGTGTTAGATATGTCTAAAATAGATCGCCTGTTAGGGAAATGTGGCAGGGTTCCCACAAGGGGACTGCTGGGGGACTGATAAGCCCTTGGACTGGTGGTACAAATATGTACCATCCAAAAATTTTTTTGGAATAAATAGGCCGAACTTTATTTATTAAGTCCAAATATGTCCAAATATATTCCTATTTAATATCGTGAAATCTAAAAAAATTCATCAATAAATGTGGTTTACGTCCGACTCTGCCAACAAGATCCATACTGAGCACATGTTAACAATGATATTCAAAAAATACCATTTTATAACAAAGAAAACCTTTGATAAAACGAAATGAAACGATAAAACGATTTTAAGTTGAACAATTTTACATTTTTTTTGACATAACTTTATTTTTTATCGATAACTTTAGTGAAATTTTTGACAGTTCGCCATTTACCTTAATACAGCTTAACTCTTTGCACTTGGTAAATTTTACAATCACATTATAATTGTACTGTTCACCAAAACTTGAACAATGCATTAAAAATGTAGTGTCATAAGGGCTTTAGTAATATTAATAATATTTTTATGATTTCTTGTTTCTTAAGTAACAAACGGAACGACTTATTTAAAATACTCCCCAATTTAAAGTGTTTGGTTTATAGAAAAAAACTGCAAAATGTTTTTTTTTTAAGTTTTTGCAAATAGTAGTCAGTGGTTTAAATAAATAGTCAAGCACTTGTTGGCCTGATTGTTAATTAATTGTAATAATACGAATAATGAGAAGAATAACAAATGAAACACTTCATATTAAAATTCATTAATTAACGATGGTTTGCTAGAAACTGGAACAATAGCGATAAAAGTATGTACAACATTTTTATTATACAAATTACAAAAAAAACAAAAAAAAAATTGTATGGAGAAAGGAAATTATAAAACCAATTTGTTTTTACAAATAATAAAATTATTAAATAATTAAAGATCTTACGAATCGATCATAAAAGGGAGAGAAAAAAAATGTGCAATAACTTAATCCAAAAATCTATTGCATTTATCGGTAACTATCTTGAAGCGATGCTAGAAGTAGGAAAAACTTATGAAGATTGATTTTTCTAAAAAGAAAAATTTAACAGATTTTTATAATTCTCTAAATTTTAGGTACTTTTTTAAAACAAACTTTTGGCAACACTGATTTAGGGTTTCTTGACAAAAATAAGTCTCAAAACTATAAGTTACAAATCTACAAGTAAAATACATTAAAAAAGCAACAATTTTAAAATTTTTGTTTCAAATGTATTTTAGTTGCGGATTTGTAACTTATAGTTTTGAGAAACAGGGCCCTTATAGCAGATTTGACGAACCTGGCTTTTGTGGCTTATAATGCATAGTTTCGGGCGAACCTTTTTCGCCTAATACCTAAAAAAATGAAGGTGATTCCTGTGGCCATGCGAAATCTATAATACCATCTTGATTTGTATTGGGATAAGAGAAAAAAATTAGCTATTTCTTTAATTTTCAGTACAACAAACTCTTCATATAAAGGCATTACTTAAAACCACTTTTTCGTTTCTTTCGATCACCGCGTGTTGCCGCTATCATGCAAGAAACCTTGTTTAAGGAGGACAGAGGTGGATAAGATTTGCATGAGTGCCTGCCATGTCGGCCTAAGACCATGGTGGATCTTAGCTACTGGATGACTAACTATGCGCTTACCAGCCGCCCCGTGTGTGAGAGGCACCATCACACACAGGAAGCAAGTTGAGTGTATAATCCGGCAAAATTATACATTCGCCTATTGTTGAGGATCTTCTTCTGCTGTTTGAAAACGCCTGCATACATCTGTTGAACAGCAACAACAACTAGGGATAATCCCGCCTCAGGCCTTACTCTCCCACAAGTGCTAAAAAAGTATTATTTTCAGAAATATCCCGTACCGCGACTTCGGGTTTGAACCACAACCACCACGTGATCCCCGAAAGTATCGTACTTGCGAACCGGCAAAATTTCCGCAAAGACAAACAGCCTGAAGGAGAGAAAGCATTTCTCGCAGGGAGCATACTAACGGAGACCGCAACCAATGGTCAAGCCGGTACCTGCTTACCGGGGTCAAAAGACTCGCGTGGTTACAGAGATACTTTAATTATGAATTTTGGTCGAATCCCAGTTATGTAACAGAATGTATTACCAATAGATGAAATATCCTTGAGATGATCCCTACACGCCCCGGGGAAATGTTCCAGGAGGACGCTTGCATGGTTGTTAGTTGAAATAATGCATCGTTTTGTCGTTAAAAATGTTCTGTTTTTGTATAAAATAAAAAAATTAAATGATAGAAATATCATTTATAATAAACCCACAATAGAAGAATGAGCAAAATATAAAATTGACTTCCGTCACGAGGACGGCTCACTTGGGTCCTTATAGCGGTTCCCTTGTAATAAGTTATCGGTTGTTTTAAAGATAGTTTGGTTTGTCAATTAATCACGAATAGACCCACGCCAGAACAACTATTGCAAATGAATAGATGCAAAATCAACGCTATTGACTCACAATTTCATTTTAAAGATTTGCTGTGTCAATAAACAGAATTGCTGCGTTAAGAGCGATGACAATCCTCAAGCCTTTGTCGAAAGAAAAACTATTAAATAAAAAAAAAAAAACTCACTGTTTTGTGCCTGGTAACGTGGGCCAGAATGTTACAGTCAGCGGTGAGCAGTATACATACATGTGTACTAACTTTTTCGTTCCTTAATTGGAAGGTATTAGGTCTAACATATGCGGATTCAGCGGGATGGTGCCACATGTAACACAGCACGTCATATATTTAATCTACTGAGAGAAAAATTCCCTGAACGAATAATGTGAGTGACCATTAAAGGGGCCAATGGTAAATTATAGACCAATCTCAATGAAATTTAGCAGAGTGATTTCTTATCTTCTGAAGCTATGATACATTTGCCAATTTTAACTTCCATAGCATTATTCGTTACAGTTTTAGGCGTCATCTTATTGCCAGTCAGAGGTGGCACGATGAAACTACCTGTGGGGAAGCCAGGAAAATCTGGCCTATCATAGATGAAAAAAGGACACGACGGGAATTACTGCTGTCCAGACATCATCTAAGAAACCTAATTGCGGTTATAACTGGCCCATTGGGAGGTACGCCCAGAGGTTGGGCCTCCATTACAATGACTTGTGTAGAAGTTGCGGCGACGAGGAGGAGGAAAGTCAACGGAACATCTTCTCTGTAATTGCCCAGCATTCGGAGATTTAAGAACTCGAAATGTTTGGTCGAATAGCCCTTGGGGATAAAACTTGTCTCTCTGATGTTGATGTAAACAGGATCCACTCCTTTATTGAATCGACCGGATGGCGGCATGGAAATACTAGCAGCCAGATAACATAGGACCCATGGGAGACGGTGTGACATGGTAACACAAAGGGAACTAAATAATGGACCCACGTGAGCTGTGCTTGATCACGGTTGCCAATGAAACCTAACCTAACCTAAGTGTTTTTCGAGAATGGGTTAAATATGGTTAATTAAGAAAAGTAAATTTTCGACCCATCTTAATAAAATTTGGCAGAGTGATGTCATATATTATGAAGCTATGACAGGCCTATTTTTACTCCAATATGGTCCGATATTAATAAAATATTGCAGCCTGATTTCCAGTCATATAAAACAAATTTGTGCAAATATCAATGAGCATTATGTTACCAATTTATGTTAATTTTTGTAAAAAAAAAAGTATAAATTTTTTAGGGAGGTTGATCCACATAATGGGTTCATAGCTGTTTTCCTACTAAACCGATTATGGATTCAGGATTTCAATTCCAAACTGCTTAGCAGAGCTGGAGAGTTTGACTGTAAAGAGTTTTCTGTAAAGTCTTCGAAAGTAAATGTGTTTTTAACAGACGGGCATGGCTAAAACGACTTAGAATTACTGAAGGACCCAGAATATATGGAGTCTCCGATGGATATTAAAAAAGTTTCAAGTGATGGAGGTTGTATAAAAATTCTTTTTATTTTAAAAATTATAAGTTTTTAAGAGACATCTTTTAAATTAATTTTAAAGGTTTTCATTAATCTGGATAGCGATCTTAAAGCGATGTAGCAGCTTAGGTTTTGACTGCGGAGATCCCAAAGTCCCCTATGGTTTCTATTAAACTTGGAACCCAAACCCCTTTCCGTATTGAAAAATCTAAGTAAAACCGCTTTTTTTTGGACAAAAATGTTTCTGAAACGAAAAGAATGAAAAACTGTGAAAACTTCTGACATCTTTTAAGAGTCTACCCTTTTGGCTTGAAAATCTATAATTAAAATTTTTTGTAACTCACATCGATTCATTGGATATTTATGTTAAGATTTGTTTTATTTACATATTTAAAATAATTCGCCGTTTTGTTTAATTAAAAATATTTTCTCTATCTTGAAGTAATAATTTTGTTTTACATATTTCTATATTTGTTTTAAGTCATTATAATAATTTAAAAATTTACACCCAACACCTGAACACACACATATAATTATCATTATTCGACTACACCCATACCGAGAGTGACTTCCAATCAAGCATTTTATCGAAACACACAATCGCTTGCTCGTTGGGTCCAAACATCTATCCACATGCGCATATTTAAAATTGTGTCTCTCCCTCATTTGAAATGTTTTTCTGCTTCTTTGGCATTTAATAAATTTTTATTATTAATTTTATTTTATTTTTATTTATAAGTGGCGTCAATATTTATTTTATTAACCTTTGTCTACCCTAAAGTAGTAAAATTAATTAACAAAATGTTGTTGTTATTAATACTTGTGTTAAACTAATAAACACTGGGCTACAGAATTGGGAACATTTTATTTGTAAAGCTCAAATTAGATGAGATATAAGCAAAGCCATAGAAAACAGTTGTTTGAACCAAATTTATGGGCAACACTGTATTCGGTCATAGGTGAATTGGTATAACGCTATAGCAATAGGAACCAATTGAATTTTGGTTTCTTGCCATAACCATAAACGGTTACGGTTATGGCATTATGGTATGGCAAGTTTAACTTGACCTTATTTTTAAAATAAATATATATTAAAACATATTGATTATGAAAACTTTAAACAGGTTATCAACTGTTTCAGAAAAAATTTTAGTACAAAAGAATATACAATTGTTGAAAGAAATCAAAAATAATCGCTGAAAGTAATCGGATTACTTTTGATTCTTTTTGATTATTTTGTAGTAATCGCCGGTACTTCTGATTATTTTTTGATTACTTGTAATCGTAATCAATTAGTAATCATGCAAAACCAAAAGTAATCATAATTGTAATCATTACTTTACCCTTAAAAAAAAAGTAATCTAATAAGTAATTCTTACGATTACTTGTCATTGCTTAACAGCTATGGATTTATCACAAGGTAAAGTTTCAATAACGCTTTAAAGACTAAGACCTTGATAGCTGCTGCGCAAATAAATAAATCATATATACACTGACAGCCGTACCCCTATTATGACTCTGAATTTTTCCTCCTTGAGGACGAGAACATTTCTCGACTATTGCTAATTTTTAAATGAGATCGCTGAACATGTCAAGGGAAAACATTAGGGCGGATGAGCTAGATGGATACGGCACAAGTTACACTGGATTTGCAAGGCGTGGGGTTACCGTTGCTCTCTTGTCAACTCAAACCTCGGCAAATGACTATTGATAATGCTAACGATAGATGGGCCGCAAAAGCTAAGCTTCACTGTCAACGGCGAATGAGGAGCGGTGGTAGGCAATACACATATTGTGATGCGTTAAAAGTACCAAAAAACTTCATTTGAATTTTTGTAAGGAATAATAAGAATTAGGAACTATTTTCTTTCGTTTTGGGGTACAAAAGTACAAATTGGCATACCAATGACCAATTTGGTGTTAAGGAACGATTTATGTTTGGTATAGGGCACTCAAAACAGTAAAATTTTTAAAGCAATTTCCTGCAATCCCAAGGTCGTTTTGTCATTTTTGGTTCAAGCACAAGTGCAGCGAAATAAGAAAGTGCTCACGATTACTACAAAGCCATGCTTGTGAGTTATATTGGGCCTATACTCAATCCTGAGTCTATATCGTACCAAGGGAGATTTAAAGCACCTTCTATTTGATAGAAGTTACATTTGCAGTAGAGTTTAGACAGTCCAATGTTTCTCCAAGTTTTTTATCCCTTCAAAAAAATAAGTCAAACCTCTTTCCGCCGAGCCATTTCTTCAGACTTGGGGACAAGATATAGTCACTAAGGGCCAATTCCGGAGAACAGGGCTGATGAGGGAGAAATATGTAAGTTGGTTCTAGTCCCATATTCGTACTTGAAATAATCCGATAGTGAGATTCTGATTTTTAACCAAAAAAAATTAGCCTAGAGAGAAAGAAAGAGAGAGAGAAAGAGAATATTATAATTTACTTAAACGCTTACACATATTGCTAGGAACACAACTGGGACGAACGACGAATTTCGCCCTACACGACGAATTTTTTAGTACAAATTCGCTGAAAAAATTCGTGGTATGAAACACAGTAACGACGAATAACTAACAGCTTTACTAATTGAGAAAGTTGTTTGCTGTTTGTGCAAAGAGAAAGAAATAATGTGACCATATAAAAAAAAATTACATAAAAAACACAAACATTAACAAAAATACAATTAAAAACTTTTCTTATAGTTATCTTCTTTGCATATTTAGTTTAAATGCGATAAAATAATAAAAAAACCATTATTAAAGTAAAAAAGTAACTTTATATACTAAAATACTTGAAAACTAAAATCAAACATGGTCACCTGTTACTGATTTGTTCGTCGTTCGCCGGCGTCAGGGCTGTCAGATGTGGCGATTTTTCGCCAATCGTGGCGATTTATAAACCTAATTGGCGATGCAATTTTGTGTTTGGCGACATGGCGATTTTTTTGACGAAATTAAAAAAAGTTGGCGATTATTTGGCGAGTTCTAAAACACATTTTATCTTTTTTTCATATTTATATGAACAAATTTATAAGTACGGGCTAAGTTTTTTCTTTGAATTTTTAACAAATTTTAAAATCGCATTACGATTGCCATTGTTTTAAATGATAAATTAATAATATTGCCAGATAATTACATTGAAAACATTAACGAATTGTTGCCATAGAAATTTGGAATAAAGCTTAAGCTTTCTTAGATTTTCGCACGTTTTCCTGACCAGAAGTTATCAATAATCGGACCTTTACTTAAAAACTTATTTTGCAAAATAAATTTTAAAAACGCAATCGTTTTCGATTGCATATGAAATGGGGTTTTTTAAATAAATAAATAATAATGTATACTGGGTAGTATGCAAAAATAATTGAATTAATAGCGAAAGATATCAGATTTTTCGTATTTTTCAAGAGCGAAAAAATGCACAGTTTTTTGCACATTTTGAATTTGTGTTTTACGAAATAAAATCAAATATTTCTTTTAAACCTTAAAATATTAAAAAAAGTTAAATATTCACTTGAAATTTTTGAAAATCCTGATTTTATATAGAATTGAAAACGAATCTGGGTTGGAAGGTAATTTTTAAAAATAATTCATGTAATTTGTTTAGAAGATTCAGTTGACTTACACCTTTTAAGATATTTATCCTTTGCTTCAAATAAATACAAAATTGTACCATATTCTGACTTACATTCACATAGAAAATAATGCTTATAAAAACTCATTTTTTTGCATCAAACTCTAGTCATTTTGATAAAGTTAATGTTTTGGCACAATTCAATTAACTGATCTCACAAGTTCTAGGTTTTAAGATAATCAGCCTTCTTATGATTATAAAAATTCTAGTTCCTTTCAGCATACTTTTGAAATTTGAAGTCGCCAAACTTCTTGCGATTGCGATTTATGATTTACAGATTACAGAATTCAAGTCAGAATCACAAATGTTAAGCGTTTGGCGATGTTCTACTATAATATAAACACACTACTAGAATAAGGATAAATATGGAAAATTTATATAAAGGTTTTTTTATATAAAACTTTTATTTGGCGATTTTTAGTGAACCTTTTTTTTACCCAAAAATCTAAAAAAATAAATTTTTGGCGATTTTCGGTATACTATTTGGCGATGAAGGTGAAAAAAAATCTGACAGCCCTGGCCGGCGTATAAAATGGAAATAAATCTATTGCATAGTCGCCGCGTATGACGAATTTCGGCCGAAGCCATGATTGTTTGTATTTCCATATACAGTGTAAATCCGATAATCCGGAATATTCGGTAATCCGGACATTCATAATCTATAATCCGGATTGATTGCAGCTCTATAGTCCGGATTGAATAACACCAGTTTTTATTTATTTTTTTATTCAAATCACAACATGAGTATGTTTGCACATGCGTTTTTATGTTTAATTTTGCTATGAATTATTATAATTTTTAATACATGCGATAATCCGGATATTCGCTACTCCGGATTGGGATCTGCAATCAATTATCCGGATTATCGAATAAACACAAATGTGTTTTATTTTTGGCAAAGAATATTCGCAGCAAAAAATTCGTCGATCGTCCCAGTTGTGTTCCTAGCATATGTTTCACTTTTGTTGTATTCTTTTATTTTTTTACAGAAAAATACTTTTAACAAATAGAATTCGTTAATTTTTGCTTCTTATTTTAGTTTTTAAACATAAAAATAATGCGTGCTTTTCTTCTTGCTGTGTTGTTGATGTTTCTACACAAATCAAGCAAATCGTTGTTTACCTTCATTTGAAGTATTGTTGTTGTTTCTTCAACAAACTTTTACACGCACACGCCTATGCTTGCATATAGAATGCAGTGGATTTCGAAAGAAGTCCTATTTTGGATTGTTTTAAGTACTTTTTGGTGTTAAATATTCATTCTTAAATTTTTAAGTAAGTGCAAGGCCCATTGAAAAGGTCTGCGCAAGAAGCCTGATGTTCATTGTTTATGTTCTTTTTAGTTGTCAACATGTGCATGTATACGTTTGTGGTATGCCACACATACACGTTTTTTCCTTTTGCTTTGTATATGTGGTAGTAAATTTTTGACAACTAAAAAGAATCGTTTTTTGTTTTTGTACAAGTAAGCAGACCTAATAGATGGGCCTTGAGTAAGTGGAAAAACATAAGTTTTTTCTTTGTACCAATGGCTGTCAAACACTAGATGATAGTGAGCAGTGTTGCCTCTGAGTTAAATACTTTTGAACGGGAAAGTAAAAAAGTCAAGGACTTATTGACGACCTACCGATGTTGAGTGGCAAGCCCAACCCACCAGATTTCTATTTCTTATATCAAGACAACATCTAGCGAACCCAACGAGAAGTTTTGTGTTCACCAAGTAAAACTTATATTCCCTGACCACCAAAATATATTTCTCCCAATTTGTTAGGCTTTAAAAGATTTACGGTTGTTAATGAGTTTCTCAGTAGCGTTAGAAAAATTATCTGGTCCCATTGAAAGGACAATGTGGCAACTTTCGATTTTCTCAAACTCTGTTAAATTGTTGGCATGTGCTCTTTTAAAGCGATAGGAATACTGGATACTTGCCATAATTTTTGGCCTCAAGTTAATTTATTTTACCAGACAATATCAGTTAAGCCTTTTTAATAAAAAAAAAAGAAAAATAATATTTTAACAATTATTTATAAATACTCACTTTAAAACCTTTTTCTTTGAAATTTTCGAAAATGTTGGCAACTGAAATAAAAAAAAAATCAAAGACATTATTGCTTAAAATATTTTTTATAAAATTTTAATTAAATATGTATATTTGTAGTTTATTGAATAAATTCATTTACCGCACTCACACTATGCTAGTAAAATATTAAAAAAAAAAAAAATATAAAATATGTACAAAAATAATGGCCATAGGCCATTTAATATAAAACTTTTATGGTTGTATTTAATATGTACATAAAAAAGTCAACAACAATAAAAAAATATAAATAAAAAAACAAAAACTACAAAAATATATATAAATGAAATGCAATATTCAACTTATGACAGCTGTCAGTTAAGTGACATGTAACGAAAATAGCGCACGCACACCACAAAATACGCCACATTACAAAAAAAGGAGGCATTTCATTTGGATTATTTCTGTTTTATCAGCCTTTGGGGAAAACTGTTCTTTTTTGTAAAATACAAGATTTTTGTTTTGTAGCTGTTACAGAAAGAGATTTATGATAAAAGCAAAATATAAAGTCCTTTTTGGTTAAACTGGGAAGTGTATAAAAAAAATTAAATTTACTTTTAAAATAATTTGTTAAAAATGTCATCAAAGTGGAATTATTGTTTTTTTTTTGCTGTTTGCAATTTTAACTTGTTTTTGTTTTTAATTAAAATCTAGTTAAATAATTGTAAAGAAAAAATTTTTTTTTTACGATTTCAGTTTTTATTAGTCATTTTGACTAATTTTGATTAATTGTGGTGTGAGGTACAGTGGTGTTAAGGGAACAAATTAGATTTTAAAAGAAAATAATTTATTTTCCAGAAAAAAATAATCCATGTAAGACAACGTTGCCTTTAAAAAAAGAAATTCAAAAAGCATTTATTTTCCAAAATAATTTTGTGGTTGAAAACCTGTGAAAAATTATCGCAAATTTCATTTTAATAAAAAAAGAAGGCGTTCTTGAAAAAATAACCTCTTAAGGAATCTCACGTTGTTTTAAACTTTTCTAGGATTTGTTAAAGATTTTATTCGTTTTTTCTAAGTATTAAACACTTTCCAAATCACAGTGGTTGTTGGTGGGGTCCCATACACACCATCATCATCATCCACAACAATTCAAATTCACTTACTGACTCACCCATTAAAAACAAACACATATTCGCAAGTGTGTGTATGAATATAACTGCAAGTATTGCTAACTCGTTACGACCAAAAATAGCTTAACTTTTAGCAAAATAATCAGTCAAAAAGTATAAAATAAATAAAACAAATTAAAAATTATTTTTAAATTTTGCTAGAATTTGACACTTTTTTGAGACAAGCGGGGTTGTAACCTAATTCGTAAGCTAATCTGGAGCCATCTCAGGCAATACAGGGGTTGAAATTCTTAAATTTGGTTTAGTTTGTTCAATAAACTAAACCGTTTTTGAATTGCGCGAATATTTGTTGTGCAACCTCCTCCATTTTCGAAATAACGGTATATCTCGAAAACAAGAGGTAACCTTAAATCGGTTAGCGTACACGAATTAGCTTTAAACGCCAGGTTCTCGGCTTGTCTGTTTTTTCAGCTAGTACAGTGTAATTGTTTAAAAAAAAAAAAATTTTTAAAATTGAAATTCTTTGAGATAATTAATTTTTTTCACCTTATAAGTCGTTTAATATGACGACTTAAATAAAAATCTATGTTAAGGCCAAAATTCACTATCCTAAACAATCGTGCAATTCATTTACAAGAAAAACTGATAGCATTCTATCTGGCATAAAAAAATGTCTGCAAAGTCTGTTGTCAATGCCACACTATCGCACTAAAAAGATGCAAAATAATATGACTCAGCTCATTTACAAGAAAATGCAACTCTGATCACATAGAATCTATAATTTTATTAAAAATTTTCATAACCAGTTTCATTCATTGCAAGTCTGTCACTCGATTTCATTTTTAAGGTCACACTATCGTAATTTATGAGAACATACGATTTTTTTGACAAATCGTACGACTAAATAGGACAGTGACTTATTGCTGCTTTTATTAGAGATTTTTTGTAAAAAAAAGTTTTGTTAATTAAAGAGAAATTTTGCAAAATAAAAACAATTATGTAAGAATAGTCGGCCCAGCGCGATCATTAGGTACAGTATGTATTTATTGGAATATCTTTGAGAGTATACCCTAATTGAGGCACAAAGGTGATCATGGATTGGCTAAAAAAAAATAATTTTATGATGTGAAGGCTTATATAAATATATAATCTAGATATCCACTTACATCGTCATCATGGTGCATTTGCTCTCCTGCAAACTTTAACTTCGGCGATCGACTATCGATTATGACAGGTAGTCCGCGATTACTGGATTCCGTGAACACTGGATGCCGGATTGCCAGACAATTGTGGCTTCGAATAAATGACGGGCGAATCATGTCTCTAATATCGATGACCAAGAGCGACGTGATACTTTTTGTATCTGTTGTCACGGGGAATTGCCTTAAAGGTAGGTATGCACAGTGTCTTGGATTTCACAGCTACGATAACGAAATTGCGAGGGAGAAAGTGGAACAACTTCCTTTTCACTGTCCTGCACTGGCGAGAAGACGACTGGCCGAAATGGGATCCACCACCTTTGACGGATTGTACTATATCTCTGGCGTAAAACTGGAGCCCAATTTAAACTTCGTTACAAGTTCGGGCTGGTTCTACGGTGGAGGTTCTGTTAAGTGGAACTCCATGGTATCACAATAAATCATTGGTGAGTCAGATGTACACTGACTGCCGTTTCTACCTCACCTAGTCTAACCTATGTCAAGACCATTACCTATAAGGAAGTTATGGCATTAAAAGCTATTTTTGGGAGTTAGGATCGATTCCAATAAAATTTGATAAGATGATTAATATTGCAATCAAATATGTTTGGTCCAATTTTAATCTAAATAACAACACAATAAGATGGTTTATGCGCACAAGACTCTATTTCGGAAAGAAGCTTGTATGGGAGCTATGGGAAATTATTGACGGATTCTTACCATTTTAACAAGCTTGGTCTTAGTGACAATTAAAATGCATATACTAACGCATCATCAAATTTTCTCCAGACGTGCGACCTCTATTTTGAGCACAGGGGTTGCATTGTCAGCCAGCCGGCCGGGCGGATGGACATAGTAAGACCGACTCTGAGTCTATCGGTATACCTAATGATTGGTCTAAGGCCAATATTTTTAAGTGTTACACGCAACAGCACAAAGATTTTCAACTATCCGCTATGGTAGTTTGGGCACAAGTTAATAGCTAAATTTAGCTACTAAATCGCTTAATTGGCACCACTGATAACTGTTTATGAGTGTTTCTCATTTTAAGCGAATGACATTTACTTAAATGTAAATTTAAAACAATATTAATTTATTTAAAATAAAATATTTTTATTTATGTTCTATTTTGTTCGCAGTACTACAAGCAAAAAAAGAGTTCAGTTTTATGATGATGCCAAAAGTGACAGAATAAATAAACAGTTTAATTTTCATTAGTTTAATGATTGCTAATGTTTTTGTTGTTGTTAAATTTGTATTTTGCTTTTGATAATTTTTTTCTTCTTCTCTTTGTTATTGTGTAGTTGAAAGTTTTATTTTTATGATCTGGCTGCCGTTTGACATTTATTTTTGCAAAAGTTAATGGGTGCGGTAGAGTTTGTACATTCCGCAAAATTAAATGAAAAAAAAACATATACATACATATGTACATATACATATACATATAAACACTTACCAAATTTCAACATGAGAATATCTCTTTAATTTACTATGCATTAAAAAAATTCTTTTAAAACTAATTTTTTTTAGAAATTTTTGGTAAAATTGTTAGAATTTGTGGGGCCTCCTTCAGAAGCTATCATAGAATGGGCTCCGCGGCCCATTAAATATTGTGTTCAGCCAATTTACATTCATATATGAACATTAGGGTAATATCTTTTTGAAATTGTAGCAAATATCAAAAATACCACCGCATAGCCGCATATGGTGTCATTTTTCCTCTATCGTGAACAAAGTTTCCGCACCGAAAGCGTTGAAGTTTTGTTTTTATATATAGTATATGTATTTTTTTTATTTAAACGGTTACTTTTCGTCGTTCGTAAATTATTGTGTTCTATGTGGTTATATTTTACATGAACACAATAATTTACGAACGACGTTTTGTCTTAAATAATACCGTGTTTAGATATGCACCTTAATTGAGTTTTACGCAATAAATGACATTATTGAGCTCAATTATCCATATAAAATTGCAATTTTGTTATTGCTCAATTAATAATAAATAGTTATAAATATTGAGTAAAATTAAAATGCGACCCTGTCACAAGTGTGTTTAGTGAGCAAAACACAACTTACTAAACAAAGTGTTTTGACATTTGGCAAATGAAATTACAACAAAACAAAGGGATATCCATTAGGTCTGCGCAAAAGCTAGATGTTTATTCCTTAAAGATGTCAAAACTTGTTTACATTTTGCTTAAACATGTACGTTTTTGTTTACGTTGAATGGTGTCTGTAGTAGTAATATAAATTGAGTTAGCTAAATTGTGTATATGTGAACAGAAAGAAAATTATGTCAATAAACCGAATAGTGACTCAATTAAAAAGGTATATCTGAACACGGTATAAGGTTTATAATGTTTATACAATGAATGTTTATTAATGCACTGGGTAAGAGAACCGTATAAAATTTAAAATCCCCAGCGCAGCGTGCACTTAAGGTGGTGCAGGATATACATATGTATGTCCACTATATAAAACCATACGCACATTAAAATTAAAACTTATATCTTACAATTTCTAGTCTTTTTCGCTAATTTTAACTTTAAAATACATACATATGTAAACCTATATATCTGCGGTATTTTGACAAAACATCTTAAGTCGAGATGAGATAGCAAAAAAGATTTAAAAAAAAACTCGGTGAAAAAATCATTTTAATTAAATAAGAAAATAAACCATAATTAAAGAAAAATTTGGTTTATAAAACAAAATTTTAAAAAAATAAACAAAAATATTTTTTGAATGAAAATTCGTATGATTAGCAACATTTTTTGCAACTTTTTCAATTTGACCTAAGATGTTTTGTCAAAATGCCACAGATATGTTTGTACAATAATTAAAAAAAAATCAACATTTTTAAGATATAAAAATTTTAAGACACTTTAGAAATTGCTTTCGGTGCGGAAACTTTTTTCACCGAATGAACCTAAAAAAAATACCGTATATTATCAGAACAACATTCCCCACATGGTACTTGAGTAGTATTTTGCAATCAAAAAAAGTTATCACCCTAATGTACATGTTTACCATGCCTGGTTAAGGCTAAGTCAATTATACTGCCATATGAGAGAGAATTAATTTTAATTAGATCCGTGATTTAGCAATGAAAGCTAAAGAATATTCGTCTATAGATAAAAGAATTCTCTGGAGAACCATAATTTTATCTTCTCTCTAGGCGAAGGACCAATTAGGCGGTGAGCGCTTCCATTTGTTTAGCAATTTTCTTTTTCGTTGCCTGCATAGCTCTCATGGCCTGACTTGAAGCCAAATAAACGTGTTTCCCATCACCCAGGTAACGTGCTGCGCCACTAAGGAACTTCGACCTCTTGATGTTACATCTACTGGTCAACAACATCACATACCTGGGATATGGTAAACATCCAAAATGACATGGCTCTGGAGGACTTTTTATTTCATGATTCCGTGGCACTCATCAGACTACCTTGTTATCTGGTGCCACGGGAGTCAGTAGCCCCCGGGGAACATGCACACCGAATTGACTATAGGCTAAGGCCTCCGGCGGCACATACTCTCTTTGGTAAAGGAATGCTTTTCACCACGTGAAAATTGCTTTAACGGATTCAGCATCTTTTTTGGAAAAAGTGTCTTGGGCTTTAAGATAACTTCTGTAATAAATATATTCTATGTGGAAGTGAGTGGTGATGCTGGTGCTGCTGTAGTATAGAGTAGGGTCGACTCTGACGGTACAGTCCACGACGGTGTCGAACTGGAAACGAAAATTGGATGAAAGGTTGTGCATGTAGATGTATATGTTAATGAATGGAGAAAAGATTTTTTTAATAAAAAGTACCAAAAATATTTACGATTTTACCCCTTAAGCGTTCGAATTTTGAAAAAGTACCATATGGGCATTTCTCCAATGTCGAATGCGACATTCGTACGCCTTAAAAGTGAAAAACACATATACTAAAACATTAATTTTATTTTGACAAAAGGCGAAATTTATAGCCCTTGATTAGCACTATAATTTGTGCTTAGGTTGATTTTGAGCAATTGTTCGTTTTCAAGAAAATTAAAAAAACCCAAGGCATTTGCATGCGACAAAAACAGAAGTTGTTTTTACAGCAAACAGTTCAAACACTGATTTCAGCGAAACCTGATAAAATATTTTAATACGACTTATTTTTAAATATTATGCATTGATGTATCTTAATAATGGTTTTTATTTAATTCAAAAATATTGTGTAGTTTATTTTTCATTTAATTTTAATCACTGTCGCACGCTACATGTTGCATGCGACATTTTGTTCTACTTTATGTTTATGTTTTTACTTTTTATGTAATTAGGCATGCGTAAGATGATTCTACATTATTTAAAATTCATTCAATATATTCATTTTCTCAACAAAAGTTATAAAATTATAAAGAAAAATACAAATCCAAATTTTTATATTTTTAATTAGGCTTAAGTTCATCAAATTTAATTTTCAGTAAATTATTTTTATGAAGAAAGGATTTTTACAACATGAAAATTAATTAAAATTGTTATTGATAATCTTTCATTCTTGACCGTGGCCGGGGCTCGAACCGCGGCCGGCAGGTTACCATGGCATGTTTCGATCGCAACCACTCGATCTCCTCAGATGGATTTGCCGTTTTACACTCGCAGCCATCGACGACTGCTGACGTCAATAGTCAAACATCAATCCTTAAACCAAATTGTATTTTAACCTTTGGTAGATCGGAATTTGCTTCTTTGAATAATTATCCATTTTAATTGATTTTACATGTTTTTCCTTACTTCAGCAGTCGTCGATGGCTGCGAGTGTAAAACGGCAAATCCATCTGAGAAGATCGAGTGGTTGCGATCGAAACATGCCATGGTAACCTGCCGGCCGCGGTTCGAGCCCCGGCCACGGTATAAAATGAAAGATTATCAATAAAAATTTTAATTAGTTTTCATGTTGTAAAATTCCTTTCTTCATGAAAATAATTTAATGAAAATTAAATTTGATGAACTTAAGCCCAATTAAAAATATTAAAAATTTGGATTAAAAACCATAAATAAATAGTTCAACAAAATAACCACAATACTAAGTATTGAAAAATACAAATATAAAACAAAAACTATCTTAACTGAAAATAGTATTGCTAGTCTCAAATAAAGTTTTTTTTAATGGAATAAGCTGTCCTTGATGCTTGTAGTTGTTGGCCATCGCAAATAAAGATATTTTAGGAAAACAAATTTTTTGAATTTATGCATTTTACACTTACGACGTCGCACGCTACTAACTTAAAATAAGTACCAAGAAAAAAGCGCTGATTATTTTCCAGCAAAATTTTGTAAATTAAATTTGCAATAAAAATATCTGTTTGTTACTAATATTTGAAACGCATTGTCCAAATACCCTCGACGCACTGATAACAAATGTTCTTTTTCAATGTCGCACGCCACACCGAAATATACGGTAAAGCAAAGAAAAAAATTTCCGTACCTGGCAATCGCATCATTCCGTTTACATTTTTCTTATATTGTTTGAATATAAACCGAGATTTAAAAAGCAATTGTCAATGCATAATGTTTCTCATTAAGATCATTTAGCAAAACAAAACGTGCAATAGAAATGTTCAAAACAGAACTTTTTCACTTGTTCGACTTTGCATTTGAATATTTCAAAGTGTGTTATGAATAAATGTAAAATTTAGTTAAATCATTGAGAGTTGATAGATTCCCTATAAAAATATGTTAAAACAACATACTTTTATAAACTTTGAATTATTTGGCTGCGGTTGACATTTCTGCGGAAATGCCCATATATATATTTGTTTATTTTAGATAAGTTACGATTGCGATCTCATTTTTATTTCTATGTTTTTTTTTTGCTTAAAAGATAGATTGGAAGACAAATACAGGTTTTACCCGTTTACTTCCCAAAAGGACTGAACTGAAAAAAAGTACCAGACAACTGTTCGTTTATTTTTTTTTAATGAAAAACGATCAGTAGAACATTTTTTTGTATCTCTTTTAATTTAGGCGATATGAAGTTAGCGAATTAACACGTTTTTACCCTTTTTACTCCCTAAACATTTGATTTTTCAAAATCCCGTCTTAATGGATCGATTTGGTTTGTCTCTCACCTTCGGTCCAAGTTTCTAATTTTTAGGTTCTGGCCTTAACCTAAACTGTGCGATGCTGAGTCAGTCAGTAACGTTACAATTATATATACCTATACATTTATAGAAAAACTAAATTATTAACTATTTATTTATTATTTTCACAATTTTTATTTCAATAACTTAATTCTTTTGTAGGAGAAGTTAAACGCAATAAATTGTTATTAATTTATTGTTTATGGTTTTATATTTTAGATTTTCCATTGAGATTTAACAATTTTATTAAGAATAAGAAACTTTTTTATGTATTTCCTAAACAAGTCAATTGATTAAGATTTATTGACGATTAGCTTACAAAAGATATCAGGTATGGAAAATTCAATACTAATTCAATAAAAATTACAGTTTTAAAAGAAGATGTTTCCTATTATAAACAGTAACTACTGAAAAAGTTTTGCAATTTTTGTATAATTTTCTCATCGATGGGAACACTGAACGGGTTTTTATTTTTACAGTATATTATCTAAATATATATGTATAACACTTACATTTGCTCTTCTTTTGTTTTCGGAATTGGTACAGACTTTATGTTGAAAGCAAAAGTCCCAAAAAGAATATTACTCGAGAAATTAAGTTGTTTTTCGAAATCTCAATTTCCCATTCCTGATAAATAAAAAAATTAGGCAGGGACCTACATAAAAATCATCCCTGGGCGATTTGCACTACTTTTGCATTACCATTAAATTGATTACAATATATTTTAGTGAAAATTTATTGCATTACCACCAACTTTGACACTTTTAATGCACTATTTTTTGCACTACATTTTTTTATTATTTAATTTGTACATTTTTTCTTATTTAATTAATTAGTTCATACGTTTTTAGATACCACTACTGGTGTTTTCTTTTCTATAAAAAATGTGACATTTTATTTAAAAAAAAAAAATGCAATTTGGTGTCTGTTTCTTAAAAATTTTGCTCTCAAAAAGGGTGGCTTGTCTTATTCTAAAAAAAAACTCATTCTTTTCGGGAGCAAAATTTTTAAGAAACAGACACCAAATTGCATTTTTTTAAATAAAATATCACATTTTTTTGTAGAAAAGAAAACACCATAAAGTTTATTCAAATTAATGCACTGCTTTTGCATTATTTTTACTAAAACGAATCATGAATGGTGTATTAGTATTGCATTATCACAAGAGTAGTGTAAACATTAGTAATGCAATTTTGTTGGATTAGCACTAAAAAATATTGTGAACAACAACCTTAAATAAAACTTGAACATTTTTTTTTTGATCACATAAAATAAACAGGCAGGGACCGTAATGCGGACCCTAGATTTTACAACTGGTCGTGCAATTTTGTTGAAGAAACCAGTTGATTGTTCGCTGCACAGGCAACCATTTTTCACCAAATTTTCATTAAACTTCATTAGAGATTATTTTGGTAAAGTCCATATGTGTTCCGATTTTTGACCTTATCATTACAAATTTTTACAACGAAACCTTAAAGGAAAAACCCAGGACTGGACGGGGTATAGCGATGAAATTACCCTCCTACATGCCGCTAAGAACCGATAGCTGACCATTTTAGCATAACATAAAATTGTACGATCACTAATATCCGAATAACGGATATGTAAATAAAGAAGAAACCCTTATTGTATTTTATCAAATTTTTAATTTTTTATTCAACCGATAACCAGCCGTTGGTCAACTACACCTCTATCGCAGCAATTGGTTGTACAACTTGTTCAATTTGTGCAACAAGTCACAACGTGTAGCGGCTGCAAACTTGCATTTGCATTAATTTTGTCAAGTGTAAAAATATAGTCAATGCATTATCGAATTTAATGCATTTGTCCCAGGTCTGATATTAAAAAATTATGAAGTAAAAAAGATGTGGCGTTAGCGGGCTTAACCACAGAATACAAAATAGAAAAACTGGTAAAAATGGATTTAAGTAAAACTTGTAGGAGTGCTATATTCGGCTATGCCGAATCTTATTTACGCTTCACCATGGTGCGATAAGAACAGAAAGTTATGTAAATACTGTTCTTTAGATTTAAATAAACCTATTTTGTGCTACGCGCATTTCCCCAATCGTGCACAAATTTTGCCAGATGTTGCGTGTTGACCTAATTTTTTCTCTCGATCACTAAATTTACAGAAAAAACAACAACAACAACAAGGGAATTATAGGTAAATTAGAGGCAGTCGTGGTTTTTTGCTCATATCTCATTTATGAATCGATCTGGCTGAATTTCAATAGCAAACTTTAAAGGAGTATGTGTGACAGAAATATATAACAACCCAGTCCTCATCTTTTCTGGGGTCTTCGGAAATCCCATTTCAGCAGACATATGGACAGACGAAAATCGTTAAATCAACTTTGCTCCTCATAAGGACCCAGAATATGAATATGTACTTCATAGACACTAAATAAAACCAATATTGTTTTTACCGGTGGTAAAGGGTATAAGAATATCAAGAATTAAATTAGAAAAAAATCAATTTAGGTTTGTTTCCGAGTACCTTCTAAAAATTTATGTTTGTATTTTTATATATTTTTTTTCAAAACTCATAATTTTTTTTTAATATTTCTTATAAAAATTCAACTTGTTTTATCTTTTTTACTTTTATATTTGTGTTTACTTAGAAATCGTTTTTTTTTCTTTTTTGGTGTTTCTGTTTTCTATAAAAAAGCCCACCACCACTATAAATCTTTGAAGCTGTCAAACAATTTGTTCCCTGTTCTTACTTCTTGTTGTAGCTGGATGTTGTTGAATTGTTTAAAAGTCAGCCAAAGTGACGACTGTTTTCTCTTCTAAAAAAATAAAAAATTTTTTACCTTCTTTAGGGTTTTCTTGTTTTTTTTTATTAATTTTTTATTCGTAAGAAAGTTAAAAAAAAAACCAAACAAAAAAAGGTGTGTAAGTTAAAATTTGTATAACAACCATCATGCATCTTTTCAAGTGATTATAATATAAAGAGCCACTTAACTAAGAAGGGTTTGGTGTTTAAGGTTTTCTCAGTGGTTTTGTTATAATACCATTAATTTAGATCTTTAAAATGTTTATTCTTCAGCATTTTCGCCGCTTTCCTATTCAAAACTCTTAATAAGAAGATTTTTAACTGATAATATGAAAAAGAAGACTTTTTACTTAAAAGATTTTCTTTATAAAACTATTTCTGTCTCACTTTAAAAGATTTATTGCAAAGTTCTTTAACTTTTTTTTTCAATTTGCCCCAATTCCTCTAAAAATCGTTTTCTTAGTATACAGTGTTAATTCGGTAATCCGGACTCCACTAATCCGGAATATTCGGTAATACGGACAGAATTTTGCAGCTCATTGCGTATTCTATAATCCGGATTGATTGCATCTCTATAGTCCGGATTGAATAACACCCATTTTTATTTATTTTTTTTATTCAAATCACATCATGCTTTGTAAAATACAGTCATTGCGTATTCTATAAGCCGGATGGCAACTCTATAGTCCGGATTGAATAACGAAATTAATATTATTTATTGTTAAGTATGTATGTGTGTAAATGAGTATTTTTTTTATTTTAGCTGAACTGTAATTTTTATGTTTAATTTTGCTATGAATTATTATTATTTTTGATAAATACATACATGCGGTAATCCGGATAATTCGCTAATCCGGATTGGGGTCTGCAATCAATTATCCGGATTATCGAATTTTTACTGTAATTGTTTTTTCCACTAAGCTTTTTAACAAAAAAGATTTTACATAAAGCATTTTTCATAAAAAGTACTTATTTTTTTTACAAAAGAAGGTTTTTACTTAAAAGCTTTATAAAAAAAGCTTTTTACCTTTTTCCTTAAAATGTTTCATATAAAGATTTTTACTTTAAAAAGGTTTTTGACTAACCAAATTTATACAAAAAATTAGTTTTAACTACATTTGAAAGCTTTTTACAAAGAAAGGTCCTTCGAAAAAAAAATATTTTTTTTAGTGTATTAATATTTTTAACATTAAGCGTTTTTTGTTCCAAATGGTCTTAAGTTAAATTTTTTTAAAAAACTTTCTTTATAAAAGTTTTTGCTAACTAAAAAGCTTTCGCATTAAAGTTTTTGTCAATTCAGCTCTACTGTGTTTTACTGAGGCCTAAAAAACTATACTAATTATGCTGGCGTAATGCACATTCTATTGTCAATTAAGTCTTTTAATTGAATTAATTCTTGGCCACACACTTCATAAACTGAATTGAATGATTTTAAATTAATTTTAGAATTTAATGAAATAAAAGGCAATTTTTAAAATACTTAACTTTTTTTTGCAAAAGAAATCTACGAACATTAATTTTGACAGCTGATTAAGAGACTCGAAGACACACGGCACAATCGAATTGAAAGACTTACAACGCAACTCGACAACTGCCAAACTTATCAATTGACAGAGCCATACACGCCTTGATATTGACAACAACCGACTCAGTTGCCAATATTTATTATAAGAATCTTTTTCATAAAAAGCTCTAATTACAATTACAAAGCTTTTTTGATATTTACTTTTCGAAAAACGGTTTACCTTTTATTTTAAATTTCTTTAAAACGTTTTTTCTTCAAGAGGTAAGAGCTTATATTACAAAAAAAATGTTTTAATATCTAACTAAAAACTGTTTTTCAATAGAAGCTTATAAAAAATACATCTTAAGAAGCGTTTATAATTATAATAATTTCGGAAAAATAAATTTAAATTTCTTTTTAGATAAATAAGAAAACAAATAAAATCTGGGAATTTATTTCTCATAGTGAGTAACATTTATTATATAAATTTTCATATTATTCGAATGTGTATTCTAAGTCAAATTATAATCCTCAAAAGCTTTTATACTTTAATAGTCTTATTCCTTCAATATTTTCCAGGAATATTTTCTTTGCACTATCTGGAAAAAATGATTAAATTAGGATTAAAATACCTGAAGTTTATGGTTCCATTATAACGTTTCTACTTTAAGAAGATTTACTATAATATACGAGCACTGGAAATAGCTAAATTTTCCATTTTAACCACGGCACGAAAAATTTGTAAAAATTATTTGACTTTGACCCCACACTGCCAATAAAGTAACCCTGCGGGAAATTTGTGTCAATTGGTTCAACAGACCAGTCCTGGGATTTGTGAAAATAGAACAAGTACATGAAGAACAAAAAAGTAGTAAAAGTAATGAACTTCAGTACAGTTTTCACCGGTGCTGTGACACATTTTTTGGCACTTTCTAAAATTTGGTACTTGAATTTAATTCTAGGACTTGTTTTAATGAAATAATACTACATTGTATTGAAATAATACTACATTTTAGTAACTGACACTAAGTACGTTCATGGAGAATAGACCTGTGCCTGGTCAAATGGTGTCAATTGGCCCCTCCAATGACAACCCCATGTAAAAGTGATAGGTCTTATTCATATAAAGTGTTAAAACTAGAACCGGTCTCTACCACCAAAGACCTATCACGGGACTGCTTCGGTGTCAGTTCGCTTCCCTCTAGGGAAGTTACTCACAGCAGTAATTTTTGCTGGAAGTGGTGAAGAATTTTGCTTACTTTCAAAAAACACCAAACATGACTGTGAACGATAAAGTTCAGCTTTTTAATGAATCCACACTTTAAGTCAATATCAACCCTCTGTGCGGCGAACGGTTAGTGCACTTATTACGTTTCCAATTGCCGCGGTAGCTTTTTCGAAATTAAAATGATATGGTGATCAGTAGCCGGATATGTTTTTAATGGTCTATCGCCGGTCGTTGTCACTGAAAATGCAATCGAACGATAGCGGCCGCCATCGTGGGCCAGGCTGTAACTCAAGCCAGTGCCAGACAAAACTTTACCGGTAATAGTAGTAGTAGTTTTCTATCTGTTAAAAAAATGGTTTTAAAAGTATTTCAATTTAATTAATGTGATAATTTAATCAATTATTTTTTTAGTTGAAAAGAAATTAAAAAAAATTTGATTTTATTAACATTTTATTTGTTTTAAAATAAATTTTTAATTAAAATATTGATTAACTAACAAAAAATCTTAATTGATTTTTTCGTTTAAGACAGTGTTGCCAGAAGTAGGGAAAACCCCTACATGTAGGTATTTTTGATACTAAAATAGAAGCGTAGGAAAAATCGGACAGATTTTTTATAATCCATATCGCATTATTTATGAAATAAATGCAGAAAAAACCGCATTTTTTGTAATATTTTCTTGTCCAAAACGGGTAAAAATATTTATTTTCCCTAAAATCGCTTAAAAATATGTATTCCAGAGTTGTTTGTAATTTAAAAAGTTGGCGACACCTACTATGTATGTATGCGTGTTTTCTTAGATATCTTAAAAAACAAGGTATTGGGGTTTCCAAACAATTGTTTCCTGAAATGGACATCAATGCCTAGTGACAAATAAAGAAGTTATCTTAGAAAAAAATATTTTTTTTCCCTAAGCTAGACCCCGAGAAGCTCTACGCTTGTCTGCAGGAAAGAAGCCAGAGTCTCTGGCGGGAATCGAACCCGCAGCCTTGGTGCTGATAGGCTGGCTCACTACCAGCTTGCCTACCTGCATAACTTAGGGTTAGCGAAGAAGCTAACGAATAGTGGGTACCAATTGTTACAGCTGCTGTAAGTGTCTGAAGAAAGAGATATGTATGTATGTACACTGTGGTATACAATATCATTATCGCCATTGGTGTATAGAGTGAATATGCCAACCATTTCGCTAGTTACTAATGACAATGGTTCTTTCTTATACCACTGGGATATTATTCAATGTTGAAAGATTTAATTGAATTTATTAAAAGTAATAAACTTAATATTATTTTTTTGTTTTGTACTTAATTTTTGTCAAAGCTTTAATCAACATATTCGAGTAAAATTTATTTTTTATAACTAATTCTAAGGCATTTTGACAAAGCATCTTAAGTCGAGATAAGATAGCAAAAAAGTTTTTGAAAAAAACTCGGTGAAAAAGATTTTCTGTTAAAACATAAAATAAACCAAAATTAAAGAAAAATTTCGTTTATAATTCAAAATTTTAAAAACGTAAACAAAAATGTTTTTTTAATACAAATTCGTATGATTAACAGCATATTTTAAACTTTTTAAAATTTACTTTTTTCTTATATTTTAATGACAATAATGCGTAGGGATTTTTGTAGGGAAAATTTTTTCAACGTGTAGGGAAAAATCGGATTTTTTTTTCGAAAAATTCACTGGCAACACTGGTTTAAGATAAAATAATTTTAACTTGTAGATTTGTTGTTGGGAATTGTCACAACCTAAGCTATATTTAATTAAATCAATTAAAAACAAATTGTTTGAAATGGCAAAGTTTTTTTTATTATTTTTTTAATTTAAAATTAAAAATATCATTTGTTGTAAAAAAATCACAATTTGCAATTTTTAAAATTTTTAATAATCAATATAATTATTTTGGTTATAGGTGTAAAATCAACAAATTATTTGCTTGTTTCTATGAATTTGGTGATAATAAACAATTTTTAATTTTATTCGTAAATAGCTTTTAATGCCATTGATTTCTTATAAATAGCGGTATGTATTGATATAAAATTAAGCGAAAATACCTTTTAGGGCAGCTACTAAGTCATGCTGGTGGGTCCATAGCTCCCATAAAAACCCCTTCATAAAATCACTTAAGGGCGAACAAATGTAGATTATCAAATAAAATTTTGCACAAACAACTCTTATATGAGCCATAACCGCATAACATAATTTTGTTTTGTATAGTCTATGATTACCCATGGATCCCATAAAGTGTACGCTCTCCAAAATTTATCTGTAAAAACTGGGGTGTAGAAAATCATATGGCCGGGATTAACCCTTCAGCACAGGTGGAAAAGGTATTTGTATATACATAAGTTTGCCATTGCGTTTGTAATTCCTATAATATTGGTTTAAGACCCTATAAAGTGTGTATTTTCCGGGTCGGTATGGGTAGCAAAGTTAACTCCGCGATTTTCACTAGTCCTTGTGTATGTTGAAATGGGGTTTCGGAAGATCCCAGGAATTATGGAGACTAGGTTGTTATATATGCACAGAAAAAATGAAAAACCAACTTCAATTAACGTATTTGTTAGAAATTTGTAATATTAATTAAATTCTGTACTGATTTTCCGCCTGCAAACAAATTGATCATATCAATTAACGCATTTGTAAGTTTGAGCTTTTCTTGCTGTTCAGTTTCGATCAATAGGTTTAATTGAAATTTGACCACCAGTAAAAGAGGCTATATAAACGTAAACACAAATCAAAATATTTTTTTCAATCAACACAGTTAATTGAAACAATTAATAAATTGTTTGAGAATTTAAAATATTTTGAAGTTTGTGTGTATGTTTTCATATTTGCAAATATACACACAAACATTATAATTTTGGTTTTCAATTAAGGCAATTTAATTGGAACAATTAAAAAAGTTGTTTAAAAATTTTGGTGAAAATTTTTTCTGTGTGTATTTCACATATATTCCATAAAAGTTTGCTGTTCCACAAATGGCTGCGGTATGTGCAACACACGACCGCACAAATGTTTACCCATTATATCCCTTGCCGTTGTTGTTGTTGTTGTTTTTTACCCTTTAACGAAATTAAAAGGGTATACTATAATGTTCTACAATGTTGATCATAACCTCTATAAAGTATATATTTTCTTGGCCCTTATGAGAAGCAAAATTTATTTAAAGATGTCCGTCTGTCTGTTGGAATGGATTTTTTATATATATGTCCCATATGCTTCGTTATAATCGGTCCACAAATGGCTGAGATATGACTAAAAAACCGCGACTGCCTCTAGTTTTAGTCACAAAGCCTTTGTTGTTGATTTTGTTCTATATATCTGGCGAACGGCAAAAGCCAAAGATTTTGAATAAAGTACAATCATCTTGCATATCAATACACAATTCCCCACAAAATGTGGGCGGGATTGGAGAAGTAGGCGTAGCAGAAAATAGATTTATTTATATTAAAAGAACGGTATTTATATAACTTTCTGTTTTTATTGCAACATGGCGAACGGTATAAAAATCGGCATAGCCGAATATTTTTATTGACTTTGTTACAGCGATATCTTGTTGAAGGGTATTCTTTTTTTTTGTGTTTAAAGTCATAAATTTAAATTTAAAATGTGTGTGAATACTTTTCAATACATTGAGTATCTCCGCTAAGACGAAAGACATTTAAATGTAAATAAATTTAGGAAAGAAAAAACAAAATTATCTTAATCATTATAAACAAATAAACAGGTTTAAGAATAATATATAACTTCAAATTCAGCTCAAAAAAATAACTTTAACTTTAACAAAAAAACTGTATTTGTTAACTTTTTGATGTGTAATTTGTTACCACTTGTTACTTTTTATTCCCATACCTAAAAAACCAAAATCTACATCCGATTTTTTACGACTTTTTTATAACATTTTTTTCGAAATAAAAGAATAAAAATTCATAAATTATTTTCCCATTAATTCAATTATGAAATATTTAATATACAATGATTTTTTTGAAATTTATAAACAAAATTGTTTTGACGTTTCTTTATGCAACAAAAAAATTTATTACTCGATTTTATTATAATAACAACAGTAACAACATCAAGCCAGCAAACCAACAATCCAACATCTATGAAAAGGTGGGTGTGTCTTCTAATTTATCTGTTTTAGGTTTGCACTGTATAAACTTTTTCTAACACTTAATTCTTTTTTTTTCCACAATTTCATTTACGAATAATCTTGGTTTTGAGAGCTTTCAATGCCCTTTAGTCATTTAAAATTTTATTTTTCTATAGATTCAAATTTGAGCCGTAAATCGTAAAAAAGGTTATCAAATGTTGAAATCTTCTTCAAAATAAAATAAATTATAATTAAATAATCATTATTATTGATGTCTGGTTTATAGTTGTAATTATTATTATAATTTATTTAAAAAACCTGTGTTTTTGAATTTGTTTTATTTTTTATTAAAAAAAAAATATATATAATATAAATATTTTATGGAATTTTTGTAAAGATAAAATCATCGACATTAATTTGTAAACAACTTTATGTTTGTTAAAATGACAAAAACAGCAAACATTTCTCTTTCGAAGTACCATAAGATATTTCATTAAAAATAACACAGAAAGAAAAAAATTTGTACTAAAATCTAAAAATTTAAGTACGAAAGTACCTAAAACAATCCAAATTAGGATAACTTTCGAAAACCAGTCCCGGAATTTCTAAAATAAGTATAATTTTTAAGTCTAGAAATTAAAATCTTGAGCTTTTGTTGGTCGTGCCACTCTACATTCTATATGCTTGCATGAATACGCGTGTGTTTGTAAAAGTTTGCTGTAGAAACAACTACAAAAGCAGGTAAAAAATGTTTGCTGGTTTTGTGTAGAAACAACAACACTAAAAGAAGATTTATTTGCATGTTTCAAATGTAAAATAAGCAGCAAAAATTCCCAAATTCGATTTGTTAATATTATTAAGTTAAATAATAAAATTAACAAAGTAGAATTATTACGAAAACCTTATCAGGCATAATGCTGGTGCCTTACAGTTAAGAGTTCTTCTGTAAACAAAGGGTAAATACAAAAAAGATGAAAGAGTTATGTGTAACGAATGGGTGGGTGGGTAAGTAAAGTAAACAAATCTGAATCTGGTTTTCTGCGGTGAGTGTTTAGATTCGAATCAAAATTTTCCTTTCGTATTATTTCAAGTAGGAATCCGGTATTAAACCAACTAAGAAGTTATTGAATCAAGCACAGTTTGAGATTAATGTCTCGTTCAAGTTAAAGTTGGAGGCTTGTGTTACACTTAACATTTATCTGCAATAACTTATTTTTTGTACAAGTTATCCAAACGCAAATAAAACTTATTTTTCTGTAGGGTCACCTCCAACAAAACCATTTTTTACGAACAATTTAAAAATATTTGATGGTAGCTTTAACCATATTATTGCCAACGTCAACCATATTATGGTTGAATTAAGCAACCATCAAGAAAACACAACTAGAATAATATTAATAACAATAATATGTTTATCACTTGGTTAAAATTGCCAAGCAAAGTTAACTGCCACGATAACCAACCATAATTTCTTTAAAAATATTTCATATCCATATAAAAAGGTGTGTTTACTTTACGTGCGTAAAATTCTAAAACGATATCATGGCAATAATTACATAAAATAGTAGAACAGTCACCCATGCGTTGCGAACAATATTTTTGTCCCGACAAAATTTTTTATATTGAGTCTGACGTCTTACTTCTGAGAGAGAGAGAAATTATTTCGTTCGGCAAGTTTTTCTTAAATTGGTTTAATTTAAATTTTTCTCAAAACAAAATTACTTGACTTGCCACTTTTTTCAAATTGTACATAAAAGTCGAAATTATTATCTTTTTGCTTAATAAATAAAAAAAAAAAAATAAAATAATTAAAAATAATAAAATCACTTTCCTTTTTCGTCCATTTTCGTAAACACACTTTTAGAAAACAATTCAAAATAAGTGGTTTGCTAGTTGTATTTTGTATAATTGTTTACATCTGTAAGTCATATGGTAGCCTTGTTCTTGAGGACAAACTTTCTGAAATGGCTGAATCGTTCTACATGACACTCTTAGTAAAAAATTATGCTCCGCACACAAATATTGTTCCGAACGCATGGATGAATCCACCTTAATAGAACTTAGGTGATCCCATCGAAATTGCTCGGATTTTCCATATGCCTTTTCCGAATTGGGACTGAAATTTTGTAAACTATAGCAATAAAAAGGAATGAAGGCTAGATGAGCTACACCCTTCAGTATGACAAAAAATCTTGACTGTTTGCCAAGCAACAAGTCTGTCTTACTTTTAGTTATTTAATTTATACTGGACAGGTCCATAATTTCCAAAATACCTTTAACTTCAACTTTTTAATAATATTTTCTTGTATCTTCTTTCGAACTGCTGTAAAGAAGTTTGGGAAATTGGACAACGAACTGAAATAATTGTTTATTAGTTTTAGGAACGACTATCAATTGTTGTAAGAACTGCAAACACATTGCCAATTTTATAGTTTTGTTGTTAGTAGAGTTTTTCTTTTTACTGACTTTTTTAATTTCCCGGGAATTCCCGTTTAATATAAAATGGTGCACGATTTAATTTGATTTACAAGAAACAAATTCCAATTCATGAGATCTATGAAATAGGCTTATGATGCATTTAACGTTACAAAAGCAATAAAAACTATTTCAGTCCTTAATATAGGAAGCTAATAGCATTGACATAAAACTAAAGTACATAGTAAAATAATTTAAACAAAATATGTCATTGATAATAAGATTTTAGTACAGAATAGGCATTTACAAAATTGTTTGAAAATCTAATTGTAATTAAAAAGAGTCCTGTCAATGAGAAAACACATTCCCCTTCTACAGCTGTTTGCCTTTATAGTCAAAACAGCATTGTATAATCTCTCACCACTTCCTTCAAAAACTTGTTATTCATTTTTTTAAGAAAATTATTATCTTTGAATCGAATTACGGGTTTCTTTACTAATCGCTGCATTCAAAATTCCTGATATGTCAAAACTTAATCCAAAAAATCTCTAAGGCATTACATTTTTTAAAGCAAGTGTGAACAACAATTTGTTTTCCGTCTTATGAGATAATTAAATTTTTACTCTTCTTCTTTAGCCAGTTCGAAATTTCAGAGCATGAAACATTGCCTTACTTTTCGGATTTGATCCTAAATCTATTTCTTGCCATAACTTCTTTATAATTATATCAGCAGTAAAGTTGCTACAATTAAATAAAGAAATACCGGGTATTTTCCCACAAATTTCCCGTAAAATATGGGTAATTCCAAAGTGTTGAACGTGACAGTCGTACGCATCAAAAATGCAATAACATTTTAAACAACAAATATTTTTATGTTCTTTTAACCCTTAAATTATAGCACTAAGAAAGCACTATTATCTATACTAAAGTTTATGGGGGGCGCGATTCTAGGTCAAAGATAATGGCAAAAGAAGTAGCGGTTCGAACGTGAAAAAAAAATAGAAGTAGTTTTTGTGGCCATGTATAAAAAGGCGTAATTCAGCAAAACCTGGCACAATTTTTTAGTCAAACTAAATTCAGAATTTTACGTAGCAATGTAACATTTAAATGTCTTTGGTTTAATTTAAAAATCTTCTGTATTTTTTTGTTTAAGCCAAAATCTGGTTCGATACGTAACATTTCGAACGTGACATTTTTTCCATAAATTTTTAACTGAGTAATAATTAAAAAAAAATAAAAATTTACCGTTAATCCGAATAACATATTTCTCTTCGAACTCTTCCTTAGATTACAGACCATGTAAAAAAATTTTTTTGGAATAATTTTCATCAAATATCACCTCTTTTAAGGAAGATAAAATCAAAGAAAACATGCAATAAAACATTCTCACAAATAAGAAATTACGTTTGCACAACTTTACGGTCTGATTGTTCATCTAAGTGAACAAATTTATGGGTAAATTTATAAAATTAGTAAAATCTAAATATTTTTCTATAACAATATCGTAAAATAATACGCTTTTAATAACTTTAAAATTTTCGGTCACAGTGGACCTTTTGACGGAAATGTTCATATGTGGGATCCCGGAACAAAAATCCCATATGAAATACACTTGTTGTTACGCAAAATTCCAGAAAATGGGCATGGGGAAAAACCTAAGGAAATGTATCACCAGCAGTTGCACCCTCTTTAGTGTACAGTTTTGTGTGGAATATAATCCGAAACATCTAGTTGGTATTTCTAATTGGTGCCAAATGTACCAAACCGTTCAATCATTTCATGTATTTCCCAAGCAAATGTTCATTAATCCAAAAAATTACCGAAACAGATTATTCAAACTAATATTAGTGAGAGTATCATTAATTGGACATTGCCTATTGTAGTCAGGGGCGGAGCCAAGCCTTTAGTTTAGTGGGAGGTCACATAGTGGAAATTTAGTCGGCACAGCCGCAAAACTTAATTTATGATTTCACAAGGCCGAGCTCGACTAGCGCAGAAAGGGTGTCATGCCCCCTCATAGATCCGCACTCGATTTTAATCTTCTAAATTATTTAATTTATTATGTTAAACATATCGCACACTAAATCATAAAAAGGCACAACTTAAAATTCAATAATGCTTAGGAGAGGCAGAAAATTGCTTCACAAAAGTTAAAGAAGGAAAGTTAAGGAAGACAATGACTCAAACTAAATTTTCGTGGTCGCTATACATTTAATTTTTTAACTGGCTTATGAAAAACAAAACGATTTTAATATATTTTGAGTTGTTCCTGTTTATGATTTAGTGTGCGTTTATTATTATTGTGGTTAATTTATTGAACTGCTAATGGGTTTTTATCCAAATTTTGAAATTTTAGTCAGCCTAAAGTTCTTTGAATTTAATTTGCATCAAATTATTTTTATGAAGAAAGGAATTTTTACAACATGAAATTAATTAAAATGTATTGATCATTTTTTGACTGAGCTGGGAATCGAACCCAGGTTTTCAGGTTAAGTTTTCTCTTTCTGGTTAATTCTTCTTTGAGCGGACCTCTTGTACAAACAAATTCATATTTAATCAAACACTTTTTAAAGAATTTATTAAATTCTTTTCTGAAAGTAAAGTTTTGTTTTTAACAAAGTAACTGCCTAATTGGCTTCTTTAATGAACTTTACTAGAAACTAAAAAAAAAAAAAAATAGGAAATAAATACCAACATCACTGGATAAATATTTTGTTTTTATTAATAGAGTGTATACTGTATTTTTTAGGCATAAATCATTTTTATTAGACATTTCCCCAGACCACAGCAACAACAAAGTACGAGTACAACGACAAAAACAACAACACAAAGTTAATGGTAAAAATGCACGCAACACGCACTAAATTAAAAACTTTTTTCCGTTCGCTCTTTGAAAAGCCTTTTTAAAAAAAACTAAAAGCAGAAATTAAGCAAAAACCTGTACAAAAAACAGAAATTTTCCCTACTAAAAAAAAAACTGACTTAAAACAGATAAAAGAACTTTACGCACAAATTGGAAACAAAACTTTCTAGAAAGGATTCTAAAATGCAAACAACTAAAATTGTTGCCAACGTAGAGTTTTTTTCTCATATTTTTTCTTCCTTTTTTTAAAATAGTGTTCCAACAAAAGGGAAAACTGAAATGGGAAAAGAACAAAAAAAAAACAAAAAAAAATCTTAGAAAACCATGACCAAGGATGGGGTTGCAAATGTAGATGTGTAGATGATGGAAATTTGACAAGTGCTGTTGGAGGTTTATTCAAGTGAAAATTGTGTAACCAAATACGGGGACATAAAAAATGGTCGAAAATATGGTAAAGTAGAAAAAAATGTGGAAATATGACAAGCGAATTTTTTAGTAGTTACTGTAGCTGGCAAAAGTGTTAAATTTTCTTTTTTTACATTCATATAACACTTTTAATGCCGATAACAAAACAAATTCTTGAACATTTATTTTTTTTTTAGAAGCACAAATGGGTCTTTCGTCGTAAGAACGTAGGACAAAATGTTGTAAATTTCTAAAATCGCTCTTCATTAAACCACAATTCCATCGAAAAGTTTTCTATTTTCTTTTGAATATTATATTTAAAAATTTAAAATTTTTGCAAATTGTGGATTTTTATACCCGGCTTGACTAATTCATCGATAATATTTTTTTTGAACTGCCTCGTAGCATTTTAAGAAATTTCAAAAAAATTTTGACAACCAATAATTCAACTGTTTCCTCATTTGCATCAAGCATTGCAGAGTTGCTTAAAATACTGCTGACTTTTAATGTCAAAATTATTGCCTTAACAAAAAGTTGCAACCTAACTGCACGTCTGTACCAGAGTTAATTATTGCGACATATATTGCAGTTAATGTCAAAATTATGTTATCTTAACCCTTTAGGTACGAGTGGTACACATAAGTACCACCAAAGTTTAAACATTCCTAAAAGTTGAAATTCTCATTTTCTTTGGTTTACAAACAAACCATTTCGTTTTATCAAAGGTTTTCTTTGCATAAAATGGTATTTTTTGAATGCTCAGTGCGTGGATCTTGTTGGCAGAGTCGGACGTAATCCACATTAATTGATGAATTTTTTTTAGATTTCACGATATAAAATAGGAATACATTTGGACATTATTGGACTAAATAAATAAATTTCTGTTTATTATTTTACTTTCGAACTGATATTTAACATTTTTTTTGTATTTATTCCAAAAAAAATTTTTTGGATGGTACATATTTTAACCACCAGTTTAAGGGCTTATCAGTCCCCTTGTGGCAATCCCGCCACATTTCCCTAACAGGCGATCTATTTGAGACATATCTGACACAATAATTACAAAAATGATAATATATCAATGCAATTAGAGAGCCGTCCCGAAAGGGTTAAATGAAGACAGCAATTTTTTGTACATATTTATTGCCAGCAATTCATGTTGCAATAATTGTTAGTCCATTTTCGTTGACAATTATTGCTATCATAAAACGTCAAATTTGGTTGTCAATTGAAAAAAAGAAAAAAAATAGAAGCAAATTGCGTGAGAAAAAAATTAAATTTGTGAAATGGTAGCACATTATAATTGCGGTAAAAGAATTAAATTAAAGAATTTAATAAACACTAAAATTAAATTACAAAAATTATTTTTATTAATATAATTTTTTTCTTATTCGACCTTTATTATTTAAATTTATATTAATTTTTTTAAGTTTGCGTTCTTTTTTATAAAAAAATATTTATTTTACTTTAACAAAAAAAAATCAATAAAATTAATATTTTTTGTATAAAAGAAGACCTCGAATTAATACACATTTAAATAATAAAGTCGAATAAGAAAGAATTTTATTAATAAAAATAATTTTTGCAAGATAGTGCCAGTTTTTACACTGCACCTTCTTCCTTGATTTTTTTCAAATTATGAGTTAACATAAATACGTTTTCCCATGCCTTTAACATAAGCTGAGCAATAAGAAATATTGCTCTGTTATTCTGCCGACATCATTGCCAACTTGCTGAGATAATTATCTTTAGTGTAGACCTAGTGTAAAACGTACTAAAAACTGAATACGGTTGCAGTATTTTACTTAAAGAAGTTTCATTTCGTATACATTTTTTAATTAAGAGTATTTATTTATAAAAAGGTTTTTCACTTTGTATTATTAAAACAAAAAATTCCTTCACAAACAAATTTCCAATTTTAGCTTTTTTATAATTTTGTCATAAAAAAGATTTTTTCAAAACACCTGTTTAGATACAGCTACTCACAGTTCAAGTGGAACGCATAGAAAAAGATTTCTGTTGCTATGCTTGAAAATCAAAATAAAACATCCCAACATGTAACTGTAACATCACCCTCCCTCTATCCCCAGAACACTTACTATCCCATTGTCCCCAATACAATAATATTAGACAACAGACTTTTAACCGCAATAACCCTTTAGAACTGATTTCGAAGCCAACCTTGAACAACATTACTTCCGTAATCAATGTTCTTAAAAAAGCCAATATAAAGGGTGTTTTTTTAAGCTAGATAGAACTTTAAATTGTAAAAAGTAACACAAAAAATTAAATTTTGATGAAATATTTTTTTTTATCGTTTCAGTATACTCTGACAAATCATCATGAATAGACTCACGCTTGAACAACGCTACGAAATTATCCAAATTTACTTTGAAAATCAGTCGTCGATTCGCGCAACTTATAGACGACTTCGTCATTTTTATGGCGTACATAATCGTCCATCTGAACAAGCCATTCGTCGAACTGTGGATAGATTTCGTACCACATACTCTCTAGAGGATGCAATAACACCAACACGTCGAAGGAATGTGCGTACTGAAGAGAATATCGCCGCTGTAAACGAAAGTGTGGAAGAAGATCCAAATTTATCGATTCGTCGTCGGTCGCAGGAATTGGGGCTCTGTCCGTCCACTACGTGGAAAATTTTGCGCAAAGATCTCGGCCTACACCCGTATAAGATCCAGCTGGTGCAGGAATTGAAGCCACGAGACCATTATATGCGTCGTTCTTTCGCCGATTGGGCTCTAGAGCAGTTGGCAACTGACCCGTTCTTTTATCGCAAAATTGTGTTCAGCGATGAGGCGCATTTTTGGCTTAACGGGTTTGTTAATAAGCAAAATTGCCGCATATGGAGCGAGACCAATCCACAAGAGATCCTACCTACTCCATTACATCCAGAAAAATGCACCGTTTGGTGCGGTTTTCACGCTGGTGGCATCATCGGACCTTATTTCTTCAAAAATGAGGCCGGAGCTCGCGTTACGGTCAATGGAGATCGTTACCGCACCATGATCAATGATTTTTTGTTTGAAAATATGGATGACATTGATCCGGAGGAGATGTGGTTTCAACAGAATGGCGCTACGTGCCATACGGCGAACGCAACCATCGACTTATTGAAATCAAAATTTGGCGATAAGTTGATTTCGAGAAATGGACCTGTCAATTGGCCTCCAAGGTCGTGCGATTTGACACCTCTCGATTATTTCCTGTGGGGCTACGTGAAGTCACTGGTTTATGCTGATAAACCAGCAACAATTGACGCCTTGGAGGCCAGCATTGTTCGTGTTATTCGTGACATACGGTCAGCAGTGCTCGAAAAAGTGGCCCAAAATTGGACGTCCAGAATGCGCTTCGTCAAGAACAGCCGCGGTGCCCATATGCCCGAAATCATTTTCAAATGTTAATGTCACGTATTGATCTTTCGAATAAAAAAAAATTTTGATTACAATTTAATTTTTTGTGTTATTTTTTACAATTTCAAGTTCTATCGGGCTTAAAAAACACCCTTTATATACATTTATATAAGAATATATATATAATGTTACGTATCTGAGCTGAAAGCCTATGCAGCTATTGCTCTTTAACTTTGTAATTAGCTTATAATTTTAATCATAAGTTAATTCGTAAATAAATAAATAAATTAATATACTTATGACCAATTTCAACCATTTATTTATATATCAATTGATGTTTAAAATTCGTTTTTCATGTCAAATAAATTTAAAATTACATGAAAAACAATATTTAATATCAATGATATTTAAACAGAATTGTTGAAATTGGCCATTTATCTTATATTAATTAAATTTTCCCAATTCATCTCATCCCTAAACAATATAAATAACATAAAGATGTGAACAATTTAGTATTTTTATGAGGTCTCCCTTTTATAGTGGGAGTAGCTGTACATGGTGGAAATTCGTTCGGGACAGTCCTTACGCCCAATTTATGGCTTAAAAATACTAGTGCTAGACTAGCACCCCCTCCCCCTGGGATCCCACTTGGGTGTAATCGTAAGTGATTAGATAAATAATTGTAAAGATACAGTGATGATCCCATTTTAAATAATTCAATTTTATGGCATGAAGTGGCATATAATTTAGTCTAAAAAAAATCGAGATTCCGGTATTGCTAACTATGAAACTCTTTACAGCGATTTTAAGTGGTTTAAGTGTTTTCGTGAAGTGCCTTTAAAGAGCGATCTTTTTCAAATAAATTGGAAGCGATTAACACTTAAGAAATTAACGGCCGTATTCATTAAAAGTTCTTATTTTAAGTTTAAAGTATGTATGTAATAACTATAAAACGCTTTATGTCTTATAAGCTTCTTATAAAAATGTTTATTCATAAACGTACATTAACAGCTTTTTAACTATAAACTGTTTGTAGCGGTTTTAAGTTTAAGTATGGCAACTTAAGGTTTTTTTGGCATTTTATTGCTAGTGATGCATGAAACTTCTATTCGGTTTACATGATATTCTACACTCAAAGGAAAAACATATTCTAAATGCCCAAATACATTGGTCAAATTCCCATCCAGCATTGTGGTAGTATTAGTGAAAATGAGTTTGTATGTGTGACACCGACGATGCTTGATGGAAAATCAAAAAATTTAGCTATTTAGCATGCTTGACGAGTGATTTTGATGAATGTATTGGCGTTACACACACTTTAAACGTGATTTCAGACCGAACAGTCGCTAAAAATGTCGGATGAAAAAAAATGCTTTGGAGGAAAAAAATGATGGAATTATGGAAAACTTTTTAATTAATAATTTTCTTCTTCTTTTCTTCAATTTTGGTTTTTTTTTATTAAAAAGCAACACTTAAACACAATTAAACAATTTTGATCTATATTTTAATATTTGGTTGCTCCTGCTGTTGTCACTTCAAAATAAAATGCAAAATGAATGCTTGACAGCTGATCCAGCAAATGTATGTTCTAATGTCAAGCACACGTACACGAGCTTGATGTCAAGCCTTTGACCAGTGTATTTGGGCCTTAAGAGACACATATTATGATAAGATTTATGATTGTGGTGACCATATTACGATTATTATTGAAACATATCATAACCAAAAATATTCGTAATTCGTAATATGAACTGCACCAATTTCACAACAATAAAAAAAAAAATTAAATTTTTTAACATCGCTTTAACAATTTTTTTTTTTTTTTAAAGAAAAAACAATTTCTACAAATTTTTTAATTTTTTTTAACGTTTCTTTAATTGTTCACTAACAAATAATTCGATAGGCACATTTAAAACAAACGACACAACTGATGTAAAATAATTTTACAAAATGGCGATAACAAAATATTATTAGGGTAAAGATATTTTGATTGCATCTTAAACATATTATGTGCACATGTATCGAAAATTATCATGTTATGGCTATTAAATATTATGAAATTGTTGTAAGCAATTTTGTTAGAAAAATGATTATTTTTCGGTCAACAATATTCAAATTTATAATTGCGATAAAAATGGATATGTTTACAGTAACTATAATATTACTTAAATTTAATAAAAATAACAATTATTTGTGTACGACAACAATATATTGTTACAATAAACATAGTGTAGTTGCCGTAACCATGCCCAACCATATTTTTTCTCTGCGTGTATAATTAATATATTTTTTTATAATTAACAATCTTAACAATTATTTTTATAATACTAAAATCCATATTATTTTTACATATTAAAAATTTTGCCGAAAGGTATTATACAAATGTTTGTTTGAACCTTTTTTTTAACATAAAATTAGAAAGTATTTGAATGAAAAGTTTGTTTAATTTTTATTAACATCACTATTAGTATGATTGCTTATTTTCCTTTTTTTTTAATATTTTTTTAATAACAATTCCTTCTTTTAAACATAAAAAATACTTATTGCAATAATTTAAAAAAAAACTATTAAAGAGAATATCTGCATTTTCCTCGGAACGCATTCATTTAAATCACATAAAAAATGTTTAAAATATTTAACAATATAACTTAAAATTGGTTGTCTAAATTTAACAAAAAAAAAATAGTTAAATGTATTTTACGTCTCCTTTAAAATAAATAAAACATTTTTTCTATTAGTTTTAAACATATTTCACAAAAATTATAATAATACAAACAAAAGCAAACATTTATCAAAATATAATTTTATTTTTGGTTAAAAGAAGGGTAAATCCAACAATAAATTTTCTTACTTTAAGAATAGTTTATTAAAGGGTTAATAGTCTATTTATCGTTTATGAATACAACTTTACAATTTTTCCTTAAATATGGTTAATTAATCAATAATAAGTTTTTATGAATACGGCTGTAAATATTTTCCGCGCTAATTTGGAACTGTAGACAGCAGTTCTCAACAAAGAGAATGATATATAATGCAATTAAAATTTTGAACTTATTTATTTATTAATGTTCTTTAACTGCAAATATTTAAAGAAATTGCTATTTTTTTCTTTAAACAACTTTTGCTTCCCACTGTCTCGTTTTTCAAACAATGGCTTAAAAACATCAGCAATTACAACAAGGCTATGAAAAAAAATTTGGGAAAATTATCAACCCTAATACTTTTTTTCATAACTTTTTCTTTTTATTAATATTTCTCGACAATAGACAAAAATGACGACGTTGACAAAAAAAAAAAAAAAAAAAAAATAAATAGCTTGCAGTCATACATATGTACACACATACATATTGTAAGTATACATACACATTCATACTTATGGACTTTTTTCCAAATTTTTGGGTCTCATTTTTCTTTTTATTTTTTGGATAAATATTGCATGACTCTTAACTAAAAATGGGTATAAGCTAAACAAGGATAACGAAACACTAACAAGGATAAGTACTCTTTTCTGTATGTTTCAAAATGTATGTGGCCATCTATACACGTTCATATTTATACATTCAGAAAAGTTTCTGTGATATGGTGGATTTTTATTAAGTTTCTGGGAATTTGTTTTATTTTGATAATTTTCTTCTATTTTTTTTTTTAGAAGAGAGTGAGGGTAGTTTCTTTAGTCATGTGTGTAGCAATACTAACATATCTATGTATATATTTTTACAAACATAGCTACATACTTATACGTATGTATGTATACATACATATGAAAGTATGTGTATGTACATGCTTCTGTTTTTCTATGTATGACATGTTTGTTTAAATAATTGTAGGCGTTTTTTAATGTATAAAATTTCGTTCCATTTTTTTGTTACAGTTACAATTTTCAAACTATTTAAGATTTTTTGTGACGTAAAATCGTTAATTAAATTTATTAATTTAAGAATTAATATATAAGTATTTGAAGTATTCACAAGGTGGTCATAAAGTCATATGTCTTAAAATAATAAAAAGAAATAAATATGAGTGCTGTGAGCAACCCACATAGTTAAGATTTCTTCTGAGTAGTTTTGACAGCATAAAAAATCTAATTATTTTAGGAATTTTTTTTTTTTTGTATGACACACAAAAATAATTTTTTTTTTAACTATTGTAAAATTTTAGGATATTATGACAATAAGATAGCACACCTTGTGAATCTCTCAATTAAGCCAATTAACATTTCTACCATAAAATTAACTAATTTCCTGAAAATGTAAGGAAAAAACAAAGTTTAATATGGGTATTATTAGCAAAAAAAAAAAATTATTAAAAAACTTTGTTCGACTGATAGGATCACCAAAAAACCCTTCAAATAATTTGAATGTATTATATTTATGTGCCATCGTAGTTGTATTAAAGAAAAACTAGCTGCTAAAAATTAATTTCTTTTATTATAAAGCGTGTTTTTTAGAGTGTCACAACGTTGAGTTGGCATTACTGCTTTATTTGAGCGCCCATTTAACAGCTGATAGTTGTTTTTTGTTTAGTTTGCTTTTAAAATTCATTATGAATCGACTAACACGCTTGTAAATTCGGCGAATGCGCTCAAGCACAAATTAATATTGATTTGTTATTTCCATTTAAAAATTGCTTTTTTGATGAAGCCCATTTCTTGTTGAATGTGTACGTAAATAAGCAGAATTGTCGCATTTCGTGTGGGGAGAATCCACAAACTTTTGTAGAAACACCATTACATCCACAGAAACAAACCACTGCTGGGTACGCTTAATGGGCTGGCGGAGCCATTGGCCCATAGGTCTTCAAAAACGATGATGGTCAGAATGCTACAGTGAACGGTATAGGAACAGGATTCGAAGTTTTTCGTACCTCATTAATCTTGCTGATATGTGGTTCCAACAGGACGGAGCCACATGCCACACTGCGGACGCTACAATCGATTTACTTAAAGAAACTTTTGATGAAAAAATAATTTCACGTAATTGCTCATTTAATTGGCCACCATGTTCGTGTGATTTAACCTTATTGGATTATTTTCTCTGGGGTTATGCTAAGTCACTTGTCTAAGTCGATAAACCACAAGCAATTAAACACCGGGAAATCAACATTCGAAGAAATACGGCCGCAAATGCTGCGAAAAGTGGTTGAAAATTGGTGTTCCAGATTCCGCCTTCTACACGCCAGCCGCGGCGGACATCGTATTTAAACATTAATTTCATAAAATGTTCTTTCCAATAAAGCTCGTTTCATTGATATTAAAAATATATTTCCTTCTTTTATTATGATTTAAACTTATGTCGCTCTGTAAAAAACACCCTTTAGTTTACATCGACCAGTGCCCATGTTCTGTAACTCTCGTGTCGAGAAACTTTTCGATTGAAATGTGTGAAATGAAACAAAAAGGCCATATATTGAAAGAAACAGCTATTTTTCTTACTAAACTGTGTCTGTAACTTTTTTTTGGCGAGAACAAGCAGTCACGTAAGGAAATTAATCGCCAATTTACAGAAAAAGTGTGTCTGTAACATTTTTGTGAGAAAAGTTCCTACTTTAAATTGTCAAATAAGCTCACGAATAAAAATGGGGCGAGAAAAAAAATTTCAACACCAAAAAACAATTAAAAATGCAAAATTCAAAGAATAATAATAATAATTTTTTGTTCTCGGCACATTTTTTTAATTGTTTAATTATTTTGCTTTTAACATTTTTATAAATTATACGAATGTTTTCAAAGCTCGTTTGCAAACAACAAACATTAAAGTCGCACTTTACATTATTTGGCATGGCCGACGGTTGTATTTTCGCCTTCGTCGTTGAAAATTTTTCAATTTTGGTCGCCGTTAACTATATTTGTTTCTGGCGTTCTTAACATCTGCAATGCCACATCGGCTTCGAGTGCAATGTTATGACATTTATAACGTTACGACGTTATCTCTTTTGATAGCTTTCGACATGAGTTACAGACACACTTTTTTCTAATTTTTCGAGAAACAATGGAATGTTTTGTTTCACATCTTTTCGATGCGAGAAGTTCTCACAAAAGTTACAGAACATGTGTACAGGAATCTTTCGCAAGTACGGATGCAATAATACAAAAATGAATTTTTATTATTTGTTTGGGAACTACAAATTCACTAAGCTTCATTCCAATCCATGAGTGTTACATTTTATAGGGTTATGGGTCAATTTCTAACCTTAACCGTAAAAAGCATGCTTCGACATCAAAAAAAAAAAACATGATATGTAAATTAGTACTTTGTTCAAAATGTTCTATAAATCTACAAAGTTTTATTTGATTTGAACTGTGTAAATGTTGGGTATACTTTCTTATAAAATTTAATACGAACAATTTCTATAAATCAACATTTTTCGATTGCAATTCGGCACGGGTTAATGTTATCCAAATCTTAAAAAATATAACAGTTTTATCCCAAATATAAAAAAATTAGAGGGTATGCGTACAAAAATATTAAAATCGGCCTATAAGGGACACCCTAATATACATACTTTGTATATAATCCACATTATGTTGTTACATTTTATTATTTTATTTATTTTTGGCATAAAAATCATGTTGTCGTCATTGTTTATTGCCCTGTAATTTCTTCCTCTATGTCATCGACAGCAATAACAACAATAGCAAACCAATATTATGTTGTTTTTATTTTTATTTTCTTTTTTTTTTTTGCCAAAAAGTTCTTTGAACTTGAATGTGTCATGTACATGAATTTTAAATACACAACCATAAATATTTAGATACATTCATAAATACGAGCAGAATGATGAGTACGACTCATACCGTCAAGACATGATCGAGTCATACGAAAAGTGATGCTTTAACATTTAATTCAATTTCTTCGCTTTAAGTTTTCTTTAAAGCTTATTTTTTATTTTTTATTTTTTATTTTAGGTTTTTGTCATATTTGAATTGACTTGTTAATTTGAAAGTGTAATTCTTATCTGTCCCACATGTGCTGCTGGCTGGCTGGCTGATTATTGTTATTGGTTTTATTAAAAAAAACACAGAAAATAGATAGAATATAAGCTGTTTGCTAAAACTGTCAGCAGACTAACGACCGATCAACAAAACAAAAATGTGGTCTACGTGATTCCGTGTGTATATCGCAATCTGACGTATTTGTAAATAATAAAATCTATTACAATATGATCGTTGCTACAAAGAAAAATTAGCAATGTTGGTTTGAGGTCGTGGTAGTGGGGGTAGGGTTAGGGAGGGATATTGTGCGAAATGAAGCGATCTTAAGGGAAAGTACAACTTAAGATATATCAGTGGACAAGTTTTAAAATATTTCAGAAGCTAAAGGAATTGCAGACTTTCAATAAATTTTCCGATTTTTGTTCAATTAGTTAAAGTTCCATTAAGTACAGAAAAGGTGTCGGATTTATTTAAAGCCTTACAAATCATAGATCCTGTTCTTGAGATCGTCTAAAGAGACTTTCTTTTGAGAATTTATATAATTTTGAAAATCTTTATTTTAGTAGCTGTTTAAAATGTCGTTTTGACCGCTGTAAAGAATTCCTAATCGTTTTATTTATATTTATTTAAAAAATTTGTTTGAGCAAAATACTGTTTTAGCTGACTTAGTCACATTGACCACTGACATCATTTATAGTTTACGAGTTCCTATATAGAAATATATTTTTTTATAGGTATATGCAACTTCTTATCAACTTGTGAAATAATCAATTACGTTTTATTGCTGGTAGTGGGTTAGATACGAAATACCTGCTTTTTATTGGAAGGTGGAGGAAATGTTTTGTTTTGTATTTAAAAAATTTATAAATTACTTTTACATTATCTGAATTAAGTATCTACTGAATGGAACTCCTAAAGAAAATTATTTTTATCATACACTTTTGCCAATTAAGCTATTTTCTCTTTAAAATATAGCGATTTTTAATCAAAATTTGCGAGGCAAAAATTTATTGTATCTATTAGCGGAAAAATCTAACTATTTTTTATTTTGTACGTTCATACTAAATTTTTTTTTTTTTGACAACATTGTTAAAGAGTTGCTTTGAAATAAACTAGAAAACCAAACAAACGGTTAAACAACAATATAAAAAAAGTATGGAGCAGAAACATCTTGTTATTGTCGTTAAACTAATCGTTTCGTTTATTTGGCCCTTAAAAATGAAGCCGGACCTAATTTACAGGTGGTGTTGAAAACACGCGCAGAAAAAATTCCCGCCAAATTGTATTCAATTAAATCATTAAACAAAAATAAAATCAGCTTAAATTAAATTAATCAATTAACGTATATCAACAAGATTATTGCAGAAAAAGTTGTTACTAAAAAATATTTAATTGATACTACATATAATTTGTTTACTGGTGAAAATTAAATTAATATTTTAATTAATATCACACATTATTTAATTGAAACAAATTTTTATTTTCTTCTGTGCAGCTTAGCAACTTTCGTTTTTTACTCGTGTAGTATTCTGCCCTTCTACTCTCGAGCATAATTTGTTTGTTTGATTTTTTTTTTGTTTAAGAAATATTCTTGGTATATATATGATGATATTTATATCAAAGTATAATTCAGTATTCGGGTCAGTTCTCTCGATTTAAAATTTGTGCTCTCGAGTTTTGTTTTTAAACTTACCAACAAACAACACAAAGTCAAATCTTTGATATAAAATGACTTAACCATTTAATATTAAGCACAATTCTCAAACCTTTTTAAATGGTTTGATTTTGACATTTGAATTTAAATTTTTAATTATTTCTATATAAACATTTTACAAACAATGTTTAATAAATTTGTTATTTTTAATCAATAAGAATCTTTGCAACACTAAATCCAAAAATAAATATAGTGCTGGTTCACACTCTTCAAGTTTTAGTCGGCAAGTCTTGAGTTTTTAGGAGAGGGAGGAAAGGAAATTGCATTCTCTTTTCCCTTTTCTCCTAAAAAATCAAGACATGACGGCTAAAACTTGAAGCGAGTGAACCAGCACATAAGCATTTTAATATAGCGATTAGAGTCAAACGTCATTTACAGTTGAAGAAAAATTATTTAAAAAAAATATAAAATAACTTTTGAGGAAAAAATTAATTACTATGAGCAGGACAAGTTTAAATATGCACAAAAATATTTAAAATATGCATGAAACTAAAACGGAAAAAACTTTAAAATATGCTCAAAAATATGCATGCGAAAAAACGCAAACTGCAGTTAATATAATTTATTTAATTAGTTTTATTTAAACAAATGCTTGTTACAAACTATAAACATGGGGGGTGTGCTGGAAATCGCAAACGCAAAACGCAAGAATTTGGAGGCTGTTTTTAATACACTTTTAATCAAATTTTTATAATTTTTGTTATAAAATTCTATTTAATAGAGAAATGTTTGTATAAGATTTGTCATAAAATTCTTTTATTACAGAAATCTTACTAAAAAACGACTTTTAAAATTCTTGCGTTTTGCGTTTGCGATTTCCAGCACACCCCTGATGTTTTTTTATGTTTTCAAATTGCAATTATCTTCGGTTGTCTCGTAAAACCATAAAAAGGACATGCCCTTCATGCAGCAACATTTTGATATAGTTCCTTTGGTGTCTGGTCATGAGAGCAAAAAGGTTATTGTAATGCATGTAAGAAAAGGATCTCAGCTGCTCTACCTGAAGGCGTGACAAGTGATCTTTTGGGACCTCATGCTAAAGCGATAATCAGCAGCTTTACCGGATTTTTTATTATCTCAACGTATATTTTATAAAAAAGCATTTTCTTCTAGTATACAAATGAGGATAGTTTTAAAATCCGGAATTTCAAAATCCCGAATTTCAGAATTCTGAACCTCAAAATCCCGAACTTTATAATCCCGAATTTTGAAATCCTTAATTTTAGAATCCCGATATAAAATCTTGGATTTAACGGAGGAGTATTATTTGGAGGCTATTATTCGGGCTATTAAAATTCAGGATTTCGAACTTGGAATTTTAACGCATACAAAAGCCTATTTAAAAAAGTACCTAATTTTTATTCTTGATAAAAACACTAAAATTTATTGTTGGAAGATAAGCTTAACAAAACAAACAAAATATTATTATTTAAAATTTTGTATTCCCAAAAATTACTTTGATAATAAAAAAGTACCTACAATTTCAAACATTTAGCATTTCGATGTGGAATTTTCGATATCATTAAGCTACTATTTTACATTAAGGAATTTTTACCTACTTCTGGCAACACTGCTACAACGACAAAATATTGATAAGTCCTATTCCGGATCGTCGTGCTTATGAGTACTGCCTTGTGTTAAAGGGTTCAAATATTTTTTCTAAAACTATCGATAGTTTTATCACAAACTTTTGAAAATTTCAAATCGGACAACTAACGATAGGTTTGCAGCTCTACTTGGCAACGCTATGAAATAGTTTCTTATAATTAGGACAGTCTTGACTCGATATATTGCATACTGGGTATCTACTTATTAGAGTTGTCAATTATTCGCCTTTCAACTTTGTTCGAATAATTGTTTTTGTTCGTTCGATCAAACGATTAAATCGAACAAATTAATCGATTAATCGGTGAGAATAACGAATAAAAAAATTTATTTTTACAAAAAAATTACGTATTTTAAACCGGGTCTGTAGAAAATGTGCAAGCTCGCCCGGTTCGGTTATGGGCTGGTGGCGTCATTGAACCTTAGTTCTTCGACAATGAGGTCGACCAAGCAGTTACCGTGAATGGTGTTCGCTATCGCGAAATGAAAATATGAATATGGAAGATATGTGGTTCCAACAGCATGGTGCCACTTGCTACACAGCCAATGAAACAATGGCTCTTTTGCGCAATTAAGCCATTTTTCGTGCTCTCATTCACTGCTCTTAACTCATGTTCGTATATGACGTTATTTAATAACAAGAACTGATAGTATTGGAAGGCAGACATTATTAGAGTTGCACTTTTAAAGAATAGTCAAACAAAAAAAAGGGGTAAAGTGTTTAAAAATGAGATTAAAAATTCTTTACAAAGTAATCGGTAATTGTCAGCGGCGGCTACAAATATTTTTATCGGCGGCTGGCTTAGCCGGCTGTTAGCCGCTTCGGCGCAGGTCTCTGTTGGACACCTTTTATAAAACCACAAAAACGTATAAAAGTAAATCAATTTCTAAGCTTTTATTTTATTTATTTTTTAATAAAAAAATTGTTTGATTAATCGACATTAATTAATCGATTTGTTCGTTATTCGAAAATCTCCATGTTAAAATTATTCGAACAAGAGTTTGGTTTTGTTTGATCGATTACTCGAATTATTTTTAATCGGTTGACAACTTTACTACTTATGCACTTTAAGCAAAAAAAGACAACATTTTTGTTTTTATATATTTGTTAAATCCTCTATAAAAATTATAAAGACAACTTCCAGCCATCCAGTCAACCAACAAAATAATTGTAGCAGGGGCAACAGCTACAGCAACGTCTACGTCAGCAACAACTATAACTACAACAACAGCAACAATAACAACAACCTGTTTCGTTTTATTTTATTCTTTCTAGTCACTCACTCAAGAGTCAGTCAGTCCCAGTGTTGCCAATCTATGTGTAATTTGCACAGATGCTGTGTAATTTCCACTTGCATTTGTAGCCCATGTGAAATTGGTTTTATGTGTAATCCGTGTGTAATTTTATTTTGAGTTCTAAATTTTCAGCCAAGATCATCTTTTCGAGCATTTTTCGAAGCAATAATGATTAACATAAACTGTCAAATGTGATTGTCGTTTCCTTGACATTTGTTATTTGCGCGAGTTAAAAAAAAATGTTAATTCTACAAATTTTAGAATTTAAGAGGTAAATTCCTAATGACTCATCAAAAAAAAATAAAAAAATATTTGCGCAATTTATGTTAAGACTGTCAACTGGGGAAAAAATTGACCCATAAGTCAAAAAATTTGTTTCCATTAAATAGAATTTATGTTGCTTAAGCTTGAACATAAATATTTTTTTTCTGCTCTTTTGCCTACACAGAAAAATTTAAAAATTGTCTCTTATCACCAAATTCATAAAATCAAGTAACCCATTTAGGGCCATTATTACAACATGAAGTTAGCTAAAGTTAAGATTAAGTTGACAGATAGTAATGTGTTATCTGTCAAAAAGCGTCTGTTATCTGTCGGATAACAGTTAACGCCAAGTTATAATAATGGCTCTAATTGATTTTGCACGTATTACCAAAATGATTATATTGATTACTTAAAATTTTAAAAATTTTAAATTGTGAATATTTTATTGTTCAATAAATGTATTTTTAATTTTAATTAAAAAATTTATCGAAAAACTCTGCCGTTTCAAACAATATGTTAATTGATTTTATTAAATATACCTCCGGTTTTAACAGTTCCTAACAAAAATTCTGCAAGTTTAAATCATATTATTTTAAACAAAAAATTTAATTAAGATTTTTGTTATTTAATTAATATTTTAATTGAAAATTTATTTCAAAACAACGAAAATGTTAGGTGAAGGAATAAGTAGAAAAGCTTTTAAAAAATTGTAATATGACTAAATACATACAATTTACAATAGGCACTATCCAGTTATAAGATACAAAGTATGCTGACGAAGGCCATAGCGGGCCATAAAATGCATTACATTCTGCCGGTATCTAATAGTTTTATTCCTTTTTTTGTACAATTTACTACATTGCTAGCCAAAGGATAGCTTAAGTAGGCCTCGTAACAGAAATATGCAAACGAAAATTCTGATAGTGGATAGAAAATATTCTTGGAAAATATTGAAGGAATAAGACTATTAAAATATAAAAGATTTTAAAAATTGGAATTTGACTTAGAATACACATTCGAATAATATGAAAATTTATATAATAAATGTTACCATCAGAAATTAATTCCCAGATTCTATTTTTAATTTTCTTTCAACAAAAAAAAAAAAATAATCGATTCAATTATCACATTAATTAAATTGAAATACTTTTTAAACAATGTTTTTAATTAATAAAAACCACTAATAATTTTTTCTGTGTACATTATTGCTTATGTTCGAGACGTGCCGTTAAAAATGGGCATTAAATTTATTTTTACTGAATTTTTTTGCATTTTGTTTTGTAAACAATTGCAAACAAGGAATAACAATTCATTCTATCAAAGCAATTTTTTCCTTTTTGTGTGTGTAATTTTGCTTCAAATGTGTAATTTCCGAATTTTTGTTTGGCAACACTGACTCAGTCCGTCAGTGCTTTGCTATTGGTATTAAAAAGTACATGGCAGTACATTAAAATTGTTGCTGTTGTTGCTGCAGTTCTTTTGTTGTTGTTGCAGTTGATGTTGTTGTTGAATTGATAATTGTGCTGTTTTGTTCTTATAGATACTTGTAGCTATTTAAAAGTTTGTTTATACAATTTTAAGACATTCATTCGTATAAAATTCTGTTTCATTTTGTTTTATACTTTTTTAAAATGAATGTAGAAATGAGTACGAGTTTTTTTTTATTTATTTATTTGTTAAATGTTTTTGTTGTTTATTGAAGGTCATTCTTGATTTTCGCGCGCATTTTTTTTGTTGTTGTTGTTGCAAAGATTTAGTTAATAACACTATGTGACAGTGAAAATATACTTCTGAAATGCCCTAGTGTGGATTATAGTGGGATATGAATAGATGATTTTGTGATTTTTAGAAGTACAAAATTTTGAAAATTTATAATTTTTACACCCCCAAAATCAAAATTTATCGATAAAAGACAGGTTTTTTGGGACGTTGTGGACTAAACAATTTTTAACTTAATATTTTTGCACCGATTTAGAAGATTCAAACGGTGTCCAATAGAAGAGCAGTGAGGCTTCGTAAGTACATTAATTTAAATTTAGATTGATTTAAAATATATATTATCGAAAAAAATAATAATGTCATTTATTTTTTCAATTTTGTTAGCTTTTTCTGGCAACACTTTAAAACACCACTATTTTTTTTTAATTTATAAAAAGTGTAATTTGTTTGAAATAAAATAAGACCCATATTATTAAAATCGGTTGAAAGCAACAATTTAAAGTCTTCTTGTTTTCTTTATTACAGAGCTCTGAAGGCAAAGCATTGTGGTAGTATTAGTGAAAATGTGTTTGTACCCAGCGGGAAAAAGAAGGAGTACGGAGGACTTCTAGAAGGCCTCTGTTCCCCTTCTTTTGGATGTTCAAGGCCTTCTTGCTCCATTCCATACTCATATCTTTTTAACACACATTGTCATTGCGGAGTAGGCCTTCCGCTCGCTTCTTAAGAAGGTACATAAGAATGGTAAAGGGACTAAAAAAAAATTATTTTGCTTTTGCTTGTGCAAAAAAACAATACAAAAAATGTTACTCCCTTCTCATAGAAGTGAGTGTGGACGGTGTATCTTATCTTTTACACCAAAGAGCCGAGGCCTTCTATGAAGCAAACTTAAGCAGTTAGATAAGAATAGTAATTTAATCAAAACAATTTTTAAGAAGGTCTTCTGAGTTTTACCGCTGGGTATGTGTCTCACCGACGATGCTGGCTGGAAAATAAAAAAATTTAGATATGACGGCAAATTTTACGTGCAGCACACGTACACGAGGTAATTCGACTGCTGGACAAGCATTTGATAAGTGTATTTGGCCCTTAAGATGCATTTTTTTTTTGCCAGAAAATATGGCGGATGATGCGTAAAAATTTGTCTATGAACAATTGTGTTCTTTGCGCTATTGAGTTTGAAAAAAGCCAAGTTTTATTTCGTAGAGTAATGTTGAATTTACGCATGCATTGACCATTTAAAACCCAATGTTTCTTTTGGGCCACCCTTTAAAGATTTTAAATCTTTATGAGCTTTTCTGGTTAAATCGGAAAAGCAAATTATTATTCGATGAAAAAAAATTCAAATTCATTTATGTATGTTTTTAAAATAATTTATTCTTTGGAAAGAAAAATGAGCTGCAAACATCTTATAAAATTTTTAATTGTTAAAAAACAAACAAAAATTTTATATATATTTTTTTTACAATGAAAAGATTTATTAAAGTATACAGTTTTAACGATTCTTTTTTTTTTTTTTTTTTTGTAAAACAACAAAAAACACTGCTAGCTAAATGAAAGATGAAAACAACAACAACAAAACCTAAAACATTTTAATTAAAAACAGGAAACATCATAAAGAAGTTGCTGATAGATGGTTAAACAAGTAGCAAATTGATTTTATCTTTGGCAAGAGAAAAAGGAAATAAAACATCAAAAAAAAAAAAAAAATTAATAAAAATAAACACAAATAAAATTAAAAAAAGGTGATACAACAAGGCCAGCATTATAAAATATAATGATGATGGTTGGTCATAAGACAATAACAACAACAACAACAACAATAAAACGTCATAAGTTTAGGTCATATCGCTTCACCAAATCAATAAGTAATTATGGACCGTCTACAACAAGTCCAAACGAGGATGTGCTGCAACACCATCCAACATCAGTGTCTGCCAGTGATGAACATGCACTGCCCAAAACATCTTTAAAAAATGTTTCGTGTACTTTCGGTTAATTATAAATTGTATGCGGTCATAAATTTAAGTCATAATTATGATTCACTTTAAATGTTAATAAAGGCAAAAACCAAAAGAAATAAGCAGCAAATTAAATACAAAATTTGCTACTGGTTTTAACAGCAAAACAGTATATGTTTGTTGTTATATGTATATTTTATTTATTCGTACGTTCCATCTTTAAATTTAATCAGACTTGTAGAATTGCAATAAACCGTTTTTGCTGTTGCTTTCCTGCTGCTGGTTTTCTTTTTCATTTTTTCTTTACATATTTAAGACAATTTTAATGGCTGCTAATTTGTGACTTTTTGTTTTTATTTAAATTTATAATTTTTTGAAAGTTCAATAAAAAAATTTATCTTTTACAGGGTGATTATTTAAGCGACATCATGGTGGTTTTGAACGACATGAGTTATTAAGCTCTTCTTAACGCTGAACACGCGTTCAATGCGTTTATTTATCTGTCAAAAAAGTAGAACTAGTACAAAATTGTATTGACAAGTTACACAGCATGCACTGATAGAAAAGGCGACATAACGCTGATGTATTTTGACATCATTACTATGACAAGTGTCTTCGTTGTTGACCCCATTAAACTTTTCATCACTGTTATGTCAGCCTTAACATTACTTGGCCAAATTGTCATCAGGTGATTTGTTAAGTCATCAATGAAATGACACATCGACATCACAGAAACGACGAATCGGAGACAGTTTAATTTAAAATGTTATCGGTGCGATGACTCAGTAACATCGGAGAAAAGACTTGTTACACCTAATTTTCACGATGATTTAAAAGACATGTCTTTTTTGTAGTTCTTTTTCAAAGAAACTTCAAAAAACATGTTAAATTTTCACAATGTTTCTTTTTTTGTTTGATTTTTTCTGTTTTCCTTATATGTATGTATGTATATGTAAAGGTATTGAATTTTTTAAAATTAAATTTTTTTATTTTTCTATATTTTAATAAACAATTGTCATTTTGAAATAAAAATATAATAAAATTAAAAAAACAAAATTAAGTGCAAAGAGGAATGTCAAAAGAATCACAGAAAATACGATTCATGTCTTTTTTTCTACCCTGCTTACTTCTCTCCCCCGCTCGCTATCAAACTAAAAAAGACATGTTTCAAAAATAGGGGAAAAAATCATCATGAAAATTGGGTGTTAGGCTCAATTTAATGAACAACTGTCTTTAAATTGAGTCACTGGGAATGTCTTAAGTCAAGGTGACATAATATTTTTAACTTACCCGTTTCACATGTTTGTTTCACTTTTGTTGTACTCCGCCTTTTGTTTACAGAAGAACTCTCATTAATAAGACACCAGCAGCATGCCCGATAAAGTTTCTGCTTGAACATTTGATGTATTTAACAAAATAATTTAAACAAATAGAATGTGGGAATTTTTTCTTTTTCTTTTTAAAAGTGAAAATAATTTAAATCATACACAAAATGTGACATGGAATTGATAGCACTGTTGTCATAGCATAGATGACGCATAAAATATGAAAAAATTTTATGATGATATTCGTCATTGGATTGATGTTACTATCTGCCTCATTGATGCCATTTGTAATAACACAGATGTCACAATTCTCATGTAAGGGCATCATCAATATGAAGTTGCATTTTGCTATGAGTGTAGGACTTCTTTCTACTTTTGCATGCGTTTTAAAGAAAGGTCAAGAAAGAATCACACCTATGGACTTTAATAAATAGAGTTCGGCAAATCTGTTGGCTCTGGGAAATATTTTCGCCGCATAGCGAACTTTTAGCAAATTTTGTAAATAGAAAAAAAAATAATTTTCATCGTTTTCGTCGGTTACACTGTGCTCGAAATTGACACTTTTTTAGACAAGCCGGGCACATGGCATTTTAGCATAATTCGGTTTTTTAGTCAGCAGTCGTCGATGGCTGCGAGTGTAAAACGGCAAATCCATTTGAGAAGATCGAGTGGTTGCGATCGAAACATGTCATGGTAACCTGCCGGCCGCGCACAGTGCGAAATTCAGGAAGTTTAGCGGAACTTTATTAAATTTTTGAAATACATTAAATGCATAAGATTATTCATTATTTCGGTTGCTTAATATCCCACCTCAAAAACCTCATACTTAGTTTGGAGATTTACCCTGCGAAACAACTGCAAAATACACCTGAAAGTTGCATTTCTTATTCAATTATACTTTTTGCATACAGAAAGATTTTCGATTTGTTTCAGTTAATAGAGTGGTACATACAAACGGCAGTGCAGTAGGCCATGATTTTTACATAATTTATTTTATGAGAAAAATGTCAATTATTGGCATTTAAATAATTGCAAAATCGTTTCGTACTCGTGTGTGATTTGTTCGTGAAAAAAGTGATTTTTAAGAAGTGAGTAAATTTAATTTTTTAACTTCGTTGGAGACTTTAAAAGGTGATACCACATAATACCATCTTAAAACGCACAACATTTTAAAGGTATGTTTTTCCTCTATTGGGAACACAAAATATCTTCTGCGATATTTTGCGATCTTCTTTTAAATTAAACTTTTTCCAGAATGACTTTGCAAATTTCATATAACTGTATTTTACAAAATTGGAAGGAAGAACCGACATCGGACGCCATCATTGGTTTTGTTTTGGAAAAAAATAGGCTTACCAGTGCTAACATCTGACGCTCTTTGCAGTTTAAAAGTAACTGTTCGTGCGCTAGTTTGTAAAATACAAAAAAGGTGGAGGGAATCCAGTCGAAATTTAGCATCATTTCTAAATAAAAATGCAAGCTGTCTTAAAAATAATGTAAAATTTTCAACTGCTGTAAGGGATGCATTGCCTTGTGGATCGAGGACCAATGCAGGCAGACCTAAAAAGGAATTTAAGGATTGTCATCCTAAAGTGCAATACAAAAAATTGCAACATCTTTTGCAGTTCGCTAGTCAAGACGAGTTAGCCAAAGGAACAGAAAATAAAAAAAAGTTGCAGAGATGAAAAAATACATTCAACAAAAATTTAAAGAGGAGCTTGGCTTGCTAATAGATATGCCAAAACAGCAGACCGGAAACACAAACGATGGTAATACCGCAAGGAAATTCTTTAGAAATGCCGAAAAGTCAGCCGAAATAACTGGCGTTAATTTAGATTTGATCAAGCGTTTTCATGTGCTGTTGGAGTGCCTAAATTGTGGTCTTAAAATTGATTCAGAAAAGTTCGGCGATTATGCAAGAGAAACTTTAGAGTTGTATTTGAAAGAATATTTCTGGTACTCAATGCCTGTTAGTGTGCATAAAGTCCTTTGTCATGGAAAGGATATTATAGCCTCTTGCATTCTTCCGATTGGACAATTTTATGAAGAAGCTCAGGATGCAAGAAACAAACACTGCAGAAAATATCGCGAACTTTTTACTAGGAAAACATCCCGAATTGACACAAATACGGATTTATTTAATCGACTGCTTATTTCATCGGATCCGTACATCGCTAGTCTTCGTAAAGCACCTAAAACCAAGCTTAGTGAAGTTACTTCAGAAGTTTTAGAGGTGTTAGAAACATTTTAAGACCCATGCAATGATTACGAGTATTCAGACGATTGCAATGAGACTAGTTCTGAATTGATGTTTTTTTAATTGTTCTATAATTAAAAACGTAAATAAACTCAAAGACTTAAAAAAAACACATTAATTTTTATTAAGACTTTAAAAAAATCACAAACAGAACTGGTTTACTGGTTTAAATAATAAAGTTCCGCTAAACTCAAGAAATTTCGCACTGTGCCGCGGTTCGAATCCCGGCCACGGTCAAGAATGAAAGATTATCAATAACAATTTTAATTAATTTTCATGTTGCAAAATTCCTTTCTTCATAAAAATAATTTAATGTCATAGATTTGTTTTTGCATATTGTTGCATTTTTTGGTGAAAATGCATCATTTTGTATATTGAGGTTTTTAATGCATATTTTGACATTTTTGAGTGATTTTTTTTTCATTTTCATATTATAAAAAATGTTCTTAAACAAATTTTTAAATACACAAAAAAAAATCAATAAAGAAATTATTTTGGAGCTTGACTTTAAATACAAGATTTTCAAGATTTCGACAAAAGATCCATCTTTTGGGATTTTACCCAAAACCAAAACTGTTAAAAGTTACTTGCTTGGTACATGGGTTATACCGCGTTGCAGAGGAAATTAGCCTATTCGATAATATAAGCTACATTTCTTGACAAAATTTTACACTTCTGCAATCAAAAATTACGCTTTAAAAAAAAAAGACAAGGACGTAACAAAAAGTTAGTTTATTTGATATATATATGGGTAATTCCAAAGTGTTGATCGTGACAGTCGTACGCATCAAAAATGCAATAACATTTTAAACAACACATATTTTTACGTTCTTTTAACCCTTAAATTATAGCACTAAGAAAGCACTATTATCTTTACTAAAGTTTATGGGGGGCGCGATTCTAGGTCAAAGATAATGGCAAAAGAAGTAGCGGTTCGAACGTGAGAAAAAATAGAAGTAGTTGTTGTTTCCATGTATAAAAAGGCGTAATTCAGCGAAACCTGGCACAATTTTTTAGTCAAACTAAATTCAGAATTTTACGAAGCAATGTAACATTTAAATGTCTTTAAAAATCTTCTGTATTTTTTTTTGTTTAAGCCAAAATCTGGTTCGATACGTGACATTTTTTCCATAAATTTTTAACTGAATAATGATTAAAAAAAATAAAAATTTACCGTTAATCCGAATAACATATTTCTCTTCGAACTCTTCCTTAGATTACAGACCATGTAAGAAAATTTTTTTGGAATAATTTTCATCAAATATCACCTCTTTTAAGGAAGATAATATCAAAGAAAACATGCAATAAAACATTCTCACAAATAAGAAATTACGTTTGCACAACTTCGCAGTCTGATTGTTTATCTAAGTGAACAAATTTATAGGTAAATTTATAAAATTAGTAAAATCTAAATATTTCTCTATAACAATATCGTAAAATAATCAGCTTTTAATAACATTTAAATTTTCGGTCGCGGTGGACCTTTTGTCGGAAATGCCCATATGCAAAACGACGTAATTACATATTTTTTTCTAACAAAATATAATGAAATGGTTTTTTTTTTTTGAAAATTTTTTGAAGAATTGCATGGACGACTTATCAATGCATGTTTTTCTGACATGTTTCTTGTTTTAATTTTACAAAGTTTTTTTCTTCTCCTGTAAAATTATATTTTTGTTAGTTACGCCTTTTTGCATTTTAGCTAACGATATACAGAAAACTCTCAATAGCGGACACTCTCTTAAGCGGACACCTCCCATATGCGGACAATTTTCGAATAACGTTGCACCTAATTGATTTTTCAGAGCAAATTTCCCTCCCAAGAACAGACCCTCCCTTGAACGGACGCGGACAGAAAAATTGTGCATTATTTGGTCAAAAAACCTCTGAAAAGAGGACAAAAATAATTCAACATAAAGCAAAATATTAACAATTGCACTCTTTTACAATAGAACACGAGGCGCTATAAAAAGCCTGCTTGTGAATACAGACTTTTCTCACTTAAAGAAAAGATTGATATTATAGAAACCTCAAAAAATTTTAAATTACCAATTCGATCAATAGCATCAAAGTAAGTGCACAAAAATTATAATAAAATGAAATTGTAATTTCATTACATTTTTGTTCAAGGTTTGACATCGGCAAAACACAAGCAGCAAACATTTAAAAAAACAAAGAAAATTTGCTTTCCCAATGGCAGTCTGGCAATACAAATTCCAATCAAAAAATGTTTAGACTCCATTCGAACAATCTGAAACTTGACAAAATGTGTCTTGAATGGTTTTCGAAAGTTCGTGCCCAAAATATTCCTCTATCTGGACCTGTTATTCAAATTGGGCAGAACGAACTTTGTGGCATCGAATGGGTGGCTCCAAAAGTGGCGAAAGAGGCATAATATTAGTTTTAAATTCAATTGCGGAGAAGCAGCAGCGGTGTCGAAAGAAGACGTTAACCAGTTCAACGAAAGATTGAAACTGATCCTTCGTGATTACGAACCAAAAAATGTGTACAATGCGGATGAAAGCAGTCTTTTTTTTCGAGCTCTACCAAACAAAACGCTCACCTTTAAAAATCAGAAATGTACCGGTGGTAAGCTTTCTAAAGAAAGGTTGACTGTGCTTTTTTGTGCGAATATGGTAGGAGAAAAGGAAGTCCCATTGGTTATAGGAAAAACCGCTCGACCAAGAGCGTTCAAAACTATTCCCGTATCTAATTTACCAGTCATTTGGAAATCAAATAAAAAGGCATGGATGAATAGAGAGATTATGACTGAATGGCTTCTTCAATTGGACCATAAAATGGGGAAAGAAAAACGAAAAATAGCTCTTTTTTTGGATAATGCAGCTTCTCATCCCCGAGATGTTGAACTCGAAAACATTAAAGTTATCTGGTTATCTCCAAACACAACATCAATTTTCCAGCCCCTGGACCAAGGCATCATTCGTAGTTTCAAATTCTACTACCGAAGTTTTATAGTAAAGGATATGATAACAGCTTTTGATGAAAATATAGATGTAACAAAAAAAATCAATATCCTTGAATCTATATTTTTCATCTCATCTGCGTGGAATAAGGTGACCACCGAAACAATTCAAAACTGCTTCCGTAAGGCCGGATTCGATGAAAATGCAAATAGTTCACGGGATTTTGATGACGAAGATGATATCCCACTAATAGAGTTGCAATCATTAATACAAGGCTGTGGATTAGGCAATGATGAAGAGTACGTTACCATTGAAGAAAATATTATGACGGAAGATGATAACATTGTCATTGAATTAACGAATAGTGAAAGCGAAGTGGAGCCAGAAGAACCTGTAGAGGAAGAAAATTGGATTGCAGTTCCAAATAAAGTTATGAATTGTACCGATGCCTTGAAATATCTTTACAACATCAAGGAATTTGTAAAAACTGATTATGCAGCTTTTACATTTGTAAACAATTTAGAAAATCACCTTCAAACTCGTTTAGCGACAGAAAAGCAAGCAAATATGAAACAAAAAACTATAAAAGACTTTTTTATTTCAAAATAAGTACAAATGCGTATTTGTATGTACTAATTTTTGTTCCTTTTAGTGCCTTTAAAGCAACTCTTACCATGAATTTTTTAATAAGTAACACATTTTTATTTTAATTTATTAAATTTTTTTTTTTTTCATTAAACCTTTTTTGTTAAATAGTAGATATGAATTGAATTTTGTGTTAATGCTCTAAATAAACAATAAAAATTATTTTTTTTTCCTTTTATTATGAAACTCCCATAGGCGGACACCTCCCAACAACGGACAAATTTTGGTCGACGGTGGCTGTCCGCTTATGGGAGTTTTCACTGTACACTTTTACCTTCGGTGTAGGGTATACAAATATTTTATTGCAACCTATTATTATCTAAATAAATTTTATTGAAATCAGTCCATGTTTGACCATCGCTATTCAAATATCACTTCCGAAAAATTGTTTTTAATGCCACAACTTTGGCGACAATAACTTTTGCGATTTTTTGTGAAATTGATCGCAAAAACGGAAAAATTTTATATAGATATTGATATCTAGATAGTTTTAGTATAAAAGCCTCTGACCATTTGTCCCAAATAGGAAACACTCTCCTTAATTTCTCTGTAAATACTGTGTTGTAGGTATTATATAGTCGGGTTTTACCGGCTATTCATTCCAACTTATCTACATTAAAACGATTATAATGTTTTTAAAATGATTTTTATAAAGTTTCTTTTGAAGTGCATGTAGGTTTTGTTGTTCTGAAAAAAAAAACCAAAATATCTTTAAAATATTTTTGATACATTTTATTGTATTCTTATAAGTCTGGGTTTGTTTATAAAATAACAATAGAAAAATTCCTCTTAATAACATTATTACTCGCATTATAAAATTTCCATATTTATTTTCTGAAAAGAATCATATAATTTTTTTTTTATTTTCAAATTGATACTTTTTTCAATATTATTGTTGCTGTTGTATTCTGGAGACTGTATTTGTAGTGGTTGTTGGCAGACTAGTTGGTTGGCTGTTTGGTTGGTTGGTTGGTTGGTGGGATTTAAACCTTTTTGTCGGTGATTTATTATTCATATAAAAAATCAATCATCTTAAGTGTTTTATAATACAAATTTATACTTACATGCAAAGAATTTTTATATAGTATACAAAAATGTTTTAACAATTATAAATATTACAAAGTTATAGAAAATGTTTTTGTATGTGTCTATCTAAATATCTATTAAATAAATGTTTATTTGTATATCTGAAATCAATTTCTCTTATTGCAGAGATATTTACTAATTCTAAATGTGTAATAGATATTTTGTTTTTTTGTTATTAAAATAAAACTTTTACATTTTTTTAGACAAGTAATTCTCGGTGTGTTTTTTTTTATTATTATTAGTATCTGATAAATAATTGTATTAGTCACAGGGTATTACACTCAAAGAAACTTATGATTTGATATGGTCACAGGCAACAACCTTTTGTGTCATCATCTCTTACAGAAATAGAATTTATTGCAGTTTAAAAAATCTAATCCAAAAAATATTTAATGGAGTTGCTCTGCATATAAAATCTTATAATTTTTTTGAAGGAAATCTGGGTTAGTAAGATTTTGTTTTTCATTCTTTATTCCCAATTTTTATTTTTGATAAAAACTTGCTTGTAAACATTTTTACTCCTCTTCTTTTAATAGTTCGAAATTTCGAAATTTACAAAACGAATTTACAATTAAATCTTCTGTAAAGTTGCCATAACTAAATAGAAAAATTCCGGTAATTTGCGCACAAATGTCCAGGGGTTTTTGTCCCGAGTGCGGGGTCCGCAAACTATTTTTTTCTCTATGTGTATATGACTACGAATTTTTTGTTTAATAAATTTTTTTATATACATAGCTGTTAAGTAATGATTAGTAATCGTAATAATTAGTAATTACTAAGGATGAGATTTTCATGTACTAAAAAATCAAAAATATGCGCATAAAATATGCACTCAAAACTCCAAAGTATGCATTAAAAAAATAAAAAATATGCAATAAAAATTTTAACATTTTCAACAAAAAATCGGGGTTTTTTAATTTTATTTAAAACAAAAAATCAGTCTATTGTTATTTAAAGGTACAATATTTTTTAAAATTTAATTTAAATAACTAATTTTAATTTTTGTTTGCATAAACAAATAAATACTTTTTTATATTATCAAAAGAAAACCTGTTCGGTCGCAAAAAACTTCTGTACATGGAAAAGGATCTCTCAACGTCAACCGAAGTTATAGGAGCATACTTAAAGGGTGCCTATTCATTTATTATTTAATTCAGATCACACATTTGATTCCTGATCTAAAATGGTCGAAATTTGTTTTTATTTTTTTAAAATCCTATTTTTTTTTTTTTGCAAAATGTTTTTAATTTTTTTTAATTTGTTGGGCTATTCTTCCTTCCACATTGTTAATTTTACTTTCTGCAGTATCACTTAATTTGAGCTGACTATTAAGTGAAGTAAATCTCTCCAATTTAGTGTTTGATTCACCAATATAAATGTAGTTGGAAAATACAATATATAAGCAACGGTAGCAACAGGTTTTTTAATAACATTCTTAAATTGATTAAAGTTTTTTGAATAGTATTCTACAGCATCTAGCCAGAGGCCCCATCTTGTTAATACTGGCTGCGGTGGTAAGGGTACCAAAAGACATTTCAAATATGTCATTACAAATTGCAAATCGTGAAGCAGCCTTAAAAAATATTTTTTCACGTATGAAACCATAAATCAATACATATTATCGAATTAGATTTCTCTGCAACTCGGTGTAACTCATGTGCCAAGTAAGTAACATGTAACAGTTTGAGACAAAATATTTGAAGCCCAATGGCAGTAAGGTCGAAATCTTGAAATTCTTGTATTTTAAGCAGAGCTCCAAAAAAATCCTTTATCAATTAAACAAGTTTTTTTGGATGATTTTTTTTGTTTACATGGAAATTTGTTGTAAAACTTTTTTTATTATTCGTAAATTGAAATAATGTATCACCCAAAAATTTTTAAATATGCAAATATATGCATTTAAAACCAAAATATGCAAAAATATGCATTTAAACCAAAATATGCAACAATATGCAAAAACAAATCGATGCCATTTTAACGCAAATTTAATGATTCGTAAAGATAATAGGTCGACAACGATCTAAGACTACCGAAACGTGCATTTGCATGGAAATCGCATCCCTAGTAATTACATTACTTTTTTTTTAAGTTTGAAGGATTGACTACGATTATGTTTGGTATTTCATAACTTCTAATTGATTACTATTACAAGTTATCAAAGAATTATCAATTTTATTGGCGATTAAAACAATAAAATCAAAAAGTATCAAAAGTAATCAGATTATTTCCAACGATTATTTTTGATTACTTTTACATCACAATTATGTATTCATTCGTACAACAATTTTCGAAACATTTGATTACCTTTTTCAAATTTTAGCAATCGACAAATTTTAATATTTTCACTTATAGATCTGTTGTATTTAAAAATTTTAAATGATATCATTATTGATAAATGTACTGGCAAATAGTCTTATCTTTATTAATTTCGACAAGTAACCAAACAAAACAAAATGTAAACAAATTGATCGGTATTATATTTAATAACCTGATTATTTTTCTATTACTTGTAGTAGTAATCAATTTGTTATTAGAAATTTGTTCTTATAGAATTACATAAGTGCGATCAGTGTTCGAAAATAAACATTAAATATCGCTCTTTAGTGTTCGGTTCGGTAAAATTTGTGGAAAACACAGCGCCAATAGTGTTTGTCTAGAAAACCATTAAAAAATAACGTTTTCCTGTTTGTCATCTTCGAGCACAAAAATAATACTGTTCTTTTCCAACTGAACAAAAAGCAGAGAACATTAAATTCCGTTCGGTTAAAAATAAACACAAACTTCATTGTGTTCGGTTTAGCTCATTAATGTTTATTCGTTTCTGTTGTGCGTAGCGCCCTTTTGGCTGGTAAAAACCAAAAACAATTTACAGATACGAAAAAAAGACCAAAAGCCAGCAAAATATTTTTACACAAACAAAACATATACACAATATGTACACAAGCTGTTCGGGCTGCAGTCGTTGTCAAAAAAATTTTTTGTTTGTTAATTTCTTTATCAATGTAAAAAAAGAAACATCATAGAACAATTAAATATAATGTTTGTCTGCAGTATCACTACAATTGTTCGGTTTTTTAATGAAGAACATAACACTATATAATGTTCGGCTCTTTCTTGAAAATAGTTACGAACGGTATTAAAGGTTCTGTTTATTTTCGATCAATAGTTCTTTTTAAAAAGCAATCTAATTGATAACGTATCGTTTTCATAGCTTTAATTTATAAACGAGTAGTTTTGCACATTTATTTTCTAGAAAATATAATTTTGTTTGAATTTTGTACAATTTTCGTTTAAAAATAATTTTAAGTCAAAATATGGCTTCAGGGCTTTTCAACAGAAAAAAAATTTGTAGTCGTGTTTATCATCGTGTTCTTCATCGTGTTTATCATCTTATTTGTTCAGACTCCTTCTATGTTTTTTCATAATTCTTCTTTGGTTTGGTTAAATAAATTTAAAGCCGATCTATACCGTTATAAAAGTTTCTGTACCGGTGTACCGATATAATTAAAATACCGATACCGAAATAACAAATACTTTAAGACCAATGCCGATACTGAAATTCGTTTCGGTTGTCAACCTGGATTGAAAGTTATTTTCAGGGGTTTTATTTCTATAGGATCTATGGTCACATATTGGCCGATTGCAATTAAACTTCGTAAGATAATGAAGAAAGAAAATATATATTTCTGGGCAAAATTTTTTCTAAATACTAAAATAATAAGATGGTTGATTTATGGGCACAGCGACTCTTTTCCGGAAAGAAGTATATATGGATTCGGGGGCTATGAGAAATTATGGGCCGTTTCTCACTAGTTCTTAAAGGCTTTGGTCGCATGACAATTAAAACGTATGTAACAAATTTTATCAAATTATCTTTAAAACTGCGACCTGTATTTAACACAAAACTCTTACACTAACAGACATCCAGCCAGCCACCCGCACGGACGAACATTGCTAGATCGATTCAAAGAGTGATTCTGAGTCGATCGGTATACTAGAAGATGGATCTAAAACCAATATTTTTAACTGTTACCCGCATGAGCACAAACGCATAATAACCTCACCACATATGGCTTTAAATAGAATCGGGAATAGAAATCAGACTATGTGTTATTGTTACTTTCTGTATTATTCTTTAGAAAATTAAAGCAATTTCCTTTTGTAATGTTCATTTTACTTTTACAAAACAAGAATTTATAATTATTGCTACCATGTAGATCGTTGCAGCATTTAACGATAATCAATAATTCCTTTGCCTTAAATGGCACAACAATTATTTACAATGTATAATGTCTGATTCAATTTTAAATTTTTTGTGTTATTTTTTATCACATTCTACAGCAAAGCACATTCTTGCTTTGTGCACGTGCGTAAAGAAAAGTACTTAAAGTATTCATCCATATTCATATTGGCACACTACACACACTCCATCCATTGTATCAGTTTTTTTTTTTTAATAAGTTATAACCATCTCTTTCGGTTGCTGTCGTTTAAGATACAATTTGATTTGTTTTATTGTTTTTTTTTTTTTTTTTTTTTTTTTTGCACTTTTTTAACACTTCAACACCTTAAAAGGTGTTAAATGTTGCAAATAACTACAACACTAACAATCAACTAAATACGTGAAATATGGTCAGTAAAAAAGGTGTAAAAAAAGATTTGACTTAAAGGTGTGAAAATTAGAAAAAATAAAATAAATATTTTTTTTTTATATCAAAACATACAAAATAAATAAGCGACAATAAGAAACGCACTAATTGTTTGTTTTGCGGCAGAGACGATTTTTTTTTAAACAAAAATAAGTGTAAATTTTTAACTCAAAATTCTTAAATATTCAATTCGAATAATTTCGAATAAGGTTATTTAATTAATATTAGAAAATCGAATAAAATGACCTTACAACAAATGACGAGAGATTTAAAAATATTGATGAAGTACTTAATTAAGTGTATATCATTATTAGCTCCCACTGTTTTAGTAGTATGTAGTTCACTTCGGGCAAACGGTCGGTCAATTAGAGTCGAAAGTACTCCGTTTTGAAAAAAAAATTTTTTTTACATATAATCATTTTGGTAATAGGTGCAAAATCAACAAATTGTTTGCTTGATTCTACGAATTTGGTGACAAGAGACAATTTTTAATTTTTTCTGTGTTCCTTACGAAATTTGGTCGTATGTTTTCCAGTCTTATAAAAAACTGTTACAATAGCATTATTTGTTACGGTGTTAGGCGTACTGAAGTGTTTTCCGATAGTGGGCTTTTTATGGGGCTTATGGTATATTTTGGGCGGATATTCATTAAATTTAGTGGTATGATGTCTGTCCATCTGAAATGAATTAATGCAAAATGTATTGACAATCGGTGCATTCGGTCTCCTTTTTCTCCTTTCCCACTCAACCGATTGTGCTGTTATTGAATCTTAAACTGCTCAGCATAACTAAAAAAAAATTTGAAATCAAAATTGTTCTTTTCTGTACACTGAAAAAAACAAATCAATCCATCCGTTCTTAAATCAAGCCGAAGCAGTGGCAATAGTACGGTAAGTACGAATTTCCTTAAATCAAGTACGGAACGCTTGATTCAAGTACGGACTATTTAAGTGTGAACTACTTAACTTATCTATATTTTTAATCCAGAATTCGTACTAAAAATAAACCGAAAACTGGATTGACTTAATTAAAATTCATGAATCATGAATTTGTAAGACGGTTTAATCTCGATTCGTACTTGAAATACTCCGAAAGTGAGATTAGATTGATTCTAACCTAAACACTTACCCCACATAACCAGAGAGAATATTATTATTCTCTCTGGTTACTTTTGTTTTTTGCCGTCCTTTGTTTACAGAAGAATTCTCAATTGTAAGACACCAGCAGCATGCCCAATATGGTTTTCGCTATCATTCTACTTTAAAAATTTAATGTATTTAACTGAATAATTTTAACAAATAGAAAATGGGAATTATTGCTTCTTATTTGACTTTTAAAATATGAATATTTAAGTCTATCTATATTTTTCTGCTTGTAGTATTGTTGTTGGTTTTACAACTAACTTTTACAAGCACACGCGTATACACGAATACTGGTTTTCGAAAGTTATCCCATTTTGGATTGTTTTAATTACTTTTAAGTTTTTTTCGTATTTAGAATTTTTGAATACGACTTGTACTAAAGTAAGAAGGAAACACTTAAATTTAGTACGAGTTTTTTCTTTCTGTGTAGAGTCTTTTGGAATTGAGCTAGTTTTCAACAGACGGACAGACAGACAGACAGACAGACGTACGGAAGGAGGGTTTTTTTTCGTTAACAGCATAAATAAGAAAACGTATAAATGGAATATAAATAATGTATATTGTATTGACATCGTGAAATAATACTGATGACAGCACCAACGCAACAGATAAAACATAACAACAAAAATGAAAAATAAGTCTTAGTATACGTCAAAAATTATTTTATACTAAAATCAAATTTTGCTGCCGAACGCGATTAAATAAATAAATTTTTAGTCAATTTTTGATTCACTATGGTTGCTGTCATATTTAATTTAATTCAAATTATCAAAAACTTTAATGCAATGCAATAAACACAGCACAAGATGTGGCATTTTTGTAAGCATAAACAAAACTTTGACATAAGACTAGACAAACAATACTGAAGCAAAAAATCGTCATCTGCCGTAATAATGCTACCTGTTTATTTCATCATGGATATTGAGAAAATAGTCTGCTGATAACTTTATCAGAGTATTTCTGTCCATTTTTAAGGTACTCACAACATTATTCAGCAGTTTATTACCATAATTTTTTTCGTTTTGCTTTAGACTATTGAAAAAGTTGCGCCATTTTTTTTCAATATTTCATTAAATATACTTATGTAAAAATAAAGTTGCTGTCAACATATCAATTATTGAACAAAAATGCTGCCAATGTATGGGTACATTTATAGATATATAAATTTGTGTTTGTTGTTTTTTCATAAATAATCATTTATACCTATACATTTTTCATCTGTGGTTTTTAAAAATTTTAACTATAGCTGTTGTCTGAGTTGATAACAAAACTACTGTCGGCCATACACTACACAAGTTTAGTTTTCAAGTCTCGCAATGCAGAAACGAGACTTGTTATGCATTTGCGCTGATGTGTGTACTACCTTTAAATATTGGTTCTAGACAGATCAGTGCATAAGTAACCAAACCACTGTCATACACTGCTACACACTAAATCAACGCACTGTACATTACTAGACTTGACCACTGAACTTATGTACACAGAAAAAAATTTCTCAATAAAATTTTTAACAACACAGTTTGTTAAAAATAAAATTTTAGGTCAACAAACTTTTTGTTTAATTCAAAGAAAAAATTTATCAAATTTACAATTTACAAAATAGCACTCAATAAAATATATTTAATAATGAAATAATTAAATATTTCTTCATATTCAATAAAAAAAATATTTGAATCAAAGTAAAGACATTATTTTAACAACTCTTGTCCATTTTTAAATAGCTCATAATTCTCATTTGTTTTACAGTTTTATTTGAATAATATATTTGGTTTTGCCAAAGTCTTTGGAAAAGGTTTCTTGATGATCTGGCCTAAGCAACCAGTGAAATGCGCATAGGATCTTACTTATCCCCTCATAATAAATTTTAGTGTTTTTATAAAAATATAAAAATTGAAAATTAATGACATCATCATTAATAAATAAAAAAAATAAAGATTCGATTAACATTTTGTTTGATTTATCCAATATTTTCAACAATTTATTTTAACAAATCAAGTAAACATTTTGTTGAAAAAAATTATTTTGGGCAACAACTTTTTTTATTGCCTCAATAAACTTGGTTGTTGACTAAAAATTTAAAAATATTCATCGCAGAAAATTCAAAAATGTTTGTAATCAAATATGCGATTTTCGTATTCAAATATGAAAATTATTTTTTTCTGTGTAGTATATGCATAACGCAATATTTTCCTTATTTTCTTAATTTTTACTTTAAAAAAATGTACCGGGAAATCGGGTATTGAATTTAAAGTAAAATGCCGGGAAAGAAAACTCTAATTGAAAACCATAAAGCAAAACAAAAAAATATTCGTACACCTTTTTTCAGTTAATTGTTTTTGGACAGATTGAAGTTCTCATGCACATTTTACCTTCAAATTTATGATGTGTAATAAAAGTTACACCTTTTCTAAGACAACCGTACGTTTGTTAGCTTTTTTGTTTTCGCTTTTAAAAATCTATTTAAAATCGTAATTTTAAGGTTTGGACACAGCACTCCACTTAAAACTTCAAAGGGTGTGAATGTCAATAACTTTAAAATTTATTATGAATGAAACGATTTTTCTTTTGTTTCAAACTTGTGTAACATTTTTTTTTTTATTTATCGTTAACTCTTTAAAGTCTTAAATTTAATTTGAATTTATGGCCGTCTTAAAAATGTGGGTTTAAAATTAAAGAAATAGAGATGTCCGTATTTGGAAAGATGTGCGTGTGTCAAATTTTTTGGTGGGAGTTTTAATACTCGTTAGTTTGATCATGTTGTTATTGTGGGCTTAACTTACTGAATTAATTTTTTAAATTAAATTATAGATAAACTTTATGTTGTGCTTATGGGAAAAGTCATGGCGGTGTTTAGTTTTGTAAAAGTTGAATATTATCTGTTTTCAAAATAATATGTAATTTATCTGGCAGCGACCTTTAAGGTTAATCCCATTAAAAACAGAGAATATGGATCTTCTTAACTTGTCGTTGTATCACATTTAGTTTAAGTTGATCGTGAAAAATAAACAAACTGTGAATTTGACATACATATATGGGTATTTCCACAGGAAATTCTACTTTTTGTCACGTTTCGGCACCAAGAGTATTAAATTTTTTTCTCAAAGAATAATTTTTGTTTTATATTACTTTTTTGTATTTTGGTCTAAAACGCAATTTAGTGAAAGAGAGGATAAATTTGAACAACATGGGTCTACAATAAAGGATTAATTGCTTTGGTTGCGTAACGTGACACTTATGTGGAAGTGACCACAGGTTTGTAAATAAAAATTTTTATTTCCATTTATTTTATACACTTTTGAAGCAATATTCTATTTATTCTGGGTTCTTATGAGTAGCAAAGTTTATTTAACGATGTCCATCTGTCCGTCGCTTACTCTGTATATCCGTAGAACGGAAAGAGCAAAAGTTTCCACATAAGCTACAAGCATCTTGGTTATTAATAGACAACATCCGACAAAATGTGGGCGAGAATAGATAAGTGGGCGCACCCAAAAATAGAATTATTTATATATAAAAAACAGCAAGAGAAAAACGGTCCAAATTTGGTATACACAGCTGAGTTATCAATACACAGCCTCTCTAAGAATATCGGCGGGATTACACTGAAAGAATTTTCTTCAGAATACCAATGAATTTTGACATTAATCCCATGAAAAATTGCATTAAAAAGGAACCTATGCAGCGCTTCGTTGGATCAATGAAACCTGTTTCATTAAAATGGATTTGATGAAACATTACATTAGATCTATTTATGTTATTCATTGGATGAATACTTTCAAAGAAGTAAAAAAAATTATTTTTTAATTTTTTTGAATTTTCTTTTTTTAATCAAAGTTGTTCTTATTTAACTTTTTTTTTTTAACCAGAGTCGCTGGCGGGAATCGATCCCGCAACCTCGGCGCTGATAGACTTTTTTTATTTTATTTATTTTTAATTTTTTTTTTTTTTAATTAAAGTTGTTCTTATTGAACTTTTTTTTTTTCAACCAGAGTCGCTGGCGGGAATCGATCCCGCAACCTCGGCGCTGATAGACTAGCTCACTACCAGCTAGCCTACTGGGGCAGTGTAGTTTTTAAATAAAAAAACTATGTTTTTTGTCATTACTCAATTAAGAGCGTAAATATGAGATTAAATGGTCATAACCAGGGACCGGACTTTTATGCAGTTAAAATCGCGTTTTATGCGCATAAAAAATGCACTAAAAATAGAAATATATGCGCTAAAAATTTAAAAAAATGCAGTTAAAACTATATTAAATTTTTTTTTAGGGATAAATAAAAAACATAAAAAAAACAAGAATAAACAAAATTACAAGAAGAACGTTAAAATTTAGTCTCATAAACGTAACTAAGGCTCAGTAACCACAAAAGTAGAAGTTAAAATAAAGTAAAACACAAATGTATAAAGAAACAGTAAGACAATCATGTAAATAAGGTCACTTGCAAAGGCCCAACTATAATATGCATAAGCTGGCTTGAGCCACTGTGCAACTGTGTTAATCATAATTGTCAAACCATATTAAACTTAAGAAAACTTTTTATTAAATTTTTATAAACTGTCATTTGCTTAAGCAAAGTGCGAAACTGTTCGCAATTACATACGAATCAAATGTCTTTTGATTTTGACCCTACATTTTTTCAAAATAAAGGTTTACTGCCTGTTTTTCAAAACAAAATAAAACGGAAGAGATAGGTGCATGATTAAATGCTGATAGTTCCTCTGTGGTATATTTATTTTCACTACGCTCTTTTCGCAAAAAAAATTTAAATTAAATATGGAAGCAGCTAAGGATTAAAAACAATACATTTAAATCCAAAATTTTTGTTTAAACTTTATCAAGCTTGCTACGAATTTGTTAACTTAAGCTACCGTCTATAAAATACATCTTGTTTATGCCAATATCAATTAACTAAAATTCACCATTGTTGAATCCTTTTACCACATCTTTGAATTGGCAAAAATTTTCAGCACAATACATAATTGGTTTCAACCACGTCCCCTATCTGGTTGTTATAGGCTCTAGAGGAAGACATTAATCCGGATAATTCTTTTAATATGCGGCAACACGCGAAGGTGCTTTACAAAATATTTTTCCATAAGAAGTCAATAAATAAATATCATCGAAGTTGTCTTTTATCTCTTCTGCGGAAGGGTGCATGGCAATTAAAACAAGTTTTTTTCAAAATATGCAACAAAAATATGCAATATCAGTAATATATGCAAAAATATGCATTCAAAGCAAAATATGCAAAAATATGCACTAACAAATCGATGCTATTTTACTGCAAATTTCTTGATTCGCACAGATATTTTGTATATGGTAATCTCCGACTGACGAGAACAAATATGCATTTGCATAAAAATCCGGGCCTTGGTCATAACATAATAACAATAACAACGTTGATTTTTTTGCTAACGCATAATAAAAAAAGACCACATAAAGAGAGAACAAAATTTTTTAAAAACATTTTTGATTTCATAAATTTAATTGCATATTACATTAGATGTATGAAATAATTAAATCTTACATTTTTTAATTAACAATGAAACATATTTTTAAGGAAACTATAATTTTTTATTAATTTATGAATATAGTTATGTTTCTATATTGTTTTTTATGTTCCCAATTAAAATTTTTGTATATACTATAACATATTTTTCTCAGAAAAGAAATCGCCATTAGTTTTCATATATCCAATGAAATTTTTTAACGTAATTACGAAATCCAATGAAGCGATTTTAAAGAAAATACTTCATTATAATTACGAAATGCCATTTGGACAATGAAAATTTTCATTTAACCAGTGAAATTTGTTTTATGAAAACGATTCATTAAATATATGAAGCATTTTTCTTTCAGTGTAGAGAACTGGGCGTGGCACTTCCCGTACACAGACATAATAGATTTCTGTTTGTCTTTAGAATGTTAAGATCAAAGTTTCCGAACTAGTTACAAGCATCTTGGTTATCAATACACACCAGAGAACGGCTTTGTGTGATTGCAAAAGTCGCATTCATTAACAGCATTAAATACACTCATTTGTGTTCATGCAATCAAACTTTCTCAGCCACACACATTGGTGTTGGTTTAAAATTCATTCAAGTCATGCACAGCGTGTTGGCTTTGCCATTCATACCATGTTTAGTTTCGTTCGTCAGTTATTGCTTTGGTAAAAAACACATACAAAGAAAAATACACAAAAATCATTGCTTGATGCCTATTCAGCAGTTGCTATGTATGTTGTACGTATTAAAGTTTTTTCATATGCTGGATTCGAAAGATGAAAAAAATTTAAATAAAACTAAACGCACATAGGTACAAGCAATTTCCATAGAAACAGAAGACTTTTTTATTTTTTATCATTTCTTAAAAAGTAGGTACAGTAGTTCTGTATGTACGATGTACAATGTAACTAAAAACAAAAACAAATTGGATTTATTTGAACTTATGCCTACAACAATCATACCAATAAAGCGACTCGTACTCATACCAATTTACATTAGTCGTTGTCTCATCGAGTGGGCAATGACTGCAATTGTGTTATTGCGTGCGCATCAATTAATACAAACAATAAAAAAAACTCACTCATGCACAAATCAAATATGTACGAAACGATGTCAAAATTACACACGTTGAACTTTGTTTTGCAGGCATTAGAGTGAATGTAAATTTAAGCGTATGAGTAAATCAAGAAAAATAGTGATGTTTGCAGTTCTCTGATACACACAATCCGACAAAATGTAGGCGAAATTGAAGAAGTGGCCCAAAAAGATTTATCTAAGAACGCGTTTTATATAACTTTCTGTCGTTATCCACCGTGGTGAAGGGTATATAAGATACGGCATAGCCGAATATTGTACATTGTAGAAGACAGCTCACTTGGGTCCTTCAGTGGTTTCCTTTTGATACACCGTGCTAATACTCAATAAGTAGCAACCTTGGTTCTATCTTAAATACACCATCTAAACAGAAAACCGCTAGCTTCCCCTGGTAGTCTTACATCAATATCCTGAATTCCCTGACTTTGACACAAAAAATTAAACACAGTTTCCTCTTTCTCATCGTCATTCAAATTTCTGCGGCAGTCATTGAATTCCAGATTCATTGTCCTCGCACGAGTCTATGCCGGCCAGTTTCTAGTTATTATTGAGATCACTGTCCTAATTTTTAACCTGTTAGGCCTAAACAGAGCATATGTCCTCCATTCATCATAGATTAGCAAAGGAACAGCCCATCCCAACTGTACAGATCTTAAAGACTTGTGTCACATGTGTGCCAGAGAAAAGCCAATGGAAACATCTACAAATCTATCATACAGAAGACCACATTGTTTGGTAAGCTCAGCCTTAATATCTTTACCAAATTTAGAAAATGTTCCTCTTACGGTCTTTAGATATAAATAAATCTATTTTGTACGACGCCCACTTGTCAAATCTTGCCCATTTTTCGGGATTTTGTGTTTTGATAACCTTATTTGGAAACTTTGGCTCCTTCCGTTCTACATATAAACAGAAATCTATAATAGTTTGTATGTGAAGTGCCAGGCCTACTTCTGAAATCAACCCCTTTTTAAAGATACTGTGTTTTGATAACAAAGATGCTTCAGATATACAAAAAAAAAAAAAAAAAAAAAAAAAAAAAAAAAACAACATCGAGGTATTTATGGGTAAAATTAGAGGCAGTCTTGAGATTCTAAGAGATTTATGGACCGATTTGGCTGAGTTTCAAAAGCAAATTTACCGGAGTACACACAGAAAAAAAATGTGCACTAGTAAAAGTATTAATCAAAAATAAAATCAGTTTTAGTTAAAAATTTAATCAAGTGAATTAAGCTTTTAATCAAGTGTATTAAACGTTTAATCAAGTGTATTAGACGTTTAATTGACAATATTAATAATAATATCAATTAAACGTTTAATTCACTTGATAAAATTTTTAATTACAACTGATTTTATTTTTGATTAATGCTTTTACTGGTGCAAAATTTTGTACGTGTATATGACAAAAATATATATCAACCTAGTCCCCAGCATTTTTGAGGTCTTCGGAAAGCTCATTTCAACATACACATTAAGAGCCGCACAGACGGATATCGGTAAGCCAACTTTGCTTCTTATAAGGACCCAGACAAGGCGAATTTATTTTTCAGATGGCGTAGAAAACACAGCTGTGCTACTTTTTTTTCTTAACTAGAGAGAGAAATGTCAAAAGTTCCTTGTGATTTTAAGATATAAATCAACGAAAGCAACAAAAAAATACATTGTTGTGTTTTTGGTGTTGTTCCTTGTTGTACTATCGACACCACCGTTTACATGAATTCGCCTCTATAGGGTCTTACATCAATATTGTAGAAATTACTAGGGAAAGGAAGGGAATGAAAAGAGAAATAATGACTAGTTTATGTACTAGCGAAAATTCACTTTTTCGGTTAAAGTTCAAAATGTCTCAATATGTTATGTGGCCTCTTTAGAAGTATCTTCTGTAATAGTTTAAGTTTGTTACTGGTTTGTTCAGATTAAAAACCCTTTTGTGCTGATAAAATCATTTAAAAAATCTTGTATTCTCTAACCTTTTCAATAAAACAAGAAACAAAATTATTAGCAATAAACGAACGTATTTATGCACGGACATTAAAAAAAACAGCTCTTTAGAACTGGATTTAACGGTATAAACTGCAAAGTGTTTTGAATAATATTTTTATTAAACGTTTTAAAGATGCTCAAGTCCTAAAGTAAATGATAAAGATACTTGGACTTTACTTTAGTATTTAGTTTATAGTGAAGTTTTCTGTTTTGTTTTTGTTTAGAGACATGGTCTTTTTAAATAAACAAATTTTCGAAAATTTACACAAAGCACTCAAGCCCCAACTCAACACTCGAGAGATTTTATGCTAAAAGTGTTAACAAGTATGCGAATTAAATAAGCAAGTTTAACGGACATGTGTTAAAATAACTTAAAGCGTCTTTGGGCATGGATCCGATGGATAAAACTCGATGGATAAACAAGGCAAGTTACATGACTATGATAATGATGATGATCACCATCATTATCATCATCATCATCATCCGTAAACATACAGACAGATAGAAATTAATAAACACAAAACAATACCAACAACAATTTATCAACAATCAATATTTAGCAAAAGTTTTGAACAAATAAAAAACAAACATAATAATTAATTTTTTTTGTTTGCTTTCTTGTTCCAACAACAAAATATTGCGTTGGTTTCTATTTTTTCTTTTTTGTTATTTTATTTTTATTTTAACTAAAAAAATCTTATCTAAATGTAGATTTGTGTATGTTTGTGGTAATAAATGTGCGATAAATTAATATAAAAATTATAATGATTATTATTATCACTACCGTCATTATGATCATAATATTAATAACAATAATGCCATTATTATATTTGTTGTTGTCGATTATCATGATCAGTATTTTAGTCATGTCAAGGCATAAAAAAGAATTTATACATTTTTTTTCTCTTTACTTGTGAAGTTTTCGATTCTTGAAACTCTCAATATTGTATTTTTATACTTTGGCACGTGTTAAACATTATTTTTTTTTATTTTATTTATTGTTCGATTATGAATTTATTAATTTTAAAAGAAAATAATTTCGTATTCTGGAAAAGAAAACAAGCAAACTTAAATCGTTGTAATTATGCAAATTGTATATTGGCTATAATTAAGGATTTCCATAACAAATCGATGTAATATTTGATCTTAAAAATCTTTATAAAAATTTTTGGCATTCTTAACATGGACAAAAAGAAATGTAGGTACATATCCGATTTTCAAATAAGAAAGTGCCGCTAGTGAAATTATTGTGAATTCCATCGTTTGAAATTAAGCTCGTATAAACTTTAGGGTTTGCAGAGCATATAGAGATGGAAAAAGTGACGAAAAGAAAAGAAAGAAAAAGAAAACATTTTTTGGTAGTGAAGTGGCAAGGTGTTAAAGCAGACCGTCGCAATCAACACAAATTGCGTGATCAAAACAAAAATGCAAAAAGGGCAGCTTTCGAAGAAAAAAACACAATATTTTCTGTCTCGTGACGCCTCTGTATCCTCTATGGTACCGGGTTAGTATTTGGAACACGGATTTTCGGATTTTGAATATTTTAATTGCTTAACTGCTACCAGAAATTTTATTTCAATCGGACTAACAGTTAACAAAAGCCAGAATTATTTTTTTTTTCAAAATCTCCCAGTGTGCGTTGTCATTACAATCCTTGGCTTTTTTTTTGCTGTTTGTGTTAGGGACTTTTGTGTGTTCTGCCATATGTAGTAAAATTTCTGTAAGACATTCCATCCCCGCCCTCAGCTTTCTTAGCGGTGTTTTTACGATTTGTTGGAAATGAGCCAAAAATTACCGTTATGTAGGGCAGTTAGTAGGATATAATGTTCCAAAAAATTATTTGCCGTAAAATTTTCTACAAAGTTCCTGAACATACCCTATACCTCAGATAAAAAAACAAATAGTTTGATATACAGATATACTGCACGAACAGGCCAAAAGAGAGTCACTTTTACCCCCGCCCCCTTAAATAAAATAAAGATGTGATCTTTAAAAACGCCGACACAGGTATATTTTTTGTTGGTCTCCTCTACCAGAATCCATTGTCAGAACCCCGTTATTTTTGAAAAAGTAATAAATTGTTGTACAGTGTAAAAATAATAAACTATTTTTTTTATATCCCAACGTACATCTTTCGTAATATTAAATTCTTTTAGTAAATCATACTAGGTTTTCATTGAGATATTGCATTAAAAAAGTTTTATCTTTAACTGCACTATAACATTAAATCGGGTACTTATATGACGCCTTCAGGTTCATTACTCGGTGCAAAAGGATATTTTTCTTTTGCTAAATTTCTACAATATTGATCTTAGACCCGCTAAAGTGTATATACATGTATGCACGATGTCTGTGAGAATAAGTCGAATGGGATTGACGTGGGTATCTTTCATGGCGGCCTAGCATAATGGTGCTCTTTGCACTGGATAAGAATATGCTCCTACCCCCCCCCCCCCCCAAATATTGTGATTGCAATTTAAGTGTACAGGCCATCAGAATTATACACTCGCCCCTTACTTAGGAGCTGAAGCTATCCAACCTTTTCTGCTTTACGGCAAGCAGCATATCGTCGGCTTAATATGCAAACCTGCCAACTTTCAGCACATTTTACATGAGAGACAAAAAACTTTTTATATTTCACATTTGCAGCTTGAAAGGAAAACCAAAAATTTACTTAAAAAGTAAATTTTAAATTTATTTTCTTTCACCAGGCAGGGTAATGGGCTTTATACGTAGCCTGAACCTGACATGGTGAGGCACATGGGCTGCACAAAAGATCCTCTGAGTCGTGGTGCTTATGGCCGTTTACATACATACATGCATACTTAAAAAGTGGATTTAGCAGGTTTGCACATTAAGCCGACGATATGTTAAATAAGAACGGCACAAACAAGGTGCCACCTAGGAAAATATGCTGGTGAAAAATTGGCCCTAAAATCTGACTATTTAAGATCTCCGTTCTTGCGACTTAGGGTGAGATCTTTCAATTTTGCATTCTATTAAATTTCAGGTATTGGCTGCACCTGATTTCCCCGGAAAATGCACCACCAAAAGGTCAAATATTCTAAGTAGATGTTTTCCTACAAACCCGTATGCCAGAGTAGAATAGATTTCCCTGAGCACCTGCCTGTTGCCTTATCTCATTAACCACTGGGTGACAAATAATGCGTTTAAAAAACGCCCTTGAGTATGAAAGCCACCAGCACACACAGGTAGCAATTTGAGTATCTATTTTGGCAGAAGTCTACACTTGCCCCTTGTTTAGGAGCTGGAGCTATCCAACTTTCGCTGCTGTTATGAAGCAAGCAGAATCGGTTAAATAGCAACATCTGCCGCGAAGATCCGCAAGCATGTCCAACTGCCCCACAATTGGAATAAAATAAGCTTTTAAATTAACTTTGCGAGATCTTTCTGTCCGCGACTTTGGGTTTAAACCAGAAGCACCACATGGTCCCCTCAAGGGCCTCACCAGTAGTCTGTTCGGAGCCGTGTTTTCAAGCACTTCTCATTATAATTGTATTAGAAGGGATCTCTGGTCAGCCGCAATCTCAAGAAAAATTAAATTTCAAGCTCTGCCCAATTCCAGGTATTCACTGCACCAAAAAGTGATTAATCCTAAGGATGCAACCCTACATACCCATGTCTATGTTGAAAGTAACTTGTCGAAGACACCAGACATGATGGAGCCCAGGATATTATTTGTTTTTATCACATATGGTCTTAAACAGTTGGCTTTTTAAACTCAGCCAGATCTGGCTGAGTTAATATTTTAAAGCTCCTTAAGAACTGATGGACTTAATTGTGCCACCTTAACATTAAATAAGCTTAGAAAATGTTAGTAGTACATATTACCGACTCCCTTTAAAATAAAAGGATTTAGCATAACAGCATCCACAAGGATGAGAATATGGAACAACAATGGAACAACAAATAATCCAAATCGGTGGATTATTTCACAGGACCCCCATTTAAATGCCCTCCGCAAATAAGGATTTTGGCAAGATAGGGACAGTACGAAAATTCTTAATCTAAAACTATACATTTTTTAAAAAATAGGACCAGGAGGGGTGGTAGGGGGCAATTTAGACATATAAGCTGTGAATGTTTTCAAAAATACCGCCGGGTATCCGCTAGTTTTTAAATATTGCTTAATACTGAAATTAAGCTAAATCGAAAAATTATTAAACCGATTCCAGATGAAAAAGTCATCTCAGAAATAAGTTTTTGTTTACTAACACAATCGGAAGTGGGAAGCTAGGACATTTAAATTTTTCTCATGTATTTTCTCTATACCTATATGACTTATTTTTTGTTTAGTTTAGTCCCCATATACAAATGTCCTCTCGAAATACCGATTTTTTTTTTGATAAATAGATATTTAGAAGTTCCTATTTAATACATTTTGTATATGGTTTAATAGAAATTGATTTTGCAAAAAACAACCTAAAATTGAGCCAGAAACCCTAAAAGTTATTATCAAAATCTAAATTCTGAGCTTCAAATGTAATATGCCGAATGTTCTTGCCTAAAATTTAAAAATCCGATTTTAGAAGAGATGCAAAGACAAAGACGAATACCTATCCATAGGTAGTTCTCTCTTTCTGTCTTGTTTTATCTTAAAGGTCTTTGGTTTTTAGGAACTACTGTTGTTTTTCTCAAATCGACACCGATGATGACGATGATCATAATCAAGGCAATCATAATGAAGATGATAATGATGTTTGAGATGACGATGATGACAACATCCATAGGCTGGCTTGTTTTTATACATTTCTTTATTTCATTTTATTTGTTTTTTTCTTTCTTTCAGAAACAGTCAATGACCAACAATAAAACAACAACAGCAGCAACAGCAACATACAAGCGTACAAAGGTATGCATGCATGTTTGTACTCATGTATGAGTTTATATGGATAAATAAAATTCACATATTAAAAAACAACAACAAAAAGAAGAGAAAATAAAGGAGGAACAACAATAAAAGCAAGCAAACAACGCCATATATACAAAAACAAACAACAACACAAGAGGCAGAGGCAGCAACATTCTGCAACAGCCGCGCAAATACTACGAACGAGGAAAAAAAAATTATAAAAATCAACAGCAACAGCAAAATATCGTAAACAGATCATCGAACTTACTTTTACAAAGTTGATGTCGTTGTTTGTAGTCTTCGTTGATGTTATGTTGTTGTTGCTGTTTTTGTTGCTGACGATATTCGTATTAAAAAACAAACAACATCAAGAGAAAAAAATGTGATGTTTATATTTTTCATTTTATACGAGTAGAAACTAACAAATATTCATCCCGACATAAAACTATACAGAGAAGCAAAAAAAAAAAGAGTCCGTGGCTTGGTCTTCGCTGTCGTCGTCTTCTTCTTTTTCTGGTTCTTATGCCTGTTGCTGATGACATTCCCAGTGTTGTTGATGGTGGTGTTGATAGAGGGCTCGCTGTTTGCAGTAAAATGTTGGTCCAACCAAAAGGAATACAATTTTTAAAAATATTGTACTTATAAGTATTCTTGTATAAAGCAAATGTTACCGTTATAAACTTAGATACATTTGGATACGGAAATGTGCCAACAACAAGAGACATTAATTTTTAAAACTGCCTTTAGTGGTTCAACCAAAACGCACGATGTTCATTGTAAATACATAAAACAAAAATTTTTAAGAGAATTATCTTAATATTTTTAATTATGATAGAAGGATCTATGACAATAATGTGTGAAACTAAATATCGACCACATGCTCGCCAAGGCTTCGGTGGCATACCTATATCAGATGGTCCATATTTTCTATGACTCTGAGACATAATTGAGGTTCAATGTCGTTAATGTGCCGAATTATCTTCTCCTTAAGCCCTTGAATTGTTTTTGGCTTATTGCCGTACTCTTTTTCTTTTAAATAGCCCCAAAGAAAGAAGTCCAACGGTGTCAAATCACATGATCGTGGAGGCCACTTAACATCGCCAAGACGTGAGATAGCACGGCCATTGAATTTCTCGCGCAAAATAGACTTGTTTTCGTTGGCTGTGTGGCATGGACGATATGTTGTTCCAATAAGATGGCGCTTATTGGAACAACATATCGTCCAGGTCCATATCCTCAATTTCTGGCCACAAGAAGTCCGTTATCATCTCGCGATAGCGAACATCATTCACGGTATTTGCTTGGCCGAACTTATTTTCAAAAAAGTACGGCCCGATGACGCCGCCAGCCTATAAACCGCACAAAACAGGTGTTTCGATTATGCTGACCAAAAAATCACAAAGTGCGCGAAATGCATTTTGATTTGAACGTCCATTTTCGTAAAAGACTTCAACAATCTCAAAGCGCTGCTCAATTTTGTACCTCTCCATGGCTGAATTTGTCAAAGACTGAAACAAAGAAATGTCAAATTAAATCGAGCAAAAAACTTGACGTTAAGGTGTGACTCACAATTAGCATCGTGCACTATGGTTGAACCACCCTTTACATTTTACAACGTTATTTCTTCTAAATTAATTTTTTTCGAAATTGTTATCCTTCCTGAATTAAAGTTCTTTTTATAATTTGAAAACATACACTTCATAGTTCTATCATTAATCCATTACTTTTAAGTGAAAGTCACTTTAAAATAATTCATTTGCACCGGCCATGATTTTAAAACTATACTTCAACGGATCCCAAATAAATAGAAATATGATCCCAGTAAAATCCTTTTACAATTTTACATAAATTTGTATAACTATAAAACGGTTTATAAATACTTATTTTTTCTGATAAATATTTCTTAAAATTTGCAGACACATTTCGTTAGCAAAATGTGTTTGGGGGTCCTCGAACGGAAACAACATTTTAAAGGGACCGTGAAGTTAAAATCAGTGCTCAATTGGAGAGTATTGTAGCCGTGTTTTATCTCTCATTACCATGTATATGGTGAGTATTTTTCTGTTCGCTTAATTGAGAGCCCATTTGTGCAAAGCTTTGCGAAGTTTAAAATCAAGATTTATAATCTTAATAACATGCCTTTGATTTCAAAAATTTCGGGAACCTTTACTCTTCGATAGTTTAAAATATCACGACATTTTTTGGCTCTTTTTAATGAATGTATAGATCTTAGTCAGCATTAACGAGTTCTAAGATTCAATTGGACGTCTACGACTAATACAGTGATAATGGTCTGCAAAAGGCAAAGCTTTAAACTAGAATACCCATGTGAACACTGTTTTGTTTACTTAAGCTTCGTACAGACGATGGTCAGATCTTACAATGTTGTCATTTTTGTGATAATAGTGCCATTGTCAGATGCATTAATTTAACACATCTGCCAAATGAAAAAAGCGTACAATGTTCACACAGTTGCAAGACATTTTTAGTCAACTTTAAAGACAACATTGTAAGATCTGACCACCGAAGCTTTACTTATTTAGTTTAGAAACAGTAGAAAAAAACGTTTGCATATTGTTTGCCTTTGTATAAAATGTTATACGTTTTAATTTGACAACATAACTACGTCGTACGCTACTACGTTGATACGGTGCAATTGTGTTTCTACGAAGCTTTCGAAAACTTAAATTATTTCTGGCCTAAAAAAATGGTCAGTTTATTAAAAGAGAAATCCATCTCGATCACTTTTTGCGAAATGATCGTAAGCGACATTTTGAAAGTAAAAAAAAATTAAGATTGAAATTATAATTGAATGGAGCATTCATTCAGCATAACGGCTGGTTAATTTTTAAGGGCCAATGTTGAATGTGAACCACACCTAAACGTCAAGTTTTATTCTGCAATTTATTTGACATTTCTCTAACTCAATTTGAACCATGGAAAGATACACAATCGAGCAACGCGTTAAAGTTATTCAGGCTTTTTATGAAAACGGGCGTTCAAATCAGAATGCATATCGTGCACTTCGTGATTTTTTCGGTCAATTTAATCGTCCAAATGTGCGTACAATCGGAAAAATCGTGCAAAAATTTGAGCAAACCGGGTCTGTAGGAGAAGTGAAAACACCAGTGCATGCTTGTACAGCTCGTACTGCAGAAAATATTGCTGCTGTTCGCGATGGTGTGTCTGAAGATTCGTTCACCTCAACTCGTCGTCGTGCCCACTACATCTTGAAGTTTTTATCATAGTTTTTTAAATTTTCTGAATAAATATTTGATTTTTTCATTTAATATTTAATCCTACTCCTACTAATATTTTAAATGTGGCTCAATCACTCGAAACCCGCTTAATTATTTGAAATGAAATTTGTTAGACGGATAGCATGTGACCCAGTTTCAAATATCGGGTGCTTTTTAGAAGGGAAAGCGTTAAAAATTGGTACTTTGTGCTCAGGATTAAAATATAAGGTACCTTTTAAGGGATACAATTAGGACTTTTTAGTGGGGGTAAAAACATGATCAAAATGGTATTTTTCTATTTTCAGAAAATTTTATATACATACAGATTAGAGCCTTTTGGATTTGGATGAAATTGGTAGACGGATAGCATGTAGCCCAGATTCCAATATAGGGTAGAGGGAAATTGGGGAAAAATGGCCCTTTGGTACTTTTTCTAATTTGCTATATTTGGAATGCACATTCCCTAAACTAAAATATAGAATACTTTTAAAGGGATAAATTTGTACTTTTTAAGGGGTAAAAAACAATAAAGTTGGTACTTTTCCTCTTTTCGATAAATATGATATACATATAGATTATAGCCTACATTAACATACAGTGTATTTCATTGGGACCTAAAATGATAAAGAAAAATCTTAAAGGAAAAGACATAAGCTTTCTTTTGAGCAAAAAAAAAAAAACATTCCGGATAAAAAAAAAAATAAAAAAAAAGTTTTCAATTAAAAAAAAAAAAATTTTTTTAAATTTTTTAAAAAAACAAAAAAAATTTTTCGAAAGATTGATCAAATAGCTATCGAAGCCACTCGGGACAAAATTTTCTAGCACCAATAGGTAAAAGTTACATGGATGAGAAAGAACACTGCATATGCTAAAAATTGAAAAACCCTCGTCTAGAGTTAGAAATTAATTTTTTTTTATACATAAGCCATTCGCATCCCAAAAAGCGACCAAAACTACCCTAAAGAAAGACATAAGCTTTCTTTTGAGCAAAAAAAGTAAAAAAAAACAGTCCGGATAAAAAAAAAATATTAAATTTTTTAAAAGAACCAAAAAAATTTTTTCGAAAGATTGATCAAATAGCTATCGAAGCTACTCGGGACAAATTTTGCTAACACCAATAGGTAAAAGTTACATGGATGAGAAAGAACACTGCATATGCTAAAAATTGAAAAACCCTCGTCTAGAGTTAGAAATTAACTTTTTTTATACATAAGCCATTCGCATCCCAAAAAGCGACCAAAACTACCCTAAAGAAAGACGTAAGCTTTCTTTTGAGCAAAAAAAAAAACATTCCGGATAAAAAAATCAGGTATGTGATGGAAATCGATTTTAAAAACGAAACGATTTGAAACCGAAAATATTGTTTTCAGTATCTTTTAAAATGGATTTTAAATGAATATTCCTTTTGTTTTCAGTCATTATTCTTTTACATTTTATATTATATACGTTAACTGAAGTATATTCTGAAAGAAAATTTCAGACTTTAATTCAGAAATGGATTTTAAATTCCTTCGAAATTCATCACACCTTTTAAAAACGTTCGTTTTGAAAACGATCGATTTTCATCACATACCTGATTAAAAAAAAAAATTTGCTAACACCAACAGGTAATAAGTTACAAGGATGAAAAAGAACACCTGTATGGCCAAAATTTCAAATTTTGACCCACCCTCTAACTCAGAAACTTTTCGACCGATCTTGTTGAAAATTTGTGTCTAAACTACTATCCAATGGTACAAATTTTGTCCAAAGCGGAAGACATCGATTTCAAAATTGGGTCACTTGACATGAAACTCCCCATATACATGTAATAGATAATACGACAAGCACACGTACACGAGTGAATTCACCTGAATTTGACAAGCATTGGCCAGCTGGAAAACTCAAACCTTCTTACTTGAGGATATATTAAAGGCCAGTTACAAATTTGTTTTCAATTACCATTCTTATATTATTGCTAAAGAATGCCTCAAAGAAGGCCTCGGCTCTCTCATATTCATATTGTTTGTTGAGTAGAATGTTTTGAGTTGTATTTTTAAGCCATATTTGGCCCTCTGGGCTCGGCTTTTGTGTAACATTGAATTTATAAATAAACAAATAAATAAGATACACATTCCACATTCCCTTTTGTGAGAAGGGTCCTTCTATGAGAAGGAAGAAGAGAAGTTACATTTCTTGTTTTGTTTCTTTTTTACCGTTCTTATGTTACAGTTCTTATGCTACTGCGAAAGAAGCGATAGCGGAAGGCCTACCCCGCAATGACAATGTAAGTCAAAAAGATATGAGTATGGAATGGAGCGAGCAGGCCTTGTACATCCAAAAGAAGGAAGAAGGCATCCGTACTCCTTCTTTTTGCCGCTGGCTGACAAGCGTGTTTGTCCCTTAACGTATTGAATTCAATGCCGCAATGTTCGATTTAATTCTTACTTTTGTTTTTGAGATTCCAGTAACAATAAGATTTATGTTAAAAGTCTACGAAATATTTTAGACATTAAATCAAAAAGGTCTTAAAAAATTTTATTCGAATATTCAAAATCATGATTCACAAATAATTGGGAATTTGTACTTAAAAAAATTTTGCTATTTTTATTTAATTACAATAAATTTCTTGTAATCCCATCACTTATACACACCTGTGCAAAACAAATTTAGGATTTTAAAATAAAAAAACATTAACAAAGCCATCAACAAATCTAGCGAATATGAAACAAGCGCTAGAAAATTAACACACACACACACAGACACATGTATGAAGTATGTATTTCGTTTTGCCGACGGCAAAATTATGAATAGGTAAAATTTTTTTGCTGACAAAAAAACACCACCATAAAATAATTAAATTTCTATATGGATAACTTGAAAATAGGCAAAAAGTAACTGTGTTTTGTTTTCAGTTGTTGTTTTGTATTATTTTATTACGACACTTGAAAAGAAAGTAATGCTTTGTTTCTCTTTTAGCGTAAAATTTATTTGGCAACACTGAATGGAAAAAACAAAAATATTTGCGATAAAAATTGCTGAAAAGAAAACAATCATACTCATATTTTGATGATTAAAATTTCTCCAGAGCGACAAGTGTACGATTTAACACACCTACTTACAAACCTACAAATAGGTGTGTGTGTGTGTTGTGTGTGCTTATACGCGTTCTTGCAACATGTTTTCCCGTTGTTTTGGCTTTTATTTTATGTTTTTTCTTTTCTTTTTTGCAAAACACACACACTCTGCTGCATACATACGCACGTTTTTGTTAAATAGGTACATACGTGTATTTGTTTGTCAGTGGCACTGTGTGGCACAATTTGTTGTTTTCAAATAATTTTCTACATGTGAATATTTATTAGAAATTAAGGCGCGAAATTCTATGATTAGTTAGTTAGGTTGGTGCTTGTGCTTGTAATTTTTGTAATAATTGTTGTTGTTTATGTTTTTTAGTGGTTTTTTTTTTATTATAGGTATTTTGCTGTTGATACTTTTAAAGACTGTGTACTAAAGTTAAGAGACGAGAAATTGGAAAATGTATGAAAAGTTTTTATGCGTGGGGTGGTTGTAAATTATAATTGTTTTCTATACATACCTACCTACCTACCTAATTCTATTTTAATATTTTGTTGTTTATTCGATATCTACACTAAAAAGAAAAATCAATCAATCCGTACTCAAATCAATCCGAATTAATAGTACGGTGAGAACGGATTTTCCTGAATCAAGTACAGAAAGATTGAATCAAGTATAGATGTCCAATCACGGAATACTAAACTTATCTATGTTTAAGCCCGAATTCATTCTTATAATAATCAGGAAATGAGATTGATTTAAGTAAATCAAAGATTGAATCAATCTCAAAAAGCGCTTGATTTAAGAATTATAAAGCTGATTTAGTCCCGAATTTGTACTTAAAATAATCAGAAAATGAGATTGATTTAAGTAAATCAAAGATTGAATCAATCTCAAAAAGCGCTTGATTCAAGTTCTTCTTCTAAAATGAGGTCGGCCTAGCAGTTCCCGTGAACATGTTACATATGTACATATATGTATGACGTCAGCAGTCGTCGATGGCTGCGAGTGTAAAACGGCAAATACATCTGAGGAGATCGAAACATGTCATAGTAACCTGCCGGCCGCGGTTCGAGCTCCGGCCACGGTCAAGAATGAACGATTATCAATAACAATTTTAATTAATTTTCATGTTGTAAAATTCCTTTCTTCATAAAAAATAATTTAATGAAAATTAAATTTGATGAACTTAAGCCTAAATCAATAACCATTACGAAAGCCACTGTGTCATGACAAAATATTGTGCTGCTAGGTAAAAAATTAAACATCGTATAAACCTCATCCTAAAATCACTTAAAGGTAAACAAATCTCATATAGAACAAAAATTCGGCACAAAGATATTAACATGAATCTTATCCTCGTAACATACACAGAAAAAATTATTTTTCCAATTCAAACAAAAAATTTGTAGAATTAAAACATTTTTTGTCTGAAATCGGTCCTACGAACAAATTTGCATATTCAAACAATTTATTTGCATTTCGTTTATTGAAAAAAAACACTGATTTTTTCAAACAAATAATTTAACTGAATCAAACAAATAGTTTACTGAAAATCATATAAATTTCAAACAAATAATTTTGCTGAATCAAACAAAAAAGTTTTTGCACAAGCAATGACGCGCACACAAGCAAGCACTGTAGAAGTAGACGAAGGCAGAGCAGAGCGGCGCCGGCTGGCTTTGAGACACATTTTTTTGTTGGAATAATTTTTGCACCAAGTCTTGTTTGTTCACACAATGTTTTTCTTCTTCACTCACTGTTCTGTATCCTTTCCTTGGCAGCAGACCGACTCGACATGTTTTTCGTCATCATTTTATTTCTTTTATTTGATGTAGGTATTTAACTAAACATTTTTAAAAAATTGAATACGGGATTTTGTTTTTCATTCTTTTTTACCAAATTTGAAACCAACAAAAAATTTATTTTGTTTCTTCTAATGTTGTTGTTGTTTAAAAAGAGTGAAACGTTTTTTTACCTATTATTGTTTTTGTTGTTTTTTACTACAAACCTCGCCACGCTATTTTATCATCTTTCTTATAGTTGTACCTTTTCAAAGCGTCCAAAAATAGACTGTATGTGTTTTTTTTTTGTTGTTCTTATATTTCACATAAAGAAGTGTTGCTTACGGTCAAATAAAAAAATGCAAGAACACGACAACAATAAAGAGCGTTAAATATTTCATACAAAATTATGAAAACTAGAAGCCAATAACGCGTTTATTATATTTTTGAATAGTTGTCAACATTTCTGTTGGCTAAAATAAAAATCAAACAAAAATATTAATTGAATCAGAAAAAAAATTTGTAGAAATTAAAAAAAATTTCAAACAAGCGTTTGTTTGAAAATAATTCAGCAATAATGTTTTCTGTGTACTTTTGTTCTGGCGGATCCAAGTTTGTCTAGGTTAAGTTAGGTTCCTTGGGCAGCCATCTAGAGACAGTTCACTTGGGTCCTTCAATGGCCCCTTTGTAATAACCAGCGTAACCCAGATGGCATCACTGCAGATTTTAACCAATTCGTATTCCTAAACCTAAGTTCTATACTAGACAGATTCTCTAAGCAGGCAAACACCGGTTCTCCCAGGTGCTTTTGCCTAATGCGCCGGATTCCAGGATATTGACATAGAAAGTGAAACACAGTTTTCTCTTTCCCCTCCTCATAACAACTTCTTCGGTAGTCATAGAATTCCACACATATTCTTATAGCATGAGTCCCCACAAGCCAGTGCCCAGTTACAACTGAGAGCAATGTCTTAATTTGGTCCCAGTTTAACCTAAGTAGAGAGCAAGTTCTCCGTTTATCATACCCAGGCCACAGTGCCCTTGATATGGAGCAGGTGGATTGGCAAATCCATCCAATCTACGCAATTCTATAAGACACGAGTCTGATACGTGACTTACAGTGAGCCATTGGAAGGCCAACAAATTGATCAATGAATGTGTTATCCATGCGACCACCCCGTTTGGCAAGCTCATCTTCTTTCTGATTGCCCGCGCAATCCGCATGCCCTGGCCACAAATAGGGTACTCTCACGAAAATTTGTTTTTAAATACTGTAGTGTAGGGTACCAAATGGTCTGGCTGGACTGACTATACTTTCTAACTTGTTGCTTTTGAAATAAACTCTAAAAACTGATACGTTTTCGATCACGTTTTCTAAAATTTTAAATATATATTTGCTGAAAAATTTTCAATTGCATATAAAACCTTTAAAAATGTTGAATATTCCATTACCGCAGTCCATACATGTGTACAATAATTTGACTTATTTTCCCTCTGCACACCACATAGGAAAATGTGGTAGATATCGACATTATTCAGATCTTTATATCGATGCAATTTTAGGAAAATAAGGTTTAATTTCGATAAAAAATTTCGCTTATTTTGCACACTGAGTCGAATGAGAGAAAACCCAAAAACATACAATAGATACACCTAGTAATATAGCGATGCCTATGAACATACATATCTGGCCCTAACCGCGAAAATAACGTAAGCGACATCATTTTCAATTTTCGTTTTTTTTTTTAATAAATAACTTTATTGCAACACTTTCATCATCTCCTAAAATGTCATGGTCACATAAGGTACCGTTACGATTTTATAGCAAGAACAATTTTATCGTAAGCGACAAATTTCAACAAAATGTATATGAAATTAAATAAAAAAAAAGTCGCTCCTGTAAAATCTGATTTTTGGCGCATACGTTATGTTCGCGGTTAGCGCTCGATATGTTAGTGGATTAATTGTGGTTGCAAAGATAATTTTTCATTTTTGCATTACACTTTATTCATCAAAATTTTTCTTGGAAGTAAAAAAATCCATTACTAAGATTTTGCTTAAATGTTTAAAATTCTGAATTCATACTCTTGATAAACACACTGAAGTTTATTGTTGGAGGATAAGCTAGTTCCTATGCGCATTTCAATGGTTGCTTTGGCTAGATCATCAGGAAACATTTTTAGACAGACTTTAGAAAAGCTAAAGATATTATATGAATAGGACTGTAAAGCGAATGGGAATTAAAAACACTCAAGTTTTACTTGCAACAATATCAATCAAAGCTTAGATAAACCCCCAACAAAAAACATTGAGTTTATCTTTTCTTACATTCCTGACTACAATTGTTGGTTTTTTCCAACTTTAAATGTAGTTGTAAGTGGGTAAAGAAAAAACAAAAATAAAAACAAATTACTTTATTTTATTTTTTTATTTTATTGACTAGGTACCTATATTAGATTTTAAATTTTAGGATTTGAGCAAAAATGGCTTAAACATTTTACACAGATTTCCTAAAAATATTTGTATTGTGTTTATCTTACAGAAATGGGTGCAGGAAAAGAGCCGTAATACCATAATCTGAGAATTTGTTCTACGTTATAACATCTCCGAAGTTTGTATTCCTTATGTTTATAAAATTAAACGATTTTTTCTTTAAGCACTGTACCAGTATGCAGATGCAGATACGCGAGTTTTTATAGATACGTCTAAAAATGATAAGAAAACATTTTTGTGTTTTTAATTTTAATACAGCCCTCGAACATTTTCTTAACATATATTTGAAATAAAAAACGCTTAATCATGCGTAATGTCGTAGCAAATGTTGTTTTTGGTTTAAGTTGCTGTGTTTGTAGTTGGATGCTTAAAACAACACATTAAGAAGACGAAATTACTGAAAAAAGAAAAAAAAAATAAGTTTAAAAACATTTATGATGGTTCTACGCCAACAAATAGGCGATTTTTTTCCATGTAGCTTTCACCTCCGCTCTATAAAACAAAAACACATAACAAAAACAGAAAAAACAACAACAGCATATTAATGAAAAAAAGCAGCAAGAAAATAAAGCAAAATATGAAAAGCCTACACATACACACCTCTTTTAAGGCAAAAGCACAACGCTGAAAGAAACACAAGAAACGCACACATACACGCTAAAACACACAAATCCAAAAAAAGTAAAAGCCAAAGCGACAAAGCTACAAACAGAATTTTTATTTGACAACAACCACTAAGATTAAAGAAGATTGTCGTTGTTGTTGTTTTTATAGTTGTGTTTAACACAGCCAACAGTTCTAGTTTTTTTTCAAACCCTACAAAAATAAACATTTACAAAAAAACTATCGGTATTTGTAGTTTATACTCTTTTTGAATTACTCTCCAAATCAATTTTTCATCTGTTTAAAATTTAAATGAGTCTTAACAAAAATTTTACTCTGTTTACTTACAAAACACATAAGCAAGCTTTAACACTCACACACAGCCAAACTCGTATGTGTAACTTGTAACAGTATTTGAGGAAATAAAAGAGGAGTATTTTATTCTAATGATTTTTTTTTGTATACCAACTACAACAGCTTTTCACTCATGTCTGTATATTTTACTTTTCACTCAACAGATTTTCCAAGTGTCTCTTAAATGCACATTCACATTGCATAAACGCATGGCTGGGGCCATTGAGTGTTTGTCTGCATACACGGGTGTGTGTGGGTATCTGTGTGTTTGGGTTTTTTTTTTAGTAAACTACCACCATCTTTATACTAAAATAATAATACTCCCTTACTCACTCACTCGCTTGCTCACTTCTGTCGAGAACGTGTACACGTATGCGTATGTGTGTGGTGTTTTAGTAAAGGCCTTAATGTTAGCTAAATGTTTATAAGAAATTTTAGTCTTGCGACAAGCGTTGTCGCGTATACTACATATTATTTTAACGGTAAAAAAGCGAATAAAACGTTAGAAAAATTATAAGTTTTTTGTTATTAAAACTCAAACGTGTTTGATTGCTTAAAAAAAAACTTTAATAGAAAATCGTTTAAGAAAGCTAAAACCAGGAAATCTAATAAATATAAACCCACTTTTTTTGTGTTTTAAAACAAATTTAAGATATTTTTGCGGTTTTTTTTCCAATCCACCACAAAAAAAAACTTTATTATCCTGCGTTTAACCGCAAAACAAAAACAAAAAAGCTCCAAACGTTAAAAGACCGTTATTATTATTTTTTACTCGCTAAATATTTCGCAGATAGTTTTTTAAGTTCTTGTGCAGTTTTAGTCATTGTTGTTGTTGTACTTTATTGCACTTGCATTACTGGTTTAACACACACACACACATACACCAGCGCAACGAAAAGAAAAAAGAAAAGACGAACTGTTATTGTATTTTGCGTGAGTGTTTCAGCAAAAAAGCGTCTCAGAGTTTCTGCATGAGTGTGTGTGTGTGTGTAAGTGTATAAGTTTTAAAAAAACGTTTTCGAGTGCTTGTTAAGCAAATGAGAGAGTATTTAAAAATCTCGTACACAGATACAAAAACACATACATTTATGTTACAGACTTTAACATCTCTGCGTGTGTGTGTGTAGTATCCGTTATACACATGCATATGTAGCTGTTCAGTTATTGCTGTTGCTGCTGCCTGCTACTACTTATATTTGCTGTTGCTGCTAAAAGCTGCTATTGCTGCTGCTACTACTGCTATAGTCTGTAACTTCTGTTGTTGCTGGCATAATGGCAGCTTGTCTTTTCGTTTCTTCTGTTAACTTAAGTCAGTTGACTTTCTGCCTTTGCCGCTCCAACATATGCAATTATTTTCTATACTAAAAAAGAAACGTCATTGACATTTTTTTTTCATATAGAAAAAAAATAAACGCGTACCTATCACAAAAAATTTCAGTGGTTTTTTTTATAAAAAAATCTTATAAAAAAAGAAAAAAACAACGCCTTTAAACTTTGCGTGTTTAAACTAACTGTAGTGTTATTACGAAATAATAAATAACGTTATTTTTGCAATTACATATAAAAAAATATGTAAAATAATAAAACAATAACCATAAAAAACTTAATCAAAAAGATTATCCTGATAAATAAAAATGACAAAGTACCTACATAATAAAAAAATAAAAAACTAAAAATAAATGTTTAAGAAAATTATTGATAATTTACTTTAAACAAAATTAAAGAAAAAAAAAATCATCGTGATTAGTGCAATTTTTTTTTTATTAAAAAAAAAATCAAGTGCAATATCATAAAAATTTTAAAAAACTCAAAGTGAAAACTGCAAATAAAATTTTTAATTTGAAGGTATAAAATTTTTTTTTGAGCCTAGTTTTTTTGTCAATTAAATTTTTTACCAAACAATATACATACATAATTTTTTTCAAAAAATAAAGTTTTTTTCAAAAAATTTAGTTTTTAAAATTTAAAAAAATAAACGTTTTTTTTGCCCAAGTTTATTTTCTTCTTATAAAACAAATGCTTTATTTCTTTATTAAATATTTTTTTTAATTTTTAAGAAATGTTCCTCTTGGTACTTTTTATCAAAGTAAAAAGTACCAATTGAATGAGCTTTTAAAAATATCGATAATTAACTAGATATACTGAATTATTTTCAAATGATAAGTCAAAAAAAAAAAAACAATATTTAATTGAAAAATCACCAACTTTCCCTTATGACATTTTTCTTGCAAATAAGCGAAATTTGACTTGTTGACTTGCGCCAACACGTGTAGCAGTAGACGATTAAAATTTGTAAATACTTTATTGAGCTATTACATATTAGAATTTTTCGAATATACCTATACAAAGTTTTAAATTTGTATTTATGAAAAGTGATAAGCTTGAGTTTTTTTTTGCAAGTTTAGCTTTATTTCTCAAACTAAAAAAAACTTCCTTATTTTGTAAAACGCTTCACCTCTATTTAAGAAAATTATTTTCGCAAAAATTGAGAAAAATTTATATGGACAATTTGTCAATGTGCAAAGGGATTTTCAGTTCTTGAATCAACACTAAATGTAAAATTACGTTTCAAACTTGTATTCAAAGTTTGTACACTTTTTGTAAAACTTGGATATCAAGTTTTAAATAAATTGAATATTAAGCATGTATAGAAAACTTATCTGTCGAAAAAATAGTATAAATTTTTCTACACGATCTCCTCGAAATTTAATGACATATTCGAAATTTTGTAATGTTTCAAATGTCTTCAATTATTTTTTCTTAAAAGTTCTAGAAAAAATTAAATATTCTTAAATTTAATTTGAATTGGTCTTTTTTTTTATATAAAATCAAAAACGAATCAGTTTATTCTGCAATGTAAATGAAAATGACAAATACGGAACTGGCAATCAGCCGTGTTTTAAAAAACGAATTAGAGTGAACGAACGAATATTGAAAACGGTTCCGTTTTAAAAGTTTTTCCCTTTCATACCTATACTTCATACTATTAAAATCACTTAACACCCATTTACTCTTTAAAATACTGAGAATTACGACATGTGAAAATCTTGAGTAAATTCAAAATGTAGGTATAATAGTGTGAAAGCAATTTGTTATAAATGTCAAAAAATGCGCAAAAATATTATTTAACACTTTTAAAATTTTATTAAATGACAAGATTTTTCATTTTTTCAGAGTTGTATTTTTTATAAAAGCACCAGAATTTAGATTTAAATTTTCTAATAAAAAAAAATGCAAAATGACAAAAATAAATATAAAATTTCAAGTGCTTTCCTTCAAATGTTTTAACAAATCACTTATATTTGTTTAAAAAACGTAATTAAGACCGAACACAGACGAAAAAGTATGATAAAAGAAGATTCATATTACCTTTTCCACCCTTGTAAAAAAAAAAACAAAAATAATTGTTGAATAATTTGCCGCCAGCATCAGAATTGTAGAACAGTGTAAAAGAAATACTTTATAAAAATATAGAAAAGTTACAGTCATTTTTTATAAAATTGAACCGAAAATCTTCATTCTATTCAATTTCACTCGATTTCGACTTCCAGAACATGGCCGAATGTAAAAAACTAGATTCACTTGTTCGATAATAGCTTGAAAAAAGTTTTAAATTATAGCAAGTGATTCGAAACACAAACTATTTTCGAATTTGTATTTAAGGTGAACATGTTTTTCGTAAAATTTACTCAATTTCGTATTTTTTTTAATTCCGATTAGAAATTGTGATTGAAAAATGATAATTATTACAGCAAATTTCGAACCACCAATACCATCGGTTAAAGATTGATGTTTGACTGTTGGTTAGCAGGCATAGCAGTGGTGCAAAGGGTAGAACTGCAAAGAATTCTGATGATGAGAATGTGGTAATTCTTGAAACATAAATTCAACCCGAGTTCGAGCCCCGGCCCAACCAAGAATAAAAAATTATCAATAAATTTTAAGCAATTTCATGTTGTAAAATTCCTTCCTTCAGTAAAAATAATCAAAATTCAAAATTTCTAATTCTGTTTTTCTATGTGGTAGGCAGATCAAAAATGAGTCGAAATGTTGACAAGATTCTAAACCGAAATACATATTATGAAATATTCGACAAACTTTATAAATATTTAAAACTTTTCATTCTTATTTAATATAAATAAATATTTTCTTAGAAAACATATCAAGCCCTTACCGCAAAGAAAGTTAAGCGACAAAAACACAATTTTACAGGAGAAGGTATTTTTTATTACATCTCATTAAAATTTTGTATAAAGGTTGGCGCTTAAGCTAAAATTGTTTTTGCTATAAAATCGTAACGGTTCCTTATGTGACCATGACATTTTCGGAGATGATGCAAGTGTTGCCAATAAATTAATTTGTTTAAAAAAAAAAACGAAAATGGAAAATGATGTCGCTTAAGCTATTTATGCGGTAAGGGCTCGGTATATAAGTTTAACATTTCGAAAAATCTCAAATTTGTTATAAAAACAAAAAGGGTCAAGTTTTAAATCGAAAAACAAAAAATATTTTTGAGAGTTTATAATGTAAAGAAAAGATTCACATTTTTTGGTTCAAGTTCGAAAAAATTTCGAAACATTGCACACTACAAAATGAACCGTTAAAATTGTCGATTGAGGTTCTTTTTATTGATTTTCGATATAAAATTCGACTTAGTTCCTATGCGAGTTACTTCTAAAACCGTACTAAACATTTTTAAAATCCCAGCAAATGATAATGAGAAATGAAAATATAAAATCCTTCTTACTAAAGATTTGTTTTCTAACTTTAATAGCTATTGGAGAAATCTCTGTTTTGCAAAACACGAAATTTAAATTTTTTGTGATTCTACTAGATTACGAGTTTTTTTCTTACATTTTAAGTAAATTTTTTATTTATTATGCAAAAATCTTTACTAAAAAAAATCTTTAAGAATCGATTTGAGATTGAAGACATCTCTAATTTGTAAAATTAACCCTTGAAACTTAATCGTTTACGATTCTACATAAAATAAAGAAACGATTTATTTATTATGAATACTAAATCAACTTATGTCACTCCTGACTGGCCACTAAAGGGACCATTCAAATATGTCCGTACAAAGGGTATATCCTCGCAAAAGAATTAATTGCTTTTCTTTAAAACGAAGTCTAGAGCAGATAACAGTGTCCGTCGAAATTGGATCTTTGCAAAACGAAGACGTCTTTTATGGAAGATAAAAATATATTTGATAATGTTAAGAAATAACCTTTAAAAAAAAAACAAAAAAATTATTTTAATAGAATAGAAGTAATAAAATAAATTGGTTTTCATTTTCGACAAAAATTTTAAAAATGATGTTGACTGCACAGTCAGAACAATTCGCTGAATAATTTTCGAACTATAATCGATAAAGTGAATTTATTTCTTAATATTATCAAGTCTATACAGTGTAGTCTACTTTTAGGAATACTCATTTCGACGGACACTATTGCAGGGTCTCGACAGTGTTCTATAAGAACAACCTGGTGTTCCTTTGGGAGGACATCTACCTTATACTGACATAATTTATTGAACCCTTCCGTGTCTGGTCATAAGATGTTTCACTGTATTTTTCATTTCCATTATTCAATTTGATTTTTAAAATAAATATTTTAACCCTCAAAAAAAACTGACGTCGTGTGTGGTTTTTCACACATATGCAATGTCTGTCTACTTTACTGTGGCGCCATAGTACGTTTGTTATTAAAGTCATGATTTACGTAACATTAATGATGTATTTATCCCGTTGGTAATCAACAACAAACCATACAAAGCTTTGTGTATTTTATAAAGCACTCACTTTACATCAAGAATTTTTTTGTTAATCGTGTAAAAATTATTCCTTTTGTGTGGTTTTTCACACAAGGGTGACTTAAAGGTTAAGCCGAATCGTTTTTTATTGAGTATGAAATCAGGGGCTAATTCTGGCAGTCGTAATCAAATACTTTTTCGATACGAAAACAATTTTATTTCTAATGGCTTGTTCATCGATTTCAAACGAAGACTTCGTTCGCTGAACTAGCATGTAAAACAAAAACAATATTTTTTTTATTTCTTTGCAAGTTAAGCGAACGAACTCTTAAGGCCCAACTATAATATGCATATGCTCTCTTAAGCTTCTGTCAAAAATTAACAAAAATCCTCTTAAATGCATTTAAAAACACAAAAATAAAACCAAAAAAATTTTGATTCCGTACGGAAAGTGCGATGTGTTGCGCACCTTGCTTAAGCAAATGACTGATTCAAAAAACTTAACAAAAATTTCCCTTAAGTTCAATATGGTTTGACACATATGATTTACATGTATTTGCTTAAGCCAACGTAAGCATATTATAGTTGAGCCTTACGTTCGAAAATAGATGAACAGGCTGTTATTCTTTCAGTCGATACTAAACGAATCGAAATTATTTTCTCAGTGTTGTGAAAACTGAAATAAATGCTTAAGAACACTGAAAAAATAATTTCGATTCGTTCAGTATCGACTGAAACAATTAGAAATAGAAATGAAATTGATTTCAAATTGAAAATGGTTTCGATTACGACTGCCAGAATTAGACCTAATGGCTTTAAGAAATTGTAATATAAATATTGTCTGAATATGGCTTTTGATAGGCAATGATAACAAAATTTTGAAATGTTTGTTCTTCATTCTGTAAAATATTTCGTTACGCAAAATGTAAAAAGCCCTCACTAACCAATATTTAAAAATCGTGTTTATCATTGATTATGTTGTGTTGCATCAAAACTAATGGCCACTAAAAATGTTGATATCTATCGATAATGAATAGCGATTATCAGCCCAAATATAAATAAAAATTCCCCGGGAGTTTTCTGCCTTTTCCCCTTTATTCCTATGAAATTCAATTGTAAAAAAAAATGGGAAAAGGGAAAAAAATTCTCAAAGAATTTGTATTCATAATTGGGTTGTGTATGTTAAACGCTTAAAGACCTAACTAACCATTTGCATGATATGCAACATTGTCCAAACAACTGGTAGGTTTTACAAAAAAAAAAAAATTATTATAAACAGTCTAAGGCGATTTATCATTTTAAATAGTTTTTTGCTTTTCCTGTAAAATTTTCAAAATGTTAGATAGGGCCTTTTGTATTTAAGGTAACGTTTTATCATATAATACGAGTTTAATTTTATTTCTTTGAAACAAAAAGAGTCGAACAGTTTGCAACATTCCGAGTCAGCTTTGCTCTGCTTACTACAAAATAAAACTTGCCTTGTAACAACATTTCAAAGGCGTCGATAATATTGAAATTTAAAAAAAAAATTTATTCACTTTTGATACTAATTCGAAGTTAAACTGTGAGATTTGTTTCTTACTCTTTAAATAGACATTGATAGATATAGGAGGCAATAGGCACTACGATCCATTGATTACCAATTAGTTAATGTAGTATTAGAAATATCTTAAGATTTAGTGGTACAATTGCATGCTCCCAACCATGTTATGACTTAAGGGACGATCTTCTTTCTGTTTGTTTGCCTTAAAAGAAACGAGAATACCACCCCATTGTCCTGAGCACGCCCAAAATAATAGGAAGCGATGGTCTACCAAGAGATAAGACCGCGATTTGCTATCGAACGGACCGTTACACGTTCAATAAGTACTATAAACGATTAGAACTTTTGTGCAGTCGCGATATTCATCTAGACAGATCTAGGCTACAACGGAAGTTAATGATTTGGCAAGGTGAGAGAGCATAAATGAATCCATAATGACTTAGGCAACAAGTTCTTGCCTAAGAGATTAGAGCAAATTGTCTTGCAAAACCTGCATTGTTTAGTAATGAAATTTAGAAATACAAACTGGTCAGATACCCACTGGCCAGTAAGTCCCCTTAGTTCACTTTTTTCAAGGCATTAATAGTTTGATTTTTCGTTAAATCTCCATAATGTTTAGTTTAATATTTTTTATTGTTTCAGTATTTTTTTTTTACATTGGCATGATTAAAAACTTTATTTCATGAAATTCTTTTTTTTATTTTCTTTTTATCATGCTTCAGTCCAAACAAATATTGCATTTTTTTCAATTCGTATTCTGATATCAAATTTAAAATAGAATAAAATAGTACAAATTTTTTTTTTATTTATTTATTTTTTTTATTGCACTTATCAACGATTAAAGTGTTTTATATGTTTTTATTATTATTGTTGTTTTTTTTCATTATTCGCACTGTTCAAATATAAATCTAAAATGAAAATATTGACTTGGCAACAAGTTTTTGCGAACGAAAAAGAAAAAACTTAAACTAAAACTTTTTTTTTATTTTTGCTCCATCTGCTGCTGTTGGTGCATGTTTTATGGAAAAAAATACTGAAATGTATTAATTACTTTTGCATATAGAAATGAAAACATTAATGAAATATTTTTTTTTTTAGAAAAATATTTATGTATAATAGTTTTTTTGCTTGGTACGGGAGTTTATCGGAACAGTGGGCTTGAAAAGAGTGGGAGAAGAATAGAAAATTAATTAAAAAACATTTTAAATTATTAAAAATTGAAGCAAATTTAAAGGTCGGTCGTACGGCCTTTATAAAGGGAAATAAATTTTAAATTTATGTTAATTAATTAATAAAAGTGGAAAAATTTTAAAAGATTATGTATGTAAAGGGTGTTTTTTTATAGAGTGATACACGTTTAAATCACAATAAAACATAGTAATATATTTTTTGATATCAATGATGAAATTTTATGACATTGATGTTTTAATATGATTTCGGCCATGTGGCCGCCACGGCTGGCGCGTAGAAAGCGCAATATGGAACACCAATTATTAATTATTTTGATTAAAAATTTCCACAATTTGCACGCGTTGCTCTGGTGTAAGTCGATCCATAATGAAATGTCAAATCAACTAGACAAAAAGCATTTATTAGCTGTTAAATGGGTGGTCAAATAAAGCAGTGATGCCAACTCAAAGTTGTATCACTCAAAAAAAGCACCCTTTATGTATTTATTTATTCCCAGTGTGCAACGTTTGGAGTCAGCTAAATTTTCGAAATCGATTTTGGACTATTATTGAAAGATTTTTAAGTCTATTTTAGTAATTTTTATACCACGATTTTTATTTGTAAATTAAATTTAAGAACTAACTCGCTTTCGATTCTATATGAAATTATGGCTTAAAAAAATATTTAAAGCTAATTTTTTCTAAACAACTGTTGAAGTAAATTAAAGTAGATGTATACAAAATATTATAATTACAATTATGTCAGTTTTGTGAAAAAATGTATATATTTATCGCTTACTTTCATTTCAATGTTTGCACAGTGCTGCTAAACGATAAATGCATCTTAAAAACTCGCCTATATGCACACATTTAGTGCTAGAAAAAAACTCGCTTAAATTCATTAACATCTTGAGTAAAAACTACTTTATTCGTAAAACTGCTCTTAGTCTGGGTTTTCACTCAGCCTTAATACGTAAACGACAAAGTCGACTAGTAGATTAAAGAGCAGAGGTTTTGTGGTACTTTCATATAATACCAAAAACGACTTGTCATTAACGACAACATCAACCCATAATAAGGCTGACTAAAAAAGTTTTCTTTCAGAAAGTCTGAGTTTTTTTTGAGTGTGAACCCATACAAAGCGAGGAAAGCAGCTAGCGCGTCTTTGCCATTATCTTTTAAGGACAATCAGACCATGATTCGGTATCGTATAACTGTAATGAACGCGCGGGAAATTCGGCCAATTGCACCAAAAGCACTTATCCGAACGAATTGGGATAGGTGAATAGAATACATGACATATCACTTAACTCGTGATAATGTTTTTGAAGTGTAGTTACTCCAGAGGAAAGGTAATTGACATAAAACTACTCATGTGACTGGATTTTATGCGGGTAGTGGCAGAATCTGTCTGATTCTATTACTTTATATGAAGGGGGTCTCTAATATTAAAATGGTTCAGTCGGGACAACATATTCGACTGCCACTATATTAACCGAAATTAAATGTGCCGATTTAAGTTATTTCAGTGACCTGGTACAAACTCTCAAAAAACTCCTCCTGGGACATTGCCATGTTAAAGACACAAGTCCCCTTCATATAAAGTGTTAGAACTACCTCTTTAAAACTGCCACGTGACAAGTTTGGTGTTAGTTGTCTTTCCTCTAAGGAAGTTTTAGTGTTTCGGCTTTCAACATTAACCCTATGCAATCGTTTTTTTTATCCTAATTTTTAACATTTTGTCTTGTGAAACAAGAACCTCGGATTTTTTTTTGGTGGAGTACCATATACATGTTACTCAGATGAATAACGGGTGGAGTACCATTTAAAGCTTAGTTTTAATACAGGTGGCGACCATAATACCTCGGAGCGGGTTCTGGAAGTTTTTTTTTAGCTTTTTAGACGAAGGTTTGGCGACCACAGGTTTGCATCGACCAGGAGGCTCCTAGTTTGTGTAAAATAAAACCTTGATATTAATATAAAAAAAACAAGTAAGAGTGCTATATTCGGCTGTGCCGAATCTTATATACCCTTCACCATTTTGCGAGCAGAATACAGAGCAACTAGACAAAAACAAAATAATTTTTACATATACATACATACATATTTACAAAACTAAAAACTTCATTATAATTCAAATTTAAAAAGCGAAAACTGGAAAATATTTTTTTAAAATCGTTTTTGAACACAAAAATCCAAAAAAAATTTGTTTTATTTTGATTATAACTCAGCCATTTTTTAACCGATTTGACAGATTTATATACCGACATGTTTAAGAAGAAATTAGTTGTGTTATAAAACTTGGACTGGGGAAGATCTATGGTTCCCGAAAGTGGGTATTTAAAAAAAAATATTATTTTGGTCATAACTTTTTCGTATCTGAACCGATTTTTCCGAGTTTTTCAGAAAATATTTTTTACTAAAGATTTCCGATCTTTTGCTATACAAGGTATAAGCATAGGTCATATAACAGTCCAAAAAATCAGGTTTTTATACAATTTTTGATATTTTATGTACGGGAAATACCACGCCCACTTCTCCGATCCCGCACACATTTTGTGGAATGCTGTGTATTGATAACCTAAATGTGTGTACCTTATTTGAAAACTTTGGCTCTTGCCGTTCTTAAGATATACAAAAAAAAGTAATAAAAATACAACAACAAGGAATTTTTGGAAAAAAATTAGAGGTAGTCGTGGTTTTTTGCTCAAATCTCAGCCATTTTTGATCTGGCTGAATTTCAATAGCAAGAAATGGTGGACTATTTGTGACATGTCTGGAGTCTCCGGAAAATACATATCAAACGTAAGACGGACATACGGACAGACGGGCATGGTTAAATCAAGTTCTCTCTTCATAAGGACCCAGAGTATATGTACTTTATAGAAATTACAAACGGAATGACAAACTTATATACATATACCCTTTTCCACCTGAGGTGAAGGGTATAATTAACTTGAATTGAAAGTGCTTGTGTATATTCGAAGTTTAATTCAAAATCAGCGAATTAGCTTTTGACAGAATAATTTTTGTACAGTTTTTAAGGTAATTGACTTAAGTTTAAAAACATTTTTATGCAAGAATTTTTTATTAAATTTATTAATATTGATGCATAAATGCGGAAAATGCATATAAGCGAATGCTTTTACACGAAAATATTTGGGCAAATTGTAATTGCGCTCTTTGAAATGCATAAAAGCGTTAAATGCTCATAATTGGTTTGCAGAAAAATACCGTATTTTAAAAATATTCTATGCAATACTTGTCGAATATTTTACTCAAAAAACAAGTCGAAAAACTTTTAATATTTGTACGTTTTGAATACCATGAAGAAAAGCATTATTTTATAGACCTCTTTATTCAATTTTACCTTCGGTACATTATCGACTTTTTATCCTCCAAAATTTGTTTAGACATGTTTTTTTTCAAAAGAAAAAACCCCAACCCCTAAAATTAATACGTACAAAGAAAACATTTTCCTTGAACCACCATTTTCATTAAACTGTTTTCCCCTTTTTTTTGTGTATTATCTTCGATTATAGATTTTTTGAAAACACTGTCTGTCACATATTTTCCTTTTTTTTTATAATTTTCAACTATTCATAAGCTCCGCCCATTCACAGGGGTGTCATATTTAGCAGCAGGGGTAGTTTTCTACCTGTCAAGCGTTTAATAGAAATTGAATATCTTATTAGAATAATAGAATAACATCAAATTCTAACAAGATAACAAATGTTAATAAGTACTCGTAATATTAACTGTAGTTTTTTTTGTCACAAAAGTATTTGAATTATTAAAAGAAGCGTTTAAGAACAAATTCGTTACGCTACAAAACACTGTGCAACTACTTAGTGAATAATTTTATCAGCTGATTGTATTATGTGTTACGCTACATAAGCATTTATGTGCTTGTGTATTTTTTGGCGCCTAAAGCTAGAAAATCTTATGGTTTGTTTTTAATAATTCTGAATAGAGTTTGGTGCAAAGACAATGTAAATAGGGAAAATATAAAAAAGTTGAATACACATTTATCACTGTAGATAAAAAGATCCCAGAGGTAAAAAGATGTAGTAAGGAGACCTAACAGCCGTACCTAAACAAAACGGCACGCCTTTTGTAGTGGCCAAAAATTTTCATAGCGCGGCGATAACGCTTTGCAATTGGAAAATCTGGCAATTTTGAAATTTATTGGTCAATCTAGCGGTTGTATTTCCATTTTTAAATTCTATTAACTGGTCTTTATTAAACAAAAGAATAAAGAATGGTTGTAATACAACTTTGACGCTCTTGTTTAGGTATGGCATATCAGCGTAAAAGCTAAGCGGAAGAAAACGTTCCTCTTTTGCTCTTGTTTAGGTATCGCTGTAAATGACCATCTACATTGAATCCTCGTTTTACACCATACTCATAAAGTTTTTACACAGTTTCTTATGGAAAAGAATATCTCACTCGTTTAAGTGCTTTTGAAAGACTCTCGCAAACCAAACTTTTCGTAATAAAGAAAAACAGTTTTCTTTAAAAACAAGGTACAGTATTTTTCGCATAAAGGCATTTAAAAATTTGGACGTTTTTTTATGCTTCTAAACGAGAATTGCATTTATTAAAGCTTAATTTCATCGGCATCATTAAAAAAGCTATTTTACTTGCATCGAAAGTGCATATAAAAAATTCAAAGTTTGCTCAAAATTTAGTAAATTTCGTTTAAGCGAAATAATTTGTATTCGTTTTTTATTGTTTTTGACTCAAGTTTGTAGCAATGGTTATCTGAGAATTTTTTTAATGCAAATTATTTAAATTGTATTATATTTTGGGGCATAAATGCGGGATTTGTATACAAGCAAATGCTTATAAACGAGACAATTTCAGCTTTTTTAATAAGCGAACTGTATTTGCACAAGTTTGGATGCAAATAAGCGTTTAATAAGCGACTGTACAAATTAATTTGTTCTGTATAAAAATGTAACTTCGTCAACTGTGAAGAGATTAATTGACAAAATTAGGGAGACCAGCTAAACACTAATGAGCTAAACCGGTTAAAAAAAAACCGAACAGAATAAAATGTTCTCATCGTTTGTGATCGACGAAGAGAAACGTTATTTTTTAATGATTTACTACACAAACACTATTAGCATTTGTGTTTTCCACGAATCTACCGAACCGAACACTAAGGAGCGGTATTTAATTTTTATTTTCGAACACTGGTTTAAACACTATGCCGACCATATTTTGTATGACATTTTCGAACAGCAGCCTGCGAGCTTTCATTGTTTTTGAAATATTGTTTAATAATCAAGACACGTTGTTCTATCGTGTAGCGCTCCATTTTCACTCACCCTAAACTGTCAGCTGTCGACTATTTTACTGCACAAATGGCCGCAAATTCAAATTTTGCGTTAATTTTGGAATCCAGTCGTATAATAATTTTTTCTAAAAACAGACTGGAAAACATTTATCATATTACGAACACCAAGATGCTGCCTTTGTCTTCCTAATAACACTTTAAGTAGTTTGAAACCGGGGTTCAGAATACTAATTGATAGGGCATGGAATTTCTTGCAAATGCATGTTTATCCTTGAAGTTTTTTTTAACCAAATTATAAATATTTTATGATGGTTGTTCTACATTTTGATTCATAACTCTTATCCTACTGGACCAAAGTTTCAAAGTGAGCGTGATTTTAACAGACACATGGACGGACATGGCTAAATCGACTTAGAAATACTCATAGACACAGAATATATACACTTTATGGGGTCTTAGATGAATAATAAAAAAGTATCACACGGAATGACAGACTTAGTACACCGTCTTCATAACTAGTTGCGGTGGATTGTAACTTTAAGTGCTTCTCCGGCAAAGCTTTTTCGACTTGGCATGTTTTGGAGTTAAGCTGTCGGATATGCGGTATTTTAAGAAAGTTTTGTTGATAAACATAAGCAATTTTGTAATATTTATGAAAAATAGGACTACGAACGAATTCTTTACATTCGAAATATTGAAAAATGCCAGAGTATAATTTTTTTCGTTTTATGTACGAAACTTTGTTAAGAAAGTATCTGAGAAAGTTTCTTTTTTATAATGTCGCATGAGTTATTTTCAGTGTAGGTATTTGTATGATCCTGGAAACCTTCATTGATTACGACAACGTCACTCATAAAATTACCGATTGTACATTTTTTTTTTTCGAAATATCCAGCCCTTACCGCAAATAAATCTTAAGCGACAAAGACACAATTTTACGGGAGAAGGTTTTTTTTTATTATATTTTGCTTAAGCTAAAATTGTAACGGTACCTTATATGACCACGACATTTTAGGAGATGATGCAAGAGTTGCCAACACTGTTGCCAACTTTTGAACACTTCCCGTCAAATCTGACTTCAAAACCTCTAGAAACCGCTAAATATTTAATTCAGCGGAAATTTTCTTTAAAATACCGCTAAAACCCAAACATTTTTAAAAGTTTTTTATAAATCTAGATAAAGGTTGCTTTTTTAAAGGCATACGACTTTAAATTACGTTACATACTCAGGTTTCCAACTTCTCTATCTATTTTATTCCCAAAAAAGGAATCTTTGATACCCCTTCACGGAATTTCAAAAAGTAATTTATATTCTTTAAAAACTAAGGCCGACCAAATTTTATTATAATAGAGCATAGATTAAAAGCGTTACGGTTTTACGTGTACTAACATTTTTTCCGAGAGAAGACTTTATATGGGACCAATGTTAAATTATGGACCGATCGGTACGAAAGTTAACAGTTTAATTTATTGTCATATAAAACTGTGACAGACCAAAATTTATTACAATAGCATTATTTGTTACCGTTTTAGGCGTCTTCACGAAATTTGACAGTACGATTTTTAGTCATATAATATGTGCACTCCGCCACTTGTTATGCTAGTTTTTGTTACAAAATAATAAATTTTTTAGGGTGATTGTTTTACATTTTGATTCATAACTCTTTTCCTACTGAACCGATTTTGCAAACTGCTTAGGAGAACTAGAAACAATTTGATACCAATATTTAACTTTTTTCAACAAACGGACATGGCTAAATGGACTTATAATTACTCAAGGACCCAGAATATATATACTTTATGGTGTCTAAGATGAATATTAAAACAATTGCACACGGAATGGCAAACTTAGTACTAGTACAACTAGTTGTGGTGGAGGGTATACCAATTCCTTTATAAAAACTCAAAAAGTTTATAACATACACGCTATTTTTGGCAATTATTTGCCGTTTTAAGCAATTAGATAAAATTAGTTACATGAAAGTTAGTGAATTATATTGCTTGGGATCTATCGAGACAATTTAGATTAATACCTTACCTTTTCTTTCAAAATTTCAAAAAGTTGTGAATTGTCACATACAGCCCTAACAAAATACTAACTGAAAATTAAAAAAAAAAATGTTACATGCAATCTTCAGTTCTGGAGTTTTTAGCCAGAAAAACAAAAAAACTTTATAAGAAAAGGTATCAAATTTGTAAATTTAAAATTTGAGGAAGGTTTTTGTAGCGAAAATGAGCCGCTGGGAGATGTTTGAAAATCGCTAGATTTCCCGCTTACCGCTAAAACGAATTTTTTAACGCGATTTAAATTTTAAAAACGCTAGATTTAGCGGGAAAATCTCTAAATTGGAAACAGTGGTTGCCAATAAATTTATTTATTTAACAAAGACGAAATTGTAAATTATGGCGCTTAAGCTTTTTTTGTGCGGTAAGGGCTCGATTTAATGAAATATTCGACTCGATTATAAAGTATTCAATAGTTTTAAATAGATTTTTTATTTTCCAAATTTCAATGAAAGTATAAATTAACTACAGATAAATTTGCATTGGTAGTATTAAAACATCTAGATTTCATAAAGTGTAGCAAAATGGTTTAGTTGTAAGAGTTTTTTTTTGTGAATTTTGAAAAGAAAATATTAAATATGAAATTGACAAACTACAGAAATAGATTTACTGTTTTGATTAAAATTCGAAAATTTTTCAATCCAGAGGGAATTGCATTTTTTTTGGAATATTTTTTTCACACTACTTAAGCTTCGTACAGACGATGGTCAGATCTTACAATATTGTAAGCAGGCGTTGCCAACAGCAATATTTTTCTGACAATGGTGCGATTGTCAGATGCATTAATTTTGCACTTCTGCAAATACAAATGAGCTTACAATGTCCACACAGTTGTAAGACATTTTAGCCAATTTAAATGCAATTTAAGCAACGCTGCTTACCAATATTGTATGATCTGACCATCGTCTGTACAAAGCTTTAGCAGGAAATATGTTTTTATTTCTTTATAAATCTTCTTCCGAATGAGTGATTGTTAGGGTCATATACAAAGTTCCAAAACGTCCGTTGGAATGCAACTCGCTTTTAATGCATTCTAAAATGCAACCATGTAAAAAAGTTGTCGACGCGTATACAATAGGAAAACTGTGCATCGGTGAACTCTATGATACATTTGTGTCTTTGGCTGCAATATATTATGATGTTTTGGAATTCAGCCATATTTTTTTTATATGTACATACATATAATTTAAATAATTGTTTTTTTTTTTTTTAATTTCTCTTAATATGCAGATCTAGATGTTGACTAAAACTTCGTAGTTATAATTTAAAATCTGGATCAAGTTTGCTGTTACTTTACCGCTGAATAAGACCTGTTTTATTATAAAATTTTTGTTTAATTGCTTGATTTTTTTTTTTTTTATATAAAATGTTTTTGTTTTTGAAAAATAACGCCTCATTTTAATCATAAAAAACAAAATGAACAAAAATAAATTCACAAAAATGTTCATGGGATTTCTATTGTGATAACAGTACGTCCCATCGTCACAGTCATCAAACGAGAGAGTCAGCAGCCAGGCAGGCAACATCAGGGCTGCCAGATACATTTTTTCAGCCTCTACAAACTAAAAAAAATTTCCTCAAAATATCTCCTAGAAAATGAAATTTTTTTTAAATGGTTCAATACTTAATAGATTATTTATTAATAGTGTATTTTTGTACTTCGTATTAGGGTGGATTATTTTATCTTACAAAGATGTATTTTCGTTTTCGTATTTAAATACTTAAGCACGTGTGTTTGTTTCACTCCTTTGCTTACAGAAGAACTTACAATTAGAAGACATCAGCTAAATAATCGTTACAAATAGAATTCGGGAATTTTTGATTCTTATTTCACTTTTCAAGCCTGAAAATAATGTAAGATTTTCTTCTTATATTGTTGTTGTTGTTTCTACACAAATCAAGCAAATCGTTTTTACCTACTTACTTTTATATTTTTGTTGTTGTTTTTACAACAAACTTTTACAAACCCACGCGTTTGCACACATTTAGAATGCAATGGTTTTCTTAAATAATCCCAACTTTTAGGGCCATTATTACAACCTAATGATAAAGTTGCTGATAGTTAACGTGAACAATAGCTATCTTGAACGATAAAGTGACCAATAAGTTTTTTCCATTATTACAACTGTCCGATAAAATAAAAAATGTAATTTATATACTGTGGCAACATTGTAGTATATACCGACTACTTTTGGTTGTTTAAAATACGTAGTGGCAACGACTTATGGCGATTTCTTTTCTGAGAAAAATGTTGCATTAATGTTACATGTTCTACATTTTGTGTTCGTTTGTATAAAAAATACAACTGTGAGAAAAATTTTCAAGTTCTTTTGTGAACATGTTGATGAAAAACATGCAAAACATGTTACATGTTTTACCCTTCCTTTTACTTAAGGGTTCATACTGCCCTGTTTTACAACTTTGGTACTTACTACTTTGTTTGTACAACCAATATTTTATTTTGTCTGTCATAATATTTTAAAAGTTTTGTCAAAAGAATTCTACATCTAAATATTCTTTGACGGCATACTCCATTTTGAATTAAATCGTTTTTTTATTTTGGTGGAAAATTCTATGTATTTATTATCGTTTTAAATTTGTTCAAGCAATAAGTGATGTCAATGTCTGTTTCCAAACCGTAAAGTAAGTGTGCAGCAAATAGTCGAATAGTTTTAAAAATCGCTAATCAACTACATTAATAATAAAAGTGTAATAGTTGTAAATAAAGGCAGCTAATTCTGTTCGATTGAAGTTGTACAACATGTAACACGAGTGATTTTAGGTAACATGAAAAAGTGTTACATGCATATACTGTAGCATTTTTTTCTCAGAATAGAAATCGCTATTAGTTTTGTTTTATTTATTAATTAAAAACAAAAGTAAATTTTTGTGCTTTATTTTTGGTTTTAATGGTAAATTGTTTTGTTTTTTGTGTTAAATTGTGTTTTTTGAAAAAGTTGAGTAATTTAAGACTATCATTGAAGTTACCCTATCTTCAGCAGAAAATATGGCATCTTCAAGTTCTTAAAGTTCACTTGTAAAGTTACCATGAGGACAATCCTGATGTTAGCTTATCAGTCACTTTTTAGGTTAATGTTAACTTGTAATAACCAAAAACTATTTATCTGTCAGATAGCATCCTAAAAATAACTATTTGTAAGTTGTAATAATGGCCCTTATTGTTTTAAGTACTTTTCGGTGTTAAATTGGTTAGAACCACTCATACTTAAATTTGGTACGAGTTTTTTCTTTCTGTGTATAATTAAAAAATTTATATTTTAATTTAATCCATTGCTCAAAAATTCTCTCTCTGGTTCAGCTGTAACCATTTTTTTAATTTTTGATTCTGTCAACTCCAAACTTTATTTCATCAAAAGCCCTTTTGATGTTAATGCTGCACAATGGGCTGTTGCAAAGATAATGGCTAAGCTCCTACAGTATAAAGTCAGTAGGCAATGACAAGCGCCATTTGAAAGGTGAAATATCAGTTGACTCATCCATTGTGTTTATGGACATCGGCTTTAAAGTAGTTTTACTTTTTCAAATATGAAAAGGGAAACTACAAATTTTAAAAAATTTCCCCAAAAAATCCTCAATTTGTTTGTTTAATATCCGCAATGAAAACCACAAATGAAATTTTTTTATCTTTTTGGGCCTTGAACCCTAAATCTGGCAGCTCTGAGCAACATCAGTGTCAGACCACGCTATTAGTCTCAGTTAAAATGCAATGAGCAGAATTATTTAGTATAAAGAATATTTTGCTGACTTTTAGACAACAATGGATGCGAATTTTTGTTGTTGTGGTTGTTGTTTTAATTTTTTTCAATTTTGCAAAATTTTTTTGAACGATAAAGCTAGCTCAGTTTAACTTTTGCTATTAGGGAATGTGGTCTTGCAGTTTGACATTAACAAAAAGTAGTGTTTCAACAGAAATATTTTTTAAACTAAAAGAAAAGTTTGTTAAAAATAAATTTAAATATAAATTTAATGTTTTTTTATGAAGTTTTCTACAAAAAAATCGTTAAAAAAATGTGTTTTTTGCAACGTTCGTTCCACTTTGTTGAATGTAAAACGACAAATTCTGTTTTTATTGAATTTTTTTTTATAAAAAACAATAACAAAATACCTTTGTTTACACTCATACAGAGATACATTTAAATGTACATATTTATATTGTAACAACAACAAAATAAATAAGTGCGTGTATTTGTTGCTATTTGCCTATCTGTCTATTTGTAAGTTTAAATATTTACCGAAAACAATATAAACAGAATATAACAAAAATAATTTAAAAAAATGGGTGTGTTTCATTTTCGAAAAAAAAATTACAAAAGCAACAACAAATTTCTATGAAAAAAAACAAAATGCAAAACTATTTCTATAGCAAAATATCATATTATTTTGTTTTTGTAAGATAATTCTTCAACAACAAAAAACTTTTATCTCTTTCTTTGTCATCGTCAATATTAACCGATTATTATGGCTGATGTTGTTGCGAATTGTGTGCAAAAAAGAAACAAATTTAAGCTTGTAAACAACACTCAGAGAAAAATGTTAATCGATGAAAATTTTAAAAAACTGGTTGGAGAATTTTTTAAAAATGCGGGATGTTTTAGGTTGTGGGCCCGGTCAATGGGAATGACCTGGCTGCGCAACCGGGAACTGGAAATGTGATAGTTGAATCAATTATTTTTTTTGTTGGATGAAAATTAAAAATATAATATTAATTTACTTAACATTTTAGTTGTTTTTAAATAAATTTTAAATTAAAATATTAATTAAATAAGAAAAAATGTTAATTGATTTTTTTTTTTTGTTTAAAATAAAATAATTTAAACTTGTAGAAACCTGAAGCATATTTAATTAAATCAATTAACACATTGTTTGAAGTGCAAGTTTTTTAATAATTTTTTTAATTGAAATTAAAAATATCATTTATTGAAAAAAATACACAATTTGTATAAATTTTTAATAATCGATATCATCATTTTGGAAATATGTAGGTTAGACTGGCCCACGCTTGTATGGGAAAGTAAAAGTATAGTCCAATACCTTCTCCACAAGCTTGATTTTGTTTCTTTTACTAAAATAAATGTGTATACCAAAAATTGGCTCAATGGGACAATATTTAGAGGTCGCGATGAATGGCGACTTTTTTATATGTTTCACATTTGATATTACATGCATATCATTATTGAACTTGTTTACGTATTGGAGATACTTTTCCACACTTTTCTTTGATCTTTACGAAGGCGATCTATTGCATAAAAATATCTATGTCTCAAAATCAATTTGATCTGAGGAAAAGAAAGCAGTTACCGAAATAAGTTTGTTTATAAGTCTTATATATGGCCGATACTGGAATGAAGCTCCTTTAGCAATAAATGCTCCTCTTAACGATAAACAACTCGAAAACCATCCCAATGAAAAAATTGTTAAAGCTGCTGTTAGAGCATTTCGTCGACATCTATGGTATTTTTCTGAATATTTAATCGGGCTAACCTTTATCGATTCCAGAGTTATTTCTTTCAAAGGGTCCTACAGAGTTTTTATTTCGATGAAAAAAATGCTAGCCCTTTAAAAGTTGTAAATGACTGTGCAGAATGAGGTGTTGCTTTGGTGACCCGATTTAACAGTTTAAATACGAAAAATGAGGAGCAAAAACAATATTTGCTTAGAATAGTTGATCACAATAAAAAAAAATTTCACGGGGTTTCTAAAGCTAATATTGCAAAAATGGCTATCGATAAATTAAAAAAATAATAAAATTTGTGTTAATTTGTACTTAATTTATAGTTTTATTAATTCTTTATTAATTTGTTTTATTAAATATTTTTATTTTTAAATAAACAATGAATATCACCATAAAAAATCAGAGTATGTTATATTTCTATCTAACCCCGAAAAATCATTAAACTATCGTAACCTCTAAATATTGACGGATTGTGCTCAAATTTGGACTTAACATTTTTAAGCACTATTCGAAAAGGATCAGCGTTGTGGAGTGCGAATATTCGATACTTTTGTATTTTGAGCCACCCTAATGTAGGTGCAAAATCAACAAATTGTTTGCTTGATTCTATGAATTTGGTATTTTTTTTTTTGGTGAACGGTGGGTAAACGCCTTGTTTGTCATCCGGTGCTTAGACCACGGTGAGGTAAGGCATACAGGACAGGTATATACTTTGTTCTAAAAGAAAAAATATCTATTAAAGTGCAGCCTGTATAGGATTATAAAATAAAGTATTTTTAAAGTTTTAGCAAGAAAATTTCCTACAAATATGGTTTAATTCCGAAATGTGACCAAATTGTTTTTTAAATATAATACAATATTAAAGATTTGCACGAGTTTAGGAAAATTGAGAGTGTTCCTGTTTTAAAATGTTATCTCAATTAAATATGATGTCTCTTGAATTTTTCTTATAAGCAATTAAATAATTTCCAAACGAATTACACACCATTTTCTGGAATCGTTAACCGGTAAGTTGTTACAGTACTTTTCGCTTATAGTCCACTACTATAGTTGCACAACTTTTGTGGACTATAAGCGAATTTGGACTATAACCTAATTTTTTTATAAGCCGTTTTATGGACAATAAGTGAATCCTAGTATAATCCACATTTTGGACTATATAAAAATTATTTTCTTCAAAAAAAAACACTCTTTTTAAACAAAATAAAAGTTTATTCAAAACATAAACAAATAATTAAATAATAGTTAAAACAAAAAATTATAAATTAATTCAAAGGCTTTCAAAGCTTTTAATAAAAACAAAAAGGTAAATATGTAATTTAATGCTTCATAATCTTAAATTATGACATCATTTTAATTCTTTGAATGTATAAATCCAACGCAACATAAGTATTAATTTCATAGATTCTGCTATTAATTGGGAAATGTTAAACGTTTTTAAAAAAATTCTGTTATTTTAGTTTGTTTTTTTTTTTAAAGTTTTTACAATAAATAATTCTATTTTTTCAAAATCCATGTTTTGCTCAATTTTGTTGTCAAGACAAAATTGTCTTATAATTTCAACGGAATCTAAAACTTCTTTTACCAAAATTTGACATTTATTAAAGTTGCCAGAAAGGTAAATAAAAAACTTGTTGCCAGTTTGTTAAAAAAATATTTAAAAAACGAGTGGACTATAACCGAATTTTTTTGCATAAAGTATTAGATATGCCTGCAAAGAAAATGTGGCTTATAAACGAAAATGGACTACAAGCGAAGTGGACCTTAGAACAAATAATTTGCATGAAATTCGAAAAAACCTGCAAATGAATATGACAGTTTTGGCTTATATCCGTTTTTGGCCTTTAAGCGGAATGGACTATAAGCGAAAAGTACTGTAATTATTTTCTTAAAATCAAATCAAATCAAATTAAAATGTGTTTTCTTAGCTCTAATTAATTTGATATTAACAAATTAAAAAGAAATAATTTTTTTTTATTAAGTTCTATAATAAAATACAAGAAATAAACATTTTGAAGCTATAAAATAAATGTTAAATAAAAGACAATTAAGAAATATACAGTGGAACCAACGGTACATTTAACTGGTTATTGCCATAAGCGAGGTATAGAGTTCCTACGTTATTATTTGCAATCAGTAGGAACTTCATACCGTGCTCTTGGAGAGCCATTAAACAACTTTCTAAATAAATAAATAAAAAAAAAATAATAATAAAAACTCATAAAAATAAAAAATCCAAAACATTCTTTAATCCAAATACTAAATATTATTATTAAAAAAGTATATTACAAAAAGTAGATTTAAGAATTATTTCTGTTATTAAAAAATATACAAATACAAAATGTATTTGGGGAGTTCCATAACAAAACATTTCTTTTCTTTTTACACCCACACCACAATAGTGGAGAGGGTAATTTGCGTTTGTGTGTAACACCTTAAAATATTGATCCTAGACCTGCGATCGGCAACCTATACTATTACATTTTGCGATTGTTTGCGTTGTATGAATTTTACACATATTGTTGTTAATGTTGTTATATTCTCTGCAATGTGTGTGCACACGTACGTAATAAAAGAGTATTAAAGAGAATAGAGAAAACGCGGCGCCCTGATTTTGCCGATCGCAGTCCTAGACCCACCTTAAAGTATACCGATCGACTCAGAGTCGATCTAACGATGTCCGTCCGTCCGGCTGGCTGGCGGTCTATGTAACCTTGTGCGCAAAGTACAGCTCGCCATTTAGAAGATAATTTGGAAGATTGATGAAATTTGGTGTATAGGTTCGAATTGACGCAAGGACCAAGCCTATCGGAAATAGGGCGAATCGGTCCATAACTTCATATAGCCGCCATCCAAACTGCTATCCGGAATAGGGTATTTGTGTCTTCTATCAAACCAATTTTAATAAAATTTAAAACATAGATAGATCAATATTTATGTGGCTGCGTGCGATATTCATTTTTTAAAAGATATGACCACGAGGGGAGATAGGGGTCAATTTCTGTTTCTCCAAAACTATCTAACAAATTTTTATGAAATTTAAAACATAGATGGATCCCTCTCGAAAATTTGTTTTTAAATACTGTGGTGTAGGGTATCATACGGTCGGGCTTGACCGACTATACTTTCTTACTTATTTTTATTTGAATTCAATTCATTATACTAAAATAAAAGAAAGTAAATAATTTTAAAGTTATTTAACTTTTCTCATTGAATTTTTACAAATTTCTAGATAAAAATAAAGGGTAACTTGAGGCATACAACTTAATAAGTCGCCTATAAGTTTCGCGAATCGATAACAGTTAATTTAGATAATTAAATAGAGTTGTTAAATCCTGAAACTTTAATCAAAAGTAAGTATTTTGTGCTTAAAAATACCCTTAAGTCAGATCTTTCATAGGCATATCTCAAAAAAATTCATAAAGAAGTTGCTCACCGAGGCATCGGTATGAGTGAGACACTAAGCGAGATTTCTCACTCTGCGCTCCCTATGAGCCGGACATGTACATAAAAAGGTGTTGCATAAATTGCTCTTCTCTATCATCTAAACAATATTGCAGAAACAGTTGCGAGGAAAAATTCCAGAGCTTAAAAAACTGCAGTTGAAACCAAAAACTGTCGAACAAAAAACAAGAATTTGTGTAGAATTTTTGACTTTTTTAATTGGTTTGACAGCAACTGTTTACATTTAATGAATCAGAAGTAAAAGCAACGGTGTTTTTTTTGGCCAACTACAGAGGAAGAAGTTGAAGAAATGGCAGTTTTAACGCTGAAAACTCCTACGTTCTGACATACGTCCAATCAGACAGTGATATGTTAGAATAACTATAAGAGTCCTGATATAATTCCTTTTAAGGGAGACAAACAAAACCTTGAACTTTTCTTTTAAAACTTTGATTTTAGTAAGCACGTAGCGCCATCCTGTTGAAACCGGATCTCGGCCGAATCAATATCATCCATATTTTCAAACAAAAGTTCATTGATCAAGGGGCGCCAATGAACTCCATTGGCTGCAATATGAGTTCCATCATAGTTTTAGAAGAATAAGGTCCGATTATCCCCCCACCCAACAAAAAAAATTGATTTTAATTAAAAAAGTGTGATATTTATTAAAAATTAATTAAATTTGCACCAGTAAACAAATTAATAGTATGTATAAATTAAATATTTTTTGATATAAACAACGAAAAACAACAAAAGGGTTATGACAACACATGTATACTCGTCCACTCGGAGATCGATGAGGTCCATTTTTAGTCCCCTTTTGGCAAAGAAAAATATGAAAGAAGAAATAAATTGAGAATTTACCCGATTAAAAGAGAACTTAAGTTAAAAGCAGTGGAAGATGAAGGTCCTAATAAGCCCTTGCCCTCTTACAAAACTACAAGATAAACCAAAAACTTGTTAATTTATTAAAGAAATTGTTTGTTATGGAACACCTAGTTTGTTGTATTCGAACAAGTTTTATAAATACTTTGCAGTGTATAATTTTTTTAACAATATGTATATTGTTAAAATGTTATGAAAATGTGTATAACTTTTATATTTAAAAATAATGAAAAAAAAAGATTGAACTTAATAATATGTTTTACGTAAAATTCTCAAGAATTATTTACGATGAAAATTGTTTAGGTTTATTTAATTAAATATACCTATTAATTAAACATAAATTATATGCAGAAAACTGTTGTTAACTTATTTAGTTTTAAGTTAAATCAATTAGTGCCGTATTCATAAAAAGTTGAAATGGATTCGAATTGTATTTTAAGAAAAATTTGTATGAAAACTTCGCATTAAAACACATTTCAAACTTATTTTCCTTTATATGAATACGGCAGTTATATCAATCTTAACTATACAGTAAGCCAAACAAGTCGAATTAGAATTGAAAACAAAAAAAAAGTTTTCTTAAAGTTTGATCAAAATCCTGCTGCACGACAATTTAAAAAAATACTCTAAATTGTTCGATTTTTCATATCGTTACCTAAAACGCAAAAGGCCCTAACTAACAAAAAATAAAAAATCGACTTTTTCATGAAATCTGATGAACTGCATCAACACTAATGTCCACAATAAATTTTGGAATCTTTCAACCAAAATTAGCGCTTTTATTAACGAAAAACAAACGGCCCTATCTACAAAAGATTATATGGATACACGCTAAAAGGCCTTACTAACAGTTTGCATATTATGCAACATTGTCAATTGTCAAAACAACTGGTAGGTTTTACAAGAAAAATAAAAGGAAAATTAATTATAAGCAGTTTTAGGCAATTTATCAATTAACATTTTGAATAGTAATTTGCTTCTCCTGTAAAATTTTCAAAATGTTAGATAGGGCGTTTTGCGTTTTAGGTAACGATATGAAACTTGTTAACAAAATCTTTGAGAAAGTACAGCAAAGATTTTTGGGATTTTTTTCATTCCAGGGAACTTTAAAGATTTCTATTTCATACCTAGAAATTACCGCATTTTTTTGTAAAACTTAATTTAGTAAGTAAAAACATATAAGAGTGTAAAACCGGTAAAGAATAATACTATGATACCCTACACTACAGTATTGAATTGAAAAAAACGTCCGCAATTAAAAATCATAGATATGTTTTTTTTTCACAAGTTCGGATTAACGCAGTATTCGTTGTCTAATCGCCTAATTATACACTGTTGTATTTTTGTTGTTGTTAATTTTTAATCAAAACTGTAGTCTTATTAACGCTTTATTTTTATATGTTTCGAAAAATATTGGACAGGGTGGCGCAAAAGAAGCTATATGGTTTAAATGGTTTATAACGTTTGTATTTATGCGATTAAAATTACTTTTTTAAAAAACAGAACACAGAAGGAAAAACACTTGGGATAAATAAAGTTTTTTATACTAACTTTAAGTACGAGCCGTACTCAAAAATTCAAGTAGGAAAATGTACTTAAAACCATCCTAAATGGAATAACTTTCGAAAATAAATCCCGGAATTTCTTAAAATAAATACAAATTTCTTAACCCAAGTAAAAAAAGATTGAACTTTTCGTTGGTACCCAGCAAAAACTTTGCTTACAAAATAAGCAGAAAAATAATGAGAACTTGACGAACAGACTACGTATTTTTCTACTAGAAGAAGTACTTATTTTTGTTCGAGATGTCCCAAAAGTAATCCTTTATAATTTAGCCTCTTATAATCTAAAAAATAATATGTTTTTTTTATACTTAAAATTTTTATAAAAATATATAGTTACACAAAGTCAATAAAGTAAAAATTTTTTTATTTTTTTTTAATTTTTTTTTTTTGTTTTTTTTTTAATTATTTTATTTTTATTTTTTCTTATTCTATTTTTTTTACTTTAATTTATTTTTTATTTTTTTTTTTCTGTCTCTGGCGGGATTTGATCCCGCAACCTCGGTGTTGATAGACTAGCTCTCTACCAGCTAGTCTACCGGGGCAGTGTAGTTTTTGCATTAAAAAACTATGTTTTATGACTATAATGACATTTTTATTGTCATAATGAAAATACAAATTTTTCTGTATTTTTAAGATATAATAATAAAGTGTTTATTTAATATATAACTAATAATCCAAAAAGTGGCGAATAAAGCTACAAAGTAATGAATTCTTGAAGTCATTAAAAGTAGGATTGTAAGTAAAGTTTTTGCTGGGTAGTGCCACTCTGAGAGTAAAATTACAAAGTGAGCGTTTTAATCTCATATAACTTACCAAACAACACCACACAAGTATTTAAAAAACAACAAAAACATTATTTTCACATTAAAAAGTAAAAGTGAAAGCAAGAGTTCTCATTAAGTTTATATTTTTAATTAAAAATGTACATTAACTGCCTGTTTAACGATTTCGAACGTCAACGTTCGCATAGAAAATTATATTTAAAACAAAAACAAAATTTTAAATTTAAGAGGGACATCACATCGTTAAATCAACTTCTCTCCTCATAAGGACCCAAAATATATATACTTTAAAGGGTCTAAGATCAATATTGTAGAAACTACAAACGGAATGACAAACTGGTGAAGGGTATAAAAAGAGTAATCTTTGGGTATTTTGATTATAACTCCGCCATTTTTAAACAGATGTGACAGACTCATATACCGAGTGTTAAAGAAGAAATTTACCAGTTATTTGGGTTATAAATCTTGGACTCGGGAAGAAATGTGATTCCCGAAAGTGAGTATTTAAAAAAAAAAATTATTTTGGTCATAACTTTTTCGTATCTAAACCGATTTTTCCGAGTTTTTCAGAAAAGATTTCCGATATTTTGATATGTAAGGCGTAACCATAGGTCATATAACAGTCAAAAAATTCAGATTTTTATACAATTTTTGATATTTTTTGTATGGGAGGTACCACGCCTACTTCTCCAATCCCGCCAACATTGTGGGATGGTGTGTATTTATAACCTAAATGTTTGTACCTAATTTGAAAACTTTGGCTCTTGCCCTTCTCCAGATATACAGAAAAAAGTAATAAAAATACAACAACCACAAGGGATTTTTTTGGAATAATTAGAGGCATATCTCATATCTCAGCCATTTGTGGACCGATCTTGCTGAATTTCAATAGCAAGCAATTCCGGACCATATGTGACATAAATGTATAATAACCTGGCCCCCATCATATATGGGGTCTTCGGAAAATCCATTTCAACGGACAGACGGACATCGTTAAATCAACTTCGCTCCTCATAAGGACCCTGAATATATATATATACCTTATAGGGTCTCAGATCAATATTGTAGAAATCACAAACGGAATGAAAAACTTAGATATACCCTTTTCCACCTGTGGTGAAGGGTATAAATATATGCTTAAACGTTTTAAAACGGTGTTCAGTCTTTTTTTAAATTTAGATTTTTGAGATAGCGCTAATACCAAAAATTAATGAAAACAATGACGCCAAACTGACAAATTTTGCCCTATTACACGAGTATGTTGGCATGACGTTATACCAAACCGACATGATAAGTATGACCGTGTAATGGGCGCTTAAGGTTGAAAACTTTTTCCCAATACTCATGAGTAGGGATGCGATTCCCATGCAAAGGCATTTTTTTTGCGATAGCCTAATAACGATGTCGACCAATTATCTGTCCGAATCATTAAATTTGCGCTAAAATGGCATCGATTTGTTTTTGCATATTTTGATGAAAAGGCATATTTTTTCATATTTAAGTTTTAAATGCATATTTTGAGATTTTTTAGTGATTTTTTTTTAATTTCCATGTAATAGCCATAATTTTATTTAAAATTTTAGTTTTTAGTTGAGGAATGTTGGCTTTCTTTCATTTTCTTTCAAATATACCCAAATAAACCTATCAGGAGCTGTTAAATTCGGTAAAACGTGGAGGCTGGCTTAAATTGCTTGTGCCCGAAATAATTCTTTTGCTGAAAAAGTCCCTTACCAAATCCAATGAGGCTTTTAATTTGTTTTTTAACTATTTTATTGCTTATAAACATTTATTAACTTTTCAACTTAAATCAAAACTCCCATACCTGGCTTAATTGCATGGTAACGAATAATGTTAATGGCAAATTCTATGGAATAAGAAAGGAATATATGAAAATCAAGACTAAAATAAAAAATAGTTTCAAATATTAATTAAATTGTTATTTTTAGTTAATTTTCTTTATTATTTGGTAAAAAGATATTTGTTGAACTTCTTAACTAGTTTATGTAAAACGGATTGACCAAAGCACATTTAACAAGGAATATTTACTAGAGGAGCCTATGCTGGATGTCCCTTTCTTTTGTATGTAGTTCTATGTGTCAAATCTATGACTTTAGCATGTCAAATCCATATAACAACAGGGACATATAGATTCCTAGTTCTGCTACCTTGTGTAAATGTAGCCTGGAATTAACTTTTTATGTATGTACCTACATTGAATTGATATTTTAAAGTAACGATACAACAAATTTGTCTATCCATTCACAAGTGGATAAACAAAACTCGTATTTTTTTAACGATAAACCATACGACAGAGCTTGTGAATTGGACAACTATTCAAACACAAACTAGAGCAATTGTTTTCTGTAACCCATAAAGAAACATTTCTTTTTAAAGCTAAAACTTGTAAGTAAAAACAACTGTTGGCCGATTCCGTAATACTACCTACAGACATCATGCCCATTCCCACATGCTCTTAAACTTTTCAGTAGAGGCATAAAAAGCGCACATTATCTCTGCAACATCTAAAGACTAAATAAACATTAAAGCGGCGTAGTTTTGATTTATGAGATGAAATTAAATTAAAGTTTTTTGTTTCTTTAGATTTTCCACTTTTCTGGTTTTTGGTTTGTTTTTTGTTTTAGCTACAACAGCTAAAGAAAAATGTTTAAACATGAAGTAAAATGTGAAAAATAACATTAAAAACAAAACACACATTGTTAAAATCAAAAATGCTAAATAGAACAAACATTATAAGAAAAGAAGTGGTAAAATATGTGGTAATAAAATTAAAAAAAAAAATACATATAAATTAATATAGTTTTTCCCATTTATTTATCTTAACACTTTTGTTTTGTTGCAAGCAAACTACAAGAACAAACCTTTAACTAGATATTTTTCCTAATTAAGTTTGTTGCTGCCGTCTATGAAATCATGTAAATAGTGCATTGGCCAGATAATGGAACGACATCAGAAATCAGTTTTTTAAACGCTACACCACAAAAAATTGCGTATTCAAATGTTGAAAATCAGTCCACGACTTAACATGGCCCCGATGCAAATTCCTTAAGTCAATGGAAAAATCCTTACTGACTATCGCAAAGTTCAATCTCGAAAAAATGCAAAATTAGAAGCATAAACAATTATTTGATAAATTATTAATTTAATGACTTTAAATATGAAAAAATATCAATCACTCTCTATGATTTTAACAGAAATCATGAAAATTCATATATAATCACTTATATATATTTACTCATCCATGAATTTCCTCATGAATGAAAAATACAAAATTTTTCACCTGTTTTTACAGTCATGAACGAATTGTTAACTTTTTGCCCATTGACTCACGTATGTCAGGAATAAAAACATCTTTTATTTCTTCACTCATGAGGAATGAGTAAACAACAAATTTTGGCATCGCTGCTCACTAGTATTGTTGTTGCTGTTCAGCAATTTGCACGACCACAGCACGAATAGCCTGTTTGTGTATTGTACACATGCTTTGTTTTTGTATTTTTTTTACCTAAATCTGTTTTAGCAAAAATCAAAAAAAGAACAACACACACACACTTTGGCTGGTATAGCCAATAAAAAAATATGACAGAAACAAAACATGTACACAATAAATACACTACCCAGAGGGAAAAATTACAGGTGATTAATCCAGCGGGAAAAAGAAGGAGTACAGATGCCTTCTAGAAGGCCTCGGTACAACCAGTGTTGGGCAAAATACATGGTTTGCGGTATTTAAAATACAAAATACAAAATACTTGCTGGTCATGTATTTAAAATACAAAATACCAAATACTTTTAGGTTATGTATTTAAAATACAAAATACTTACACATCCTGTATGTATTTAAAATACAAAATACAAAATACTTCCATTTATTGTACGTATTTCAAATACAAAATACAAAATACTTCCATTTATTGTACGTATTTCAAATACAAAATACAAAATACTTCCACGTCATGTACATTAAGGTCATAACTTTTTTTTGAGTGCAAAATACCACTCCAGCGCCATGTGGGGGATTTTGTTCTGATAATAAAAAACTGTTTTTTAAGCTGATTCGGTGAAAAAAGTTTCCGCACCGTAAGCGATTCCTAAAACTCCATATTATGTGTAAATTTTATTTTTGGAAATTGAAACCCTTTTGATTTTGCATTAATTAGACTTATGAAAAATGGTTTAATGTTAAAGATTATATATGAATTTAAACAAAAACGAACTTATTTAAGACAAGAGCCACTGATTTAATGATGAAAATAAAAAATAAAAACAAAACTTCAACGCTTTCGGTGCGGAAACTTTTTTCACGAAAGATGAAAAGTGACACCATATTTTTTTATGCCCCACACGGCCATGAGGTGGTATTTTTGTTTTTTGCAAAAATTGCAAAAAGTTATATCCCTAATGTGCATGCATATATTTAAAATACGAAATACCTACAATATTTTTATTTAAACCAAAAAATACATTAGGTAAAACTAATTTACAAAACAATGGTTTGCTTTCATAAATATCAGATTTTTGAATGTAGCATCAGACAAATATATTTTGTAAACTATGTTTTTAAAATACAAAATACAAACTACTTATATTTATTGTATGTATTTAAAATACAAAATACAAAATACTTGCTGGATATGTATTTAAAATACAAAATACTTGCGCGTCATGTATTTGAAATACAAATACAAAATACGTATTTGTATTTTAAATACGTATTTCAAATACATGTATTTCAAATACTGCCCAGCCCTGGGTACAACTGTACCCAGGTACAATGGAAACTTTATTAGTACACTGCTACAATTCATGCTTTTGTGGTACAATTTAAAAAAATAACAAATACCCACGAAGTTCATCATTTCTTTGAGTAGAATAACTCACTTTTTCTCTTTTTAACAATAAAGTTTCTAATTACATCTCTTCAGCCCTGACCAGAACTACCAAAATTTGTATAATTGTTCATGATGTTATAATAACATATTAAGTTCATACATAAGTAAGTATATGTACTCGTATTCCTGTACGAAGTCTGAGATCAATCAAGTGTCTCCAAATCGATTTTGTTGTTGTTGTAGCAGCGAAACCTGAGCCCAAATCGTCGCAGTCGTGATCGAGTGACTTTGATCGAAATTTTACTTTTTGAGATTATGTCATTCGATAACGAGTAGTCGATCGAATGACTTTACTCGAAATGTCATTCGATAGGTTAAGAGCTTTCGTAAAAACATTTAATTGTTTTTTTACAAACAATTTATACACTTTTTGGGAATAAATATTAAATTTCTTTAACAAATAGCTAAAAATTTAAGTATTAAACTTTTTTCAGTAATAAGAAATAAAATAATAACATTCAGTTTTGCAATTTTTCGCAAATTATAGTCATAGATAAAAGCGATTTTTGTATTGAAAGTTTTTTGATTCTTTACAGCTTTAACGATTTTTAATAAATAGTAGACTTTGCTATTATGCGCTGTTGGCAATTTTTTGCGAATTTCCCCTAATTTAGCAATTTTTACATAATTTTTTCCATTCCTTTTACTTTTATGGACTTTTAATCAATTTTATGGATTGTTGGAATTATTAAAAATTTTCGCTATTTTTGCAAAAATTTTTTTTTTTGTTAATTGTTGACATTTTGTTTTTTTTTAACCGATTTCAAATAAATTTTAGGGTTTGTTTCCAAGTTTGCGATTATTTGCGAATTTTAGCCATGTTCGCTATAGCAGCGATTTTTTCTGTAAGTTTTCTGATTCTGTACAGCTTTAAAAATTTTTAATAAAGCAAAGTCTAGTTGCTTTCATGCCGCTGTTTGCAAATTTCCGCTTGTTTACAATTTTTAATCGAATTTTTGCCATTCCTTGTAATTTTAGGGACTTTTAATCAATTTAATGGCTTGTTTGATATGTTAAAAACTTTCGCGAATTTTCGCTATTTTTGCAAATTGTCTGAATTTGTAAAATGTTTTCCGAATTTTTGCATTGCTTTGTTGCTCTTTTTGGCAAGCGCCGCCGTTATAAAAAAGCCACATAAATAAACCGGTCACCTATTTTATAGGGCACTATCAACATTGTTGATTTATATGCGGCGAAAAGTGCAATGCCTTATGCCATTAGTATACAAGCATAAAAATCTATTACATTTTTAAAACAAATTTCGTTACGAAAGCTTTCGAATGCCGCAATCCCGTTTTTGATACGTCACGAAGTTTTATTCGATACGAAAGTTCATTCGATCACGTGTGCGACGATTTGGGCCCTGAAGAACAGGTGTCGCTGAGTTGTCAATCATTGGTCAGTTCTACGCGCCATATTTCTCTGTTGTTTTGGTGACGATGTTTAGTATACCGATTGAATCATTATCACTTTCTGAGTCGATTTAACGATGTCCCACCGTCTGGCTGTCCATGTAACCTCGTGCGCAAAGTATAGGTCGCAATTTTAAAGATAATTTAATGAAATTTGATACGTGGGTTCTAATTGGCACAAGGGCGAATCGGTCCATAATATAATATAGCTCCCTATCCAGAAGAGGGTTTTTGTGCCCTCATACAAGCTGCTATCCGAAAGAGGGTCTTTGTGCCCACTACCAAGGTTGTACAGGTCTCAATTTTGAAGGTTATTTGATGAAATTTTGTAAATAGATTTCAATTCATAATCGCTAAGTACAGGTCTCAATTTTGAAGGTTATTTGATGAAATTTTGTAAATAGATTTCAATTCATAATCGCTAAGCCTACTGAAAATGGTGAGCATCGGTCCATAATATCACATGGCCTTCATACAAACTTCTTTCCGGAATAGTGTTTGTGCTTATAACCAATTTTATTATGTTGGCATTAAGATACAATTTTGACCAAACTTAAATTATTGCAATTCAAATCATCTTACTGAATTTTATCGGAATTGGTTCATATTTGACGATAGCTCCTATACAAATTCTACTCCGAATATAGCTTTTAATCTCTAACTTCCTTATAAATTTTGATATTGTCATAAAAATTTGCCAAAATAACTTCTGCGATAGATACTATGTTATGACAATATGTAAATTGTGCTGATAGGCCCGAATTGACCATAGCTCCCATGAAAGCTCCCTTCCTAAAATCACTTAAGGACATAAAAAAAAACACATATAGATGAAGATATCTAAATAATATTCCGCACAAAAAACTTTTACCTGAATCTTTACCTCATTTTGTTTTGCTCTGGCAGATCTATGATTACCCATGGGTCCCAAATAGAGTATATTCTAGAAATGTTGTCCCTATAAACTGTGGTGTAGAGTATCAAATGGCCGAGCTTGATCGATTATAGTTTATTAATTGTTTTATTGAATTAAAAAGTGTTATAATTTTGTATGTATGCTTTTTTATTTTATAGCCAAAATTTGGTACAGCTTATGTCAATTTTGTACAATTTTGCCATTGAGACGGTACAATTTAGAAGTTGTCAAATCCCAACAGTGTTTTACACGTTGTCATTGCGGAGTAGGCCTTTCGCTCTCTCTTCAAAAAAAAAAAAAAAATAACTATTTTGATTTTGATTGTGCAAAAAAAAAAACAATACAAAAATTGTTAAGCTACGGTCAGACTTATCAAATATTTGACGAAAAAAACGGGACCAACAACGAAACTAAAAAATCATTTCGCTTAATATCAATATTTATTTTGATTAAAATACCACATCTTACAAAAAACTGTTTTTTGCTATGTCTAGTAGTATAATTAGTTTATTTTGTAATATTAAGACCATTTTAAATCTCACTAACTATTAACAAAGGTAGGGGTTACGCTTATTTGTTCAAATATTTAATAAGTGTGACCGTAGCTTTACTCTCTCTACTCATAGAAGCGAATGTAGAATTTGGGTCTTAAGGGCATAATAAACCTCACAAATGGCTTGCGAAACTTGTCAACATTTTACGATTGTACAAATATTTTGTGTTGTAAATTGGGGTGTTTGCTGTTTGGACAACCATTTGAAGCAATGTTTGCAGAAATATTAAAAATTTTTAATATTTGGCAGACATGTTGGATATTTGTCAAACTTTTTTTTGGCGTCTAATACTAAATGTTTTTAATTCAATTAATTTTAAATATGTATTAAATTAAATTTTTTTTAGTAGTATTGCTTGCAACAAAACAACTTGTTGTTAAAATCACTTTTTACTTTAAATTGTTTGCCTTTATTTTATAATTTCTTTTCCGTTTTAAACAAAAAGCAACAAAATTGCCGCAGCACTATCGGCAACTGCATTCATTGAAAACAAAACAAAAATGAAAATTAATGTTTGTACGGAGAATATTTGTGTTGTTTATTGGCAAACCCCAAACGGAAACAATGTGTGTGTTTGCCAAGCATTTTGTGTTGTTTATTGTGCCCTTTAAGCATTGTACAGACGATGGTCAGATCTTACAATATTGTAAGCAGGCGTTGCCAACAGCAAAATTTTTCTGACAATGGTGCGATTGTCAGATGCATTAATTTTGCACTTCTGCAATACAAATGAGCTAACAATGTTCACACAGTTGTAAGACATTTTAGCCATTGTTAATGCAATTTAAGCAACGCTGCTTACCAATATTGTAAGATCTGACCATAATCTGTACGAAGCTTTATCTTTTATACGAAAGAGCCAAAGCCTTCTATGAGGCATTCTTTAGCAGCTGGATAAGAAAAAAAAAATTTGGTTAAGCAAGACTTTAAAAAAAACCTGAAGTAAGAAGGTCTTCTGCGTTTTTCCGCTAGGAACATTTCAGGCCTTTCAGAAGTTCTACTATTGTATTCTTAATAAAAATTAACAAACTCCACTTCGCATTATGTATTTGGAAAGATCTTTTAAAATGTCTTTAAAAAAAATTTTACTAATTCAAATTTCCATTCTTCGATAAAATAGGGATTTAAAGGAGTTACAGTTATTAATTTACCCACTTCGCATTATTAGCAGCAACAATTACACTATGATAAAGCTTAATTATTTTTAGGAGGCCTTTTAAGTAGATGCAAGAAGGTAAATACATATGAATTTTTATATTCCTAACCCTCATGAGACTGAATAAGCAGCAAAATTTGTCAACCTTTAAATTTTAAATAAAAACTGCATTCGAACCGACTTGAATTTGTTTGAGTCCACTCAGTACTGAGGATCCCATATCACAGATCTGTATTTAAAAATCGGTTCAACCAAACAGTTGCTTTTTAATTTAATGATCTGAAAACTCTTAAGACCACCTTTTAATAAATTCCAAGACACCAGTAGCTTTTTAGCTGTTAATATGACGTGTTCTGAAAGCCAACTTTTTGTCAAAATTTACTCCTAAATCGTTCATGAGATCAACCAGTTCAAGGATAGAAACATTTATAGTATATAGGCCATTATTTGGAGATGCTCTGGAGAAAATCTTTAATATAATTTTATTTACATTTAGTTTCCTAAAATTATTAGAATTATCGGGTTTTTTGACAAAAACAAAATAAAACAACAAATTTAGATGTAGATGATTTAAATTTTTATTGTATTACGAAGAGAAAAGTTCGGCAGTTATGAATGAAAAATGATATCTGGCAAATGTCCACCACGAGCACGATGGCAGATGTCGATTCATTCATCAAAGTTTTCAATCACTGTTTGGCAAAATGGCGGGTCTATTTCGTTAATCACATCACGGATTTTGAGTTTTAGGGCTGCAATCGATTCGATTGGCTCCGTATAGACTCTCTCCTTAACATAGCCCCACAAAAAATAGTCCAGTCGTGTTAAAACACACGATCTGGCTGACCACTTAACAGCTGATTTTCGTGAAATTATGCATTCATAATTCATTCGCTGTGTGACATGTGGCACCGTCCTACTGGTGATGGCACATTTCGTATCGAGCCTGTCGACTCCATTTTAAGGAACAAATTCTTAATAGCGGTCTCAGAGGGAAGATTATGTTGTCCTCCGAAAATATCACGAATTTTACGAAAAGTAACTTTAACAGAACCACCTTTTTCATATATTATGTCCTGTGGTTCCTAGTAGGAACAAAGGGCTGCAACGAACTCTTTCCATTCGATCCGGTTTGATGCTAGATGTTTAATTTCCCTCCAGCTTAGCCCACTTTGGTTTACTTCAGATTCAAGTTGACGTCTCCAGGTGTGCGACGGGCGGCCAACTCTTCTTGTATTACCATGGGGGTTCCAGTCAATCGCAGTTTTAGTAGGGTCGCCATTTGGTCTACGGAGCGAGTTACCTATAAATAAAGGTCGTCATCTTGGGGATCCGTTGATTATTATTTGTTGCGGTTTCAGTAATCATTTCAGTTTAAGATTGAGGGACTGATTAGGCCTCCCATCCGATCCTAGTGTTGGGGCTGCCAACAACCTCTAGGCAGGTCGAACAGTTGAGTTTGAGTGCTTGTTCATTTCGGTGGCCACCTAGTTACCTGAGACGCATCGGTTTTAGCATGAAATTCAGGTTACTCAACTGTGTGCCTTCTCACTCTAGCTGTCGACAGACGGGTGTCTGAGAGACATTACCAGGTGATACTTGGTATAAGACCGAAAGTAGTGAGCTGCTTGGGAATTTCGAACAGAGGAATCGCTTCTTGTCATCCCCAAGTGGATGACAGGCAGATAGCTTTCCGCACAAGTGCACCTCTGCGAAATACCCCATTTTTTCATAGTGGATTTTAATTATTTTAATGCGATTTTCGAGCGAAATTTAATTTATTGTAACAATTGCCAATGCATCTACTACGAATACGTCAAAAAACTAAATGTCAAAACTATCACGTTGTTGGTGTTGCCACAATTAAAAAACAAAGTCCTTGTTGAAACCCCGATACTTGTTGATAGATGTGTTGTTAAACGTAATAAGAATTTTTTCATCATCTGCGTTTTTTAACAACAGAAGGATGACTGCCCTGTGGCACATCAGATAAAACATCTATGTAGTTAGAATACGTGTTACGGAACCGTACACAATGTTTTCTATCCGTTAAATAAGACTCAATCAATTTCGTAAGCGAAGTGCTTAATCCTAATTGATGAAGTTTATGAACGACATTACAGATAATGTCTGATGTGATAGAGTATCATAGTTCTCCAAACAGTTTTGGTATAAAAGTAAGTTTAGCAATTCTTCTATAAATTATGATATCAGCTTTTGATCCAGATATAAATTGAGGATTGCTTCCAAATTGTTGGAAAATACTCAAGTTCAAGTGATTTATAAAAAATGATTTATTAAATTATAAAAATATGTTTTGTTTATTTCGATAATACAACAACTCCCAATAATAATATTTTTTTTTAATGTACAACATTTTTGGAAATCCCAGCATTTTTTTTTGTTTCTTTTTTATTAAATCTCTAACATGAAAATACGAATTACACATGCTATCTTTTTACGCATGTCACAGAAACAAATTTTGATCTAAAGTGGATTTAAAACCATATTTGGCTTCTTCAGAAAACGTAAACCAATTTCAATTTCTGTTTGCAAACAAATAAACAAATATCGTCATCTAAAATGCAAAAGGGCTTAACAACTCTTTTTATTTTTTTACAGCAGAAGCAAAAAACTTTACAAAATCAATAACAACAAGGTGTAATTGGCGTTTGAATTTCTTTAATAAAGTCGCAATTTTTGATCTAAAATTGTTTGTGATCATAAAGTTAATTAAAACGAACAAAACTCAATCAAAAACCATTTAAGGTGACGATATGTTACTTGCATTTCATTTGGGTATGATAAAGGATCTAATGCATCCCTTAAATAGCGTCGGCGCAATTTTTCAACGGAATGTTAATTCAGTTCCTCTATCGCTGCAGCATTGGATATGCCGGACATTTTTATATTTTTCACTTATCCAACACAAAAATATTTTTGAAATGTCTCTTTATTAGCTTTTTGTTAACAACAATCGTATCGTTGCTATATTTAATACAAAAAAATAATATTATATAAAATAATAAAACAAAAATAAATATTTGCAAAGTAGGAAATAATTTGTCTCCAAACTTGTCTAATAATATTCTGCCTTCAAATTACTATGAAGCTAAAATTTTTCAAAATGTAAGAGTGCATGTTGTCGCGAAAATATTCTTGAAACTCCTTAAGTTTTATCTTCCGAGCATTACTTTTAATAAAACAAGATCTAATATTACAAAGTAAATCTTCCAAATATGTTAAAAGGTTCAGACAGGCCTTCAACGTTACCAAATGTATTTAATGGCACGAGCATTTTATCAAAATAATAACTGGCTTTTCGTCTTTTAGGAACTTAACTTCTGAATTATACTGTCCAAACACAACATTAGTTGTATCTGATGCAAATCCAACTAGATTTTTCAAAAGGAATCCCTTTTTCTATAACTGTGCTTTTGAGAAGCTCAAACATTTCTTTTGCCGTCGATGATCCCAGGATGTTTCGTCGTTATAATAAATTGTGGCAAAAGCTATCTAAATGCCAAATGGTTAGTAGTTAATGATCCAAACATTTTTAGTTCAGCTCTTTTAACGCTTCCATTCTTTTAATTAAATTTTTAAGTTTTGCCAAGAATAATAAAACTTTTTACTTCTTGTGAAAAAATAATAACAAAAATCAGTGCAACACAACGTTAAAATATTAAATTACACATGAATTACACATGCAGTCAATTACACATGGGCTACACATGAAAAAATATATTACACATGATATGTGTAATTACACGTGAGGTGGCAACACTGGTTTGACTTGAAAATGCGTGCGGTTGAATTATTAAAAAGCCTTAGTATATGCAATATTTATGTATATATGTGTTATGATAATTATTATATACATTTGAATACAACCGTTTTTCTTATCACATTTTCATCAAAGTCATCTTTGAATTTCAAATTTTTAAATATGTATGAATCAATATTCTATTCGATAATTTTTGACGAAAGCACGGATTTGTCGTGGAAAAGCCAGATTTCCTTATCTTTAAGATGTTTCAACATCCAACAAAAAGTTGTTATGGAAGAGTTTATTGGCTCTGTTGTAAATGCATTTGATGAGATTTGATAGTGGTAGTGACGTTTATGTGCCAATTGATGCGAAGACACAGTCATCAGTAGTTCTAAAAGCTTTACAAATTTTGGTCTTGACCTAAACAATTGTGTAGGAGTTGGAACAGATGGGTGTCCTCTGATGTCAGCAGAAAATGGACCTTTTAAAAATTCTGGAAACCGCGACAAATGCAAAACAAACGCCTTGCTATTCCCATAAATCCAACAACTCAATTTCTAAAAGCAATAAAGTGCCATTAATACAAAAAGTTGTATAATTTGTTAAAGAAGCGACAAAATTTTTTAAATATAATCATCCCAAGCGAAACGCAGTTTTAACAAAGTAATTGGGAGGCAAATTTTCTACATTATGCGAGATCAGCTGATCAAAAAAATGATCAAGCCTTATCAAAACTTTTATCATGTGCCTGGAAGAGAAAAGAAATAAAGCCGAAGAACAATTTAAAGCGATTTTGAAAAAGTTAAAGTTATTTGCGTTCAAATCGAGGTTCCAATCGAAAAGACAAGATTTGGACGAAATAATCACATCCAAAATGTTGAAGATTCCTCTTATTGAATATGTTTTAGAAGATCTCAAAACATCTTTTCCAATAGATATCCTAAATGTTATGAACATACCTAAACTTTTACCTTTAAAGTGTAATCAACTAGCTGATGTGCTGATTATGTGTGATAAAAGAGATAAACACGTACTAACATCTAAACTAGAGCCTGAACTGTTGCATTGGCAACAAATATGGAAAATATCTGAAAATCTATCAGATAACGTTGTAGATGCTTTAATAAACTGTGATGAAGATATCTAACCAAGTCTAAGAAAAATATTTCATATTTTCGTTTTAATGCTCGTCAGTATGGCTACGAGCGGGAGGTCATTTCCTACCCTTCGTCGAATAAGACATGGCTCAGATCAACAATGACAGAAGATAGACTGTACTATCTAAATTGGCTCACAAGGAAATCATAAATTGCTTATATTAAAAGATTAATTTATTTTAATTTATATTGAACTGATCTTATATTTTATTTAACCTTATTGTTAAGTTTTTTATACCCACACCACAATAGTGGCTGGCTGGCTGTCCATGTAACCTTGTGCGCAAAAAATTTGGGACATAGGTTCTTATTGGCACAAGGACCAAGCCTATTGAAAATGGTAGGACCACGAGGGAATATAGGGGGAATTTCTGCCTCTCAGAAACTATCAAACCGAATTTAATGAAATTTAAATCACATATACACACAGAAAAAAATACCAATGTAAAATTAACATGGAAAAATGTTGATTGAAAATCATAGTAATTTTCTGCAAAAGTATGCACTTTATTTAAATTTATCATTATTTCATATTAATTTTAAATAAAATAACCTTAAATCACGTTTATTTAATATTATTCACTGTTAAAATAAAAAAAAAAATATATTAAAATAAAAAATAAATTTGGATTCAATATTGAATCCATAAAAACCTGTTTTATATTAAAATCAAAAGTGTATCTTGTTAAATTAACATGAATACATACTTAAGTATGTACATTTTTTTATTTTCATTTTTAAAATATGTTATAAAAAGAAGACAATTCCCGTATTCTTTTAATTAAACTTAGTTAGTTAAATAGTACATCAAGTTTTCAAAGTAGAATGATGACGAATATGTTGTCTCTGAAGCTTATTCACAGTGTTATAACACACTCAAACCAATTTGATTCTACATGAAATTCACGTTGTTTCAACTTGAAATAACTTTCATTCAACGTGATTCGGATTGTTTTTACAATATAAATTACATTTTGCTCTAACTTTACTGCAATGTTAAATTAACATGAATTAAAGTTATTTTAAAAGAAAAAAATTTTGTTTGCAGTTATTGTAAAATCAGATTGAATTAACATGAAAAACGTATAAAGCAAAATCACCACCGAAAAATTTTAAATCAACCTTGTTTTCTACGTTTTTAACTTGATTTTTTTCTGTGTGTAGAAATATATTTATATGGACACATAAGCTATGTAGTTTTACAAAAAAGGACCACAAGGGAAGGTAGGGGGCTATTTCTGCTTCTCACAAACTTTCAAACCGATTTTAATGAAGTTTATAAACATAGATAAATCCATATTAATATGGAAACATAAGCATGATGTGCTTTTAAATACTGTGGTGTAGGGTATCATTTAGTCGGGCTTGACCGACTATACTTTCTTACTTGTTTTTAATATAATATACACATATTGTTTTTAATAAGCTTTTAAAAACAGATTTTTAGTTTTTTGTATCATAAAAAATTTCCTCCACCTAAGGCTCAAGCTGGATCCGCGCCTGGTCAACGGAGTACTCAAAAAATAATGGCCATGCTTTAAAATACTACTAGGTGCTAATTTAAACCTGCAACATATTGCAGTTTCGATTACAGATATATTGAAGTACATGGATTCTGAATAAGTTAACGCAAAAAAGTCTGCAAACATATTACTTATCAAATTATCATCTGAAGTTTCAACGTCGCCAAACCTCCTTATGGTAGGAAAATCAGCTGCTCGTTGCAAGGCGTTGTTTAGAGTAAACAAATTTATAAAATTGTAGTATAGATTTTTACAGCCGTATCAATAAAAACTTATTTTATTTATGAATCATTATCCATTTTTAAGCAAAAATTGCTAAAAGTTGTATTCATAAACCGAAAATAGTCTACATATTAATAAATCATTTATAAAGTAAGAAAATTAATTGTTGAATTTTCCCTTCTTTAAGCAAAAAAAAAATGACATTTTGAAAAATGTTTGCATTTTATGATATTATTTATGTGAAATATGTTTAAAAATAATAGAAAAAATGTTTTATTTAATTATGTATGTAAATGGACACGTTAAATATTTTTTACCTAAACTTTTTTATTTTACACAACTAATTTAAAGTTTATGTATATTGTAAAATGTTTAAAAAAATGTTATATGATTTAAATGAATATGTTCAAATATTCCTTCACTTTAATTATTAATTCAATTATTTTAAACAACGAATTGTTATTAAAATATAATAAAAAAAAAAAAAATGAAATAAACACATCATAATAATAGTGACGTTTATAACAAGTAAACAAACACTTTCTAATTGTGTTTTAAAAAAGCTTCAAACAAAAAATTTTATAATATGTACCTTTCGGCAAAATTTTGTTTAGAAACTAAAAAAATTTGTTATATTTATTTTATAAGAATTATTTTTTTTGGTCTAAAGTTATAAAAATAAAAAAATATTTATTATAGAACAGAATGTGTATAGAAGTTTTATGCATCACTAGCAATAAAATGGCAACAAATCGTAAAGAAAGTTGCCTTACTTGAACACAAAATCGCTAACATCAGCTTATATTTAAAAAGCTGTTAATGTACGTTTTTGAATACATACAAATTTTTATAAGAGGTTTATAAGTCAAAAAGCGTTTGATAGTTATTATCGGGCCTGTGGAGTCGTCAAAAAATAATTCTAACTCCGACTACAACCGCTGAAATTTTTAAGTCCGACTCCAACTCCGACACATAATCTAACCTTGATGCTAAATGTATATGAGGCTGGTTCTTATTTGACTTTTTTTTTTTAATGCAGTATCTTTGGTAGCAAGAAAATGATTCTGTTAAAATTTCAAATCGAAATTTTAATTCATACACGTGCCGCATTGAGCTTTAATAAAGTTGTTTACACATGTAAAGTAGACTTTAAAATTTTCAAAGTACACAGAAAAAATTCTCCAAAATTTTTCACCAATTAAAGCATTAATCAAAAATAAAATTGGAAAATTGGGAATTTAGCACGTCATACAGAAATCGTATTAATGATAAATTTTGTATTCCCGTAAATAACTTTGATAATATACTCGCATGTGCCCGTGCAGAAAACTGAATTGGCAAATTGGTTTTTTTGTTGTTTTCTTACGAAGACAATAGAATGAAACAATTTGTTTTTTAATTTTGTTTTTTCTTTTTACCCACTTATAACTACAATTCGAGTCGGAAAGAACCCAACCAATTGTAGAGGGATGTAAGAAAAGATAAACTCACTGTTTATTGTTGGTGTTTTGTTTAAGCTTTGATATTGTTACTTACGAGTAAAACTTTGAGTGTTTAAAATTCTTATTCGCTTTAGGGTTTTATTCGTATAATATTTCTAGCTTTTCTAAAATCTTAGGAAAAGGTTTCCTGATGAGCTGGCCTAAGCAACCAGTGAAATGCGCATAGAAGCTAGCTTTCCCTCAACAATAAATTTCAGTGTATTTATCAAATATGGAAAATTGGGAATTTAGCACGTCATACAGAAATCGTATTAATGATAAATTTTGTATTCCCGTAAATAACTTTGATAATATACTCGCATGTGCCCGTGCAGAAAACTGAATTGGCAAATTGGTTTTTTTGTTGTTTTCTTACGAAGACAATAGAATGAAACAATTTGTTTTTTAATTTTGTTTTTTCTTTTTACCCACTTATAACTACAATTCGAGTCGGAAAGAACCCAACCAATTGTAGAGGGATGTAAGAAAAGATAAACTCACTGTTTATTGTTGGTGTTTTGTTTAAGCTTTGATATTGTTACTTACGAGTAAAACTTTGAGTGTTTAAAATTCTTATTCGCTTTAGGGTTTTATTCGTATAATATTTCTAGCTTTTCTAAAATCTTAGGAAAAGGTTTCCTGATGAGCTGGCCTAAGCAACCAGTGAAATGCGCATAGAAGCTAGCTTTCCCTCAACAATAAATTTCAGTGTATTTATCAAATATGGAAAATTGGGAATTTAGCACGTCATACAGAAATCGTATTAATGATAAATTTTGTATTCCCGTAAATAACTTTGATAATATACTCGCATGTGCCCGTGCAGAAAACTGAATTGGCAAATTGGTTTTTTTGTTGTTTTCTTACGAAGACAATAGAATGAAACAATTTGTTTTTTAATTTTGTTTTTTCTTTTTACCCACTTATAACTACAATTCGAGTCGGAAAGAACCCAACCAATTGTAGAGGGATGTAAGAAAAGATAAACTCACTGTTTATTGTTGGTGTTTTGTTTAAGCTTTGATATTGTTACTTACGAGTAAAACTTTGAGTGTTTAAAATTCTTATTCGCTTTAGGGTTTTATTCGTATAATATTTCTAGCTTTTCTAAAATCTTAGGAAAAGGTTTCCTGATGAGCTGGCCTAAGCAACCAGTGAAATGCGCATAGAAGCTAGCTTTCCCTCAACAATAAATTTCAGTGTATTTATCAAATATGGAAAATTGGGAATTTAGCACGTCATACAGAAATCGTATTAATGATAAATTTTGTATTCCCGTAAATAACTTTGATAATATACTCGCATGTGCCCGTGCAGAAAACTGAATTGGCAAATTGGTTTTTTTGTTGTTTTCTTACGAAGACAATAGAATGAAACAATTTGTTTTTTAATTTTGTTTTTTCTTTTTACCCACTTATAACTACAATTCGAGTCGGAAAGAACCCAACCAATTGTAGAGGGATGTAAGAAAAGATAAACTCACTGTTTATTGTTGGTGTTTTGTTTAAGCTTTGATATTGTTACTTACGAGTAAAACTTTGAGTGTTTAAAATTCTTATTCGCTTTAGGGTTTTATTCGTATAATATTTCTAGCTTTTCTAAAATCTTAGGAAAAGGTTTCCTGATGAGCTGGCCTAAGCAACCAGTGAAATGCGCATAGAAGCTAGCTTTCCCTCAACAATAAATTTCAGTGTATTTATCAAATATGGAAAATTGGGAATTTAGCACGTCATACAGAAATCGTATTAATGATAAATTTTGTATTCCCGTAAATAACTTTGATAAAATCAGTTTTAATTAAAAATTTAATCAAGTGAATTAAACGTTTAATCAAGTGAATTAAACGTTTAATTAATACTATTAACTGGTTTAATTGATACGATTAATTTGTTTACTGGTGCAAATTTAATTAATTTTTTAATAATTATCACAAATTTTTTAATTGAAATCAATTTTTATTTTTTTCTGTGTAGTGGTGAATATACTAAGTTTGTCATTTCGCGTGAAACTTTTATTATTATTCACCTCAGAACCCATAAAGTATATATATAAAGGATGTTTTTTATAAAGTGACACAAGTTTAAATCATAATAAAATAAGGAAATATATTTTTAAATGTTCTTTTTTCTTATTTGACCTTTATTTATAATTACTTTCAATTATCGTCAGAATGCTAACCAAAGGTTAGCGAAATATTGAAGATAAAAATAAATAAAATATTTTATAAAAAAGGCCTCAAGCTTAAATAATTGAAAGTAATTAGAAATATATTTTTAAAATCAAGGAAACGAATATCAAGAAAGCCAATAATCTACAATTAGGATTAATATTAAATAATGTAATAAAATAAAAAAAAGTACCAATTATTTAAAAATGGGCCCATTTGCTAAAAAGTTTCCTAAAACTTATCTCTGCTAACAAGAAATTACGTTTCCTGTGTTTTTTTTTTTATTTGTAAAAATATAAAATAAGAATATATATTTTTTAAAAAAAGATTTATATGTGTGTGAAAATTTAAAATAAATTGCTTACTATTTTTTACCACCATCGCAAAACCAGAAAAAAAGTTAATATTACCAAATTGCATAAAACAAAAGTGGGTTTAAAATGTTTTCTGCTTTAGAAATACAAAAAAAGAATGTAACAAAACATTATGATAATAAACTTTAATATGTAGTTATGAAAGTGCATACGAGGGTTGGTAGAAAAGGTATATGATTTTTTAAAACAAATTTTTAAACTACTGAGCTACCAATAACGATCTAATAATGATCTATTCATCAGAGCAGAAACTTTTATACCACTTTTGTATAGTATTAAAAAGCCAATCCTAATTCTATTGTATATTTGTTTTTTTACGTCAATTTTAATATAATATCATAATAATTAAATTTTCATGTAAAAAATTATAGTTTTTGAAAATTTTGACTAAATTTTTTAATTTATACGATAATATAAATCGACGTTAGTTTAGTATTTTCTAAGCATGTGGTGTTGATGTCGACTTTTTTTTAAAAAATTTGATAAGAAAAAATCTCAACTCTTATTAGTTTTTTTTCTGACGTTTAGAGCCAATTTCACCAACTGTATTTAAATATCAATTCATATTTAAATATAGATTTTCATATAATTTCGTTTTGGCATGAAACACAAAAATTGTTATTTAAATACAATTGGTGAAATAGGCACTTAGTGTTTACATGGACAGCCAGCCAGACGGACGGACATCGTTATGTCGATTCAGAAAGTGATTCTGAGTCGAGCGGTATACTTTAAGGTGGGTGAACTACGACCAATATTTTAATATGTTACAAACATCTAATTCTAATTGTTTTACTCACTGCAAAGTGTCGTTTCGTTTATTTTCGTACAAAAACATTTACCGTATTCACAAAACCCCTTGTATCATTGTATCAATTGTATGTTGTATTAAAATACAGAGCTCACTGTTGGTTTTTTATACAACATACAATAGATACAACGATACAAGGGGTTTTGTGAATACGGCAATTATTTCTTATTAAAAACATTTTTTAAGGTATATTTGTATCAGCCGTACCTAAACAAGAGCGGAAGACGAAACGAACAGTACTATTAACTTTCTTGTTTAATAATAAAATATAAAAAAGGGAGATAAAACCGCTGGATTAAAATAAAGAGCTAAATTGCCATTATTAATTAACAAAAGGGGCCAACTTCACTATTAAACGCGCTGCCAAAATCGGAGTTTCAAATTGCAAGGCGTTGCCGCCGCGTTATTTAGGTATGCTCCATACAAATTATATGGACATGAGAATTCTTGACAGCTAAAAAACGCTTTCCGCTCTTGTTTAGGTACGGCTGTATGAAATATTTGTAAAATATAAGACCGATCTAGACAACTTTAGAAGAATCTCAAAAACTGTAAGCAAATTAAAGAACGTTTTAAATAAAAGTAATTTACAAACTACTACCTTATATGTAAACACACATTTCACCAAACCTACTCCCTCAACCCTCGTACCTATCTATGTTGCTATAAATATCGAATTAAAAACAAAAAAAAATAATAAAATTGCAATAGCAACAAATGGAATGGAATGAATATAATGTACAATAAGTATATAAATATATGTTGCATTCATATTTTCATTATTGTTGGTATTTCTATTGTTGCTGCTGCTGCAGTTTTTGTTTTTCTTGTTGTTGGTTTAAGAGTGAGTAGTGTGCACTGTGAGTGTGTGTCAGAGTACTGTGGTTTTACTATTATTTTATGTTGCTGCCGTTGCCGCTATTACTCGTACTATTGTTTGTTGTTGCATATTTTTCATATTTTTTTAATATAATTTTTTTGTTTTTTTATTTATTTATTTTTTGCTACAATTGTTGGCAATGATTGACGTTTTTTTCCTTTGTGAAACGCAATCCATGCCATTCATGTTGTTGCGTTTTTTTCATTTTCATTTATTGTGTTTGTGTGTGTGTGTTTTTTCGGTTTTAATTTTTTTGAAAGTTTATTTTTCAAAAATTTATTTTTTCTATAACGAACGGTTGGTTGGTTGTTTGTTTGCTGCTGATATTTTTTGGTGTTTGTTGGTTTGTGTGACTGTCGCTTTTGTATTTTTCATATATTTTTCGTGTTTTAATTAATAGTACATAAATAATAAAATATTAAAAACCAAAAAGAAAAATTTATTTGTTATGATAACAATTACATCATTTATTATAGCACAGTGGTGGTCGTGCAAATAGCAGACATGGATATAGATGGGAAAAGGGTAAATACCCGGTAATGAGGGAAAATTGGGAAAGAATTGGTAAATACCCTGGTATATACCCAAAGGGTGGGTATAAACGTTTTGTACAAAATTTTATGAAAATTTATTGTTTAATTTAATCAATATTAGCTTCACTAATAAACACATATATATCGTTAGCTAAAATGCAAAAAGGCGTAACTAAAAAACAATTCAAAATCAAGTTTTTTAATGATTATTATGAATGCCAATAAACTACATGTCTTGACAAAATTTTACACTTCAGCGATCAAAACTCACGCTTTTATTGACAAAAAACCAAGGAACGTAACTACAAGTGTTTTTATTTTATATATGCAAAACGACGTAATTACACATTTTTTTTTAACAAAATATAATGAAATCGATTTCTTTAAATTTTTTTTGAAGAATTCCATGAAAGACTTATCAATGCATGTTTTTCTGACATGTTTATAGTTTCCATTTTTCAAAGTTTTTTGCTTCTCCTGTAAAATTATATATTTGTTAGTTACGCCTTTTTGCATTTTAGCTAACGATATGTACCTTCTTCACAATTCTAAATCAATATACAGCGGTTTATTGTAGTTTTAGTGTAATTTAACCAGGGGCCTGATTCTGGCAGTCGTGATCGAGTAATTTCTCAATTCGAAAGCACTTTAAAATCTAATTATTTCAGTCAATACTGAACGAATTGGAATTATTTTTTCAGTGTTGTAAGGCATTAATTTGAGTTTCACAATACTGAAAAAATAATTTTGATTCGTTCAGTATCGACTGAGATAAAATTGCTTTCGAATCGAGAAATTACTCGATCACGACTGCTAGAATTAGGCCCCAGCTTTTTAATATTAAATGAATTTTTTAAAAAACGAAAAGTAATTTAAAATTAAATTGAGTTTTTTTGACATTTAATGATTTCAATATGAATTTGTCTTTTATAAATACCCAAATAATTTCCCAAAAAAGGAATATACCTGGTATTTACCAAGACAACAGGAAAATGCCCGGAAGAATCTCTTCTATAGACATGGAGGCTGAAATATTTAAGTCATTATAGGTATTTATAATTATTTTCAAAGAAATTTAAATTATGAACAGAATAGGTATAAAGAGCTAATATAATAAAAAAATTATTTAAATTACACTATCCAACAGAATTAATGGTACAGAATAGCAACCCCTTAATTCTGAAACGGCATGTCGAGTAGGTAATTTTTGTAGAATAAATTTATAGCCCAGCTGGTATCAAAAAAGTCTTAATTTGTTGGAATATTAAAAGTCGTTAAATTGCGATTGTAATAGTGCCTACAGTGCATTTGGACGGACGAAAACTTAGAAAACACATACAGTAAATTCGGTAATCCGGACTCCACTAATCCGGAATATTCGGTAATCCGGACAGAATTTTGCTGCTCATTGCGTATTCTATAATCCGGATTGATTGCATCTCTATAGTCCGGATTGAATAACACCTATTTTTATTTATTTTTTTATTCAAATCACAGCATGCTTTAAAAAATTATCCGGATTGGGGTCTGCAATCATTTATCCGGATTATCGAATTTTTACTGTATATGGGATTTCATGTCAATTGAACTAACTTTTGGAATCGATATCTTCCGATTTGGATGAAATTTGCACCAAGGTTAGTCCTATGGGATAGTAGTTTAGGCACAAGTTTTCAACAAGATCGGTAAGGGGCGGTCAAAGTTTGACATTTTGGCCAAACAGGTGTTCTTTCTCATCCATGTAACTTATTACTAGGGATGCAAATTCCATGCGAATGCATGTTTTTTGTCGATAGTGTAAGAACGATGTCGACCAGTTACCTTTCCGAATCATTAAATTTTCGTTAAAATGGCATCGATTTGTTTTTGCATATTATTGCATATTTTGGGGAAAATTCATATTTGTGCATATTTAGGTTTTAAATGCATGTTTTTGCATATTTTGACATTTTGGGTGATTTTTTTTTTAATTTCCGCATTATAAAAAAAGTTCTTAGAAAATTTTTGATATAAAAAAGAAAATTTCAAATATTTTTGATCTGAAAATAAATTTTTTCAAAATTCATTTGTATTATGGAAAACAGAGGAAAATGTTCTAAAAAACAATTTTTAAAAATACTGAAATCGATATTGTCGTTTTGTTTTCAAAATCGTTTTTCATCACGTACCTGCATTTTTATACTTAATGTATTGTAGCTGATAAAGTGCTTAAGTTTGGCAAGTTTTCAAATGCCCAGTCTTTAATCCTCTTTCAACGCTTTTATTTTCAACTTTTTTGCCCATCCTTTCTTGGCGTTACTTGGTTCAGCTGTTGATTTCGCTGCTGGTTTATTTTTTGACTTTGGAAAGAAATCGTATTAGGTAGAGGCAGAAAACTTGTTCAGCTTGATTCTGCCATCGATCAGCGGTATAAAAGTTAGGTGCTATCGATTATTACCACAGCATCTAGTCTGCTCTTCAGTGTTTTCAATGTTTCCTCATTTAATCTTTTCTTTAATAAGTAACTTTTTAATATGTTTTCAACTTTTCCAAAAACTTTTAACCAAAAAAAAAAAAAAAAAAAAAATTAGGGATTTTTGTTAACAAATGTGATTTTATCTTCTACAAAACGATGTTTGTCTAATAAGCAACGGTTTCCGAATGTGGGCTTATTACAGGTTTTTTCTAGAGGACCTGCGGTATATGAAGCAAAAGTTGTTCTAGTTTAAAATTTTTAAAGTATTTTATACTCTTCACCACAGGTGGTTTGTAATTTCTATAATATTGATCTTAGACCTTATAAGGTACATACTATATATTTAACGATGACCGTATGTGCCTCTGTCTGTATGTATGTTGAAATAAATTAACCGAAGACCTTAGAAATTAGAAAACTATGATGTTTTATATTTCTGCCACAAATACCCTGTTAAACTTTGTTATTGAAATTCAGACATATTGGTCCACAAATAATAGAGATATAAACAGAAAACTACGAACACATAAGCATGATTCTCCATGGTCCCGAATAGGGTGCACTCTCGTAAATGTGTTTTAAAATAGGGTATAGGTGTAGGATATCATATAGTCGAGCTTGACCGACTGTTCTTTCTTACTTGTTTATTTTATTTTTAAATTTTTAAGTGTAGACTTATTTTTTTGCTTTTATTAACACATGATAAACCGCTTAAATAGAGAAACGTATTTTAAACAAATAATGAAATGGCTTTTTAATTATATGGTGAAGGGTATATACTATTCGTCATAGCCGAATATAGCACTCTTGTTTTTTTTAATTTTAAAATTAAAAAATAAGGAAGTTAAGTCGGTCAAGCCCGACCATATGATACCCAAAACCACAGTTTGGCAGACAAATTTTTGGAGAGTGTACCCTAATTGGACGCCTTGGCCAATCATGGATCCGGCAAAACCAAATTATGTTAACAGGTCTTTGTGCCGAATATTATCTTCATTTGTATGAGATATTTTCATCTTAAAATTATTTTAGAAATAGAGTTCACATCCGATCCACAGTCAACATACCAGCACAAAGCTTTACGACCAGCGTTGCAGTTTTGGTTACTTTTAACCAAAATTGGTTACTTTTTCTTTCAATGTGTACTTGTGTACTTTTTTTCAATTTTGGTTACTTTTTTTCAACACAAAAATAACCAATTTTTTGTTTTGGAACAAGAACTACCTGCTCCGCTTTGTTGACCCTTAAAATTTTGTGTGGTATTTGTGCATCTAAAATCAATTCTTTTTTTATCTACTTAAAAATTATTTTTTTAGAAGCTTAAACTTTAACATTGATAATCTGTTAACCATATTAGGTTTATACTTTGAAGTATATGTGGCCATTATCTGCTATTCTTAAGATAGGCGATAAGGACAAAGGCCCTTTCCGATCCAATCCCGTTTAAAATAATAATATTTCCACCGGGCAAAAGCATCTACATATTTATAAAAGATCTACCGAATAATTTAACTCAATTTTGCACTTTGATACCATTACGCATAGCAAGACTTTTAAAGTTTTACTTGGAAGAGCTCTTTATAAAAAAGGTTGAAAGCTCTATAGAAAGTGCCACTTACACTTAAAAATTTCGAAAAGTTATATAGCATATTGTTCTTCCCAGACCATCGGTAATATACTGTCAAAACTTTAAAAAAATCGGTCGAACGGTTTATAGGCCTACAATATACAAACAAACAAACACTATTTCTTGTTTAGACACACAATTTGTAAACTGAAACTTTTTAGACATACAATTTTTAAGCTGAAGTGCGAATAAAATACATAGTACTTTTGATACAAATAATTTTGGTTACTTTTTTCGCTTTTGGTTACTTTATTTTTGCATTTTGTTTACAAATTTTTTTTGGTCGTGGCAACGCTATTTACGACAACATAGTAACTGTTTAAGAAGAAATAGTCGCCAAACATTACATTAATACCAATATTTATACACTAAAGAATCAATCCATCCGTAATTATATCAGCCCGAAAGGGGCAGAAAAATGGGGTTTCTCTGTTTGGGAATACATGCGATTTGACAAATATTTCTCTGATCTGTACATATCGCTTATTTGCTGCAAGACCGGCATAATTAAAAAAAAGGAAATTTTGGAGTTAGAGATGCAGAATTGTTCGCTTTGTTTTTCTTTATATTAGTGGTATTCACACCGAACTTGTTAATTTGTTACTCGGTAGATTGTTAATTTGTTAAAGTTACCAACTGTGAACGACCTCCTTTTTAAAACTTTGTTAGTCTGGTAACTTTCGTAGTAAAACAGCATTTAATTAACATACTTACTCTCATTGTACATGAAAATTGCCAAAACACAAATATTTTTTTAAAAATGTATCACAAATGACTTTTTTATTATATTTATTTAGAAACTGCAACAGCTGATTGTGAGTTACCAACTAACAACTATTTTATCAGAGGTGCCGTGTCGTTAATTTGTTAAATGTTAATCCGGTAGCTCGTTAAATATACAAAAACAAAATGCGTGTAAAAAAGTAACGATTAACGACTAACAAACTAACAAGCTCGGTGTGAAACCCACTAATGTGTATTAAATTTATCTTTTTATCTTTTATACTTTTCCAGTTTGAAGAGAATGTGTCTTCTTTTTTTCTAAGTAGTTAGAGCAAATCAAAAACTTTAAATGCGTTTATCTCGAAATGGATTTTTTTTTGAGTTATGCCGGTCTTGCAGCAAATGAGCGATATGTGTATTTTGTTACCCTAATTGGGAACTTAAAACAAAATTTGAAAAAAAACCGCTTAGATTAGAGGGGCTGCCTTCTATATGTTTATTTCCAACTCTGATCATTAACTCTTCTAAAGTTGTTACTCAGACACGTTAATTTATATTAAAATCGGCATCATACAAAAACTTTACACATATTAATTTTGTACTTTTTTAATCTAGAGTTTACGTTTAAACACTGATCCAAATAATTTTTTTAGTTTTTGCTTTTTTCAATAACACTCAACTAACAACTCATTAAAAAGGACAGATAAAATTCTTTTTTTAATTTAAATGCCCATACAAATTAAATTTCGACCACATGATTGTCATCTATAAAAGGTGTTTAAGTGCCTAGTAGAGTGGTATTTTTACACGTAATACCAATATGTCGTATTTGCTTAATTCTATAAATATTTAGAATGTAAATTTAATTAAATTCCTATAAATTACGGCTTGTATTCTATAACATATTAGTCATCACCATCAGCAGCAGCACATATAATGTGCATTACGAGTACGACACGTTAGTATGAAAGTTTAATAATGTGAATGTTTTGAAAAGTAAATAGTAGGGATGCCCAACGGGGAATTCCGTTGTATAAAAATCCGGGATTTCCGAGATTTAGAAAATCTCGATTTCTAAGGCTTTTTTACAAAATTTGGATTTTTTTGTAAATCTCTACGTAGTGAAAAACGGATTAAATAAACGGAAATTGCAGTGTTGCCACCTCACGTGTAATTACACATATCATGTGTAATATATTTTTTCATGTGTAGCCCATGTGTAATTGACTGCATGTGTAATTCATGTGTAATTTAATATTTTAACGTTGTGTTGCACTGATTTTTGTTATTATTTTTTCACAGTAAAAAGTTTTATTATTCTTGGCAAAACTTAAAAATTTAATTAAAAGAATAGAAGCGTTAAAAGAGCTGAACTAAAAATGTTTGGATCATTAACTACTAACCATATGGCATTTAGATAGCTTTTGCTACAATTTATTATAACGACGAAACATCCTGGGATCATCGACGGCAAAAGAAATGTTTGAGCTTCTCAAAAGCACAGTTATAGAAAAAGGGATTCCTTTTGGAAAATCTAGTTGGATTTGCATCAGATACAACTAATGTTGTGTTTGGACAGTATAATTCAGAAGTTAAGTTCCTAAAAGACGAAAAGCCAGTTATTATTTTGATAAAATGCTCGTGCCATTAAATACATTTGGTAACGTTGAAGGCCTGTCTGAACCTTTTAACATATTTGGAAGATTGACTTTGTAATATTAGATCTTGTTTTATTAAAAGTAATGCTCGGAAGATAAAACTTAAGGAGTTTCAAGAATATTTTCGCGACAACATGCACTCTTACATTTTGAAAATTTTTCGCTTCATAGTAATTTGAAGGCAGAATATTATTAGACAAATTTGGAGACAAACTATTTCCTACTTTGCAAATATTTATTTTTGTTTCATTATTTTATATAATATTATTTTTTTGTATTAAATATAGCAACGATACGATTGTTGTTAACAAAAAGCTAATAAAGAGACATTTGAAAAATATTTTTGTGTTGGATAAGTGAAAAATATAAAAATGTCCGGCATATCCAATGCTGCAGCGATAGAGGAACTGAATTAACATTCCGTTGAAAAATTGCGCCGACGCTATTTAAGGGATGCATTAGATCCTTTATCATACCCAAATGAAATGCAAGTAACATATCGTCACCTAAAATGGTTTTTGATTGAGTTTTGTTCGTTTTAATTAACTTTATGATCACAAACAATTTTAGATCAAAAATTGCGACTTTATTAAAGAAATTCAAACGCCAATTACACCTTGTTGTTATTGATTTTGTAAAGTTTTTTGCTTCTGCTGTAAAAAAATAAAAAGAGTTGTTAAGCCCTTTTGCATTTTAGATGACGATATTTGTTTATTTGTTTGCAAACAGAAATTGAAATTGGTTTACGTTTTCTGAAGAAGCCAAATATGGTTTTAAATCCACTTTAGATCAAAATTTGTTTCTGTGACATGCGTAAAAAGATAGCATGTGTAATTCGTATTTTCATGTGTAATTTTGGCATGGTCCATGTGTAATTTACCATTTCGTTGGTGGCACCACTGGGAAATTGACAAACTTTCTTAGCAAAAATAAATTTTTTTTTGTATACTCCACGAAAAGTGGTGGATGATGGAGGTTATACTAAAGTTGACACTCCATATTCAACATTTGTAATATTCATCTGTGACCCTAATGAGTAATCCTAAGTCCATTTAGCCATCTCCATCCGTCCGCCTTTTAAAAAACACCCACTTTCAACAGAAAACAACAATTTTTGTTTTAAATTGTTTCTAGTTCTTCGAAATCCAGTACAAACGGTTAGTAGAAAAAGTGTTTTGAATCAAAATGTGGAACAACCTTCCTAAAAATTTGATGTATTTGTTACAAAAACGAATATTAACTGATGACTGAATGCACCGATTCTCATTATATATTGAACAAGTTCGTTTAATATGTCTGGAACTTTCGTGAAAATCGGGCCATAATTTACCACAGGCCCTATATAAAGCCCACTATTGGCAAACACTTTATTAGTCCTGAAACCGTAACGAATACTGTTAGTGTAGTAAAATTACGTCTGTCAAAGTTTCATAAGACTATAAATCTCTATCCAAATTTCTTAAAGATAGGCCATAATTTACCAAAGGCCCCATATAAAGCCCACTCCAGGAAATCATTGTAGTGAAACTTTGTCTAATTTGACTTTATCTGACTGGAAATAACACCATGAACTGTGATGTAATAATCGGTCCATAATTTACCTTTCCAAATAAAGCGGCTTTCCAAAGCTGCTTTGCTAAAAACAATTTGTATTACTGTATTGAAATTTGGTCTAATTTAGGTTTTGGTTTAAAACCCGAAGTCTCTCTAACGGATTTTGTAATGAACGATAGGTCCAACATGAAATTACCTACTGAAAATAACATTAATGCGCCTAAGTATTTCTGAAACAAATCATGAAATTTTATTTAAATTAGGTCAAATTAAGTATCATATGACATTTTGGAATAAAATAAACCGCAACGATTTATAATACTGTGAGGGTTTATAAAGGTTGGTCTTTACTTTATAGATTCCATATAAATCCCAGTCCTGAAATATTCGTGCACTCGGTGGAGCGTATGAAAGATTCGGCACAGCCAAATAAAGCACTCTTTTAACAACAGATAGATTTTACTAAAGGGCGGTTCAAATATAATGCACGATGTTAATTGTGAGTCACAACTTAACGTCAAGTTTTTTGCCCAACTTAATTTGACATTTCTTTCTTTCAGCGTTTGAACAATTCTACCATGGAGAAGTACACAATTGAGCAGCGCGTTAAGGTTGTTGAAGTCTTTTAAGGAAATGGGAGTTTAATGCAAAATGCATTTCGTTTACTTTGTGAGGTATACTTTCACTTCAGTGGATTCGTTAACAAGCAGAATTGCCCGATTTGGGCAAATAACAATCCACGAGTGATTGTTGAAAAGCCGATGCATCCATAAAAAGAGACTGCTTGGTGCGGCTTATGGGCTGGCGGCACCATCGGGCCGTACTTCTTCGAAAATGAGTTCGGTCAAGCAGTTATTGTGAATGGTGTTCGCTACTGCGAGATGAAAACAGACTTCTTGTGGACGGTATGTTGTTTCAACAGGCTGGTGCCACGCAGCCAACGAAGCAATGGCTCTTTTGCGCGAGAAATTCAGTGGCGATGATAGGTGGCCGCCACGATCGTGCGATTTGACACCGTTGGACTTCTTATTTGAGGATATTTAAAAGAAAAAGTGTACTCCAGTAAGCCAAGAACAATTGAAGAGCTTAGGGATGAGATTATTCGCCACATTAACGACATCATTCTGTAAAAGTTTCAAATCGATATTTTAATATTAACACGTGCATCATTGAGGTTTAACGTACGTCTTACATATGCACTTTTAAACCTCAATGAGGCACGTGTTAATATTAAAATATCAATTTGAAACGTGATTTTTATGCTAAAAATAACATAAAAGGGGGGTCCTGCTTTAAAAATTTTAAAGTCAGAAAATAAGGACTAGTCTAATAGAGGTATATCACCGAAGCCGTGGCGAGCATTTTGCCGATATTTTGTTTAACACATAATTGTGATAGATCTTTCCAAGGTATATTTACACAAGGTAGACTCATTTGGGAGTGTAGACATGCTGCTCTATACCGAGTTGCCAAAATTGTCTTCATATAAAACAAAAACAATTTAACGCACACATGTACAAATTTTGGCTCATATACACGAAATTTGACGTTAGGGTTCCAACTAGGGGTAAACAGCTGACAAACATATGGGCCAACAAGTTTACCTTGTGTAAATATACCTTGGATCTTTCTATAATAATAAAATAATTCTCTGTAAACTTTTTGTGTTATTTACAATTAACATCGTGCGTTTTGGTTGGACCACTCTTTATACAGCGAAGCCGATTCCGCTTATAAAACATATTATTTGTAATTTAATTTGGATTTATTTATAGCACAATATGGTATAATGGGCAATTTTGCATTAGTTTTTTGGGTTAAAGTTTTTTTTTTTTTGGTTTGTTTTACTAAATCATTCCATGCTTTGGGCGTTTTTTATTTTGGTAACAATTTGTGCATTATTTTTTTTTTAATTTATATTATTTATTTAGGGAATTGACAATGTCAAAAATTCCAAGACAAGATATTCCAAGTAAATATGTATCAAACAATTTTGATAGATTGAAATACAACTGATCTTAAGCTAAATAATAATGTTCACATAATCAAGCGGTAAAGGGGACATATCGCTCGCAATTCTATAAAGAAATGACAATATTTATATTTACGTAATTAAAAATCTTCTCTGTATTTTGCTCTAAGTCCTCACTCTTAGTACAAAAAACCGGTGTAATTGTACATTCATTAAAATATAATAAATGTTAATATATATAAGTTTTTAAGGCCTAAAATGATTTTAAGGAAATTTCTTGACCGGAAACCCTATCTCACAAAAATGTATATGCATTTGGGTGTATTAGAAGTTCACCTTTTTGCATGAGTGTAATATATATTTATATATATATACATTGAATATATATTGAATATCAGGGATGGAAAATGGGGAATTTGAGACAAGGCAAAAACTACATACATACTATACACAGACACCAGCTTTCTTTTTTAATAATAATGTCGCGTTAACAATCATTAAGAAAAAGAAGCATTGCTATAAGAGCATTTGTGGAACCAGGTCGACGCTATAAGCTTAGAAAATTTTATTCAATTATAGAAGACTTACTTCGGCGTGCAAGTTAGTCCAGTTCGTGTTTTTGTTTTTTTTTTTATTAAGGGTGTTACATTGCTGGTCTATGCCAGCAATGCTTGAAAAGCTGCAGGACAATATCAAATGCGAAATTTCTTGTAATTAGGGCAATTTGTGCGCTCGAGTGATAACAAATTGGATACATAGAATTCACTCGTGCTAGTGCTTCCGTGGCAAACACTTGAACGTATTCTTTTACTTATTGCTTCGTTTGTATTTTTATTTGAAATTGAAATCATTTTCAAAACTCGCCCATAAGTCTTTTCATTTAAACACTTTTTTTAGTGTCAATTAGAAGTTAAGAAATTTAACAGATAATGTAAATTAGTGAGCTGCTAGTCTATCAGTGTGAGTGTTTCGCGTTCGATTCCCGCCAGAGATTTTGGTCGGTTTCGCTCAATGGAGATCCTTTACTTTTGCTTGGTAAATTAAATGTTTGTTCCCGTTCTCAAAACTGGGAGAAGTGAAAAAACCTCAATTTGTAATTGCATTAGTAACATATAAAGGATGTTGTTTTAAACCTGATATAACTTGAAATTGTAAACAAAACTAAATTTGAATAAAAAAGAATTTATTTTTTGAAAGATCAATGTATGGAATTAACTGTTGAAAGTGGTTTCAGGCATATGGGCACCGAGGCTGTTCGTAATGAATTTGGGCTAAGCCTTTTTTTGAACATTGCTAATAACACGAAAAATGTTTGCCTTCCAGACGTCAATTTTTGCTGGCTTAACCAACCAGTTTAAAAACCAGTAACCTCACCCATGGCCCCAAGGAAATTTTTGAGAGGCCAATTGACAGGTCTACTTCTCGGAATCAACTTGGAGTAAAAGTTTTAATTCAATAAGTCGATGGATGGTTGCGGTCGCCGTATGGCACGCAGCGTCATTTGGTTGAAACTACAACTCACCCGTATCAATGTCATACATATTTGCAAACCAAAAATTATTGATCAGGGTGCGGTAATGATCAGCATTAAGCTTAAGACAAGCTCCAGCTTTAATTTTAAAGAAAAAAGGCCCGATGTAAACCGTAACAAACGGTGCAATTTTTCTGGATGTGATGGAGTCAGCATGAACTTTTGTGCATAAGTCCTACGCCATATGCGGCAATTTTGTTTATAAATGTGTGCCGTGCCGTGTGCCTCAAAAACCGCGAAATCGTCTATACACAGAAAAAAATATCTCAAGAAAATAATTAGTATTGTGGTTATTTTGTTGAACTATTTATGGTTTTTAATCCAAATTTTTAATAATTTTAATTAGGCTTAAGTTCATTAAATTTAATTTTCATTAAATTATTTTTATGAAGAAAGGAATTCTACAACATGAAAATCAATTAAAATTGTTATTGATAATCTTTCATTATTGACCGTGGAAAATTTTTAACAACACAGTTTGTTAAAAATAAAATTTTAGATCAAAAAAATTTTTTGTTTGATTCAAAGAAAAAATTTATCAAAATTACACTTTGCAAAATAGCACTCAAATTAATTAAATATTTCATCATATTCAATAAAAAAAATATTTGAATCAAAATAAAGACAGTATTTTAATAACTGTTGTCCATTTTTAAATAGCTCATAATTCTCATTTGTTTTACAGTTTTATTTGAATAATATATTTAGTTTTGCCTAAAGGCCCAACTATAATATACTTAAGTTGGCTTAAGCAAATGGGCGAATACATGTAAATCATATATGTCAAACCATATTGAACTTAAGGAAACTTTTTGTTAAATTTTATGAATCTGTCATTTGCTGAAACAAGGTGCGAAACAAATCGCACTTTCCGTACGGAATCAAATGTTTTTTGGTTTTGTTTTTGTGTTTTTAAATGCATTTGAAAAGATTTTTGTTATTTTTTGACAGGAGCTTAAGCATATTATAGTTGGGCCTTAAGTCTTTGAAAAAGGTTTCCTGATGATCTGGCCTAAGCAACCAGTGAAATGCGCATAGGAACTTACTTATCCCCGCATAATAAATTTTATTGTTTTTTATAAAAATATAAAAATTTTAAATTTCTGACGTCATCATTAATAAATAAAAAAATAGAGATTCGATTAACATTTTGTTTGATTTATTCAACATTTTCAACAATTTATTTTAACAAATCAAGTAAACATTTTGTTGAAAAAAATTATTTTGAGCAACAACTTTTTTTATTGAATCAATAAACTTGGTTGTTGACCAAAAATTTAACAATTATACATACAAACTTTTTTATCAATACCGCAAAAATCGTCATCGCAGAAAATTCAAAAATTTTTCAAATGTGAAAATTATTTTTTTCTGTGTAAGTTGTTAGAATCGATGACTGATTTTAGGAGTAAATTCGGATAATTTTGTAACTACCCTGCGGGAAATTTGTGTCAATTGGTCCAACAGACTGGTCCTGGGATTTTTGAAAACAGAACAAGTACAAAAAGAAAGGACTCATGACCAGTGAAAGAAGAACCACTCCCTTAACTGGTTTATGAAGAACAAAAAGGTAGAAAAAGTAATGAATTACAGTACAGTCTTCACCGGTGCTGTGACACATTTTTTGGTACTTTCTAAAATTTGGTTCTGGAATATGATTCTAGGACTTTTTTTATTGAAATAATACTACATTTTAGTAACTGACACTAAGCACGATCATTGAGAATAGATCTGTGACTGGTCAAATGGTGTCAATTGACCCCCTCCAATGACAACCCCATGTAAAAGTGATAGGTCTTATTCATATAAAGTGTTAGAGCTAGAACCGGTCCCTACCACCAAAGACCTATCACGGGACTACTTTGGTGTCAGTTCGCTTCCCTCTAGGGTATGTTCAGGCGGGAATAATTATGATGATACACCAGTGTATACTGATCACAAAGGTCAGAAAATTAACGCATTATAACAGTTGGTTTGATAGCTCATTCTTTCGTTAGTTGTCTTGGTCCTAAAAACACCCTAAAAAAAAACCAGAACAGGTACTTTTCCGACTTGGGCGTTTTGCGCTAGACAGTACAATAGTACTTAATTTTCCAGGCCTGTTGTATATGTATCTTTTACTGCAGTTTGTAGTTGCTTAACTATTCAATATTCGAGAGAGGTTCTCTGTTATTTATTGTTTAAATTTCATTTAAGCTTTGGTCATCAAAGTACAAATATTTACATTTTTAGTTTTATTTTTTTTCTATTGCCAACTGCTGTTGCTAAATTTGCTGCTATTGCTTCTTTCTAATGCTGCTGCTGATAATGATGTGTTGCTGTTGTTTGTGCCAGTATTGTTTTTGTTCTAATTAATATGAAAGGCTTCATCAGTTTAAGTTCTTAAGTTGCTTTTTATTTTATTTATTTATTTATTTATTTATATGTGTATTTGTGTGTGTGTATCTGTGTAAAAAACATCCCAATGTGCATGTGTAATGATACAAAACTTCTGAGTAAGCTACTTATGTATGGTTTAGACTAGATAGACCTCAAAATTTGCCACTGTTTTAGTTTAAACAATGGATGTATTTAAGTAAAATGTAATTTGAACTAATTGCATTTTTTTGCTTAAGATTTTTTTTTGACGTACATACATATTTTTTGCTTTTTTATTTGCCGTTTTTTTTTTTCAATTACAGTGGACGCTCGCAAATTAGAACCGCTTTGTTTTTGAGGCAATTCTAATTTCTGAATTATTCTAATTTCTGGATGTTTTTATTTCGAATAGAAAATAAAAATTACTTAAATTTTTTTTGATAAAAACAAGAAAACAAAACGTAATTCACTCCAATACATTAAATGTATTTTTTAAAATTAAAAATACCGTGTCGTTTCTTATATTTGGAAAATTATCCATTGCTTCCACGGAATGCATCTTCATCTTTATATGGATATTCCTCTCTAAATATTTTTTTAGCTTTCTCTTTAAACCACTCATACAGACGACTTACCATATTTGGGTATTCAGCGCTGTGCAAAGATTTATTGCTTGCTTCCTGATATGTGTTGAAAACAGCATTTAATATTGCTGTTCTATGTGATTTGATATAGCTGATTGAAGATGTCGTAACATTAATATTCCCTTCAAACCCTTTGACATTTCGAATGATACACTTTCACTTTTTAATAGAGACTTCCAAAATATGTACATGTTTCGAACTTCACAAATAAACTAGCCAAAATATATATATAAATGCGACAAAAAAACAACAAATAAGGAAACACATCTAAAATTTGGTAATTCCCCTTTTTAGTTTTACATGTTTTAACAGAATAAAAATAAATTGCGGATTTCTTGTGTTCAAATAACAAAAAAAAAAAACGCTCTGAAATTAGAACTTAAAATTCGAATTTTAGAGCGTTTAATGTATTGCAAACACTGATTCTAATTTCTGGACGTTCGAATTACTGAAAGCTCTAATTTGTGAGCGTCTACTGTAATAGAAAGAATGAAATGTAAAGCGATATTGACTTACGTGAAACAATGTATTTCATCATTTCTTAACACAGGAGTACTTGAGCTTTAAAAAATGAGTTATTGCAAGTATTTTTGCATATTTTTCTAAGATGTGTGCTTTTACAAATTCTTGTATGCCCTTCACCACAGGCGGAAATATCGCTTTTTAAATAAGTTGGTCACTCAGTTCGTAATTTTTACAATATTTTTTTACATGTTTCAATATGGTCACTAGTGATTTTTGGGTCCAAGCACAATTTAAAAGCTTATAGGGTAAAGTATTTTTGAGATTTTTTTCAGATTTTTCGAAAGAGGTTTAGAAGTCGCTCAAGTCGAATTTTTGCCAAAAATCGTGTCTGCAAAAGCGAAACGTTTGAGTTTTACTTGTTTGTTGGGTATGACTCATACCGTATGAGTAATAATATTATAAACTGGGCACAAATCTGAAAACCGGTATAACTCAGGAACGGTAAGTGCGAATTAAAAAATATTCGTTTCTAAGTTATTAAGAATAAATTGATCTTTCAAACTGCATTGTTGGTTTATTTCATACAAATTTTAAAAGTTATAAAGCTTTATTTACAAAATAAATGGAAAAATTACGAAAAATTTTAATGTAGGGTGCATAAATGAGCAAATACATTGCGAAAACTTATAGTCTTTGTACACCAAAATAAAGCTTGGACCTTTTTCCTTTAAATTATTTCCTTAAAAGTGGTTTTTGAAAAAGTTATGAAGAATACTTAAAAAAAGGCCGGCAGACCCGATTTTTGCCAAAAATTCAACTTGAGCGACCTCTTAACCTCTTCCGAAAAATCTGAAAAATTCTTTACCCCTATAAGCTCTTAAATTATGCATGAGCACCCATGAAAATCCAAAAAAAATTTTTTTTGGGACACACTAATGGTCACCTCCAACAAAACTTTTTTTAACGAAAATGTTAAACACATTAAGTTTAATTTAACGTTGTCCCCCACAGCCATATAATGGTTAAGTTAATCCTCCATTAAGAATCCATAACCATATTATCTGAACATGTTAAGCTTGTTTTTTTAAAGCATTAAGTCACTTCAGATAAATCTCTACATATATAAAAATTACGTGTATGTTCGTGATCGCTAAACTCAAAAACTACTGTACCGATTTTGACCAACTTATATGCAAGTTCTATGGGCCGTGAGTAGTGTTTCTGTGTAGTTTGAAGTTCGTCCGACAGATGGCGCAATATTAAGTTCTTTTTGTGTCTATGGGCCTTGAGTAGTGTTTCTGTGTAGTTTATCTTCTTATCTAAACAACCGGTTTTCTTAAAATTTGACATGCAGACACCGCAACATCTAATCATTAAATTTGTGATTTGAAGGGAAATAGGGCAAAAGGGATAAAGGGGGTAAAAGCTCCTCCTTCCTATAACTTCTAAACTAATCAACCGGTTTTCTTTTAATTTCACATGCAGATACTGTAATATCAGAAAGGAAATAAGTAATAGGGCGTGAAATAGGACAAAAGGGTAAAATCTCCCCCTCCTTATATCTTCTTAAATAATCAACCAATTGTCTTGAAATTTGGCAGGCAAATAGTGTAACATCTGGAAGGAATTAAAGCCTATATTTTTTATTATTTAGGGCGTGAAATATGGCAAAAGTGGAAAAAGCTCCCCCTCCCAATATCTTGTTAACTTATCAGCCGGTTTTCTTTAAATTTGGCATGCAGACACTGTAACATCTGAAAGAAGTAAATTATATGGCAAAACAACATTTGCAGGGCCAGCTAGTATCATATAAAAATTTCACAGATAATGACTTCATACAGACATGTCATGAGTTTGTCATCAGCAGTTAATTACTTTAACACAGACATTGCAGCCTCTCAGTACTAATTCCTTTGTTGCATATCTGTAATTCATTACATGTATCTTGGCACTTTATTGCCCTTAGTTCTATTTTAAATCGCATTCTTCTATAAGTCAATCAAGATCATCAATTTTGTTTGGAGGGTGGTGCGTAACTTTTGTGATTTTTAATAGACTGCTGATGGATTGATGTTCCGAGGGGAAAGTTTTAATGTTGTTTATAAATCCTACACTTGTAGATGAAATCATTTTCAACCTGTTAAATTGTTGTTTGTGAAACATAATGAAGATTTATGTGTTCGAACATTCGATCGCTAGCTCGCTCATTCATAAGATTTCTACGTTCGCTCATTCATCTTTAAAGTTCGTATTGTTTTTACTTTAATTTTTCATTAATATTTTTAAGTATTGTTGCATGTGCATCTGAGAAATGCTTAGAAACTACACTTGAACATCCATTTATATATATATATATTTTTTTTTTTGATATTATTGCAAAGTTATAGTTTTCTTATATTTCCGTCATATTTTTATGTGTTTTACACCTTTCAATGTGAGCATTTGAAAGTGTTAAAATAGTGCAATGCAGTGATGTTAACCGTACAGTAATTACCCTTTTTTAGGGTAATTTTGGGCCGCAAAAGGTAGCAAGGTAATTTTATTTAAAATACGGTAATATAAAGAAATTTGGATTTTTGGTATACATACACTAAGGGTTTAAAATTTTAACTTTTAAGAGGAAATAAAAATACATACATAGATAAATGTTATAACAAAAAAAATTAAGAACATTATGTTTCTGTAAATGTTTTCGTTCTTAGACATATGAAATAGCCGCAATGTTATAAATTTAACTATGGCTTTCAGATTATTTTAAGTACGGATCAAATTCAAAATTATTTTACTACCTTATTCATAAAAAAATACTATAATTTTGGTGAAAAATGTATTTTAAGACGAAAATTTCCATTCAGATTTTTCTTAAAACCCATTAAAAATTTAAATAATTGGTTTATGAATACGGCTTTTATTTGCTGTTTCCAAATGACAGGCGATGCACTGAGTGCTTTTCATATAAATTTTACCACACCTGTCATTTGGAAACAGCACATTAATGTTTTGATTTTAAATCTTGGCCTACGGTAATTTCTTCTCAAAAACGGTAATTTTTAGAGGACCGTACGGTAATGAAAAAATAAAAGTTAACATCACTGGTGCAATGTTGAATTTATATAAATAAAAAAGAAAATAAAATTAAATACAGCGATGGGGAACCTAAGTTTTAAAAAGCAATTGCTGCTATAAAGAAGTTGGTTCTCGATCGTCCGCATTAATGGAAGCTTAACCGATTCTTCTAATGATTTTATATGATCTGAATTGGCCTATAGTATATTAATATTGAATGACTAACGTTTGTTTCCTACCTTTTCAGTAAGCATAGGATGCCAATATTAAGTATTGCATATCCTAAGAGCCGCTGCACCCATTTTCTTGCATTTTTTGCAGTAGCATCTTCTGAGCCCCAAAATTGAAATAAGATAACAGCAGGGGTTGTAGAACCCCCATAGGATGGCAATGTTAAATATCGCATATCTTAAGAACTGTTATAGTTAGAAACTTCACCTTTTAAAAATTAAGGAGGTAGGCGCAGGTGGAGCAGTACCCCCATAGCATGTTTATAATATATATTGTGTAACTGAAGTTCTATTATAGCGAGAGTTTTCAAACGTGGTTAAGGCCACTATTATGGTGAACTATAAAATTCAAAATTAAAATGGGAGGGGAAGACGAAAGCCTTCAAGCTTTGTAGCACCAACTCTTATGGTAAACTACACCTTTTTAAATAAAAATAATGCGGGTACGTGCTGGAGAGCAATACAGTTTTACAGAAGCATCCTGTGAGCCAAAAAAACAATTAGGCAGACTACTTATTTTGTCGAAAGGGGTAGATGAGCAGTACCCCCATAGGACGCAAATGTTGAACAAAATTTATGACATAGTCAAGTGACTGCTCCATCATCGCGCAGCCCAAACGGCTGAAGTAAGAGACATGCAGTGAACAAGTCCTCCAACGAATAGATCCTCGGAAAACAGATTTTTTGAAATTTAAATGCTTAGAAGATAAAATGGGTTTAATTACTTACCATAGGCTTCACATGTTTGTAAAATTCCAAGTGGACGTGTTACCTCATAAACAAAGACATTATGAATAACTCCATATCTGGGGAACGGTTACAGACAAGTTTTAAAATTTAAAACAAATAATTTTGTTATCAATACACAACATCGGCCAAAAAGTGGACTGGATTGGAGAGGTGGAAGTGGCTACTCTATTAAAAATATAGTGTAAATAACAGTGATCCGGAAAACGGTTACAGGAAAACAAATTAAGATTTTGTATTAATATTTAGCTTTGTTATCAATACACAACGTTTATCAAAAGTGAACTAGATTGGAGAAGTGAGAGTGGTTCCTTCCAGACAAATGGCCATTTTCTCATTACATGATTATCTTTTTCCCCAACGAAAAACTGCACAATAAAGAAATTGGGTTTTCTCAATGTCTCATTTGCTTTTATTCTGTCGCAAAACTAACCAGCACTCATCTGCCAATTATTTATTTTCCTTTTATTTGCCATACAGATAAATTTAATCAGCTGACTCCCATGTTTTACATGTATTTTGAGAGGTGTTGCCAGCTGAAAACAATGTTTTTTTATCGGTATATTGAGAAACCCAAAATTGTTAACAGGCGGTTTATCGGTCTTATAAATTTATGTTGACATTAAGTAACAGACACTTTGTCGGTACATTGAGAAAATGGCCAAAAGACAATTTAGAATTTTTATATCTGGGGAATGCGAGAAATAGCTTGGTATTCCTTACAAAATTTTTGTCAAATAGTTGGCCGGATTAAAGAAATGGTCATATCATTTTCAATATAATATAGGTTTCTGTATGTCAGTAGAACGGTAACAGTAAAATCATATAAATTTGGTACTATTTGACTAATTTTATTTCGAATAAGTGCCGGATAAGAGCCGGGTAAAGCTAGTAAGCCTATAAATAATGTGGTATATGGTATGAAATGACCAGGCTTGACCGACTATTCTTTTTAACTTGTTTACAATGTGTACTATTTTTTTTTCAAAAGTTTCCGTAGAATAAGAGATAAATTTTATACGCTCCCAGGAGTAGGAAAAGTTCACAATACAGCAAGGTACGCATCAATAACGCTTCTGCTACCGATACCGCTTTTAAACCGTTGAAAAATGAATACCGTTATTGATACCGATACGGAAATAACAAATGGGTTAATACCGATACCGAAACCCGTTCCGGTTGCAAACCTTAAGAAAAAAAGGAACCCAAGTCTGAAATCATTCAATTATTTTGCCTTTTAACGCCAAAGTACCTTTTAAAGGTCACCTCCGATTTTACTTTCTTTTTTTTTCAAAATTTTTGTTGTTGATTTTTATTATTATTTTTTTGTTGTTGTTGTAAATTTGAGCAATAAAAAAAGTTTGTAACTCGTTGCGTCGACATTTTAATAGTTCGAACGTTTCTCATCCGCCTCAATTCGCTCGTATTCGTTCCGTGCATTATACCATTTTATATTTTACAACAACAACAACAACAAACATGTCTTAGATTTTTACACATTTTTGTTGTTGTAGTTCGATCGTAATGTTAAAAGTGTTGAAAAGTAATGGTTGCAATAATATGTATGTTTTTATTTTTTTCGCTATGTTGTTTTTTTGTGTTGTTGTCTTAATGTGTTGGTTTTAATGTTGTTGCTTTGTTGCTGTTGTTGTGGTTTTTATTTTGTGATTATGTTTACAAAACTCATTTCATATGAAGATTTTTCCTTGTGTTGCTGTTGCTGTTGTTGTTGTGTTCCTGTATTAATAAAAGTTTCCTCTCACTTCTAAAATAGATACTTTTGCTTTGGAAAGATAGATGGATTTACTTAGATAAAAATATGTTTATGTCGATAATGTTTCAATGTTGCTATTTTGAGTTGCAATGTTATTTGAAATGTATGCAGCGTAGATGTTGTTATTGTGGTTGTTATTGTTGCAGTTGCATTGATAGATTTGTTTTAAGTGAGTAGTTGTTTCTATTTTTCAAACGCTTAATGCCAACATTATGGCATCGAGCATTTTGAATCTGAAATGAATGTTGATGATATTGGAAAATCGTTTTTAAAGACGTGATTTAGATTTTGAGTTTATAGAGAGTGATTGTTAAAATAGGAAGGTTTGTTTTAGTAAATCATGGAAAATAGTGTTGAGGAACTTCTCATTTGGCCTTTATAAAATGTTTTAAAACATAATTTTTTTTTTATATTTTAGCCTATCGTGAGCTTTAAACGTGAACAGTTTCTTTAGGGAAAAGGGAACACGTTTAAAGCAGGGCTGTGGAGTTGGTGTTGAGGATTTTGTACAGGAGTCGGAGTAGCCACAAAAAAACTCGCGACTCCGGCTCCAAAATTTTCGGCATTATAAATTAAAAAAAAATTTCCTAATATTTTCCAACATAAAAATTTCTCGAAATTGGCAATGCAATATTCAAAATAACGATTTGAAATTTTTACAGAATGATTTTCTTGCTAGATTTAAGCATTAAAAAGTTACTGCATTAAAAAAAGAGCTTAAAGTCAAATAAGGACCAGTCTCATATACATTTAGTTAGCATCAAGGTTAGAATAGGAGTCGGATTTAAAGTCGACCTAAATAAATTTCAGCAGTAGGAGGCGGAGTCAGAGTTAACACTATTTGTTGACTACTACCGTTAAGGATATTTTAGTTAAGGGACAAATTTTTGGGTTTGCAAATTAATTTGAGCCCCACTTCCGTTATTTTAATGTTGACAAACACAAACTATAGACATCTGGTTACAATATTAAGTATTGCGTTTGTTCAACAACGTCTTTTTATTGAATTAAACATGTTAATGTTTAAGCCGAAAAAGTTACAGACAATACATCTTCTTTTTTATAAGACATTCTTATGTTTCATGCAAATAACTTTAGGGAGGAAGTAGAAGGTAAAGGTAGCACAAATAAAAGAAAACTCGTAGGCTCATTGGGATAATCAAAACAAGTTATTTATTAATTTAAAGTAATTAAGGACTTATTTAAGTGTGCCACATCACTCGAGTTCACTTCAAAAAAAAAAAAAAAAAAAAAAAAAGACAAGCGGAATTTGCTGCTACTTCACATAATGCTGTATTTAATCATGTGATATCGCACTTTAATTATATCATAATGGGCACCATAACGCAAATTGTAGAATTTTTTTTTTTTTTGTTTGAGAGCAGTGTAAACGAATTTATTTCAATAAAATCTGGCATAAGACATGGATGTGTGCTATCTCCACTTCTTTTTAGCATTGTCCAACATTATGGTGAGAAGCTCGCGTGAACAGAGAGGAATAAATTGAGGTGTCAAAAGAAGGTTAGAGGACTTGGACTATGACGACGACTTTTCGAGACATCTGCTGGCTGCCACACAGTTAAATTAATATGCAGGTCAAGATAAATGAGCAAAATCTGGAAAATGTTTCAAAGTTTTGTTATCTCGGAAGCAACTTAACCACATCAGGCGCTTTCTCTGACGATGTAAGAGCAGAGATCACGGGAGAAGATTGACTGATAGCAATCCTGCAAAAGTAGCACTTGAAGGAAGAGTCAAGTATCCTTGACCGCAAGGTCGCCCTCTAAAAAGATGGCATGAATGCTGTGCATTGGTCTCAGTTGAGGAATAGTTGCATGAGCTAATTAAAAACATTACATAAAAAAGAAAAATAAAGAGCCAGTACACAGAAAAAATTCTCTAAAATTTTTCACTAATTAAAGCATTAATGAAAAATAAAATCAGTTTTAATTAAAAATTTAATCAAGTGAATTAAATGTTTAATCAAGTGAATTAAACGTTTAATCAATTAAATTAAACGTTTAATTGATAATATTAATTTGTTTACTGGTGCAACTTTAATTAATTTTTTAATTCATATGACAAATTTTTTAATTGAAATCTATTTTTATTTTTTTCTGTGTATAAACATTATCATATATTTACAAATATTATTATTATGAACAGGATGCAATCCTTAATAAAGAAGAAGAAAAAGAAGAAGATGTGTTATTATTTATCTGAATAAAACCGAATAACCGATTTTTTATTAAATGCTTAACCGAAAACCGTTTTTTTTTAAGCAACTATTCAGTATAATAGAAAACCGGTTTTGAAAAAAGTCATCGTTAGAACTTTCAAACGAACAAAAAATTTCCAGGATTTTTTTTAAATTTATAAATAAAAAGCGCTTAAAAAAACACTTTATAGTTTCATTAAACAAACAGGAATAGTGCCGTGACCAGGGCTGCCAGATAAATTTGTCAGGAAATCGTCAGTTTCCTGAGAAAAAATAAAAAAATCGTCTTTATCGTCTCGAAAAATCGTCAAAAATATCTGACAATTTAAAATTTAGTGTTTTTAAACAATTTTTGTTTGATTTTAATAAAAAACATTCAAACAAAAATATAATCACTTCATACCCAGCTAGCATTTTCAATCGTGGGAGTCTCATTAACGGCCTGTTTTTAGAAAACGTAAACAAGTGAGTGAGTGAGAAATTATATTAAAAACAAAAACAAATTTTCGTTTTTTATTGTTGTTTTTAATATAATTTCTCACTCACTCACTTGTTTACGTTTTCTAAAAACAGGCAGTAAGAGCGACTTTGATCGTCGATGACCGCATTTGTTAATCGTAGAAGATTCCTCACAGGCAGCGCTGCCAGAAGTAAGATTTTACCTTATTTTTAAAGATTTTTTAACCGAAAAAAGATTTTAAGATTTTTTCCCCAAAAACAAGACTTTTTGTTGTGTCAAGACGAAGGTTCAATTAAAAAAACCTTCTTTGTTCACATTTGAAAATTTAAAACTTAATAATGCATATTTGCGGTTTACTGAAACAAAAATATCTTAAAAAGCAACCTTTTTCTTTTGCAAAACAGAAAATATTGCAAGTTAGACTAAGGTTCGCAAAAATTAAATAATAGCAAAGACATTTAATGGAAACATTTTTAATCCGAAAAGGTAATTTTAAGTGCATCGAAATACATATTGATATGTTTTATTTAAAGTTAATTTTCTATTTTTTAAATAAGATGGTTGAAGATATTGTGGTAAGATACTAATTTGTGGCAAATCCAAATAAAAAAAGTGTATGGGATTATAGAACATGGGAAAAAAGACAAAAAAATAATATGCAAAATCTTGGCACACCCGTTTGAATCCTTTAATTATTTTTTCGTCTTATTTTTCGATTTTCTGTCAACCTATATATTTTGTTTCTTATTTAGAACTGCGTCCGTACACTACATTTGTTACTAGTTTTTTTATTAAACTTTTATTTTTCAAATATCCTTTGTTCATGGTTAAAAAGTCAACAAAAATTAATTTATTGTTGTTACAATTTAGCAGTTGGTTGACAAAAATTAAAAGCTCGTCTGGTTAGGATGAACTATTTTGTAAAATATGCAACGTTGTTTTTATTATTTATATTTATTATTTTCCAAAAATAAGATTTTTTCTTCAAAAATAAGATTTTTTTTTTGTTGAAATTAAGATTTTTTGCTGAAAATTTCTGGCAGCCCTGCTCACAGGGGAAAAACTGTAACACGAGTGAGATTCTTCCATCGCACAGCGAAAGACGCTTCTTCAATCGTTGTGGGAATCGTTTAGGACGTGGTTAAAGATAATCTAACGAGACTTTCATGTCAAGAATCGTATAAGACTCATGTAGATATTCTCTTAAAACTCGTGAAATGCTCGCCGTATAACTGTTAAAAATATGATTTATAAAGGAAGTCGTAAAAGGTTCATTCGACGATGGTTTGACGAAAGATAAACAAAGTGTAACATTGTTGTTTTTGTACTCTGAAAATTATACAAGATTATCTTAAGACTTACAGCCGTACCTAAAAAAAGCGGCACGCGTTTCCTAGTTTTTAAATAGAGCGGCCTGAACGCTTTGCAATTGGAAAACCCGATTTTGACAGCTCGTTTAAATGTGAAGTTTTCCGCTATTGTTAATTAATAATGGCAATTTAGCTATTTTTTTGGGCAATCTAGCGTTTTTATCGTAATTTTTATTAGATTTTTTTGTTATTTTAATAAACAAGAAAGCTATCACTACTGTTCGTAACACAACGTTGACGCTCGTGCTTTGTTATGTCATATCAGCGTAAAAGCTAAGCGCAAGAAAACGTTCCGCCTCTTGGTGATGTAGGGCTGCTAAATATTCCAAGATTAAAAAACAAAATTGTCAGAAAATGTAATATTTTATTCAGACTTTGGAGACTAAAAAAAGCGTCACTTCTAAAACAAACATCAAATCGGCACTTTGCTAATTTCGGAACAAAAAATGGTCAAATCTGGCAGCCCTGGCCGTGACCCTACACCGTCTGGCGATCAACACACAACTCACTGAACATTAACTTAAGCATCTGTAATTCATGTGTTAAATCTGCCCTACAATACACAGAAAAAATGCTTGCCAATTTTTTCAATTATATCATTAATAAAAAAAAAATAAATAAATCAGTCTTAATTAAAAATTTAATCAAGTGAATTAAACGTTTTCTTATATCATTTTTTTTTTGTTTTTGTATTTTTATTTAATTTATACTATTAATTTGTTAACTGGTGCAAATTCATTTAAAGTTTTAAATCATTATCACGAATTTTTTATTTGAAATTAATTTGTATTCTTTTCTTTTTATGAATGCGATTTATGGAACGCGGCAGCTAGAGATACTCACATCGCCCTAATCTTCTAAGCCGTTGGTTGCCTTTGAATAATCATTAAAATTGATTGGCCAGACCAAAACCTGTGGCAAAGAACACACTAAATTTCTATCAGAACTCAGATCATCCGCCGAATATGAAGGTGTATTGGCCACACCCTGAGGAAGCCTGTTGGCGATGTAACCAAGTCTGCAATTGAGTGGAACTTACAAGGAAGCCAAAGGAAAGCTCGCGCTGCAACAAGCTGCCACTCAAATCAAATGGTGGAACGAATAAAAGCTATTAGCGGCCGATTGACATACATAAGTAGAAGCAATTTGTAAGGCCTTTTGAATCCTATAGAATCTAAGGGATATAATAAAATTAATAAAACCTATTAAGTCATTAAGGGAAATTTAGGAAAACTTTTCTCAATATTCACAAGTATCAATGCATAAATATCTTTACACATTGAGATACAAATATTTTTAGATATTTACTTTGTGTATTAATGTATTATTAATGAACTTCCTAGTTGTTTTAATATTTTCGACAAAAAAAAAAAATTAAATATATTGAATTGTATTTATACATATAGGGGATTTCATGTCAAGTGATCCAATTTTTAAATCGATGCATTCCAATTTAGATGGTATTTGCACCAAAGTTAGTCCTATTGGATAGTAGTTTAGACACAAATTTTCAATAAGAGCGGTCAAAATGTTTCCGAGTTAGAGGGGGTCAAAATTTGACATTTTGGCCATACAGGTGTTCTTTCTCATCCATCCATGTTGTAACTTATTACCTATTTGTGTTAGCAAAATTTGTCCCAAGTAGCTTCGAAAGCTATTTAATCAATCTTTCGAAAAAATTTTTTTGTTTTTAAATTTTTTTTTTTTTTATTTAAAAGTTTTTTTTCCGGAATGTTTTTTTTTTGCTCAAAAGAAAGCTTATGTCTTTTTCTTTAACTCTAACTCAGAAACTTTTGACCGATCTTGTTGAAAATTTGTGTCAAAACTACTATCCAATAGGACTTACCTTGGTGCAATTTCATCCAAATCGGAAGACATCGATTTAAAAATTGGGTCACTTGACATGAAATCCCCCATATGTATGTATGTATATATATTTACTCGACCATGTACAAATAAATCGTATACCTACATATTTAATTTTTTTAAAGACACATTCACATTTAGAACAAACAACTGGACAGATACATAAATATATTAAAGATGTATCTAACATTTATATACATATTGTTAAGAAATATTTCATTTTAAATAAAAAAAGAAGCAAAATAAAAAACAATTTGAAAAAATGAATTGTTTTTGAATTATGAGACCTGTCAACAAAATATCCCAATGAAGACAGACCTACAAACAAATATAATACAAAAACATATGTTAACATAATTTATGAAAATATAAATACCAGGGATTGAAAAACGATTATTTTTTTCAAATCTAAACTAAAATTAAAATCAAACTAAAAGAGAGGTGTAACGAGCACAAGGAATACACCTTAGTGTATGGTCACGCCACAATAGTGGAAAAGGTATTATGTATGGTAATCAAACGATTAAACGTTGATCGATTAATCGATTAATTTTTGGCGATTAACCGTTCGAATAATTAAAATTTGCTTATTTTTGACTAACGAATAATTCAAATAGTTTATGTCGATTAATCGAATAATCGTTTTTTTTCTAACAAAATTTTTATGTTAAAAGATATAATTTTTAGTCTTATTTTTAAACTTCTAAACTAGGCAAACTTTAAATTTTCGATTTACCGAATAATAGAAAATTGTTCAATTATTTTTCGACACTCCGAATCACGTTGAATGAAAGTTATTTCAAGTTGAAACAACGTAATTTTATGTAGAATCAAATTGTTTTGCGTTTAAAATAACAGTGAGAAGAAGCTTCAGAGACAACATATGCGTTAATTTAAGAAACATTCTAAACACTTACCCGCGGAACCAGAGAGAGAGAAAGAATATAAATATGTGTTTATTTTCCTGTAACACATGTTTCACTTTTTTGTTTTCCCCTTTGTTTACAGAAGCATTCACAATTTAAAGACACCAGCAGAATGGCCCGATATGGTTTTCGTCATCATTCTACTTGGAAATTTTGATGTACTATTTGACCAAATCGTTTTAACAAAAAGAACACGGGAATTTTTTTTCTTTTTATTAATAATTTTAAGCATGAAAATAAAAAAATTTATGTTTTTCTTTTTATAGTGTTGTTATTGTTTCTCTACAAAACAAATAAAACAGAATTTTATGGATTCAATATTGAACAATGTTATTTTAACATTTTTCGTTTAAAATTAATATGAAACAATAATAATTTTAAATAATGTCCATACTTTTACAGAAATTTACTATGATTTTTAATCAACATTGCGCAATGTTAATTGAACATTGATATTTTTTTCTGTGTTTGCCTTCGGTGAAGGGTATAATAATTTTTATTTTCCGAAGGAATAAATAAAAATCAAGAAAAAACTTTTATTTCTAGGGAATAAATAAAATTCAATAAATAACTTTTACTTTCTAAGCGAAAAATAAAATTCAAGAAATAATGTTTAAAAAGTAATTTTTAAAATAAAACTCATAACCGTTACGGTCCCTGATAAAAACAAATACACATAAATAAAACAATAACGATAAATACTAAAAATGTCATACCTACAACACCAACAAATACTTGTACAAATTAAAAAAACAGAAACAACTTTTTAAAAATTAAATATATTTTTGTTTGAAATATTTATTTATTTAGTTTTTCATTTATTTATAAACTATTAAGTAATTATGTTTGTTTGTGTGTGTGTGTGTTTTGTGTTTTTTTAGGTTAAAGCAAATAATTTTTATAATTATTTATATAAGCAATTTAACAATAAATAAGAAAAATATTTAATTGTAATTTATGACTACTTAGAGACTATTGTAATCACTTTTGGATAAATGATTTTTATTTCTTTATTAGAAACAAATATTTGAAATCGATACGTTTGTAATTTGAAACTTGGAGTTAATTCGATTCTCATTAATTACTAATTAAATTTATCATGGTGAAGAATGGCAAAGCGAACTTATGTGTTGATTTTAAAAATATTTAAAGCTATAAACTGGCTCTTGTTTTATATAAAGCGAAACACAACTTGACATAAAACAGTAAGTCCATTCGCAATTATAATAACAAAGAAAAAAAAACAAGTAAAAGTGCAACATTTGACTATACCAAATCTTACATACCCTCCACACATAAGCGTAGCTAAACTGTTATTCTAGGATGGGCTAAAAAAATAAATATATTTTTTTTTAAAACTAAATATTTTTTTTATAACAAAACTAAAAAAATAGATTACAAAAATTCAGTTTACAATTAATGTAAATTTATCATTTTGAATAAAAAAAAATTAATTAATTTAATTCAGTTTATTACAAAGAGGTTTCGGATAAAAATGAAAAATTATGTGGGTCATGTGACCCCTGGCTCGGCAGGACCCCAATCTTTTACAAAAATTCTCAATCACGTTTTTCAATAAGCTATTGTCAATGGTTGATATCTGCACGTTAATGTTGTTTTAAACCTCTTGAAATATTGCGGGATTATTGCTGTATTTCAAACCCCCCCCCCCCCCTCCAAAAAAAATAGTCTATAGGTGTTAGTCAAATCGCACGATCTTCGTGGCCAATCCACACCTCCTCTACGAGAAATAATGCGATTTTCGAACTTTTCTTTCAAAAGATAAATTCATACGCTATTGTAGCCCAGCAGATGTTTTTTAATCAAAAGTATTTTCATCGTGCCGAATTTCAAAAAAAATGTAGCCTTAGGTTTCGAGATATTAATTTGTTTACCTTTTTTTCCAATGACGGCAACCCTAAAAATTGTGTGCAATTTAGTTAAATTTTTGACACAAGATGCATCAGCCATTTTCATGATGCTTGTCATAGACATGTGTCCGCATCATCTGCTTTTGTTATGTATTTTCGAATATGTGACATTTAAAGTGATGTTTTAATGAACGCGCTGCGCATCTTATGCAGCGCAGTGATGCATTTTCGAACAGGCCCCTCTTCTGAAGTGGTTTTATAGTTGACTTTTAAATTCTCAATATTTTAAACTGGTAAATTTGAAAAGTGTTCCTAAGGCATTGCACTTCGTAACCATATTTTTATTCAAACAATAGCTGAAAAACTTCTTTTGCAACAAGCCGAACTAAGAAAAATGCTTATTGCAACTTGTAAAAGTTTAAATATGATTCTAAATCGATCGGTATACTAAAAGATGGTTCAGATTTCTATGCATTCCAGACATCGCCAAAAACGTTTATGATTGATTTTTTCTTAAATTTTGCTTATCTATATATATAAAGAAGTGTAAACTTTGATGTCACCACTAACTGTATCAGGGTTAGGGATGCAACATCGCTCTGAAAAACATCGATGTTTGAAGACATCGATGTTTTCACGATAAGCATCGATGTTAAAAAACATCGGTAAAAAACACGATACATCGATGTTGAAACGTACTTTGTAATTATACTTACGGACTGTGTTAATTCTTCTCTGCTACTGAAAATAATGCCCAACTATAATATACATATGCTTGCATAAGCTTTTGTCAAAAATTAACAAAAATGTATTCAAAAACACAAAAACAAAGTGCAATCAGTTTCGCATTTTGCTAAAGCAAATGACAGATTCATAAAATTTAACAAAAAGTTTCCATAAGTGCAATATGGTTTGACAAATATGATTTTTATGTATTCGCACAGTTGCTTGAGCCAACTTTAGCAAATTAATACATACATATAGTTATGCAATGCACAGTATGCATGCATGTACATACATACATACGTACTTTGTATGGCTATCAGGGGTGTGCTGGAAAACAGAAACGTAAAACGCAAGAATTTGGGAGGTCGTTTTTAATACACTTTTAATAAAATATTTTTTTTTTAAATTTTTGTTTTAAAATTCTGTTTAATAGAGAAATATTTATTTAATATTTGTCAAAAAATTCTTATATTACAGAAATTTTATTAAAAACCGACATTTAAAATTCTTGCGTTTAACGTATGCTTTGAAAAACACTTTTTTATATTTTTAAATAAAAGGTTTAATTGAGAAATAAAAATTAAAATTGGTAAAAATATTATAAAAAATATTAAATTAATGAAAATATTAAATGGACGATGTCGATGTTTTTTAGTTTTGACGACGATGTATCGCCGATGTATCGAAAATTAAAACATCGATATTAACATCGATGCTTATGAACGATACATCGATGTTTTCTAAACATCGATGTATCGTTTGCATCCCTAATCAGGGTACGTTGGGTATAGTCTGTAGATGATTTATGTTAAGTTTACAAGATATCGGCAAAGGGGTTCCGGAGATATGGCATTTAAATTTTCCTATATATTCCCATACAAATATCAACGAAATGCCCTCCATTTTGAACTCCTACAAAACGGCCTGACCGATTTTTATGAAATTTTGTATTTGTTAGGTATGAGAATAGGTCGCCGAGTGTATTTTATATCGCTAGAGGGCGCAAAATAGGGCAAAAGCTCCCCCTCCCTATATCTTCTTAACTAATCAACCGGTTTTCTTAATATTTGGCAAGCAGGTACTGTAAATGTCTGAAAGGAAATAGGGAATAGAACGTGAAATAGGGCAAGAGGGGTAAAAGCTCCCCCTCACCAATCTTCTCTAATAATCAACCGCTTTTCTTAAAATTTGGCAAGCATACACTGTAACATCTGAAAGGAAATAGGAAATAGGGCGCGATATAGGGAAATAGCGGGAAAAGCTCCCCTTCCCTGTACTTTCTAAACTAATGTGCTGGTTTTCTTTAAATTTAGCATGCAGACACTGTAACATCTGAAAGGAAATAGGGTGTGCAATAGGGCTAAAAGGGTAAAATCTTTCCCTCCCTATAACTTCTTAAGTAATCAACCGGTTTTCTTAAAACTTGGCATTCAGACACTGTGATATCTGAAAGAGAACAAGGACTGAAATAGGGCAAGAGGGGTTAAAATTCCGCCTCCCTACACCTTCTTAACAAATCAACCGATTTTCTTGAAATTTGGCAGGCAAATAGTGCAACATCTGAAAGAAATAAGTTATATGGCAAAACAACGTTCATATATAATATTTTAAAGTTCAAAATTACCATTACCTTTAATGAAAACCAGCTTTGTCTTATATTTTTCGAGTAAAAAATAAATGTAGATGCCGAAATTGAAGCAACACGTTTTTTTATTTGCTAGGAAAGGCATTTAACATGTAAAAATTTAAAAAGAAATGCTGCAAATTTAGTAAAAAAAATTATGCAAAAAAAAAAAAAAAAAATATGCATTAACCAATCGATGGCAAAGTTCATAAAAAGCTTAAAAACGGATAAATATTGTTTCTGCCTTCATTGGTCGCACAAGGGAAAAAATGCAATTGCATATTTATGGTTTCCCTGTTTATAAACATAACATTTTTATTCAACATTTTTTATTTTTCGAATTTATTCTATGAGTTAAATTTCAGTTATGTATTTTATAAAGCTTTTTTGTAATAGTTCTATTCCTTAAATTTTTAGGAATGACTTTTATACACTACCAGACAGTTATATTGTATTTTCTTGTTACATTTTACCTTAGCTATCCTTTGGATAGCAATGAAGTATATTGTATGTACAGAAAAATTTACAATTATTAGACACCAGCAGAATGTAATGCATTTTCTGGCCCGCTACGGCCTTCGTCAGCATTCTTTGTGTCACACTGGATAGTGATACTTTATAAATTGAATGTATTTAACTCAACTATTTTAACAAATAGAAACTGGGAATTATTTCCTTTCGCAGGTTACTTTATATTATATTCAACATTTTTTATTTTTCGAATTTATTCTATGAGTTAAATTTCAGTTATGTATTTTATAAAGCTTTTTTGTAATAGTTGTAATAGTTGTAATAGTTGTTCTGCGAAAGAAAATAATTCCCAGTTTCTATTTGTTAAAATAGTTGAGTTAAATACATTCAATTTATAAAGTATCACTATCCAGTGTGACACAAAGAATGCTGACGAAGGCCGTAGCGGGCCAGAAAATGCATTACATTCTGCTGGTGTCTAATAATTGTAAATTTTTCTGTACATACAATATACTTCATTGCTATCCAAAGGATAGCTAAGGTAAAATGTAACAAGAAAATACAATATAATAGTCTGGTAGTGTATAAAAGTCATTCCTAAAAATTTAAGGAATAGAACTATTACAAAAAAGCTTTATAAAATACATAACTGAAATTTAACTCATAGAATAAATTCGAAAAATAAAAAATGTTGAATATAATATAAAGTAACCTGCGAAAGGAAATAATTCCCAGTTTCTATTTCATAACATTTTTATTTCATATTTAGCAAATATTTTAAAGAAAATTTTATCATATAAATTAATTTTTATATTTATTTCACGACCAATTGTATGAAGTTCAGTTATAATTAACTATCAGTTATAACTGTTAAAAACATATTGTTAACTGCAAGTTAAAGTAATAGTTAGTTTTAACCGAACTTGGTGAAATTGGCTGTAAGTCATAAATATTAGGGTATGCAATTTTTAAAAATGCAGTAAGCATATTTTAAAATTTATTATATGTAACTATCTGTGAAATTTATCAAAACAAATTCATTTTAGTAAAAATTATTATACGAGTTAATTCAATTATATCGAAAAGTTCATAAAAATTTCCTTAAAATATAAAAGAAATTCATATCATATTCATATTCCTTAATGTTTTCTTTCACCATTATTAAAGCTGCTATTCTATTAGTATTGAGTCGGTTACGATGATCAGACTTAAAAAGTTTTAGTACATTTTGCGTACAGATACAAAAGATACAAAAAATGTCAGGATTAAACATGGTACCTAAAGTTCGTATCCTAATGGCATCACTGATATCGATGTATAGTACAGTTAAGTTGGAGAGAGAAGTATTGAAAGAAAAAGAAGCATACAAAAGAGTAGAATACAGTCGAATAAAGTAAAATACATTAGAGTAGAATGCAGTAGCATGTAATACAATAGAAAACAAATAAGTTAGTGAAAAGTATGGAAGTAAAATGAATACGTGGAATACGATACAGTAAATTATTAATAGAGTTCAATACAGTCGAGTAATGAAGAGATTACAATACAGTATAGTAGAGTAAAGTAGAGTAGAATAATAAGAATGAGAAAGAAGGTTTCACTACGGTCGAGTAAAGAAAAAATAAGAATAGAGTATAGTAGAGCCAGGTACTTTTTTCCTTGTCCCCAAAAAATTAAAAAAATATCCCCAAAAATCCCCAAATTAAAAAACAAAACCTTATAAAGTAAATATTTTTTTGTTTTGTTTTTTTTTTTCAGACCAAATTTGAATTTTTTTTTTAAAAAATAGTAAAAAATATTTTAATATTTTAATAAGAAATCCCCAAAAATCCCCAAATTAAAAATTTTAGTCTAAAAAATTGTTTTATTTTGTTTGTAGAGACTGGTTTCGGCATGTTTTTTATATCCTTTTTATGCGATTTCAGTGAGAAATTACAAGCAGAACAATATGCTGTTATTGAAGACGAATGAGCCAATTTATAAGAATTTGGAGCTTGTTCAATCGGTTTAATCTATCTTTATAATCAACAATAAAAATACATATGTATATACGTCATTTATTTAATACTTCAATACATCATAACCACTAAACAATAGCCTAGCATTCTTTTTCCCAAACTTTATTATATTGCCTTTAAAAAATCAAAAACTTTATGTGTTGTCAACGGTTTTAGATTCTATTTTTAAATTCTTTTACACACTTAACAAAATTGGTAATTTTAATTAGGACCCTTTACACTGTATAAGAGTAAGATAAAAGTTTTGCTACTTTTTTCATATTTTATATACGAAACAAAGAAAAATAAGCGTAAATAATAACAAAAAAGAAAATATATTAAAAAAATATAAGATCCCCAAAATATCCACAATTTTCTTTTAAATCCCCAAAAAAATCCCCAATCCCCAAATGACTTTCTTTGTTCTCTTTGCTGCCATGAAATCCCCAACTTTGGGGATAAATCCCCAATTCTGACAGCCCTGAGTAGAGTGAAGTAGAATTCAGGCTAGTAGAATAAAGTACAGTAAATTAAAAGTAGTGTATATTTTGGAGAGAAGAGTGTAGTTAAGTAGGATGTTCAGGATAGAAAGCGTAAAAAGAGAAGAGTAGAAAAAGAAGATTAGACTTGACTAGAGTAGAGTATATCAGAGTAGAGTAAAGTATATTAGAGTCAACTAGAGTAGGATCGTGGAGAGCAGACTAGAGTAGATTAGTGTGAAGTAAAGTTGAGTAGATTAGAGTAGTTTAAAGTAAAGTAGACTACAGTAGAGTAAAATAGAGTAGTGTAGGGTAAGTAGAATAGAGTAGGGAAGAATAAAGTAGAGTAGAATAGTGGTAAGCAGACTAGAGTAAAGAAGTGTAAAGAAGAGTAGAGTACAATAGAGCAGACTAGGGTAGTGTAAAGAAGGTTAAGTTGTAGTGGAGTAAAATAGAGTAGTGTGCAGTTAGTTAAACAGAGTAAAGAGGAGTAGAGAAAAGTACAGTAGTGTTGAGTGGAACAGAGTAGAATAGAGTTAAACAGAGTAGAGTAGAGTCCCTGCTTTCACTGTCCCTAATTAAAACTTATCTACATAAAAAAAACTTAACAAAAAACATCAAGTTAACCAGATTTTTGCTAATAAAACATGGAAATTAAATATTTTTTATTTGAAATTTCTAAACTATGACTTCTGTAAATTGGTGTTTTTTTTTAATGACATTTGAATAATGAAATAAAAGAACGATTATACATTTATCGTTTCTCACCATGTGTTCTGGGTAATAAACATTCAATTATGTGGTCATACAATTTTTCCATTATTTTACTTTTCAATAAACATCAAATTGAATTGTTTCCAAAAGAGGAGTCAAATACAAAAAACAAAAAATTTGAACCTTGTGAAACACGACATGAATGTGCAAATTAAATGCAGTGACAAAAGCATTTTACACAAATTATTGAACCCTCAATACACTTACAATACAATAAAAGGGATTACATTATCGCAATTTATATGGGAGTGTGAATGTGTGTAAATGTATTTTTGGTTAGGTTATTTCCATGCGTTTTAATGTCCACAAACATACAACACTTTATTAATTATTAAAATTACTTTAGAAGAGTAAAATAAAGGGTTAAACAGCCTGGAAGGAAATGTCATTTGAATAGAAAATAAACTAAAATTTGTTGTACTTCAAACGATAAAAGTATGAGTAATAGCAGTTTGTTTTTGCGTGTGTGTGTATGTGTATTTCAGAGAAGCGGTAAAAGTTACATGCATAAAACGGCAGCAGCCTTATGCAACAAAAACTTTATACAGGAAATGCAACCAGCCAAACACTCAGGCCAACAAACTAATACAACAGTCAACAACTGTCAAGGCAAATAAAAGCCGCCTGACTCTTTTTCCGTTTTTTTTTTCTTTTTTTTTAAATAAGGATCTTTTTATATTAATTGTTTTTTTTTTCTGTTAGAAATAATTTTTTTAATAGAAATTTTTATAAAAAAAAAATATATATATTTAATGGTATTTGTGTGTGGCAGACATATTGAATAACACTGTCCCTAATATCAGTAGTCAAGTTTAATAAATCTTTAGAAGGAAAAAGAAAAAAAAATTTTTTAACGTTATTTTGTTTTTACTTCTATTAAAATTTTACAATGATTTTTATCTGAAATGACATATGAACATTAATGATTATATTTGTTGGAGTTGGTTTTTTGTATAATTTTCTATAAAAAAAACTAAAAAAATTTATTTCTGTTTATCAATTAACAAAAAAAAAAAAGGGAAAATTGAACCCTTAACTTATTTGCATATTGATTTGATTATTCAACCCTTTTTATTCTTCTCAACTGATATTTAAATGTCATGTGTAAGTTCGAAAGATATAAAAAAGCAAGGAAAATCTTAAAAATTTGTTCTGCTTAAGTTTTTTGTTTTTAACCCTACCGCTTGTATGGGAGACTCATTCCGTGGTGTTGAATTGAAAATTCTTTATGCCAGATGCTTTTAATTAATTCGTGAGATATTTCTTGTAGTAAATCGAATACAGTTATTTAGTATTTGTTTAATGTTAACGACATTTGTATTATTAAGGAATTTATTAAAAGAACTTGGAAGGAATTTTTCAAATGTGCTTTTGAAATTATTAGTGTATACTAGGGAGATCGATTATTCAACTTTTTTCATTTTTCAATAACCGGTTTTCGAATATTCCGAATAGTTGCTATTTTAAAAAACCGGTTTTCGGTTAAGCATTTTAAAAATAACCGGTTAACCGGTTTTAATTCGAAAACAACAAATACAAAAATAAAATTAGTTTTTGAAATAAAAAGTTAATTAGAATAAAAACAATACAATTCACGAAGGTAAGGAACCAACACAATAAATAGATATGACTTAAGGTATGTTCAGACGTAACACATATTTGACGATAAAATCAAAAAAAGCGTGACCAGTAAATTGATCAAATTTAAGCTTTATTTTTAACAATTTCTATTTATTTGCTAAACTTTATGTCTAAGATGATAATTGTATTTATGTATAACTAGCATTTAACCCGCTACTTCGTTAGCGTCTCCTTTTATTCGTGGACATTTTTTAAGCCAAAGTTTACTTTTCTAGGCTTAAACTTGTTTAAATTCAAGCATTTAACCCGCTACTTTTTAATCGGGCTTTTTCATTCATGAACATATTTATATGCCAAAGAATATGTATCTATGTTTTAGCAAAAAAGTTCCAAAATTTTTATCTTATAGGTTGATATTTACACAGGACTTTGCACCTATTATTTTGTGTTTCTAAGTTCAATATTATAGAAAATTCAAAAAGTACCACTCGTATAACACAAAAGCAAATGAAAGTAAGTTCATTTCCCGTATTATCTGTTTGATACTTGTTTCACCCCATTTATGTATGAAACATTACAGTGTTGTGGTGGGAGCCCATAATTAAGAACGAATATGCCAATGAATGGAGACAAATATTTTGTAAAAAAGGACCACATGACCTTGCATGTTGAATTTTATGTTTCTAGGTCCAATACTAACGGAAATTCAAAAAGTACCGATTGATGAACAAAAATAGTACCTAAAAGCCCTCTTTCAGGTTCTTATCCACTCAGGACCTTGCATGTTTGATTTTATGTTTCTAGGTCAAATATTAACGGAAATTAAAAAAGTACCAATCAAAGAATAAAAAAGTACCAAAAAGTCCCCTCTTATAAATTCTTATCCACTCAGGGCATTGCATGTTGAATCTTATGTTTTAGGGTCCAATATTAACGACTATAAAAAAATACCAGTTGCAGAAACAAAAAGCTAAAGAAAAACATAAATTTCCCGTATCTCCCCTTTTTGGTACTATTTTTTCCCCCCATTTAGTTATCAAAAATTTCAGTATTGTAGTGAGAGCTCATAATTAAGTACGAATATGTCAATGAATGGAGAAAAATGTTTTGTATAAAAAAAGTACCAAAAATAGTTACGATTTTTACCCTTTAAATGTTCGAAATTCGAAAAAGTACCAAATTCATATTCGTATTTTTTTGATAAGTTTCGAATGTTGTATAAGCTATATTCCTATGTTGATTGGTTCAAAAGAAAGATGGGGAGCCAAAAAAGTACCAAAGTTAAGGTTTTACCCGTTTGCTTCCTAATAGGACCATATTTTAAAAAAGTACCAGACACCTGTCCGCTTATTCTTTTAGTTTTGGAGATATAAGATTACCGAATTTTTCCGTTTTTACCCTTTTTTACCCCCTAAGCATTCGAATTTCCAAAAATCCCGTCTTAGTGGATCGATTTGTGGTGTGAAGAATCTCTGGTCCAAATTAAAAGTGTTTAGCTTCAGGCGTTTAGGCTGTGCGATGATGAATCAGTGAGTCAGTCAGTCAGTCAGTGAGTCAGTAACGTTACAATTTTATATATATAGATAGATCGATAGACCGACTCAACTTGTATGGAGCTGAAAAAAGTGTTTTTGTTACCCCTCTGAAAATAAAGCTTAATATCGTTACTTTAATATAGAAAAGCCCTAACTAACATTTTCCTTACTTTACAGGAGAAGGAAAAGACTTAATAAAAATTGTAGTATCGTAGTTGCGATTTTTTTTAAACGCAGTTTTTTATTAAATTGTTTAGAGAGTTTAATAAAAAACTGCGTTTAAAAAAAATCGCGACTGCAAGAATATAATTTTTATTAAGTTTTTTCCTTCTCCTGTAAAGTACGGAAAATGTTAGTTAGGGCTTTTATATATTAAAGTAACGATATGTTTTATGATGATTCCCAAAATATTTTGGTTCTAGCGTTTCTGCTTTTCAAAATGAATCTGTTTTGAAATAATGTTAATTTATCTTATTTTTTGCAATTATTTATATTTTTTCACATCCAGATTTATATGGACACATAAGCTATGCATTTTTATTAAAATAGGACCTAGAGGGGTGATGGGGGCAATATTTGCCTCTCAGAAACTATCAAATCGATTGTAATGAAATTTAAAACATAGATAGATCCTTATTAATATAGCCATACACTCTTGAAAATTTGTTTTTAAATACTGTGGTGTAGGGTATCATATGGTCGGGCGTGACCGACTATACTTTTTTACTTGTTTGAATTGTTTTTGGTTTTTTTTTACAAGAACAAACGCTTATATAAGCGATTTGTATTAACATTGCTAATTATGTTTTTTTTGACTTTTGTAACATTTTGTTTTGACATTCTTTATAAAAAGTTTAAGTTTGCCAAATATTCAATTAGAAAAATACCTAAATTACGGGTACATTTATAACAAAAGTAAGGAAAACTTATATAAATTACACATTACTTAAATAACCGGTTAATTTTACTTAATAACCGGTTTTTTCGATATTCGAAAAATGGACATTTTAAAATATTCGACTTGGGCAAAACTAAAATAACCGGTTTAAAACCGGTCGAATACTATTCGATCGATCTCCCTTGTGTATTACAAACCAATAATGAGCTGACGAAATAGCTACTTTTTTGGCACAATTCTAATGGTGTAAAATACAGTTTTTTTAAAAACTAGACTACAAGTAGCAATAGCAATGCAGGTAGACCTGTATTTATTTTTAAAATGTTCAAAACTTGCAACCATATTTTCACTTTTACACTCAAAAGAAAAAGCAATCCATGTGAATTCAATCCGATGCGGATTTGTTGGAATCTAGTACAGAAAGATGGCGAAAATCGCGAAATACTTAACTTATCCATATTCATTCCCGAATTCGTACTTAAAATAATCGGAAAATGAGATTGATTTAAGTAAAACTGAGATTAAATCAATCTCAAAATGCGGTTGATTCAAGTATTATAAAGTTGATTCAATCCCGAATTCGTACTTGAAAAAACCAAAAGTGAAATCGGAAGGAGAATTTTATTATGATTGATTTACAAACCCGTTTTACACCTTACAGAATTTCAATTATAAAACACCAGCATTATGCCCGATGTGGTTTTTATTTGAAAAACGTAATGTACATACATATAAACGGTGATTTTTTATGAATTAAGTTTTTCGGGCTGTCGGTACTGGTTAGTAATTATGTCCAAACTCTGCCATTTCATCACGGAGAAACTCACAAACGAGCAACGACTGCAAATCGTTGAAATTTATTATTGAAATTCGTGCTCTGTGAGAAATGTCCATCGTTTGTTACAAACTTTTTATGGTCGTCATAATCGACCTAGTGAATCAACAATTCGTGATATTATCACCAAATTTCGCACCAAATTTACTTTGGTGGACATTTAACCACCAACTCGCTTCGTAGAGTGCGTGCCGAAGAGAATATTGCAGCCGTAGCGACCAATGTTAATGAGGATAGTGAAATGTCAGTTCGTCGCCGTTTGCAGGTAATGGGCATGTGTTATTCAACCACGTGCCATGATACGCGACTCTTTTTTGGCCTAATTGGCTTCAACAAGACGGTGCCACATGCCACACAGCTCGTGAAACAATGGACATATTGAAAGATGAATTTGGTGAGCAGTTTATCTCTCGAAATGGCCTGTGAGCTGGCCGCCAAGATCATGTGATTTAACGCCTCTTGACTATTTCTTGTGGGGTTATGTGAAGTCGTTGGTCTATGTACACGTGTTATTCATGGAATACAGGCCGAAATGCTCGAAAAAGTGGTGCAAAATTGGCCCTTACGAATGGACATTTGAACCGGAGCACAGTGGGAAATTTTACGAGAAGGCGGTCAAAATTCCATAACTTTTGACTGGATCGGTATTTTTTTTGCTCGATAGGTGCGATGTTAGGCTTTAATTTGCGCTATAAAACGTAAAATTCGACTGATGGGACCAAAAGTTATGGGGAGTTCAAAATGCATTTTCATTTTTTTGTTGAGTTTCGGTGTAAAAGTTGAATATTTCAAATATGATTTTTTTATAATTTATCATTATTTCTCTTGTATTTTACAACTGATACTTATTTTTTATTGTCGAACTTAGATCCTGTCAGAAAATGCCAATATTTGGCCCCTATAAATTTTTTAGTCCCAATATTCACAGGGGCCAAAGGTTGGCGTTTTTGGGAAAGACGAGTTGTTATAAGGATAAAACTGAAAAGGAATATTTTGAAAAATGCCCAAATAGCATTCTTGGCTATCGATAACATTTAAGGTAATTCAACTTTTATTTTTGGTTTGAGATGTATGTGTATTTTATTTTATTTTATTGGTTCGCTTTCGCTGTTCTGTATACTGATTTTTTGTCCGTTTTAAATCCAAAAATAGTACAAATGCTTCTTCTGGAGTAAATTTCATTTCTTCAGTTGGTGTAGGCATACTTTTTTAAAATCCTCTTTGTGCGTTTAGGGCTCGCTTCCACTATTTTTTCAATTATTGCAATTTTTGTTTTCTTATTTTGCGTTGGTTGAATTTGATGCAGAAATGAATCCTTTATCATACTATGAGAAATTTCTTTATTGATATTTGCTTGCTTGCGTCTTCGTGATCTTTCACTGCAATTGTCAATTTGTTTTGCGGGCCGACCCACTTTTCCAGTTTCCTTAGCAGTTATTGACAGCTTCTTAAAAATCAGATCATTTGTTAGCCATTTTTCGTTGCGTAAGTAAAACGTTTTCTTGTTTCTAGAACATTTAAGGTACCGTTTTCTTAATGTTAATGAAAAATTTTTAATTTTTATCTTATGAATCTTATGAAAGAATGGATTATTCATTATGTGTAACACAAAATCTTTTTCATCTTTCTGTTGAAAATATATATCTGCGAGAACTTTATAACTAAACTTAGCCATTGTTTAAACAATAATGAAGGTAAAACTATGAATGCATGCACTTTTATACTCTTGATAAAAGTTTTTTTAAATGATCTTTTGTTACTACTTCTTTAAAACATAAAAACCCTTTTTTAAATACAAATTTAATCTTTTATTAGCATTTCTTTGAAACATAAAAAACCCCTGTTTTCACACTTTTTAAAAGGATAACATACCGGCAATAACATGTAGGTAATTTTCACGTAAAATATAACTGCGTGCTAGTTTTTTGACCATTTACCTGTTCTTCCATTTTTTTAAATTAATTTGCAATTTTCAGGTAATTAAACTATGTAGTTTATGTTGCGGCTATTTACTTATGTTTAACCTTTTAACTTACTCAGAAATCTAAGGTGGTAGTCTATTTATGTCGCCTATTCGTTTTGCAGCATCCGTTCACCCACAATAAGTTCATAACAATGGCAATACCTTTACCTTCTCCAAATTAATTGATAACCTGACGTGCTAGATAATTTATGTGGCCTGAACTGCTTTATTTGTCGAAAATTCTTTAAGATTCACCTTCTTTAATTTCAGTAATTTTTCCTTGCAGGACTTATTTTTTGAACCGAATATCTTACCTTGGGTCACAGAAATTGCTGTATTTCGCAAGGCCGTATCCAGATGTGCGTACAATGGGGTATAGAAATGTAGGTTAGATTCTGGACTACAAGAGAGTATAGGTTTTTTTTTGACGCATTTTGACGCTCAGGACTTATGCTCTATAAAGTAGGAAATTTCCGGGAAATTTTGACATTAAAAAAAAAAAAAAAAAATTAAATAGTTCTAGAGGTCGCAGAGTTTAATGCTTTAAACCACGTATAGCTAATAAAATAAACTAATACACAAAACTTATTCTGTCAAAAAATCTTAAAAAACAAAAAAGTTATGAGCATTTCAACTTCAAAAATTGACTCAGAAATTCAAAACTATAACCAAATATTGAGAAAGTCCATTTCGGACCACCCTGTTCTCAATGAAATAGTTGAAATAGGGTTTTAATTTTTTGGCTCCCGAGGTTCACTAGTATTTACTTTCACATGAATAAAAAAAATTTAAAATCGGAGAACAAAAAAAAAAATAATTTTGGCCGCCTTCTCAAAATATGAACCAGTGTGCGGAGTCGCGGGCAACATTTCCATGAAGTTATTTTTAAAAAGTAAATGGCAAAGACCAATTTATCGATTCCAATCAAAATGTTGAATATATGATGCAAATTTGAGTGTTTTATTAGATTTTTAAAAAAACTACGCTTACAAATCACCCATTACAACTGAAAATATCCACTAAATGAGAAGCAAATGTTCTCAAATTTTGTTCTTAAATTTCGTTTACTACTGCTATATTTAAAAATAAAATCAGTAGTTATAGCAATAAACAGTAAACAATTGTATGAATACATGTAAAAGAAACAGCAGTAAATATAGCAAAATATGAAGAAATAAAGGAGCAAGTGAGGTAACAATATAATTAGCCTATGAATATAGCTATAAAGTTGCATTTAATTTGGCATAAGAGTAGCATATTAAATAAAGGCAAGTGAGGTAGCATTGGAATTAGCATATGAATAAAGCAACAACGTAGCATATGATGTAGCATTAGAAAACCATATTAATAAATGAAAACAACATCATTGATTTTTTCATCGCAATCATATTATGAAACATGATACGATAACCCTTTATTACATTTAAACGCCAAATTCAACAACAACAGCAATACGTAGCAGTTTTTCAGCACTGTTACTATTTTAATGCTCCTTTTTCTACTACTTTTACTTGAAAGCAAAATCGTAGAATTAAAGCAAGGAATTCATTTGATATTTTAGCTACTCTATATTGGTAGCTTTTGTTTTTTAATATTATTGCTTATTTTATTGACCTTTCAACAAGTGTAATAAAATAAATATTTTCATGCTTATTACACTATGTGACAAAATTACAACAAAGTCGTGAACAAATGAATGTGTCAGCTAATCTTTATGAATCCGAATATGAAGTCAGAATTGTCCGTTATTTTTGTTTTTAAAATAGATGATGTGACTGAAATACAAATATCTTCAAAAATTTTAAACGGATTATGTATTATTTTTTATTTTTAGTGAAAGGTTTTAAAATTTCTAAATTAACCATGGATTGCTTGTGAAGATTGGTCAAGAAATGACAGAGTTACAGGGGACAAAAGTTCAAGCTTTATTGAAAATTTTATGATTTTGTTCAATTTTGCTCTTTTCAAGTTATTTTTTTTAAACCAATGATTTAAATAATCCTAATGTTTTATTGCATGCGACATTAGATTATTTGAATTCGAACATTTTGCGCCCAACAAGACATAGATTGGTACAAAAATGACAAAGCTACAGAAGATTTAGTAAATTAACCCACATAGATATTCAATAGTTTCAAGCAATTTTTAAGTTTACACAGAAAAAAATAAAAATTTATTTCAATTAAAAAATTTGTAATATTAATTAAAAAATTAATTTAATTTGCACCAGTAAACAAATTAATAGTATCAATTAAGCCAGTTAATAGTATTAATTAAACGTTTAATACACTTGATTAAATGTTTAATTCACTTGATTAAAATTTTAATTAAAACTGATTATATTTTTGATTAATGCTTTAATTGGTGAAAAATGTGGGAGAATTTTTTCTGTGTATTGTTACTAAAAATTTAGCTTTGTATATTTATTTGTTGTGGTTTAGTTCAATTAATCTTCTGTAACTTTGTCATTTTTGCACTGATCTGGATCCTATTGCGCACAAAATGTTCGTATTGAAATAGGCTAAAATTTTATTTTTTGGATATTTGCATTTCAGTCACATCATCTTTTTTAAAAACACAAATAACGGTTAATTTGGAAAAACTGTTCTACTTTTGACAATTCTGACTTCATATTCGGATTCAGCGGAAAATTTTGCACAAAGTTTAGGTGTCAAATTCATTTGGTCAATTTGGTAGTGTTATTTCTAGTTTATTTTTTTTTTTTTAATTAATTATCAAAAAAAAAAAAAAAAAAAAAAATTGTGGTTAACGCTGGGTCTCCACGTAGCAATTTTTATTGCTAAGTACAAGCAAAAACGTCGGCAGAACAATGACAGAACAATGGAGCAATAATTGCTGATTATATTGCTGGAGAACACGTGAAATTGCTTTGCCATACACAAACGTACAGAGAAATTAAATGTCAGATATATGACAACTCATTTTACAGCAGATTGCTAAGCAATAATTGCTCAAGCAATCAGAAGAGCAATCATTGCGAAATGGATTGCCACTAATGGCAATATGCGGTCTATACGTCGCATATTTAATGGAGCAATCAAATTTGACGTTTACCGCAATAAATATTGCTACGTGGAGACCCGGGGTAATAAAGGGTGATGATGGGCCGATGTTAAATGTGAACCACGCCTAAACGTCAAGTTTTTTTCTGCATTTCATTTGACATTTCTCAATTTCAGATTAACTCAATTTAAACTATGGAAATATACACAATCGAGCAACGCGTTAAAGTTATTCAGGCTTATTGTGAAAATGGGCGTTCAAAACAAAATGCTTATCGTGCACTTCGTGATTTTTTCGGTCAATTTAATCGTCCAAATCGTGCAAAAATTTGAACAAACCGTGTCTGTAGGAGACGTAAAAACAACAGTGCATGCTCGTACAGCTCGTACTGCAGAAAATATTCCTGCTGTTCGCGATAGTGTGGCTGAAGAGCCGTCCACCGCAACTCGTCGTCGTGCCCAACAACAATTGCACCTCTCACGCTCGTCGTTGACGAACATTATGCATATAGACTTGCATTTGCACGCTAACAAGGTGCAATTGACTCAAGAATAAAGCCTCTTGACCATACCAAACGTCGTCAATGGTCAGAATGGTGGCAAGAAATGGCAACAGTGGATGATCAATTTTTGAACCCAGTTGATTCGGTAATAAGCAGAATTGCCGCATTTGGGCGAATGATAAGCCAATAGTGATTGTCGAAAAGCCGATTCATTCACAAGAGTGACTGTTTGTTGCGGATTATGGGCTGCCGGCATCATCGGGCAGTATTTTCTCCAAAATGAGGCCGCTCAGGCAGTTACTGTGAATGGTGTTCGCTATCGTGAGATGATAAAGAACGTTTTATGCCACGAATTGGAAGATATGTGCTTTCAACATGACGGTGCCACACAGCTAACAAAACAATGGCTCTTTTGGGCGACAAATTCAATGGCCGTGTTATCTCACGTGGTGGCGATGTCAATTTGCCGCCAAGATCAAGAGATCAAGGGCTAAAGGATGAGCTAATTCGGCACATTAACGGCATAAAACCTCAATTATGCCTCAGCGTCATCGCAAATTTAGACCATCGGATGGAGGTGTGCGACGGCCATTTGGCCGATATTTTGTTCCATACATATGAAATTGAACCATACCAATATTATCATAATAAAAAGAAATGACAATAATTTCCTAAATAACCTGTGTTTTATTTAAAATCAACATCGGCCCTTAAAATTTAAGCCTTTATATGCAAAAACACTATATGATGTGTCAGCTTAATTCAACTTTTATGTACAAATTAAAAAAATGGCATTTCAGTTTACTTTGTTTAGAATTAAAATTAAGCCAATTTAAGAAAAAACCTTCTCCGGACAAAAATATTGTTTGGAACGCATGGGTGAATCGAGCTTAAGGACGTAATAACTTTAACTACTTGTTGTTAGCTGTATATGTTAAGTGTATATTTTGATTATCGCCTAGGAGGCAATAAAATCTTATCTTATGAAAATATGCAAAAAATACTAATGCTTATTTGAAGAGTGGTAAATCTCATTTTCTTAGGAATTGACATATGTAATACCATTTCTTACAAACAAACGGTTAACAGCGGGTTAATTTGTTTTTGTGTTTGCATTTCCGTGATAAATCCTTCTAAGTTTTAGGTATGCTTTGTTTTCTTTAACAATTTATTCTATAGTAATTAACACTTGTAGGTATTTATTTATCTTTATTAGAAATATGTACAAACACAAGCACACCTATAAGCTTTTATATGTTAAACTAAGTACTTGTAAACATTTATATACATACATAAAGATGCATGTATAGAAATACATAAGTTTGTATATGTATCTTTATCATCTATTTTTTGCTATTGTCTCTATTGTTGTTTTTAGTTTGCCAAAGTAGACATTCTGACGACGTTAGCAAGTTTCTTTTTTCTATCTAATTCGTTTTTATTTTTTGTTTGTTTATTTATTTGTACATTTTTTTCTACTTTTCATATTGTCATTCGCTCATTAACTCTTGATGATATGTGTTAATATTTGTTTGTTTGTTTGTTTGTTAAAAGAAATCTTATCTAGGTGCGTTTGTGTGTAAGTACTTTGTTTAATTATTATGTTTAAATCGACATTCCAAGTGCCAAAAAAATATTGTTTGGCAGTTTGTGTGAATTTGTTGAAGTAGAAACAATTGAAAGCAAAAAAAAAAAAAAAAATATTTATGTATGTACTATGTTAATCATAAAAGTCACAAGTGCCTCATTCATTTTGACATTTATTCATTTATACATTTAAATATTGACATGACAACAAGTCTAGTAAAGAAATCTTATTTTATTTTGGGAACTGTAGTGTGACACCGCAGGTACGGGTAAAAGGTGTTTGATAGAAAAAAAATTTATATAAACAATACAAATTACAAATCATCACAGGCCTTTATTCTTACGTGCTTAATTCCCAATTTTTATTCTTGATAGTTCGCAAATAGGCTGTAATTGTAGATCGATAAACAACCAAAAACCGTAGTATAGTGTTAGCTAACGAACACAACACCCCCCACAACCCCCCACCCAACCCATTTAACGGACTTTGTTGCCTGGTGTCGTTAGCGCCACAATAAGGAATTCATTGAGTTGTTTTACATTTGAACTGTCAATGGCCTGTTCATGACAGATTTTACTGTATATACCCTTTATCCCCAGGGGTATGTAGCAAAACGTTAAAAGGATATTTCTCCTTTAAATACCGCATCCTCTAGGGAAATCGGTTGCAGTGAATACCAGGAATCCAGCAGAGTTCAAAGTTGAAAGATCTGTTGAGATTGCGGCTGACTAGAGATCATATCTAATAGCACTGGAGTCAGAAGCCCCAGTTGTCTCGGCACCAGAATGGCAAGATTGCTTTACTGCTCGAGGAAATACTATTTTTGGACAATAAATTTATTGATGTAGTCGAAATGACCGATGATGATGTATTGGAAGGCTCGGAATTTTTTAATGAAAAGCCGAAAATTGTTAAGATGAGGTGTTGGTGTGTGTTGGATGAAGACTGAAGAATTGGATTTGGTCAATGAAGAGTCGAGAGCTGGGAATGAAGCAGAGTGGAGGGTATTGTATGAAGGGTGTAGACTTGGATTTGGTTAATCAAATCTTAAAAACCGATGATGAATAAGAGTGAAGTGTGTTGGATGAAGAGTAAGAATTGAATTTGGAAAAATGAAGAGTCGAGAGCTCAGGATTACGAAGAGTGAAGTGTGTTGGATAAAGGGTGAGACTTGCATTTGGTGAATGAAGTCAAGATTCGAGGTCGAGAAAGAAGATGACTTTTCAGGACGATTGCTTTTCTAATGGAAAGATTATCTTTGGGATCACGTAGTGGTTGTAGTTTAGGGACGACTGGGGCAGCTTCAGCATTGGGGTGCCTTCACCATATCGATATAGCGATGTTTTCGATATGATGCACTCATCATACATCACTAATTATTTATGTTATTTTCGCGAAAATCAAAGTATAACTCTCCGGCAAAGTTTGTTATCTCTTGCTTACCAAATGAAGTAACTTCACGGGTTTTAGTATTTTTGAAAGTCCAAGAAACGTGTTTATTTTCCTTAGCATTATCCATATAATAAAATAATTAATTGGTATAACTGGCATCTAATGTAATCTTAAAAATAATTTTAATTTAACACTTGCCTATAAGAATATAGTCGGCGAATGTGCCCTGTCAAATGCCGAAGCTACTCTGGTATGAGGCACATTCGGCGAAAATTACTTATTTTTAATAATTCTCAAAAATAAGCTACAAATACTCAGTATTGATAAAAGGCTCAATTTTAGGTACTGTTGCTAGCAAATGGATGCTGCTGGCGATTTCTAAATGGCGATTTTGAATGAATCGTTTTACAATTTTAAATTTTTGTCTAAATTAGCCCTTAACGTTGTAAGAATTTAGCATTTCTCGTAGCTTGATAAATAGTCCCAAATTAGCTCTAATCGTAGTTTAAAAATAGATTGTTGTAAGCCTTTTTCTCTCTTTTCAAAGTCTTGTTAGTAAACTTCCTTAAACTATTTCTCTTTAAACTACTTATTCTTCGCCGTCAGGTGCACTTCAAAATCTATTTCGCTACAACTTTTACAAGGTTTCTTATTTTATTTTTTTACAAATATTTATGTTTCTTTCCTAAAGTTCAATGACTTTTGTTCCGTAGTAGTTTTCTTATTGATAACCACCCGGACTTGAAAATACAAATTACAACAAGAAATAAACAAACACAGTTGGTCAACTAAAATATTATCCTTATGTCCTTAAAATATTTCTCATTCTCTTATTCCTAAAATCCTGTCATCTGTTGCTATTCAACGTTAAAACAATAGTTCGCAAAATTCCTCTAGTGTTTTTTTTTTTTGTTTTAAGCCAAAAAGGTGAATGAACTATTTGATGAATTCCCCTGACATCAATTTTTTGTTTTCCATTTCGCTGTTATTTGGCAATGAAACAGTTGTAAAGAAGCAATTTAACAAAAAAAAAAAAAAAAATGTGCAAAAAAGCCAGCAAACATAAATATTGCATAATATTTCAAAAGCCTAAAGAATTTTAAGGCAGATAAAAAAAAACGCTACAAAAAAGGTACAATATTATTAAAATTTATGAGAAAGAATTTGTTTTATTCGTTAAAACTGTTTGGCAAATTTATTGAAATGAAGGTATTTAATAATAAAACAAAATTGTTGACAAGTTTTTGTAACACTGAGAGCAAGTTGAGTAGGGCTGCTTTTTTGTTTCGAAAACTATTAGAGACTTTTAAAACGTTTGAAATTTGAAATTAACATGCAGGCTTAATCGTAATCCAAACATTGCCACAAATAAACCTTATCACAGGTAAATTAGCTTTAACTTTTGTCGAAATATGGACGATATATAATTTTTAAAAATCTAACATAAGTCTATATCCTCGCTCTCGCCAGGGCTGTGGAGTCGACGAAAAAAAGCTTGAACTCCGACTCAAACAGCTGAAACTTTTAAAGTCAGACTTTTACTCCGAACGCGATATTATATTTTTGCAGTATTTTATTTATTTTTATTAATTCTTTTAATAATAAACAAAATACTATAATATCGGAAACTAAAAATAGCAAAACTTCAAATAAATTGACAAATCTTTAAATGGTATATCCAAAATAAACAAGTAAAAGTGCTGTAGCAATAAGAACAGAAAGTTATATTAATACAGGTCTTAAGATATAAAAAAAACTATTTTGTGCCCACTTTTACAATTTCGCCCACATTTTGTGGAATGTGCGTATTGATAGCCAAGCTGCTTGTTTTCAATTTACAAACTCTGGCTATTGCCGTTCTCCAGATATACAGAAAAAAAAGAAAATAAACAACAACAGCAACAAGTGATTTATGGGTAAAATTAGAGGCAGTCGTGGGTTTTTGCACATATTTCAATCATTTAAGCACTGATCTGGCTTTATTTCAATAGCAAACTTTAGCAGAGTATATATGACATAAATATACTACAACTTAGTCCCACTTATTTCTAGGGTCTTCGCAAACCCATTTCATGGACAGACGGACATCTTTCAATCAACTTTGCTAATCATAAGGACCCAAAATAAAACAAGTAAGAAAGTATAGTCGGTCAAGCCCGACCATATGATACCCTACACCACAGTATTTAAAAACACATCATGCTTATGTGTCCATATAAATATGGATTTATCTATGTTTATAAACTTCATTAAAATCGGTTTGAAAGTTTGTGAGAGGCAGAAATTGTCCCCTTCCTCCCCTTGTGGTCCTATTTTTGAAAAACTGTATAGCGTATGTGTCCATATAGATATGGATCTATCTATGTTTTAAATTTCATTAAAATCGGGTTGAGAGGCATAAATTGCCCCTATCTCCCCTTGTGGTCCTATTTTTTAAAAGATGCATACCTTGTGTGTCCATTTGGATATGGTTCTATCTAAGTTTTAAATTTCATTAAAATCGGTTTTATAGTTTCTAAGAGGAAGAAATTTCCCCCTATCTTCTATCGTGGTCATACGATTAGGCCCATTTTCAATATCAAGTTATCTCCAAAATTGCGACCTGTACTTTGCGCACAAGGTTACATGGACAGCCAGCCAGCCAGCCAGTCGGACGGACGGACGGACATCGTTAGTTCGACTCAGAAAGTGATTCTGAGTCGATCGGTATACTTTAAGGTGGGTCTAGGACCAATATTTTAAGGCGTTACACACATCAGCACAAATGCATAATACCCTCTCCACTATTGTGGTGTGGGTATAAATACTTTATTTTACTTTAAGATGAATATTGTTGAAATTATAAACGGAATGACAAACTTAAACATATATACCTTTTTACCTACCGCGAAGGGTATACAAATTACTCTGCATTTGTCTTTAGAAAGAGGATAACCTCAATATTATATGACTTCACTGATGCTTTCAAATCGGATCTGATGTTTCTGAGTGCAGATAATAATTGTTCTACGGTAACAATGCCGTGGCGACCAGAGCAGCATTATGGATTTTCTCAGGGTATGTACCTTGTAATTGTATCTTTTATTGCTAAATTTAAATAGCGGTCTATTTTAGAACTAAAGCAACACTAATTCTATGCAATGTTTGAGAAATTTCAGTGTTGACAATTAAAAAAACTTGATTTTAAAATTAGTGGAAATCCGTGGCAATAAATTTTTTAAGCAAGAGTTTATGACTGCAAATCCTGCAATTCAGGCGATCGTGTTTAATTAACCACAGACCTTATTAAACCCTTTTTGAACTAGATCAATAACCGTATATGTGGATTAAGTTTAAACTTAGTTTAACGTAGTCTGAAACTCGAATTTTCCGGCGAAATGTGATTTTATTTTGTTATTATTTCATTAAAGTCCAAAATTTTTAGTAAAACTTAGCTGTTCCGTCAAAATTTTGTATAAAAACTTGGTATTGGCGAAACAAATCTGCTTTCAAATTATATAAGCCTAGTTTAACTGAGATCTCAAAAACACAGCCTAAGAGTCTTGTCCTCACTAATAAATAAAATACCCAAATAATATAAATTATTACAGCCGTATTCATAAAAAGTTCTTATTTTAAGCTTATAGTATGTAATAACTATTAAACGCTTTTTGTCTTATAAACCTCTTATAAAAATTTGTATTCATAAACGTACAATAACAGCTTTTTTACTATTAACTGTTTGCAGCGATTTTCTGTTTAAGTATGGCAACTTTCTTTATATTTGGCTGCCATTTTATTGTCAGTGATGATCGAAACTTCTATTCGGTTAACATGATATTCTATATTTAATTTTTTTTCATAATTTTTTTTTAATTGTAGACCTTCAAAATTATTCTTATGAAATAAAACTACATATTATTTAAGTTTCTGAACAAAATGTTTCCAAAAGGTATCATAAAAACTTTTGTTTGAACCTTTTTTTAATATACGATAAAAAAGTATTCGAATAAAAAGTTTGTTTACTTTTTATTAACATCACTATTATTATGATTTGTTTATTATATTTTTTTTTTATATTTTTGAACAATAATTTGTTGTTTTAAACAAAAAAAAACAACTAGTTGCAATAATTTAATAAATAATTAAAGAGAATATTTGAATTTGCACTGAACATATTCATTTAAATCATATAATTTTTTTTTAAATAATAATCAATATAACTTTAAATTTGCTGTCTAAAATAAAAAAAAATTAGTAAAATGTATTTAAGATGTCCGTTGTAATAAATAAAATAATTTTGTCATTTTTTTCCACATATTTCACAAAAATAATATCATAAAATGCAAACACCATTTAAAATGTCATTTTATTTTTGGTTTAAAGAAGGGCAAATCCAACAATAAATTTTCTTACTTTATGAATGGTTTATTAAAGGTTCAATAGACTATTTTTCGTTTATGAATACAACTTTAGCAATTTTTGCTTAAAAACGGTCAATTAATCATCAATAAGTTTTTATGAATACGGCTGTTACTCTCTTTTATATTATCGGCCTTATTCATAAAAAATAAAACAGGTTTATTATTGATTTAATAAACTTTAAATAAGCCTGTTTTATTTTTTTAAGAATAAATAAATTCGTCTGTCTATCCGTCTCACAGAGGGGTGAAAAGTGCCAAAAACGAAGATTAATTAAAAATAAAGTTAGTTTTTTGTAATAGTATTTGGTATCATATAAAAGTAGATAAAATTGAACACGAATAACTGTAAAAATTGTGGATCTATGTTGTTTACTTTTTTTGTTATACGCTGTCAAAGTTGAATAATATTTTATAATTTGGAAGTATTTGTTAAAAAGTGAAAATCAAGATATTTTAATTGCGATTTCAGAGAATTGTTTCTTAGAAAACAATATTTTTTTTTAAATGGATCCATCAACTGCAGGTATTTATGTAATTTATTAATAAATGTTTGTAAAGAAACATGTTGAGAAAGTATTTTTATTTTTTTTTTATTGGTCAAAAAAATGAGTTTTTTTTTAAGGAAATGTTGATTTTCAAAATGTTTGTGAGAAACTTGGACAAAACTTTTTATATATTCTTAAAATATGGTATTTCAACTTGCATAATCAAAAAACAATCTTGCCCGTTTCTGCCCCATTAGGAAATTTTTGAGATTTTGTGAAACACATTAGCTTGTTTTTCTGTTTTGTTTCGTTTAAATGATTACACTACGTCACAAAATTTCAACAAAGTCGTGACCAAATAAATATAAAGTCTGACAGTCGTATTTATAATGGAAATTTGGCATGAAGTTAGCACAAAGTTTATTTATAATACACTTACCAAACTCTGGCTAACGATTTGCTAAACTCTTTTTAACCAGCTGCCAAACGTTGTCCAACTTGTAAGAAACAGCTGTTTAATGTTAAACAATTCGGTTGTTTTTATTTTAATTATTGTTTTATTTTATGTTTCTTTCTTTTTTTATTTTATATTAATTTTAAAAACTTTTTAAATTTGTTATATGTGGAGGAAAAAACAATAAAAATTTACAAAAAAATGACAAAACCAGCGATGATTAATTCAAACGTGTTGAATTTTTCAGTAATATAATGTGGCATCATTAAAATTCAGAGTTGATTTTTTTTTAGTTAGCAGACAAAAGTTGTTATAAATAAACTCTGTGCTTACAAGCTGTTAGGCTTAATCGGCATTCTAGTTAGCAGCTCGTTGTACGTAGTGTAGAAACTGTGGCTAACTTTTTGTTATAAATACGGCTGTTAATTGTCAAAAGTAGAACAGTTTTTGATATATTCCAAAATAACCGTTATTGTGTGTTTTTAAAAAAGATGATGTGATTGAAATGCATATATCCTCAACAATTTTAAACGGATTATGTATATCTTTCTTTTTAGTGAAAGGTTATAAAATTTCTAAAATAACCATGGATTGCTAGTGAAGATTGGACAAGAAATGACAGAGGTAAAGGGGACAAAAGTTCAAGCTTCATTGAAAATTTTATGATTTTGTTAAATTTTGCTCTTTTCAAGTTATTTTTTTTAAACCAATGATTTAAAAATGTTAATGTCTTATTGCATGCGACATTAGATTCTTTAAATATGAACATTTTGCGCCCCACAATACATGGATTGGTACAAAAATAAAAAAGCTACAAAAGATTTATGGCCATTTTCTCATTACATGATTATCTTTTTTCCCAACAAAAAACTGCACATTAAAGAAATTCGGTTTTCTCAATGTCTCATTTGCTTCTATCCTGTCGCAAAACTAACCGGCACTCATCTGCCAATTATTTATTTTCCTTTTATTTGCCGTACAGATAAATTCAATCAGCTGACTCCCACCTTTTACATGTATTTTGAGTGGTGTTGCCAACTGAAAACAATGTTTTTTTGTCGATATATTGAGAAACCCAAAATTGTTAACAGACAGTTTATCGGTCTAATAAATTTAAGTTGACATTAAAGGCCTTACACACTATCCCACAAAGTCTTACATATTTTTCAAAAATGCTTCCCTGATCTAATTTTTCTTTGAAAAATTTTAAAAAACAATAACAACTTATCATGACAGGGTTGCATTTTCGTAAATTACTAAAGACTTTGTGGGATAGTGTATAACGGCTTTAAGTAACAGGCAGTTTGTCGGTAAATTGAGAAAATGGCCATTAGTACATTATGATAAAAAACTACATAATTTAAATTTACCACAAACAGCACTTGATTTGCTTATTCTGCTAAATATTTCCGATGTTGATGATGATGACATGAAGATTATGATTTTGATGAAGGTGAAGATAATTATGAAGATGATTTCTAATTCCATATTTTAGCAATGAATGTGCCTTGTTTCAAAAAAAAAAATATATATATTGTTCGAAGAAATTACAATGATTTTTTTTAAGTTTTTAGTTTATTTAATAAAACAAAATTAAAATTCCACTAAAATTTTACAACAAATTTTTTTTTATTAATCAATATACACAGAATCCAAAAAAAAAAAATTGTTGTCATAAATTACAGGCTTCCCTGAATTAATCCTCGTTTTGCATATGTTTCACCCCACTGTGGGTCTGTTGAAAACACGCTCACTACCGAAAGACAGAACAGAAAATAACAATTTTGGTGTCAAATTGTTTCTAAAGGGTGGTCCCACCAAAGCCAAAGAGAACTATCTTAATATATTTTATTATTATAGAAGGATCTATGACAATTATGTGTAAATCGAATCGGTCAAATGCTCGCTACGGCTTCAGTGGCATACCTCTATCCGATGGACATAATTAAGGTTCCATGTCGTTAATATGCCGAATTATCTCATCCTTTAGCTTTTGAATTGTTCTTGGCTTATTGACGTACAGGGTTTCTTTTAAATATCCCAAACGAAGGAAGTCCAACGGTGTCAAATCACATGATCATGGCGGCCAATTAACATCGCCACGACGTGAGATAACACGGCCATTGAATATCTTTCGCAAATGAGCCATTGTTTCGTTGGCTGTGTGGCAAGTGGCACCATCCTGTTAGAACTATATATCGTCCACGTTCATTAAAACACGACCAAGTTTCATGAAAATTCATTAATAAATATATGTCTAATATGCACAGAAAAAATTAAAAATTGTCTCTAATCACCAAATTCTTACCAAATTCATAGAATCAAGCAAACAATTTGTTGTTTTTTCACCTATTACCAAAATGATTATATGGATTACTAAAAATTGTAAAAATTTAAAATTGTGAATATTTTTTTTTAATAAATGATATTTTTAATTTTAATTAAACAAATGATCAAAAACCTTTGCCGTTTCAAACAATGTGTTAATTGATTTAATTAAATATAGCTCAGGTTTTGACAATACCTAACAACAATTCTACATGCTTAAATTATTTTATTTTAAACGAAAAAATCAATTAAGATTTTTGTTATTTAATTAATATTTTAATTTAAAATTTATTTTAAAACAACTCAAATGTTAAGTAAATCAAAATTATATATATAATTTTCTTTCCACAAAAAAAAAAAAAAAAAATTGATTTAATTATCACGTGAATTAAATTAAAATACTTTTTAAACAATTTTTTTAATTAATATAAAACTTAAGCCAATTTTCGAAAACAAACTTTTGGAATACGCCTTAAATCGCAAAGAATTTTATAATTCTAAGTTCAAGTCTTATTAAGATTGGTTCATAGCTTATAGATTTCATTTAAATCCCGCTTCTGAAGTACTCCCACTCTCGGTGGAGGGAATAAAAGTTTTGACCCAACTGAATAAAGCACAAATCTGTAAGCAGTTTGTCTCTATCAGCTCTAGTTTTCATGATATAGCTTTTTTATACCCTCCACTTATGACCTCCATTTATGACCGTCTGTTAGTTTTTTCAAAAAATTTTTTCATCAAAATTTCTTATTTACAGTTATGGTAGTTGCCAAAAAAAACATTTTTTCCGTAAAAAAATTTTTTGTGTAATTGCTAGCTGATTAACGGGAATTTTATATGTACAATATTATTGAGAACGTTATTTTTTCTTGTTGCACTCCAATTGAATATCGGAAAAAAAATATTTGAATTAAAAGAATTGTGGGTAAAAAATTTTGTTACGGAAAAAATGTTTTTTTTTGGCAACTACCATAACTGTAAATAAGAAATTTTGATGAAAAAATTTTTTGAAAAAACTAACAGACGGTCATAAATGGTGGTCATAAGTGGAGGGTATAAGAAAGCTATATCATGAAAACTAGAGCTGATAGAGACAAACTGATTACAGATTTGAATTCAGCGCACCAAAATTAACTAGAATCAGTTGATAAATTTAAAGAAGCAAATTTAGTGTTGGCCTGTGTTATAATTAATTATGATCTCAAATAGCAATAATAAAATGTTTAATCTACAGTAATTTTAAAATAACAATAACTTAAGATTATATACTCTAACTATAAAACATATATCTAGCTCAATGTCCCACTGTCAAGTTAAAAATATTTAAAACCACAACAATGTACTCATAATCATGATTGATTTCTTTTCTCCTTTTAACATACTTGTACACTTGCGAACAAAAGTACTCGTTCGCATACATATACATTCACATGCAGCCACTTGGACGAACCCACTGTGGTACATTATTAATAAATAATAGTTTATAAGTGCCTCGTATGAGATGTGAGTGGGAATCTTTTGTTAAATTTCCTTAAAATACATTTATAATAAATCATTTGTATGAATATTCAAATAATTCTCTATTATTAACTTCTCTTGCACACATCATTTACGGGCTTTGAGTACCAAGTTTTAAGTGCTAAATACAAAAGTGCGATTTAATGTCAAAATATTTTTGTTAATCCAATAATAATTTCCTACTTACAAATTCGTTTTCATGTAGTTTGAAATAAAAAAAAATAAATTTTTTTTTATACAAATCATTCATTGTCATTATTATTTTTATTATCATCTTGAGCTTCAACACGAGTATTTACGATGATGATGATGATGAAAAAAGTAAGTTGTTGCTTAATCGGATTTGTCAAAGAGATAGCAAAACAAAAAACATGATTAAAACCCTTAAAAATCAATAATAATCTTATTTGAATATTTAAAGAGCTAGAGAATAGACAAATGAGCAAATATTTAAATACCTGTTTAAGTAAAAAGATTAAGTGATTGAAAAAGTTGATTGAGACTTGAGTTTTTACTACCGAGACTTAAGTCATTACTAGGCTGCAATTTTGAATTAATTGCAGGTTCAAAATTGAAAGCGATCAAAGGTTCTTCGGTCTTTTTAAAGAAGATTCTCTTTAAATTACAACAAACTCTCAATATTATATACACACAACTCCATAGTGGAGGAGGTATTATGCGCTTTTGCTGATGTGTGTATAACCTTTAATATTTTACCTAGACCCACCCTTTGGACCGATCGGCTCAGAATAACATCTTTAATCGATATAATGATGCTTGTCCGTCCAGCTGGCGTAAAGTACGGGTCGCATTTTTGCAGAAGATTTTATGCAATCCGCTACATATGTATGTTTTAATAGCCACAAGGGCCAAGCCACCTGAAAATGATGGAGAGTCGGTATATAATTGTATGTAGGTCCCATAAACACTTCATTTTAGAATAAAGTCTTTGTGCAACAAAAAATTAACTTCGGATTATTCTCAAGATATACAGAAATCTGTAATATCTTTATACGGAAGGTGTCACGCCCTCTTTTCAACTCCAGCCCAATTTTAAGAGAGGTTGTGTATGGATAACCCAACTATTTCAAAGTTTCCAACTATTTTTGGAAACTTTGCCTTTTGCCATTCTCAAGATATAGAGAAATCGATAGTTTTTTATAGGAAGTGCCACGCCCACTTCTCCAATCTTGCTCACATTTTGTCGGATGTTGTGTATTCATAACCAAGATCCTTGTACCTAATTTAGAAACTTTGATTCTCTCATTATCCAGACAAACACAAAACAAAGCAAAAAAGCCACAATAGATTATTGGGTAAAATTAGTGGCAGTCTTGTTTTTGCTCATTTCTCAGCGATTTTTGAACCGATTCGGCTGAATTTGAAAAGCAAACAGTTGCGGACTATATGTGAAATAAATATATATAAAAACCGAGTCCCCATCCTATCTTTACTCTTCGGGAACCCCATTTCTTTACTTTACTTTACTTATAAGGACCCAGAATATATATGTATAAACTTAATAGGGTCTTAGATCAATATTTTAGAAATAAAAAACGTAATGTCAAACTTATATTTACTTTTTTACCTTCGGTGTAGGGTATAAAAAACTAAAAATGAAAGTGTGTTTTTTGTTGTTAGATATAACAAAACAGCTTTTATATTTTGCAGTTGGTTTTTTGCAAGAGCATTTGCACCAAACACTGAACTCCGCTATTGTGAATAGATTTTTTGCACTTGTTTGCCACAATCTAAATCAAGTATCAGCTTGCATATTCGGATGACATTGACAAGTTTTTTTAAGATATAGGAAATCACTTCTGCAAAAGTTCTAGTAGAAGCGACGACTTCCTCTCATTTCAAGATTATTTTGGAACAGAAATTCATAATATTTTGAAATATTCGACAACACGATGGCTGTCACGTCATTGTTATTTTACTCTAAGTGATTTTGAAGGAGATTTTACAAGCGCTAAATTAAATTTTATTATATCCGGACTTTCTACTCCAGATTATAAAATGTCTTCGTCTTTCTGCAGTACATATGTGCCTCGGTAGGCTAGCTGGTAGCGAGCTAGTCTATCAGCGACGGGGTTGCGGGTTCGATTCCCGCCTGAGACTCTGGTTTCTTTCCTGCAGACAAGCATATAGCTTCGCGGGATTAGCTTAGGAAATTGAAAAAAAAATATTGAAATAATTATTGTTAAAGCTAAGGCACGAGCTCTATGTGTTCATTTGTCCTTCAAGTTGTGCTGAGAAAGGTCAACAAGAAAAAGAAAGACAAAAATGAAAAAACAAAAAATGTACTTTGTACTTCAAGAAAAATTCTTGACAAAAGTACGAAAAAACAGAAGAAAGGAAAAACATGTTAAATCAATTTAAATGGATAATCATTCATAAAAAAAGCAAACTTCGATCTACCAAAGGTTAAAATACAATTTGGTTTAAGGATTGATGTTTGACTATTGACGTCAGCAGTCGTCGAAGGCTGCGAGTGTAAGACGACAAATCCATCTGATGAGATCGAGTGGTTGTGATCGAAACATGTCATGGTAACCTGCCGGCCAGGGTTCGAGCCCCGGCCACGGACAAGATTGAAAGATTATCAATAACAATTTTAATTAATTTTCATGTTGTATAATTCCTTTCTTCATAGAAATAATTTAATGAAAATTAAATTTAATGAACTTAAGCCTAATTAAAAATATTAAAAATTTGGATTAAAAACCATAAATAGTTCAACAAAATAACCACAATACTAATTAATATTGAAAATTGTTAACACAATATACTTGGAATTGCCATACCAAGATGTTCGTATGCACATATTTTAAGAACGCTTACAATATTTGCTTCGTCAAAAAAGGAGTTTTAAGACAAATTCGAATTATAAAAGCTACGATTTGAAGAAAATTATCTGCCAATTAACGATATTTATATATCGTAGATATTTATATATCCAGAAATAACATGGAAAGTATAATACTATGTTACATTTTGCGAAGCCTTAATAAATAAAATTAGTTTCGACGACAAAATTTTAAACTGGATAGCAAAATTTACTCCAGAAAATGTGATTTCAGTAAAAACACCAGTATAGTACAGCTTTTATTAAAAATATTTCCAAATGATGGTTCCTGGAGAAGATTTGACAAAGATACTGCTGAGACATTTGCTACTCACCTAACAAATACCTTTACGCCATTTTCATTTAATACAGCCACTCAACAAGAGGAAGTAAGAGATTTTTTGGACTGTCCATTACAAATGGACCTTCCAATAAAATTCATCACGCCAAATGAAGTTAAATTAGAAATCAGCATGTTCAATAAGAAAAAAAGTCCAGGATATGATCTAATTGACGGACACGTAGTCAGCAAGCTACCCCATAAATGTGTTGTTTTCCTAACATTAATATTTAATTCAATTATAAGGCTTAACCATTTCCCATCACAATGGAAATGCGCGGAGATTATAATGATACAAAAGCCAAACAAACCAGGAAATTCAGTAGCCTTGTTCAGACCTATAAGTCTACTTGTAATTTTCTCAAAGATATTTGAAAAAATCTTTTTGCGAAGATTATCTCCGGTCTTGGAAAATCGAAACATCATCCCCGAACACCAATTTGGTTTTAGAAACAAACATGGCACTCCCGAACAAATTCATAGAATAGTAAATATTATAACTGATGCGTTAGAGAAGAAGAGATACTGTTTTGCCGTGTTTTTAGATATTCAGCAGGCTTTTGACAGAGTTTGGCATATGGGGTTACTCTATAAAATCAAAAAATTTTTGCCGGCGCCATTTTATCTCTTTTTCAAAAGCTATTTATCTAAAAGATATTTTTATGTCAAGATTAATGAAGAAACATCAGAACTACATAAAATTCATGCTGGAATACCACAAGGTAGTGTGTTAGGCCCAATTTTATACACTATACATATATACTGCAGATATGCCTGTAGTAGATAATGTCATGGTGGCTACTTACGCTGATGATACTGCAGTTATTGCTACTAGTGAATTTCCTGATAAAGCATCATTATTTATTCAAAATGAAATCAACGAACTAGATCAATGGCTGAGAAAATGGAATGTTAAAGTTAACTGTGAAAAATCGCAGCACATTACTTTTACACTCAGAAGAAACCATTGTCCTTCAATTGATTTAAACGGTTCTACAATTCCAAGGAGCGAAACGGTGAAATATCTGGGAATGACACTTGATAGACGTCTTTATTGGCTTATAGGTTCTAAATCTCAACTTAATTTAGAAAACAAACTCAGAATATATAAGGTGATCCTGAAACCCGTATGGTCGTATGGTATCCAATTATGGGGTACTGCTTCTAATTCAAATATCGATATACTTGAAAGATACCAATCAAAAACACTGAGGCAAATAACGAATGCGCCATGGTTTATTACGAACAAAGCGATCAGAAACGACCTTTCTATGTCTACAGTCAGAGACGAAATTAGAGCCGCCAGTGAGAGGTACTTGCAGAGGCTTAGTGATCATATCAACCCATTAGCTATATCATTACTGGATAGCACCACCGAAACAAGAAGATTAAAACGCAATCATGTCTTGGATCTCCCATTTCGGAAATAACGCCAATACATATTGAAATATTTGCTAATGTACATAATGTATTATATATACCTTTTTTTTTTTCTTCTCTTTTACTTCTTTTTATATTTATTTTGATTAACTTGTATATATACACTTAAGCAAAATTATTTTTTTTTTTTTTTGTTATGTATCTCATTGGAGTTGCATAACCTCTGTGATGTATTCTACTTTTAACACATTTGCTTATTATCATTGGATAGATTGTAAATAAAGATCCTATTTAAAAAAAAAAAAAAAAAAAAAAAAAATCTTAAAAAATTGGATCAGAGAAAGTGTACATTTTTATTCAGTTTTTTTCTATTTTACTTACCAACATTGTTTCTTTAAGCGTAAATGTTTAAATTTGTTTTCATCTTAATAGATGAATTCTTTTAATATTTTGTATTGCTGTTTCTCGATATTTAAGTCAAGTGAAATTCAATTTTCCTTATTTACGACTTTTATGCACCTACTAGCTGCAATTAGTTAGTTTTATGTAAAAACATAACCCAATTGACCAAAATTTGCTTTGTGTTGGCAAAGCAGGAACATAATCTTATTCTTGGGTACCATTGTATGATTCTGATTTGTGCAACTTTAATGTGCTAAATGTCTATGTTACTATTGTAAACATTTCTTTAAAACTAACTAAGATCGTCAAAAGCTTTCATAAGCTTTGGTCAATTAGGCAACTTAGTGTGTATGTTTGAAAGTGTCTTAGCTATAAAACTAAATTTTTACAAATCAATTTTTATGTTGCGAACATGCTTTTATGTTAAACAGCAACAACACCAACAACATTTACAATATTTTTATGGTTTGGCACACACCCTGTCTCATGTTTATTTTAAAATTGGCTGGTTTTATTTGACCAACAAAGCCGTTTTACATTTATTTATTCTTTCGTATTTTTTTTTATTATTTTCTTGTTGATTTTATTATTTTTTTTCTGACTAATAATTTGCATAGGGTGACGCATAAGTAACGTTATGCCCGCCAAAATTAGCCACGGTTGGGCGAGCTGTGTTAGCTGTAACTTACTCTGGTTGAAACCACAGCTCTGGATTGTTCTCTACCTCGGGCCTCGAGTCTTGAAATATTTTCAATCATTGCCCGGAACTTTGGTTCTTTGTTTTGTGCTGAGTCTTTTCATCATACATTTCTCAACTTTTCCAAAGCTAATTTTGAAAAAAATGGGTTGATTTTGGGCGTTTTCCAGAGGTCACGCCAGAGCGGATTGTATAGGGAATTTAATATTTTCACTGATGGCTCGAAGATGAAAGGCACATGTGTGGGGGTCTACATTGAGGATTTGGACATCAGAAGGTCATACAGACTTTATGGCAACTGCAGTGTACTTCAGGCGGAGGTTCTGGGGGTTCTTAGAGCTGTGGTTTTGGTAGGGAGCTACGAGACTGGGCTCGGAAATGGAGGATTCTAACAGTTTGCAGGAGGTCAAGCCTCTTATGTGCTTCTACTTTGGCAGAATTGGGGAATGGGTTCTAAGCAAGACTAATTGGCGGTGGCGATGAGATTGGGATCTGACTTGTCAGATATATGCAGGTTGTGTGAGGACCCACATGAGTTGGAGTTAGTTGAGCACTTTTTGTGTCACTGTCCCACACACAAAAAAAAAAGACTGTAGTGCCAAAAGAAATTGATTTTGATTCAAATAGAATTTACATTCGGATTGTGCCCAACAAGATTTTGCATTTGTAGCAACAAGTCTGTTTCTTTTGTCCCAAAGTGTAAATTCATTGTTCAAATACAATTTTTTTTACGACAACAGTAATACTATTTGATTTAAAAAATAAATATTTTATGGCAACAAAAATTGTTATTTCCTGCAAATGCAAATCATTTACGTCAACAGCAATTTTCAATGTGCTTTTATTTCAGAGGAAAACCTTTAACGACAAAAGATATTTCATTTGCAACAAATAATTTTGCTGTTGAAAAACTTCAAATACTTTCATGTTGTTGGGGTAAAAAAAATTTTTTTGGAAATTTTCTTGCGACAAAAGGTTTTATTTACGACAACAAGTTTTTGTTTACCCCAACAGCATAATCGTCAAATGCTCAAATTATTTGGCATCACAATATTTTTTTTTTGTGTGCAGGCTACAGAACAGCTGAGGTGGTGGGAGGTGTCTCGGGCTGCGAGCTCGAAAATCTAATGGGATTCGTAATTACCTGGCTGCGCGGTAGGAGACTGGTTGCCTAACCTAACCTCATTCTCAAAAAAGAACACAATTAAGAAATGTATTCACGTATAAAATCATAACATTTCTTATGCGCCACCCGTTACTTATTTGGTACGTACACTACTTAAACTTTTTCTAGGTACAACTACATTTTCTACTTAATGTCTTAAGTGTAAAGTTTGTGACATAAATGATCTTCTCCAAATGATCGTATACAACTAGAGTTTTTTTTTTCCCGGACTTTTTTGATTCCCGGGAAAGCGGGAAATTTTTTTAAATTTCCCGGGATCCCGGGATCCCGCTCCATATAAATAATACAAAGTAAACTTTGTTATTAATTAATGAAAAAAAATTTTATAAAATAACGTAAGGGAACTTGTTTACAAAGAAAGTAAAAGAAATGGTTCAATGGCTAAAAAATTAATTGAAGATTGAAATAGGAACTTGAATAATTATCACCTCACGCCTTTATTCCCTATTATTATGCTTTTATTCAGTACTATTATGCTCTAGATACAAGATAAAAAGATAACATAAACATAACAATTTAATTCATGAAACAATAATAAAAACAAAATAAAAATTGAAGTACTCAAGATATGAGATCAAAAAGTTAATAAAAAGATAAAATATTTTATAGAAATATATAACATTTTTTAACGGCTTAGGAAATAACTTTCTGACACACTCAAAGCGCTTAGTAAGTCGTCAAAAAGTATATTCCTGATTTTATTTACTAATTATCATGTTTTCGAAAAATTTCGTTAAAATTTTACCGAGGTTGGACAAATAGTTAAAAGTGCGCCGTTGTAGCATGCTTCGGATTCACAGTCAGAAGCAATTTTTTTTTTATAAACAACGTCTATATCAGTCAAATGTATGTCAAGGTTGATGCAAAAAAATAGCATCAACCGAACTGCTTCTTACAAACCTTTTCATTTCAATAGGTCCATTTGTAATCTTTAGGACAATGTCTTTTTCAAGTTGTATGTTGTAGTATCTTACACGAGTTTCCAAAATGTTATTTTATTTCGGTTTCCCCGCACTTCACGTGTATATAAACCAACACAAATTGAGAATTTGTGTTTATCACCTAATAAACATATCGCTCCTTCATTGCATCATAGTCATATCTCAAAATTTTAAGTAACTTTAGCAAAGTTTTCCTTCATACCTTCTCGTATTATATCTCAAACTGAACCGAAGTTATAGCAAAAAATATATTTAAATCGGTACATTTTGAAAACTTTAATCGCATTTTGCCAAGATCGCTTGTTTCTGTAGATATGACTATGTTGCAATAAAGGAGCGATATGTTTAGGTATCTCCTATTTTTAAGACTTGTTCATGAACAATGAAACTTTACTGCCTGCATCTTATTTTGAATTAATGTACTTTATTAACTCTTCACTTCACTTAATGTAATAATTATCAACTGTTGCACTGCCTATTCTGCTTTTAGTAGATTTATTGCATCAGGAGACATTGATTTAAATACATGTACTCACTTCTTGTAATTGATCTAATCCACAACCCATCCACAGATGCTAATTTTTAGAGAATAGAAAACTAAATTTCAAAGTATAAATAGCTATTTTCTGAAAACGGGAAACAAAATAATTGAAATTCCCGGGAATTCCCGGGACGGGAAATCCCGGGAAAAAACCCTATATACAACTCAATTCTATAGAAATAAAAAGATTGGGATTAGCGACAACACTTCAAATGAAGGTAAAAAACAATTAACTTGTTTAGGGTAGACACATAAACAAAAACCCTCCAGGAAAAAAATGACATTTATAAACATTATTTTCATGTTTAAACTGTAAAATAAGAAGCAAAAATTCCCGAATTCTATTTGTTAAATACATAAATTTTTTAAAGCTTAATCTGAAATGGATACAAATTAAGGCGAGATAAAGGTTTTTGGTATTGTTATGACACCCACAAATTTATGAAATCATGTTTTGTTAATAATGATTTAATTTTTCTCAGTGCACAACCTGCTTGTCCGTTGGTAATGACTTTTTAAAATTTAGTTATAAAAATTCTTCATTAAACCTACAAACTTTAAGACCCTTTTATTTCTTAATTACTCCTTCTTGTACAAACCCTCGTATCACCCTCTATTTGATGGTCAGTCATTGGTCAATTTGACATTTTACATCAACTTCATTTTTTTTTTTATGTTTCGAATGGGGGTCGTAAAACAAACACCGCTGGTGCACTGTTATTCTAACTGTAAATTATATATTTCATAATTTTATAACATTCGTTAATTTTTTTGTTATTCTTATTCAAGATTCTTGTGGCAGTAAATTGTATGTTTTATTATTGTAGTAAGTTGTACACTTACCATACATAAACATTTTGTTGTAGTGTAATTTCGTAGTCAAAGAAAGAAAAAGAAGTCAGAGAGAGGACCTTATTCCACTGTTTAATTCTTGTCCATGGCCAGTCTTCTTCCACTGTGTTTTACCGATAATCGCATGTAATTGCATTTTATCTACCACTTTCATCCTGACATGTCTGTAAACAAATAAAAGGTTGTTTAAAAATGTTTTAAAACAAAAATTGTAAGACCCACAAAATTCTACACACTCTATTTCTTTCTTTAGTGGCTTTTTTTTTTGGTGGTGGGGGCAAAACTAAATTAAGGTGTTGAATGCAAGTCAGTGAACATTAAATTAAGTGTGTGTATATGTGTGTGTTTATTTTTTTTGGCAACAATTCTGAAAAAAGTCCAGAGCAAGCTTGGATGGGTAGACTATATATATAGAGTGAAGTACAGTGAAAGAAATTTGCAAGAAAATTGTAATGGCATATCTAGGAATTATATAAAACTATGAAGATTCTTGGAAAAACTTACATGCAACCAATTAATAAAATAGAATCAACTGTAGTGGATGGTGGACATGATGATTGTTTTTTTATTTATAGCAGACATAATGTTCTGCTCGTTTTTCTAATCTTCTCGATTTGATTTCGTCATCTCATTGTTGGATTGACCTACCGACTATTTTTAAAAAAAAGCTTGTTAGGAATGGGGTAAATATATTTTGAATATTCTGAATCCAAAACCTGTTCCACGAAATGTTTTATATTTTCACAGATATAAAGCATTAGTTTTGCTCACTATCAGCTATTGTAAGTATTGTTTTGCTCTACATGCCACTATTTGTGGAATGATGCAAATTCCTTAGAACAAACAGCAGTAAAAGCAAAATAAAATGTCACCGATTCAGCAGCAAGTATACGTATGCAGCATAAAAATATACTTAAAAAAAAATAAATTTAGAAAAGTGACGTATGCCGCACAAACACTTTCAATAAAATACTATTAACTTCTAAGTTCTTTCTTGAACGTTCACAAAAATTGACATTTTTCTTTAAAACATATCGCTCCTTTATTGCAACATAGTCATATCTCCAAAAATCAAAAATTTATAGTTACTTAAGAAAAATTGCTTCTTCATACCTTCTTTATATGTAAAAAAAAGTCAATACTATACCTCAAACTGAGCCAAAGTTATTGCTAAATATTTTAAATTAAATCTGTATATAAAAGTGCATTTTGAAAACGTTAATCTCATTTTGCCAAGTTTGATTTTTATAAGATATGACTGTGTTGCAATAAAGGAGCGATATGAATAAGCAGTGGTCAAAATACAAAAAAATTCTACCGGGTATGTTTTCAGAAAACATTATGTTATCCTTTATTGTCGTTTTACTCCACTACGACTTTTGGGCATATGCACCAAACCAATAATGAGCTGAATAAATACAGTGAGGGACCGAAGTTTACTTACTAGGGTATTCATTCGGTTAACCGTTAATCGGTTAACCGATTAATTACTACCCGATTAACTGATCGGTTAATTTAAAATTGGCAATTTTCGATTAACGATTAAACCGGTTAATTTCAGTCGATTAACCGATGTAACAAATATTTTTACTTTTTTGTAGTATTATAACATATTTTTTTGCGTTTTTAATTATTTGTTTCGTCTCATATAAAAAATGTGTATTAAATGCTAAAGTGACGTCATATGAAACAATTAAATTTTCAAAACATGTGCAATGCGTAATCTTAAATCTGTAATATGGGATGCTTCCGATTTCTTAAACATCTTCGATAAGTGAAAGAATTGTTTCCAAATCAAGTTTTATCAAAACTTAAGAAAAGAATCGCTTAAATTCTAAACATTTAAACCAAATTATTTTTCCAATAGATTATTTAATAAAATCTCAAACTATTGAAATAATTAATAAAAAAAATCTCGCAGTTTTTTTTTAACAAATATGTACATACAAATATTATGTATAAATTATAAAATGTGTTTTTCATATATATGAATTACTTTTTTGTTTGCTCGTTTTAGTTCAAGAATTGTTTTTTTTTTAACTAAAAGACTCCAATAATAAATAATTCTTGCATTTTTATTTATTGAAATTACTTAATTTATAACAAAACTTTATTAATCGGTTAACCGATCAATAACAAAATTAACCGATTATTAACCGATTAAACCAAAACCTCGGTTAATTAATCGAGCGATTAACCGATTAAAGCAAAAGCCCGATTAAATGAATACCCTATTACTTACGCAACTGATTAAAAGGTTCACTGAGTTGTTATTTGGTTATAGAAGGATTAAAAATTATATCATCGGCCTAGAACAAAAAATTTTTTTAATTTTTGCTTATGCCTAAAGAAAACGAAATAGTTGCGGATGATATTATGATGACACTTTAAAGGGTGTATTTGTTGTTAATGAATTACTCTAGTATATTCCATTTTCAATATTCTGCAAGTTTTTCACAAACGAAGTAATTTTATTGAAAATAAGCTGTGCCACTAATTATTAGATATATAATTCATTTTTTTCTTAATTTGATTTACGTGCCGACTCGGTCTGAAAAAGCGATGTAACGGCATAAATCCAATTTAAAAGTTTTTATATACCAGAGTTCAGAAAAACTCATATAAATCGTTCATATTTTCGCATTCATGATTTTCTTGACTAATGAGAATTCAAAAATTTGTAACTTTTTTCACAGTCATGAATGAATTTTTCATGCATTCACTGATATTAACAAAATTTTTTGCAGTAATGTTAATATAAGGTATATAAGGAAACATTTAATTCACTTAATAAAGTTTTAATTGAAAACGATTTTATTTTTGATTAATGTTTTAAATGAAAAAATATTAGGGAGAATTTTTTCCGTGTAGATATTTTTGAGAAAATTCGCTATTGGATTGCCAAGAATTTAACCCGCATTTTTTATTATTGTTCCTAATAGAGTCGGCGGAACCGCCATGGTGCTGGCAATACGCCAAATATTATTTTTTTAAATTTTAAATGAAATTATTATTTGTTTTAAGCTAATCATGGGAATTACACGGTTTTCTAAAATAAGTCGGAGGCAGCAACGTTAATCGAATCGCAACACAAATGTCATTTGAGCGGTACATAAAATTTAACGACAAATATCAAAACAAGAGTGCTATATTCTTCTGTGATACCTTCCACCGAGACTAAGAATATGTCAGGAGTGTGGTTTATATGGGATCATAAATTATAAACCAAGCTTTACAAAAGCTGACTTCACAGTCTTTAAGTTATTTATCGTCACCTAAATAACAAAACAACGTATCATCAAAAAATTCGAAATTGAATTTTTGATTGATTTTTATTCTTTTTATTAAACTACATGTTCACAAAAAAAAATCCGTTCGTGGAGATATTGAAGGGTGTGTTCGCGAAGCCGAGCTGAAGGCCACCGGACGGATCACAGGTTGCGGATAGTTAACGGCCTTTAGATATTAAGGTTAGCTGCGAATAAGTGCTTTAGCTCAAATAAGCAGTCCCGGACAATCAGCGACGAGGCGAGTAGGTGCCGCCCCAAACTATTCACCTCAACAACCCACCTTCACACAGCGTCTGTTTCGTAGCGAACGGCTTAGATAAGAAATGCTGTTCTTTTTTAGCTACATCGTAGATGGCTGCCCTATCAAAAGGCTAAGAGCCTTGGGTTAGCAACCTACTGCTCCTAAATCACAACTGTTACTGAAACCAATAGAAGATCATTTGATACTATGCGCCCACGATATGGCGTAAAAGCAACAATTTAGACCCCTTCGATCAAAAATGGCGAATTTTTTAAGAAATTCAAACGCCAAGAACACCTTGTTGTTATTAATTTTGTAAAGTTTATTGCTTCTCCTGTACACTTATAATATGTGTTGTTGCGTTATTTTGTATTTTAGGTGACGATATGAAGCCTAAGGTAAATTATAGTCCCATCTTCACAAAATATTGCAGTGAAACCTCTTGTCTTATGAGAAGACTAAATTTGACTGTAATAGCGTTATTCGATTCGATTTGAGGCGTGCTACCATGTTGTCCGAGAGTACACTTTATATAAGGACTATGATAAATAATGTAACGATCTATACGAAATTTGGTGGTATGCTTTCTAGTCTTATGGAACTCTGACAGACCAAATAATACTACAATAACGTCATTCGTAACCCGTTTTTTTTTTTGGGCATACTCAAGTGTTTTTCGACAGTAGGCTTGTGGTAAATTACGGACCGATCTTCGTGAAATTTGGCGGTGTGGTTGCTAGTTTTATAGAGTCATGGCATATCAAATCTTACCACTATTGCAATTTTTGTTTCGATGGTATTATTATTCCAATTCATATAATACGAATTTGTGCAAAATTTAATAACAATCGGTGCATGCTAACAGAAATATTAATATTTTAAGATGGTGTTTCTACATGCTGATCGTCAAAACCAAACTTCTAAGGATAACTAGAAACATTTTTACAACAAATGTGCTCTTTTTTTAATCGTTCATAAGTGAGCTTAATTTCAACACACGGACAGACAGATGGACATGGCTAAATCGACCCAGAATATACATTCTTAATGTGTTATAAGATGACTATTAAAAATGTTTCACGCGAAAGAATAAACTTAGAATCGCTTCTTCACAACAAGTAATTAATGGTACAAAAATTATATTAAGAAATATATTGAAGTAATAGACCCCTTGAAGCCCTTCGTACGTTTTTCGTAAGCGCTTAACATTTTATAAACAATTTTCAAAAAAAAAAATAAAAAAATTAAATACAAATTTTACTGAATTTGCAATCGTGCTTACTTATTGAAAAGAAACAGTTTTTTTTTTGGCGTCAAACATGATTTTTCAAATCTAAATATCACCTAAAGCCGATTTAAATAAAAAAAAGAAGTATTTTTTTCCAGTGTATTCATGTCACTCATAAGCTGTTACAAAACATCTATCTACTTACTTGAAGGTGTTTATTTTTGCATTTAGACCTTAATTTAATGCTGTTATGATGACGATGTCGACAGCGACGACGTTATATTCCATGTTGCTTCTGACAACGATGATGATGTTGTTGTTTGTTATTGGTGCCTTGTTTTGTGGTGGTGGTCAAAACATTTTGATGATGGTGTTGATAATGATATTACCAACTGATAGCGAAGGGTATTTTCGTTCAGTTCAAACTAAATGAGCAAACATCAAATAAAAGACAAAAGGGTATTACTCTTGGCCTGTTTGAAGTTTGTTAATTTTTTTTTTTTTGGCAAAATATACATATAAGGCTAGTTAGTTTTTTTTTTTTTTAAAGTGGGTTAATCTGGAAGTATGTGAAGAAAATACTTATTTTTTGAACATGAAAAATCTGTAATAGAACTTTTATTGTCTATCCAAGCAAAAAGAAATCGATCAGAGTTTGATTTCGATTGCCGTTAGATTTACTGTTTTTTTTTTTTGATTTTGCTTAAAACTAAAAGTTTTTTGGCGAACTATTTAAGTTATAATGCCAGGGTATCACACAATTTTTGGAACTTCAACCACAAAACCTCATTCGACCTAAACCTTCGTATAGGAAGGCGAGAGCTTCCAGAATCCGCTCCAGAGTATTTTGGTCTCCACCAGTAAACGTCTGAGTTATTTCCTTGGTACTCCACCAGTAAAACGTCTGAGTTATATATGGTTCTCCACCAGTCACATTGAGTTAATTTTGGTTCTCCACCAGACAACACATTAATACATTGAGGATAAAAACGATTGCATATGGTTAATGTAGAAACCGCAAAAACTGTAACTCGGTACAGTTATACGACGCCGAACCACTAACCAATGCGGGGTGACAACGCAAAACGCACGAAAAGCAGACAAACAAGAACGACCTGTTTGTCCTTAAGAAATAATGACAAAAAGCGCGAGCTGCTTCTCCACTCAGAGCAGTTTTACGAGTGAGATTTACTGTTAAGCATATAAAAGTTTTATAACAACTTGATTTGTGCTTCAATAAAGTTCCACTTAAAATCAAGTTAATTTCATTAGGAATTGAGAGTAGAGCAAAGTTCAACTGGAGCTGATGTTAAGTTAAGGCTCAGTTAGCTGAAAGTAAGACCAATCTTTTTCTTAGAGCCACTTTTTGGGTATTGGGTATCTCCGTATTTACTTTTTGAGTGGTATTTTTTTAACTTTATTTTACTAGTTTAAGCGGCCAATGGTGGTGGTTTAAACTGCCAACATACACATGTTTGGTTATGTTATACTGTTGCAAAAATATGAAACAAAAAATAATTTTAAAAAACTGATATATTGCTACGAAATTTTATATAATTTTTCCTTTCTATATTACTTCTTTAATATTTTTTTTCTTTAAGCACAAAAAATTTCTACCTTGTAAACAAAATTAAATTCGCGCATTTCTTCTTCTTCTTTAAAAAAAATCCATATTGCTTTGATAAAAAAATGACATTTGCAAAAAAATGTTGCCATTTATTTGTGCTCAGTATGGTAGCACTACATCGTTTAAACCACCACCCAAAAATATTAATTGCAATTGATAGTAGATTAACTTAATTCTCAGATTAGATAATTATAGGATTAAATTAACTTTAATTTCAAACCCAAAAAGTCGCTCTTAGAGATTGAGACGTAACATCTTACTGCTAACTATAATCGATCTAATTGCTTTACATACAACAAAATGAAGCAGCTGATTTGCAACGTTACTGTTACTCTCAGCTAACTAAGCCTTAACATTTGACTAAAGCTATATTTAATTTCGGTTAGAGCTATTGTAGAATTAAAAACGTTAGATTTTAACTCAATTTGAGTTCTACAACAACTCGATTAGAGTTCGATTGGAACTGAGTTTGAGTTTGATAAGAACTGAATTACAGTTAAATTAGAACTCAATAACAGTTCGACAAAATGTAAATTCGAGCTCGCTAAGAACTCTATTATAGATCTTTTAAAACTAAAATAGAGTTCATATTTAATTCTTGAGAGTAAAACTACAACTTAATTAAAGCTGGGTTAGAGTTTCGTTTTATCAAGTTCTATGAGTTTGATTAGAACTTGCTAAAAGTCTTATCAGAATTCGAATAGTTTTATTAGTACTTCAGTTAGTTTTTGTAAGTTATTAGAAGAAGATAAATTGTTGTCGTAATATTTACACTTTTTTATTTATGGTACGATTTAGCTGAATTCACAAAATACATATATTTATGCAACAAAAATCAGCGTCATAATAAAATTTTGACCTGTTAGATAGCGCTGGGGTCAAGTTAATATAAAAATTCTCCAGCATTTTATTCTTTATTTTTATTTAAAAAATCCCGAGTAGCGCCGGGACCAAACAGCTAGTTTTTTTTTATAAAAATATTACGTTTTTAAATTTCAATAATTTCTTTTATATTGAAATTTAATTAGAATTCAAGTAGAGGTTAACTAGTAAACGACTAGAGGTTTATTTTTCACAGTGGAATTCTATTGGAACTTGAGTTAAACAATCTTTATTTGAGTAGAGTTTGATAACAGCTAAAGTAGACTTCGGTTTTACACTTATTTAACACATATTTAATTTAACAAAGAATTAACTACTTAGGATCTAGTCGATGACGATTTGTACAAGACTAGAAATAAGTTCATGTCAAATATTAGAACTTAAGAAAAGTTATGTTAGAGCTTGAATATTGAATTAGAATAAAGCTTTATAAAAACTCGAGAAAATTGTGAAAATTGTAGAACTTGAAAATTCTAATATTACTTATTAATCCACCTTTTTCTTTACTTTATTATTATTTTCTTAGATTTAATCTAAATAGGCTTTCAAGGTCATTTGTATTTAAATAAAAGATTATTTATTTATATTTTCATCCTACGTTTCGTTGGTATTTTCCAACTTTATCAGGGATTTTCAGTTTATTAAATATTTAATCTTTGTTAAATTTACATTTTATAATAAAAACACAAAAGTTTTACAACATAAAACACGAAGTTGTTTAAAATTAATAAAAAATAAAAATAAAAAAGTAATTTAATATCACAGGTTATTGTTGATGTATCACAGTTGAACTAAAACTGAAATTCTAATTTTTAACAAAGGCTTGCCTACTAAGGATCGAGTCGATGACGATTTGGACAAGACTAGAAATAAGTTCATGTCAAATATTAGAACTCAAGAAAAGTTATGTTAGAGCTCGAATATTGAATTAGAATAAAGCTATATAAAAACTCGAGAAAATGGTGAAAATTGTAGAACTTGACAATTCTAATTTTTAACAAAGGCTTGCCTACTTAGGATCTAGTCGATGACGATTTGTACAAGACTAGAAATAAGTTCATGTCAAATATTAGAACTCAAGAAAAGTTATGTTAGAGCTCGAATATTGAATTAGAATAAAGCTATATAAAAACTCGAGAAAATTGTGAAAATTGTAGAACTTGACAATTTTAATTTTTATAGAATTCTATAAGATTGAAATATATTCAAATTCAAAAAGACTGCTTTTAGTTGGCGAGTAGATATTTATTTATTCTTTAATAGAATTCTTTTAAAACTCTAGTAGAAATCGATTGTAGTTTGATTATGGATTGCTTTTAAGAGTTATAATATATGGTAAAAGCTCGAATATAGTTTGATTAGAGTTCAAGTTTAGATAAAGTACTTAAGACTTAAATTCGACACCAACAATTTAGTTCTCTAATATGGAGCGAGTCAAAAGTTTAAGTAGACCAAAGTTCGAGTTAAAGTAACCTGAATTGAGTGTGTGTTCGAATTTGACACTTTTTAACAAGCTGAGCAAACTACCGGTAAAGCCAATTTGAGTACGCTGAATTTAATGGTCGTTTTTTGAATTTAGCGCACGTTTGCTATATTCGTAATTACAATTCAATTTAAAACATTTTTTTAAATTGGTTTCATGTGTTTTTTAAATTACGAAAAAATGTTGTAGTATTTTTTGTAAAATTTAATATAACATAGTTGGATTGATTTAAATTGAACAATGACCCCAAAAGTTAAAAAAATATCGTTTTACGGGGCACCATGAAATGATTTCCCACAAAATAACTCCTCAAAAATAAATTAAATAAATCCACCAAAAAATGTACACAAAGCAGCAACAACGTTTTTTGGGGACTTATTTAATTTTGGCATTGGGACTTATTTCATGAATAGTCTGTTCAAATAAAAAGGGGCTAAATTAGAGATTTAAATGTCGCATTTTATATGTTAACGTATACAAATGTATATTAATATAATTTTCAGTGTTTACAAGTTGGTTAAAAATTTAAAAATCAAAAAATTCCCAAATAGAAATGGAAATCTTTATAATCCCGAATTCGAAAATCCCGAATGCAAAAACCCGGAAACGCTAAATTTGGATACTTATTTCATGTAGATGTTTTATGGTTCTTTAAAATAGAGATTTTTAAACGAGAATACACTTAAAAAAAACGGCTATCACCATTGAATCCAGCCTGCTGGAATTAGCTTAACCAGTAGGGTGCCCAGCTTCTTGCAATTTGCGACTAGCACAGTGTAATTACAACAATTTAAATTTTGAAAATACTAAAGACAGAGTGGTGTGAAAAATGTTAGAGCGGTTGACTTTAATTTAATTCTCAATTCGACTATTACTTCACAATCCCTCCACTTTATTCTAACCAGTACTTATTCCATCAAATTGCAATTTACTTGGTCATCATCAGCTTACTGCACGCGCTTCAAGGAATGTAGTGGTTTGTTTTTTTTTTTGTTTTTTTTTTGTTTTGTGTTATCGAGCGATTTATTTAAACTGATAGAAAGAACGGTACATATTTTCCCGTTTTCTACCATCGAATTTCATCAAGTCCAACCCCCTTTTTCTTGCAACTCTATGTCGATTTTCACAAGGAAGTATTTTAGCATATTTTTTATTTTAAATAAACATTTTAAATGAAATTAATTTCACTTAAAGTAAACTTTGCAAAATATATGAAATTTGTATAATTTGAAAAAAAAAATTCTCAACTTTAAAATCGCGTGTTTCCAGAACAAACAAACCAAATACACACTTCCAACTGCATACGCATGGTTATCAATTTAACACTCGTGTTCAGCAGTTTTGAGAACACAAAAGAATTTTCACTGAACTCCAAAAAAGGGGTGTATTCTTTATGAATGACCACCACTTATCACTTGCAGAGGATAAGAGTTTGAGTAAAAGTCTTTGTGATATTTTACACAGCCAAAATGAAAGTCTAAAAGTTTTCATATGAATTATTATAAGACCTTCATTTAGCCGGTGTTTACTTTCTTTAACTCTTTCTAAAGTCCCATTTGAGGGACTTCAAACTTCAACCTGCACATGTCATATTTAATCTTGTTTATTCATGTTTAATTTAATATTTTGACAACGTTTTCAATATGTTTTTCTTTCTTTTTTTTCTCGCCACCGTCATTATTAAAAAAGAAATTTGTGTTAATTAATTAAAAAAAAAAAATGTGATCACTTGTCGGCCTGACTATAAAAACCAATTTTCTGATCATAAATTATGAGTTTTTTTACTGCCAAAATTTTACATAAAATAAAACAAGTGTTTTTTACTGCTGGTGTTTTTAATTAAATATTTTTGCTTACTATCGAATGTTGTTTTAATATTCTGTCGTAAATTAGGGCTTAAAACACTGTTTGATGCATGTATTAGTAAGTTATGTCCCTAAAATGGGGAGACATTTTCAAAATTATATTAATTTCTTATGTTGACACATAATTTTTTTAGAGAAATGTCTGTGGGTAAAAAAAATTAATAAGGGAATAAACTCATTCGCTTAAGATCATTTTTCTACATATTTTTCTGATAAAAAACACGAATGCTTAAAAATTAAAATCTTAATTTGATGAGAAAAAGACCACGGGCATAGATACCACTCGTCTTATGTTCTTTAAATTTAGAAAGGTCTTATTTCAAAAGATGCGCCTTAACAGTGTTTCAAAGTTCTTTATACAACAGTATTTCACCAAGCTGTATCGATCGAAGCAAATGGTAGTCGACAGTTCTTGTGGGTAAAGCAAAATTTTCTCACATTTTTTATTCATTATACCCACACCAAAGAAAAAGTTCTCCAAAACGGTTCACAATTTAAAGCATAAATCAAAAATAAAATCTGTTTTAATTAAAAATTTAATCAAGTGAATTATACGTTTAATTGCTACTATTAATTTGTTTACAAGTGGAAATTTAATAAATTTTTTAATTAATATCACAAATTTTTTAATTGAGATCAATTTTTATTTTTTTTTCTGGTAAGAGAATGAATATGCGTTCGTGCTAATGTTTGTAACACCTTAAAATATTCGTCTTAGATCCATCTTTTAGTATACCGATCTACTGCGAATCACTTTTCGAATCGATCTAACAATGTCCGTTCGTCCGTCCGTCCGTATGATGCCAGAAAGATGGGAAATGATCATAGCTCGTCAATTACTTAAATAAATGGATATTGTACCAATGTTTCACAATAAACCCACAAAAACCAGTCGCGCTTAAGAAGCCCATCCCTGATAAGATTAAGTAATTGATCTTCCAGACATTTTCTTGATATTTCAGACAGAATATGCTGAAAAGTTTATTATAGAGAGCTCCTAGTCTCCTTATATTTCTCCTAGCACTAGCAACAAAATATATATTTTTCAGGCACTTTGATTAACTACGTACAATGCCCTATCTGTACAACTATCTTAGCAAAAGGGTCTTTAGTTTGAATTAATTGCATTTACAACATGATTTATTCAGTGAAGTTGCCTTTATTACCGACCATCTACACACGGATTACAGCATATAAATGCCTTTTTTAACATTGATACAGTTGTCTTGTTATTTTAATTTGCTTAAACAAATAATTGCATTAATTTAAAATGTATGCATTCACTTTTATTTAAACAAAGTAGTCAAAAAATCAAATTAAGTCATTACATGATACGCAAATATGACTACAAACTATGCAAAGTTAAGCAGAGACTTTCATCCGGCAAAAAAAAAAAAAAACTCGTGCCAATTTCCTATACGCTTCTTTGTAACTTTTAAATGCCGTTTTTAAACAAATTTTCCTTTTATTTTAAAATGCACAAAAAGAAAAATAAAAAAAAAAAATAACAAATAGCTAAAAAACGAACAAAGTGAACGATGAACGAATGAATGAATGATATTAAATGTGATGTTAGCTTAAGAATCACTTAATACAAATGAGATTTTCAATTTAATCATTTTGTTTGCGTATTAAATTTGCATCGATAACTGTCTGTATTTGACCAACAGGCACACACAATGCCACACAACAAAAAAAAAAAAAAACACCAAAAATCCAATAAAATGGGAACTATCTATAGACTGATGGACAGACATGTGGACAATATATTTACTGTCCATCTGGTGCGACGATTTGTATGCTAAAGTTTCAAGCCATTCATTTATTTCAACGTTTGTCAATGTAAATATGAATTGCCATCAATGCTATAGCAAATATACGTATTCAAATAAACAGAAACGGGCAATATTATAGGGATATTTGTAGCACAAATTTTTAAAATAGGGAAATTTTGTAACAAAAAATATTAAGGACATATTGCTTTGAGCAAAGAGTTTTTTTTTAAGGGAAATTTTCTTTGTGCACAGTGCACAGTGGTGCAAAATAAAATTTTGTTAAAAAACAAATTTGTCATTTCTACACAGCTAGTTTGAATTGCATAAATAAGAGTATAGCAAAGGTGTTATTGAGCTTAAATTTTGAGGGCAAAATGAGTATAGGGACCTCTTTGCCTCTTCATCTTCTAACCTAACTCAACATTGAGGGTTTTTTTAAAGGTTCTACTCAACTTTGTTGTGGTCTTAAAGACTTTGCCACAACTTTCCAATATCTAAATTTTGCTTCAAGTTCTTGCAGTGAGTATGACATTCCTTTGTTAAGATTTTATATGTATATAGTTTTTTTTAGGTTTACGAGGCAGGCTAGTTGGCATTGATCTAGACTATCAGTGCGAGGGTTATTGGTTCGATTCTCGCCAGAGACCCTGGTCTGTTCCAATACAAAGAACAAAAGGTTGCGTTGCTCTTGTTTGGTTAATTAATTCAGCATATAAATTGAGTTTGTAACATAAAGTGATTTTTTATGAATTAAGTTTTTTGAACTGGCAGCACTGGTTGGTAATTGTGTCCAAACGACATCTGTGAAAGTGAAAAGTGTTTAGTATACTCTGCCATTTCATCATGGACAAACTCACAAACGAGCAACGACTGCAAATCGTTGAAATTTATTATCAAAATTCAGCTCGATGGCAATTCACTTTTATCGAAAAATTGTGTTCAGCGATGATGCTCATTTCTGGCTAAATGGATACGTAAACAAGCAAAACTGCCGCATCTGGGGTGAAAAACAGCCACATGCCGTACAAGAGTTACCGATACATCCCGAAAAAATGGCAGTTTGGTGTGGTTTTTGGGCTGGTGGCATCATCGGTCCATTTTTCTTCAAAGACGACCGTGGAAGAAACGTTACCGTCAACGGCGAACGATATCGAGCCATAATACGCGACTTTTTTTGCCCCAATTGGCTGAGTTGGACTTGGTTAATATGTGGTTTCAACAAGACGGTGCCACATGCCACACAGCTCGTGAAACAATAGAAATATTGAAGGATGAATTTGGTGAGCAGTTTATCTCTCGAAATGGCCCTGTGAGTTGGCCGCCAAGATCATGTGACTTGACGCCTCTTGACGGTTTCTTGTGGCGTTATGTGAAGTCGTTGGTCTATGTGGACAAGCCAAACACGATTGAAGTCTTAGAGTATAACATAACACATCTTATTCATGGAATACAGGCCGAAATGCTCGCAACAGTGGTGCAAAATTGGACCTTACGAATGGATTTTGAACCATACAAATTTCGCGAAAGGGGTTTTGGATTCAAAAAGGGGATATTCACCTAAATAAATTTTTTTAAAAATGGTCCGTAGGTCAAAGAAGAACAAGAAAATATTTGTCACTCTAGTGTTCTAACAACAGTCTCCGCTCGCTTGAGTCATATCTCATTTGTAGGAAACAAAGTGTTGGTTTTAAAAATATAACATCAAAGAGCATCATTATCTAATATGGAGTACCTCGCGGAAACCACATTGATCCAATCTTATTCTCACTTTTTATAAATCATCTACCGAGTGCAATACACAATTGTAATGTATTAATGAATGCCGATATGTAAAAACCTTTTTAAGCTACAACAACTCTTCTGAAATTCTCAATCCTTCCAAATGATTTAGATAATTTTTATAACTGGCGCCAAATTCCGGCTTTCGATATCGATAAAAATTTAAATGGGAATTTCAATCGATATCGAATGCCGTAATTCGGCCCCTGATGTAATATCAACCTCATGAGTCTTAATTAAAAAAAAAAAAATGCAAGCATATGCGTTGTTGTAGTAAATGAAATTCTTTGCGTATCAATACACAGAAAAATTTCAATTAAAAAATTTGTGCTATTAATTAAAAAATTAGTTAAATTTGCACCAGTAATTAAATTAAATAATATTTTTTGATATTAACAATATTTTCTGCAGTCATTGTGTTGATATAAGTAAACAACAATTTCCATTGATTAAATTTTTAATTTAAATTTATTTTATTTTTGATTCATGGTTTAAATATAAAAAAAAAAAGAAATTGGCGAGAATTTTTTCTGTGTTCTTTGGGTGACATCCAACTTTTATAAGTTAAGGAGATTTTTGATCTAAGTGTTTTACTATATTCAAAATTAGATTCTATAAAACACATTATGACAATGATAAACAAAGCTAGTGGGGTACTTGCTTTTATAAAGCGTTGGGCTAACGAGTTCACTGATCCTAGAACTACAAAGCCGTTATATACATCTTTGATAAGACCGAATATGGTGCTATTGTCTTGGATCATCGCTATGATGTTCACTAAAATCGAATTGAATCTGTCCAAAAATAACTTTTATTGTTCTGCTTAGGGAAGTCAACTCCATCCTGAAACTCTTCCATCATATTCTGTTAGACTTGAACGAGTTAAATTTCCTTCACTAGAAAGCCGAAGAAAAATGCTCAACATTTAGTTCTTAGTTAATATTATTAATTAAAAGTTTAATTGAAATATTGTCAATTAAACATTTAATACACTTGATTAAAAGTTTAATTCACCTGATTAAATATTTAATTAAAGCTGATTTTATTTTTGATCAATTCTTTTACTGGCGCAAAAATTTTTTTCTGTGAATGTAAAATTTTAAGTTCATCCACGATCAATTCGCATTTTTATACCATTGTATCTTCAGGTCTTTCACAAAATCTACCCAAATTCTGATACTTTTCGGAGAATATGTAAAGATTTTAATGAAATATATAATTTTATTGACTTTTCATTAAGTGTTAGTGTCATTAAAAGTAGTATTATCTGGTTTCTAAATACATAACCTTAAAATATTGTTTGTAATTTAATTATAAACAATTCAAAAACTAGAAGAACCATCGTAAATAACTATGTCACTAATGTCAATTTTAATCAATTGTCCATCACTTCTACTTCTTTCAACTCAACTGTTCCTGCAGACAATGGTACTATGATAATATAAACACAAATATATTTGTATGAATATAAGTAGCAGCAGCGGTGGCTACAGCAACAGCAGTAAGCAGGTCGTTGTCATTCTGGGTGCATGATGACGATTTTGATGACGATGGTGGCATGAAAATGCAAAGATTCACACAAACATGGACACACAATGTTTGTCACCATACAAGTACAAATACAATTTTGATGGCCCATATGGTAAATTGTACTTCGAATTGTACAGATACATAGTATGTATTATACACATACATACATACATACAGCAAGCGGATATATACATACAACATACATTTCTATTTATTGGCTTGACTTTAACAAACATGTACGGATTGCACTAAACATTGGACACTTTAGTACACTCGAGAAGGAAATGTTTATAATGAAATTCGGCTTATATTAATTTTCCTTAAAATATAAAAAAAATCCGCGATCAAGTTTTTTAAGAAAATTGTTAAGCATTTATTAATAGAAGATGCTCGAGATGTCCTCCTATGAAACCCTCTCTATGATTTATCAGTCCAGTCGTTTAGAAATGACAGATTTATTTCCCCGAAATATTTGAACCTGTATCTCTGGACATTCTTGAATAGTCATTCCGATGCGGCTCTTCGAAAACAGTTCAATTAGTGTTCTTCTTTTAGACATAATATGACAGTAAAGAAAGTCGCATCATTTGGATTGCAAAAACTCTAGGTAAGATTTTCCAGACACGTGCACAAAAAGTCACTGCTTAATATTTTTTTTTGTTAGGACAAGCACTTAGGGGATGACCCCTATTAATGCATAACATTGTGGTTGAACTAGGAAAATAGGTAATGCGAAGGAGGATAGAGGGAGTAGTGCTTGTGAACATTCGACTTGAATTTATTGATGTAGAAAGTAAGAGAGAAGGCTTCATTCAGCAGGAAGGGTATTCCACATTCGAACCGTCCGGGCAAAAAACGAATTTTCCCTGTAGTGCGTTGTACGATTCACCTGCCAATCGACCACAAAAGGATGGACTCATGAGAAAAAACGTGTATTACGAACGAGCGTACGGGTTTCGGGAACCAGATCACTAATTTCATCAGAACACATCCCATTGTAGTAACGATAGATCAGGCAAATACAACCTACATTGCGACGGTGCTCAAAGGAGTCAATAGAATTGGGTACCCTACTATCACCAATGAGAACCTTCGCCCTCTCCTACACGCGATCGAGAAGCGAACCGAGGCACTTGACTTCTTCTATCTGCACCATGAATATATGTTGTGTCCATCGGACATCACATTGTATCTTTATGCCCAGAACATCAGGTGATTCTGATTCCTCAATTATTCTACAACACATATATATATATATAGATGACGTACCCTGATTTGTCGCGTATTTACGCGTCAGCAAGCAGAATTGGGTTTTTCGAGACTAAGTCCAGGTTTCGGCCAACCCTATTATTCATATTCTGCCTCATAGCACCGCCATCGGAGACACTTGGACTATAATCCAATGAGTACGAATGGTAAAGTTTGCTGTCATATGCAGAAGAGTAGATAGGGTTAGAAGTTTGACATAGAAAAATAAGAAATAGAGTAGGAGAAATAACCGAGCCTTGCGGCACCCCTGAATGAATCTTGAACTCGTTTGACGAAACCCTGTCTATAACAACTCGTATAGTGCAATCTCTGAGAAAGCTCGAGATAAATTATCACCGACACCAAATGAAACAAGTTTTGACAAGAGTGCACCATGCCAGACTGTGTCGAACGCCTTGGAATTAAAGCAATTACCTTACTTTCGCCAAAATGGTAAGTGGAACGGCACCATTTCTCCGATAACAGGGCCAGTAAGTCTCCAGTTAAGCGATCTCTCGAAAGACATACTGGCGGTCGCTTAGTAGTTTGACTCTTATAATTTGACAAGATGGTGATTTACCATGCTCTTCATAACTTTGGAAAATGCCGAACAAATCAGAATTTGGGCGTAATTTATAGGGAAATTAGCCATTCCTTTTTATTAATTGGCGTTACATTAGGAACCTTCCAGCAGACGGGAAATTCCCCGGCATGGTAAAAGATGTTGAAGAGATTTTCTTAGGGACGAGCTAGTGTCGAAGAGCACTACTTCAAGACCAGTGCAGGTATACTATCCGGCCCATGAGACTTGTTTATGTCGAGATCCGCAAGAACCTTTTTACCAGCTCGAGCTCGAAAAAATATTTTTGGCATAGTTACGGATACTTTTTGTGCTCCGATGAAATCATATCAAAATTTTGATGATATTTAAAACGCACCTTCTGCTCCAACAATCTACCGATGATAAAGCGTTTTCGGCAACAAAGGCTATCTGTGATCCCCGAAACTTCTACTGAGAGACGTTCTTAGTGGTTAGTGATGTCTACGAGGCCTTCACAGAAAAAATTATTTTTCAATTAAACTAAAAATCAAAAATAAACTCAGTTTTAATTAAAACTTTAATCAATAGAATTAAACGTTTACTTATATCAACAATATTACAGAAATTACAATATTGCAGAAATTTTTGTTACAATCAAAAAAGTTTTTTAATTGATAGTATTATTCTGGGCTGTGGAGTCGGAGTCGAAGTTCCCACAAAAACTCGCCACTTTGACTCAAAATTTTTTTGGCAATTTTTAATATTTTCCAAAATAAAAAATTTTAAGATGTTTTGCTTTAAAAATTTTGAAGTTGGAAAATAAGGATCAGTCTACTTTACAAAGCGCAATGCGGCACGGGTTAGGATTAAAATATCGATTTTTAATTTTTACAGAATATTTTACAATCTAAAAGGTACTGTATTAAAAAAAAAAGAGTTGAAAGTCAAATAAGGTACAGTCTCGTATACTTTTAGCATCAAGGTTAGAGTAGGAGTCGGTGTTGGAGTCGTAGTCGGAGTCGTACTTAAAACACTTCAGCGGATGGAGTCAAAGTCGGAGTTAGAACTATTTCTTGACGACTACACATAACATTAAATAATTAATTTTTTAATTAATGTCACAAATTTTTTAATTGAACTCAATTTTTACATAAATTACACCTTTTCCCCATATAAGATATAATTGTGGTTTCAACAAGATGGAGCCATAGCTCAGACGTGTTCACGCGATTTTACTGCTCTCGATTTTTTTTTTTTTTTGTTTGTCTACCTACGTAAGGTGTATGCCAATAAGCCAAGAACTATCCCACAGCTTATGGCCAATATCGTAGTGGCAGTAAGAGCTCTAAGAAAAGTTGTTTAAAATATTTTAAAAGAGGCCCTTCAGTTCGAAGGCAATTATGGGTACCATTTGAAAGGCATTATCTATTATGAAGATAAAGTAGTCACATTTCGAAATTGTAATTTTAATTTTAATAAATGCCAACCTGAAATAAAATCAGCAGAAGAAAAATTGTTTTTTAAAAAATTATAACGTTACTCAGATAATTAATAGGATAAGCCTCTTTCTGATTCTCTCAAACTATTACGATTCTCCTTTTTCGAGTGTATTTCATGCGTTTATGTGGGTATTCTTCTATTTTGATGGTAGGTTAGTTTTGTGGACATTGGCCGCTGGCTATAAAGTTTGTAAAAGCATTTTGTACATGAACTCAGGCCTGCTAACCAAACAGCCAGCCAGCAAAGCAAGTAAGTCGGCTGGATGATGATACGTTGGCAGACTGGGCACAAACACATTTTGCTTTGCGCATTTCAAATAAGCTTCTTAAAAAAACATGAACTGCAAATTATTCTCAACATTTATCGTTTGTTATCAATGGCTGCGTGTATCTGTCATTGTTCGTATGATTATATGCGATACGAAATGATACGATACACCTCGATATCGAATGATATGATGCACAAACACACACACTCCTAGACTAATGGGATACTCTTTGCGCTGCCGTCTAGGCAATCGATTGAAGTTTCATTTACACTATTAGCTCTTGGAAAACAGAACTGATGTAAAATGGAAACAGTTTTTATTTTTTTTGGAAAATTTTCTTCGAAAAAGTCAGGGTATGTCAGCGACAATGATCCATGTTTTTAAAAGTTTATATGCCAGTATAAGTGTTTGTGTGTGTGTGTGAGTGTGTTTGTGAGCTTGGATGATAATAATGGTGTGGTGGCATGACATGGATGTGCAAATATTCAATTTATTTGGTGGTAGTAAAATGAAATAAGTTGACAAAAAACAAAAAAAGAAACTATCATTTCATTTAGTTTTTCTAAAGAAAATGAGTATAAATGTGTACCGTACGGCTTGCAGTTGCAATGTCGTCATTTGCCAGTTTGTATTTGCCAGCTATTTATCGACATTATAACTGATAGATGACTGCCAGAGTGACTGAGCAAACTGAATGGCTAAATGCCTTGCTGACTGGTCAGTTGTTGAACTGTTGGGTATAAAACGTACACATGTACTTTATTCCACAGTGGGACAAAATAAAATAATTTGGAATATAGATTGTTTATTGTTTTAAAATGGCAGATATCATTACGCTTGGAAGAAGAGTATGCAACTTTTAAGGTAGAAGTACATAGCACATGTTAATTCATCGACGAGTACCGTGCGTTTAAAAACTTTAGCGCATGTAAAATGACAAGTTACATAGCGCGCGTTATAAAAATTCTTTCCTGTCAGCTGTTTTTTTTATTTGTTTAAAACTTTTCTTATAGAATTCCATGCTCCAGCCTTTGTTTGGTTTTTTTTTATACATAACCTAATGTTTTATAAATAACCTCTGAAGTTTAGTTGCCAGCAGTGATGCAGCTCATGTTAAAATATACAAAAGCTGTATTTATTTTATATTCTAACATAAGCGCAATTGCCTGATTTCACCGCTGGCAACTCAATTTCAGTTCAGTTGTTATCCGTAATCAACCCATAACGTTTTTCCTCCATGTTACAAACATTTGTTGAAATTATTCTTTGTTTTTTCAGATAACTTGTCAAAAATACAACAAAAAGTTGTTTTTTCTTTTAGAATTATCGAAGTCAGGCTTTCAAGGTCACAGTAAATGAAAAATAAAAGACTATTTATTTATAATTTTACTCCTCCGACGTTTCGTTGAGATTTTTTCAACTTCCTCAGTAATTTAAATTTTATTGAATATATAATCTTTACGTTATAATTTTAAATATATTTGTTTTTAAACAATACAACAAGTACCACATAAAACACAAAAATAAATAATAAAAAAAAAATAAAATATATCACAGATGAACTTTCTTTCTTTTGGTATCACAGTTTAAAATTGACTGAGTTTTTTTATGTAACTTTTTCTATGAAAAAACACTAGTTAAATTTTTTTTTTTTTTTGAAAGAAGTCTACAGCGCGCTCGCGGATTAACGCGTGTTATGTACTTTTACCTAAAATATCGACGATATACACATTCGTTTTAGGAGCTGCGCTAATAAAACTTAAAATGAACTTTAATTGAAATGAAGTCAAACTAGAACATAATAAGGATTGAACTAGATCTGGAATGGAACTAAATAAAAAACTTAACTAACACTGAACTAGAATTAGAACTGAACGAAAACTGAACGAGGATTGAACTAGAATTAAACTACAAACTGAACTTAAAACTAAGCTAAAAGCTGAACTGTATACGACAGTGCAACGCCATAGTAGTTTCAGACAAAAATTTAGCAAAATCAAAAAATACAATGCTAAAGCAATATCGATATCTCAACATAATGGAGCTTTACGTAAGTCCTACATGTATTAAATGCAAAAAACGTAACTTCGGCTTAATACACAGAAAAAATTATTGCCGAATTATTTTCAAACAAACGCTTGTTTGAAAATTTTTTTAATTTCTATAAATTTTTTTACTGATTCAATCAATATTTTTGTTTGATTTTTATTTAACCAACAAAAATGTGGACAACTCTTCAAAAATATAATAAACGCGTTATTGGTGTCAAGTTTTCATAATTTTGTATGAAATATTTAACGCTCTTTAATGTTGTCGTCTTTTTGTATTTTTTTATTTGATCGTAAGCAACACTTCTTTATGTGAAATATAAAAACAACAACAAAAAACACACACAGTCTATTTTTGGACGCTTTAAAAAAGTGCAACTATAAGAAAAACAATAGCAGAAACAACATTATAAGAAACAAAATCCCGTATTCAATTTTTTAAAACTGTTTGGTTAAATACATCAAATACGACAATAAAATGATGACGATAAACATGTCGAGTCGGTCTGCTGCCAAGGAAAACATACAGCAACAGTGAGTGAAGAAGAAAAAAAAGCATTGTGTGTATAAATTATTCCAACAAAAAAATGTGTCTCAAAGCCAGGCGCCGGCCGCTCTGCTCTGCTTTGCCTTTACCTTCTACAGTGCTTGCTTGTGTGCGCGTGCGTCATTGCTTGTGCAAAAAAAAAACTTTTTTGTTTTTGTTATACCTATGATTTTCAGTAAACTATTTGTTTGATTCAGTTAAATTATTTGTTTGAAAAAATCAGTGTTTTTTTTCAATAAACGAAATGCAAATAAATTGTTTGAATATGCAAATTTGTTTGTAGGACCGATTTCAGACAAAAAATGTTTTGATTCTACAAATTTTTTGTTTGAGTTGGAAAAATAATTTTTTCTGTGTATGCAAACCTGCTAACTTCCTTTCAGAACATTTTACAGGAGAGACAAAAAACTTTTTATATTTCATATATTCAGCTTGAAAGGAAAACCAAAAATATAATTGATTTTATACACTCAGGCCCCTATTAGGGTTTACAACTTAACTCAGTTGAGTTGTAATTTCTTAATTTTTGTATTATGGTTTACAACTTTGCTATGTTTATGTGAATAAAAACATAACAAAAATTACAACTGATCACAACCAGTTGTCTTAATTACAACTCAACTGAGTTGAGTTGTAAACCGTAATAGGGGCCTCAAATAGTTTTCTTGGCTGAGCTGGGGCTCGAACCCGAGTTGAATTTACATGTTTCAAGATAAATTATTTTTACTGAAGGAAGGAGTTTTTACAACATGAAATTTTATTAAAATTTATTGATAATTTTCTTGGCTGAGCTTGGGCTCGAACCGGTTAGAACGTCAAAGAATTCTGATGAAAGAATGTGGTGATTCTTGAAAATTCAACCCGGGTTCGAGCCCCAGCTCAGCCAAGAAAATGTCATGTTGTACAAATTCCTTCCTTCAGTAAAAATAAATTACTGCCTGTTTAAAGATTTCGAACGTCCATGTTCGCATAGAAAATTATATTTAAAACAAAAACAAAATTCCTAAATTTGTTTTTGTTTTAAATGTAATTTTCTATGCGAACATTAACGTTCGAAATCGATGAACGGGCTGGGCTGTTAATGAAAATTAAATTTGATGAATTCAAACCTAACTAAAAATATCAAAAATTAAAAAAATTTCTATCCCACACAGTGTTGCCAGAAGTAGGGGAAAATCCCTACATGTAGGTATTTTTGATACTAAAATAGCAGCGTAGGGAAAATCGGAAAGATTTTTTATAATCTACAAAATGTAGGGATGAAGAAAAAATGTTTTTTAGTGATATTTTCTTTTCCAAAAATGATTAAATTTTTTCCCCCTAAATCGCATTAAAATATACTCGTATTGAAAGAGTTGGTGACACCAATATGTATGTAATAGATATCATTCAATGTTGAAAGCTTTAATTGAATTTAATTAAAAGTACGTACATATGGACATTAGGGCTGTAACTGTTTTACATTTGCGGCGAATATCAAAATGATCCTAGCATAGTCGAATAGATCACTGAAAACTATTTAAAAAAATGGTATTACTTTATCGCGGTTGTGAAAAAGTTCACCTACAAAACGCGGTAAAATTTGGAAATCAAATTTTTTAGTTTTTAATTAATTTATCCAAAAACGCAAATATTTTTTTTTCAATTAATATGTTATAATTAAACAACGTTTTTAAGTTTACTATTTTAGTTATCAATATGTAATAATCACACAATATTTTTCACTTTTAGTAATTAATAAAATTTTTTGTTTAAAACTAATGTACTTTTTTTTGGCAGATATTACAAAGTCGTTTTTGTATGACCCGAAATTTTTTTATTGTAATAAGCACGAAATTCGCAATCGTGTGGTACTGGGGCCGAAATTTGGTTATGGCATTAATGTACATATCGCTCATTTGCTGCAAGACCGGCAAACTGAAATAAAATCCATTTCGAGATAAACGCATTTAAAGTTTTTGATTTGCTCTAACTACTTTTTTGAGTTATGCCGTTCTTGCAGCATATGAGCGATGTGTATTATTTTTTTTTGTCAAAGCTTTAATATACATATTCTTATAAAATTTATTTTTTAAAACTATGTCTTTCTTTCTATTTTAATGACAATAATGCGTAGGGATTTTTGTAGGGGAAATCTTTTCAACATGTAGGGAAAAGTCGGATTTTTCTTAGCATGTGTAGGTATTTTTCCGAAAAATCCACTGGCAACACTGATCCCACAGTGCATTCGATTGAATTGACTTAAGTTGTCGTATCAATTCGAGTTAAGTTCAGTTGAGTTTACACTCATCTGAATGCTTTTAGAATGTTAAGTAAACAATTTTTACTAAAGTTTACACATTTAGTAGCTTCATGTTTTCATTTACCATTAGTTTTATTTTTAACATTCATTTATTTTTTTTTTTTTTGTCCAACTTTTGTTTGCACAAAACAAACTTTAATCAGTTTAGTCAGTAGCCATCACTAGTAATACGCTCTTAATGGGTTAATACATATTTACACTACTGCTACTGTTGGCTACTTTTAAGTAAATATTATTAAATGTTTCCCTTTTGGAAGTTTCATTTGCTGGGAGTAAAAATTACCAAAGTCTCGTTCGTACTTGGTTGTAGTCATTGGAATCGTTACGTTGTTAAGTCCACCACTTTGCTAGTTTAACCTTTGTTGAAAAATGTCATTAGAGTCAGACTCTTCGCAAATAAAAAATATCATGTTATTTTACTTGTTTTTTAACTCCGTTGCTGCAGTTAATAGTGTAAATTATTCGTTGTTTTTTTTTTTTTTAAATTTTTTTTTCTGTTAATTAAGTTTAATTATTGAAAATTGTAAATGATCTTTGTTTTAACTTTGTACTGTTAATCTAGACAAGACAACTATATGTAAGGTCGTGAACTCGGTTTGAAACTAATTTTAAATAATTATACTGCATGTGAGAATCTTTAAGTTGATGTAAAGCGTTAAAGAATTTGTTACACAAAACTAAGAAATTATAATTTTCTTTTTCCGGACATAATTCGTGAAGCGGACACACAAAAAAAATATTTAATGATGTTCATCTGGCCGTGTGTCCGTTGAAATGTGTTTTCTGAAGACCCCAAATATGATGGGAACTGGGAAGTTAAAAATTTATGTCGCATATAGTCCGGGATTGTTTTCTATTGTTATTCAGCCTGATCGGTCTACAGATGGCTGAGATATGAGCAAAATTCCACGGCTGCCTCTTATTTCACCCAAAAAAGATCTGAAGAAAGGCAGGAGCCAAAGTTACCATGTTCGGTACTAGCATCTTGGTTATCACAACACAACATCCGACAAAATATACAACAAATACAAGGACATTTAAGATTTCAGCAGATCTGGATAACGGCAAAAGCCTTAGTTTCCATATTAAGAACAAGCATCTTGATTATCAAAACACAACATCTGACAAAATGTGGGCGGGATTGGTCAAGTGGGCGTGGCACTTCCCATATAAAGACATTTAAGATTTTAGCAAATCTGGATAACGGCAAAAGCTTTAGTTTCCATATTAAGAACAAGCATCTTGATTATCAAAACAAAATATCTGACAAAATGTGGGAGGGATTGGACAAGTGGGCGTGGCACTTCTCATACAAAGACATTTACGATTTTAGCAAATCTGGATAACGGCAAAAGCCTTAGTTTCCATATAAAGAACAAGCATCTTGATTATCAAAACACAACATCTGACAAAATGTCTTTGGGATTGGACAAGTGGGCGTGGCACTTCCCATACAAAGACACTAAAGAATTCAGTATATCTGGAGAACGGCAGAAGCCGAAGTTTCCGAATTAAGTATTTATAAGCATCTTGGTTATCAATACACAGCATCCGACAAAATGTGGGCGGAGTTGGACAAGTGGGCGTGACATAAAGTTGATTAATTTATTTCTTAAGAACGATATTTCTACAACTTTCTGTTATTATCGCACAATTGTGAGGGGTATATCAGATTCGGCATAGCCGAATATAGCACTCTTACTTGTTTTTGTATTATGTTTATTTGTCGAGTTATGGGGTGCTAAGGTGTTGCCGTTTTTGAAAAATTTTTATTTAAAATTATTATTTCAAACTATAAGACATCGTTTTATCTTTTCAAAAATAAAAAGACTTTCAAAGACCGGAAATTACAAGTTTAAGTTACAATTTTTCTGAACTCGACATATTATCTTGCCCTTATGTTTTTTACCAAAACTGGCCTATGGTGTCCTTATTATACTGTAAAAGACTGAGAATGAAAACTCCATAAGTTTTTAAGTAATGCACATTTGTTTACCCGCATAACGCACTTCAAAACCAGAGTTGGTCCTTTTAATTTCCAATTTTCCTAACTTAGAACCAATTTTTTTTTTCTTTAAATCCGAAATAATAAATTATATTCTATCTTAATTTTCTGGGCAATAGTAATATGAACATTCAGTCCGTTGTGGTGAAAAAGACCAGGGGCTCTGGCGGGAAACGAAACTGCACAGACTAGCTTACTGCCAACTCTATCTTATTAGGCCACACAAGAAAAGTATTTATATTTAATTTCTCTAATAGAAAAAAACTTTTTTGAATTCAGAAACATCAGATTTTAACTAGAGTCTAACTTTACAAAACAATTTCTCTCGCTGTATTTTATTATTAAATCTGGATTGAGAACAAGTTCAAATTGTTGACCTTTTACATTTAACTGATAAAAATTTCGCTTTAATGTCCAGTGTATGACGGAATTTAAATTCAAAATTCAGTCACTCGTTTTGTTTAAATCTATCATCATACCGAGATTAAAGATTAGGTCAACCTTCACGGTATGATTAATGACTATTTTGAAATATAATCTTTAAAAAAATGACACACACACACACACACACAAGATTCTTTATAAGTTTACGGTGGAAAATTAAATAAATATACACTCCATATCAAATTGATAAGAATGCTTACAGATGAAATACAAAAGTGATACTTTCTTATCATGAAATATTCACACACTTTGCTTTAATTAATTATTTTAAAGATGTAATAAAACAAGTGGTTACAGTGGGCGATAGAAGTTTAGTAACGGTGATATGTGGTAGTTTAAACGAAGCAATAAATATTTATTATTACGGAGCAAATTGTGTCAATTTCAGCATACAATGGCTAAGTTAGTTTTATTTCGGGTTTTTGTTAAATTCCAGCTTAATTTCATTTCATCGAACAAACTATTCAGCTTGCTACTAAGCTCCCGCGACGCATCAGGCAATATAGAACTAGTCTTGTTGATGTCGAACTACTCTTGGTTGAAAAAAGAAGAGTATGAAGAAAGTGGCAACAGCACAGATCTCCTTAGCTTTAGCAACAGTGAAAGAAGTGTACGACAAACGTACGAAAGTTGCTGGAAATGCAAAGCGCATCAAAATTTAATAACTTTCTAAGAAATTTGGATCCATTACAAAAAACTGATCTGACTACTCTGTGGCGAGCTACAAAAAACCTTAAAAGAAAGATTGATAGTACGCGAATCTCCCTTGAGAAAAACCGATGAAGATTGGGCTAAAAAATTAAGAAGAAAAAGGAGATCTGTTTGTAGGACATTTGAAAAAAGTTTTCATCCTGAATAAAGCTAAAAATTCTACAATCAGGGTTCGATTGGATCGGTAATAAAAAGTTTTTGAAGTTACCCTGAATAGCAAAAAGAATAAATCTCATTATTTTTAATGTTATAAAAAGCCTTTAATATTTCCCCCCGGAATGGAAGGTTTCACTCGTTACTATGATACCCAAGCCAGGAAGGGATCACACGAAGGTGGACTCAAATAGACCAATAAGCTTATTGTCGAATCTATCTATATTGTTCGAGAGAATCTTGGCTAATGAGATAACTACAGATGTGGACCAGGATTACATTATTCCTGCGCACTAACTTGGGTTTCGAAGAAGACATGGCACCACTGAGCAAGTACATTGAATTGTAAGCGCTATCCGAAGGGCTTTTGAGAAGAAAACGTAACTGACGTCTTGCAAGCTTATGACGAGGTCTGACCGAAGAACTTATTTATTAGATCAAGCAGTGATTGCCTTTGAACACTCATAAACTTTGTGCACTAACCCAGGATATACAAGCTGGTGTGCCGCAGGGTGGGCTATGTTTTGTACATTTTCTACACATATAATATAACTTTTAGCGAAAGTACGGAAACTATTGCTTTAATAGATCCCTTCTAAAACGATAATTTTTATTTTCTGAGTATATGAGGTTTGGTGGCTCTGAACCCTATCCTGAGTTAGTACCAGTTAGAGAAATACAAAGTACCAAAAAAATCAATCTTACAGATAATCATTCACTCAGGAACTCACATGCTTAATTTGATGTTTCTAGGTTCAATATTAACGGAAATTCAAAAAGTACCAGTTAAAGAACAAAAAAGTACCAGAACGCCCCCTTTAATTTAATTTTAATTTTTTTAGTATTGTGGTTATTTTGTTGAACTATTTATGGTTTTTTAATCCAAATTTTTAATATTTTTAATTAGGCTTAAGTTCATTAAATTTAATTTTCATTAAATTTACAACATGAAAGAAAGAAGAAATTTAATATTACGTATTTCCCCTTTTTTGGGTACTTTTTTTCTTCCGATTGAAGTATCACAAATTTCAATATTGTAGTGGAAGCCTTTTTAATAAGTATAAGCAAAAGAATAGAGAAAAATACTTTGTAAGAAAAGTACCAACAATAGTTAAAAATTTCAAACCTTAAACGTTCGAAATTCTACAAAGTACCGAATTTGTGTTTGTATTTTTTAGATATTTTTACTTTTATTGTATTAAAAGATAGACGGGGTAACAAAAAAGTACAAAAATTCAGGTTTTACCCGCTTGCTCCCTAAAAGGTCCGAATTTCAATAAAAGTACCAGATATCTGTCCGCTTATTTGTTTAAAGAACAACGATAAGTATAACATTTTTTCTGTCTCGTTAAGTTTCGGAGATATGCGTAAGGTTAGAATAGGAGGTTTAGCGCCCCTGGACCCTATCCTTTGCACTTAAGTGAAACCTTTAGAAGGTTCAATTTTTTTGAACAAATTTTTAAAATCGGGCCGGTAGTTCCGGAGATCACCTCTTAGAAACATACAAACTTTTTAGCTTTGTAACATTAGAATAGATAAATACGGCAGCAAAAATGAAAACAGTCGCAGTCGGGGCAAAAGCAAAAAAGGAAAAGTTATGCATAACAAAGTACTTCTGCAGTCGGCATGTTCGAAAGTGTTTGGTTTGACTGACTGAAACTTTTTATAAATCCCGAAGTTAAAGCAGTTGAAATGTTGTGTTTGTTTACTTTTGATTTTGCAGCTTGAACTGTAAACGGTTCGTCCGATTGGAACAGGTGGCAGTTAAAGACGTGTTTAAGTTTCGAATTAGGAGTCTATAGACATATCCAGAGGGCCGCCATATGTTCGCGGTATTGTAAGAATTAAAAATCATGCAGAATTTCTTATTTTAGCCCGATTTAGAAATTCTACAAAAAAGTTAGCGACATGCATAGTTTATTTCCAATCAGACGAACCGTTTACAGTTCGAACTGCAAAATCAGAAACAAAAAAAAAAAAAACACAACATCTCTCATCTTTAACTTCGGGATTTCATGTCTACATGTCTACTGCCAAAGTAGTTTGTTGTTTATAACTTCTCGCTCTTTTTACTTTTGTCTCGCCTACGACTGTTGGTATCTTAACTGCCTGTTTTTAGAAAACGTAAACAAGCGAGTGAGTGAGAAATTAGATTGAAAACAACAATAAAAAAAAGAAAATTTGTTATTGTTTTCAATATAATTTGTCACTTACTCACTTGCTTACGTTTTCTAAAAACAGGCAGTAAGAATCAAAAGTAAAAGCTGCAGTTTGTGTTTGGCAATTAAAAATAAGGATGTCGACGAAATAGCAAAATCCTATGACTTTTACTACTTCTACTGCAGTTTTTAAACACTGTTTCTAATTGCTGCAACAAAAATTGCAAGGCTGAACGATCACTAAGCCTGTGCAGCCACTTTTGTCTACCACTGTTATATGTATGTATGTGACAACTTTGTACATACTAATAAAGGGTGTTTTTTATAGAGTGATACAAGTTTAAATCATAATAAAACATAGTAATGAAAGTGTGATTATTGGATAGACAATTTTATGACATTGATGTTTAAATATGATTTCGGCCATGTGGCCGCCACGGCTGGCGCGTAGAAATCTCAATCTGGAACACCAATTTCAACAACTTTTCGCATTTTGACCATCATCGTTTTTGAAGACATAAGGGCCAATGACTACGCCAGCCCATAATGCGTACCAAACAGTTATTTTATGTGGATGTAATGCTGTTTCGACAAAAGCTTGTGTATTCTCCTCAATTCAAATGCGACAATTCTGCTTATTTACGTACTCATTCAACCAGAAATGGGCTTCATCGGAAAATAAAATTTTGAGTGGAAATTCAAAATCAATATCAATTTGTGCTTCAGCCCATTTGTCGAATTATTTTGATTACAAATTTTAACAATTTGCACACGTTGCTCTGGTGTAAGTCGATTTATAATGAAATGTCAAAGCAAAGTAAACAAAAAGCAACTATCAGCTGTTAAATGGGCGCCCAAATAAAGCAGTGATGCCAACTCAAAGTTGTAACACCCTTTATTTATATTATGTAATTATATATTTTTCGTTTCTGTTTCATATTTATTTGCTAGCACATTCTTCCAGACTGAATGGCATTCTAAAGTAATTAGGTAATTGCTAATCTAAGCACAAAATTGTACAACAACTACAGCACCGGCAATAGCATTAGCGAAAAAAAACTGGCAATTGTTGTATAAAGAATATAGCAAACAAAAAAAATTTCTAACTGACACGAATTTCAGTTCATACTACTTATTATTATTATTACTAATGAAGAAAATATTCTATTCTATTTTCATTTTCATAATACATTCTGTTAAATTTCATACCAAACACAATGGAATGTTAAATTAAATAAATATGAACGAAAAAAAAAAAAAAAAAAAATTGCAGCAGCAAATAAAAAACATAAAAAAATAGTTCTGATAAGAAGCCAAAGCAAAAAAAGTTTAATTTTGTATTGTCTTAAATAACTGAGTTAATGTTACGTAAACAATTTTTTCGCATTTTTGAAAAACGCTTTTCGGTTTTCTTTAACAGATGTTCAAATAACACATGTCATAGCAACTACAAAAACAAAAATATATTTTTTATGACTATAAATTTTTAAAATCTTCTTTGTTTTAAATATTTTTAAGATTTTCATTTATTTAATATAAATTTAATTACAGTTTAATTAGCAAATAAAATACATACTTAAAAAAATATATGATTGATAACGAAAGGTCTATTGAAACTAGCAGATGTTTTAATTTATTAAATTGTTTTTTTCTTTTCAACGTGATTTATTGATTACGACTCAGATTTGATACATTTCATTTGTAGCAAAATTCATTATCATAGAATAGAGAGATTGGGTCTGTTTGGGACTTGTATTTAACAATCCGTTTTTATACTAAACTATCTTAATTAAAATAAAATAAGTAAATCTAAAAAAAAATAATATCTCGTGTATTAATAACGAAGCAATTTGTACTAAATTTAGATTCTTTTACCGTTATCCTTCTCCTGAGCTTTTCCAGTTCAGCTCGCTTTTTGATAAATGTTGGCCATGTTATTTGTTCCTAATTTAAAGAGTGTTACTGTGTCCATTTTTAAGATATATAGACATAAATATTGTCCTTTTATAGGAAATGTCACGCATACTTCTACAGTCTAGCTCTCTTTTGCACAGATATTGTGCAACTAAGATATTTGTGTAAGATTTTAACACTTTTGATGTAACAGTTCTATAGATAAACACAAATTTATACTGTCCCTGTAAGGGAGGTGTCACGCCCACATCATCAATTCAACTCACTTCTTGGCATATGTTGCGTATTGATAAAACATTCACGTTATCCGTTTTTCCGAACTTCGAAACGTTTCACGACAGGCTACACTGAAAGAATTTTCTTCACAGATCACATGGGTTTTGACATTAATCCAATGAAAAATTACATTAAAAAACAATTTTTTAATGGATTAACGAAGAATGTTACATTAGACCCCCGTAACGAAATGTTTCATAAAATCGATGAAAATTTTGCATTATTTTAATGTCAGAAAATTTTATCAAAACTGTGACTATTATTAACTCACATTAATGAAATAGAGTCAAATGTTTAAAGAAATCTTTTTTATTGTTTTAATATAAATGTTTTTATATTTGAATGAAATATTTATTTTGTTCAATGACATTAATTTCATTAAATTAATGATTAAATTTAGTCATTTTTATGACAGTCTTTTAGTTTAGTTTATTGATGGTTATGGTTATATATTTTTGATTATTTATTTCAGCCATTTTTTTTAAAGTGCGTTTTGAGTTCTTGTGAATTTTATTTTTTTCATTGCTGTTTCAAATCATCAAGTTATATTAATTTTATTTCGTTTTTATATTTCTGTTACATCATCTTATGTTTTGCTTTCATAAGCTTACCTTTTAGTAAATTGTATTTAATTTCTTTTTTAGCCTGCGGCGACCTTCATCTACCTTCTTTCCATTTTACTGGCTTATAAATTAAACAATTAAAGAAAAAAGAATAAGAGAATTGTTTTGGTCTTTTTTTCTTTCTTGTTACTTGTTTTTGAACCTGTAACTAACAGTTAGCTAAAATCAGGGGTCTAATCACCGCAAACGATATCGAGCAAAATTGATCGAAATCTTTTATTTTGGTATCATGACACTCGATATCGAATGAAGTACATCGTAACTTGAGATGCTAGCATTGGATATCGAGTAACCAAAGACATTACATCACTCGAGTTTTCATTCGATACATCAGTGTCTATCGTGTTCTGAAAAATACGATAGTTAACTCGATACGATAGTTTACTCGATATCTAATGCGGTGATTAGACCCCAGTATTTCGTTATCGTAATGCATATTTTCATTGATGTTATGAAACATTAAAATTTACAATTGTTTTCATATATTTTCATGTCTTTCGCTAAAAATGGAATTTAAAATACGTTTTTACAACAATTATATGCGTACTCTAAATATTTGTTTACACGGAAAAGCACGTTATGCTGAGTTCAATGAGTTTTTTCGGCATTTCAGTTGGAAACTTTGTTTCTTGGACAATGACGTCACTGCCATGGCGAAATGGTTGAACATGTCTTCGTCTGAAAAGCTTCTGGTCATTCGTTAAAAGAATAGGCAATCACGGTCCTGGTTGATAAGGCTAATTGTTTTGCCGAACTATTTGCAAATAATTCTCGTGTACCAGCTAGCAATCAACTTCAACCTGAACTCGAAAAAGTATCGTAACTATACGAAAATTATTTTTTCGGGTTCTAGCTGTTAAAAGAGTTCTTGCGGATCTCGACATAAAGAAGACTCTAGGGGTTGCACTGGTCTTAAAGCAGTGCTCTTCGACGCTAGCTCGTCCCGTCTGTTGGAAAGTTGCTAATGTATAGCAAATTCCTAAAAAAGGAGTGGCTAATAACCCTGAACATTATCGCCCATTTGCAATTTGTTCGGCACTTTACAAAGCTATGGAGAGTATGGTAAATCAACATCTTGTCAAAGTTTTAGGGTCAAACTACCTACTAAGCGACTGCTAGTATGGCTTTCGAGGAGGTCGCTCTACTGGAGACTTGGCCCCGTTATCGAAAAAATGGTTCCGTTCCGTTCACCATTTTGGCGAAAGTAAAGTAATTTCTTTAGATATTCCCAAGGCGTTTGAAGGAGTTTGGCATGGTGCACTCTTGTAAAAACTTGTGGCATTTAGTGTCGGTTATAATTTCTTTCGATTTATGTAGAGCTTTCTCAGAGATCGCACTATATGATTTGTTATAGATGGAGTTTCGTCAAACGAGTCGAAGATTCGTTAGGGGGTTCCGCAAGGGTCCTTTTCCAACTTTATTTTTTATTTTTCTAAATAACCTCCTATGTCAAACTTCCAACCCTTTCTACCCTTTTGCGGATGACAGCAACCTTTGCCATTCGTACCCATATGATCGCAGACCAAGCGTATCCAATGTGTTTGCTATGAGGCAGAACATACATGAATGATATGGTTGGAGAAGAGCTTGACATAAACTCGGAATAGGTTCATGCGAATTGGGTCGATTTTAATGCACAAAATACCCAATGTTGCATGCTGACGTATATGCTCGACGGCTCAAGGTGCATCATCTGTATATTAAGCGATAAGAATTTCTTAATGTGCTAGGCATAAAGACAAAATGTGATGTCTGATGGACAAAAAATTAACTCAAGGTGTCTAAAAAAGTATTCAAGTACCTGGGTTTTTAAAACGGTGTAAGATATATTTCACTTCATCTGATCTCTTCACTATTTATATCACCGCGAATAGAATTGGGGATTTGGTTCCCAAAACCTGTACGTTTGTTCGTAATACACGTTTTTCCTCAAGAGCCCATCTTTTTGTGGTCGGTTGGGAGGTGAATCGTACAACGCATTACAGGGAAAATTCGTTTTTTGGCTGCAGTGTTCGTATGTGGGATAATCTTCCTGCTGAAGTCTTCCCTCTCACTTTTAACATGAATAAGTTCAAGTCGAATGTTCACAAACATAGCTCCCTATATCCTCCCTCCCATAACCTATTTTCCTAGTTCCAACAACATTGCAATGCATTAGTAGGGGTCATCCCCTGAGAACTTGTGCTAACAAAAAAAATATTTGTAGCAAATTCAAATTCTGTTGCTGTTAACGAAATTATACAGAAATTTATATTGTCTTTGCCACTCCAACTTTTCCATTTGAGCCGGTTTTGCGACAGATGTAGTGTTATAATGCAAAAGTTATTTGTACAAAATTTAAATACTTTGACTGTATTACCGTTCTCCAGATATAACGAAATTTATATGGTCTTTGATTGGAAGGGGCCACGCCTACTTCTCTAAACAGTTCTCTTTTTGGCAGATATTTGGTATAAATAACCAAACTATGTGTTCCGAATTGGTAAACTTTTATTATACAGAAAGAAGATATACAGAAAGTTATATTGTCTTTTTATGGGAGGTGCCACACTTACTTGAAAATTTAAAAATATAAAGAGCATATATAATGCAATGTGCAGTAAAAAAATTACTGTGAAACTTTCAGGAAAATCGGTTTAGTAGTGAAAGAGCCTATTGGGAAAACACAAACTATTGCATTTTCATTTTTATACACATACATACTATATCGACCCAAGGTGAATTTGTGAAATAAAAAAACATCTTTTTAATTTAACCTGGAATCAGTATTAACATTGTTTTTTTTTACCAGTACCAAGATATAGTATCCAAAAATATTATTCATACGAAATTTAGTTGAGTTACATCCTGGCCCACGATGACGAGCGCTATCGCTCGCTTGGATTTAAAACGACAAATAGCTCTCTTGCTTCCCACTTGAAATTTTCAGCACGAAAAGTCTTTCGATAATCCAAGCGAGCGGTAACGTTATAATTATTATTAAAATTTGCGCCCCACTATGAAATATTATGCGACCACAAATGTCAAAATCTGTCACAAAGGCATTTGGTTGGAATATTAAATGAAATTATTTCTTTAATATTACTTAAAACACTTATACGTTACATATATTATTTTTATACCCTCCACCACAATTAGTTGTGAAGAGGGTATACTAAGTTTGTCATTCCGTGTGAAACTTTTATTATGCATCTTAGACCCCATAAAGTATATATCTGGCTCCTTGAGTAATTCTAAGTAGAGTTAACCATGTCCGTCTGTCTGTCCGTCTGTCCATGTGTCCGTCTGTTGAAAGCACGCTCACTTTCGAAAAACTCAAAAGAAAAGAACAAACTAGGTGTCAAATTGCTTCTAGTTAACCTAAGCAGTTTGGGACTGAAATGCAGCAAAATCAGTTCAGTACTATCAGAGCTATGAATCAAAATGTGGAACCCCACCCTAGCAAATTGATAATTTTGTTACAAAAACTAACACCAATGGTTGAAAAATGCACGAAATGATATAAGATTTTGCACAAATTCGTTTTATTTGACTGGAACTCACATTGTTAAATTTCGTGCCGATCGGTCCATATTAGGCCCCATATAAACCCTACTCTCGGTAAACCGTTTAGTACGCCTTAAACCGTAATAAACTTTGGTACGTCACAGTTTTATAGGACTAGAAATCACACTAATAAATTTCGTGATGATCGGTCTATAATTTACTATGGACCCCATATAAAGCCCACTCTGGAAAATTAATTAAATACGCCTGAAACCGTAGCATATATATTGATTGCGGCAAAAAAATTTCTTCCAACTTAGCTTTTAATGGCCAGAAAAAATGTCATGCAGTTTTGTGATATACGGTCCATAATTTACCTTAGATCCCATATTTGGCAGCCTTCTGAAATTCACTGTAAACGGAAATACTAATTTCACCGCTGTTTTAAAATGTATTGAAATTTATGTCTTTTAATACCAGAAATCACTGTGCTGGCATTTGGGATGATTGGTTCATAACTTACCATGGCTCCAATATAAATTCCCTTCCTGAAAACCATTTAAGTTCGACTTAAACTGTTACGAATCATTATATTTTACTCTAGCTAGATTAAATATCTAAAAAAGCATAAAACTAACCGATCGTCGGTCAATAATTTAATATAGGTCTAAACCGCAACCAATTTTAATGTAAAGATAAATTAATTATAAATAGATATCATGTAGATCACACTTCTGAAATATTCGAACTGTCGGTGGAGGGTATCAAAGATTCGGCACAGCCTAATATAGCACTCTAACTTTTCTAAAATAATATTCCTTTAAAACAACAGCACTAATAAAATTGTATGGTTTTATAAAAAATTTTCACAAAATTCTTTTGTTGAAAACAGATGTATTTTGTAACCTGTTTTATTGTCATTTGTAGCAAATAAAGTAGCACAGTGCCATTTTTTATGCATTAGAAGAAAAAAAACATGCCTCATATGTGAGAAAATTGTCCAGGTGTCCTGGTACCCTCTTAAATTGTCCTGATTTTTTGTACAGGTCAATGCAGACAAAAAAATTTGTTTTTTGCTTGTTTTAGTTGTGAACAAACGATAAGATTTCTGTTATAACACTGTTAATATAAGTCAGTTGTATAAACAATTTTTATTCAAAAATTTAACTGTTATCTGGTGTAAACGTCGTTTAACTAAAAGCTTTCAAATTCATTAGATGAGAGTCAATTCTCTCTCAAATTTTGTTTTAACTAGTTGCTGTAAAAAGTTATACAGTGTCAACAACTTTTATAAGTAATCGAAAACCCATAACAAATTCTTTTCTTTAACTTGTTGAACATCTGATTTTAATTATGCATTGCTGTTTGCTCGCTAAGCTTGATTTCAATATGCATATGGTAACTGTCTGTCTATACCAGAGATAAATATTGCGACATATATTGCAGTAATTGTCAAAATTATTTTATCTTTAATGTAGGCAGCACTTTTTTGTACGTTTTTATTGCCGTAAATTTATGTTGCAAGAATTGTTATTCAATTTTCGTTGACAATTACTGCCAACATTAAACGTCAAATTTGGTTGTCGATTGAAAAAAAGAAAAACAAGATTGTGTGGGAAAGAAATTAAGTTTGTGAAATGGTAGCAAATTGTAAATAAAATAAAAGAATTAAATAATGAAAAATAAATAATTAATAATAAACACTAAAATAAAATTGCAAAAATAATTTTTTTAATATAATTTTTTGTTATTTTTTATATAAAAATATTAATGTTATTTTAACAAAAAAATAAAATTATGTATATTAATAAAAATTATTTTTGCAGGCGTCAGTGTTTTACTGCACCTTTTTCCTTAATTTTTTTTAAATTATGAGTTAACATAAATAAGTTTTCCCATGCCTTTAACACTGATGGTGTTTTCTTTTCTACAAAAAAAATACCACATTTTAAAAGGTGCATTCATAAAATGTCTTGCCTTACATGTAATAATGCAATTTATTATTTGACGAGAACAAAACACAAAATTGGATCGCCCTGTTTTTAACAACTGACAAAAAGTTTGTTCTTCAATATATAAAAAATATGTACATAAATCAAAAAGGATGTTCTTCAAAATATAAAAAAAAATACACATAAACCCAAATTTGTTAATATATTAATATTAAATAAATAAATAAATGAACAAAATGAATGACCAAATTCCAATTTCTTTAGTTTGTTTTTCATAAAATATGTAAACAAGAAAATACCTTTGCCAGATTGTGAATTTATTAACACCAAGTTTTTACGATTTCTTGATTTGACGTTTTTTTTTCAATAACAATTTTTTAACACCGAATCCATTTAAATTTTATGTCACTGACAACCTACCATTAATAATGTTATGCTTTCTTTTGTTTTTACTATAAAATAATAGACAAAATTACTATTAAAACTTAAAAATTTTACTGTCCTGATTAGAGCCGATGTTTTTCCAACTTCGTCTGGTAACCCTATACATATATAAACACAAGCCATCTTTTTACAGGGCATTATCAACACTCTCGATTTATACGGGGCGTAAGTGCAATGCCTTATGCCATTTAAGGGTGAATTTTTTTAGAATAAAACACGCTGCCCTCTTAGAGAGCAAAGCATTTTTAAGAAACGAACACCAAATTGCATTTTTTTAAATAAAATGTGACATTTTTTGTAGAAAAGAAAACACCATGAGTCTTCACCTGAGATAATATGTGATATAATATGTGAGAGAACGTCGGCAGAATGAGAGAACCAATTTCTTCATGTTAATCTTAATCTTAAACAAGGGGAACACGTATCTTATAAGATTTCATAATCGACACAGTAAACTTGTGTCCTTTATATTCTTTTTTTTTTAGTTAAAAATATTGTTTTTTAACTAATCATAAGATTTTCACTATTTGTACAAAAAAAATTAACATTTTAATGAATGCGTCTTATTTTTGTTTTTTATGTATGCATGTATGTGTATTTTTGACAGCTCATCTTATAATATTAATATTAACACTATTTGAGAGTCTACACGTACGATAATACTCTCTGCGATTGAATTGGACGTTTGCTGATATAAAAATCTTATATCTTATCTCAGGTGGAGACCCTATGTAACATAAGCTGAGCTATAAGAAATATTGCTCTGTTATTCTGCCGACGTTATTGCCAACTTGCTGAGATATTACTTTTGTATTTTATTTATTTAAAATCTTACTTTTTTCAGCAAATGCCGAGTAGAAAGTGCAAGTTCCTGGACAGGTACACGACAGAGTGGACACATATGCGAAGAAGTAAAAATGCTTATGAAGCGCATTAGGATATGTGGAAGTGATATTTGCATTGCCAATGGTGGTAAGGCAAGCATTAAAGACCAAGTTAAAATCGCTAAACATTTATCAAAGTTATCTAATGCATCGCAGTCAAAAGAAGTGTGTTCTTTTATGATAAAAAAATACAATACTTGAGCGTTTGATACATAATGCAGAACTAACAAGCGCCATCAGAGTAATTAATCTTCATCAATCATTCAACTCTATGGATTGTGAAACAAAACTAGATGCCTAATTTTACCCCGATTCAGAAATTGCTTCAAAACAATCCAAAGCCAGAATCAAAGCTACTGAACTTATAAGGTATATTTGGGCATCACATGCAGATATAGCATTTATCGACGTGCTTAGATGTTTTCCATTCTATGGAATATCTACCGATTCCAGTAACCACAAAGCTGAGAAAATCTTCCGTCGTCTTATTTATTACTACAGCGAAACGCATGGCTTAAACATTAAACTTCTAAAAATCGTATCTTTGCCTAATGAAATAACAATTACCACATACTGTATCGATTCCTTTAAAGCAGATAGCATTCCACTGAAAAATCTCACTGCATTCGGAGTAGGAATGGGCAAAAAATATCAATATATCAAAATTTCGATATTAAAAAAAAATCGATATATATCGCCGATATTTAAAATACCGATATATCGATATATCGCTATTGAAATACGACTATCGAATTCGATATTTTTTAAATACAGTCTTCATTAAAAACTTAAAATTTTAGCCGTTTATCAAACAATATGTTTTTTAAGAGTTGGTATCACTGCATGCATCATATGTTTTTTTAAACTAATATGAAGATCTAAAATGATTGGCATTTATAAGAAGAAGTATTTAGAAAAGAGCTGGGTTTTCACATTGCAGATTTCAAACTAAAACAGTAAAGTCAAACGAACTTGAAACGATTTACTTTATGCGGTTTTGGAACAATATATGTATATATTTGGAATAATAATAAGATTTCTACATACTGGCATTTCTTTATAAAGGTCCACCGTGACCGAAAATTTAAAAGTTATTTAAAGCATATTTTTTATGATTTTTTGATTTTGGCTTAAAAAAACTACAGAAGATTTTGGAATCAAACCAAAAACATTTTAATGTTACATTGCTACGTAAAATTCTGAAAGCAATTTGACTAAAAAATTGTGCCAGGTTTCGCTGAATTACGCCTTTTTATACATGGCCATAAAAACTACTTCTATTTTTTCACGTTCGAACCGCTAGTTTTTTTGCCTTTATCTTTAACCTAGAGTCACGCCCTCCATAAACTTTAGTATTGGTAACAGTGCTTTCTTAGTGCTATAATTTAAGGGTTGACATAACGTTAAAATATTTGTTGTTTAATATGTAATAGCATTTTGGATGCGTAGGACTGTCACGTTCAACACTATGGAATTACCCATATATGAGGAGCCGCAGAACAAAACGTACTTTTTCGCATTTTTTGACAAATTGGTTTTTTGATATTTTTATAATATTTGGGTCAAAATCTTTAAGAAAACATCTTGTTAGCATATTTTTTTTCTTTTTTTTACTAAGAAAATGGGTTCTAAAAAAATTGGTGCATAACAAAACGTACTTTTTTCATTTTTTTTTCAAAACGTGCTTTTTTCATTGTTTTTGCCATTTCTTCGTGAAGTTGTTTTAATAACAAATCATTTCTTAATATTCTTAATTTGTTTGACGTTTATTTATGTCGTTACATTTTCGTTAAAATTAACTGTTAAATAATGGTGACTATTCTTGAAAACGCGTCGAAAAAGTGAAAATTTTCAGTTAAACAAAAACAAAGTTCAAGAAATTGTTTTTGGTTTGTCATACAATTTACCGTTTTTTAAAGAAAGAGAAAGTCAAAATTCTCACGTTTATTTAAGTTTACAAATATATGATAAACAAAAACTATTTTTTAAACTTTACTTTTGTTTTAATGTACATTTGTATTTGTTCGACGAGTTTTCAAGAATAGCCTCCAATAATTGCTATAATTTAACTATTGTTTTGTGAATGAGTATTATGAAAACAATAATTAATACAATAGTATAATTAAACATGGAATAATTACAAGAATCTGAAGAAAATTTAAATATTTTTTAAACAAAACGCACTTTTTTCATTTTTTTTTAGCAAAACGTACTTTTTTCGATATAAAATTGGTTGGATATTAAACATCCTTGACATTTAATGTGTTCACTTACGGCAGTTTGATTCATCTTTTGGTAAGCAAAAAACTTGTTTCCATTTCCAGGTTCATACAGTTTTTTAAGGGGTCGAAAAAATAAACCTCAATTTCCCAAACATTTTAAATATGTGAAAAAGTACGTTTTGTTCTGCGGCTCCTCATATATAGATATATATGTATTAGGGTGGTTACAAGGTATATGGTAAATTTTTTTTAGGGGCTATCTTTTGGGGCATCCCTATAAAATGTGCCAATAGCCTAGAAAATACGATTGACAAAGTTTAAGCCCAATCGGAAAACGCCAACACGTGTCTCATTGAGCATAATTTAGGGAAAAACAGCGATTTTTCACTAAAATTCGTATTTCTTTGTCCTTATAACCGAAGCCATTCATTGTAGGAACCTGACTCGAGTCTTATTTTATAGGAAATTTTATTGTTATTAATTTTGATCTTAGTAATATTTTTTTATTATAAGATCGTAGTGGATATCTCAATAATCGCAGAATAGTGTTCAAAACACTTTTAACGAATTTTTATCCTATGTTGTAAAATAAAATAAATAAAAATGTAAATAAAAATATTTTTTTTATTTTTGTTACTACATAAATAATATACATACAAACATGTGTATCGTAACAAAAGTTTTTTTTTATATAATTATAATTATTTAAAATCACAAATTAAGGTGGTAATGGCTTGGACAAGGTAACTTTTGAAGAGTCTGGAAAAAGATGCCTACATTCAGATACAACTTGTAAAAGACACTGTCGTTGTTCTTCGTCTTTTGTCAAGGCTGAATTGTAGTCTTGGATTAATTTTACCCCTCTCTCAGCTGTGTCATTTACTACTTTAAGGCCTTTCACAATTTTTTTGGCTCGTAAATAATGTTGATTTTTACACCATTCATCGGGTTCAGTATTTAAAAAATCGGTATTAATTTCAAATCTCTTGAAAAAATTTAGAGTCCGAGAAGAAACAAAATAATCAATTTCTTTATCCAATATATTATCAACTTCTTGAAAACTAAGTTTTGCTTTAACATCTCTGTCTTCAGAATTGACTTCATCGTTTTCTACGTTGGACTTTAATTGTTTAACCATTCTTATTTTGATATTTTTTTCCAAAGTATCATCGAAAAATTAAAAAGCAATTTGCTCCGAATTAAGATACCAGAGATGGTTGACTATTTTAGACAATGCCTTGTCCGCAATTTCTTTATTAATACTCCTGTATTGAACTAAGGATTTTACTAATTTTAGGTCTTGGTTGGGGGCCATGGTGGGGTTGTGGGCGGTAAACCATGCTTTTATATAAATATTGATTATAAATAAGCATATATCTTTAATACCCATACTCTCTGAAACACACAACGAAAATTGTTCCTCGAAAATATATATTTTAAGACAATAAATAGCCTTTGCCATCCATCTGGCGTGGTGAATAGCTCCAGGTACTCTGAACGTAGAATTTTCCGGTGGCAGACGCCCTAAGCATATGAGGCAAAGTTGGATGAATTCTTTATAATCGTCTCTGGGCTGGTGATTTTTTAATTGTTCAAAAAGGAAATTTGAAATTTGGTCTGCATTACTAATTTTGTCTCTAAAATTTTCATCGTCTTTAGCTGTTTTGTATTTCTTTTTGTCTATTTTAGACCACTCACTCTGGAATTTACGAAAAATATCTGGTTGAGGTCCAGTGGATGTACCCATTTTGCAGTTAAAAACTTCCTTTAAAACAATTTCCAAAATATGGTGACGACAAGCTAAATAAAGAAGATTTTTTCCCAAAAACTGCTCTAGTACAACGCAGGTTCCCTTATGGCGACCAGTATTTACTGCCGTGGTGTCAAAACACATTGCCTGAATTTTTTCAGCTGCTCCCCACTGCTCAACTGCTGAGAATACAGCCTTTGCCTGAGTAATCCCCGTACTATTTTCAAGGACTGGAACTCCTATCAACTGTTCTTCATTGCCACAAGTAATTAAAATGGCTAACCTCTCTACATTTCTTTTACTCAATATATCCGGAAGCAGCTTTCCATCCCAGTGCACAACAGCACCCTCCAGATCGGAATTTCTGAATCTACTCTTGATGAGATTAGTTCTTTGTTGGCGAAATTGTTGTCTGCGGAGCCTTATGGCAGATTTGCTTACAATTAAATTCTGTGGGTCATGGCCCAATGCTTCTGCTGTAGCTGAAATAATGCGCACCGCATCTCTATCAGAAATACTACATCTATCTAACAATACAGACAATTTTTCAGTTATTATCTCTTCTGAGCCTCGACAGTACCTCCCCCTTTTTATTTCTGGTTCTGCTTCCTCTCGGTGTGAAAAATTATATTCAGTGTTTGCATCTTCATGCATCGGCTCCTCTTCGTCTGAAATGCTGCTAATGCTTCGTGTAGACTCCAGCTCTACATCTTTTTCACCTTCTGAAAGTTAAATATATGTGTCAGTTAATAACATTAATATATGTATAATAAATGAAAAGTTTATGAAAAATACGAACTCACCTATATATTTTTTTTTGATTTTTCAAATCTTGCCATCTAACAAATTTCATGTCGACTCCTCCCATGCATCCAGGGCGTCCTTTTTCCCTCTGTAGTAACAAAAACTGTCTGTCTTCTTCAGCTGTCTTGGCAAGTGCATCTTGATGAGCAACATCAAATAGGTCGTCAAATGTCAACTTGAAATCTTCTTCTTTTTGATTTTGAGTAAAGCTTGCTGATCTCGAAGAGTTTTTTTGAAGTTTTCTCAATTTATCATACAGTTTTTCTAGCTTTGAGACACAATGTTTAATTTCTTTGGTTGGTATCTTTGCTTTCTCCCAAAACACCAAAACCTCCTTTATTGTAAGTCTAGCAGCTTCTCTTTTGTTTAATTTAACTTGGCGCATATTATAAAATAAACTACGTAAGACTTGGCAATTTGATGGTAATTTACTGCCAGTTATTTGATGAGACATGTTACCAATTAAAAAAAGTTTATCTCTTTGCCTTGACATCATGCTCATTGATAAAGTGGACAAGAGAATTTAAAAAAATGTAATCAAAAAACACGGCTAAAAGCGCTTGTACCTTTATATATTTATATGACAACTCGCATTGAGACACTCGTACTGAATGAAATATGATGTATGTGATGTAGGAATTGTTAATATAAACAATGGGAATCCCCAAATCATAATTATTTGTCTGTACTTTAACCGAAAAAATAATCCAACACAGTGGTGAGTATTTATTGCATGTTGGTCAGTTTAAGCGTTTGTGGTAAATTTACTAAACTCCATTATAAGTGGTCCAAAACGTGTGAATAGAGGGTTTTCACTCTTTTATTTACATTGTAATCATTTAAAACATAAATTTATGCTTTTAATGTGACCAGTACGACGTCACCTGATAAATGCTAAATATTTCTTTATCTATTGGTTAAGGAAAAAAACTATCAAGATCAAAATTAATAAGAATAAAATTTCCTATAAAACAAGACTCGACTCAGGTTCCTAGAATGAATGGTTTCGGTTTAAAGACAAAGAAATAAGAATTTTAGTGAAAAATCGCTGTTTTTCCTTAGTTTATGCTCAATGAGACACGTGTTAACGTTATCCGATTGGGCTGAAACTTTGTCTATCGCATTTTCTATCCTATTGGCACATATTAGGGGTTTGCCCCGATGGAAAATCCAAAAATGATTTCTTGTAACCACCCTAATATGTATATATTAAATTTTTTAATTTGGTAATAGTTTTAGTAAAATACGTTCGATTTTTCTATGTATCGATAATTTTTAAGTAATAAACATCGATACTCTTAGAAAATGTCGATTCGATATATATCGATATATTTTTTCAATTTGCCCATCCCTAATTCGGAGCGGATAATACGAATACTAATTTTGGGGGAAGACAAAGGCATGGCGTAAAAAGCATTTTTACAAGTGAAAGGGCGTATTAGGTGGAGACATAGAGGGAATTGGTTGCTCGGCTCACATACTTAATAAAACGCTGCAGATATGCCCTCCATAGACATCGAATTAGTTGTCCTAAAGATTTTTAAATATTTTTGTATATTTACGGTAAGCACTGAATTCTTAAAAGAGTTCTGTGAAAATGCACAAATTACATTTAACACAATCCTTTCACATACAAGAATTCGTTGGTTGTCATTACTGCCCGCAATAGAACGTTTATTGCAACTGTGGAAACCTCTTAAAGAATTTTTTTTTATGTTGAAAAGGCAGCACCCAAATTTATAACGGACGTTTTTTTTCAAATCCGTTAGCAGAAATATACTTAAGATTTGCACATAGTCAAGCATTCGTCATTGAAAAACAAATTAAAAAAAATTTTAAAAAAATATAACGGTAATGGAAGTTCAATTAATTTTTAATGGAACTCTAAGTGATTAAAAATATATATTTAAAAACAATTTAAATTCAAACACAAATAGCTTTGAATGTTTTAAAAGAATTTTTTTAAATTTAAGCCAAATTTTAGCTTTTGAAGAGGACGTTAAAAATTTCTTTACAACTGCAGTTAACTATTTAAAAGATTTTCTACCACCATTAAAAAATATGAAATCTTTAATTGAATGACGCTGCGTAATATTCCAGAAAGGACGGACGTTCAAAAAACTATAATTTTTTTATCTGAAAAAATGTGCATATTAATTGCTGATGCATGTTTTGAAGAAGTTTTATACCTTAAATCATATTTAACAAAAAAATCAAGAAGCTTTAAAGGAAAAATCACGTTAGAAAAGTGAGAAAACGAGAAAGAAGAAAAAGTTATTTTAACTATGGTACCAAGGCGAATTGAGTAGAAGGTGGGGTCAAGTCAACATATGGTGTTTTTTTTCGGTGGTCGACTTCTCAAAGTTTGTATACAAACTAGTTTTTTATGTAAACAAACCTATTTTTTTTTCTAGCAATATTTTTGACAACCCGACCTCAGAGTTGTAGAGTTGACCTCACCTTCTAGTCAATTCGCCTTGTATGGTACAATATTTATATGCAATGACGAGTCGTAACGCTCAAGTAGAGCGTGCCCTTTCTTTAATATCTGCTCAGTGGACTAAAGAAAGAAACTCTTTGAAGACTGAAACACTGAAGAGTATTATTCAATGTAAATTTCATTTTAACTTTTGTCGGTTCTTCTTAGAAATTGATTTTACGTTTACATTGTGCAATTCTTCCAATCGCAGAGTTCACTAGCTTGTGCAAGCCTTTAAATTCCTCTCTCCTCTCTCGCTAATAAAGTAAGAATGGTAGCGAAAAAAACGCACAATGTTTACGGGCACTTGAAAACGTAAAACCTGCCGACCGACAAGAACGATATTGAGTGACTTGTTGGTAATCGCTTATGTTGTCGACCGACATCGTGAGCCAGGCTGTTTATGTGGCTTTCAAGTTAAGGCTATTTGCAAAACCGCATATAACTTAAGGCAGAAATATTCTAGAATCTAGTTTAACGTGCACAAACCTCACGCTGATCTAACCACTAAGTGGACAAAATGTGTCTTAACCACTGTTTGAATATAAGCAGAAAATGGTTTAGCGTACGGCTCACACACCCAAAAACGATATCTTTTTTTTTAGTGTTTGTGTATTAAGAACACAACCAATGAAGTATAAAACAAAACAATTGTAATGGTTCTCTAGACATACATTATGTTTTAATGATCTATAGTGTTTCTTTTTTACATTGATAAAGAAATGAGCGAACAAAAAATTTTAGCAACGACCACGTTTCGAATAGCGTTTTTGCTGGCTATTTTTTCGTATGTGTATTTTGTTTTTGTTAAAACGTTTGCTTTGCCAGCAAAAAAACTGAAACGAACTAACATAATATTCTTTACCGAACACAACGAAGTTTGTGGTTAAAAAAATACACAACGCAGTTAAATATTCTCACGAATAAAAAGTGTTCTCTAATAACTCAATTAAATTATACAATTTGCTTTTTTACGACATATCTTTGACAATTTTAAAATATTTTAAAGCCTATTTAATGAGCTTTGCAAGCGTTTTTAACGCAAATTTGCGGTTTTCCTGGTCATTAATTAATAGAAACGAAATAATAATCGTAAACTGACCAACATATTTATGTCTGTAATAAACCAAAAAAGATCCTTTTACTTTTTTGTCGGACAATTCACAAAAATAGCATTAATGCTTTCAAAGAGTTCCTTGATTATTTAACCATAAATTGTCTACAAAAATTGTATGGGAATTTCTATGAAATTTTAAGTCATTTGCTCAAATAAACTCAATGTGTTCGTCCGTCCTTCCGTCTGTCTGTCTGTCTAACAGTTTGTCTTTCCATCTGTCCGTCTGAGAGCAGATATTTTTGCAAAAATAATTAATCCCCAAACACCAGTTGCAATTGTTTTTTTTTTGCAAAAGATGGAAAGGGGAATGATAGGAAATTAAAACGAACAAAAATGAAAAAAAAAAAAATTGGAAAATAAAAGTAAAGTTTCTTCCAAAAAGCAAAAGCTTTAATCAAGAATTGAACACATTCATTTAGTTAAGCCAAAAATCGATGCTTATGAGAAGACATTTGTCTCGACACAAATGCGAATGTGAATATTTCACAAAATGTATGATTATTTGAACAGTATAAAAGTTTTTTTGTTGTTAGTGTTTTTATTGCAAGTCTTCAAATAATTTTTTTTTTCTGTTTATTTAGAAGGTGATCATTAAAATTTTAGAAAAATCTCAACACAGCTGGTAGCAGTGATATGTTTGGGAATACAGACACGCTGTGATACTGATTGCAATTGCCACTTTAGGTTTGTTTTTTTTTTCACTTACGTGATTTTTTTTCAGTGGCAATGAAATCTAAATAAATATAGAGAAATATATTTACTTTCAATGAAAAAACCAATGGTTGGATGGATATGGGTATCAATTGAATACTGTTTGTTTTTGTAGACTCTTCGAAAGAAAATGAAATATTGAAATACAATTATAAAATAATGTTGAATATGGATTTCAAAAGCAACAGAACAAACAAATTCGAGTGCGAATAGACAAGAATTGTATGGTATTATCGATGAGATACATTCAAGCCTTATGAACTGAAGTTGAGGAGTGAGTCTATTATTATTTTAAAATGATTCTGCAAAATATAACTACAAATTAAAAAGACAACTAAAGTTTAGATTTTAAAGTCAATTTTTTTTGTTAACTCATGTTCAAAACGAAGGAGAGTTCAAAGTAACTTCTAAAATTCAATTTAAAAAAATTTCAGTATTTCGGACGTAATTTGTATGGGCGAGGCAAAATAATGATTTCCATATTTGGACCTTTATAGAAACCAAATCAGGCGCATCAAATAGGAATACATGATCCTAAATTAAATATTGATGCTATTCTTTTATCAGCGTTTTTACCTTAAATCCTCTATTTCTGGAAGACATTTGTACGGTGAACAAGTACAGGAATGAACCTACTAAGCCTCTTTTAACAAAACTTTGTATATATATGGAAAACATTTGGCGAAAACTTGAACGACATCATTCTTTTTTTGTTATCGCTATTGTGACAAGAGGAAAAACATAAATTGATCGGGCATACACTTCGAAAGCTATATAACAGCGTCTGCCATGAAACTCTTAATTAGTGTCCACAAGGGTCTAGAAGCCGTTCTCCAGAAACATAAGCAACAGCGGATTTAAGAACAAAATTAGAGGCAGTTGTGGGTTTTTTTTCTCATATATCAACCGTTCGTCGACCGACGAGGCTGAATTTTAAGAGAAAACAATTCCGGACTTCGTGGATACAATTGTATTCATAACAACTTATTCCCCAGCATAGCTTGGGTCTACGGAAAACCCATTTCAACGGATCAACGCAAAAGTCATTTTAGCATTTGGTCAGGGAACGGTAGGCGCAATGGAGGGTGAACAGCATACTCACGTTAAAGTGGCTTTGTTTTGCGTTTGAGTACGGAAACTATTGCTTTAGATCCGTTCTAAAACGAAAAATATTTTTGAGTATGGGAGGTTTAGCGCCCCTGGACCCTATCTCACACAAAAAGTTTAGTAAACACTTGTGTTAAAATTACTGGAATCTGCTAATCGTTTTGCATTCAAACTGACTACCAATAAAACAAAACTCAGTTGATTCATTAGTTTACAATCAGATACCTGCGCCGAAGAGGCTAACAGCCAGCCAGCCGCCTATAAAAATATTTTAAGCCGCCGCACAGTGCTTTGTCCCCATATAACGAAGGGACATAAATAGAAGGAGTTGTCAGAAATTTTTGAAATTTGATACACTAGCATAAAATAGCTTAGTTAAGAAAAATATGAATTTTTGGGGGAAATCGGTCTAAGGACACGCCTACCTCCCATGTGTCCTGAAATGGAAAAATGTCATTTTAGCTTCAATAATGCCCACAAAACTACAAAGAATGGACATGCTGATACACACACAACTAGCAACGTGTGTGTAAGTTTTCATTCAAATCTGAACAAGGACTAAAGGTCCTGCCATATATCCTTTTCCTTAAAAATGCTAAAACACTTACAAAAATTGTCCAATCGTAATAAAATTTGGTATGAATTTAATTTAATTAATATTTGTTAGATATATATGAATGCCAAATTTTGGTAGAATCGGATTATAAATGTGAAAAATACAAAAACATCATTTAATGAAAAATGAGTTAAAAACGTTTAAAATGCTCGACCATATGATACCCTTTAGCATAGTATTTAAAAACAAATTTCCTAGAGTGTTATCTATTTGGGACCCATGGGCAATCATGGACCCGCCAGAACAAAATTATGTTAAAAGGTTAAGATTCATTTAAAAGTTCTTTCTGCCGAATATTATTTAGATATCTTCATCTACATATATGAGTTTTTTGGATGAGGGTTTATATGGAGCCTATGGTTTATTTTGGACCTACATGGACAACATTTTGTCATGACACTGTAGCTATCGGAAAAGTCATTGTCGCCAATTTGTATGTAAATACAAATATTTTTAAGGAAGCTGACATTAAAAGCTATTTTCGGGAGAATGGGAGCTATGTTCAAAAATAGAAAGATTCCAATAAAATTTTATAAGCTGGGCCCAAATCGTCTCACTTTGATCGAAATTTTACTTTTTGAAATCGTCCCATTCGTTATCAAAAAACTTCTATCGAAATTTGAGATCATGTCATTCGATAACGAGTAGTCGATCGAATGCCTTTACTCGAAATATCATTCGATAGGTTAAGAGCTTTCGTAAAAACATTTAATTGTTTTTTTACAAACAATTTACAAACTTTTTGGGAATAATTATTAGGTCTCTTCAACAAATAGCTAAAATTGTAAGTATTAAATTTTTTTTAGCAATAAGAAAAAAAAATATAAACATTGATTTTTGCAATTTTTCGCAAATTTTAGTCATGTTTGCGTAGAAGCGATTTTTGTATTGTAAGTTTTTTGATTTTTTACAGCTTTAACGATTTAATATATAGTAGACTTTGCTATTATGCCGCTGTTAGCAATTTTTTGCGAATTTAGCAATTTTTACAAAATTTTTTCCATTCCTTATACTTTTATGGACTTTTAGTCAATTTAGTGGCTTGTTCGAATTATTAAAAATTTTCGCTATTTTGTAAATTTTTTTTGTTAATTGTTGACATTTTGTTTTTTTTAACCGATTAAGCGATTTCAAATAAATTTTAGGGGTTGTTTCCAAGTTTGCAATAATTCGCGAATATTAGCCATGTTTGCGATAGCAGCGACCTTTTCTGTAAGCGATCTGATTCTTTACAGCTTTAACAGTTTTTAATAAATACTAGACATTGCCTTCATGCCGCTGCTTGCAAATTTCTGCTAATTTAAAATTTTTTTAATCAAATTTTTGCCATTCCTTGTAGTTTTAGGGACTTTTAATCAATTTAATGGCTTGTTTGATATATTGAAAACTTTCGCGAATTTTCGCTATTTTTGCAAATTTTCTGAATTTGTAAAATTGTCTATAGTTTTCCGAATTTTTAAAATTTTGGGCTTTTTGGAAAGCGCCAAAAACCGATAAACCGAACACACATATTTTATAGGGCACTATTAACACTGTTGATTTATATACAAGCATAAAAATCTATTACATTTATTAAACAAATTTCGATTCGAAAGCTTTCGAATGCCGCAATCCCGTTTTTGATACGTGACGAAGTTTTATTCGATACGAAAGTTCATTCGAACACGTGTGCGACGATTTGGGCCCTGATTTTGATTGCAATAAAATTAGTTTGGTTTGCACAAAATTAAATCTTGATACCGATGTAATAAGATGGTTTTTGTAAAATTATGGACCGATTCGTTCCATTTTCAATAGGCTTGGTCCTTGAACCAGTCAGAACCTCTGTGACAAAATTTCTTCAAATTGTCTCCGAATTTGCGATCTGTATGCACAAGGTTGCATGGACAGCCAGCCGGCCGGACGGGCATCGTTAGATCGACTCACAAAGCGATTCTGAGCCGATCTAACGAATTTTTTCTTATTATATTCCTAATTTATTTTCTTTTAAACTAATTTATTTATTATTTACATATGCACATATTTTTTAATTACAATAAATCATCTTCAGTACTGGATTCTTCCAAAAAAATATTGCCGCTCAACGAAACATTTGTTTCGTCATCTTTAACTGGTTCATCAACATTTTCTCTCAGTATATATTTCTCAATTTCTTCAAATAATATATTTTTTTTAGTCTTTGGATTCCTTTTTGAAGACAACAACGGATCTGAGGAAAGTATTAAATTAGTCATTAAATCTTTATGAGTGTCTTTATGAGTGTCACCAACGACATCTGTGAATTTAGCGTCATCTTGTAGCGACAAAAAGAAACAGACACAACTTTTATGCAAATTTTTTTAATTTATCTTGTCAATTTATCTAATTCAATAGTATATATATTTGGATTTATTTCTTCTAATCTATGAAAATTTGAGCAAAAATCACGAAAATACCATTTTTTTTTTAATACATTTTTTTTTCAAATTGTGGTAAAAATTTTTTTAATGGTTTTTCTTGTAGTTAGTTATTAGAAAACAGTCTATATGTTCGAAAACAGAAAAAACCCATAGACGATATGTTTCTTTTTATTTAATATTCCATCAAAGTTAAGAAATTTTTAGAGCTTAAGTAAATAATAAGCATTTTTCAAACCATCAAAAAATATGTATAGGAGAATAATTCACCTAAAAATATAATTGGTTAAGAATATAGTTAGCTGTTGCAGAAAAAAATTTGAATCTCGTAATCCAGAAAATGATTTTTTTTCAATTATTTTCTTGAAACAATAAAAAACCAAGGGCATTTGTGATTTAAGCGCCCTCTTCTGGCGTAAAATTCATACAAACACAAACAATTTTTTATGAATATTTTGATTTTTGTTGTTTTTTATTGAACGGTATTAGTTTAAATTTATATTTCACAGTATTTGTAGTTTATTGTCTTTTAAACTCCAAAAAACTATGAACATTTGAGCAAAAATCATGAAAATAGCCATTTAAAAAAATTTTTTTTTAAGTTGTGGTAAAATTTTTTCAATTGTTTTTCTTGTAGTTATTAGAAAACAGTCTAAATATTCGAAAACAGAAAAAAACCCATAGACGATAATTTTCTTTTATTTTTTTTAATATTCCATCAAATTGAAACATTTTTTAGAGCTTAAGTGAATAATAACCATTTTCAAACCAATAAAAAAAAAACACTTATGACAAAATAATTAAATAAAATTTTTTTCACAGTTAGTTTTAAAAATAGTAAACTACTACAGAAAAAAATTTCAATCTCATGCTTCAAAAAACAACAGTTTTACAACAGTTTTCCTGAAGCATGAAAAACTCAAGTAGTTGTTTAGCCATTTTTACTTTAAATTCTCAAACTTTGGCGCCCTCTAGCGCCGCCAAAAAGAGTGAAATCCTAAAAATTCTTCAAAATTCATTTGAACTATTTTGATATCTATTTTTAAGTACAATATAAGACTTGTTTTTTTTTTTTATTTATGTCTATGGGCCACAGCACTGTGGGCCGCCGTCAACAATTTTTTAGCTAAACATCGGCTGCAGCTTAGCCACTGATTACTTTGTAAAGAATTTTTATTCTCCTTTGTAAACACTTTACCTAAGGCAACCACATTTTAAAAATAACAATAGAGGACATAAGGAAAAAAAGTAAAAACTTATTTGACTTCAGATAAATTTACATTCACCTATTAATATATGTAAAGTAAATTTAAAAAAAAAACTACATACATAAAAATTTACATTTACTTATCCTTATCCTTTTCGGCAGCAAAATTTTGATACCAAATTGCATTTTTTTTGTAGAAAAGCAAACACTATTAAAAATTTATTGCACTAACTTATTCGAAATTTAATACTGCAAGCGTATGAGAGTTTAGTAGGAGTATGAACAGAACAAGCATGTCACGACATTTTTAATGCGATTTGACAGAAAAAACCGGTGACCGCCGTGAAATAAAATTTACTTTAATTTATAAAAATAAAAACAGTTATTAATCATGCTTTTAAAAATAAACATGACAAAGATGACAGATTATGAAACAGATGCCAAAAAGGGGACACAAGTTTTATAGATGACAGCCAGTTAAAGAGTACGTATGGTCACATTACCTTACCGCATTCTTTTTTGTTTGACTATCCTTAAAAAGTGCAACTCTAATAATGTCTGGCTCCCAATACTGCCACACCACAGTATTTTAAAACACATTGACGAGAGTTCACCCTTGTCGGTACCCATGGAGAATCATGCTTATGTGTCTATGTAAATATGGATCTATCTATGTTTTAAATTTCATTAAAATCGGTTTGATAGTTTCTGAGAGGCAGAAATTGCCCCTATCTCCCCTCGTGGTCCTTAGGCTGGGTCCTTGTGCCAATAAGAACCTACAAGCCTAAATTGCGACCTGTACACAGAAAAAAATAATTTTCAAATTTGAATACGAAAATCGCTTATTTGATTACAAAAATTTTGGAATTTTCTGCGATGACGATTTTTGCGGTATTGATTAACAAGTTTGTATGTAAAATTGTTAAATTTTTACTTAACACCCAAGTTTATTGAGTCAATAAAAAAGTTGTTGCCCAAAATAATTTTTTTCAACAAAATGTTTACTTGATTTGTTAAAATAAATTGTTGAAAATGTTGAATAAATCAAACAAAATGTTAATCGAATCTTTATTTTTTTATTTATAAATGATGATGTCATAAATTTTCAATTTTTATATTTTTATAAAAACACTTAAATTTATTATGTGGGGATAAGTAAGTTCCTATGCGTATTTCACTGGTTGCTTAGGCCAGATCATCAGGAAACATTTTCCAAAGACTTTGGCAAAACTAAATATATTATTCAAATAAAACTGTTAAACAAATAATAATTATGAGCTATTTAAAAATGGACAAGAGTTGTTAAAATAGTGTCTTTACTTTGATACAAATATTTTTTTTATTGAATATGAAGAAATATTTAATTATTTCATTATTCAATATGTTTTGTTGAGTGCTATTTTGCAAAGTGTAAATTTGATAAATCTTTTCTTTGAATCAAACAAAAAGTTTGTTGACCTAAAATTTAATTTTTAATTTTTTTTTTCTGTGTACTTTGCGCACAAGGTTACATGGGCAGCCAGCTAGACAGCCTGCCGATCGGACATCGCTAGAACGACTAAAGTAGTGATTCTGAGTCGATCGGTATACATATTTTAAGGTGTAACACACATCAGCACAAATGCGTAATACCCACTCACGGCGCAGGTCTCTGTTTACTATACACACGAAAAGTACACTTCCTCTTTGTTGAATAAATTCGTAGTAAATCCCTGCAAATAATAGGACCAGTATTTAGACTACAAAGGAGTTGTTTTAAAACTACTCCATGGTATGTATACTCAAGAGGAATAGTTTTGAAATCGTTTAAAAACGAAAGCACTTCGTTAAAAAACGAAGGCATGTCGTCTCACTACAAACACTTTTTAACAATGACATGGTCCATGCTTGCATTACATCGGACCAGTCCCTGGAGTAGTCCATCTTATCAAAATGGATCAGGTGGTATTAAATTATTTGCAGGGATATAACAGATACCGCACTTGATCATAAAGAGAGTATAAATTCCAAATGTTTATTTTTTGATTTTTTGGAAAAAACCGACATGTAATATTCATATTTATCCGTTGTAAAAAAATACTTTTACTTTTTGGTTATGAAACGCGGTTGGTTTAAAAATTTATTTTTGTTTCGCCTTTAATGTTAAATTTAAAATTGTTTTGCTTCTTACTGAAAATTTTGGCTTAATACCCTCTTTAAGATCAAGTTCGATTTAAAAACTTAACACAAAGAGTGAAAACCGTTGATGTTACACACGAGTATATGGAGCTTAAAAACCTATAGACATTTCATCTTTGTTTACTTACATATTTACTCCCCCACCGCCCATATGCATAAAAAACATTTCAGGCTTATAAAGGGTTTATGAAACGACCAAGCAAAAATTGGACATTACCAAAAGAACGGCTTGCCACATAATGACTTACCTTTTGGGTTGACAAGTCTTATCGCTCGATTACCAAACGCATTACTTTAGTTCATAAAAATATTAAGTAATAAAAGAACTAATTTTTTAAAAAATATAAGAATGACTGAAAAATTTAAACTGTAAAAGTAATTATAAAAAGAAAATTATACGAGTATCTATCTGTATTACCTATGTTATTATTTTGTTAAAAATGCACTATTAACTTCTTTTAAAATTAAAAAAGTAAGTAAAGTAATCAATTCTGAGGCACTAATTATTTGAGTGGCATGCCTAGAAAAAATAATTAATATAGTAATCCAGTTGAGAAGTCATTCCGCCTAAAACGCTTAATTCCAAACTCGATTAACCTTTTTCAAAATTTTTGCTGGGAAATTTTCTATTAAAATTTGATTAACAAACCTTTTATTAATCAAAATTTTGTTATGAATATGGGGGTTAGATCAAATATATTCTACCGAAATTATACCTTTGTAATGAAAATAAACTTATCGCTTTCCTTCTTGATTTGTAAAAGCCCTCTATTTAAAATCTGAATAAAACAAAGTACATACATAATTATGGAAAGTATAACTTTTTGAAAGTTTACTCACGCAGCTAAAAAAATTGTATATACTTCAGCATGAATTCAGGTGCTGAATTCTAAAGACCAGAAGTACTCGGTCGATATTAAAAAAAAAATCCAAAGAAAACTTTTGAATTTAAAACGATTTTGTTGTTTGTCGCTGCTTGTTGATTGTTGTTTTTTTTTTTTCTTATTCAATTGCAAAATGTTAGTTGCCAATCATTTTGTTGATTTTTTTTTGCGATATTTTCAACCAAATATGTAAAAAAAAAAAACAAAATACAAAATACAATGTATTTATTTTTTCCATTTTAAAATTTAATAATTGAATACAAATCACAAATTGACACTTTAACACCAACAACTTTCAATAAACTTTAATTGTACTTGTATTGTTTTAAATCGCATTTGGTTGATTGCTCTTGGTTGTTGATTTTGGTCTGCCCTTTTCCCCTTTTAGACTCTTAAAACCATAAAAGTATCTTTAGGATTATTATAATACAAATATCTATCTAACTAAAATAGACGGTAACAACAAAAAATACAAACATATTTAAAAGATTTTTTTAATAACGTGTTACATGTCGATTTAGAATACAGAACTATTACGGAACAAGAAACTAGAAAAAAAACAACAGCCAACACGACATTTTTATACCCTGCACCACTAGTGGTGAATGAGGGTATACTGAGTTCGGCATTCCGTGTAAAATATTTTTTAATATTTATCGAAGACCCCATAAAGCATATGACCATTTCCACGGAAAAGTTCTCCGTAGCCAAAATAGAAAAGTTAATAGAAATCAAATTTTAATCAGGCTAATGCCCAATTTTCAGGATAATATTTAAGACTATATTAAGTTAATTTTCATATAAACTTAAATCGTATTTAAACACAGATTGATTTTTTGAGTTTTATTTGAAAAGTCTTATTTTATTAAGATAAAAGTATGGCAGCACTACTAAATACAAAAAATATCATAAAAAAGTTTATTTATTTCCAAGGTGGTCTCAAAAAACAGCTTAATGTTATTGCTTTGCCTGTTGTGGTTGTATTGTTATAATACTAAGGCTAACTTGCTAAGCTATTTCAATGAAAACTTAAGTTGAATTTAAATGTACCTAGAGTTTTTTTCCCCGGACTTTTTCGATTCCCGAGAAAGCTGGAAATTTTTTTAAATTTCCCGGGATCCCGCTCCATATAAATAATACAAAGTAAATTTTGTTATTAATTAATGAAAAAAACTTTTATAAAATAACGTTAGGGAACTTGTTTATAAAGAAACTAAAAGAAATGGTTCAATACTAAAAAAATAATAGAATATTAAAATAGGAAGTTGAATTATTATCACCTCACGCCTTTATTCCCTATTATTATGCTTTTATTCAGTATTATTATGCTCTGGATACAAGATAAAAAGATAACATAAACATAACAATTTAATTCATAAAACAATAATAAAAACAAAATAAAAATTAAGGTTCTCAAGATATGAGATCAAAAAGTTAATTAATAAAATAAATAAAATATTTTAAAGAAATATATAACATTTTTCAACGGTTTAGGTAAAACTTTCTGACACACTCAAAGCGCTTAGTAAGTCGTCAAAATTTATATTCCTGATTTAATTTACTAAAACCATGTTTCTAAAAAATTTCGTTCATTTTTTACCGATGCTGGACAAATAGTTAAAAGTGCACCGTTGTAGCATGCTTCGGATTCACAATCAGAAGCAATTTTTTCTTTTTTATGAACAACGTCTGTATCAGTCAAATGTATGTCAAGGTTGATGCAAAAATAGCATCAACCGGACTGCTTCTTACAAACCTTTTCATTTCAATAGGTCCATTTGTAATCTTTAGGACAATGTGTTTTTCAAGTTGTATGTTGTAGTATCTTACACGAGTTTCCAAAATGTTATTTTATTTCGGTTTCCCCGCACTTCACGGGTATATAAACCAACACAAATTGAAATTGAAAATTTTTGTTTATCACCTAATAAACATATCGCTCCTTCATTGCAACATAGTCATATCTCAAAATTTGAAGTAACTTTAGCAAAGTTTTCCTTCATGCCTTCTTGTATTATATCTCCAACTGAACTTCGGTTAAGTTGGAGATACATTTTGAAAACTCTAATCGCATTTTGCCAAGATCGTTTGTTTTTGTAGATATGACTATGTTGCAATAAAGGAGCGATATGTTTAGGTATCTCCTATTTTTAAGATTTGTTCATGGACAATGAAACTTTACTTCCTGCATCTTATTTTGAATTAATGTACTTTATTAACTCTTCACTTCACTAAATGTAATAATTATCAACTGTTGCACTGCCTATTCTGCTTTTAGTAGATTTATTGCATCAGGAGACATTGATTTACGTATGTACTCACTTCTTGTAATTGATCTAATCCACAACCCATCCACAGATGCTAATTTTTAGAGAATAGAAAACTAAATTTCAAAGTATAAATAGCTATTTTCTAAAATTATGAGGAATTTTTTATTTCCCGGGATCCCGCAAGAAAAATCCCGGGAAAACGGGAATGGCCGTGAGTGTTAAGGGAAAAGATCAACCTGTCCTTGAACGTAAGTTCGAGCCCATCTTCAGATAAGAATGAAAAATTATCAATGTAAGAAAAGACAAACTCACTGTTTATTGTTGGGGTTTTGTTTAAGCTTTGATATAGTTAAAAGTAAGACTTTGAGTGTTTATAATTCTTATGCGCTTTAAGGGTTTATTTGTATAATATTTTTGGCTTTTCTAAAATCTTTGGAAAAGGTTTCCTGATGATCTGGCCTAAGCAACCAGTGAAATGCGCAAAGAAGCTAGCTTTCCCTCAACAATAATTTCAGTGTATATATCAAATATGAAAAATTTAGAAATCTTAATTATAATAAATTTTGTATTTCCAAAAAAATAACTTTGATAAATTTAAATTCATTTCGTGTTGTAAAAATTCCTTTCTTCACAAAGTAATTTAATGAAAATTTAATTTAATGAGTTTCAGCCTGATTAAAATATTAAAAATTTGATTAAAACAATAAACAGTTCAACAAAATAACCACAATATAATTAAAGGAACAAATTATTTGTCATCTATTTTTATGGAAAAGGCCTAAAATTTTATTATACTAAAAAGTGCAGAGCTTTCAAATACCACGATGAGAATACGGACTTCAAAGTTGTCTGCATAATTCGGACAGTTCTTTTATTAAGCGCTTTCTATCTTTACATTTTAATAAAGCAAAGTCGGTACGAGATATCATTGAAACTTTTTTATCCTTTAGATGCCGTTATGTATGAAATATAACATTGGTCAAATGTACGCCACGTCTTCTGTGGGTGAAGCGGATCCGATATATAAAATTTTACATGACAATGGCGTATAAATCAGCCTGAATTTGACCGAAGGCTTGGGTTATGATGGCTTTGCGGACCTCTGTGGTTTGTGGCTAATTCGCATACAACTGCAACTTAAGAAAACACCACAAGAAAAGTCTAACGGGATCAAATTGCACGATCTCGGTGGTCGTTTATGTCCAGATCATCCGATTGTGGCCAACAAAGTTGGTAATCATCGACCTATAGTGCTCGCCGTTTAAAGAAATATAGACCGATGACACCGCCAGCCCAAAGTCCACACCAAGCTGTGACTTTTTCTTGTGGCATTTTTTTAGTCGCAGGTTTTAGTTAGAATAAAAAAAAATGATAACAAATTGTCAAGAATGCTACTTCTTCAATATGCTGCACAACATATCGTCAGCTCATTATTGGTTTGGCGCATAATCCAATAAGTCGTAATGGAGAAAAACGACAATGAAGGTTAACATGAAATTTTCTGAAAATTTTTTGAACGTTTATAAACGAACTTGGAAGTTAATAGTATTTTATTGAAAGTGAAAATTATTGTTTTTAGCCGCATGCGCCACTTTTCTACGTGTGTTTTTTAAAAGAAGCATTTAGTGCTGCATACGTATACTTACTGATGTGTATTGAGTTGTTGTCATTTTATTTTGCTTTAACTACAATTTTTCTTACCGCAATGAAGCAAAGCAAGAGTGAAATTTATGTTTTTACACTTTTAAATGATATGGAGCAAAATTAATGTTTAATACCTCAGAAACCATAAAAAATTACATGATACAGGTTTCAGAAAAGAGGGTATTCAAAATATATACATATATCCCATACTTAACTCAATTTTTTTAAATTGTCGGTAGGTCAAACCAATAATAAGCTGACGATATACAATTTAAAACAAACATTAGGAAGGGCCTTGAAAAAAGCCTATAGAGCTTTGCTCGCATCAAAAATTCTGTACTTCTGAGGAAAAAGAAGCTAAGTCAAATTCTTTAAGGAAGAATCTAATACAAGTAATAAAATTTTTGAAGCAAAATAATTTTGTTGTTTACAATACTTCATTTAATGACAAACTCCAAAACACCACAGATATAATTTAACGAAAAGCCATGTTTTGTCCATTTTAACAAGGACTCCTACTAGAGTGCAAACTACCCATCTGGCTACGCTGGATTGACTCAATTGTTGCTAAATAAGCTCTTAAATTATGTATTGCCAAATTTATTGCTTTCAACAGTTTATTTAAAGGCGGCCCAGTTGTTTTTGCTTTTACTGGACATGTATGCATTTTCCAGTGGGAATCTGACAAGCACACTGCTACATGTCATGTCGTGTAATAGTATTCTAAGCCTTTTAATATTTCTGAAACAAATCATGACATTTTATTTAAATTATGCAACGAATTAGAATACTGTGAGGTCGGGTTGTATAAAGATTGGTACATAATTTGATAAAGCCCACTCCTGAAATGCCCCAACTCGCGGCAGAGGGTATTAAAAATTCTGCTCAGCCGTATCTTATTTGTTTTTAATGCAAAAGAAAAAAAATTAAATCAATTCAAATAGAAAAAAGTGCAAAAAATCATAAACGTATAAAATATTGTCAGTTTTAATTTTTAAACTCATAAATACAAAAATCACAAAAAATAAACAAATAAATAACTTAAGAAAATGTTAAAAAACCACTAAAAACGCGAATGCAACCATCAAACCAACCAACTTGTTGCTACTTGAAGAAAATATTCAATAGCAAACACATTGGCCGACTCTGTGACAAACGGCTGTCACATAGTCATCATATTAATTTGAATATGTTCAACAAGTTTAATTTATGTTTAAACATCGTTATCAGCAACAAAATAAAAAATAACAGCAGCAACATTCTCATCGTCTATAATGACAACGACAAACGAAAATGACGATGACAAAATATTAACAATTTTTTTTTTAAACGTTGCCAATGAAATGCATTTAATTTAAAAAAAAAAACACTGGCTAAACTCAGTGAAAAATTTGAAATGTTTTAATGCCATCAAAAATGGTTAATAGGACATTGGATAACTTTATTCGTAGAAAAGAAACAGAAAGTTTTGCAAGAAAGTAATTTCATTGTGCTTTTTTTGCACAATGAAATTACTTTCTGGAACCATCGAATCAATTAGATGGATCCAGAAAGACTGATTTCAAATTGTTTCAAAATTAAACCTTTGCGAGTTTAATTAAACCAAAACCTGTTTTTGATGCTCTTTTGCCCATTTTTTTTTATAATTGGAGAAGGTACGCAGAAGAGTTCAGCCTACGGTATCCGCATCTACCTTAAAAACAGTTTCCCTTACTTGAAGACCCAGGAAATAACAATGTGCTTCCATATGGTGCGAACAAGTCGTTCAGTATGGTTAAAAAAAAAATTAAATAGAATTATAGTCACTAATTACTTTTTACCGCAATCATGGCATGGTTAATAATCCATAATATGTTTGCAAATGTTCATGGTTTATGTTTAGTTCCCGCTGGGACATATAGCCTCAAAAACAACTCTCCATTCATTTCTGATATTCGTCGTTATTCGCTGAACTAAGTGTTTAGATCACGCAGCTCCTTCACGATTTGGCGTCTTGATATGTTGGTCGGTCTGCCGATCCTTCTGTATCCCTAAGCATTATGTGTGAAGGATTGTCTTGTGATATTATTCGTTGGCTTTCTCATGATGTGCCCCGGCTTCTTCAATTTCTGAAGCCGTTTAGCCTCCTTTAAAGCGTTTGATGGGTTCGATTCCATAGATCGATATTGGAAATTTTTATTTAATTTTTTTTTTATTTATTTAACAGATAAAAAATATATGTACTTATTAACGATATTTAAGATTAAAATGTATCTATGTTTGGCATAACTTAAAGTAGTAAGCCTGATTATGGAAATGATAAAAGCACAAAAAAGGCTGAAACCCCGTCAGAGTCATCGGTTGGCAAAAGCTAGCTGGTTTTGAATACCGCCAAATTTTTAGTTTCTGCTTTGTTTGAATTTTGTCACTTTTGAACAGAGATTGAAAATAAGCATTAAGTATTGTACTTTTATTGTTCTGTTCGATGGAAGTATGGAAAATACAAACGCTAAAAGGGTTTGTGTAGTAAATACCTTAAAAAAAGTTTGTCTGATGGTGGTCTTCGTACACAATAAAAATACTGTACTAATTTAACTCAATATTAAGATGAAAACATCTCCTTGCGTTCTGTTTTTCGAAAAAAAAACTTTAATGTGTTCGGTTCAGCACATTAATGTTTGTTCGTTTCAGTTGTGTGTGCTCAGCGCCTTTTTGGCTGGTAGAGAAAACAAGAAATTTCTTACAAAAACAAAACAGTCTATCCGTACTGTGGTCGTACAAATTGCCAAGTAACAACAACAATTCTAGTGAGAAATGTTGCTATAAGAACACTACAGCACTTTAAAATATAATGTATGTCTACAGAACCGCTATAATTGTGCTGTTTTATAACGAAAAAGAGAACACTACATAATGTTTGTTGCTTTTGTGAAAATAGTTATAATTGGTTTTTTGGGTTGTGTTCTGGGTGTGTGCACTGTACGCTAAATGGGTCATTCTACGTAAAGAGGTTATCTGATATTAGGAATGGCGGCGTGATAAAAATATTTAAAATAATAACTTTTTTCTATATAATCGTATTTAATCAGGTTGTTTGAATGCATGTTTAATAATGGCCAGTCAAGTAATCTACTTTTACCGGTATTTTAAGTGACCAGGGGAGATACTCTACACAGGGTAAAGACATGAAGGCCAGGACAGTATACCTTACTTTACAGGGAAAATATAAATTGAAAACAAACCTTATTCTCATAAGAAACAACTTTATTTATTCAAAATTAGACTAAAGTTTCCATACAGTCTTCTTTTATGTAACATAGAAAACCAAAATACTTAGTATCTGCTTACATAAACGTAGTCGAAAAAAAGTAAATTATTTAATTGCATATATTTTGAAATATATGGTAACAAAAACATATAGAGCATCTATGCTCCAATAAAAACTTTAAACTTAAATAAGAACTTCTACTTATAAAAACAAACATTAAAAAATATAACGACTGATGATAGTAAAAAGTTGGTTAGCACGATTTTTTATAATTTTTTATATTAAATAAGGCATACATACATTTTAAAAGCGTTAAAACACTTATAACGTATATAGTGGATATGTGTTGGCTTAACGTAAAATAATATACATGAAATACTAAGAAAGAAGTAATATCTCACTTCCTTATCTACCCTGGACGCAAAATCTCTACCCTGGCATCAGATGAAGCAGGGGAAATACGGCAGGGGAGAGATTTTTTCATTAAAAAACAAGCACAATCAGAAAAATATGTATCGTAACGAAAAAACAAACTAGCACAGTAAATAATACTAGCGATCCGAGTGGTGTGGTCGAATTATCGGCCCAATAAGAGTACGCTAATGGCTCGCTCGATTTTTATTGTTAAATTCACTTCGAAACAAATGTTCTGCAATTTAAATTTGCAGCGTCAACGCATTTTAGAGGCATTTTTAAACGGTCAAAAAATGCGTAGGGGAGGAGACTTAAAATACGAGGGACAAAAACTATGTTATTTGTTTTGATAGAATATGAAAGTAATTTGAAAGTTTATTTTAACGACTTTTATTGTTATTTATATTACTTTTTGTAATAAATAACGATAAGTTGTTTAATGAATTAGTAATGTGTTAAATTTCAAAGATTTTGTTACAGAATAGTAAAGGGACAGGCCAGGGTAGATACTTTTTTCTAGGTAAACACGAAGTTATGACTAAACTAAGGTAATTTAGGTATTGCAATTTATTGTCAAAAAAGTTTACTTTATTTGTTATTAAACACGTTTGATATTTCCACAAATTTTTTGATTATATATGACTTTTTAATGTAGCCGTAGATAGTACCTCTTAACGTAGAAACACCCAAATAATGTTCGGCTTATTTTCAAACACTGCTTTAGATTACAAACACTTTTCAATAAATGATACTTAACATGGTGGAATAAGCAGGTGGCATCGTTACGGCAACAAAGACAACATTACAACAAAAATGGAAATTATATCCCAGCTTACGTCAAAAAATACTTTAACCAAAAATCAAAGCGTGCCGCTGAACGTGATGAAATTAAAAAAATTGTTATCCAATTTATATTTAATTATGGTCAATATTTTATTTATTTTAATTTAAAATTATCAAAAACTTTAAAAAAATACAATAATCACATCACAAAACGTGGACTTTTTGTAAACAGAAACAAAACTTTGACATAAGATAAGACAAACAATGCAAGAGCAAAAAATCCTCATCTGGCGTAGTGCTGCCACCTTTATTATTTCACCATGATACTTAAGGTACACTTTTTGATGACTACAATTATGGCGCATTGATTTTCGAACGACTGCTTACTGTCGTACCTAAGCAAGAGCGAAAGGCGGAACGTTTTCTTAAGCTTAGCTTTAAAGCTCATATACCATTCCTCAACAAGATCATTAACATTGTGTCCCGAACAGTAGTGCTTACTTTATTGCTTAATAAAGCCCACAGAATAGAAATAAAAAATAGAGATAAAACCGCTAGATTGACCAAAAATTTACCATTATTTATCAACAATAGCGGCCAACTTCACTATCAAGCGCTCTGTTAGAATTGGGATGATTCATACAAATTGTATGCGCATGATAATTTTTGACATCCAGAAAAGACTGGCCACTTTTGTTTAGGTATGGCTGTTAGCTTTGCACAATTTATTTTGTAGATATCAAACATTCGACATCTTCAATAGTTTGATTGATGAGGTGACTGATTTAGCGACTGATCACTTGATTTGGAATTGGTTTTGCCAATGCTGACTTGTAAGCCAGCTTAGGCGATACCAAAAATCGATGGAAAAAAGGACACACATCATCCGCATGGTCCAAGTCATCTGGGTTACTGGACAAACCCCAGTTTCGCATCACCACGTCATATTACTTGAAATAACAGTAAAGATAAGATGGTGCCTTGACGAGGCTCGGATCTGTTATGGTCAGTAATAATACTTTAAGTAAACCAAAAATAATTCAATGGTTCTCTGAAAACCAATAGATTTTTCACTTAAGCGGCTCATATACCTGTAATAAAATTGTTTAATTTTACGTATTGTACAAATTTATCACATATTATGTGTATGTGATATGCGAAGGTGGCACAATAAATTGGCAACAATCAAAAGAATGTGTTGGCAACATTGTACACTGCTGTTTATGTTATTACTATAGGTTATGTTCACATTTTTATTGAATGAATGAAACCATTGTGCGACTTATTGCGGTTTTTTTCGTTGATGAAAATAACTTATGAAAGATGGACCTGTCAATTGACCGCCTAGATCGTGTGATTTTATACCTTTATGGCCATTTTCTAATAAGGCGATTATCTTTTTTCCCCAACGAAAAACTGCACATTAAAGAAATTTGGGTTTCTCAATGCCTCATTTGCTTCTATTTGTCGCAATGCTCGCCGGCACTTATCTGCCAATTATTTATTTTCCTTTTATTTGACGTACAGATAAATTCAATGAGCTGACTCCCAACTTTTACATGTTTTTTGAGTGGTGTTGCCAACTCAAACCAATGTTTTTTGTCGGTATATTGAGAAACCCAAAATCGTTAACGGACAGTTTATCGGTATAATAAATTTATGTTGACATTAAGTAACTGACAGTTTGTCGATACATTGAGAAAATGGCCATTAGACTCTATTGTGGGTCGTAGGAGAAGCTTAAGTTAATATTAAATAAAAAGATAGTGGATGTTTCCGTTGAAAAGTGTGGTCGTTCAACGAATCGACCTCTGCAAACTTGCACGTTTTTCGAGATAATTCAAATACTCTGCATTATCAAGTCGTTGATGGAAACCCGATGCAATTTAACCAAAAAATATAAAAAATTTTAATAAGAGTTTTTCCAAAAGGGAACTTGAAAAATAAAAATCCAGAAGTCAATAAAAAAACTTTATTAAAAGTGTATTTATTTTTTGAAATTGTCTTAAATTAATTGCGATCACTTCTTAAGTTTTTGTTTACAAAATATCTTTTATAACAAACGCAAAATGTTTGAAAAATGCATATTTCCTACAAATTGAAACCAATTAATGATATTTTCTCATGTAACAAAACTATTAAAACTTAATAAGTATTAGAGAAAAAGCATGTACTCTAATATTTAGTTATTGTTAGTTCGGCCATTAGTTTTTGCATTTAAAATACAACAACAACAGCTCAAAAACTTCGAAACACACAATGTTCAAAGATAAATATATATGAGTCATACTGTACAATTTGCAACATTCAATCTTATAGTTTTTGGATAAACACGTACGATTATGTCTAAAAATGGTTGAATAGTTTATTTAAAATAGTCATACTTGGAGTATGAGTTTGAGTATGAGTATGAAAATGTTACAGCTGCAATTGAAATTGCTAAGTACACAACAAAACAACGAATATGTAAGAAAACAACAACAACAACAACAACGAAAATACTCTAAAATACAAACAAGGCTCAATTTAAATTTGTTTTTAGACAATCCATAAGATACACTCTCAAACTTATAGTCAGATAGTTAGATACATTTATATGTATATTAGAGTTGAGCTACTGTTAGTCATATTTATGGAATATTGACTAGATATATTTTTCTTTTGCAAAGGGTGTTTTATTAAAGGCCAATGGAACTTACGAAGGGGTTAGCCATTAAACAAACTGTAATACTGCATTCACTTTTTGACATCTTTGATTAGTATCATCTGGCAAATCATCACGAATAGATGTGCACTTGAACAATAAGATCAAATTATTCAAATTCTCTGTAAAAATCATGACTGCGCTCGGCTAATTTTTGGCTTAACGAGCTTGTTAATAAATAAAATTTCCTCATATGAAGTGAAGTCTACAACGGACCCTACAGACGCCATAAATTCCAAAAGTGAAAGTGGTATAAATCTGAACCTCCTTAGCTGCTGGTCGGATTGTAAAATTATTTATGAACTTGTCGAAGAGGCTTTAAGAACACAAGGTGGGATACAGGGTGTCAAAGCTGACCACCTCGAGCTATGTAAACTTTGGAACTTGTGCAAATACTATTATTATTAAAAATATTTTTATTTAAAATCAAAAAAAACTCATCTCAAAATTCCTTCACAAAATTCTTCACAACCAAGTGAATTGAGATAGTACAAAACACCTTTTTGCGTGTGATTTCTGAAATTATTAGAAATAAAAATATATTTGCGAAAAACAAAATAAAGTAAAGGTAGAAAACGGCAAAAAAATCGAACTTTTTGGTCTTAAATAAAAAAAAATTTTTTTTTTTTTCATTAGCAAAACAGGAAAGGACCAGTTTAAATCAAAAGTTTTCTAACTTAGTCCTAATTTATTTTTTTAATTTTTTAACCGAAATAAGCCTTTATATCCTTATTATGTTTATTGTAAAAGTTGTATTGTGGGACCTCTATTAGTTTAAAAGTTATGGAAATTTCTTTACACTCGTACATGTGGTTATTGCAAAGACATTAATGTCTTTTACGGGTATAAATTTATACAATTATTATACGTCTCTCATACATATAAATGTTTTATATTTACAACTTTAAATTTTTGACTCCCACCCTTATAAAATTTAAATTAAATAAAATATCACATGTAATTTATTGGGTTGTTCGCTTCACAAATAATGTTATCCATCATTGATCCGAGCGAAATGTAATTTCAACAGGATGGCGCTACGTACAATACAGCGGCCGCAACTTACGAAACCAAAATTTGGCGTTAAGTTGATTTTGAGCAACTGACCTGTCAAGCGGCATCCAATGTCGTGCGATTTCACACCTATCAACTATTTACTGTGCGGCTACATGAAGTCACTAGCTTATATTGATAAAACAGCCATAATAAAAGCGTTACAGGCCAACATTTTTCGTGTTACCCGTGACAAAAGGCTTACAATACTCGAAAAAGTAGTCCAAAATTGTATGTACTCTTTATCGAGAACAGCTCAGAACGGGACCAATATTTCCGAAATTATTTAGTAAACATTTTTTTTTTTTTTGCTTAAAATTAAATCTTTGTTTTTATTTTTTACAACTTTCAGTTCTTATACTCAAAAGAAAAATCAATCCATCCGTACTCAAATCAATCCGAGGCGGTATTAATAGTACGGTAAGTACGGATTTTCTTGAATCAAGTACAGAAAGATTGATTCAAGTACGGATTTTCAATCGCAAAATACATAAATTATCCATATTCAATCCCGCTTCGTACTTAAATAATCCGAAAATGAGATTGAGTTAAGTAAAACTAAGATTGAATAAATCTCAAAATGCGATTGATTAAGAATTATAAAATTGTTTTAGTCCGAATTCGTACTTAAAATAATCCGAAATTTAGATTGATTTATGTAAAACTAAGATTGAATCAATCTCAAAATGCGATTAATTCAAGTATTATAAAGTTGATTTTATCAAGAAATTAGAAATTAGAAAGAAAAACTTATAATGATTGATTTACTTGCCCGTATTACACCTTAGACCCCTTTCACACTCGGCAAGTTACTTGTAGACTTGGTTTGTAGACGTTAGCGGTAAGGTCGGGGTAAAGAAAAAAAAAAATTTGTACAGACTTTGTTGTTGTCGGCAAGTAACTTGCGCAACTAACTTGCCGAGTCTGAAAGCGGTCTTACAGAATGAAAAAACACCAATATCTTGCCCGATATCACAAAATACAACAGAACTGTCACGAGACGGAAGATTTTGCGTTTTTTTTTTTTGTCTCTTTTTAAGAAAGCTGCCCTTTTTCATTTCTCTTTGCATCATCTTTTATGCCGCAATACAATGAACACAAATTTATTTAGTTAAGATTTATTTGCAAAGCTTTTGGAAAAAATAACTTTTAAGTTAACCACAACACAAGTAAATAATATTTAATTAAATAAATAACATTATAAAACAAAAAAATATTAATAATTACATTTTTTTTGCACAAAACACAACGTTTGTTGAACTAATGCATTTTTTTTAACGTGGTCTGTGTTTTGTTATTTTTGTTTTGATCATGCCATTTGTGTTGATTGTTGCTGCCTGTTTTTACACATTGCCACTTCACTACCAAAAAAAGCTTTCTGTCTTTTTCTTCGAAAGCTGCCCTCGCAACTAATTTGGGCCTTTTTCGCACGTCACTTTTTACAGTTCTGTGGTATTCTGTGCCCGATATGGTTTTTCTTTTAGAAATCTTATGTACATTGTTAACCAAAAATATAAACTAAATGAGAATCAAGAGTTCTAATATACTTTTTAACCCTTAGTGGTGCACATGAGTCTCGCCAGACCTTTTTTTTAATGTGTATAGAAAATTAAAACATGCGTAGGCCGGAGGGTTAAGCACAACAAAAAGTTTATCCTTTTTTTTACTTGATTTAAGAATTTCATACTTATTTCAAGAAATTCCGGGATTGATTTTCGAAAGTAATCCCATTTAGGATTGTTTTGAGTACGTTTAAGTGTTATTCGTTCTGGAATTTTTAAGTACGACTCGTACTTAAAGTAATCACAAAAAACTTGATTTATCCCGAGTGTTTTTCTTTCTGTGGAGGACTGAAAAGAACACCCGTTATTTTTTTGGATTGTATAAGCAGTTATAAACATAATTGTTTGTGTGTTTATGTGGCAAATTCTCATACAATGTCCCTATAAAATGTGATTCTCCAAAAAGTGGGAGTTACTTTGTTTTTGTTTGCCATACTAAAAGTTTTCAGGGAATATTTGTTGATTCCGATTGGTCGAATACAGTATTGTATTGTAGAATTGGAATGAATGTGATTTAAATTTCTATAAACACTTTAAAAAACTTTACCAAAAAAACTTTTTATAGCAAAAGTTTTATATACAAAATCAGAATACTAATCCGCGTTTAGCGACTTATTCAAACTACCTTAAAAAAAGCTTTCAGCTTTAAAAAAAAAAGAAAAATTGTGCTTCTCATCATAGTTTATCAAATGTGATCTGTTCGATAGCTCTGTTAAATATCTTGATCCAATACTGTGGAAAAATCATCGGATCTTACAATGCTTTATAAAAACGTCAATTACGTTTTAAAGTGGTCCGGACGAAACGCCGATACGTTTCGTGGAGTGTGGACTGTATATAGGGGTGGATTTGGGCTACAGCTCCAGAATACCAGCCAAGGATCCAAACACCTTGGTATATTTCCTGAGATAACGCCGATTGCGTTTTTGGGTTTATGGAGTGTATATGGTGGCTTCAGGATTTACCGGTAAAATATCAGCCAAGTATCCAAACAACTTGTGATATTAATAAGGCTAGAAAAAGAGCACAGATATTCAAACAAACAGAAAGCACTTTTAACCATATAAAAACACTTTCCTGTTTTTTCCAAAACGTTATAAAATTTCCATTTATTTAATCTAAAAAATAATTAAATTTTCAAACAATTAAGTTAATTACTAATCTTTCAAAACAGTTTAAATAATTTAAGTTATAACGCGAATACAAAAAAATCAGCCCTCTAATATGGCTTTATTACAACGATTCGACTTAGAATATTTACAAGTTAAAAGCAAAGAAACAATTTAAAATATAAACACTTTAGAATCCCAGACCCACCCACATTTTGTCAAATGTTGTCTATTGATAACCAGGAAGCTTTTCCTCTTGCTGCTTTCTCATTATTAAGAGAGGTTATGTAATGATAACCCAGCTATGTGTACCAAGTTTGGAAAAATGTTCTCTTACCGTTCTTTAGATATAAATAAATCTATTTTGTGCCACGCCTACTTCCGTCCACCACATTTTGTCGTAAGTTGTCTGTTTATAACCATGATGCTTGGATTTGTTTTGGAAACTTTGGCTCGTGCCGTTCCCCAGATAAACAGAAAAAAACAAATAACAAAAAGAAGGGGTGTATGGCTAAACTAAAGACATTCTCGGTTTTTTGCCCACGTTTCAGTCATGTTTAAGCTGATATGGCAACAAAAATATGTAATAACTTAGTCTCAAACATTTCTGGGATCTTTGCAAAACTCATTTTAACATACACACGGATATCGCTAAATCATTTTCGCTATTCATAAGTACATGAATTTTGTAGAACTTACAAACGGAATGACAAACTTATGTACATACATACATACCCTCTCCACCTATAGTGAAGGGTATAAATATGACGAATACTTGAACAAAAGAGAAAAAAGAAAATTGACGAGTACGGTGAAGTCGTACTCCTTTCAATTCTCTTTTTCCCTCATTCCTTAAAACTCAAGACTTGACGAGTCCAACTTGATGTGTGAAAAACAGCAATTATATTGCCAAAAAAGCTATCATCAACAACAGAAACATAAAAGTTGTTTCCCACAAAGAAATATTTTTTACAATAATAAATACTTTACTAAGAATCTATAAAGTGTATATAGTCTGAATCCTGGAGTAATTTCTAGTCGATTTAGTTCATAGGACAAGAAAATACGTTATTAAATTTTGTGATGATTCCATAACTTACCATAGATCTCATATAATAGCCATTCGCGCAAAACACTTTAAAAGACTGCTAAAACCAATTTCCCATTCAAATTTAGTTTTGTGTGACTACAAAGAGCACCATAACATTTTCTGATCATCGGTCCACAATTTGTTATTGGCAGGAAACCAGAAATATGTTCAAAAACACGTTTTATGCGCATTAAATATGCAGTTAAAACTTGCAAATATGCCCTAAAAACTGTTGGAAAAATGCCATAAGAAATTCCAAAATTTAATAACAGTTTCATTTAATAGAAACAATCATAAAATTATAATCGGTAAAACCCAAGCACTATAGTATTAACAGACGACTTTTCGAGATTTTACCCTTTTTGGAAACGATGGGCAGTCATTGACTCACAAAAACAAAGTTATGTTAAGAGGCTAAAATTAGGCGATGCGCAAAATGGCCCCAGGAAATATGGCCCAAAAGGAAAAGTGAAGAACGGCCCCAAAATTTTACATGAGACAAAACAACACGCAATTTTGGGGCAATTTTTTTGTTTTTTTTTTTGTGTTATTTTTCATTTTTTCGTTAGGGTGTTTTTGCATATTAAGTAGATTGAAAAATGACCCAAATAATATCACAATTTTTACTTTGGGGCTATTTTTTGTTTACTAATAAAAAATGAAAAATCAACCCAAACATTTTTAAACAAATTACATAAAATTGCATGCAAAAGTTTCTAGGGATAGGTTAAAAAACCCGAATTCTTATACCAAAGTGAAGAAAATCCTTGCCGGTTATGCAGAGATGCTTTAGTTAGCGGAGCCTGTGTTTGTTATACCATAGAGGAAAACATTCTTGCGCCCGGTCGAAGGCCGTCTATTTAGAGAAGCTTTAGTTAGCGAAGCGACTGTTCGTTAAATCATAGAGAAGAAAATCTTTGCGCCCGGCCGAAAGACGGCTATAATGTAAAGATTTAGTAAGCAAAGCCAGTGTTCGTTATACCATAGAGGAAAAAATCCTTGCGCATGACCAAAAAGCCCAACCATGCTATTAATCGTACGATTTTGTAAACCAAAATTGTATAATTATTCGGATTTTGAAATCGGTGTTGTAAACTTGGGATTTTTAGTTTCGGTCACATGAACTCCACCCAATTTTATAATATAACTTTCTTTGAGGTAATTTTTCATAATGAAGAATTACCCCAAATTTAGGGTTATATTTCATTTTATTTTTAAAATTATTTTTAATTTTTTTGGGGTAACTTTTCATTAAAAAAAGTGGGTCATTTTGCATTATGAAAACAAGTAAGAAAGTATAGTCGGTCAAGGCCGACCATATGGTACCCTACACCACAGTATTTAAAAACACATCATGCTTATGTGTCCATATGAATATGGATTTATCTATGTTTATAAACTTCATTAAAATCGGTTTGAAAGCTTGTGAGAGGCAGAAATTGCCCCCTACTTCCTCCCCTTTGTGGTCCTATCTTTGAAAAACTGTATAGCATAATCTATATATAGATATGGATCTATCTATGTTTTAAATTTCATTAAAATCGGTTTGAGAGGCATAAATTGCCCCTATCTCCCCTTGTGGTCCTATTTTTTAAAAGATGCATACCTTGTGTGTCCATATGGATATGGTTCTATCTAAGTTTTAAATTTCATTAAAATCGGTTTGATAGTTTCTGAGAGGAAGAAATTTCCCCCTATCTTCTATCGTTGTCCTACGATTAGGCCCATTTTCAATAGGCTTAGTCCTTGTACCAATAAGAACCTATGTCCCAAATTTTATCAAATTATCTCCAAAATTGCGACCTGTACTTTGCGCACAAGGTTACATGGACAGCCAGCCAGCCTGCCTGCCAGCCAGCCGGACGGACATCGTTAGTTCGACTCAGAAAGTGATTCTGAGTCGATCGGTATACTTTAAGGTGGTCTAGAACCAATATTTTAAGGCGTTACACACATCAGCACAAATGCATAATACCCTCTCCACTATTGTGGTGTGGGTATAAATAGCCCCAAATTTGGGGTCAATTTTCATTTATTTTTTGGGCCATATTTCCCGGAGCCATATTTTGCAGCGCCGCTAAAATTAATATATTAACATCCATATGAGATTTTTTGTCTTAAAGTGATTTAAGGGACGGTCGCTAAATTGTGTAAACATTTAAAATTAAGTTAAAGCTATTTATAGAAGATAGCTTTGAGCAAATGTGAACTTATTCGAAAAGGATTTAATTTGCAGTAAAATATTTTTAGGGTGAATTTAATTAAAATAAACCGATTCTCGGCATTTACATAGAATTTTCCTTAGTAAGTACAATTGAATTGTATTTACCAAATTTTATCAAATTATTTACAACTTGTACTTTTCGTTAGATCTCTTTAAAAAGTGATTCTAAATCGATCGGTATACCAAAAGATTTCTCTGTATTACTCACATCGCCAAAAACGTATATAATTGCGTTTCCTTAATTTTTACTTATTCGTATAAATATAAAATTTTAAAGCTTAAAATTACATTTATCTTTAATGACAACCTGCTTTGTCTTACAAAAAAAATTAAAAATTAAATGTATTTGGCGAAATTGAAGCAACACGTTAGGTAACAGATAGATATTTTTTAAACAGAAAAGCTTAAAGCTCTTGTAGGCATCTAAAAAAAGATTTAACATGTCAAAATGTGCCTCAAAATGGCAAAATATGCGCTATAAACTAAAAAATGCAGCAAAAATGCTATTTTATCAAAATTATGCTGCAAGCGGTAAAATATGCAAAAATATGCATTAACAAATCGATGCCAAAATGCATAAAAAGCTCTAATACGGATAAGTTTATTGTTTCTGCCTTCATTGGTCGCACAAGGAAAAACATGCCATTGCATATTCATGGTTTCCCTGGTTATTGGTCTCGAAGTGCATGCTGTCATAAAATTTCCAACACACTTTTATAAAGATTGTTTCATAATTAATCACAGACTCCAAAGAAAGTCCTCTAACAAACAAATCATTTTTACTTGCCCCAAAAATAAAATTTTTCAGACTTTTCGGGTTCACTTCTTAAAGTATTCACTGTTTATTGTAACATATTGACTTAAGATACCAGTACATACATCTACAAGTATATTTGACGTTGAACTGATATGCACATTTGGACATATGTTTAAACATGAATATTATATATTTTTTTCCTCTTTCTTTATTTTGCATGTTTTCCAAGTTTTTTTTTTATTAACAATTTATTTTTTCATTTTATTAGGAAAATGATTCATGCTGGGATTTCCTGACTCAAATTGACATGTTGAACGATGAAAAGTCAATCAGTTTGGCCAGTATGAAACGAAATAGAACAACACAATAGATCGTTATTTAAAAAAGTATTATAAAAATAAATGTTTGAACTAGTTAAAATCTATTGACCATAAAAGTCAAAAGTTCGAAGGTTTTTGTTACATAAATTTATTTGAAAACAAAAAAAAAAAAATCAAATAAGGAACATGAACGTTGGAGATTGTAATTGGAATAAACAGCGTTATTTAACACTCATGTTAGATAAATGTAACAAAATCTAAATCGAGAACTGTGAAAAAGATCGCTGGTAGTACACAGATATCCACTATTAAAGCGAAGACAAAAACTTTGAGTTTGCTCTATCAATTATTCAGCATTTCAGTTGGACACTATATTGCTGGCAAGAAAAAAATATTTTCATGAGAAATTTTTAGCCGTTAGATTAGACAACCAAGCAAAATACTTGGGACAAACTTCAGAATATACAATTAGATCCAGAGGGAAATGATTAGGGGTATCTATACTTTTTGCTTGGCTACACTGTTGTTCTTTGCTTTTGCAAATATGACTTTGTCTGGTGTATGTTTGCCTGCAACTGCTCTAAGCCCATACTTCAAGTGTATAATTAGTCTCAAGTGTTGCCATTGTCATAGAGCTGACATTCTCTAGCATTTGCATGAAATCAGAAGATTTGCCAACTCTGTTTCACTATGTTCCCAGCCAAAATCATTAATTGCTTAAACTCTAAGCAGTTTTCAAATGATGTTGAAAACTAGGGCCTTCTTTAATAGGAAGTATAATCTAAAGTGGCGCACTTCACAACAGATGGCGTATCTCTTGCACATGGTTTGTGTCTCTAATAACTTATATGCCATTTTTTGATATTAAACATCTATTGTTTTTTCCATATTGGTCAATATAAAAGGGTTTTTGTATAAAAAAACTTTTTAAAAGAAAACAACTGATACAAGAAAACAATTTTTACATGGCAACACTGTATTTGCTTACGCAAAATATCCAATTAAGTGCGTACATACTTGCTTGCACTATATTTCCTCCATAGCGTTTGGAAAAATGCTAGCAGTATCTATTGAGTAGCAACAACACCTAAGAATAGTCCTCTCTCAGATCCAACTCTCCCACAAGTGGTGAAAAATCAGTCCATTAATGGGATTTTAATGTTATCCAATCCCGCGTCTTTGGGTAGTAAACCACAAACACCACATTATCCACAAAAGTTTCCTTTTAGCGAACAGGCGAGACTCTTGTATAGACAATCTTTCTAAACGATAGAAAGCATTTCCCGCAAGAAGCTTACTAACGGAGGCTTCAGTTATTAAAGAGTTTGATGCCGTGTCACCGGGGTCTACTGTCTCCCGCTAGAATCTCTGGCCAGCTGCGATCTTAAGAGATCGTGAAGATCTCTTGAGATCTGTCATTTTTCGATTTATTCCGAATCGCAGATATTGGCTCATTATGCCCCGGAGGATGTAACACCAAAAGCTGAAATATCCTTAAAAATTATCCCTACACCCCCAGAGGGATACGGTACACAAACTGTGATTTTAGTTTCGTGAATTACTGTCCTGCGACTTAACTTCATCGTGGATCTCAACAACATGGTGAGTTAATATTAAGCATTTACCAAATGGCCCTCTGTGGGTGAAGGATCTTTTCCACACACAGGTAGCAATTCGAGTGGAAAGCCACCTAAAATTTTACACCCACTCCTTATTAAGGAGCCGGAACTTACAAACCTCAACTGCTATTCATTAATCCTAGCCAATTATGTTGAATATCAATAGCATCTTGGGCTATCCACAGTAGTGCTGGGATACTATCGATGTTTATCGATAGTTCAGAGTTCATTATCGATACTATCGATATTTATCGATAGTTCAGAGTGCTTGTAAAACACAAGCATGTCCTGGGTCACTGATGTATGAGAAAAAATAATAGTTCTCGAATCATATTCTAATAGCAATATTTTTTGACCGCGCCGAAGCTCCTAAAAATTAAGTCCGTTGTTTAAATTTTAATATTTTTTTTACTATCAATTATTATTTATCGAAAATAAAAACATTTTTAATTAGCCTTAAAAAACAATAAAAATTTTGGTTCTTATACAACATAAAACAATAAAATCACAAAGTTATATTTTGGTCACAAAATCTGGTTAACTGTCAAAACTGGACATCTCTCGTCTTGATTCAAGTTTTGTCTATTAAACCTTATTTGAATTTTTTTATCGAATAGAGTCAATGCAATGAAATGCTACTGTTGTTATATTCAAAATATAACAAAATTGCAGGTCAAAGCGCGGGCTCTTAAACTAAAAAGAAATTAAAAATATTTTACAGGCAAACATACAACATATTTATGCTATTAGAAGTCAATACGAAAAAAAAATGTTGACCCATCCTAATAATGTCATCCTTATTTGGTTTACAGCAGCTTCTCCTGTTATTTAATATCTCCCCGGCAGCAGAAAAGCACCTTTCTGAAGGAACCGAAGTAACACGGACTATAAGATATTTTAATGCAATTTTTGATAAATTGGATTTGGTTCTCCTCCAAAAAGGTAATCGGCCAAGATGACTTTTCCTTTAATGGTCTTCATTGTATTGCCTTATGCTCCATTTATTTTTTTTATAACATAGCAAATACATTTGGTATTTAATTCCTTATCTAAGCATATACAAAAGTTGACTTAAGGGCTAGAGCTGGCAAACTATCGATAGTCTATATTTTCCATAGTTTGTTGACAAACTATCGATAGTATCGAATTCTTTGTAGAATTCCTTATGCTATGTTCATACGACGATATAAACCATTCGTTTCGCTCTCTGAAACTAGTTTGCCAAACATGCTGTTCATACGATTCATTCTTGTTTCATTTTGACATTTTTTTTTGTGTTGCTTGTGTGATTTTATTTAAAACACATTAAAATGTATGTAAAAATTAGAAATTATTATTTAATACTTCTATTAATATTATTATTTTATAAATCTCACTTTATTTTATTAAACATCAATTTTACTTTTTTTAAATTTTTTTTGAGAGCTTGTTCAGACAAACTAACGATAATTGTTATCAAAATTGGAGATGATAGTATATTTTTCCTGTTTCGCAGCATGTTTCAATATGAAACGACCTGTTTCGCTCACAAAATTTTGTATGGGGAAACAAGTCATTTCAATCATGTTTGGGGCGCGAAACAGGAATGGGAGAGCGAAACACGAATAATGCTGTCCGTGTGAACATGGTATTATAGTGTTTTCACACTTATGCTAAGTTCACACTTAGGTTCTTAAACGCGTTTAAGCAAAATGTTGATTTAGCTAATCAAAGCCGTTCACATTACATTTGAGAGGATTAAGATGACAGATGATTAAGAAAAAAACACAACAAACTAATTTTTTTTTTTTTTAAGTATTAAAATGGATAAAAACACTTTTATAAAGTTATCAGAAGATTATTTTAATCATTTTAATGATAAAATTGTGAAAATTTATGAATTATTTAAGGAAAAAAATAAAAACATTAAGCAGAAATCTTGGCCGGTTGTACACGATCATGTTGGCGATTCTACATTTGAGGTACGTTCAGTGGATTCTATGTGATTTATGAAGTGATTTAGTTGTAATCATGTCAATTTGAAGTGATTAACAAATCACTTCAATTTATGGGTAATCATCTCGATTTTGAAGTGATTAGAGCTTAATCACGTTCGAACTGCTTAAACGCGTTTTAGAAGCAAAATGTGAACATACTATTAAGGTTTTAACACAAATTTTGGTTTTAACGATAAAAACAATCATTAAAACCTGGTTTTACCATACAAAATAATTTCGTTAAAGCCATTTTAAAATCTTTTTTGATTTGGTTTCATGTATATTTTATGAAATACAACCATGTTTTCGTTGTACTTAATGCAGTGCTACCAAGTTGTATTGATTAAAAACAGCGGATAATGTTTAATCCCAGCTAGCATTTTATTTCACAATCGAATATTTAAGGAATCAGCATATTTTAGGAATCAGCATATGAGCTCATTTTTCGATCATAAATGATACTCTTGTTGTTAACAAATGCTACACTACTGATGAATTGGTAGTTTTTATAATTATTAGTTAGTATATTTCGTCTTATTTTTTAATCGCAAATTATATATTTTTTCATTAATACGATTTCTGTATGACGTGCTAAATTCCCAATTTTTCATATTTGATAAATACACTGAAATTTATTGTTGAGGGAAAGCTAGCTTTTATACGCATTTCACTGGTTGCTTAGGCCAGCTCATCAGGAAACCTTTTCCTAAGATTTTAGAAAAGCTAAAAATATTATACGAATAAAACCGTAAAGCGAATAAGAATTTTAAACACTCAAAGTCTTACTTGTAACAATATCAAAGCTTAAACAAAACACCAACAATTTTTTAATTACATTTCAAATCATTGTTTATTTGTAATGCTTCGACTTTTTTTCTCCGATAAAAGCAGAACTATCGATAGTCCAATGGAAAGAGAACTATCGATACTCCTATCGGTAGTTTGCGAGCTCTATTAAGGGCCTCTAACTAGTAGTACAAAGAAGCATTGCTAAGCTATCAATGCTATTCCTCTTGTTTGTATACATTACTATTTTTCAGCGCGAGTTATTAGCAAGTAAGTTTGCCGCGGAAATGTGTGATTAAAGCTGCTGTTTCATGTTTTCATAGCTGTTAAATAATAAATAAAAACATCGATATCGATTTTTTTCCTATCGATATTTTCGATATTTAAGGACTATCGATAGTATTTTACAGTTAAGTACTGAGGTACAACTTCGAACCCAATAAAGTCCATTGGACCCCAAGGAGCTCTGTCATTTGAATTTTGTGAGAGCAAAAATCTTAAGACTGGTAGAATGGTGTAAAAAGGGCTTTAGGAATTCATATTTGACGATTTTATCTCAAATTTATCTGGCAACTGTGCTTCCAGCATAGAAGTTGTTCGTATGCATTTATAGAATTAATTCCTGCATTAAACAATGTTGCTGCAGCTTGTAGTCAATCAACAATTAGTTTGAAAGTCGTCCAACATCACCACTGCACTGAGACATTTTTATAACAAATAAATAAAAAAAAACTCTTAAGTTATTAAAAAAAAAAAATCAAAGTTCTTTCTGTTTAGGTTTTTGTAAAGATTTTTTTTTTTTAGATTTTATATTCCATTCGAAATGTTTTGTTTGTCAATTTATTTTATGTTCCAATATTATATTTTATTGTAGTTGTTGTTCTGTTTTTATTGTTATTATTGCTGTTGTTGTTTTTTTTTATTTATTTATTTTTTTAGTTTAATCATGCATTTTGATTGAAACCTTTCACTCCGCTCACAGTTGGAATTGTGGTTTTATTCATTTAACAAAATAATGAAAAAAAAAATATTCGTATAAAAAAAAAACAACGAAATTGAAATAAAATCTGTGGCATCGACTTTGAGCTGAACTACTGTTGCTGCTTGCTGCACAATGTTTGCTGTATGTTGAGTAGTATTTTGTACGTGTTCTACAAATTCTTTGTTTTTTTTTTTTTTTTAAATTTAAAAAAAAAAAAAAAAAAAAAAATGAAATGCAAAATTTTGTTGTTTTGTATTTTGCATTCTACACGTAGTTGGTATTTGAAAACAAAAAACAAAAATATTTGATGTCCCATTGTGTTCAATTTCCATGTATAAAAAAATCCGTTTATTGTTGCACATAAAACGCTAAACAATAAATGAAAAAGAATTTTAAATTATTGTCCAGACCCTCATATTATTTTTGAATTTTTTTTTTTTTGTTAATATAATTTGTTATAAAAGAATACGTATTTATACTATTCTTTAATAACATTTAAAAATATCAGAGCAAAAAAAAAAAAAAAGAGTTGAATTACTATAATAAAAGAATAAAAATGATTTTAAATCTTGTCGTTTAACGAAATACAAACTGAGAACACAAATCACCTCAATAAAATTAATTGTAAAGAGCACAGTGTGGTTCTTTTACCCACACCACAATAGTGGAAAGGGTATTATGCATTTATGCTCATGTTTGTAACACCTTAAAATATTGGTCCTAGACCCACCCTTATGTTTACTGATCGACTCAGAAACACTTTTTCAGCTGATCTAACGATGTCCGTCCGGCTGGCTGGCTAGCTACCCATATACATGGGTCCTAATTGACACAAGGACAAAGCCTATTGAAATGGGGCGAATCGGTCCATGATTTTACAAGCTTCTTCCCGGAATAGAGTCTATGTGCCCATAAATATTTTATTATATTGGTATTGGTTAAATTTGATCTAAAGCTATTTTATTGCAATTAAAATTATTACACCAAAGCTCCCATACACATACTACTCCCGAAATTAGTTTTTAATGCCAAAACTTTCTTATAAATGTTTGTATTTACCATAGCTACTGTGTCATGGCAAAACGTTGTGCTGGTGGGTCCAAGATCAAGCATAGGTGCATATTAGGGTATTCATTCGGTTAACCGTTATTCGGTTATTCGATTAATTGCTACCCGATTAACTGATCGGTTAATTTATACCATATTTTTTGTGTTTTTAATTATTGTTTGGTCTCATATAAAAAAGGTATTTGTTTGGACAATATTTTTTACTACAATATATTTCCTTCAAACAGTACATTCTTAAAATACAGTACAAAAACAGAAACTAGGGGTTCGGAAATACATTTTTTGCAGAATGAACGGTGCTAAGCTTTGCCAGGATGTGTCAGATAATGACCTGAGAAAAGAAGAAACTCATGATTGTAACACGAACAATCTTTTACAAAATTAGCCGAAATAATGGCATAATGGAAGATTTTATATGTTGAGAGAAATCCTGGAAAAGGACTGAGAAATTAGATAATCTGTATCATGATGCAAAATGAAATATTTCTGCGCATCTACGTCACATCAGCGTATAAGTATTTACAACTAAAATATAGAAATACAAGCAAACAAAATGTGTATAATTAGCTAAAGTGACGTCATATTAAACAGTTGAATTTTGTAAACATGTGCAATACGTTATCTTGTTTTTATCATTCTTGAATCTCTATTATGGGCAACCCGACATTTTCGATAAGTGAAAGAATTTTTTCCAAGTCAAATTTTATCAAAACTAAAGAAAAGAATCGCTTAAGTCCTAAACCTTTAAACCAAATTATTTTTTTCAAAAGATTATTTCATAAGATCTTAAACTGTTGAAACAATCTCACAGTTTATTTTTTAATAAATACATAAAACTATGTATAAATTATAAAATATGTTTTTCATATTTATGAATTACTTTTTTGTTTGCTCGTTTTAGTTCAAGAATTGTTTTGTTCGTTATATTATTGTTTTTTTTTTTTTACTAATAGACTCCAATAATAAATAATTTTTGCATTTTTATTAATTGAAATTACCTAATTTATAAGAAAACATTTTTAATCGGTTAAACGATCAATAACAAAATTAACCGATTATTAACCGGTTAAATCAAAACCTCGGTTAATTAATCGAGCGATTAACCGATTAAAGCAAAAGCCCGATTAAATGAATACCCTAGTGCATATTAATTTCTTAAACTCATTTATATAACGTTATTCTGTGGATCCATGATTGGCCATGGGTACTGTCACTCTGAGAGTAAAATTGCAAAGTGAGCGTTTTAATTTCATTTAACTTATCAAATTCAAACCCGAAAATACATTATTTTCATGTCTAAAAAGTAAAATTGGGAGCTCTTACTTCTCATTTAGTTTATATTTTCATCTATATAAAGGGTGGTTAAATTGTAAGGGCCGATGTTGAATGTGAACCACACCTAAACGCCAAGTTTTTTTCCGAATTTTATTTGACATTTCTCTATTTCAGACTTACTCAATTTGAACCATGGAGAGATACACAATCCAACAGCGTGTTAAAGTTATCCAGACTTATTATGAAAATGGATGATCAATTTTCGAAGAAAATGATCTTCAGTGATGAGGCACTTTTTCACCTCAGTGGATTCGTCAATAAGCAGAATTGCCGCATTTGGGCGAATGATAATCCAAGATTGAGTGTCGACAAACCAATGCACCCACAAAGAGTGACTGTTTGGTGCGGTTTATGGGCTGGCGGCATCATCGGGCCGTATTTTTTCCAAAATGAGGCCGGTCAGGCAGTTACTGTGAATGGTGTTCGCTATCGTGAGATGATAACGAACTTTTTATGGCCCGAATTGGAAGATATGGATGTGGACGATATGTGGTTTCAGCAGGACGGTGCCACTTGCCACACAGCTAACGAAACAATGGCTCTTTTGCGCAACAAATTCAATGGCCGTGTTATCTCACGTAATGGCGATGTCAATTGGCCGCCAAGATCATGTGTTTTGACACCGTTGGACTTTTTTCTTTAGGGTTATTTGAAAGAAAATGTGTACGTCGATAAGCCAGCAACAATTCAAGAGCTAAAGGATGAGATAATTCGGCACATTAACGGCATAGAACCTCCATTATGCCTCAGGGGTTCTTTGGGGTTATTTGAAAGAAAAGGTGTACGTCGATAAGCCTGCAACAATTCAAGAGCTAAAGGATGAGATAATTCGGCACATTAACGGCATATGCATTATGCCTCAGGGTCATCGAAAATTTGGACCATCGGATGGAGGTGTGCCGCCGTGGTCGCGGCGCCCATTTGGCCGATATTTCGTTCCATACATAATTGAGTAATACCAATATATCATAATAAAATAAAATTACAATAATTTCCTAAATAGTTTGTGTTTTATTCAAAATCAACATCGGCCCTTGAAATTTAACCACCCTTTATGTAGATCAGTGTTAACCAAGCCCCGAACGCACGTACACAAAGATATTATGTGCGTGTGTGCGGTCGCAAACAGAAGCTGCGGTCGCTGCCGAATTGTACACTGTGTAACAATCTGTATATTCAAAGCTATTTTCCTCGTATCGAATGTTGTGCTGTGTTTGGTAAAAAAAAACTGTTTTTAGAATGATTAAAATGGACGCCACCTGTAGTTGAATTCGCCTTGCAAGTCGTCTTTTAGCTATATTTTCAATAATTTTTGCAACAAATACCCCATTTGAAAGCGATTTTACTTTATCAGAAAACACCTTTTTGGTAAGTAGACGTATTTACGTAAAAAAAAACAATTTGGCGGAGCCGAACAACGTGTGTTAGTGTGGATTTACTCATGGTTTTCGAACAATTTTTGGGTTCTGAACAACTTTTTTTTATATGTAACGTATCTCTTTTTAAGCGAGAGTTTAACCCTTTCGCTATATTGTATTCAGATGGATACACTCAACACTTTGGAGGCATCTGACAATCTCCAGGTCAAAGAATTGGCTTAGATATCGGCTTGTTATAGCATTTTTAAAAACTGTTTTTTTTTATATTTAATTTTTTTTGGAAAAAAGGTTTTTTATCTTTCAAATAACATATACATATAGGGGATTTCATATCAAGTGACCCAATTTTTAAATCAATGTCTTTCGATTTGGATGAAATTTGCACCAAGGTCAGTCCTATTGGATAGTAGTTTAGACACAATCAATCTTTGGAAAAATATTTTTTTGTTTTTTTAAAAAAAATTTTATAATTTTTTTGTTTTTCTTATGCTCAAAAGAAAGCTTATGTCTTTTCCTTTGTATCCATATGTATACAAACGCAAGTTATGGTTTTAAATGCCATACACACAATACATATAAAATAATTTTACGTTTGATGCTGCTGAGTGGTTTTTATATGGGGCCTATTGCAAATTATGGACCGATCATCACGAAATTTATTAGTGTGATTTCTAGTCTTATAGAACTGTGAAGTATTAAATTTTGTTCTGAAAGCATTATTTATTTCGGTTTTAGGCGTAATAAACTGTTTTCTGGTAGTATGGCTTATATGGGTCTGATAGTAAATTATGGTCCGATCTTCACGAAATTTTTTTCCGGTCGAATAAAAAGAATTTCGCAAAATCTTATAGCCTTCCGTGCATTATTCCACTATTTATGTTAGTTTTTTTTAACAAAATTTCTTTACTATAGCCAAAATATGTATCCATATGGATACAGTCCAAAAAACACATTTTTATTTTTATTTATTTATTTATTTATTTATTTAGCACGCCAATGCTACAAGACCAAGTCTCTTTAACAGCATTGGGAAAATATTGTTAATAAATACATATGTACATTAGACTGTCCCAAGCTTGTATGGGGAATTTTTGTTTTTCGAATTCAGATATGAGTACCCTCCAAATTTTTTCCTTTTGATCCGAATAACCAAAATATGAAATATTATTGTGATCGGATAACGTTTACCAGTGCCGACTTGAAGTCAAAGTTTGAGATAAAGGCCAGTGTGAAAGCCATAGAATAATCTTGGAATTTAAAACCATCTTTTAATTTTACTTGTGTAATACACATTTATTTATTAAAAATATGCTAATATTCAGTGTTTTCTGAATCCTCTCCCATGCTGGTACTGTACTGTTGCCCTGCCACATGTCCTAAGTTCCTGCCTAAGACCATCTGGACATGGTAAGTGATATAATGTAAACAAACAATTAAATATTATAATTAATCAATTTATATAAAATTAATTAACCAAAATAAATTTAGTTGTATGGGTACATTAAATTTTCTTTTTAAGGTTTGTTTGTTAAATTCAGGATTCATCTGTCTGTGTTCTTAAGGGTTTTTCACAGTATTAAAAAAAATTCGCACGCATAGTTTGATGAGAGATGGAAGAACCCACTTACATAAATTTGATTCCAAAAGTTTAATATTTGGCCTAGGCGCTGTATGAACAAACATTTATTTATTTATTTTAATTGTGAAAGCAATTTTGCGTTGTTGCTAGTTGGTTTTTCTGTATAGCTAACTTAGGACTTGTGGCAGGGCAACAGTACAGTACCAGCATGGGGGGGGGGGGGGTTGTAGTGGGCGTGGTTAGAGGATTCAGAAAACACTGAATATTAGCATATTTTTAATAAATAAATGTATATTACACAAGTAAAATTAAAAGATGGTTTTAAATTCCAAGATTATTCTATGGCTTTCACACTGGCCTTTATCTCAAACTTTGACTTCAAGTCGGCACTGGTAAACGTTATCCGATCACAATAATATTTTATATTTCGGTTATTCGGATCAAAGGGAAAAAATTTGGAGGGTACTCATATCTGAATTCGAAAAAAAAATTTCCTGGGACAGTCTAATGTACATACATATTTTCAATTAAATAATTAAATAAATTATACAACTTATGACAGAAATAACAAATCAAATTTTTAACAAAAAATAAAATTAAATTAGACCAAGTTGTAACAGGCATGTTTATCATTTGTTATGCTAAATTTAAATGTTAGTTTTATCAATTTTTACACAGTATTAAAATAAAAATTATATAAAAATAAAAATCATATAAAAGTTAATAAAGTTATATATTTAAATAAAATTTAATCATCTTTGTTGCGAAAAATGCTTAAAAATCTCAAATTTAAAGTGCTTTGCATTGCTTGTTGTTTGAAAGTTATGAGGTAAATGGTTCCAAAGACTAATTGTGTGAATTAAAAAGTGTTTCTTAGATTGCTCATCATGATGTTGAATACTGGTTATCTTTTTCCCCCTATTTGATCTGAAGAAATTGAGTTTACGATACAAGTAATTAGGCTGCTTTGTGTATATAATTTTGTGTAGTAAAATTAACGAACGGCACTTTAACAGGTTATCAAATGATATATTGTATATTATCTTTGAATAGCGTGAGATTCTAGAAAAGCGTTTCAATCCAAAAACATATCTGACAATATTGTTATATGTTACATTGAGTTTTCTCTTACTTAACGAATCACAGTTTGTGTAAAGTTCACATCCATAAATTAGTGTTGGCAGTAGGTATGATTTTGCTAATAACATTCGAATTGTTAAGGGAGTATAATGCTGACTCATCCACAAATTACGTAACATTGCAAATGTTCTACCACAGACTGCATTTATGTGGTCTGACCAATTTAGTTTTTTATTCAAGATTATCCCAAGGTTCTTAGCAGTTTCAACAAGTTCAATTGTTGTATTATTAATCCTTATTGGTGGTATTAATGATGGAAACCGTTTTGGTTTTCCTATTATTATTATTTAGGGTACATTTTTTTCAAAAATGAGCATTGATTGTTATTGTAACCCAGTAAAAACTTGTAGCGAAAGGGTTAACTACATATATATAAAAAAAATATTGTTTGGAAATAATGGGTGAATCTGGCTAAGTCTTGAATCTTACCCTAAACATTATTTACAGCCTGGTCTACGATATCGATCGACAACTTAAGCGAGCGACAACATGTCACTCATTATCATTCTCATAAGCGCCCCACTAACTATCGACCAAGGCAAATTAATACAAGGTGGTCTTATTTTAAAAACGGTACAATACTTTAACCGTGTTTCAAAATAATACAACATTAAAGTAAACAAATTAGCTACATATGTATGTGTCAAAAAATATGCTGTCACATTTCATTTAAATTGTGTGTTTTGAAATGTAATAGTTTAAACACGTTTTAAATTTTAAAGATCTAAGTGAAAATTGTAGAATTTATAGAAGATTGCTATCGACTTATCGGTCGTCAGGTTGAACGTTTTTAAAGAAAACCACATCAACTATAACACAAATTAAACGCTAGTTTGAAAATGTTGCTTTAGCCATAAATAAATAGCTCTGTGCTATTTGATTTGCTACAGATGACAACAAAGCAGTGAACGAAAAACATCTGTTTTCAACAATACAATTTTGTAAGAAACATTTATTTTAAAACAATAAAATTTTGATGGTTGTGTTGTTTTAGACTTATGTAACATAGTGTATGTCTCAACTTTTTCCATAATAACAGTTATACCTCTGACAGATACATAGTCTAAATACCATAATACGCATACGACGGTTTTATATACTATTTTATATTCGATCATATGTTTAAAAAAAACATGAGAAACGTTGCTATTGCGGTGAACAACTCTCAGCTCATTGTTGTTGCCCTTCCATACGTCAGAAATTAACAAAATTATAATTATAACTGTCAAATATCAAATATCGAAGAATTGACAGCAGATTTTTTGATGAGTTTGCACAATACTTATTGAACACAGCTAAGAAAAAGAATAAATATTTATACAAAATTCTCAAGAGAATCTGTAAGGTTAGTGCCAAAAGCTCAGTTATTGCTCTAGTTCTTTTAATATTTAAGAGTTATTTGCCAGTGTTTTCAACACGGTGCGTTGCGTAAAGTTTCTAGTGCATTTCCACGCGAAATGTTTTAGTCGGTGTGTTTTTTTTTTTAATTTCAGTGCCCTTTTTTAATTTCGGTGGGACCGAATCTAATTTTGTCACAAAACTTCTCGAAGTGTAACAATAATGTTTTTGAATATAAAAATACAACGGTTTTAACACCGTGTATGGTGTATTTACAATAAGATGGCATTCAGCATTACAACAACAGGTGTTTAATTTAAATAGACAGCAGTTGAGGAAAATATTTTTAACAACAAAAGATTACACAAGGGAACAAAATTGAAATTTTTTGTGCGGCCTGGAACTTTATTGCAAAATTTTACTAATTTGAGGTCGCTGACTTTAAATCGAATCTTAATTTTTCTGTATCAGCTCGTATTTTTAAGTTACAGATACTTATCGCATATTTTACTTTTTTTCCAAAAACTTAAAGTTTAAAAAATCATAACTTTACTTTTCATTAAGCGATTTAAAGATTTTTTTTAAAGTTGTAATTGTTAGCTTTGAAAGACAATCAAATTTTTGGAAATCACCAAAGAAATGGCTGAGTAATGGATGTTTACATAAAAAAAAATAAACTATTGTTTGTTGTGGGTGTTTTGTTTAAGCTTTGATATTATTACAGGTAGAACTTTTAAGTGTTAATAATTCCTATTCGCTTAACACTTTTATTTGAATAATATCTGTAGCTTTTCTAAATGGATGAAGTCTCCTGACGATCTGGCCTAAGTAACCAGTGAAATGCGGATTGGAATAGCTTATCCCACCAACAATAAATTTCAGTTTATCAATAGTAAGAATTGGGAATTTAGCACATTAAAACTAAATTAATGAAATTTTTTGACTCCCAGGAAAACTTTTGATAAAATAAATTGTAAATTCATTTTTATTTTTAAAATTAAACCTAATTTTTTCATATTAAATTAACTATAACCAGAGAAAGTCCTTTACATATCATGCAAGTGCGGATACAATGGGCGATCATTGTAGTCCTGTTCTAAGATCATAAATTGAGCTTAGAGGCTGTCCCGACTGAATTTTCCCCTCCCCCTGAACTGAATGTAGGATCCGTTCTTAAACACATGTGCTCTACTTGTAGACTTAAATCTTTTGCTTCGAAAAAACTAAACGAAATTCTAAATTATAAAAAAACTTAAAAAGAAAAAAAATATGTCGATTTTATAAACAAAATAATGGTCAACATTAAAACCATAAAATACAATCTAAACCACTAAAAGGAAATAATGATCGCTAAAAATGCAATAAAAGATTTGTTTGTCATACAAGACTATGACTACGAGTACAAATAGTATTTCACGACAACTAAATCAAAGAATGGCAAAGATTTTGCAGCGAAATAAAAATAAAAATAAATAAAACAAAACATAAAAAAAACTGAGTTAGAACTGATAAACAATCTCGGGACAAAGAAGTTAAAAGAACATGGTAGTGGAAGAAAAGGGGGCAACTATAAAGGGGTGTCATTTACTTGGAGTAGTAATGCAAGGAAGCCAAATACAAAGCCAAAAAGGAAAAACGAAGAAAATGCCTTTCCTTTTCTAATTAACGTTCTAACGAAGGCCTGGGAAGGAGTTTAATATTAGCGCCTGTCAATGCTGCTCCATTTCTTTCAATGCTTAACCCCTTGCTTGTGATCTGCAGCAATCTTAACGCCACAACGAAGTCAGAGAGTTCTGTCAGGAACCTAATTTATTTACATTAACCTTCCCTGAGATTTAAGTTTAAACTACAGCCAAACACGATCCTCAAAGATTCTTATTAAAAACAAAAAAAATAGGTTTATTTTTATCGGAGGCACTCTAAAGCAATGACGTCCTACACGTAACGACTAGTTTTATTAAAAAATGTTGATGAATTTACACTGAATAGAAAAATCAATCTATCCGTAATTAAATCAAGCTGGATTTCCTTAAATCAAGTCCTTAAAATAATCCGAAAACAGGATTATCTTAAACAACAGTCTGATACAAATTTATCTCATACTGTGCTTGATTCAAGAGTTCAGATGTTAGTTTTAATCCCAAAATCGTACTTTATCCATTATATTATAAATCATTGATTGGCTATTATTCGACCTTTAGAAATTTGATTACAATCAAGAAAAAACCCTGAAGAAGGCACACGAAGTAGGCCGAAATATTAGGTAAAATAAATTTAATATTTTTTTATATGAAAAAGAAAAGAGACCTCAATATTAATTTAAAAAAAATAATATATTATCAAAGTCATTTTTGGGAATACAAAATTTTACAAGATTTTGTTAGTCGTGCTTAATTCCCAATTTTTATTCTTGATAAAGACACTGAAATTTATTGTTGAAGGGGAATGTTAGAAAAGATAAGCTCACTGTTTATTGTTGTTGTTTTTGTTAAAGCTTTGGTATGGTTACAAGTAAGACTTTTGCTTATAAGTAATTCTTATTCGCTTAACAGTTTTTACTTGTTTAATATCTTTAGTTTTTCTTAAATCTTTGGATGAAGTTTCCTGACGATCTGGCCTAAGCAACCAGTGAAATGCGCATTTGAAAAGCTTATCCCTTCAACAATAAATTTCAGTGTTTTTATCAATAATAAAAATTGGGAATTAAGCACGACTAACAAAATCTTGAAAAATTAATATATTTTATATGTAAATGGGTTAAAAACGTCAAATCATCACGAAAAAAATGGAATTTTCGGATGTTGTATGTTATTGGACTTTAAAAAAACATACATTTTCAGACACCCTTTAAAATAATATGCCTATTGTGTTTTTTTAAGAAGAGGTCGAAGGTAATTTTTTGGGGTCTTGAGTTCAAAGGTGCATATCTCGAAAAGTATATTTTTTAAAATTCTTAAAAAAATATATGTCAAGTATTAGAACCTCTTCTACATTTGCACAATTTTAAGGTGGAGTCTCGATTGGTGTCAGAGTTATAGACGAAAACGTGATCCTAAGTAGGTTTTGTGTTCAAAAATCCCTGGTTTTTGTTGTATAGCTTTCGGAGACAAAGCATATATCTTGACTGTCTGGCTTTTCAGAAATTTGTAAGCTGAAATACTTTGCTAATTTTCTTTTTTCAGTATATCTGGAGAACGGCAAGAGCCAAAGTTTACAAATTAGGTGCACACATTTAGGTTATCAATACACCATCCCACAAAATGTGGGCGGAATTGGAGAAGTGGGCGTGGTACCTTCTTTACAAAAAATATGAACAGTTTTATAAAAACCTGCATTTTTGGACTGCCATATGACCTATGTTTACGCCTTACATATCAAAAGATCGGAAATCTTTAGTAGAAAATATTCTCTGAAAAACTCGGGAATTGTTTTATTTCGTAGTTAACTTTATATTATATTCAACATTTTTTATTTTTCGAATTTATTCTATGAGCTAAATTTGAGTTATGTATTTTATAAAGCTTTTTTGCAATAGTTCTATTCCTTAAATTTTTAGGAATGACTTTTATACACTACCAGACTATTATATTGTATTTTCTTGTTACATTTTACCTTAGCTATCCTTTGGATAGCAATGAAGTATATTGTTTGTACAGAAAAATTTACAATTATTAGACACCAGCACAATTTAATGCATTTTCTGGCCCGCTACAGCCTTCGTCCTAGAATTAAATTCAAGAACCAAATTTAAGAAAGTACCAAAAAATGTGTCACAGCACCGGTGAAGACTGTACTGTAATTCATCCTTTTTCTACCTTTTTGTTCTTCATAAACCAGTTAAGGGAGTGGTTCTTCTTTCACTGGTCATGAGTCCTTTCTTTTTGTACTTGTTCTATTTTCACAAATCCCAGGACCAGTCTGTTGGACCAATTGATACAAATTTCCTGCAGGGATGGGATCTAAGGTAAGTTAACAAATTATAAATTTTTTAGGATGGTGGTTCCACATTTTGATTCATAGCTCTGATTACAATAAGCCGATTTTCAAGCACAAACTGCTTAGGCTAACTACAAGCAATTTGACACCAAGTTTGTTCGTTTCTTTTGAGTTTTTCGAAAGTGAGCGTGTTTTCAACAGACGGTCAGAGGAACAGACGGACAGACAGACAGACGGATATAGCTAAATCGACTTAGAGTTACTCAAGAAGCCAGAATATATATACTTGATGGGGTCTGAGATGAATAATAAAAAAATTTCACACGGAATGACAAACTTAGTATACCCTGTTCACAACTAATTGTGGTGGAGGGTATAAAAAGTTTCATACGGAATGACAAACTTAGTATACCCTTATTCACCGCTAGTGGTGGTGTAGGGTATAATTATAAGGATTTTTTTACATTTATCAGAAAGCCAGAAATTGGGAACTCACCATATAAAATTCATTTAATCCGTTAGCCATAGATGGGGGTAGTGCACTCATTTTGCAGTTTCAACTCACAGTTAGTGATAGTGCAAAAAAATGAAATAATTTTGTTGATGTTAAGTGATGAATTGAAAATTTGCAGCCTCTCTAAACATGAGTGATAGTTATCTTAAAAAAAGCAATTATCAGTTTATTGCTTCTTTTTTTTCACTTATTTGAGTGCAACTAAAAATGTGGCACTAAATTTAAAATCAGTAACTTGTTTTTCATCAATTAAGCCAATAAATATACCGTTATTGACAAAATTTCATTTTGTTTAATCAAAAAAAAAAAAATCAAAAGTCATGACCATACAAAATTAAATTTTTTTAAATTTAGTCAGACAATATTTGTATGCACATTTCGCACCATTTGAATTGAGTGCAGATCTTTGCATTCAATCTGCGTTAAGTGATAGTGAACAAATTTGCAATATCACTAAATTTTTTTAATTGGTAGTTAAAAAATTAACAATCATCACTAAAGCTGGTAAAAAAGAGTGCAAACTAATTTTTTGCAGTTTTATTTAGTGATAGTGCACTTCTGATTAAAATTAATAATTAGTGCACTACCCCCAACTATGCCGTAAGCGATATGGTAAGCGAAACTTTTATGTTTCTCTTTTACAAACCTGCTTCGTTAGAAGCTCCAATTTTTATTGGGATTAAAACTTAGAAAAGCGTCCACTCCCCGAGTTCAAAATAGGGAATTGGAAGCTTTTTAGTTTTTCGTTATTCAGGGACCTCTTTTAAACACCCTTGTTTACGCCATCTGCAAACTTTTAACTTAATCAACATTGACAACAGTTAAAACTTAAAACCTAAAACTTGTACTACAGAGAAAAAAATGACAAGCAACATAACGTAAATCTCATTGAGGAAAATCTTACTAGATCACTAGTTAAGTCAACCTCAACAACCTTTTTGTTTTTTTTTTTTTTTTTTTTTTTTGTTTTTTTGCAAGTCGTCACCCAGTCAAGTAACAAATTTTAAAAGAATGAATAATAAAAATAACAAAAGGAACCAACAACCTCCAATAAGACCATCATAATCTTGGTCGTCATCATCAACATTCACATCTGTAAGCAGGTGTTACTAACAATTACTTTGCACACCGACCCAACATCTTACAGAACACGGATAGAACAAACAAAATCAAAAGGAATAAAAAAAAAACATCCAAACTCTATTCAATTTAAATGTATGACTTAAATAAACACCACCATCGTCATCATCTCATTCCGATCTGGAACAAAAAAAAAAAAAAAAAAACGCTCTGCCACTACAAGCAAATGAACGACCAGCCGAGCGACCGTCTTTATCTATGAAACCAGCACAGCACAATCATTTTGTAGACCAACCAGGCAACATTAACAACATCGGACCCAGCAGCAGCAGCAGCAACTAGTACGGCTACAATAACTTACCTAGTAATGATGGAGTAGAGTAGCAAGCAACTTTGGTCTACAATTTCCAGGTAGGAATATGTATTATCAGACATAAACTACACTCGAACAAACGTATATTTAAGCGAATGTAGATATTTCGTATGTAACGTAAAGTAACCTGCCATGATTTTAAATTTCATACGTACTGGGTCTTATGTGTGTTAGCGTATCTGTGTGAGCTTATGGAGATATGTTGTGTTGTTCTATAATGGAGTTTAACAATTTTACAGAATAAACTATTAAAAATAAATCATGACACAGTATCAAGATCATCAATACACCGACCACAATGTTTTGGCTGCAAAATACACAAATTCACAGAGTCTCTAGCAAATTCTTGTTTTGCATTAAGTCAACGAGAAGTAGAAGAAGAAGAAGAAGAAAAAACTACAAAAGGTTTTAAAGCGGTTTTAAGAGTTTAGCGCCCTGGCGCAAAATATGTAACAATAAATAAATGAATAACTTCACCTGCTAGAAGGAGATCTTAAATAAGGCGGCTTAAGAATATTTAGTTAAGAAATATTCAGTTTTTTTTTAATCCTCCACTACCGCGAGTGGTGAATGAGAGTGTATTAAGTTTGTTATTGCGTCTGTTACACCTAGAATACCTTGGGTCCTTGAGTAATTCTTGGTAGATTAATCCATGCTCACTTCCACACTATTCAACAGAAATTAACGATTTTGATGTTAATTTGTTCGCGTTTGAGATCCAGCACAATCGGCTTAGTAAGGAAATGTGGACCACCTCCCTTAAAAGTTAATATTTCTTTTCACTTTAAACTATATTTGCAGCTTGACAAAAATAAACATGGAACACATGGCGGATTGTAGGTATGGTCATAAAATTTAGCATAAGTTCCTTCTATTAGCCGAGAAACTATATACTAAATTTTATCCTGCAAACCCGATTCTTGAGAAACATTTCTATATGCATAAAAACGTAACGAATAATAATACTGTCGTTATATTTGGCTCAAGCTTGCTGATTATGCGTTTGAAGGATATTTTATATTTAGGTCCAGCACTCAGGAAATGACCCCTACTAATGCATTGCATTATGTTGCAGGTAGGAAAATAGGTTATGGGAAGGAGGGGGTAGTACTTGTAAACATTTGACTTGAATTTATTCATGAGGAAAGTGAAAGGAAAGACTTCAACAGGAAGGTTATTCCACAAACATACAAACAATACGAACATTTTCACTGTAATGAGTCGTACAATTCACCGACCAATCCAACACAAAAGGATAGACTCTTGAGCAAAAACGTGTATTACGAACAAGCATACGGGTTTCGGGAACCAGATCCCTAATGTCATCAGAACACATCCCATTGTAGTAACGATAGAACAGGCAAATACAACCAACATTGCGACGGTGCTGAAAGAAGTCAATAGAATTGGATACCCTACTGTCACCAATGAGAACCTTCTCCTGAATGCAGTCGAGAAGCTCAAAAATAAACTTTGAAGCACCGGCCCACACATGAGAGTTGTATTCCATTCGCGGACGGATATAGGTGGTATAAATTGTAAGGAGATATATAAAGGGTGTCCCAGTAAGAATGTACTTTTTAAAATAAAACCGCGTATTTTTCACAATTTAAACGCTTTGTTGGTTCGTAAAGCGCTACATTTTTAATAATCGGAATAAACATAAGTGACAGCTGCCAAGCTAAAAGTTGAATTTTCACAAAAAAAAAAAAAAATTACACTTAATTTAAAAAAGGGCACTCTTATTGAGACACCTTTCAATTTCTGAATCCTTGTGAAATTTTAAGAATTTTACCTAAACATGTCTGTCCGGCTGTTCGCCTTTTACAAGCACGATAGAGCTCGCAATAAAAGAATTAAAACGATTTGTTAAAAAATCCTTTTTAAATAACAGAGGGGCCAAATCAGTCTATAATTTTACTTACGCTTCATATAAATGTCATCTTGGGATAAGTGGCTTGATACGATAACACCCATACGGGATGCTCCAAAATAACAAAATTCAGCACACTTACATATTTTGTTCAATGAGTAATGTGAAACAACATAATTTGATATAAATATTTCTTATCTCGAAATTTCTCAAATCGGTCAAATATTATACCAGGCCCCATACAAATTGGCCATCTTGAAATCAACCTTCCAAAATAAACACTTAATATCGCTCCTTAGTTATCGGTTCGGTAGATTTGTGCAAACCACAAACGCTAAAAGTATTTGTGTAGAAAATCAATAAAATAAATAACGTCTCCCTGTTTGTCATCTTTTGTACATAAAAATTATACTGTTTTTTTATCAAACTCAACAAAAGATAAGAACATTTAATTCCGTGCGTTTTTTTTTTTAAACCACAAACTTTTTTGTGTTCGGGTCGCTTCATTAATATTCGTGGCTTTTGGATGGTAAAAAAAACCAAACCTGTTTTACAAAAAATAAATACACATACGAAAAAAAAGCTAGCAAAATAATTTTATACAAACAACGTGCTGCGGTCGTTGCTTTCTTTATCAATGTAAAGAAAGAAACATTATAGAACATTAAAATATAATGTTTGTCTACAGTATCACTACAATTGTTCTGTTTTTTGACAAAGAACAGAACACTATATAATGTTCGGCTCTTTCTTGAGAATAGTTACGAACGGTATTAATCACTAAAAAAAATTGATATCGTTCTTGGGCGTGTGAGCCGAACGCTAAATAATGTACTGTTTATTTTCGAACACTGCTTGAAATTAGCTATTTGGGTCTACCTCATCACCTAGAGACCTCACCTTGTTCCCCGGAACAAGACTTTTACCACAAAATTGCAATGTAATTTAACCTAAATACTTCTTAAACACAAAATTAATTCTTATACATCCAAAGTGTTGAAAAAGGTCTATTATTTCACCCATAGTCCATACAAATGCTTTTCTTGATTTTCTGATTGCTTAAGCAATTATTGCTTAAGCTTCGTACAAACGGTGGGCAGATCTTACAATTTGCCATAAAAATTGTCTAAAATTGTCTTGAAACTGTTTGTATGTTTTAAGCTAATTTTTATTTGGCAAATGTGTAAAATTAATGCATCTGACAATGGCATTATTGCCAGAAAAATATTTATATTGACAAAGCTGCTTACAATATTGTGAGATCTGACAACCATCTGTACATAGCTTTAGCAATCTGCTGTCAAATCAGTTGTCATTTATCCGACACTTCATTTCTCTGTACGTTTGTTTATGGCCATTCATTATTTCACTTAACCCGTATAGATGAAGTCATGTGCGTCAAAAACCGAATAAGTTGAATATTTTCAGCACTTTTTTTAATGCAGTGTAATTCTTCTTTACATTCTTTTTTTAATGTTTAAGAATTAAAAATACTATCTGGCAGTATCATATATCTGTCTCTTTCATATCATACGACCGACAGTCTTGCTCTAAACTAACATGCGAATTAAAAACAAATCGTGCAGTTCGGTTATACTCTTATTTAGCAGGAAGTATGATAATAATGCGATAAGTTAACCACCACGATCAAATCCCAGACATACAGAGTTACGTTTGTTTCTCTATCTAGTATATACCTGAGAAAGACAAACAAATAACCTGTACACATGTTCCGTAACTTTCGTGAGAACTTCTCGCTTCGAAAAGATGTGAAACAAAATTGGCCATCGTTTCTCGAAAAGTGAGAAAAAAATGTGTCTGCAACTCATGCCGAAAACTATCAAAAGAGTTTGCATCGTTACGTTATGAATGTCATATTTTCGACACGTCGGTTATACCAAATAATGTAAAGTGCGTCTTTAATGTTTGTTGTTTGCAAACGAGCTTTGAAAACATTCGTATAATTTATAAAAATGTTAAAAGCAAAATAATTAAACTATTCAAAAATGTGCCTAGAACAATTATTTTTATTCTTTGTATTTTGCATTTTTAATGGTTTTTTATATTACATTTTTTTCTCGCCCCATTTTTATTCGTGAACTTATTTGACAGTTCTGAGCGGGAACTTTTCTGAAAATTGGCGGGTGATTTCCTTACGTGGCTGCTAGTTCTCGCCAAAAAGAAGTTACAGACACAGCTTAGCGAGAAAAACAGCTGTTTGTTCCAATCAGGAGCGGATTCAGGGGGGGGGGGAAATACGAAAATCCCCCCCCCCCCCTAAATTATAAAAATATGTTTTGTTTATTTCGATAATACAAGAATTCATAATAATAATATTTTTGGTACAAAAATTTTGTATAAAATTTTTAGAAATTCCAGCACGGATTTGAAGAGCCTTCAATGTATATTGATTATGACGTTGATGCGTCAATTGATGGGAAGGCACTATCGTCAATAGTTCTTAAAGCTTTGACAAATATTGTTATTGACCTAAAACATTGTGTAGGAGTTGGAACAGATGGGTGTCCTCTGATGTCAGCAAAAAATTAATTGCTATTTCCATAAATCAAACAACTCAATTTCTAAAAGCAATAAAGTGCCATTAATACAAAAAGTTGTATCATTTGTTAAAGAAACGACAAAAATTTTTAAATATAACACTACGTCACAAATTTTCAATAAACTCGTGACCAAATGTATCTGACAACTAATGTAAAATTTCCGCTGAATCCGAATATGAAGTCAGAATTGTGAAAAGTAGAACAGTTTTTGTGTTACCGTTATTTGTGTTTTTAAAAAAAGATGATGCGACTGAAATGCAAATTACTTCAAAAATGTTACACGAATTACGTATTTCTTTTTTTTATTCAAAGATAATAAAATTACTAAAATAACCATGGGCCAAAAGTTCAAGCTTCATATAAAGTTTTATGATTTTGTTAAATTTTGCTCTTTTCAAGTTCAATTGCAAAAAATCATCATATTTAAATGAAGTTTGAAATGAAATCTGCCATTCATTGACTCATCTTCACAAACAATCCATGGTTATTTTAGAAATTTTATAACCTTTTACTAAAAAGAAAGAAATACAAAGTCCGCTTAAAATTCTAAGATATTTGCATTTCAGTCACATCATCTTCATCTTTTTAAAAACACAAATAACGGTTATTTTGGAATATCTCAAAAACGGTTTTACTTTCGACAATTCTGACTTCATATTCGGATTCAGCGGACAATTTTACAATTTTACATTAGGTTTCAGATTCATTTGTTCAAAAAACTGTCACGTAGTGCTATCATCCCAAGCGAAACGCTGTTTTAGCAAAGTATTTGGCCGCCAAGCTCTCTACATTATGCGAGACAAGATGGGTGGACCGTCACGACTCAATTTTACACTTTGCAATAGGTGTACATCATTTGGTAGAAGCTTTGCAAAAAATATCTGAGTCGAAAGGTAGAGATTAGGGTATTCATTTAATCGACCTTTTGCTTTAATCGGTTAATCGCTGGATTAATTAACCGCGGTTTTGGTTTAATCGGTCAATAATCGGTTTATTTTGTTTTTGATCGGTTAACCGATTAATAAAGTTTTTTTCATAAATTAAGTAATTTCAATATATAGAAATGTTATTTTTTGTATGAGTTTTACATTGTACTTATATTTATTTATAGACAAGCCCAGATGATGATACTCAAAGAGTATCGAAATATCGGCAACTTTTAAAATAAAATTTATTTTCAATACTGGCCTCGAGCTTGACGTAAAAGCATTTTTATTTAAATGCATTAATTATTTATTATTTGGAGTTTATTAGTAAAAAAACAATAACATACCAAACATTAATATTCTTGAACAACAATTCATAAAAATGTAATATGCATTTTTCAAATAAAACATAATTGGGGGATTCACAAGGTGTGCTATCAAGTCATATCGTCATAATGTCCTAAATAATATTTTACAATTGCTTAAAATAAATATTGTTGTTTTTCAAACAAAATAAAAATTTTAATGCTGTGCTCATTGATTCGTCATAACGGCACAGTAGAAATATAAATTATAAGCGGTAGCCCACAACAGTCTTATCGTCGGCTTAATGTTCAATCCTGCTAACTTCCTTTCAGCACATTTTACATGAGAGACAAAAAAGTTTTTATTTTTTCTATTTGCAGCTTGATAGAAAATTAAGAATACAATTAATTTTACACACTTCAAGACTTGAAAAGAAGAAAAACAACATGCTGGTCGACGAGGCGTATCTTTCTCTACCACACGGCATCAAAATCTCAATTTACATAAAAAGTGGATTTAGCCTGTTTGCATATTAATCCTACGATATATATTTCTAATAATTATTTAAAGACATAAGACTTTACAACTTTATGACTACCTTGTGAATCCCCCAAATATGTATTTATAAGAAAACTGAGATAATTTTATTAGTTATTTCAATAGTTAAAGGAAATCTTATAAAATAATCTTTTAAAAAAGTAATTTGGTTTAAATGTTTAGGAGTAAAGCGATTCTTTTCCTTTGTTTTGACAAAACTTGACTTAGAAAAATTCTTTCACTTATCGCTGATGAATATCTAATTGCTCAGTCCTTTTTAAGGATTTCTCTGATCATATAAAATATTCCATTATGCCCTTAGAGTCCTGTTTTAATTTTTAAAAATGTTAAACACTTCTAATTGTTCGGTTAATTTTGTTAAAAGACTGATATGAGAAGGTATGAGCAGAAACATATAACTAAACACATACAAAGTACGTGAAACAAAAAAAAGATGTTGGCAATCAAACATTTAACCCACTTCCTGTTGATTGAACATTGAAATCGGTCGGCGGAAACTGGGTTGAAATGAAGATCACTGAACACCTTTGCTTGTAAGAAAAAATATTTTCTAAACACATACCTTTTGTATATGAGACGAAACAAAAAATTAAAAACACAAAAAAAATATGTTATAATATGGTTAAATTGTAAGGGCCGATGTTGAATGTGAACCACACCTAAACGCCAAGTTTTTTTCCGAATTTTATTTGACATTTCTCTATTTCAGACTTACTCAATTTGAACCATGGAGAGATACACATTCCAACAACGTGTTAAAGTTATTCAGACTTATTATGAAAATGGATGATAAATTTCGAAGAAAATCATCTTCAGTGATGAGGCACATTTTCACCTCAGTGGATTTGTCGATAAGCAGAATTTCCGCATTTGGGCGAATAATAATCCAAGAGTGATTGTCGAAAAACCAATGCACCCACAAAGAGTGACTGTTTGGTGCGGTTTATGGGCTGGCGGCATCATCGGGCCGTATTTTTTCCAAAATGAGGCCGGTCAGGCAGTTACTGTGAATGGTGTTCGCTATCGTGAGATGATAACGAACTTTTTATGGCCCGAATTGGAAGATATGATTGTGGACGATATGTGCGCCCATTTGGCCGATATTTTGTTCCATACATAATTGAGTAATACCAATATATCATAATAAAATAAAATTACAATAACTTCCTAAATAGTTTGTGTTTTATTCAAAATCAACATCGGCCCTTGAAATTTAACCACCCTTTACTACAAAAAATTTAAAAATTTATTACATCGGTTAATCGACTGAAATTAACCGGTTTAATCGTTAATCGAAAAAAGCCAATTTGAAATTAACCGATCAGTTAATCGGGTAGTCATTAATCGGTTAACCGATTGACGGTTAACCAAATGAATACCCTAGTAGAGATACTTCATCAAAAGCCTTATATTAAGGAACTCACTTAGTAGTTTTGAATTTATTTGCGGAATATACATATTAAGTGAGATACTTATTATTACAAAGCCGCTTAGTATCTTTTACAAAAGCTTGATATAGATCTTCAAAAAGGATCAAGCCTTATCAAAACTTTAATCATGTGCCTTGAAGAGAAAAGAAATAAAGCCGAAGAACAATTTAAAGCGATTTTTGAAAAAGTTAAAGTTATTTGCGTTCAAATCGAGCTTCCAATCGAAAAGACAAGATTTAAACGAAATAATCACATTCAAAATGTTGAAGATTACTACCGAGTTGTAGGTTACATTCCTCCTATTGAATTTATTTTAGAATATCTCAAAACACCTTTCCCAATATATATCCTAAACTTCTACCTCCAAGTTTAATCAACTAGCTGATGTGCTGATTATGTGTGATAAAAGAAACAAACACCTACTAACATCTAAACTTGAGCCTGAACTGTTGCATTGGCAACAAACATGGAAAATATCTAAAAATCTATCAGATAACGTTGTAGATGCTTTAATAAACTGTGATAAAGATATCTACCCAAATCTAAGAAAAATATTTCAAATTTTCGTTTCAATGCTCGTCAGTATGGCTACGAGCGAGAGGTCATTTCCCACCCTTCGTCGAATAAAAAATGGCTCAGATCAACAATGACAGAAGATAGACTGTACTATCTAAATTTGCCTCACAAGAAAATCATAAATTGCTTTTTTAAAAAGATTAGTTTATTTTAATTTATATTGAATATTTTATTTAACCTTATTGTTGAGTTTTTTTTAATATAATATACACATTTTGTTTTTATTAAACTTTTAAAAACAAATTTTTTACCTTTTTGTATCATAAAAAATTCCCTCCCCCCCTAAGGCTCAAGCTGGATCCGCTCCTGGTTCCAATATATAGCATTTTTGTTTCAGTTCACACATTTCAATCGAAAAGTTTCTCGATTCGACGCGAAAGTTACAGAGCATGGGCACTGGAATGCATATCCATGCCACGTGCGAAATAAAAGTTAAGTTTTTAAAGCACTATAAAGGAGTACTTGGATCAAAACGAAGAAGTTGCAGTCTGCTCTCGACTGTCGTTTATCTCTAAAAGGAAAGAAATGAGGAAGTTAGCATAGACTTTTTTATGTACACATCCTACAACTGGCACGAATACAAATCGGATCTGCCGCCTTCGGGAAGTTGTCTGAGATCTTTCTACTAAACTCAAGAGTTTTTTTAATTTCGTTAGAAGTTCGGGTTGTTTTAACGGTTAGGACTCACTCCTGTAATCTGTTCAATATATCCCAAAAATTAAAAAAAAATACTACTTTCAACAAACAGTGTGAATCGGAAAGAATTAAGCCAGGCATGTCTCATCGAAATTTATTAAATGGCACCAAAAATTGTGGAAAAAACCTTTATTTGTATCTTCTACGTTCCCTTATTATTTGCACAATCTATGCAAACATTTTAGTTTAAATAAAGTTGTTTATTCTCTTCGTTGGCATTTTTTTTATAGCGACGGCTATTTTAGATGAATTTTTTTTTTGCTTAGTTATTTTCTGGCTTGAATTTATTCTCTGGTTTTGCAGGCTTCTTGTAAAAATAAAACGCTTAAAGATCGTGTAAATTATTTATATGGCATACAAAGATAATTTTGCAGAGTTATTTTAATTTTTACTTTTTTATGTTATTTTTCATATCTTATAATTTGTATCTGGCAACCTGTACAGATGGTGGCCAATTTAATAAGGATACAAAAGAAAAGAAAATGTTTTAATAAAAATATACTATTGCAATGAAAAAAAAAAGTTAAAACTGACGCAGCATACACGTCTCCTTTTCGGAGGGAAACAGTTTTTCAAAAATTCCCACAGAAATAATTTTAGACGAGAATTCTTACGAATTTCTATCCAAAGTTTTTAATCTAAGTTTTTGGAACGGAAGGCAAACTGAGTTGATCGGAAGCATACTTCAGTTTTTACTTTAGTTTTTAGCAACGTTTTGCAAACATTATATGTATTTCATAAAATGATTTTTAATTTTTAAAAAACCCTCGCACTAATAGATAATTCCACTACCAACTAGCCCATATATAATGAGTCGGATTAGATTTACGTAGTTACCTGTAATGTGGACTTAAGCCTAGGGTGCTTTTCGCGCTCGGTAAAAGTAGTGCGTTCATTAACATCCCAATTTATGAGCGCAATGAACACACACAGGTGACAAGTTGAGTATGTAATTTGGCAGAATAACAAACTTACCCCTTGCTAAGGAGCTGTAGAGCAATCAACTTCTGCTCAATAGCAGCAGTACCTAAGAAGATCCGCCTTCAAGATATCTTTTTAAAATCTCCCTTTCAGTGAATTTGGATATAAACCACAACCACTTCGTGATTCCCAAAGTGGCTCACGATTAGTCTCTGTCTCCCGTTATACCAGATAGAATCTTTGCACAGCCGCGATCTCAAGTTATCTCTTTATGTAAAGCACTACAGAATTCCTTATATCCCCGGAGAATGTAATACCAAAAGGTTATCCTTGGAATGTATTCCTACATACCCCCGGGGGCCTAGACCATGTACAGATGTGGGAAGAGTTGTATAGGTACCTGCCGGCTAGACCTAACCCCATGCTGCAATTACCCACAGGGTGATATAAAATGCGTTTAACAATCGTCCTTGGGAGTAAAGCGGCCCATACACTTGCAATATTATTGTATATGATATTCGCCATATTATTTCCATTTTGTCCTATATTATGCAATAAGTCGCACAATGGTTTCATTCGTTCAATAAAAATGTGAACATAACCTATAGGAATAACATAAACACAATGTTGCCAACACATTTCACTTTCTTTTCGTTGTGCAATAAAAATCAAAAGCCTTTTGATTATTGCCAATATATTGTGCCACCTTCGAATATCATATACAGATTGGCGATATAATTGTTCAATACGTAAAATGGAACAATTTTATTGCAAGTTTATGAGCCGTTTAAGAGTAACCAGCAAACACAGGCAGCAGTTTTTGGTATTTAGGTTGGTTGAATTATAGACTCGCCCCAAGTTAAGGATTTGGAGCTATTTAAACTCCACTGCTTTTTGGCAGGCCTGCAATATCTGTTTGGCAATTGGTCAAAAATCAGTCCAAACCACATCCCCGAAGTGCCCCTAATCAGGGGGTACTAGCTCCTGTCGTACCAGATAGGATCTCTGGTCAGGAGCGATCACAAGAGATGTTAATTTTTAACTTTGCCGAATTTTAGGTATTGGCTCCGGCTCATTTCCTTGTAGGATGTAATACCAAGATGTGAAATATTCTTAGGATGTATCGCTGCATATGCCAAGGGGTTAGTCCACGTTCAGTGTCCAGTGACAATGTTCTGTAACTGTCGAGAAACTTTTCGATTGAAATGTGTGAAATGAAACAAAAATGCCATATATCGAAGCAAACAGCTGTGTTTCTCACTTAACTGTTTCTGTATTTTTTTTTTTTTTTGGCGAGTACTAGATGTCACGTAAGGAAATTACTCGCCAATTTACAGAAAAAGTGTGTCTGTAAAATTTTGGGGAGAAAAGTTCCCGCTTTAAGCTCTCAAATAAACTCAAGCATAAAAATGGGGCGATAACAAATTTTAACCCTAAAAAACAATTGAAAATGCAAAATGCAAAGAATAATAATGAAATTTTTTTTATTGTGTAATTATTTTGCTTTTAACATTTTTATAAAATATACGAGTGTTTTTAAAGCACGTTTTTCTTTATTTTTGGCCACTTTCTTTAGTTTATATTTATATATTTGTTTATATATATTTAGCTGGTGAGGCCTTACTCCACTTATGAAAATAAAAATACAAAAAACAAGCATTAAAGTCGCAAGTTACATATTTGGTATAGCCAACGGTGTTGAAAATGTTTTAATATTGGTAAATTTCGGTCTCCGTCAACGATATGTGTTACTGCTGTTCTCAACGTCTGCAATGTCACATCGGCTTCGAGTGCAATGTTATGACATTTATAACGTAACGACGTAATCTCTTTTTATAGTTTTCGACATGAGTTACAGACACACTTTTTTCTCACTTTTCGAGAAAAGATGGAATATTTTGTTTCACATCTTTTCGATGCGAGAAGTTCTCACTACAGCTACAGAACATGGGAACAGCTTGCTTAAATACTTGAAGTCCTAAGAACAAAATTAGCACTAGAAAGAAATATAATTCTTTAGTTTCTTTCTTAATTTCCCTCCTGATTTCCTTGGCCATTTACTGTTGGCCTTTTCTGTTATATTGACTTTTAGTTAAAATAGCTAAGAAAACTATTGGATGAATTTAGCGGACATTGACTGAATGCCAAGTTAGCGGCTTGTTGACTTAAAGAACTTTTAGTATTTTTTTTTCCAGTCGCAGTTATATTTTTATTTCTTCTTTGCCAGCAAACAAAATGAATGGTTGGCAAGCAGAAGCCGTAACAGCTCCTGCTGTTACTCCTTCCTGTTTCTAGACAAGGCACAGTGGATATACATGTATATTTTTTAAAACTCCAAGTGCAGTGATCGTTAAGGTTTTAACTATTCATAGAGGGCTTTTGCCAGGTAATGAAATGAAAGGCTATAAAAATAACAGCAGCAAAAATAAAATGCTTAAAAGAAATATAACTAAGTAAATGAATATAAAGGGGAACATGGCTAAGAATAGTTATGGCCAAAGGCTAGTAAAATTAATACACAGATGCAGTAGCAAAATAGTTAAAACTCATACTCGTTTAAATATTTCCACACACACACACACATCCACACACATTCCCACTAATTCGCACACATGAATTTTTTTTCCAGAAAGCTGTTGAAAAAAACAAACACTTTCATGCATAAACAACAACATAAAAGTCCAGCTAAAGTTGCAAGAACTCTTTTCGAGGTACTGGCATCAGCAACAGAAGCAGCAGCAGCAGCAGAAGCACAAACACCGGCAACCAGTAAGTGTTGCTTGTGCCAGGGTGCTCGTAATCAATAAATCTAAAAATAATTCGTAGTACATGTCAAAGATGTAATAGGGAAACCATAAATTCGCTTATGTCCACTAAAGTCGTTCAGTCTTTTAATATTTATTTATACTTCTTCTCTATTTCCCTGTTCTCTATACCATTTCACATAGAAGGTGGGCGATGTTAAATGGTTTGATTTGTTGGTGACACCTTAAACAAACTCAAGGATTTTTGCTGTAAATATCCTTCCTCTACATTGTGTGGAAAATATTTCATGAAATAATTTTTTTTTTTTTTAAATTTCCATTGAAATATATTGACAGTAATGTGCAGTGATGCCAACTTAGCCATTTCCGGACTAAACTAAGCCCTTTTTCAAACTTGTAACTGTAACTCAAGAAAAAAATTAGCTCTAAACTAAATACCCGCAAATTCGCAAGTTTTTGTTTTCGTTTTTCTGACAATATCGAGTTCAAAACTTAAGTAGCAGCATTTTTTTCTTTTATGAAGCTCCCTAATTTAAGTTTAATTCTTGAAAATTAATTCTAGCGAAATATATAAAAAGTCATCATAACACAAAGATGGTAATAAAGATGAGGATCAACTAGAATTGCCAATTTATTTGAAAGCGACAAAGTTTGAATGCTACAGTTGTCCTTAATTAACTTGAACGAACTATGCAACATTTGGAGTCAACACAATTTTCCAACTACATTTAAGGACCAACCACAATATGCAAAGCTTTGCTTAACCTACTCTCAAATATAAACAAAATTAAAAAAAAAAAAACTAAATCAAAAACTTTTGATTCCGAACGGAATATGCGATTAGTTTCGCACTTTGCTTAAGCAAATGACAGTTTCATAAAACTTAACAAAAAGTTTCCTTAAGTTCAATATGGCTTGGCTCATATGATTTACAGATTTGCACATTTGCTTAAGCCAACTTAGCACATTATGGTTGGGCCATTATTCGAATCTAATGAATCTGAATGAATGAATCTAATTCATTAAATGTGTAAATGTTTGTAATTTTAATCATTTACAGCCGTATTCATAGTGAACATTTGGCATGAAGTTAGCACAAAGTTTATTCAAAATACACTACCAAACTCTGGCTAACGATTTGCTAGTCTCTTGTTAACGAGCTGACAAACGTTTGCCCACTTTTGAAAAACAGCCGTTTAATGTCAAACTATTTTGTTGGTTTTTTTTTAATTTACTGTCCGTAATTTACTTTCTTTTTTTAATTAATTTGATTTTAAAACTTCTTAAAATGTTTATATGTGGAGGGTAAAAAAAAAAAAAAAAAAAAAAAAAAAAAAAAAAAAAATGACAAAACCAGCGATGATTAATGGAAAATGGATTTTTGAGTAATATAATGTGGCATCATTAAAATGCAGAGTTGATTTATTAAAAGTTAGCAGATGGACAAAAGTTTGTTATAAATAAACTCTGTGCTTATAAGCTGCTAAGCTTAATCGACATTCTGGTTAGCAACTCCTTGTACGTAGTGTACAAACTGTGGCTAACTTTTTGTTATGAATACGGCTGTTAATTATTTTTCAAAATAAGTTATAAGTTCTCAAACGTTTTTTTTTTTTTGGGGCTCAAGCATAATTTAAAAGCTTACCGGGGTAAAGTATTTTTGAGATTTGTTTTTAGATTTTTCGGAAGAGGTTTAGAGGTCGCTTGAGTCGAATTTTTGCCACAAATTTTTGCCGTTCTTTTTTTGAGTTTTCTTCATAATTTAGTCTAAAACCACGATTTACGTCACTTTTAGGGAAATCATTTAAAAGAAAAATGTCCAAGCTTTATTTTTATGTGCATAAACTATAAGTTTTTACAATGCATTTGCTCATTTAGGCAACCTACATTACAATTTTTCGTAATTTTTACATAGATTTTGTTATTTATAATAACTTTAAACATTTTTATGAAAATGAAAAAAACTAACAACGCAGTTTGAAAGATCAACAATTAATTTTAAATTAAGGAGAAACTATTTTCGAATTTGCTTTTACTGTTACTGAGTTATACCGGTTTTTAACTTTGTACCATAATAAACTATATTGTTACTCATGCCCAACAAACCAATAAAATTAAACGTTTTGCTTTTGCTTTGCTTAAAAATCATTTATTAGGGTTCTAAAGATTAACAGCCGTATTCATAAAAAACTTATTGATGATTAATTGACCGTTTTTAGGCAAAAATTGCTAAAGTTGTATTCATAAACGAAAAATAGTCTATTGAACCTTTAATAAACCATTCATAAAGTAAGAAAATTTATTGTTGGATTTGCCCTTCTTTAAACCAAAAATAAAATGACATTTTAAAAGGTGTTTGCATTTTAAAACGGCAAATCCATCTGAAGAGATCGAGTGGTTGCGATCGAAACATGTCATGGTAACCTGCCGGCCCGGGTTCGAGCCCCGGCCACGGTCAAGAATGAAAGATTATCAATAATAATTTTAATTAATTTTCATGTTGTAAGATTCCTTTCTTCATAAAAATAATTTAATGAAAATTAAATTTAATGGACTTGAGCCTGATTAAAATTATTGAAAATTTGGATTAAAACCCATAAACAGTTCAACAAAATGACCACAATACTAATTATTTTTGTGAAATATGTAAAAAAAATAATAACAAAAATGTTTTATTTATTACAAAGGACATGTTAAATACATTTTACTAATTTTTTTTTTTATTTTAGACAGCCAATTTAAAGTTATATTGATAATTATTAAAAAAAAATTATATGATTTAAATGAATATGTTCAGGGGCAAATGCAGATGTTCTATTTAATTATTTATAAAATTATTGCAACTAGTTGTCTTGTTTTTGTTTAAAACAACAAATTGTAGTTCAAAAATATAAAAAAAAATAAAATAAACAAATCATAATAATAGTGATGTTAATAAAAAGTAAACAAACTTTTTATTCGATTACTTTCTTATCGTATAATTAAAAAAGGTTCAAACAAAAGTTGTTATGATACCTTTCGGAAACATTTTGTTCAGAAACTAAAATAATATGTAGTTCTATTTGATAAGAATAATTTTGAAGGTCTACAATTAAAAACAAATTATAAAAAAAATTTAAATTTAAACCGAATAGAAGTTTCGTGCATCACTAACAATAGAATGGCAGCCAAATATAAAGAAAGTTGCCATACTTAAACAGAAAATCGCTGCAAACAGTTAATAGTAAAAAAGCTGTTATTGTACGTTTATGAATACAAATTTTTATAAGAGGCTTATAAGACAAAAAGCGTTTAATAGTTATTACATACTATAAGCTTAAAATAAGAACTTTTTATGAATATGGATGTAAGTCTATGCCCTGCAATAAGTTCTGGAAATCAGTTTTGGAAGTTTTTAGTATTCGGTTCGCGAGATATGTTGAAAACACAACCGCTTTTAGTGTTTGTGTAATAAATCATTAAAAAAACTTTTCTGTTTGTGATCTTCGAACGCAAAAATAATACTGTACTTATCCAAGTCAACAATAAGATGAAAACATTTTATTGCGTTGTTGTTTTTTAAACGACAAACTTTGTTGTGATTGGTTCAGCACGTTAATATTCGTTTGTGTCAGTTGTGCTGAGCAACCTCGTAAATATTAAGTACGGAACAGAATAGCCGCTGTAGTACAACGTTATGAATAGCTCTTCAAGCTACCAAAAGTTAAAAACGGCAGTTTTAAAGTAGTGCCAACAGAATACGTAGTTGCAGTGGTCTGTGTTGCGCTAAAGAGTATTCGTCAGCTTCAGCTACTACTAATGGGTGATTTTTTAAGAGCTATAGGAAAGTTTAAAAAATACACATAAAATTCAGAAAAATGCATGAAATCTTTATTTGAATCGATAGTACGGTCCATATAATTTAATGTTTAAAGATTATTTTATGCAAATGTTGACCGTGACTGCGCCTTAAATGGTCCATCCGCTTAGTCCAATTTTGGCATACTCTTTCCAACATTTCGGCCGGTATCTCATGAATAAATGCTTCAATGTTGTCTTCCAATGCGTCAATTGAAGCGGGCATGTGTGTATAGACATGAGCTTTAACACAGCCCCACAAAAAATAGTCTTAAGGCGTTAAATCGCACGATCTAGGCGACCAAATGACCGGTCCCGAACGTGAAATAAAATGTTCACCGAACTCGCCTCTCAATAAGTCTATTGTTGAGCGTGCTGTGTGGCATGTGGCACCCTCTTGTTGAAACCGCATGTCATGCAAGTCAAGCTCTTGCATTTTGGGCAAAAAAAAAGTTGGATATCATCTCACGGTAGCGCTCACCATTCACAGTTACGTTACGATTCGCATCATCTTTGAAGAAGTACGGTCCAATGATGCCACCAGCCCATAAACCGCACCAAACTGTGACTTTTTCTGGATGCATTGGCAGCTCTTGCAATGCTTCTGGCTGATCTTCACTCCAAAATCGACAATTCTGCTTATTAACGTACCCATTGAGCCAAAATTTAGCTTCGTCGCTGAACACAATTTTTCGATAGCAAAGTCGATCTTCGGCCAACTTTCCAAGAGCCCATTCACCAAAAATTCTACGTTGCGGTAGTTGTATTTTGAAAGGCTTCACACCTAAATCCTTCCGCAAAATTTTCCACGTTGTTGAGTAACAGAGGGCCAATTGCTGCGAACGGCGACGAATCGATAATTGATGGTCATCATTAACACTGGCCGATACAGCTGCAATATTTTCTTCACTTCGCACTCTACGTAAGCGTGTTGGTGGTTTAATGTCCAACAATGTAAATTTGGTGCGAAATTTAGTCACAATAGCCCCAATAGCCGCTTCAGTGGGTCGATTAAACTGACCATAAAATGGAAGAAGCGTGCGATGAACTTTCTTAACACGCATGCATTTTGATAATAAAATTCAATAATTTGCAAGCGTTGTTCGTTTGTAAGACGATTCATTGTTAAATTATAGACCAACCTGAAGATGTTTGACAGTGAAACAAAACACGAAACGTGCGTCAGCTGTTAAAACAAGTGTTGCCAAAAAGATACAACTACTTTATTCTGTTCCAGGCCTTAAAGACTGTTGTAAGACCGCAATACCTGCTGAATTCGCTATTAAAAACATTTTCGTGTGTGAACGGTTAACTGGTATTTTAGTGAGCTAGTCTATCAGCGCCGGGGTTGCGGGTTCGATTCCCGCCAGAGACTCTGGTTTCATTCCTGCAGACAAGAGTAGAGCTTCGCGGGATTAGCTTAGCGAAATAAAAAAATCAAGGGATTTAAGATTTCATAGAAAACGTTGGACAACATTTTGCTATGATTATCGAATTTAAGAATAACGGTTTCCAATGTTCAGCATTGCCAAATATGATGATTTATCTGCATTTTGCAACTTTTGTAAGCATTGAGCAGTTTGTTTAAAAAATAGGTTTTTTGTAAATTGTGCAGATTTTGCCTTTACTTTTAATTTTGTTATATTATTTTTAAATTCTAAAGCCATAATCATAACCCATTTCCATGATACAAAATACATTGGCAATTTTTAAGAACCAAATAAACTACACAAACGGCTTGACATACACACACTTTGCGTTTTCAACGACAAAACATAATTATTATTTTTATTAATTCGAATAAAAAACTTGAATCCTCATCAATTTTATATGTTTCTTCTGCTTATTCACTCTGCAAAATGTTCAACAAAATTATTCAATTTAGCACTAAGCAGCGCCAAGAGTTTGCAAATATTCAACATATGTTTACTTAAATCTAAAATTTATCAAAAAAAATTTTGGGAACACAAAATATATATTTAATAAGATTTCGTTTGTCGTGCTTCCACATGCAAGTGCAAGTTCGAAAAACTCAATTCACTCACACTTTTTCACTAACATTCACACAATTTTTGTACCTTCAGCCAATGGGTTGTTTCCTCTACTTTTCGTTGATTATACGTGTTCACTACTTGCAAGTAATTAAGTGCACGTGGAAACGTAGGGTTAATTCCCAATTTTCATTCTTAATAAAAACACTGAAATTTATTGTTGGAGGACAAGCTTGTTTTTATGCGCATTTCACTGGTTGCTTAGGCCAGATAATCAGGAAACATTCTCCCAAAAAAATGTTAATTTTTCTGCTTGAATTGTTTGTCAAACAATTAAGCTCCCAATTAACAACGCAAAAGGTACAATTTGGACAAGTTTGCTATGCTGTTTGTTTAGTTTTTTTGGCTTTTACTTTTGAAACTGTAATAACGTCCTCTATTACTGCTTGATTTTTGTCATTGATTTTCTTGTTGTTGTTGCTTTCTTAAATTACGCCAAACAAGCAAATAACAAATTTGTGCCGGAACTAAAGTTACCATTTTGTTAAAAGTGCCAACCATATAATGTCCTACATTAAGAAGCCACAACCATATTATGGCTTCCTCCAAACATCTTTTGGTTAAATATGACAATAAGTTGCTTAATTCTAAAAATTGTTTGCTTTTAAATTAACAATGTCATTTTCCTCTTTTCCAAAAGCAACCATGCCATGGTTGAAAAACAACCATGTAATTATAAGTGCTAAGGTAATATGTTCGAAGGCAATTAGAATATGGTTGTAACTTTTTGATGCAGGACCAATTAAACCATAATGTAGTTGACAGTGACAATAATAAGTTTAAATGAACCATAATATGTCTAAAAATTTTCTTTAAACAAACTTTTGTTGCACGTTACCGTATTGAAAAATGCTTTTCTCTGGGCAAAGACGCATAGAATTTACTGGGTATTTATACCACTGTAAGGTTAGGTCGTTCAAAAAGCACCATCCTTTGGAACATTTACCATTGCAGTTAGTCTAGCACAAGGTTCATTAACACAAGGTAGACTCGCTAGCAGACAGACATAAACCCCAATTGTCAAATTCGTATTGTGGTTGTTTTGTATGAAGACAATTTTGACAAGTCGGGTATTTTTATAGAGCAGCATATCTATACTCCCAAATGAGTCTACCTTGTGTTAATGTACCTTGGTCTAGCACATTTGTGGCGGTGCGAAATTAAGTCACCTCTGCGGCTGTGTTTAAAAAAAAAACAAAGGGTCCTTTCATTGTCCTAAAAACTTACCCAGATATTTTTTAACCAAAGTTAAAATTAAGTATCCCTTGCAAAAGTTAATTTATAGATTAATAATTGTTTTAAATATCCTTAACTGGATAAAACTGCTTGTATAATCCCTCTTTATATTTCATGCACCCTTACCCTCCCCCCTTGGGGGTTGTTAGGATCATTTCATCATTTGGTGTTACATCATGCGGGGTAAATCAGGTGCAGCCAATACCTGGCATTCGGCCAAAATCCAAAATTGACAGATCTCTTATGATCGCGTCTGATCAGATATCCTATCTGGTACCGCGGGTGTCAGTCGCAACCATTGAGACGGCACCGGACTGGTTGAAGCCTCCCTAAGAATGCTTACGAAGATTGTCTTTGAGGAAGGTTGGCCTGTCTGCTGAAATGATACTTTCGCAAATGGCGTAGTGGCTTAAACTCAAATTCGCTAAAAGGGATATTTCAGATGATCCCATTAAATGGCTGATTTTTCACCACTTTTGGGAAAGTTCGGCCTGAGCCGGGATTATCCCTAGCAGACGCTGCTGCCATTTTCCAAAAACGGTGTAGGTTAGGTAGCTCCAGCTCCTAAACAAGGGCGAGTGTATAATTTTGCTGGCTTATACACATAAATTGCTACCTTTATGTGTTGGTGCCCCTCAAACACGATGGCGCTTGGTAAGCTCATAGTTTCTTATCCAGCAATTTAGATTAACCATGGGGTTCCGCCGGCACGACAGGTACTCATGTCAGTTTTTTCCACATCTGTACCTTTAAGACCTCCCGCTGGAGATCTTTAGTGATACATGCTAAAGATATTTCCACTTTTGGTATTAAATCAGGTGCACTCAACACATGGAATTCGGCTGAGTTCCAAGTGCTAGATCTTTTGAGATCAGTAGCTTTTGAAACTACGGTCTTAGTTTAGCTATTGGTAACGATCCGTCCCAACCAAAAGTTGCGGGAAGGGAGATCTTAAAAAGTGTGTTCCAAGGGCTGATCGCCCTGCTGACAGATATTCTTAGGTGCTATTCAACAGATGCTGTTTGCTTTAAAGCCACAGCGGAGATTAGATATCTGCAGCTTCTAAACAAGGAACAATTAATAATTCTGCCGAGTTATTCACTAAAATTGCTTCCATTGTGTTTTGGTTGCTCTCACACGCAGGGACTTTTGGTAAACGCATTGCTGGTAAACCGATGCTAAGACCTCTGAGATAAAGGTCTCCATTGGCAGCTATTCACGTTAATTTTTTGAATCATTCTAACCCAACATCTATTAGTTCATAGTGATGTCTTATGGATCCGGCACACGTCGCACTTTCCTGAAGCCGCCACTGATGGAGGAAAAAAAATATCAAGGGAGTAGCTAAAATGAACTGTGCTAGAACCTCGTTTAAGCAAAAAAAACAGCTTTATCCCTATGCTCGAAATAAAATCTCTTTTGTTACAATGAATAACACAATCTTAGTGAATAACCTTCAATGGTTTTAGCGATCCTGTTGTGCGATTACAAATCTAACGTATAGACTTTTGCATCTTTTTTTCAAACTGGCCCTAAAAATAGGGTATCTTCCAATCGCTTTGCATCACATAATGCCTTCCAGCAGCAATCAAGCTACTCAAACCCATTACAACATCCCTACCAACGAGTTAAATTGGTCAACAGAAAGTTGTAAATAAAAAAAAAAACAAAAAATAACAACCATTAACTGACCAGCTATCCATCCCATTCTTTACACAAACAAAAACTTTGCCCACTAGAAATAGAAACATAAATGCGAAAATGACAACAACGACAACATCACCCATCTACTACCAGATCCACATGACCACTTTTACTCTACTTCTTTAATTCGTACGGCACAAGTGCCAGAATAAATTGCATTTGCAAAAAGGATGTGTTGCCAGCTTTGGCTACCAAATGCAAATACGAAATCATTAAAAACGATCCACATACAACCAAGTATTTTGTGGTTACATTTTTAGATTTATTTCCTCATCACATGGTTTTGTACATAATAAGGGTTTATCCAGCCAGCCAACCAGCCAGCCTCTGGTATACTCTGCCACACTCTTTAGTTCTTTGTCTTTGCAAAGCTGTCTTTAGCCGGGTCTAACTGGCTGTAGAGGAAAAATGAAAAACTATTCATTCAATTGGGAATCACTAATACTTGTCATTATTTGACAAATTTGCTGGAGCAAAAACCAGAATTAGCTGATTTTTTTTCTGAGGAATTTTTGTTGTAGTTTTATGTGGAAATAAATTACAAAGCATGCATTGTAAAGTAATAAATTTTTATAACAAATTACAGCAAAAAAAAAAAAAAAAACCAACAAATTTTGTATTAAAAACTGCAAACAAATTAAAATAATTTATTTGTTCATTTATTGACAATAAGGAATTTTCTCTCTTTATTTAAATGTATTTTGAAGTAATGAAGTCCATTATTCGTTAGGGATTGGAGTTTAGGGCAATTAAAGTTAAAATGGAAAAAAAACGATTTTTTTTCGAGTGAGAAATATAAATATTTTGATATTCGATAAACTTAAAAGATAAATTAATATATATTCGGAAGTGAGGAAGAAAGGTGGCTTAAATGGTCGTTGGGAAATATGGCCCCAAAAAGAAAATTGAATTTAAATTTAGGATTATTTTTTATAATACAATATGACCCCATTGTTTTGACATTTGCCGTCAGAATCTTAAAAAACAAATGTAAGAAAAGATAAACTCACTGTTTATTGTTGGTGTTTTGTTTAAGCTTTGATATAGTTACAAGTAAGACTTTAAGAGCGGGTTTTTTACTAAGAGCTTAAACCAGGATCAATAGTAAGATTTGTTAATCTTATAATAAAATTAATCTAGCCTTAATCCTCTTTGGCGTTTTTGAGTGAAAGTTTAAAGCTTTTAGCATTGCCATATGAATTTGCAATACTTTTATGTATAAGTATGGCAGTTTAAAACAAATGCTAAAAATTGTCATCAAATTACTGTTCTTAACGTGAAAAAGAAGAAGAAAACGCGAGAATTTTGTATTGTGTTATATAATATAATATATATTGTATAATATTTATAAATAAATGAAATCAAAAAAGAAGCAAAACAATCAAGCAATATTTTATCTTACGAGGTGGAATATTTAATAAAACTCTAAATATAAAAAATTGTCATTAAATAAATAAAAAAAAATTTTGCCCTATTCTTATTGCCCTTGGTCTACCAATATTTGTGTTGTTTAAATTTTCAAATATTTTTAAGTCTTTTTTACCATTTAAAAAGTTAATTTTATTAATTTTATACAAAAGTTTTATCTTATGTATTTTTATAAGTAATATTTCCTTTTATAAGCTGTTCGAACTTTTGAAAGTTCTGACGCAAGTTTAAGCCGCCAACTTTGGGCGTTTTAACTTGGAAACAAAATTAAATAATCGACTACCCAAAAACGAATTTCAAAGATTAGTTCTAATTTAATCGCTGATCTATTTGCCAAGAACTGGCTCTAAGTGTTTATAATTCTTATTCGCTTTATTTTTTTTTTTATTTTTATTATTGAATCTTTCTTATCGAAATTTACAATATGTATTCAAATCTTAATTCTACTTATTGTTTATTAGTTGTTACCAATGTAACCACTAACTGCTATATTCAAATTTTATAAATGTCTTCTGGTTAGGCTCAAAGTATCGGTTCTTTTTAGCCTCTGGTGACCTTCGAACTGAAGCATACCCCGAGTTAGGTAGGGCAATTAGTTTATCTATGTAGCTAATTGAATATTTTTTAATTTCCTCCTGGATAGTGGGGACGTTGAGATCTCTGTGGATAATATCATTACGTATATACAATGGGGCGCAGACAATTTGTCGTAATATTCTAGACTGTCTTCTTTGAAGCTTTTGGATGTTTGATGCGCATGCAGTACCTCATAATTGGATGTCATATGTCCATATTAGTTTTATGATGGACTTGTATAAGAGACTTTTGTATATATATATAGTAGCGGTCCTAATATGCTGCCTTGGGGGACACCGGCAGTAATTTTCTTGAGGGGGAGTATTTATCTTGCGACCATACTATGAATGTTCTGCCTGTTAGATAGCTCTCAAGAAGCTTGTGAGTGTTTTGAGGAAGCATTCGTGTTATTTTGATGAGTAGCCTTGTCAAATGCTTGGGAAATGTCTATAAACAGGGCTGAGCAGTACTGCTTTTTCTCAAACGCCGATCTAATTAGGGTGAAAATTCTATTCACTTGTTCTATTGTACCATGTTTCGCTCTGAATCCGAACTGGTGATCCGGGATGATGTCGTGTTCATTTAGATGAGGAGTTATACTTAAAAGGAATATTTTTTCGAAAAGCTTCGATAGGACTGATAATAAGCTAATAGGTCTGTACGACGCAACCTGGCTAGCATCTTTTCCTGGCTTGGGAATCATAACAATTATAGACCTCTTCCATGAGGATGGGAAGTATCCGACTCGTAATATCGCATTAAAAATGAGCAGCAAGATTCTTGAAACAGACAATGGTAAGTTTCTTATCATTGATCATGTGATGCAGTCAGGTCCGGGAGATTTTCTAATATTCACTTTTTCTATTGCAGATTTTACTTGAGTTATGTTAAATTTTATTGGATGGTTTACTTTATCAGGAATGATTGGACGACAGGAACAAGTATGTGCATCATACTTGTTCCTGTCGTCGTGAAAACTTTCTAAATGTGGCCCGCGAAGGCGTTTAATTTTTGTGTTTTTGGCCCAAGTGCGGTTTTCCAGTCTTAATGGACACTCTTGGGTTATAGGGCATTTCATATGCCTTACAGCCTTCCATAAGCTATAATTCGGTTTTTTTGTGGCATCTAGGCTGTTTAAATAGCCTTCTACTGCAGACTCGTGGTTCTGTCTTAATTTGTTGCAAAGAGTTCAGGCATAATTGTAGTTGGGCCTTAATGGTTGGGGAACGACTGTTTTGCCATTGTCTTCTTAACTTCCTTTTTTCTCTGATAAGGGTCTCTATATCCGTCGATGTATTGTAAGGAGCATGTTTAATTGTGCGCTTAATTGGGGTTGCATTTCATGCTGCAGAATCCAAGGCTTCTGTAAATCGGTCGACAGCTATTTGGATGTCACATGCATTTTTTAGGGGAGCCCCAATATGTATGTTTAGCGTTGTAATCGCCAGCAGCAATGAATTTCTGGCCCAATGTGGAAAAGAAGTTGAGAAATTTATCGTGTACAATTTTGTGTCTCGGGGGACAATAAACGGATGACAACGTAAGTTTGAAATCAGTAAGATTTATAGATGTAGCCTGGATACAATCTTCTTCGAACTCTGGCAATGGTAAGTGTTTGTGCACAATTATGGCTGTGCCACGTCCGCTAGGATGTTTTGTGTCATACGTAAGGTATCCATTTACCCTAAAGCAGTTTTTATGAGTAAAGTATGTTTCAGAGACAAGAAGTACGTCGATTTCATGCCTTTGAAGAAAGTTTGCAACTTCGTGTTTATGTTGGGATAACCCGTTTGCCTTCCAGAAACATTTTTTTAACTGTTTCATTTGTTGTTGAGTAGAACTTGCAGGAGCATGTTCTGGTTTCGCATCATTATTTGCTTTATGGTTTTATTTGTATAATATTTTTAGCTTTTCTAAAATCTTTGGAAAAGGTTTCCTGACGATATGGCCTAAGGAACTAGTGAAATGCGCATAGAAGCTTGCTTTCCCTCAACAATAAATTTTAGTGTATTTATCAAATATGGAAAATTGGGAATTTAGCACGTCATACAGAAATCTTATTAAAGCCCTTATGATACTACATTTTTTATTCATTAATTGATATAGAATTGATAGAAAGAAACAGTAAATGTTAGAAAAAGCAAACTATAAAAAATGTAAACAAAGTTTTTTAGTTTTTTTTCTCTTGTTATGGTTTTGTTGCAGGAATGGCGTTGAGAATTTTTAAAATTGTACCAACAACCTTTAAAAATTGTACTTTTTTACCCTAATTGTACTAAAAGATTTTTTTAGTTGAAATGAATTTTATTTATGTTCATAAAAAACACCACAAAAAGCTATTATAAATCTTAGTCTAAAAAGTATCAACAAAAAAGTACAAGTGAAACAACTTAGCCTTCCCTGTTTTGTTTATTTTATTAAATGTTGACAACTTTTTTTTTATGAGAAACCTAAAAAAAAAGCGGCAAATCGCTGAATTTGCCCATAAACCGCTGATTCAGCCACACTTTTAATATTTCAACCTTGAAATGTCAATTTAAAGTTAAACAATTTGACATTTTTTTTTGACATAACTTCATTTTTTATCGATAACTTTAGTGAAATTTTTGACAGTTTGCCATTTATCTTAATACAGCTTAGCTCTTTGCACTTGGTAAATGCTTGTATTACATTATATTTGTACTGTTCACCAAAACTTGAACAATGCATTAAAAATGTAGTGTCATAAGGGCTTAATAACAAAATGCATTTTAATTTTTTTTTTTTTGTTGCTTTGATGTAGCACTGAGATTACTTTATTTATACATTTTGGAGCTCATTTTGCGGAAAGGATCATAATTTGCATAATTAGACTTAAATTTTTGAAATCTTGGGGTAATAAAATTTCTGAAAGGGCAAATAGAAACTGAAAACTCAACATTACGAAGTAGGAATTTGGAAACAATTTGACCGTTTAAAAAATTTAGCATGCATTTTACTTAACAGTTTTATACCATTAATCAGCATACTAAGTTTGTCATTCTAGGTGAATCTGTTTTAAAATTCACCTTATAAAGTATGTATGCATATATTTTTGGACTAACTGAAAATCAAAGTTTTTTGCATGATGTTTCCGAATCCAATATTATATCCGAATTAAAGGAATCCGTTGAAAATGAAAAATAGAAGAATCGATTAAGATCGATTTGATATACGGAGAAAAATCCGAAGCATTTTGTTTGAAAGAATGTAATAAGATAATTCCAGAAAGTCTTGCCATACAAAGCCGGCAAATTTTCCAAGATTTAAGTAAACCAGAACAAGATTTAGTCCATTTGAGCCAATTGGAATTTCATTAACAACATTTATCGTTCGAAAACGTTTATAATACTGAAAGTCGGAACAAGTATGTCCAAAGGGTAAAAAATAAATCCAGAATTGATACAATGTACTTATTTCTTGGCATTCATATTTGTAGAAAGAGGTTTTGTTTTATTTACGATGTTGGTTTAAACATTATAAAAATTTGATTCGACATAGTGATAATGTTGGCTTTAATAAACGAAAACATGAACTAAGTGGCAAGTCTTCAAAACGGTATTCGCGTGTGTTATCACCGGAATCACTTACTCGTATCGTTCAATTTATTAAAAATTTTGCTGAAAAATTCGCAATACCTCTTCCTGGTAGAATGCCAAACTACAAAGAATGTAAAGCAGTTACAGCCAAGCACGCATACATCGATACTTGATTTTGTGTTAGAGAGCTTTAAAAGCTCTCTTTTTTCAGTGCATGTTTTTTAGTGTACATGTTGCTTATTAGGCAAAGAAACATCGACTGATCGTTGTTTTTTTACAAAAAAAAAACAGCAAGCATTGTTGTGTGATTGCTTGTTGTACTCGTGTCGGTGTGAAAGCACAAAAGCTCTTTTGTAAAAGCTTGCCCATTGGGCATATGAACTGGAGGTAACTGCTGTAAAGTAATGCTGCTACCATCTAGTGAAACAAAAAGTGCTGTTTATCGTCGTTTTGAGAAAGTTTTTCTTACTGAAGATAAAATCGCAACTAAAACTTTTTACAAAATTTGGATGAAGTACTGCCCTTATATCTCGCCTATGAAAACTGATCTTTGTGACGTCTGTCAACAGAATACCTTGATGCTACGACGCTACGACGAGTTTTGGAAGAATCTGATTTAGATACAAAAGAAGCAAAATTGCAAATGGCTGGTACTCATCTTGACCATGCGAAACGCCAGCGTGAGTTCTACCAATAATGCTGCAAGATGAATGATGCTTATTCTAATCTTTTAGTGAGTTTCGACTTTGCATAAAATATATCTTTTCCATCCAGTCCACAACAAGTCGGAACGGCATATTTCAAAGCAGCTCGTAAATGTTCAATTTTTGGTATTCATAATGAATTCACTAACGTTCAGTCGAACTATTTATTAGAATCTGCGTCGAAATAGGAAAAGGACCTAATGCTGTCATTAGCCAATTTCACGCTTACTTCATGAAGAATGCCGTTAAAACAGACTAAAGATTATGCAATGATGCATTATTTGGCCTGGCGAGTGGATTCTGGCTTAAACGAATCGATATCATTAAATTTCCACCTAACTGGCCACACCAAGAAACAAGAATATAGTCGCTCAAATGTAGATTACTACCAAGATTTTGAAGATGTGGTCAATAGATCTAGAAGTAATAAATTTAACAACGCTGTGAATTGAAGTGAAGTAGAGTGGCGAACATGGGATACTCATTTCGAAGGATTTTACAAAAGATTACTAGGTAAACTGTCGCGATTTTGTGATTTTAATTTTTGAAATTAATTTAAATTAATTTTGTAAATGTTTGCATTTTAGGTATTACCAAGTACCACCACTTTGACTTCAAAAACAACGAAATTGTATGTAAAGAACTGGAGAACTCAGAAGAAGAAAGACTTAATCTGCGATTAACGGCTGAGCTACCATGGATCATTGCACCAAGCGGTTTATCGTTAGATCGCAAATGTTATTTGTATGAGAATGTCAGGGTTTTATGTACTGAAGTAGCTCCTAAGCCAAGTGAACCCAAAGCGAAAAATAAATCTGAACCTGCCAGCAAGAAGAAAAAAATCGAAGCACTGGATCACGGGAAAAAGAAAGCTGATGTCAAAGCGTCGAAGAAAGAAAAAACTGAAATTGTAAAACGGAAGAAAATCGAGGTACCAGATCACGAAACACCGAAAAAAAGTCAAAACTCCAAGAAAATTCGAAGTCTGACGAAAAAAAAAAATTAAAACCAAAAACTCAAAAAAAGTAAAATTTTAATGTTTTTCTCATTTTTATCGATTTTCCCAAGTTCGTGTTGTACATTTTTATGGGGTAAATAAATTTGTATCAGAGATCTAACTTATTTCATCCTATTCTACACCCTTTTAGGTACCAGAATCCACTCTTAAGTCCAAACCCGTTTTTTGACACACTAGGTCCCTTTTCTCGGAGAAGGTCACTTATGGCATTTTTGTTTTATTTCACACGGGTCTACGCCGTTTTTCCTCAGAAATAAAAATCGATTTAGACCTGTAATTCCTGGAGCACTAACTCTTATAGATTAATTCAGTTTCCTGCAGACTTATCGGCAGTCCTGTCAGATTTAATCTTAAATTATCTATTTACAGTTTTGTTTTCAAACTGCCGGCAACATAATGCTGGACAATATTAACCAATAATAATGAAAAAAGGCTGCACTATTTGGGAAACGGGAGCAGAGTGTAGTAAATTATTGTTCATTAGTGAATGTAAAGTACAAGAACGTCAAATAGCTGCGAGTCGTTAAAAGCGTAAGATTACAAAACTTACGAAAGTGTTAGCTGTTAAACTGTCTTTATGATCAATATACTCTGGCAAATCATCCTAAATAGATTTACGCTTGAATAACGCTACCAAATTATTTAAATTTATTTTGAAAATCAGTCATAGTTATTTAATCGTTAACATTTTAATCAGGGATTGAGGCTCAGTTTTGACTCAACGGGTTCGTAAATAAACAAAATTGCACACAGTCTCCATTTTATCCGAAAAAATGCACCGTTAGGTGCGGCTTAGACGCTGATACCATCATCGTTGTGGTTAATTAAGGTTGTTACCGGTTACCGGTTAATGACTTATTGTTTGAAAATATGGATGACATTGATCCGGAAGATATGTGGCTTTAACAGGATGGCGCTATGTGCCATACGGCGACTAGAACCATCGACTTATTGAAATCAAAATTTGACGATAAAATGATTTTGACCTGGCAATTGACCACCAAGACTTATAGACGACTTTGGGATGTTTATGGCATGTTTAGCGATTAGGGTAATTAAATGTAGTTGTTTCGTTTTGATCTTTCAATAAAAATATTTCTTTGAATTAAATTAAACTTTTTGTATTATTTTTAAGAATTTCAGGTCTATCAACTTAAAAAAAAAAACCTTTATTAGAGATAACAAAGTACCCAGTCTAGAAACTTAAAGTTATTTCCCTCTTTAAAACTTTTGGAACTTATTTCAATGTCTATGCCAACGACATAAAAAATTAAGCATTAAAACATCAAGCTGTTGCAAATCTTTTCAAAACTTCCAAGTTTTAGCAACAAATTTTTGCATCCAACTGCATCTTAATTACGATTCATAAATTTCCGAACGAGCTGTACTTTTTTTTGAATCTTGAACAGCATTAAAGTCGATAATGTCAATTTCTTATACCAGACAATTCCGTTTACTATTTAATTAAAATCTAATATTATTAAAATACCGATATTTATGATAATTTCATTGCTTATAAATTGATATTATACTTTTTGTTTTGTTTCCTCAGTCAGTTTCCATTCGAATGCGATCGATAGACAACAAAATAATAACTTGCGAAGTTTATTATAATAAATAAACTATTTTCTTAATCAGCCAAATCTTTTAAAATACCATATTTGTTTGTGCAATTATTATTAGAAAATAAAATACAAAACAAGATCTCCAAAGACTCGAAAACAAAGAGTATCCAAATAACAAGTATCTCTAGAAAAGCCACAAATTAAAATAAAATAAAAAACGAAACAGAAATAAAACGCTTTTAAATAAAATCGATATAAAGGAAGAAAGAAACCTGTTGCATTGAAACGAAATCACCACTAAATAAAATTAGACTTTTCTTTAAAAAGAAAAAAGTCACAAAAAATATTAAAAAAAAAAACGCCAAACAGAACTGCAAGATCTACAAACAAATGCAAGCATAAATATCAAATTTCAATACTCTGGCTCTTAAGGTTGTGACAGTTGAAATGTTGATTGTAAATTGTAATTTCAAGATTAATAAAATTGGCAAAGAAATTGTCATGATCACAAGTGTATGATAAAAATAATATTATACTCGTACTTAAAATATAAATACTCGTACTTACTTACACATTTAGATAGATACTTGTTGTAACTTAACAACTAGTTGTTGTTCCTGAACTGTTGCCATGATTGTTGTTTGTGTCGACAGAATTGTATTTAGATGCACTAACAGCTGAAAGCAAATATTTAGATGAAAACAGAAAAGGACAGACAGACGGACAGACAGACAGAATAAAGATAGATGGACGGAATGGATAGGAAAGCAAAGGACAGACCGAGCGACAAACACACAAGCAAACAAGCAAACGGACAGTCGTCAGACCTTTAAAATGATATGCGAAATATTTTGAATGCATCTCATTTGAAATCAGTTCTTTTTTAATACCCTATAGTCGGGTTAAGGAACTGAAAGGGGTTTGGCTGCAATTTGGGTACAAGAGAACCTTAACTTGCTGGTTACACGATCAAGTTTGGCTTCAAATTTTGTTTCAAGTTTTAATACACTTACACCAACATTCAGAGGTAACATCGACAGAACACAACCCACATTCCGACGATGTTAAAATAAGTCAAGAGAGCTGGATACCCTACTGTCGTTGATGAGCTTCAACGCACCCTTTTGCACCAGATCCAGAAGCCTTAAGATAGACCTTGAAGCACCTGCCCAGATATATGGGAGTTGTAGTCCATGTTCGGTCGGATATAGGCGGTATAAATAGTGAGGAGATCAGACGTAGTGTAGTAGTTCTTGCACCTTTCAAAGAAACCAAGACACTTGAATGCTTCTTTCGACACGTTGGTACCAACGAATATCGCATTGGATTTTCATGTTTAGAACATTATGAGTGGCTGATTCCTCATTAGCTATACCACCCATGGATATAGATGACGCTGACTCCACAAGACGTCTGTGGGTCAACATACAACATTGGGCCTTACGAGCATTAAAACCGTCCTTATTCGCAAAACTCCACTCGGAGATTGTCGTAAGATCATGATAGAGTGTTTCGTTCATGTTCTGCCTCATGCTTTAACCTCAGCAAGGCTTGGGCTTTGATTAAAGGAAAATGAATGACAAATGCTGCTGTCATCTCTGAAAGAATAAATAGGATTAAAAGTAAGACCCAGGAGGTCGTAAAGAAAAATAACAAAAATTGTTGGAGAAAGAGCAGAGCCGTGCGGTACTCCTGAATTCAAATGAAACTCCTCCGATGAGAACTTATCTATACCAACACGTATAGAGCGATCCTGAAAAAAGCTCGATATAAATCGAGACAAATCAATACCGACACCAAACGCAATAAGCTTTGAAAGGAGTGCTCTGTGCCACTTACGATCAAACGCTTTGGAAATTTCTGGAGCAACCACTTTAATTTCAACAAATTGTTGAAAAAAACGACTTCAACATTCCGAAAGAAACGCTTACTTACAGGTCTCCCGTAGAACGACTTCTACGAAAGCCATACTATTGTCTATCACACAAAAGCAAATTACACTCCAGATAATTAACCAATTGGAGATTAATCAGGCTCTCCATGACGTTCGAGAGCGTAGAGCAAATTGCTATTGGGCTGATGTTTTCAAAGTTTGTAGCCTCGCTCTTTTTTGGGACACAACTGAAGTTGAGTTGCCAGCTGCAAAATAAGGCAACGCCATTCATGTTAAAATATAAAAAATGTTTTTTTTTATGTTATATCTCAACATGGGCTGCTGATAGCTCAACTTCAGTTCAGTTGCAATCCGTAATCGACCCATACGATAGTGTTTGTTATAAGTTTTTGTGGTTAACTTATGGGGACTGCGTGACATCACATACATACCGCTTAAAATGACTTTCATCTTATTACCAACGCAAAATAATATGCGATTTGCTATTGTTGGATCGTATTAGAAGGCGATTTTGTACTTCTTTGGCATGAACTTGCCGCTACAATTAAAAGATGTTACAACTCTTTGCAATTTTTTTTTGCAGTACTAAAAAGTTTTGAATAACTAACAGAATCGTACATCTAAAGAGTTTTTTATCTGTCAAAAATTCTCATGCTCTTACAAAATGTATAAAGTTAACCCATGTAGCGCGGCGTCAACGCTTAAGCAATTACTAAATCCGATTTCGACATCGCATTAAGAACACTGAATAGAAAAATCAATGCATCCGTGACTAAATCAAGCAAAGGCGGTGTCAATAGTACGGTAAGTACGGATTTGATTTAATCAATAACAGAATGCTTGATTCAAGTGCAGATTAATCAAGTGCCCCGTACTTAAAATAATTCGAAAACGGGATTGACTTCAGTAAAAGTGAGATAAAAGTCAATCACAAACTCTACTTGGTTCACTGCAACAAATATTGCAAGTCTGAACGATGACTTAGTTTAATCCCGAATTCGTTTTAGAAATAATTCGAAAATGAGATTGATTCAAAACTAAGCATTTATCCCAGAGAACCAGAGATAAAGAGAATTTTATTTAAAATATATTAATAATTTTAAAAAATAGAAATTGGGATTTTTTTCCAATTTTACTTTTTAAACATAAAAATACTGTAAGTTTTTCTTCTTGAAGTGTTGTTGTTGCTACTACTACAAACTTTTTAGACAAAATGTAGGGCTTATACTGGTTTTGATATACGAGTACCTTGATAGTTCATAAATTTTTGTTGTTTATTTGATTTTGTTGCCTGTAGCCAACCTGAAACCGACTTGTTTGTTAAATAAAATCAAAACAACCTGTACTTTTACAAGTTTCTGTGCGACAATTTGTCTGTCTGTAGGTCTTTAGATTTAAGAGAAAAAAGATCATATAATAAAGTATTATATTTTATTATCGTTTATTGAAAGTAGAAGAAAAAAACAAAATAAAAGTATTAACGTACACAACATGTTGCATTCGGATAAATCTCAATAACTTTCTAGTTTATCATCTTTGGCTCTAAATGTTATGGTGACAAATATGAGTTTTTATGGAAATTTATGAAAAATCCATAAAAACTTTAATATAAATAATAACGGAAAAAGTATTTGATCTATTAAAGTTTAAATTGGACAGTGGTTATAAGTTGCGTTGAGAGTTCATTACCAAATAAAAGATTAAAATATATAATGAAGATTTAAGAATGCTCTAAGTAAAAGAATGCGTTGCAATTGTCTGCTTTCTTAAGACCTTTTTTAAACAAATATTTTTCAAATAATGTTTATTTGATCCCCCTCAAAAAACCCCTTGATGAACATTATTTAGTAACCAGCGCTTCTTGATCTGAACTCTGACATTATCATACAATCCACGTAGTTTTTAGTCGATTAATGAATAACTTAATATCTGTATTCGTTGTATAACTTGCATTTAGGAAAACCATTAAAATACTAATCCAGCAATATTGCAAAAGTTCAAAAGGGCCACCAGACATTAGTAGTCATTCCAGGCTGTAGCTGTAACATTCTTTTACATTTATTTGGTTGGCAGTCGTCTGGCAGTCGTCAGTATGTATCCATGTAAGACAAATATTGTTTGAAAGATTTTGTTATTTTCCCAAACCGTTAATGTCGTTTTTAACCCTAAATAGGAAAAAGTATATTGTATATTGTCAAAAATGCAGCTACAAATTGCAAAGTCGTCAGCTCATTATTTGTTTGACCTACTGACCATATTTAAAAAAATATAAACTATGTATGGGGTATATCGTTAGCTAAATTGCAAAAAGGCGTAACAAACAAAAATATATATATTTTTAATAAGAGTGTCATTTTTCATTATAGAAGTGTACAATTTTGTCAATATATGTACTTTAATGGCATTCACAATAATCAATCAAAAACTCGATTTTGAAAAAAATTTTAGTTTCGCCTTTTTGAATTTTAGCTAACGATATATATTTTGAATGCCCCCTTTCTGTTTTACGAAATTTTTAATGGTTTCTGAGACATTAAGCATTAAATTTGAGATATTAAACATTATTTTGAAGTTTTCTAAATATTGTTTTGCTCTACAGGCCACTGTGTTCTGATTACAGCAAATTCCTCATACAAAACCGTACAAAATAAATTTCACTTTTGCTTTGCTTCATTGCCGTAAGAAAACAAGTAGTTAAAGCGAAAAGAAAATAAAATGATACCAACAAAATGAAATTTACTCTCGCTTCGCTGCATTGCCGTCAAAAAAAGAGCAGTAAAAGCAAAAACTAAAAAAATGTCAACACCTCAATACCCAGCAGGAAGTATACGTATGCAGCACAAAAAGCTACTTTTTAAAACAAAATTTAAAAATTAGCATATGCAGCACAAAACAATAATTTTAACTTTCAATAAAATACTATTACCATTCATTCACGAAAGTTGATAACAATTTAAATTTTTCCAGAATATGCCAGGAGTAGTGGTGAATATACAAAAAAATTCTGCCGGGTATATTTTGGGAAACTTCATTTTAACCATCATTGTCGTTTTTGTTTCACTACGACTTTTTGGCATACATATGCGCCAAACCAATAATGAGCTGACGAAGTATAAATAATTTCAAGGTAAATCGGCGAGAAATTTCTCGCTACATGGAATATTTGAGCTGCATCAGTTACTGGTTTTACGGCGTATAAGATAATTTTCTTGATAGGAAATTTTAATTATACAAGCATGATGATGTGCAAGAAAAAGTGGAGCTGCTTCAGCGAAACAAAAGATATAATTCCCTTGACTCATTCATTCTGAGCATCACAGCCCGGGGTGGGCAAAAGCTTCTTGTGCGATTTGCCTCCCAGCAATGCGATATTTTGTTAATGCCTCAGAGTTCAGAATTCTCAAAACATCTAGATATTTTAGTTTATCATCTATCTTCCTGGTCTTCCTGGCGTTCTTGTATCATGCTCATCAACTATGAGTTGTGCTCTATTTAGAGCTTCTTTTGGCATGCGGATAACATGACCAAACTATCTCAACCGTTGAACTTTTATATACCTTAATCTTGTGTTGTGACCAGTAAGCTCTTTAGTTGTATCGTTCCATCTGATTCTGTATGCTCAATCATAAATTCTTATATTTATTATTTATTTTCTAAAGATTTTCCGTTCAAAGCGTTGCAATTGCCTGCAGTCTTTTATATTTAGGCTCCATACCTCACAGCTCGTTTAAACGCAAAAATGTGTCCGTTAGGTTCCTAGAATCGGGTGGGACTATGGCAATAAATCAGCATAGGCACAAATTTGAGTGGCTTTATAGAATAAAGCTCTCTTGTTTGGATATTTTATTTGCTTTCGGGGGTGATTTCTTTGTGCAGGAAATTTTCAATTATATAAGAAAAAATACCGCTGCTTCAGCGAATAGACAAAAGAGATAATTCTCTTGGTAGGAAAATTTGAGCTGCATTCGTGAGAAGTTTCTTTGAGCAAAATGAGGACGATAAGAATAAGTTGAGCTGCTTTGGCGAATTAAAAAAAAATATTGATCAATATCGGCGAAAATCTGTAGGACGAAATTTTAAGTTGCATTAGCGAGAGATTTCTCTGAATAGGGAAATTTTAAGCCAAAATCAGCGAGGAGTTTCGCTTTGTAGGAAATATAAAGCATTTTTATATTGTTAAGCAAATCTAAATTTAATTTTGATCTGCATCATTGAGAAATATCTTTGCATGGAAGACTTTACTGGTCTTGCTGGCCCTGGTACTCCATTTAGTGGTTAAAAGTGTTATTTCTTGGTATGTTGATGTCGTTTGGAACACATTGTTGTTTTTGATCTTTTGATCGTTGCATGTCCATCAGATGCATACAAAATATAAAACTGTTTATAAACACACACATTCATACGTATGAATGTGAGTTTTTTTTATAGCTAAAGCCATTTCAGAGAGAGACTACGAATACTAAATAAATATACAAGTACTACTAGAAAATATTTAAGATAGAAATCAGACCTCTATGACCGTTATTTTTCGTTTAAGTTTTTTTTCTTCTTATTTTTCTTTTGTTGTTTCTATTTTTTCGTTCACTTCTTGTTTCTATTTGACACGGTATTAAGGAAATGAATACCAACTACTTGGAAACAACAAGACAAATCTTTAGTCGGCTATTTCTCTCAACAGTTTATTCAAGAAATCGTTTCTCGCTTAAACTTGTGGACTTGTGCACATTTTTTTGTTTAACTAAAAATCGTTCATTAGCAAATATGTATTAAAAAGTTGAAAACAAATTAATTATTTATTTGTTCAAGCTATTAATTAATAAAACACGATTAAATTCATTAAAAAAAAAACAAACCATACATTGTCAGAACAATTGTTGAGGTTTGTTTGTTTCTGTTGTTTTTTTTCTTTAGAAAATTGTCTATAATTTCTGTGACTTTTTTTTTTTTAATTCTTTTGTTCTTTTTTTTGCTAAATTCTTAAGAAAATTTGAATGCAACATTGTTGTGCTGCCGCATGTTTAGTGTCATAAAGGTAAAACTTACATAAACATTTAATTTCAGTTAAAAAAAAAAGCAAGAACAAGAGAAATAAACAAGTTATAAATAAATATTTATGTATGTATAAGAAAAAAAAATAATTATTTCAAGTCAAAAAATTGCAATCCACTTATATTTCATGTAAAATTGTCATTAATTTTATTTTGTAATTCACGCCTGTCACGCTTCTTAAATGGTTGCTATTCGACTTGTTGCATTTTAATTATTAATCAATAAATTTTGTCTTAATTTGTTGCAAAGAAATATGGACAATTTAATAGAAGTTGAGGGTTTTTTTCTGACTACATTGTATGAAAAAAAAGTGACAAAATATTAGACAAACAAGTTCAAAGTTGCAGGAAGGTAAAATATTTTTATCTGAATACATGCGATGCAACTCAATACTTAAACATTTCCCTACCCAGAGAAATCTCTCGCTTCCGCAGATCAAAATTTGCCTTTAAAAAAAATATTTTTGCTGGTGCAGCACAAAATCTGTAGATAATTTCCCTATACAGGCAAATCTCTTGCTACTGCAGCTCAAAATTTTTCAACACAGAGAAATCTCTCGCCGCGTCATCTCAAGTTTCGGCTTCCTTCCGTAATTGCTATTCCGAACGCATTCTTTAGATTCTTTAATCAAGTTTTGGTTCTTTGGTGAAGCAAAATACGGAATTACTTCCACTATCTATCAGAATTGATTTCTGTGGCAAGAGAAAAAGATAATTTATTTCTTTTACTTAAGTTGGTTTTTTCAACCATAAAGAACTTACGAAATGGTTAGCTGTTAAAGGAACCATTTGTCTCTAACAAATCACCATGAATAGGTCCACGCCAAAACACGGCTACCAAATCATCCTCTAGAGAAGTTGAAAACTGAGCCGATATTTTATTGCAAATTGTGTTCAGATATAAGCTTCATTTTGGCTTAAAGGGTTTGGTAATAAACGAAATTGATGCACGCAGAAAAAAAATTGTTTTAGCCATATTCTAAGATTTTAACAATGTTTATACGGCGATCGCAATCATCGAATTATTGAAATCAAAGTTTGGCTATAAGTTGATTTAGAGAAATTGACATGTCAATTAGTGTCCAAGGTTCTCCGATTTGGCACCTATCGCTTATTTCCCGTGGGCCACTGGTTAAGTCCCTGCTTTTTTGGTAATAAATCGGTCACAAGTGACTTCTTGGTGACCAACATTGTTAGTGTTATCCGTGACAAATGGCCAACAGTGCTCAAAAAAGGGTCCATTATTGGACGTCCACAATTCACTTCGTTAAGAACAGCCTCTATGCCAACAAACCGAAGTTCTTTTTCAAAATGATTATAAATCCACTGGTAGTCTGTCACGGACACCAAGGGATACTTTTTAATCACAGCAACAATTTTTTAACAAACAAATACAATTTTTTTTTTACTTTAAAATTTTCTCTGCGAAGAATCTTCCTTCCTTGTTTTATTTTCGGATTTAGCAAAAAAATTTCTTCTGCTTGGACATCATCGCTTCGTACGTAGTAGCAACGACTTACTTGGTGTCACGCCCACTTGGAATTTTACAAATATTTATAGCCTATGTTAAGTAATTCAACCCATTTTATACTCTAAATATTTAAATTTCCAAAAATCACTTTTCCGTGGATCTATTCTTTGGAGGACTGATTCACTGTCCAAATTTCATGACTCTTACTTCAGCCGTTTGGACTGCGTGATAATGAATCTGTCACTTGACTAAGTCATTAATTTAATTCAACATTTGCGTCCTATCGACAAGACCTTATTTATTTTTTTGGCTTAAGGGAGGCTTCTGCAAAAATTCCTTGCTCCCCCTGCACCTACCCCCTTTATTTTTATTTGAAAGGTTGTAGCTTACCATAAGAGTGGTTCCTAAAAAGCTTGAAGGCTTGTGTCTTCAGATATGCGGTATTTAATATTTTTGTTCTATGGGAGGTACAGCTATCTTTTATCTTTAGTTTATCATAATAGTGGCCTTAACCACATTTGAAGACTCGCGCTATAATAATCCTTCAGTTACGCGATATGTAATACTATGCATCCTATGGTGGGTATTGCTCCCCCTGCACCTACCCCCATTTTTTTTTTTTAATTGTGTAGTTTACCATAAGAGTGACTCCTACCAAGTTTGAACATTCTCACTACAACAGTTCTTAAGATATGCGATACTTACTATTGGCGTCCTATGTGGGTTCCACTTCCCCTGCTGCTATCTTATTTCAATTTTGGAGCTCAGAAGAAGCTACAGCAAAAAATGAAAGAAAATGGGTGCAGCGGCTCTTAGGATATGCAACACTTAATATTTGCATCCTATAGAGGGTACCACTTCCCCTGCCCCTATTGAAAAAATAAGCGGCCTATTTTATTTTCGGGGCTCACTTTATATAAAAATTTAAAAATTTCTGGAAAATCGGTTCAGTTATGTAGGAGTATATAAACCAACAAGCAAACATACAAACAGACAAACATTTTTCATTTTTATTTATATATAGATGTATATAGAAGCAGATTATTTTGATTTGAGGATCGTTATCAAAATTTATTCGATTTCAACTTCACGCGAATTCAATTTCCCGAACATGGTCAACTAACTGAGAAATCTTTCGCCTTTAAATTAAATATTTTCTATGAGAATATTTCGCTCTTTTGTCACCTTGTTCTTGTTCAAGGAATTTGCTGCAATTTGAAAAGTCTCTGTATCTTTCAAAATCTTTTGGGCTTGTCTTTTCTTTGTTTTTTTTTTTTTTTTATTTAGTTCAAAGTTTGGTAATTTGTACGCCTTCACTTTAAAGTTTAACCATTATTCCAACTTCTTGATAGTCGTTTTGTATTTTAATATTAAATTAAATTTTCATATCTCTATATCCATGTGTATCTCTTGTACTTATGTGTTATTTGATTTCGAAAACGAAATAATTAAACAGAAATCTTAAACTTTAAATTCAATCCACCAATTAAAATTTGATTGTTTGATATTTTAACAATAGATTGATCTTAATACAGCTAAAGTTCATATTAATTCGTTTTATTTATTTGTTGTTTTTGTTGCCGTTTTTTTTTTTTTTTTTTTTTTTGTAGATATAATTAAGTTGTTAGTCGCAGTTACAGTTGGTGGGTTAGTTTATCTTAAATATCAAACTGACTTGGCAAAAATACTGAAAATGCTACAAAATTAAAATTTATTTCGCTATAAAAACGTATTTTATTTTAGTTTATGCTGAGTTTTATTAGCTTATTTTTTTTTCTTCTTTCATTGATATTTTACCATAGATAATGAATTTAATGAGTACAATAAAAATGAAAAATTTATAATTTTTTTTTTTTCAAATTAATTTTTTATTATTTTGCTACTAAATATTTTTAATGGGGGTTTTTTTTTATTAAAAAAGGGCCTGTTAAGGTATGTATTGCTAAGGGTCAACAATTTTACTTAATAGAAACCTTTTCTTTTGTCGAAAAAAATCTGGCCTTAGACTTTCGAAACTAGATGAGTGTAGTTAGTGATGACTCTGGGCCCTTTTAATCGGTCTGCAACTAGAGCACTACAGAAGGTCACTCACTCGTCTAAGGACAATATGTAATGACAGATTTTTAAATGAGAGACTCATTTACATAAGCTAACCAAATAGATCCAAGCTTAAAGTTCGACTAACAGTTAATTTAGCTGTATTGTTTGCAGAAAAGGTCATCAACATATAATAAGAGTAAAAAGTCTAAAGGCTCAGTTAGCTGAGAGTAACAGTAACTTTACCTTACCGTAAAAAAAGTAAGACCAATCTATTACAGATTGAGACGCAATATCTTACTGCTGGCTATAATCGTTCTAAATGCGTTACATACAACAAAATGAAGCAGCTGTTTTGCAACGTTAATGTTACTCTCAGCTAACTAAAGGCAGAATTAGTCTTTACTTTCTGTTCTGTTACGAATCAGCTGATTTGTTTTTGTTATTAAAAAACATGTGAAATAGATTAGTTTTTCCGTTCTGTTACGGTCCAATCTGTTAATATCAAAAACTTGTTAACTAATTGTAAGTGACAGCGTAACAGAACAGAAAGTAAAGACTAATTCTGCCTTAAGCCTTAAGGCGTCTAAGTATACTTATATATATTCAAACGACCAAGCGGACAACACGTTTCAAGGCACAAAGAACGACTAAATGATAAAACAGAAATTAGTCTTCAACTTCAGGCAAAAATTCCAAAGCCCATAATTAAAACGTCGGCTGTAACTTCAAATTCTCTCTCATTTCTTTATTTTTATTTTGTTCATATTTTTCGTTGTTTACAAAATGTATAAAATTGAATGAAAGTATGGTAGCATTGTTAAGAGAATAACTGCCGTATTCATAAAAAATAAAATGAGTTTGAAATGTGTTTTAAGGCAAAATTTTCAAACAAATTTTTCTTAAAATGCATTTCAAATCCATTTTAATTTTTTATGAATACGGCAGTAAGTGTTTATATTTGAGAGCATTAGAAAAAACGTCCCCAAAATAAAATTGGTTTTATTTATGATGAAACAGAATTGAGCCTTTAAGGCCGTGTCAGATAAAACTTTTGCTTCGCGTTGCGTTTCATATACTTTGACAGAAAAGCGTAAAGCAAAAAGTGTATGTCACAATAAAAACTTTGACAACACTCACACATTGTGTGTTAAAAAGAAAATAAATAAAAAAAATTATACTAGAAGATTGTCAAAGCGCGCAAAAAGATGAGAGTTGCCCAACTTTTCGCTTCGCTTTGCGTTAAAAGCAGTTAATGTGACAAGTGCCATATAAACATGTACATTTAACTCAAATGTCAAAGCGTATATGTAACGCAACGCGAAGCAAAAGTTTTATCTGACACGACCTTCAACTTCAGGCAAAAATTCTCAAGCCCATAATTAAAACGTCGACAGTAACTTCAAATTCGCTCTCATTTCTTTCTTTTTCTTTTGTTCTTATTTTTCTTTGTTTACAAAATGTATGAACTTGAATGAAAGTATGGTAGCATTGTTAAGAGAATAAGTGTCTATATGTGAAAGCATTAGGAAAAACGTCCCCAAAATAAAATTGATTTTATTTCTCGACCGCATTCTCTGGCATAATTTTATGTCAAACTGTATGAAAAACGTCGTTCAGCCCCAGTTCTGTTTCATCATTAACTTCTAAATTTTTTAGTTTTTGAAATAAAATTTTGTTCCAAACGTATTAAGAGTGAAATAATGTTATCATCGGACAAATATTTAAAAACTTACAACATATTAACATATTAAGTGAAAACATCCGTACCAGAATAAAAAAATTTGCTAATTGATGTTACCTTACTATATTTAGGTACTTTACTGAGTATTAAGGTGGTGTGGTTTCACTCCAAACCCAGTTTGTGCTATGTATTTTGTAAAGGAGCATATAGACGACATGTTTTTGTCATTTGACATGTCAAATTTTCAAGTCACATGTAATTGTGCATGTCTGTCAAAATCGCTGTTTTACATAAGCTTTATAATATTCGGTCACAAACGTACATGTAATTTGCTTCTGACATTGTCTCTGTTTTTTTCGCATTGTTATTGCAGAAACCAAAGTAGTGCTCGGTTTCAAAATAACTTGCTGCCGCCATGAAAAGTTTTATTTGCGCCGTAAAATAGTTCAGCCATCTTAACATTTTTTTCTTTTAATTCAAAGATACCAATTTAGGATTTTATATATATATTCACATAAATTCTATTCAATGGTAAGATGATCAAACATATCTCGGTATTGTAAAAAATTAACTTCAGCCGGCTAATGATTCCGTCAATAGTGGACGCCGATGCCGGTTTCTTCCCGGCATAGCTTTCTGATGTCAGATGGTTTGTCAGAAGAAAATAGAACGCGCTCTAATTGAAATTTTGTCAGATGACTTTGCGTCTGACTTTTACAGAAGCAAAGTTAAAAAAAAGTGGGAAATTTGACATGTCAGATGACAAAAACATGTCGTGTACGGGCGCCTTAAATTAACTACCTGTTTTGAAACCAAAAAAAATGGGTCGAATATTTCTATTTCTTCTGTAGATTAAGAATTCCAACTATTTGGTCTTAAAAGGAAAAGAACCCGTGATGTAGAAATATATCTGTCAAAGAAAATTCCCTTTCGAACTCTCAGAATAGATTTGCATTACTTGGAGAACTGAACATGGAAAAAGAACTAAGTGTCTTTAGAAAAAATAAAGAAGATTGTAAGATAAGTACACAAAACAATAAATTGTGTTGTCCTTTAAGGTTTTAAAATTGTAAAGTCTGGGTTCAGACTATGAAAGTTTTCTTTCAGAAAGTCTGAGTTTATTAGTGAGAGGAAAAGAGAACATGCTTTTTTCTCTCCTCTTTCACCCATAAACTCAGACTTTCTGAAAGAAAACTTTCATAGTGTGAACCCAGGCAAACAAACACAAGAGTAAATTGTTTTTGAAAGATGGTACTGCTCATCAGGGTTGTCAGATTGATTTTAACCTTTTTTGCCAAATTCAATGTAAAAAATCGCCAAAATCACCAAAGCCTTTGTTTTTCAGTTTTTGACAATAAAATACATATTTTTAGAATTATTAAAAATATTTTTTTTATAAATTCTAAAAAATAAATTTGTCAAGTATCGCTAAAATACGCCTAAAATTTAAAAAAGTCGCCATTATATATATTTTCTTTAATATTTATTTAGAACACAGTAAAAATAGTTAGTGAACTCAAAAGAGGTACAATGTTTGCTATGAAATAGTTTATATTAGTCTACTTAAAGCAAAAAAAAAAAAAAAATTGTTTGCGGTTAGTATTAAACAAATATTGGATATACATTTGTATATAAGTTGCAGTTATCTAAAACGCTTCACTGGCAAGACTCCCTTTTTGTCTTCTTTATTACATTGTAAGAAAATTACATTTATTAAATGAAGGTACAAAGGAAGTGCTACATGTACTATTCATATTCACATATATTTCAAACCTCGTAATAACGCACCTAGAAGTTCGTAATGCATTCTACTTCGAAGGCGAGTTTTTGTGTAGTTCACAATTTAAACACAGGCAATACTTGTGGTAATAGAGTACATCCAAAGCAAGTACCTTTAAATGGTACGTACCTGCCGTATCCATGTAGCTATAAAATTTTGGGCTAAAATATATAAATTAAATTAAATTAAACAATAACGTTTTTTATCTATGATAATAAATTGCCACATACATATAATGGAAAAAATTCATAGACTTTAAATATATTCATGTTTTAAGGAATTATATTTATTGATTCTTTCAAGAGCACTTTTAAAAACGAAAAAAAATTTTCTCGAAGATTTATATTATCTTCATCAGCCATTAAAACATACATACTTTCAAATACTGACCATAAATATGAATGCCACAAATTTCATACATAAAAATACTAGAAAAAATTAATATTTTTTTTCTTATTGAATATAACGAATTTTAAAACAAATCTATAGCTCATCAAAAATAACCAACAAAATCGCCAACTATTTTTTTAAATCGTCGAAAAGTCGCCAAATCAAAAGTTTGGTCGCCAAACAAGTTTGAAAATCGCCACGTTTGGCGAGAAATCGCCACGTTTGGCGAGAAATCGCCACCTCTGACAACCCTGCTGCTCATTCATCAATGATGCAGCTCTTAAAAGAGAAATAAATTGAATCTTATTCGTATTAGATTCATTAGTTCCTAATACAGTGGAATTGGTTTCCAAATTTTCAACAAATTTTTCCAGGAAAAATGATATTGGTACGGGTTTATTTGTGGTTACACTTTTTATTGGGAGAAAAATTAATAAAATCACTGCTTTGAGTTTTATTTTAAATCCAAAAAATTCTTGGAAATCACCTAAAAGTAATTTAAAAGAGATTTAGTGTTGGAATTGTCAACAGTGGAGACATACTTCACGCAATTGCAATAGACCATACGCTTGTATTAAATGTGATGAACATTTTGTCATATTGTACCAACTGCAGTCAAAGAGGACACCCTTCAAATTTTAGGGGGTGCCTAGCATTTAAAAAGTACGTGATTTTGAACGAAAAAATTAAAAATATAGCTAAAGAGAGAAAAGCAAATGCTACATATAATGTTTTAAATTCTATAAATCAATCAAATTTTATAACACCTAATGTTTCTTTTGCAAGTCAGTTAAGAAATTCCAATTCAAATAAAACTAATTGTTCTAATAAGCCTTTATTAGTTCAAGAATTTCTAAAACTTGCTGTTTCTTTGTTTGGTCCTGAGCCTTTTTCGTTGGAACAGCAAATTGCACAATTTATGAGGAATTCTCAAGATCTCTCTAAAGAGGAAGCTAGGAAACACTGTATTTGTGTAATGGATGAAATACAAAAAGTTAATGGTCCGTAATGAATTTAATTTAGTAACTTTTAATATAAGATCGCTGATTGAAGTGAGTTGTAGAATTGATTTGTTTAATTTATTAACTATTAGTTGTGCTGATATTGCTTTTATTCAGGAAACTCATTTGAGAAATGAGCATACCCCTTATTAAGCAGGTTATACTGTTTTAAAGGACAATAGAAGCCAAGGCATTGCTGTTATTATTAGAGACAAATTTAAATGCACCAGGATTGAAGTTCGTGGAGTTGAATTTCCAAATACATTTTTGGATGTGGAGATATTATTTAATAATTCTGTAAAGCACACTCTATATAGTTATATTTAATCAGCATAGAATTTACAATGGTGTTTCATTGATAGCAAATTTTTCTGAAGCATTTGATGGTACATACTTTCATTGGTGGAGACTTTAAACGCCCGGGAGACTATCAAATAAATACATTACTCACATAGTTGTGTTCGTGCAGTCGTTCTTTTTCGGGTGCACATACGCGTTGTCGGCAATGCTTGATGAAAATCAAAAAGTTTTGATTTTTTTATTTGATGGCTGATTATTTGATAGTCTCCAGTTGTGATTGACAAAAAAATTTTATTTGCTTTGTGTATGTTGCCTATGAAATCAAAATTACAAATGTTGATTGACGGGTTTATTTGTACGTCTCCAAAAAAGCCTAAAATAAACGACACTAACTCATATGCACTGATTGACGGGTTTATTTGAAAGTCTCTAGAGCCCTTAAATTCAAAAAATGTTTCTTAGGGTGACAATATAATATGTATATTTTTCAATTGGCTTTAACATTTTTCTACAAATTTTATAAGAATTTGTAATTCATTTCCAAATGGATCTTCTTATAGTCATCACTGCTTACTCAACAAATAATTGAGCGTCAAACCAATCAGGTTTGTAAAGGAGAAATGTAAGAGTTTCGCTTACCATCTCGCTTACGGAAGGCATGAGTTTAATATAGTGAGTTCCCACTTCCAAGCAATACAATTTTGACACAAAAAGCGCTTTATTCAACACATATAAAAACGTAGCTATCAGCTTTACACACTCAATGTTTTGTACCAGTTATTTTTTTGTATTCTCTCTCACAGAGTTCCTTCACTTACTTTACTGCATTTCTGTATGTCTTATTGCGTAGCGCATAATTGTACGCTTATTTTATTAAATGTAATATGAAAAACATTTTTATTGGGTTCTAATTTAATATATAATATTAATCCTAACTACAATATGTCTTCACTTGCAACATTTTTCGACCATTTTCCTCTAAAATTAGAAATTTTTTTCGATGATTTTCAATTTATTTCAAATCCACTACATCTTTCAAAAATACAAGCTGGAATAATTTTAGTTAAAAATAAAAACTTGTTCAATTCTGCGATTGATTATTATATTGGTAAATTTTCAACAGCAGTTAATTTTGCTTCAACTGCAAAAAGGTTTATTCTAAAAAGTTTGAAGTTTCTGAGACCATTAAAAATCTGTTCAAAATCAAGTATAGAAAGCAAAGAGATATGAAAAAGATTTATAGATGAACTTTAAATCGAAGAGATCCTGACTATGTTTTATTATCAAAACAAGTTCAATCGTTAACTATTATTATAAAAAGACAAGTTTTAGTTAGAGCAAATAGAAATATTTTCACAAAAATTAAAAAAAAAAATAAGCCTGGTCCAACTGCACATAAAACGATTTATAATATTATTGGGCATAGGAAAAATAAATTTGTTAAAAAAAATTTCGGTTGATGGTGTTTTGTTGGAAGAGGAATCCCAAAAATTGAATTGTTGTTAATTCCACAATTTCTGATGTACAGGATAATCTTTTTATTTCCGATATATTCAAGGTTAACTTCTTTGATGATCTAAAAAATTTTGTTAAAAATTTAACTAGTAAAAAATCTCATGGTTTGGATAACATTTCGAATTTTATTATTAAAAAACTTCCGAGCAAAAGCCTTTTTATATCTGGTATTTATTTTTAAAATTTGTATTAATAATTCTTATTTTCCTGATGTTTGGAAAATGTCCAAAATAGTTCCGACTGAGAAAAAACTGAATAATTATGATGTAAATAATTTAAGACCAATTTCAATGCTTTCAAACATAGGAAAATTGTTGAAGAAAATTTTACGGGAAAAATTGGATTTCGGAATTATTGACTCGTATATCCCAGAATTACAATTTGGGTTCAAAAAAAATCTCTCAACAGTTGATGCTATGTTACAAGTTATAAGATGATATTGCTAAACATCTTCGCTTTAAACAATGCACAATGGCAGTATCTTCAGATGTCGAAAAAGCTTTTGATCATGCTTACCACAAAGGTATTTTGTTAGTCTGCTTTCACACGTTTCATCTTTTGATGATCAACTCTTATGTTTTTAGGTGAGAGAAGAAAGAAGAAAGGGGGTTAGTACGGAGATGCCTGTACTCGGGCAGTACGCTTTGTGTTTTTATTCGTTGATATATGCACAACAATGGCTGCATGTAATTTTTTTCTTTTTTTTCTCTTTGATTCGCTGTAAATAAAATTGTTGTTGTTTTGAACCGAAAAAAGTTGAAACCGATTGCTGCGTGTGATTATATTGGCATCTTTAAAAGGGAATTGAAAAAAAGTTGAGCATCAAAAGATGAAACGTGTAAATTTAGACTTAAAATGCTTCAATTGGGTTTTAATTATTTTATTATTAAAACGCTTAATAGTTTTTTCTCTAATAGAAAATTTTGAGTTCACTTTAATACAAGTTTAAGTAGTTTTGGAAATGTTAACTGTGGAGTTCCTCAAGGTTAAATTTTGGCCCCTCATCTTTACAGTATTTTGACATGATTTTCCTCAGTTTAATGCTCAGTCAATTGGTTTATTATATGCTGAGTCATCTTTACTTTCACAGTAAATCGCCACAAACTTCATTAAGTCAGGTTTCAAATCATTTAAGTTTAGTTTAAATCTATTATAATTATTGGGGTATTAAGCTTAATACCAAAAAATGCGAAGCAATATATATAGTAGGGATTGCCGTTCGGTTTTAACCGAAAACCGACAAAAAAACCTCGGTTTTAAGCTTTTACCTTAAAAATAAATTTATGCTTAAGGAAATTGCAAATTATATTTACACAATACTCGTACTTTAACATAAAAAAGTAAAAAAGCGTATCATAAAGGACTCACCAATAAGAGTCACGGGTAGGGTACAATTTTCTCCCAGCAAATCTATCTTTTATAATTAGAAATTGAAATTGATTTTTCAATCGCGCTGAAGAGTCAAAAAGACTCGAATATGATTAAATTGTATCATCCCAATAAAAACTTGTGCTTCGAGCAAAGCAGGTTTGTAAGGGAGAAATGTAAGAGCTGCGCTTACCATCTCGCTTACGGAAGACATGAATTTTATATGGCGAGTTCCCACTTCGAAGCAATACTTTTTTGACACATAAAGCGCATTATTCAGCGCATATAAAAATTGTTGAATGTAACGATCAGCTTTACACAATAAATGTTTTGATACCGTTATTTTTAAGTATTCTCCCTTACAAACCTGATTCGTAGTAAGGGAATGCCGTAGCACTTCACAGAAAAAAATTTTTGCGCCAGTAAAAGAATTAATCAAAAATAAAATCAGTTTTAATTAAATATTTAATCAGGTGAATTAAACTTTTAATCAAGTGAATTAAACATTTAATTGAAATATTGTCTATTAAACATTAAATACACTTGATTAAAAGTTAAATTCACCTGATTAAATTTTTAATTAAAACTGATTTTATTTTTGATTAATTCTTTTACTGGCGCAAAATTTTTTTTCTGTGTTGAAATGTTATTTTTTTTTATATAAAAGTTGTTGAGAGTTCTTTCACTTACTTTACTGCATTTCTGTATGTCTTATTGAGTAGCGCATAATTGTGCGCTTATTTTTTTAAAAAGTACCTTTAGTGCTTCGCAAAATGATACACTCGTTGTGAGCAAATGAATCACCTCAAAGAATAAATTGGGATACAATTTTCTGATTCCTTTTTGAGAATGTGAATAAAACAATGATTTGTTTTCAATGATTTCATATGTTTGAATCACATATGAATGCATTTTCAATCGCTCAAGTGATAAATCAGTTTGTAATCATCAAAAGTGATCTGAGAATACTCATTTAGGTCATTGTTACAAAAAAATTATCACCCAAATTCTAGCTGGGTTGAAACAAATAAAAAAAATTGTATAACATACAAAATATATACGGGGCAATCGAAGTCAAATCGGACGGTTTGGAAAAAAATATTTTTTGATTTCCTTTATTTTTTACTGTGTTGATGTTCCTTCTCAACAGCTCATTTAAGCAAATTTTCAGATATTTTTGGCTCATAGTTACAGAGATATCGAATATTAAAAAAATCGTGTTATAAGAAATCTACAATTTTTATTTTAGTTTGAAAAACAGGCAGTTACTCAATTTGGTAAGGGCATGGAGCAGTATTTGTCATTCGGTAATCCAATTGAATGAAGGCGTCCAAATGACCATGGGACTAATTGCTATTTCTACGTGACTTAAGTGCAAGGCGGAATCAATGCCAAAGTTATTTATTCCGATCTAAAAAAGACAGGTCAATTCTTAGGTCACATGCGAATTTTTAAAAAGGTGAGAACGAAGCTTCTATTAACGTGGTTGATTATATGCAGTTAAGTCTTTTATTAGAAAGGAATTTCAATGTCCTCATTTCGGATAGGACAAGTGATTGCAGATTAGGCGCTGTTCATCGATGGTTGGAAACAGACAAAAACACAGTTCCAACACAGTCCATGCTCATTTTGGATTTTACTTCAAAGGAGGCCGTCACTGTCACTGTGACACCGAGGCCGGTATATTTGGGCAAACTTTCAAAACGGCCTACCTTTAGGTAAACATCCATCGATTTTCCAGCCGGAAATTTTAAGGGAGAAAATCGAAAATCCTCTTTTGAAGAAAAGTCCAAAATTAGCATGGACTGTGTTGGAACTGTGAATGATCTAGGAAGACACAACATGAGAGCTATGCTAGCAACGAGATGCCAGACTACATGACAAATAGAGTTTCTCGCGAGAGCGAGAATTAATTCCGAACGAGAATTAATTTGTCTATTGAGGAATATTCCCAGACCTCTGGGGTAATTCTGTAACTTTTTAACGACAAAAATTTGTTGTTAAGTAGTAAATTTTTAAAATTTTTACTTGAAATTCATACAAAACGATTTGTCAACTTATCACGTGCATATAAGGCGCAGCGAACTAAGTCCCCAGTGATGTCCCAACATCAAAACTAAAATAATCCCTTTTTCAGAGTTAAGGCACTTTTTTTGAAATAATTTTTAATTTTGTGATGGGGGATTGTTTCATATTGAATAGAGACGCAAATTTTGGAAAGGATATAAAACCCAATTAATATTTTTAGGGACTTCAATATTTCGGATATCATTCAAATTGCTTTTAGCATCTCAAATATTGATATGTATATGGTAATTTTTAGGGGATTTAAAATTTAACGTATAAGATTTTCTTTATGTGAAGACTTATTTCATTTTTAAAATGGGGACTTATATCATTGTAAAATAAGTTTCTATTTATGGGGTCTTATTTCATATTTGTTTTGGGTGTTATTTCATATTTTTGGAGATTTGTTTCATTTTCGAAATTGGGGTTTTAATTCATTATGATTCCCTTATTTTAAGGACTTAGTTTATTTTTGGTTGTGGGAGTTAGTTCGTAACGGCGGAATATTACTAAAGTTAGTTTTGCTTAAAATAAGTGAACTGGGTATTGTTGTCTCAGATACCACCAGTTTATTAGAGGTTTAGTGGTTTCCAAGAAATGCAGACTTTGCGTGAACGATCTGCTCCGTTTTAGTTGCTCAAAGACAGAGATTCTTGGGGAACTTATCTTGGATCCAAATGAGATTTATGCTCTATCACCTTGCAGGATAATTGGATTTTTTACGTAGCTTAAACATGACACTGAGAATATATAGTCTGCACAAAAGATCCATAAGGTCGCAGTGTTAATTGCCTCTTTTTATATATCTAGATTTATATAAGAATACTTTGTAATGAATTTCAACCTAATACCGTCATCTATACAACGTTAATACGATTAAAAGGGAAGTTGGATTTTAATATGATGTATGGTGGACTAAAGACCGATTGCACAAAAAGTGTGCCTTATTTCAGTTGTAGTCGTAATAGTTGGTTTTTTTTTTAAAATCGAAAACTTTCAAATCTCTGTTGAAACCATTCCTTTAAATCTCTTGTTAGGGGAGTAGAACTGCCATTCACTTGTTTATTATTAAAGTCGTATTCGTCTAAACTACCTTACTTGGATGTGTTAATTATCTCTTAAAAAATAAAATTAAATTGTTTCTTAGTTTTTTTTTTTTTTTTTTTTTTGTTTAATCATTTACTGATGTTGTAGTTGTTGTCGGAGATTTTTTTCCTTTAAAATATTGTGGTTATTAATTTATACATTGTTGAAAATATTTTAACTTAATAGACGTCATATTTGGTCTGCCTGCAGTTTATTAATTTATTTACTTTGTTTTCTTTTCTAATTTTTTTATATTTTGTAATTCTATTATGGTTTAATAAGCTCCATTAAAAAATGCAACTACTTATTTATTATTACATTATTTAATTGATTGTTTAATATTTGAAAAAAAAAATCTTTCAGATAAGCATTTTTGGTAAAGATATTCAGAGATCCGTTATGGATGTTTATTTATTTGGTCAAATAAAAGTTATTCTTCATTTCATTATATTATTTTTATATTTTTATACGAGAAATATTTAAGATTTTTTTGTAAAAACATGTCTGTAATAAAATACATTGTATGAAAAAATAATTGTTTAATAAAATACAATGTATAAAATGAAAACTGTACAAAAACCTTTTTTTCTTTGTTTATACCCACACCATCATAGTGGAGGGGGTTTTAGCATTTGTGCTGATGCTTGTAACACCTGAAATTATTTGTCCTAGCCTCACTAATCGACGCATAAACACTTTTTAACTTTGCTTTGCCGGGCCCATGGTTGTCCATATAAATATAAATAAATACTGTGGTGTAGGATATTAAATAGACGGCCTTGGCCGACTAATCTTTCTTATTAGTTTATGGCAACAGAATTTTCCTTCGCAAAAACTATTCACCATAAGCAGGGCTGGGCAGTATTTGAAATACATGTATTTGAAATACGTATTTAAAATACAAATACGTATTTTGTATTTGTATTTTAAATACATGACGTGCAAGTATTTTGTATTTTGTATTTTAAATACATACAATAAATATAAGTAGTTTGTATTTTAAATACATAAAAAATGGGAGTATTTTGTATTTTAAAAACATAGTTTACAAAATATATTAGCGGTATTCAGTGTTTGGTGCGTTTTAGGTTGCAACGGTTTGGTTGTGTAATAATTTTATCATTGACAGTGAGCGGTATTTTTTGTTTGTTTCGCGATTCTAAATTATTGTTTACAAATTTCAGCTGTTCGAGTATCAGTGATGTAAACGCAGTATACGTAGCAAAAAAGGCTATACAGTTTAAGTTTTGCGTAAAAGCAATGATGTGACAATTGCAATTCTGTATATTTTGTTGTTGGATTGCAAACAAAAGCTACAATATTATGCATTTGCACTTTCGCAAGACTATTCGCATCAAACACTGAACTCCGCTATTCTGTCAGTTTATTGATGGTTGATTGCATTTTAATCTACCAAACCATTTTTCATAAGTCTAATGCAAAATCAAAAGGGTTTCAATTTCCAAAAATAAAATTTACACATAATATGGAGTTTTAGGAATCGCGTACGGTGCGGAAACTTTTTTCACCGAATCAGCTTAAAAAACTGTTTTTTATTATCAGAACAAAATTCCCCACATGGCGCTGGAATGGTATTTTGCACTCAAAAAAAAGTTATAACCTTAATGTACATGACGTGGAAGTATTTTGTATTTGAAATACGTACAATAAATGGAAGTATTTTGTATTTTAAATACATACAGGATGTGTAAGTATTTTGTATTTTAAATACATAACCTGAAAGTATTTTGTATTTTGTATTTTAAATACATGACCAGCAAGTATTATGTATTTTGTATTTTAAATACCGCAAACCATGTATTTTGCCCAACACTGACCATAAGCGACGTTTTTGCATTTTTTATACCCTCCACCACAATAAGTCGTGAAGAGGATATACTAAGTTTGTCATTCCGTGCGAATCTTTTTTATTATTCATCTCAGAGCACATAAAGTATATAAATTCTGGCTCCTTGACTAGTTCTAAGTCGATTTAGCCATGTCCGTCTGTTGAAAACACGCTCACTTTTGAAAAACTCAAAAGAAATAAACAAACTTCGCGTCAAAATGCTTCTAGTTATTTTAAGCAGTTTGGGATTGAAATCCAGCAAAATCGGTTCAGTAGGATCAGAGCTATGAATCAAAATGTGGAACCACCACTTTAAAAAATTGATAATTTTGTTACAAAACATAAAATCAATGGTGGAATAATGCACGGAATGATATGAGATTTTGCAAATGTTCGTTTTATTCGACTGGAAATCACACTGTGAAATTTAATGAAGAAAGGTCCATAATTTACCGTAGGCCCCATATAAACCCTACTCTCGAAAAACAGTTAAGTACGCCTAAAAGCGTAATAATTAATGCTTTCATAACAAAATTTGGCACGTCAAAGTTTTTTAGGACACGAAATGACGCTTTGAAATTTTATGAAGATCGGTCCATAATTTACCCTACGCCACATATAAACGCTACGCCAGGAAAACAGTTTAGTACGCCTAAAAGCGTAGTTATTATTACTATCATAACAAAATTTTGCACGTCACAATTTTTTAGGACTAGAAATGGTAATGTGAAATTCCGTGAAGATCGGTTTATAATTTTTCCTAGGCCCCATATAAACCCTACTCCCGAAAAACAGTTTAGTACGCCTAAAACCGTAATTATTATTGCATTCATAACAAAATGACGCTTTGAAATTTTATTAAGATCGGTCCATAATTTACCCTAGGCCCCATATAAACCCTACTCCCGGAAAACAGTTTAGTACGCATAAAAGCATAATAATTATTGCTTTCATAACAAAATTTGGCACGTCAAAGTTTTTTAGGACACAAAATGACGCTTTGAAATTTTATTAAGGTCGGTCCATAATTTACCCTAGGCCCCATATAAACCCTACTCCCGGAAAACAGTTTAGTATGCCTAAAACCGTAATTTATATTGGTATCAGAATAAAATTGAATACTTTACAGTTTTATAGGACCAGAAAAAGCACTAAAAAATTTCGTGATGATCGATCCATAATTTACTATAGGCCTAGTGTTTTTTTCCATTTCCATTATTTTATATCCCGTTTTCCCGGGATTTTTCTTGCGGGATCCCGGGAAATAAAAAGTTCCTCATAATTTCAGAAAATAGCTATTTATACTTTGAAATTTCGTATTCTATTCTCTAAAAATAAGCATCTGTGGATGGGTTGTGGATTAGATCAATTACAAGAAGTGATTACATGTATTTAAATCAATGTCTCCTAATGCAATAAATCTACTAAAAGCAGAATGGGAAGTGCAACAGTTGATAATTATTATATTTCGTGAAGTGAAGAGTTAGTAAAGTACATTAATTCAAAATAAGATGCAGGCAGTAAAGTTTCATCGTCCATGAACCAGTCTTAAAAATAGGAGATACCTAAACATATCGCTTCTTTATTGCAACATAGTCATATCTACAAAAACAAACTATCTTGGCAAAATGCGATTAAAGTTTTCAAAATGTACCGATTTAAAGATATATTTTGCTATAACTCCGGTTCAGTTTGAGATATAATACGAGAAGGTATGAAGGAAAACTTTGCTAAAGTTACTTAAAATTTTGAGATATGACTATGATGCAATGAAGGAGCGATATGTTAATTAGGTGATAAACACAAATTTTCAATTTCAATTTGTGTTGGTTTATATACCCGTGAAGTGCGGGGAAACCGAAATAAAATAACATTTTGGAAACTCGTGTAAGATACTACAACATACATCTTGAAAAACACATTGTCCTAAAGATTACAAATGGACCTATTGAAATGAAAAGGTTTGTAAGAAGCAGTCCGGTTGATGCTATTTTTGCATCAACCTTGATATACATTTGACTGATATAGACGTTGTTTATAAAAAAGAAAAAATTGCTTCTGATTGTGAATCCGAAGCTACAACGGTGCACTTTTAACTGTTTGTCCAACCTCGGTAAAAAATGAACAAAATTTTTCGGAAACATGATAATTAGTAAATAAAATCAGGAATATACTTTTTGACGACTTACAAAGCGCTTTGAGTGTATCAGAAAGTTATTTCCTAAGCCATTAAAAAATGTTATATATTTCTTTAAAGTATTTTATCTATTTTATTAATTAACTTTTTGATTTCATATCTTGAGTACCTCAATTTTTATTTTGTTTTTATTATTGTTTTATGAATTATCCAGAGAATAATAATACTGAATAAAAGCATAATAATAGGGAATAAAGGCGTGAGGTAATAATAATTCAAGTTCCTATTTCAATCTTTAGTTAATTTTTTATTATTGAACCATTTCATTTACTTTCTTTGTAAACAAGTTCCCTTACGTTCTTTTATAAAAGTTTTTTTTCATTAATTAATACCAAAATTTACTTTGTATTATTTATATGGAGCGGGATCACGGGATCCCGGGAAATTTAAAAAAATTTCCCGCTTTCCCGGGAATCGAAAAAGTCCGGGGGAAAAAAAACTCTATATAGGCCCCATATAAAGCCCACTCTTGTAAATTAATTAAATACGCCTAAAATCGTAGCAGATAAATTTATTGTGGTAAAATTTCTTCCAAATTAGTTTCATATGGCCAGAAAAAATGCCATGCAATTTTGTGATATATGTTCCATAATTAACCTTAGATCCCATATTTAGCAGCCTTCTGAAATTCACTTTAAACACTAAAACTAATTTCACCACTGTATTGAAATTTATGTTTTTAATGCCAGAAATACCTCTGCGGAATTTTGGGATGATTGGTTCATAACTTACCATGGCTCCATATAAATCCCCTCCTGAAAATCATTTAAGTTCAGCTTAAACTAATTTTAATACTGATGTCTGTCGGTGGAGGATATCAAAGATTCGGCACAGCCGAATATAGCACTCTAACTTGTTTCATACTATTTTTGATACTTCTAGCCAGTTTGCCCTGAAGTAGTGTTTCTATTTGGGAAAAAATTCTCGGAAATTCCCGGGAAACATATTTTTAAACGAAAAATTACGGAAATTTCCTCCAATTTTTTTGATTTAACTTGAAGTTTTTGTAAGATTAGGAACAATTGTGATTTTGTCGAGCTGTTAATTTTTAATTTTCAATATTTTTAGTTAGGCTTGTGTTCATCAAATTTAATTTTCAATAAATTATTTTTTACTGAAAGAAGGAATTTTACAACATGAAATTTTTATTAAAATATATTTTCCTGGCTGAGCTGGGGCTCGAACCTGGGTTGAATTTACATGTTGCAAAATTGTGCACTTCAATAAAAGGCAGTTAGGTCAAAACTACTGTGTAATAACTGGGAAAATAAAGTGTAAAATTCCAATAGCAGTAATTTGGGAAGACATCTAAAATTGATGCAAAGTAAATGTGAAAGACAATATAATAAAGTTTGGGAAAAAAAATGCTGCTGGGCTATTGGTAAGTAGCCAATAAAAAATAGAGCTTCCAACGAAGCAGGTTTGTAAGGGAGAAACCTAAAAGTTTCGCTTTCCATATAAAGCGCATTATTCAGCTCATATAAAAATTGTTGGATTTAACGATCAGCTTTACACACTGAATGTTTTGATACAGTTATTTTTTAGTATTCTCCCTTACAAACCTGCTTGGTAGTAAGGGAATGCTGTGGCACTTGAAATTTTATTTTTTATAGAAGTTGTTGAGGGTTCTTTCGCTTACTTTACTGCATTTCTGTATGTCTTATTGCGTAGGGCATAATTGTGCGCTTATTTTTTTAGTGAAATGTACCATTAGTGCTTCGCAAAATGATAAAATTTTTTATTGGGTCCTTTCGTGTTTGCCATTATGTTTTTATAAAATTGTTTCCAGCGTAAAATTGTTTGCTTCTGCAATACAATATACAATCCTTATAAGTATGTTTATGCCATTGAATAATATTTTTTTTGAAAATTTAACTACCCAAGCAAGCTGGGCTCTTTATTTGTAACATATTGCTTATACTTATTACCAGAAACCCCTCATAAGACGACATGTAAGTCAGCCTACAAAATATATTTTCTATATTACAACAATGTACCTTAATATGGATCAGTATGTGCTTGTATATCATATTAATCCCATAATAATCATTATTGAACATTTAATTAAAATCGAAGTAAAAGAAAACAGAAAAAATACGTATAAAAAAAAACAGAAACTTGGTATAAATTAAACAAACACATGTTTCGATTACCGTTAAAGTTTAATTAAAATGTAATTACAAACAATTGCAACGTACTGCACTTGCATTACTCACACACACACACACTGTTTCACTTCACTTATATACACACACACTCACGACACTCATGCGGCATTCTGTGCAATGCATGAGTTTGCACATGCAGTTTTGTAATGCAAACAACGAAATAATGAGTTGGCCATAAAACAATTGAAGCCAAACGTTAAAACTAAAACCCTGAATACCCTCCTTCCCGCTTTAAGCCAAAAAAAAAAAAAAAAAAAATAATTATAACTGACTGAAGAAGGAAATATATGGATGAACATGTGTATTATCCGATCGACTTAAAGCAAATAATAATAAAAAACAAAAAAAAAAATACCAATAAATATGAGAACATAAAGTTGAGTTAAATATATGCACATCCACACCGATACTATGTGATACCGAAGAAATACATCCGGTTTATACTCGTACCATATTTTGCCCATTATGTGTTTTTTCTCTCCTTTTTTTTTGTTTCAATTTTTTCAATGAAGTTTTATTTTTATTCTGTTATTGTTGCACAGTGGTTTGGAAAGCAGAACATTTTGGAAAAAAGCTAGCATATAGAACATATCTATTGCTACTGCCAAAAAAGGCAGACTGCAAAGTCCGTACAGAAAAAAAATAAAAATTAATTTCAATTAAAAAATTTTTTTATATTAATTAAAAAATTAATTAAATTTGCACAAGTAAACAAATGAATAGTATCAATTACATATTTTTTGATATAAACAACATTTTTTGCAGTAATGTTGTTGATATAAGTAAACTTTTAATAAACCTGATAAAATTTTTAATTAAAACCGATTTTATTTTTGGTTAAAGGTGTAATTGGAGAACAAATTCGCGAAAATATTTTCTGTGCAAGAATTAAAGCGCCAAAATAAAATACCAACAAAACGACCTGAAATCGTAGAATCTACATTGCCCCTGAAGAACAACAAGTCTCCAGGTATAGATAACATTTCCCTTGAACTAGTCAAGAACTGGCCTGGTATCACACTCATAAACATGGCGAGCAAAGTTATATTGCAAATAGTAAACAAAAGGAAATCCAAATACTAATACTAACACATGCCTCATTGAAGTTTAGAAGTGCATATGTACTACGTACGTTAATCCCCACTGCTTTAAAAATTTTAAAGTCAGAAATTAAGGACCAGTCTAGTGAACATGCTCTGAATTATTATAGAACAATCCGTAGAGTGGAGATCTCCTCTATATCTGACTTTTCATTTGAGGCATTTCGAGAAGGCATTCGACACTCTTTCTCATCCAGCTATATGAAATGCTCTTCTATGCAAAGGTTCACCCACTAAGATTATATCTATTATTTAAGCCCTTTACGAAAATGTTTACTGCCGGGTACTGCCCGAGGGCTGCGTAAGTGAAAGAATCACTGGAATACGGCCTCACCTGACAACATGTTTTAACTGCTGCTATTTGGCCCACTGGGCTTACAGCATGCAATTAAACAAAATAAAATACGTAAATATGTAAAATCCCTTCAAGTTTTTATTAACCGCTGCCTGCGCAGAATCTCAAGAATTTTTTGGCCACAAGCTATTTTAAAATGAGGGACTACAATAAATGTTAAAACTCTAAGAAGCAAGTGGCGCTGGATTGTTCATGCCTTGCGAAGACCTATAGAGGACATCACAAGAAACTCCATGGAATGGAATCCACAGGGTAGCCGTAGAGGGGGTAAACCATCTCACATTTCGCGCCGTCAAATAGAAATGGATGCTGCCAGAAAAAAAATTAAGCTGGAACGACATTAAAGCACTAGCGGCGGACAGAACTCAATGAAACAGATCTTTAACCCTGGATGGTTACTGTTCGCTCATTTATATTTTATCCAGGGCTTAAAAAACTTTAGTCGAAACCAAAAACGAAAACTTGTGTACAACTTTTTGAGTTGGTTTGACTGTGACTTTACATTTAATGAATCAGAAGTAAAGCAGCAGTTTTTTTGAACAATGACAATTGAAGAAGTGGAAGAAATAGCAGTTTTTCTAAATACTTTTGCTGCAGTTTTTTAAACGCTGATTTTATAATATAACTTTATGTGTATGTGTATTAAAATTACGCTCTTTTTTGAACAATAATCAGCTAGATGACGTAAGCTTTAAAAAAATAATTAATATGAAAACACAAAAAGTGCTTTTTTACTTTAAAAATAGTTTCGCTAAAATTTTTTTTTAAAAAGTTCGTCGATTCGACGAAGAGTAACGTTAATGTACCAAAATGAAGAGTAACCTTTTAGGGTTAAAGGACCGACGGAAATCTATATATATATTTATATATATGAAATAAAATACTGGGACCAAATTACAGCGCTCGAAGTTGCTCGATCGATATCGAATTCAGTCAATCCCTTGTTCGGACGAATTATTTCGTCTAGAGTAGGCGTAAAATATAAGTACCTTTGGGGACTTAAAGGGCAATTATGATTCCTTTAGAAGTCGATCCTCCAGTCATTCTTTTAGTTCCCGATTTTTTAGAATCCGTTAGAACCCTTTACAAAGCTCAAAAGCTAATATGAAGCGGATCACATAGGCCAAGGGATCCATAGCCGTTTTTGAGGAGTTCCGTTAAAAAGAGAGAGATAAATATCGTTTGTTCAACTTTTTTAAGCTTTCTATACAAATTTGGAAATGTCTTTAAAATTTTAAGTTTATTTCATTTTTTTTGTCTTCTGTTCTATAAGTAGCGCTGAATCACCTATTCCGCTGTGTAATAGCGATATCGATATCTCTTGGCTTCAATTTCACTGCTTTAAAATTAATCTGAATGTTTTAAAATTAAATTGTCGGTTATGTTAGGCCCAAATAGTTCAGTGAGTTCTTTTTGTGTTAGACATTGATTCCCGTCGAGAAATAATTTCTCTAATTCTTCATACTGAAATTTGTATGGCAAGACAAACAAATGGGACTGATAATGGTCCCCAACAACTGTACGATATTTTAAGTTTCGCAAAGCAATTAATGATGGAAACTAGACTATCCAGGTCCTCAAAGAAGTGATTCAGCTAATATAGAGTTATAATTTCTGCTGTGCCGTACAGTGGCTGGAAAAAAGTTGAACTGACTCCTTTGACTCTTTGTCCATAAATCTTCTACAAAGTTTATCATAGGAAATTTATGAACGCCCAGTAGAGCAGTGTTCCGTAGTGATGCCTTATATACGGGTGGACACTTTTAAGAAGTTTCCTTGTTTTTAAAGTAAAAGTATCCCAAAAATATCTTTCATAATTATCATTGTCCACTTGCGTAGAGTCCGCTTTAACACCCTCCCCCTAAAAACATTCGTCAGCTCACCCTAAAAACATTCGACTGGAGTTTGCACGTCTCAAATATTCTCAAATATTTTAAGGGGGTCTCAGTTTAATTGCAATTAGGTGCATCTTCGCGGAAGTTTAAATATGCCTCGTGCAAGGACATGCCTCTTGGAGTTACACTTTCGCTGGATACAGTTGTATCTAATGCTTTCATATTGTCTATCGCTAACAACTGATAGATCACCGATAGATCACAACTAAAGAGTTTAGGACTCTAAAGACCCTTGACAGATGTTTGAACTCATTTGGGAAGCCACACATGGACAATAATCGTAGGGACGGAACAAAGCCTGTCGACAAAAGTGTCGTTAGAATAAGCTACTTCAAATACCAAGAAGGTATCAGGTATTCTAAAAAAGTCCTAAAGTCCAATATCGCTTGGAAATACCTCCAGACTTTATTTCTTAACTTTCCCCTTAAAAAATAACCTACTTTTTTCACCCAGCCCACTGTACCATTTTTTACACCATCAATTGTTTTAAATAATTTTTTTTTTTTGCTGTTGCTGTTATATTTTTCATTTGAAATGAAGCATAAAATTGCATTACAATGCGTTAATTTGTTAATAAAGTGTGTAAACACAGCTCATAATCATAATTTCGCTATAACGGTACTTTGGGTTGAAGGCGAACCATCAACAGCAACAACAACAACGAGAAAAAAGGAACTTTTTCTCACTAGCGGTAGATACAGTTGGTTTTAACGCAAGTGTGCTGCACGAGCACGATGAAGTGTGTTAAATATTGAACGAAATAAAAAAAATAAAATAAAATCCAATATAGAAATTAATAGAGCGTATAAACCGTTTCAGAGGAAGCCACTAACAAAAACCAATATTGTTTTATATCGTTATTTTATTAAAGGAATATTAAAAGTTTTATATGAAAAACTCTGCGTTTTATGGTTGAAATATTTTCATACTGCAAATAAAAGCCGGAAGATTTAAAGAGGTTCTAAATGATTTTTTTTTTTTTGGTTAGCAAGAGTTAATAAATTTTAGTTTTTGATTTGCACAACTATTAATTAAGAAAGTTTATTTATATTTTTTTTAGTTTAGCATGGAATTGTAGAAGTTGAACCTAGATAAGTTAGGATGTTGAAACAAGTCGGGAATTGTGCCCAACAACATTTTTCTCAAAGTCGAAAAAATATATTTCAGAAGATAGGTAAGGTTAAGTTCCATTGGCAGCCGTAATCAAGCACAGCTCACGTGGGTCCATTAATAATTTTCCGTTGTGTTACGATGTCGCACCGTCTCCGAAGGCCCTATGTAACCTGGCTGCTAATGTTCTTACTCAGCCACCCGGTTGATTCAATAAAGTAGTAGATCCTGTTTTAATCAGTATTAGAGAGACATGATTTGTCTCCAAGGGTTCTTCGACCAAACAGTCTGAGTCTTTGATTTCCAAATGTCGAAGAAAATGACAAAGAAGATGTTCCGCTGACTCTTCCTCCTCCTTGTCACCACAACTCTTACATTGACGTGCCTCCCAATGGGCCAGTTGCCAGTTATAACCGCAATTAGGTTTCTAATGTGATGTCCGGACAGCTGTAATACCCGCCTAGTCCTTTTTTCATCTATGATGGGCCAGATTTTCCTGGTTTCCCCACATGTGGTTTCATCAAGCCATCTCTGAACGGCAATAATATGACACTTGTGTGCAATAAGTTGCTTACTTCTTGGGAGTGAAACAACTATATCTCATATGTTGAATCGTTTTGATTCAAAATGGAGCATGCATGAGCCAACGATTCCGCCAAACAGTTTCTATGTATGTCCCTGTGTCTGGGAACCCACTTAAGGGTAACCACTGAATGACTCGCTGTCTTCTCCAGAGGCATCCGGTATTCTTGGAGAATTCTCGATGTGATGAACATTTTCTCCAGGGATCTGATGGCCACCATGCTATCGGTAATAATGTTAATATCCCTGCCAGATATTTCACCATACCGAAGGTGTCTCGCGGGTGTATAGATGGCCATTAATTCGGCCTGAATAACGCTTTCAGAAGATAACCAGAAGCAGTTTTTCTGGAACAATAAATTTTCCATAGTTTTACAACAAACAGAAACAGCCAGAGATTATTCAAGATATTATTTTATTGTTGCCAATGGGACGAATGTTCCCTTGTACATACAAAAAAATGTTCTGCTAAATAGATTGCAAACATACCCAGTAAAAAAAATTTGGGTTTTTTATAGCACACTTAAGAGAAAAAGCGTATAATCGAGCGCTTCAATAAGAGAGCTTTTATACAGCAGTAAATGATAAAGATTAATATATAAAAAAAGCTGCTATTTTAGTGCTGACAACGAAGAAGGTTTTAAAGCGAAAAAAATAAAAATATATTATAGTTTACGAAAATGATTGAAAAAGGCATTAAATCAAGTGAAAGCGAAAAATTAATGAATATGTTAATATAGTCAGCTATTAAAAAAGCACTTTAGGAGTGCTTTGTTTGCATCTTAAAAGAAGCACTTATTGTGAGCAGAAAATAGTCCTCCGAACCGGGAACACCCCATACAAAAATCAGCCATCCTATCAGCAGGTTTGAAGCGATTTGAGGTATGAATTCATACATAAAACCTGCTCCTTTTGGAGCACATTTTTTAATGGGTATGATCATAAATTTCCAACTCTCATAAAGTTGATCTCCAAGAGTAATATGATATTCATCTATATTCTATAATTCCTTTTTCCTGATATTAAAGACAAAAAATTAATTTTTGTTTGAGTGAACAGATGATGACAAAACTTAAACGATTTAATTCTTAGATTGCGACATCGAAACTTAAAAACAACCTATAACGCTAACAATTTTCATTACTTTTGCCTTTGCTAACCGCTGATAGATGGCAAATGTTCTTATATCGCTAAATCGACTATAACGTAAATACTTTCTATTAAATTAACTAACAGCGGCAGAAAATACAGATAGTATAAACTACATCGTTAATGTGACTAGAAACGGTAGTGATCATAAACGAAAAGTACTGTATTGGCGGTCGTAAGCTATGACCTTTTTCAGCCCTTACTAGGGTTTTTCCCGGGATTTCCCGTCCCGGGAATTCCCGGGAATTTCAATTATATTATTTCCCGTTTTCCCGGGATTTTTCTAGCGGGATCCCGGGAAATAAAAAATTCCTCATCATTTTAGAAAATAGCTATTTATACTTTGAAATTTAGTTTTATATTCTCTATAAATTAGCATCTGTGGATGGGTTGTGGATTAGATCAATTGCAAGAAGTGAGTACATGTATTTAAATCAATGTCTCCTGATGCAATAAATCTACTCAAAGCAGAATGGGCAGTGCCACAGTTAATAATTATTACATTTAGTGAAGTGATGAGTTAATAAAGTACATAAATTCAAAATAAGATGCAGGCATTAAAGTTTCATTGTCCATGAACAAGTCTTAAAAATAGGAGATACCTAAACATATCGCTCCTTTATTGCAACAAAGTCATATCTACAAAAATAAACGATCTTGGCAAAATGCGATTAAAGTTTTCAAACGATTTAAAGATATATTTTGCTATAACTCCGGTTCAGTTTGAGATATAACACGAAAGAAAACTTTGCTAAAGTTACTTAAAATTTTGAGATATGACTATGATGCAATGAAGGAGCGATATCTTTTTTAGGTGATAAACACAAATTTTCAATTTCAATTTGTGTTGGTTTATATACCCGTGAAGTGCAGGGAAACCGAAATAAAAAAACATTTTGGAAACTCGTGTAAGATACTACAACATACAACTTGAAAAACACATTGTCCTAAAGATTACAAATGGACCTATTGAAATGAAAAGGTTTGTAAGAAGCAGTCCGGTTGCTTCTGATTGCGAATCCGAAGCATGCTACAACGGTGCACTTTTAACTATTTGTCCAACCTCGGTAAAAATGAACGAACATTTTCGGAAACATGATAATTAGTCAATAAAATCAGGAATATACTTTTTGACGACTTACTAAGCGCTTTGAGTGTGTCAGAAAGTTATTTCCTAAGCCGTTAAAAAATGTTATATATTTCTTTAAAATATTTTGTCTATTTTATTAATTAACTTTTTGATCTCATATCTTGAGTACCTTAATTTTTATTTTGTTTTTATTATTGTTTTATGAATGAAATTGTTATGTTTACGTTATCTTTTTATCTTGTATCCAGAGCATAATAATACTAAATAAAAGCATAATAATAGGGAATAAAGGCGTGAGGCTATAATAATTCCAGCTCGTATTTTAATCTTCAATCAATTTTTTAGTATTGAACCATTTCTTTTACTTTCTTTGTAAACAAGTTCCCTTACGTTTTTTTATAAAAGTTTTTTTCATTAATTAATAACAAAATTTACTTTGTATTATTTATATGGAGCGGGATCCCGGGATCCCGGGAAATTTAAAAAAATTATCCACTTTCCCGGGAATCGAAAAAGTCCGGGAAAAAAAACTCTAGCCCTTACGGCAACTTATGGATTCCCAGTATTATGACAAAAAAAAAAAAATATCTTCAGAATATTTTTAACGACACAGTTTACTAAAAATAACATTAAAGGTCAACAAACTTGTTTTTTGATTCAATGAAAGAATTTATCAAAATTACACTTTGCAAAATAGCACCCAATCAAATATATTTAATAATGAACTACTTAAATATTTCTTCATATTCAATAAAAAAAAAATATTTGAATCAAAGTAGACAGTATTTTTACAACTCTTGTCCATTTTGATACCGTAGCAAATAAGACTTGAGTGTTTGTTATTCTCATTCACTATACAGTTTTATTTGTATAATATATTTCGTTCTTCCAAGGTCTTTGGAAAAATGTTTCCTGATGATCTGGCCTTAGCAACCAGAAAAATGCGCATAGGATCTAAAAAAACCACACACCACAATAAATTTTAGTTTATTGATCAAAGAATAATAAATAAATAAAGATTCGATAAACATTTTGTTTGATTTATTCAACATTTCCAACAATATATTTTAACAAATCACGACTCAGTAAACTTGGTTGTTGACTAAACTTCAATAACTATACCCTTTTTTATCAATACCGCAAAAATCGTCATCGCAGAAAATTCAAACATTTTTTTAATCGAATATGCGATTTTCGTATTCAAATATGAATATGACTTTTCTGTGTAGTTGGACGGTCCAAGGCCCGGACTTTAACGTGGGTGAAGCAAAACTTCCAAATCACTATTTTCTCAGCGTTTTTATTATGGGATATTACGGCTTTATGACTAGCCGCTTTTTCCGGGGCTCTAAAAGAATTAATTGTGTCCGGTATTGGTTCACTGTGATCACCTGGCCGCATCAAATACAGAACATTACATTGATATTTGGTTTTGCTTCTACTCGGCTGAAAGGCCGGGCCTTAGGTTAGGTTCAATGGGCAGCCGACAGGAGGACGGCTCACTTGGGTTATTATAGCGGTTCCTCTGTGATACCCTTAGCCAGTGACACGAGTCAACCAGTATTCACCAGACTATTCCCCTCTGCAGCATCGAACCACCCCGACTCCCTGCAGAACAGAGAGATCGATTTCAGTCCTACATTAGACATATCGTCCAGACATGGCAATCCCGGTCACCCAAAATGCCTAAGGCCGGGCTTAACATATGGTTTCTTGTGGCTCGAGCTACCGTTATGGGCCGTTATGCATTACCAGTAATTTGATGGGGTTCAAGAAGCATTTTGGACATGCAGAAAAGTCGTTCAACGTATTTCGTTTTAACTCATGTGGTACACAATTTTTTTTTTTTTTGTTATGCCTAGTGCTTGGGCATCATTCAGAATGTTATTCTTGTATCCTTCAGGGTGAAATGCTTTTATTTCATCATCCTAAAATTTTTTTTAAGCTGATTTGGGTGGTCGTTGTCTTTCCAGTCTCGCCTAGCTTAAACAATGCCCGACCGGCTGGCTGGCTGTCCATGTAAACTTTTTGCGCAAAGTACAGGTTGTAATTTTAGAGATAGTTTAATGAAACAAAGCACAGCTCTTTAACTGTAAAGACAACTAAGTCTATTGAAAATGGTGAGAATCGGTCTTCCAGTGGATGTAACACCAAGAGATATGGGCTCCTCAAGGTGCTTTAACTACGCCCCCTAAGAGGGGATTTGTCTGTGTGTTGAATTTGAATTTTGGCAACACTGTCAAAAAGTTTACTTTAAAAAAACATGAGTTTATTTTTTACAAATATTCGTTATTCCCTGCCATTAAGATCCTTTTCTGAGAGGTAATTTCTCGAAAGAGATTAATTTCAAAAGAAACAGTTTTCAATTGTACTATTTTAAACAGATCATTTTTTAACAAGTTATTTTAAGAGATTCTTTTCTTAAAGTTCTCGTTTTATGTATAAGATATTTCACCACTAAGTTTATTATTTTTTAAATTAGCAAACTTTAAAGAGTTTGTTTGAAAAAGGTACTTTACAAAAATATTTTTATAATGGGTACATTCCTTAAGGTTCTCTTTAAAAATTTCTTTGCAAAGAGACACTCAAAGAATTTTCTACAAATACTATTTTTCAAAACGTACTTTTTCCGTACTTTCCTTTTATATAAAAAGAGTATTCTATAAGAAGATTTTTTTAAGACAACCTATTTGTATAAAACTACTTATTAAAAAAGTACTTTACAATAATTTTTTGAAAGGATTAATTTTTATAAGCATTTTTAACAATGTACTTTTTATTAACTTCAATGGGACTTTTTAAAGGGTACAATCTTGCTTTTTCAAAAAATAGTTTAAAAGAGGTAAAATTTTCTTTCCAACGGTTTCTTTCAGTACTTCCTCTCAGAAAAGGTGGTTCTTTAAAAATGACAACGTACCTTTTCTAACAGAATTACTTTAAACTTTTTTTAAGAATTTCCTAAAAAGTACTTCTACTAAAAGAACTTCTTAAAAGTTGTCCTTTAAATTAGAATTTTTGATGTTATTATAATGGTATTAAGATTAAATTTGGTAAAAACTTAGTTTAATGCAATCTAAATCATCTTAGCAGTTCTTATTGGAATTAATTCATATTTGGTATATGAATATATGGAAAAACTGCATTCGAAAATTGCGTTTTATGCCATAACTGCAATTTTGATGATAGCCACAATTGAAGATATGTATGAGCTAGACAAATGCCCTCCCTAAAACCAGTTTAAGATAACAAATCTTTTCTACATAAAGATAATTTAATAATATTCGACGCAAAGAGCCTAATAGAATACTTTTGTTCCAGAGCGTTTATGATTGCCCATGGTTCCCCAATGTAGGGTATCATATGATTGGTCTTGAGCAACTTTACTATCTTACTTGTTTAAAATTGAAAAAGAAAAGCAAACTTCCTGCAAATAATATTTTGTTGGCACAAAATTCAACATTTTGGAAGCAAAAAAAAAAATCTTTGTTATTTACTATAGTTCTAAGCAGTGTTCGAAAATTAATACTAAATATCGCTCCTTAGCGTTCGGTTAGGTAGATTTGTGGAAAACACAAACGCTAATAGTATTTGGGTAGTAAATCATTAAAAAAATTATGTTTCCCTGTTTGTCATCTTTCGAACACAAAAATAATACCGTTTTCTTCCAACTCAACAAAAGATGAGAACATTTAATTCCGTTCGGTTTTTTTTTTAAACCAACAAACTTCATTGTGTTCGGTTCAGATCATTAGTGTTCATTCGTTTCTGTTGTACTTAGCGCCCTTTTGGTTGGTAAAAAAAACCAATCGTTTTTTACAGAAACAAAATACACATACGAAAAAAACAAAAAGCCAGCAAAATAATTTTACATAAACAAAACAACACAAGCTGTTCGTGCTGCGGTCGTTGCTAAATTTTTTTGTTTGTTTATTTCTTTATCAATGTAAAAAAAACATTATAAAACATTAAAATATAATGTGTGTCTACAGTATCACTACAATTGTTCCGTTTTTTAACGAAGAACAGAACACCATATAATTGTCGGCTGTTTCTTGAAAATAGTTACGAACGGTATTAAGGGTTCTGTTCGTCTACACAATCACTAAAAAAAAAGATATCTTTCCTGAGTGTATGAGCCGAAACCTAAATAATGCTCTGTCTATTTTCGAACACTGGTTCTAAGTGAGAGTAAGGACTAAAAAGATTTCTCAATTTCTGAAAGTCAAATTAACTTAACCATCTGCCGGTTGGCTGAGCACATTAATCTATATATATAAATAAATAAATATATATATAAATATATAAATATATATAAAAGAGACGTGTTTGTTTGTAATCGCTAAACTCAAAAACTACTGCACCGACTTTGACCATAATTTGTGTGTTTGATGTATGAGGCATGAGGAGTGTTTCTGTGGAGTTTCGTATTTATCCGATAGATGGCACCACGTTTTTATATTTTTGTCATTTTCGTCGTAATCGCCATTGGCCCATAATCATAGTCAAACGCTAAAGCCGGTTCTTTTTAAAAACAACTTTAAAGTAAAAACATTCTTTTAATTATTTTGCTACTATAGTCAAAGTTAAAGTATGTTTTATATTGAACCTCAAATGTAGAAAATTGTTTCATACAACTTACAACAAAATATAAGCAAGGGGCAACTCTAAGCAGCTGACATTGAAAATTAATATATAAAAAAACACTGCATATCTTGCGGAGTTGAAAATTTTTAACACGCAATATAAATTTATGTAAAAAGCAGCAATAAAATTACAAAATATTTTGGCTTCGTTTTTGCTTTTAATGCAATTTTTGGCGTTGAGTTTTATACAATTAGGCCCTATACAATGTATTTTGAGTTTCTTTCCATAAAATTTTTCCTCCAAATCATTAATAATTGCAAAATATAGGCCAATATCTTGTAACATAATCATTTTTAACTTTTTGGAAGTACTTTTTTGTTTGGCGAAAAACAGCTGATGCTGTTGTTAAATGAGTTAAAAACAACTTCAGCTGGTTTTAAAATTAATATCGGTTTTAACGTGTAAAGTATGCTTTCACTTGTCTATAGTAGATCAAAAGCATATTTTTAAGAAAAGTTTACTTTAGGACTCTTAAAGTATGCTTTGTTTATGACTATAGTTATGGGCCAATGTTTTAAAATTTAGATGCATGGTATGTCACTAAATATTTATCAATATACATTTATCAATTCAGCGGTAATTCACTAAAATACGCTAAAATCACCAAAATGAAAAAAAAAATTGTATATGGTTTAATAGCCAGTTTTATTCCAAACATTTATGTTAATTTTAGTTTACAAAAGTCTATTTCCACTTCCATAAATATTTTTCAAATACGCGGTTAGGGTATCCAATAATTTTAAACAAACATGAAGAATCTAATAGCATTTGCTGGTAAGTAAAACATTTATTATTTTATTTTTTTTTATTGTTTTGAAAATCAATTAAACACGTTCATATTTTATAAAATTTTAAATCTTTACTAAGGGCCAGCACAGCGGACCGGGTCCAGCTAGTATGATATAAAATTGGGCCTCAAATATTGGTTACTGAGCTAGTAGTTCCGTTATTTTCCTTTTGTTTTTTATTACCTAACTGCAGTGAGTAAGGTCCACTTTGTCTTTAGTAGTTAAGCGTCTTAGTTTCTTTTTTTTGTAATAAATTATGTTGACCTAATAACAGCTGTGGTTCTAAGTCCGTGCCTTGAAAATTTCCCTTTCTTGAAACTTATGAATGTTTTATTGTCTTCTGCATAAATAATTAAAAAATTTAAAAAAGTTTTACAGTATAAGCATTTTACGCTTTTATGCATTTAAACTTGTGCAATAAAGTTTGGTATTACGAATCTCTTAGTTTAGCGAAAGGGGCTGACATTATATCATTCGTTATACCGGGCTTTGCCTGTACTAAAACTATAAAGCCAAAAATCGGTTGGACCTAGAAACAGCTAAATGAAAAATTCGAACTTATAAATGCCCCACTTTACTCAAACCATCAACCATTAGAAATATAGAAGTCACTTTCATGTCCAAGGCATTTATCTTTCGATATATGTATACTCTAACAAGTAAAAATGCCACTGTGAGTATGTTAGAGGGCTGAGCAATATGTTTTAATAGTTATGTATTCTACTTCACACTACTTCCAATCACTGTATTTCAGAGTTAACATAAATAACAAAAGAAAAAGAACAGAGCATGACTCTCACTTAAAGATAAATCAAACATCACTCTAATTGTGGTTTCAAAACAACAAAATTATGAACAAAAACAAAACTGACAATCATATAAAGAAATGGTAAATCATAGCACAAGCATCGACTTAAGTAAAACACAAACAAAAAAACGTAAAAATATTAAACAGCAGAGTAATTAAATATGTAATAGCCTTTAGGACAGCTTAAAGAGAAAACATTTTCTTATAAGCATCATTCTTTGGTATAAATTTCAGTTTATATGACGATATTCATAAAAAAACCCAAATGTTTCTCTCTATGCAAGTTTGTCTTTGGTCTATCAATACCAGTGTTGCCGTTAGGATACGAAAGATACATTTTTCGTATCTTAACTCGTATATTAATTTTTACAAAAATGAATTTGTTTTGATAACATCCAAAAATAGTTACATATAATTAATTTAAAAGTTAGATTACTGTATTTTTTTAAAATTACATAAGTACCTAATATTTATGACTTAAATAAATATAAAAATGAATTTATACGAAATTTTTTCTTTACAATATTCATTGAAGGGTATGTGTGAAACGGTAGCAAAATTCTAAATATGAAATAAAAATTTAATGTTAATAAATGTTAAACGTTAAAAATGGATTTTCAAATTTTTTTCAAAACGTATCTTTTTGGGAAAAAATGTATCTTTATGGAAACTAAAATGTATCTTTCTCGAAATTTCACTGGCAACACTGATCAAAACATTAAAACAGGCTTTGAATGTTCTATTTTAGTTTTAGTCAGAGTTTTTTTCCCGGAGTTTTTCAATTCCCGGGAAAGCGGGAAATTTTTTTAAATTTCCCGGGATCCCGCTCCATATAAATAATACAAAGTAAATTTCTTTTTAATTAATGAAAAAAAAAACTTTTATAAAAAAACGTAAGGGAACTTGTTTACAAAGTAAGTAAAAGAAATGCTTAAATACTACAAAAATGTATTGAAGATTAAAAGAGGAACTTAAATTATTATAACCTTACGGTTTTATATGAAAATTCCGTATTATTATGCTCTAGGTACAAGATAAAAAGATAGCAAAAACATAACAATTTAATTCATAAAACAATAATAAAAACAAACAAAAATTGAGGTACCCAAGATATGAGATCAAAAAGTTAATTCATAAAATAGATAAAATATCTTAAATAAATATAGTATCTTCTTGTTACATTTTACCTACGCTATCCTTTGGATAGCAATGAAGTATATTGTATGCATAGAAAAATTTACAATTATTAGACACCAGCAGAATACTTTATAAATTGAATGTATTTAACTCAACTATTTTAACAAATAGAAACTGGGAATTATTTCCTTTCGTAGGTAACTTTATATTATATTCAACATTTTTTATTTTTCGAATTTATTCTAATAATTGTAAGTTTTTCTATGCATACAATATACTTCATTGCTATACAAAGGATAGCGTAGGTAAAATGTAACAAGAAGATACAATATAATAGTCTGGTAGTGTATAAAGTCATTCCTGAAAAATTGAAGGAATAAGACTATTACAAAAAAGCTTTATAAAATACATAACTGAAATTTAACTCATAGAATAAATTCGAAAAATAAAAAATGTTGAATATAATATAAAGTTACCTACGAAAGGAAATAATTCCCAGTTTCTATTTGTTAAAATAGTTGAGTTAAATACATTCAATTTATAAAGTATCACTATCCAGTGTGACACAAAGAATGCTGACGAAGGCCGTAACGGGCCAGAAAATGCATTACATTCTGCTGGTGTCTAATAATTGTAAATTTTTCTGTGCATTAAATAAATATATTAACATTTTTGAACGGCTTAGGAAATAACTTTCTGACACACTCAAGGCGCTTAGTAAGTCGTCAAAAAGTATATTTCTGATTTTATTTACTGATTACTAAAGCTCTTTACGAATGCATTTGGATGCCGTTTCAAGACATTCGTTTGTTTTTTAAATACTGATTGTCGATTGCTCTTTGCTAACGAATCAAATACTATATTGTGAAAAACACATAAAGCTCAAAAAAAAAAAATATAAACACACAAATGCAAATACGAAGTGTAAAGAGTACGGAATATACTCCACACAACAACGAAACAAAAAAACGATCATCACGCTATGCCCCCAGGGGCCGAGCACTTTTCGTGAATTTCACACACACAACACGAAGGTTAACGAAACGACAAAAAACAAAAACAAAACACATAGTTAATGTCTCAAAAGAGTAAATTTATTTTGCTCTCTTTTCTAGAATTGGTGTTTTTCAATGCACACAATATGAACTCACCACTACCCAGCGGGAAAATGGAATTAATAGGAATCGAGAAAGTAATACATATATTGTATAATATTTGATTCCAGAATTCATTATTCTTAACACAGACCATGTCCTAGGATTGTAATAAATTATTTAAATGTATCCTGCGAATGAATTAAATAATTCATTCTTTAGAATAAATTATATTATTCATACATTCATAATAAGGATGATTAAATTTTAAATCTTCTGATAGTAAAGTATCCAATTTATAATCAAGCTTTTTCATAAAATTTAAGCATTCATCACATTTATCTGTAATTATACATTTAATAATAAAAATTTTAAACATTATTAAAAGATAAAACATAAAGTACTTACCTTTTTACTTTAAATAACTTTGACCGTACGCTTTCAAACACAAACTGCGACTAAAATAAAAATTATAAGTAGGCGACATAAAGGCAGCAAAAAAATAACGGATTTTTATTAAGGAAATGTGTATGTTAAGCAAAAGCACGAATAATTGTTACTAACAGAAACAATACATTACTTGTTCTGCAAATGTGGGAATATACGTGGTAATCAATGCATAATTTTTGTGTCTGATGAAATTACCTTCCCGATTCCAATGAATGCATTATTATTCTTTCGAAAATAATGCATTATTTTATTAATTATTTATGTAATCAATTCCTCATTTTCCCGCTGGGTACATACACATTTTTAACTGTCTCTCTTTGTGATGACCGCTGCTCTAACTATACCAAATCACCCGAATCAATACAACAAGACAAAAAACTACAGGCATTTTGTTTGTGAAAAATTCCTCGCAGTCTATATATAGACTCACAATTGTTGTGTGTTGTGTTTTCGTTCACATAGAATTATACATTGAGTTGATTTGTTTGAAACCAACTGCTGTTTTAACATTGATTTGGTTTTTCATAATGTATCTTTCGAACTGATTTAAAAAAAAATACAGTATTTGACACAATAATAAATTGGTGTGGAGAACTGTGAACAAGAAGCGAATGCATTCATGCAGGGCTCTACTAATTACCATGTTTTCGAAAAATTTCGTTCACTTTTTTACCGAGGTTGCACAAATTGTTAAAAGTGCACCGTTGTAGAATGCTTCTGATTCACAATAAGAAGCAACTTTTTTTATAAACAACGCCTATATCAGTCGAATGTATGTCAAGGTTCATGCAAAAAATAGCATCAACCTCTTACAAACCTTTTCATTTCGTTAGGTCTATCTGTAATCTTTAGGACAATGTGTTTTTCAAATTGTATCTTATAGAGTTTTTATATTTTTTTTTTTAATTTAATGTGTGTTTATCACCTAATAAACATATCGCTCCTTCATTGCAACATAGTCATATCTCAAAAAATCCAAAATTTTAAGTTACTTAAGCAAAGTGTTCCTTCATACCTTCTCGTATTATATCTGAAACTGAATCTAAGTTATAGCAAAATATATTTTTAAATTGGTACATTTTGGAAACTTTAATCGCATTTTGCCAAGTTCGCTTGATTTTGTAGATATGACTATGTTGCAATAAAGGAGTCATATGTTTAGAAATTTCATTTTTTTAAGACTTGTCCATGGACAATAAAACTTTACTGCCTGCATCTTCTTTTGAATTAATGTTCTTTATTACCTCTTCACTTCACTAAGTTTATTAAAAATCAACTGTTGGGCTGCCCATTCTGCTTTTAGTAGATTTATTGCATCAGGAGACATTGATTTACGTATGTACTCACTTCTTGTAATGGATCTTATCGACAACCCATCCACAGATGCTAATTTTTAGAGAATAGAAAACTAAATTTCAAAGTATAAATAGCTATTTTCAGAAATTATGAGGAACTTTTTATTTCCCGGGAAAGCGGGAAATAAAATAATTGAAATTCCCGGTAATTCCCGGGACGGGAAATCCTGGGAAAAAACCCTAGTTTTAATGTTATATTTCATCTTTATTTTGTTTCATTATTGTTCTATTGCAGGTTTGTTCTATTCATTAATATTTTAATCGAAACACACACAATTTAAATTTAATGATATTGCTTGTAAGCCATTTTCTTGTGCTTGTGCTTTATTGTAAATATCATGATTCATTTTGGTTGAATTCGTATCAATAGGATTTTATATTGGACCTGTGAAATATTATGGACCGAGCATCACGAAATTCGATGAAGTGATTTCTAGTATTTAAAACGCAGTAAATTGGCCGAAATTTTAATCAGAAATAATTTTTTTTGCGTAATAAACTGATTTTCAGAACGCCGCTTTATATGGACCTTTTGCAAATTATGTACCGATTATTAAAAAGTTGTGCCGTGTTATTTTTACCCATATTGATCTAAATTTGATCAAATAAAGTGTTTCTCGAGTCATATTAAAGTGTTTCTCCACACGGATATTTATTGCAAAACATGGACCGACTTTAACACAATTTGGAGATGTTATTTCCAGTCTTATTAAACTACACAGAAAGAAAAACACTCGGGATAAATTCAGTTTTTCATACTTACGTAAAGTACGAGTCGTACTCAAAAATTCATGTACGAATAACACTAAAACGTACTTAAATTAAGTACACAGAAAAAATAAAAAATTGTCTCCAATCACCGAATTTATACCAAATTCATAGAATCAAGCAAACCATTTGTTGACTTTTCACCTATTACCAAAATGATTATATTGATTACTAAAAATTGTAAAAATTTAATATTTTAAATATTTTTTTTTTTCAATAAATGATATTTTTAACTTTTATTAAAAAAATGATCAAAAAACTTTGCCGTTTCAAACAATGTATTGATTGATTTTGACAATTTCCAACAACAATTTCACAAGTTTAAATAAACGAAATAATTTTTTGTTATTAAATTATTATTTTAATTCAAAATTTATTTGAAAACAACTTAAATGTTAATTAAATCAAAATTATACTTTTAATTTTCTTTCAACAAAAAAAAATAATTGATTCAATTATCACATTAATTAAATTTAAATACTTTTTAAATAAATTTTTTAATTGATAAAAAACTACTAACAATTTTTTCTGTGTATAAAATTCTTAAACCAAGTAAAAAAAGATTAAACTTTTCCTTGGTAGTGCCACTCTGAGAGTAAACCTACAAAGTGAGCGTTTTAATCTCATTTAACTTATCTAATGTTTATTGTAGACCAGGGATGTCAGCGCCTTGCACAATTGTGCAAATTAATTCACACACATTCTTCACACGCATTCTTACGCTCTTTCATTTAGTCCACGAGAGTACACAATTGTACACAATTAGTCGTCGATTATCAAGCGACGGGTGCACATGCGGCGGATGCTTACGTATTTTTTAATCTTTATTAAGAATACTTGTCTCTTTATTCACTAATACTAATGTAAAGCAATACAACCACAATTGACACCACTGTTGTAGACACTACAATAATGCCACACAAGTAGTTAAAAAACAAATTTATTGTTGTGTGTAGAAACAACAAAAACAACAGAACAAGACAAAAACACATTATTTTTATGTTTAAAAATAAAATTGGGAACTCTTGCTTCTCATTTAGTGCATATTTTTAGTTATATATGTACATTAAATTTTTAAAGTAAAACCCATATCGGGAATGGTGTTGGTGTTTTTCAATTGAACGAATTCGGGATTAAATCAACTTTATAGAACTTGAATCAAGCGCATTTTGAGATTGATTCATTCTTATGGCGATTTCTTTTCTGAGAAAAATGTTGCATTAATGTTACATGTTCTACATTTTGTGTTCGTTTGTACAAAAAATACAACTGTGGGAAAAATTTTCAAGTTCTTTTGTGAAAATGTTGATGAAAAACATGCAAAACATGTTACATGTTTTACCCTTAGTCTGCTTTCACACGTTTCATCTTTTGATGCTCAACTCCTTTGTTTTTAAGTGAGGGAAGAAAAAAGAAAGGGGGTTAGTACGGAGATGCCTGTACTCGGTCAGTACGCTTTGTGTTTTTATTCGTTGGTATATGCACAACGATGGCTGCGTGTAATTTTTTCTTTTCTTTTTCTCTTTGATTTGCTGTTATTAAAATTATTGTTGTTTTGAAGCGTAAAAAGTTGAAACCCGTTGCTGCGTGTGATTATATTGGCATCTTTAAAAGGGAATTGAAAAGAAGTTGAGCATCAAAAGATGAAACGTGTAAATTCAGACTTACTTTTACTTAAGGGTTCATACTGCCCTGTTTTACAACTTTGGTACTTACTACTTTGTTTGTACAACCAATATTTTATTTTGTTTGTCATAATATTTTAAAAGTTTTGTCAAAAGAATTCTACATCTAAATATTCTTTGACGGCATACTCCATTTTGAATTAAATCGTTTTTTTATTTTGGTGGAAAATTCTATGTATTTATTATCGTTTTAAATTTGTTCAAGCAATAAGTGATGTCAATGTCTGTTTCCAAACCGTAAAGTAAGTGTGCAGCAAATAGTCGAAATAGTTTTAAAAATCGCTAATGAACTACATTAATAATAAAAGTGTAATAGTTGTAAATAAAGGCAGCTAATTCTGTTTGATTGAAGTTGTACAACATGTAACACTTCGAGTGATTATAGGTAACATTAAAAAGTGTTACATGCATATACTGTAGCATTTTTTTCTCAGAATAGAAATCGCCATTAGTTTTACTTAAATCAAACTCATTTTCGGATTATTTCAAGTACGAATTCGGGATTGAATATGGATAAGTTAAGTATTTCGCGATTAAAAATCTGTACTTGTATCAATCTTTCTGTACTTGATTCAAGAAAATCCGTACTATTAATACCGCTTCGGATTGATTTGAGTACGGATGCATTGATTTTGTTTGAGCGCAAGACACGCCTGTTACAGCATTCTGTGTTTCCGAGAGTGGTCTTTATATAGAGTCTATGATCAATTTTGGACCGATCTGTAAGTGTGATTTTCAGTGTTATGGAACAACAACAGACAAAATTTTATAATAATAGCATTATTCAATAAGGCGTTAGGCGTACTAAAGTGTTTTCCGAGAGTTGGTTTTATATGGGTCCTCTGACCTCCATGATATTTGGCAGTGCGATTTCTGGTAAAACAATTTTGTGCAAAATATAATTACGGTTAAGTTTTTAAAGCAGAATTATCAATGTTTTAGGGTGGTTGTTCCACATAATCAATTTTTAGGGTCATTTTTCAACATTTGGATTCATAACTCTGTTTATACCGATTTTTATGGATTTCAATACCAAACTGCTTAGGAGAACTAGGAATAATATGACACTAATATTGTTCTCTTCTTTTGAGCGGACCGAAAGTGAGCGTTTTTTAAACAGACGGACAGACATATGGACATGGCCTAAATCAACTTTAAAGTACTCAAGAGCCCAGAATATATGTATGTATATCTGTGGTATATACATTGTATATAATTTTTGGGGTCTTAAGTGAATACTAATAATGTTTAACACGGAATGGCAAACTTTGTTTACACAGAAAAAAATATCTCACACACAAAAAAAAAGACTGTAGTGCCAAAAGAAATTGATTTTGATTCAAATAGAATTTACATTCGGATTGTGCCCAACAAGATTTTGCATTTGTGGCAACAAGTCTGTTTCTTTTGTCCCAAAGTGTAAATTCATTGTTCAAATACAATTTTTTTTACGTCAACAGTAATACTATTTGATTTAAAAAATAAATATTTTATGGCAACAAAAATTGTTATTTCCTGCAAATGCAAATCATTTACGTCAACAGCAAATTTCAATGTGCTTTTATTTCAGAGGAAAACCTTTAACGACAAAAGATATTTCATTTGCAACAAATAATTTTGCTGTTGAAAAACTTCAAATACTTTCATGTTGTTGCGGTAAAAAAAATTTTGTTGAAAATTTTCTTGCGACAAAAAGTTTTCATTTACGACAACAAGTTTTTGTTTACCCCAACAGCATAATCGTCAAATGCTCAAATTATTTGGCATCACAATATTTTTTTTTTTGTGTGCAAGAAAACTTTTAACAACACAGTTTGTTAAAAATAAAATTTTCAAAAAGTAATTTCAATTTTTGGGAATACAAAATTTTAATTTAAAAAGATTTTGTTATTCGTGCTTAATTCCTAGTTTTTATTATTGATAAAAACACTTGAAATTTATTGTTGATGGGATAAGCTATTCCTATGCGCATTTCACTGGTTGCTTAGGCCAGATCATCAGGAAACTTCATCCATAAAGATTTTAGAAAAACTTAAGATATTAAACCAAATAAAACTGTTAAGCGTATAAGACTTATAGCAACAGTTCTACTTGTAATAATATCAAAGCTTTAACAAAACACATCAACAATAAACAGTGGGTTTATCTCATCTTACATTCCCCACTACAATTAGTTGAAATTCTCTCAACATTAATTGTAGTTGTAAGTAGGTCAATTTTAGGTCAACAAACTTTTTATTTGATTCAATGAAAAAATTTTTCAAAATACACTTTGCAAAATAGCACTTTATAATGAAATAATGAAATATTTCTTTATATTCAAAAAAAAATATTTGAATCAAAGTAAAGACAGTATTTTAATTTTTCAATAGCTCATAATTCTCATTAGATTTAAAGTTTTATTTGTATAATATCTTTATTTTTCCAAAGTCTTTGGCAAAAGGTCTCCTGATGAGATGGCCTATGCAATCAGCGAAATGCGCATAGGAACTAGCTTATCCCCCCACAATAATTTTAAGTGTATTTGTCATAACTAATAAATAAATAAAGTTTCGATAAACATTTTGTTTGATTTCTTCAACATTTCCAACAATTTATTTTAACAAATCACGTTAACATTTTGTTGAAAAAAAATTTTTTGGGCAACAACTTTTTTTATTGACTCAATAAATCTGGTTGTTGACTGAAAATTCAATAACTATACCTACAAATTTTTTTATCAATAACGCAAAAAATCGTCATCGCAGAAAATTCAAAAATTTTTTTAATCAAATATGCGGTTTTCGTATTCAAATATAAAAATTTTTAGCTGTGTTGTCTCATTCAACACTAGTGGTGGAAGGTATAAAAAAATTCGAGTATACTATAGTCCAGTGAGCTATAAATAACCAAAATTACCTAAGCACATCTTAAAGAAAGGCTTAGCAAAAAGATTGTTAAGCTTTGACAAGCTGAGGTTTCTCTATGAATTTGGGTTTCGGTTCTTGATTTGAACTTGTCCCCTTGGAAAATAAGTCTGAAATAAAGTCTCTCTGTCTCCAACCCAGAGGGTCGATTGAAGAGTTGCTGGAACCAATTATAATCATCGTTTATTAAAAGAACAACAACCATCAAATTTCATTAAATCAAATATTATAATCAAGTTGCCATCTCAGGAAATTCCATGAATTTATTTATCCTCTTCTAGGGTACAATTAGACAAACATAAATTATCATGAACTAAACCCATTAGTATGCGTCTAAGCACAACATCTTAGAAACCACCCAATTCCTTATTTTAGCCTGTCTCCATAATATTATTTTAATTATACGCTTCTTACATTTTAACTGTAAAATATAATATAGAAAATTTAGAATGAAAGACTAAAAAACTTTAAAAAAAAAAAGGAATATGATTTAATAATTTATGATCACTAACATGAACATAATTTAATCACACAAAATCTGTCGTTCAACGCCTGACAACATGTGTACGCATAGAAATTGCGTACATACGCGTTCTATGCGGCCATCCAACACAACAACAACAATAACGACAACGAAACGACACCCGTAAGACACAAGACATGTAGCCAGTCAGTCAACCAGGTAGCCAATACCCAGGATGGAACTGGATAAACGAGAAAATTGTGTTTAAAGTTAAACTTTATTAAAAATCAATTCGTTAATAATAATACGCTCATGCCATTGACCATGTAAAAAGCAACGAAACAAGGAAAGAGTTGAAAGAGATGCATAAATTTTAAAATTTGCAGCAGAACAAGGTACGAAATGAGAGAAGAAAAAAAAGTAAAATACTTACATTAAGTCACAAATCACAATTTTTGCGTAAGTTTGTCAGACTGTTAATGGGTATCGGAGACATGTTCGGTTAACAACAATGCAGGGGTGAGCCGATAAAATCGGGACCATAAGAAATCAGTGTGCTAGAAAATCGTAGCTAATAGTCACAAATCAAACGATTAAAAGGTATAATAATATATAAAGCCCCTAATAATATTCCTTCTGGTGAACTTAAAATAAGTTATTGGAAGGAAATTTATGCAAAATTTCGCTATTCATAGAAAATTTTGAAAGTATTTCACTCTTAAATAAATATTTTAACGAAATTTCGCTATTTATTCAAATTTCACTATTTGTAGGAAATTGTTAATGAAATTTTAGAATTCAATAGTTTGAAACAGTTTGATTGCACAGGCCAACAAATTTTTTAATCCATAGACCAGAATATATTTTTGCGCTTAATCCGAATCTGTACTCAGAATTTCTCCATCACGTACAGGTTTTCGTTAAAGTTAAAACCCCTGTTTTTCGCCATATTCATGGCGTTATATTTGCGCGAATTCATCTTTTATCTATAAAACCTGACGTCTGAAAAACCTACTAATTACCTTAAAAATAAATGTTTAACCAAATATCACAATATTTATGAAATATTGATGAAATATCATCATTTATAGAGAATTTTAGGTAAACTTTCCCCTGTTATAAGGAATTAATTAAATAAATTGGCTTTTTATATGAAACAAATGTTCGCTTTATAATCGAAATTTCTTTCTTTTTTTAAAAAATATTTTATTGAAATTTTACAAGTTTTTAATCCAAATTTTTAATATTTTTAATTAGGCTTAAGTTCATCAAATTTAATTTTCATTAAATTATTTTTATGAAGAAAGGAATTTTACAACATGAAAATTAATTGAAATTGTTATTGATAATCTTTCATTCTTGACCGTGGCCGGGATTCGAACCGCGGCCGGCAGGTTACCATGACATGTTTCGATCGCAACCACTCGATCTTCTCAAATGGATTTGCCGTTTTACACTCGCAGCCATCGACGACTGCTGACGTCAATAGTCAAACATCAATCCTTAAACCAAATTGTATTTTAACCTTTGGTAGATCGAAGTTTGCTTTTTTGAATGATTATCCATTTTAATTGATTTTACATGTTCTTCCTTACTTCTGTTTTTTCGTACTTTTGTCAAGAATTTTTATTGAAGTTTACAAGTTTTTGAAAACTTTGTTAGAAATTTCCTATTCATTAGAAATTTTGGAAAATTTTAACTATTCATACGAAATTTTGATGCAATTTTACCATTTATGTATAAAAAATTTTTCTAGAAATTGTCTCTCTTGCGAAAACAACAAAGCAAATTGTTTTTTAATTTTGTTTTTTCTAAGCCCGCTTAAAACTACAATTAATGTTGGGAGAATCCCAGCCAATTGTAGGGGGGGGATTGGAAGAAAAGATAAACTCACTGTTTATTGTTGGTATTTGGTTTAAGCTTTGATATCGTTGAAAATAAAACTCGAGTTTTTGTAATTCTCTTTTACTCTACAGTTTTATTTGCATAATAGATATCTTAAGCTTTCTTAAAGTTTTTAGAAAAAGGTTTTCTGATTATCTGGCCTAAGCAACCAGTGAAATGCATATAAGAACTAGCTTATTCTTTAACAATAAATTTCAGTATATTCTTTTCAGGAATAAAAATTGAGAATTAGGCACAACAAACAAAATCTTATTAATTAAAACATAAGTATTTCCAGAAATCTCTTTGATAATTCTCTAGGAATCTTTAGTAAAATTTTCTCTTTTTATAGGGAATTAATAACAAAATTTAGCTATTTATGGGAAATTTTATATTGGCAAAATATTTTTTTATTTAAAAATTGTTAATGTTTGCATAAAATATTTGCGAATATTTTCTCATTATAGAGAAATTTGTTTAAAAATTAAACCTTTTTTAAATCCATTTATTAATAATTACTGAAATTTCATTAAAATATTTCTACAGATAGTGAAATTACGCTAAAAATGTTTATAAGTAAAGAAGGTTTGCGAAAACTACACAATTTTTAAGCAACAGTTAATAGGAAATAATTGGCAAACTTTATAATCATAAAAAATATGCTCATATTTTTTATTTAAAAAAAAATATTGACAAGTTTTCAGTATTAAAATTTCACTATGGCTGAGTTCCAAAACATCGGTATTTTTTAAATACATTCTCCAATACAAGCGTGTAAAACTTAATGTTGTTATCTGTCACAAAGTGTACCCCCCAGAGTTTGTAGTGATTATCTTAAAAATTCTTAACCTTTTGATACGACATGCTCCGGGGAAAATATGTGGAATCCGGCAGTAGTTCGAAATTGGCAGGCTTCTTGGGATTGTGGCTGACCAGAGTTTCTATGTGGTACCACGGGAGTTGGTTGAGGCCCTCAGGAGCTTTATTGAGAGATTGTGTCTTTAACATTTTGAGATGTGAGACTCTTAGATGATGAGCGGTAGTTGGTGGGGTTAGGACGTTGTAGCAGTGAATCAAATGAAATGATGAAGATCATTTGAAAATGATCGGTGATGTTGCGGATTTTGTAAAGTGACGAAAAGTTTTGGTACCGGTGGTGAAGAGTGAGTTATGGGATGAAGATTTAGTAGTTTTGAATCAAGTTAAGGGATGTAGGACCGTTTGAAAGATGTCGATGATCTTGCGGATTTTCTGAAGTGCCGGAAAGTTGAGGTACCGGTCAAATGGAGTAAAGTGCATGGGAGGATGTGGTAAGACTTGGATTCAGAGAGTATGAAGATTCAAGAGCCAATTATGTAAAATAAATAACTATATCATGAACTGTATGTTTTAATGAACGAAGCTCTTTCAAAGAGAGTGCCGTTTTCACGGGTGGATGTTTTTCGGGATAATGCGGTGGATGTCGTTTTAACCAAAAAAACGCGAAAAGGGAGTTGCCAAATTTCTTGAGAGCTTTCACTTGCTCATGTTCGACTTGTGAGGACGGATATTCAATAGATGCTGAAGGCTCTTCCTAAAGCTGTGGAGGTTAGATAGCTCCAGCTCCTTAGAGCCCAACTAAAATATGCATAAGCTGGATTAAGCTACAGTCAAAAATTAATAAAAAGCCTTTCAAAAGCATTTAAAGAAAAAAAATAAAATCAAAAAATATTTTATTCCGTAAGGAAAGTGCGATCTCTTTCGCCCTTTGCTTAAGCAAATGCCAGCTTCTTTAAGCAACCAATAAGTTTTCTTAAGTTCAATATGGTTCAACACATATGAATCACGTATATTTCCACAATTGCTAAAGCCAACTTAAGCATATTATAGTTGGGCCTTAACAAGGAGGGAGAGTATGATTTCACGAGATTATACCTACAAATTTCAGCCTCGTTTGGTAGGCGCATAGTTTGTCATTCAAGTGGATAAGACCCATGGTGGAGTGGAGTAAAGTAGGATTCCATATACATACAGTGTTGACAAAATTTCACTATCCATAGGCCTAAATGTTGTCATTTGGTATGATTTTTTTCCTAATCACAAATCTGCAAAACTTTTGCCTATTTCAACGTACTTGGGATATATTTTACTTGTAGTGTTCTTTTCCAATGTGTTGTAAAATCCTTTGCAGCATTTGACGAGTTCCAGTTGGCGTTCATTTTTATCAGATAAATATTTGATCTTTAGGTATGTCGTCTTCAAAACAAAAATGTCTTATTTGCATCGCCAGGTGATAGAAACGTCAAATTCACAATAGTACTTTTTGAATCGAATGTAAGCCACAATAGAGGGTGGTCCAACCATAATTAATGTTGTAAAATTGTAAATAAAACAAAAAGTTTTTAAAGAATTATCTTAATATTTTTTATTATGATAGAAGGATCTATGACCATTATGTGTAAAATAAAATGTCGGCCATACGCTCGCCACGGCTTCGGTGGCATACCTCTATCCGATGGTCCATATTTTCCCTGACTCTGAGACATAATTGAGATTCAATGTCGTTAATGTACCGAATTATCTTATCCCTTGTCTCCTGAATTTTTCTGGGCTTATTGACGTACATTTTTTCTTTTTAAATATCCCCAAAGACAGAAGTCCAACGGGGTCAAATCACATGATCCTGACGACCAATTAACATTGCCACGACGTGCGATAACACTGACATTGAATTTCTTTCGCAAAAGAGCTATTCTTTCGTTGTTGGCAAATCAACTGAGGTGAAAGTGTGCCTTGTCGCTAAAGATGAAGTGCACGGCATGCATTTTTATTTGAGCGCCCATTTTCGTTACAGGCATCAACAATCTAAGCGTGCTGCTCAATTGTGTACCACTCCATGGTGGAATTTATAAAGCACCAAAACAAAGAAATGTCAAATTAAGTTGGGCAAAAAACTTGAGGTTAAGGTGTGACTCACAGTTAACATCGTGCATTATGGTTGGACCACCAAGCGGAAATTTGTTTGATCAAATATTTCCACGACAACCGAAAATCGAAAAGCAAAAAATTAGGCACCTATATTTAACAAAAATTAAGCTTTTTATATAAAGTTTGGCAATATTAATGTTAAAACTAAATTATGGAAACAATTTATTATGCTTGTTTATTTTGATCCCTATTAAGTTGGCCACATAATTGTCATCACTATCTGCAGGTAGTCAGTGGTAAATAGCCACAAGCATTTGTTAATGCATAAATAAATGCAAATGCTACAAAAACATCCTCAATGCAGTAGCATATTAAGGTTAAATGAAAATTTTCGAAGGAATATAAGAAAATTTCACCATATATATTATTATACGTGGGCTAATTTACAATTTGGCAATGTTAAAAAGATAATTTTAAATTTTGTTCTAACCGAGAAACAGGCCAGAACAGAGTCTCTGGCGGGAATCAAACCTGCAACCATTACACTAATAGACTAGCACACTATCATTAGGCCTACCAGGGCGCCTATATATGTCATGCTATCTGCTGTGAATCTCTCATTTTAAGGATCAACACCGAATAAATATAGCTAAAGTACTAACGAAAAATTTGTAGACCAAAAAAATTTAAGAAATTTATATAAAGTGCACTGTGCACAGAAAGCCCCAACAAATGACTTCCAGGAAAATGAGTTTGCAAAAAAAAAAATTTAAATAGCACTTAAAATATATTTTACTATACAAACAGTCATGTCGCCTAAATGAAATTCCGCCAGTCCAAATCAAGCTTGACTTCATTAGAATAGAATTTGACCAGCTATTTCACATTCTAGTTAACAGCCAGTGAGTGCGTTATCGTTTTAACGAATAATCCAATAAACAGAATTTCAAAAATCTTTCGAATGCAAAGACTGCAACAACTTAAACTCAATTTTAATTTTAACATTTTATGTGTGTGTGTGTGTGTGTTAAATAATTTACACCACAAATACGCAACATTTGCTATTTTTCGCTGGTTGAGACCAGAGATCAAAAAGGAATGAAGACAAATATTTTTTCCTTAAATTCGCAATTTTTTTTTTTTTTTTAATTTTTTATTTTAGTTTGTAGAGTGGTAAAAGTATGTGTTTTAAATATTTACCTATCGAAACCAATCAAGTTTCATATTTGTATTGCCGATATCGTTTTTGTAGCTGCAGCCTTTTGTCTGTCAGACGCAATATCGCATGTTTATAATACTTTTGCCAAGTAAGTTAATATATATATTTTTTTCTATTTCTGCAAATTCATTCAATAGCCAAAATATCTATTTGAAGTTGGGGGTTTTTTTTTTGTTATTTTGGAATTTTTGTTTTTCTAATGTCATTCAACAGCATTCCAAGAGTTTTGTTTGTAACCAAAAAGATAACAAACAACTCCCTGACAAAATGCTGCCATATTCATGCTGATGATATTGGCCAACCACATCACAGCAGCCAATTCAAATGTACAGACAAGAGCAAATAAAGAGCGCCAGTAGTGCCCTTAAAGCAAAACAATAACTTGGAAAAATAAAAAATAAAACATCGAGAAACTACCAAAAACTTTCGAACAGTTTTATATTTTATATATATTAATATGCTCATTTATATTTTGCTGTTAAAATTCAGACATATCGGTCCATAAAGGGCTGAGATATGAACAAAAAACCACTACTTTCTATAATTTCACCTATAAATCCCTTGTTGTTGTTTTTTTTTCTTTCTTTTTTGCTTTATATCTGGAGAACGACAAGAACCAAAGTTTCCAAATTAGGTGCAAGCATATTGGATATCAATATAAAACCACTTCAAAAATGATCTGGACTGGAGAAGTGGGCGTCGCACTTCCCATACAAACACATTATTGGTTTCTTTATATCTAGAAAAAACGGAAAGAGTCAAAGCTTTCACATTAGGTATAAACATCAAGGATTCAAAATTAGGAAAAAGCATCTTGTTTAACAATACGTGGCACAAAATTTATTAATTTATATCTTAAGAACGGTATTCATATAACTTTCTGTTATTATCACACCATGGTGAAGGGTATATATTAGGGTATTCATTCGGTTAACGGTTAATCGGTTAACCGATTAATTACTACCCGTTTAACTGATCGGTTAATTTAAAATTGGCTTTTTTCGATTAACGATTAAGCCGGTTAATTTCAGTCGATTAACCGATTAACCGATGTAATAAAATTTGGAATTTTTTGTAGTATTAAACCATATTTTTTTTGTGTTTTTAGTTATGGGTTAGTTCCAAAACGTCAGTTGCAAAGCAGCTCCCTTTTTTAAATGCATTCTACAATACAACCATGTAGAATTTTACAATGTTATCTGTACCAAAGTTCTCCAAAAAAGTTACCAAAGTACACGAAAAAAGTTGTGTTTAGAAATATTTTTTCATACAATATATTTTCTTCTAGAAATACATTCCTAAAATACAGTACAAAAACAGAAATTAAGGAATTCGGAAATAAACTTTTTTGCAGAATGTTCGGTGCTGAGCTTTCTCAGGATTAGTTAGATGATGACCTGACAACAGAAGAAACTCTCGATAGTAACACAAAAAGAGAATTAACCGAAACAATTAGAAGTGTTAAGCATTTAAAAAAATTATAACAGGACTCTAATAGTATAATGGAAGATTAAAATGATTTAAGGAAAATGATTGAGAAATTTGATAATCTGTATTATGGGTTGCTTTCGATTTCTCCACCATCTTCGATAAGTGAAAGAATTTTTTCCAAGTCAAGTTTATCAAAACTAAAGAAAAAAATCCCTCAAATCCTTAACATTTAAACCAATTTATTTTTCTAAAATATTATTTTATAAGATCTCCTTAAACTATTGAAATTATTAATAAAATGATCTCACGGTTTATTTTTTAAGTAATACATAATATGTTTTAATTAAAAAATATGTATTACATAGCTATTAATAAGTTTTTTGTTTGCTAGTTTTAGTTCAAGAATTGTTATGTTAATTTTAATGCTTTAGTTCAAGAATTGTTATGTTAATGTTAATTTTTTTTACTAATAAACTCAAAATAATAAAAAAAATTTAATTTTTATTTATTGAAATTACTTAATTTATTAACCGGTTAACCGATCAATAACAAAATTAACCGATTATTAACCGATCAAACCAAAACCTCGATTAATTAATCGAGCGATTAACCGATTAAAGCAAAAGCCCGATTAAATGAATACCCTAGTATATATGATTCGGCATAGCCATATATATCACTCTCACTGCACAGAAAAAATTTTGCACCAGTAAACGTATTAATCAAAAATAAAATCAGTTTTAATTAAAAATTTAATCAAGTAAATAAAACGTTTAATCAAGTGAATTAAACGTTTAATCAAGTGAATTAAACGTATAATCAGGTGAATTAAACGTTTAATTGATATTATAATTTTTTTACTGGTGCAAATTAATATTTTCAATTAAACGTTTAATACTATTGATTAAACGATTACTTCATTTGATTAAACGTTTAATTCACGTGATAAAATTTTTAATTAAAACTGATTTTATTTTTAATTAATGCGTTTACTGGTGCAAAATTTTTTTCTGTGTGGTTTTTTTTTTTTTTTTTTTTTTTGTTGAATTTGTGATCACTTTTGTTTAATACCAAAAATCAAACTTTCTATGGGAATTTCTTAAAAAAGTTTAACTGAAGATAATTCAGTAAATAATGCGATTTTGGCAATAGAAGTCTTATTTGTAATCAATTTCATAATTTGTCAAAATTCGATGTTCGAATTTTTATAAAAAGAACTTTAATCGGCTGTAACTCAGTAAATAATGCGTTTTATAAGAAAATAACACTTATTTGTGATCAATGCCATAATTAGTCAAAAATCAATTTTCAAATAGATATTTTTGTAAAATCGGCTGTTTCTTCGTAAATAATGCGTTTTTTGAAAAAAAAAAGCTTAATGTGCGATCACTCTTAAATCTTGGCAAAAATCAATTTGTACTGGGAATTTCGTAAAAAATTTTAACTAAATATAGTCAGTAAATGCTGCACTTATTGAGAACTCAAGTTTAATTTGAGATCACTTTTATATTTTAGCAAAAATCAATTTATATGGAAACTTCGATTGAACTTTTATCGACGGTAACTCAGTAAATAATGAATTTTTAGGAAAAAAAATTTTAATTAGTGAAAACCTTATATTTTGGCAAAAATCTTTTTTTTATATGAAAACCAGCTAAGAAGTGAAAAGGGGACAGTGTGTTAAAAATTTTAGTTCTTCGAGTTTCGCTTTAAATGTTCTCATACTTAGAAACATGAGAAGTGAAAAGGAGGCAGGGATTTTTATTTCATAAATTCTATGCAAAACTTTTTAAAAAGGAAAAATTTAATTAAATTATTAGGAAAAAATGAGAAGTGAAAAGGAGGCAATATATTAAAAACTTAAAATTTCCGAATTTTACCAGGAATTTTTAAATTTATTATTCTTTACAAACCATCTCCTAAATGCGATTACATACATGGACCCTTTCATTTTTATATATATAAAGGGTCCGCCAAATAACTTTTTTTTTTTTGAAAATGCTATAAAAAAAACTACTAACTAAAAAAACTATTTTCTCAAATTTCTTTTTTTATTTGAAAGTACAATCCTTCCGGTTAATAATGGAAAATAATTTTATTCGAATGGCTGCCTAGGCTGGCCATGCAGTAGCCTACACGATCGGTCCAATTTTTAGCAAATTATCGATTGCGTGCAGCTGTATTTCACCAATGGCTTCACAAATATTGTCCTTTAAAGCGTCAATTGTCTCTGGCTTGTCGGCGTAACACTTATCTTTGACGGCACCCCACAAATAATAGTCCAACGGTGTCAAATCGCAGCTCCGAGGTGGCCAAACGACATCAGCTCTGCGGCTGAAAAAGCGAACTTTAAAAACAGGGCGCAAAACATCGAGTGTAGCTTCGGCTGTGTGGCACGTAGCGCCGTCCTGTTGAAACCAAATGTTGGCAATATCCTCCTGTTCAACTTTTGTGAACAAAAATTCGTTCAACATGGCCCGATAACGATCGCGATTGACTGTAACGGCACTCCTTGCTCATTTTCGAAGAAAAATGGCCCAATTATGCCTCTGGACCAAAATCCGCACCAAACAATGACTCGTTTTGGGTGCATCGGCTTTTCAATGTATGCGTGCGGGTTTACTGTGCCCCAAATGCGACAATTTTGCTTGTTTACATATCCGCCAAGACCAAAATGAGCTTCATCTGAAAAGATGATTTTTTTTTGGCAAAATCGGCATCTTCTGTAAGTCGATCGTAGGCCCACTTAGCGAAGCGAAAACGCATTGGATGGTCAGTTGGCTTCAACTCCTGAACCAATTAGACTTTGTATGGCGTCATACCAAGGTCTTTATGCAAAATTCGTCTCAATGATGTCTCCGAAATGTTCAATTGTTGAGAACTACGGTGAATTGATGTTGATGGCGCTTCACGCACACTTTCTGCCACAGCAGCAATATTCTCGGGTGTACGCACTGTTTTTGGTTTTTCACGCTTTGGTTTATCGATGAGGATACCAGTTTCTTTCACTTTTTTCACAAGATAACGAACATACGGAGCTGACGGTGCTTCTCTTCTTCCAAAATCCGTACGCAATTTTCGCACACATTCTGCAACATTACCATGATTTTCAAAGTAATGTCGCAATATTTCCCAGCGTTGTTCAAGCGTATACACAACCATATTCGATTAGCGGAAGGATAAAACTAATTATCTCTCAAATCAGCCACGAGCTAAGTGTTACCATTCACGAAATAAGCACTAGTTGAAAAAAAACGTTAGATGGCGGACCCGTTAGTAGATATCGATTAAAAAAACTTAAAACGGTTGTAATTCAGTAAATAATGGGTTTTTTTCAAATATTTGAGCTGATTTTGGGACTTTGGACTTTCAGCATAGATGCACGTAGTGCGGAAAGTTTTCTGATTGTCATTCACTTGAGAGTGACCAGTAAAGATTCCTCTGTTTGATTGTCCAAGCAGCTCACTACTTCCGGTCCAAGACCAAGTATTTCCCGGGCAAAAAAAAAAAAAAAGTGCATCTTAACGTCTAAGGCAAGTAGGCAAATTACATGAATATTTGCTGAAGCATGACTACATCGTGAGATTGGACACGAAGATAGCAGCCCTATCACCAATATAAGAAAGCAGGGCCAGCAACCCACTTTTCCGAAATACAATTTGCTAACGAATCGCCTAATAAACAGTTTGGCGCCCTGTGCTCCAGTTAGAGTTAGAGAAATATTTATATTTATATATATAATCTGTGATCACTCTCTCATTTCTTGCCAAAAAGCGATTTTTATATGGGAATTTCGATTAAATGTTTTTATTTATTAATAATCTAAGTTATTTTACGAATAATAGCAACTTAGACCTATAGACCCCGTTGTTGTGACACAGGCCAGAGTCCCTAGCGGGAATCGAACCCGCAACACTCACTGTTAGACTTGCTGAGTAACATCTGTCTTACCAGGGAATGAAATGTGTAATTAGCTGCAACTCAGTAATTACTGCATTTGTTCGGCAAAGACTCTTACAGCCAGGCTCACGATGTCACACGTTAACGTTCGCATAGAAAATTACATTTAAAACAAAAACAATTTTTAAAATTTGTTTTTGTTTTAAATGTAATTTTCTATGCGAACGTTAACGTGTGACATCGTGGGCCTGGTTGTTAATCTGTGATAACCTAAATAATATCCCTAAAATCTATTCGTTCAGCCGATTTTCTAAAGCAATTTACTCAAATTGTTTTGAATATTTTATTTTTTTTAATTCCGCAGATAAGTCCTTTCTCATAGTCAAAGTCTTCATAAAAGTGATGGAATAGTAGAATAATTAAAAAAAACTCAATATTTCCCCTGATTTGTTTCTGCAACGTAAATGTCCTTTAGAACACACATTTCCTTTAATCACATATTTATTAAGTTTATTTTGTCTGCAATGAAAAGTAAATATTTGTAAAAAACCACACATGTAACGGTCTTTGAAACTTATTTTTCTTTTAACAATTTCAAAGTCATATGAAAAATTTCCTTTAATAGAGACTAGAAACTTCTTAGTCCTTTTCATTCAATGTTCAAATCATTTAAATGAGGATTTCAGAAGTCATTCATTAAATTTAAAAAATTCAAGAGATAAAACACATTCATTTCATAGAAATAATATTAAGTAAACTTAGCAACTAGAATTCGATGCAATCTATAAAATGCTGCTTTTCTAACACAAATATTTCAATATTTTCTTAGGTACTCTTATAATTCGCATGTGTCAACAGCAAATACAAAGAGGATTTGGATGATTAAAGAAAGTTGTTTATAAAACTTAAAATGGTGGTAACATTGAGCTAAATGCATTTTATAAGTAACAAGAGTTACCCGGTGAGCTTCGGCTACCTCCAATTGAAATTAAATTAGAAAACCATTTTTAAGCCAGATCTCGTTTATAGATAATGAATCAATTTGTAACATATTTTAAACTTTGTCCTTCTTCTTACTTTTTCACAGGGATGTGTTGTTGACAATTTTATTGTAATCCTTATGTAAATAGCTGATCGTTAAGTTGGTGTATTTGGTATTTTACCGTGCTGCCATCTTCATGGTTGTATTAACATTGCTATGTTGGCGTATTGTTTTTTTTTTTTTTTTTTTTTTTTTTTTTTTTTTTTTTTTTTTTTTTTTTTTTTTTTTTTGGTGTTGCGATCTACTTAGGAATATTGACGTGTTGTATTTTGCTGGCTGTTTTTGGTGCAGCCATCTACTGGTGGGTGCGAAAATCCGTCAATATTATATGGGAGGTTACACGCCCACTTTTGAAATATTTATAGCCTATGGTAATCAAGAAGACACTGTGAAAATTTCAGGAAAATCGGTTGAGTAGGTTAAGGGTCTATAGGGAACAGATAAACACACTAACTGTAGCACTTTAATTTTTTTTCATATTTGCGAAATTGTACCCTCTCCCACTAGAAAAAGCTATGTTTCGCCGAAAATTGGGCTGATCGCTTATCGGGAAGGAGTGGCGCATCGCATTACCAAGGGGGAAAAATTAATTTTGTTCAGTTTTTGTAAAATTTTGCCACTAAATAATTACTTTTGGAATTAAACGTATAAGAAGCGAAATGTGTGCGAAAAAGACAAAATTTGGTTAAAAAATTTTTAAATGTCTCAGACCACTTGAACAAGAAATGTAAGAATATATTTTGAGAAATATTGGAATAAGAGCTATATAATTATTACAGGTAAGACCAATAAAAACTAATGTTTTTAAGACATTTTCAAAACTCCATTTTCAAATTTTTAAAAATTTTGTTAAATTTTATACTTTGTTAAATTATTTATTATTTAATTTACTAAATTTTGTTAAACAAATTTCAGAATTTTTTTATCATCCTTTCTGTAATAAATTTAATATTAAACCTAATTAAAATATTATTGTCCAGATAATTTTAAATATAAACTGAAGGTCTTACTAAAATCGGAAAACATTAACCCTAAAATCATGAAGGTCAAAGGTCAAATTTTGACATATTTAGAATTTCTAAAGGAAATACATAAATTTAAACGTTGGATGCACATTTGATGTATGAAAGTTTAAAAATAACTGTAATTTCACTTTGTTCATTGAAATCCAATATATTTTAAAATTTATATTTCTATTATAAATCCAGATAGAAAAATTATCAATAAATTTTAATTAATTTCATGTTGTAAAATTCCTTTCTTCATAAAAATAATTTAATGAAAATTAAATTTGATGAACTTTAGCCTAATTAAAAATATTAAAATCTGGATTAAAAACTGTAAACAGTTCAACAAAAATAACCAATAGTATTGTGTTATACATTAATTGTATATTTTTTTATTCTAACTGACAGATTTTTCAATATTTGAAAAGTTTGGAGTTATTTTGACAAGAAGTGCATTTAAGGGTTAATCTTCATTTTTGCACTGTTTTGTATTTGTATAACTTTAGATTATATTTTTCTCCAGTTTCTTAAAAATCGGCATAATAATATACTAAATTTCGCTATCTTTCCTTTAGAAATTCCAAATATGTCAAAATTTGGCCTTTGACCTTCATTGAATATTATACACTCAGGGAAAAGCTGCAACTCAAAACTTAGAACGCGTCACATACATTCAATAATTTTCAATATATGTATGTAATAGAAAAGTTATATTGAAATTTTAAAGTTGTTTTAAAGTTGAAACATATTATTTTAAGATTTTTATTTCATTAATTTCTCAATTAAATTGAAATTGCAAAATACTAAATTATTAAGAAACATTTTAAGATTAACATTTTAAAATTTAAATTCATATGTTAACCTGATTCCCTTCTTATTAAGTTGTGATATTTTGTGTTTGGTTTATGATTTTTTGTACACAGAAATGAATAAGCAGATTACTAAGCATCGGTAACATTATTATCTTTGAAAACCAGAAAATAGTAAGCACTTTGAAGAACGAAACTCCTACTATCGAATAAGAACGAAAGGAAAAGGTGGGTATTGTCCTTCAATCTACCTAATCAATTTTGAAGTAAATAAATTGCTTTTTTGTTTTTAATTATTTTTAGTTTAGAATTGAAGATGACGCAGACTCGCTCGAGTCTGAAATAAGAAGATGGGTGCAAGACAGCAGACTTAATATTAACTACATCTTCAGCGACATTCCCTGTAGTCGAAGTCTCATATTCGAATGTTTAAAAATTCTGAATGAATACTTGCATCAATTCAAAATATTTAAAACTGATATCAATAGTGTGCATTTTTTATTTCATAATGCTTCAATAATAAATCAAAGCTTAACAATCTTATTTTTAAATTGTTTCATTCTTAATTCAATATTGTTTCTTTTTTATTTCTAAAATAAAAAATATAATTTCAATAACTTTTCCACATTGTTTCAATAAGACAACAATATTGTTCTATATGAATACAATATTAATTCAATGTCGAAAATATTATTTCTATAAATAGGGCAACTTTGAATTAATATTGTTCCATATTGAAATATAAATTTTTAACAATAATAGACTTTCGTTAATGTTTCTTATAGCTGCTTTACGCTATCACACAAGTCTTACGTATTTTGAAAAAAACACAACCCTGTTATTGTTTTTTGAAAATTTTCAAACAATAATTAGATAAGTGATGCGTTTTCGTCAAAATATGTAAGACTTGTGTAAAACGGCCTTTAATAATTCAGTATGGTTTTAATTGGTGTTAAGTTGTTTTTTTCTCTAGGTGTCGAAATACTGTAAAATTTCGATGGCGTCAAGTTTTAGAAGTTAGTTTAGAAGTTTAGAATTCACTGTATAAAAAGTCATGGATTTTATTTTTAAAACTATAATGTTCGTTATGTAGGAGCAATTTGTAATTATGAACTCTCCACTGACAACATACCCATCAAAGTGTTATACCTTTTCATTTTACTTTTTAAGAATAAAAATTCATTTTAATAATATTTTTCATTGCGGTTTATATGGTGTGTAAAAGTGTATTCGAAGAATTGGCATGTTTTGAAAGCTAGGAAGATTATACAGGGTGGTTAAATTTTAAGGGCCGATGTTGATTTTGAATAAAACACAAATTATTTAGAAAATTATTGTCATTTCTTTTTATTATGATAATATTGGTATGGTTCTACTATCTATAAAACAAAATATCGGCCAAATGGCCGCCAAGACCTCGGCGGCACACCTAAATCCGATGGACCAAATTTTCGATGACGCTGAGGCATAATTGAGGTTCTATGCCGTTAATGTGAATTTTCTCATCCTTAAGTCCTTGAACTGTAGCTGGCTTATCGACGTACACCTTTTCTTTCAAATAATCCCAAAGAAAAAAGTCCAACGGTGTCAAATCACATGATCTTGGCGGCCAATTGACATTGCCACCACGCGAGATAACACGGATATTGAATTGGTCGCGCAAGAGCCATTGTTGCGTTAGCTGTGTGGCAAGTGGCACCGTCCTGTTGAAACCACATATCGTCCACTCCATATCTTCCAATTCGGGCACTAAAAAGTTCGTTATCATCTCACGATAGCGAACACCATTCACAGTAACTGCCTGACCGGCCTCATTTTGGAAAAAATACGGCCCAATAATGCCGCCAGCCCATAAACTGCACCAAACAGTCACTCTTGTAAATGCATCGGCTTTTTAGCAACACTCTTCGATTCTCATTTGCCTATGTGCGACAATTCTGCCTGTTAAAGCCCATATGACACTACATTTTTAATGCATTGTTCAAGTTTTGGTGAACAGTACAAATATAATGTAATAGAAAAATTTACCAAGTGCAAAGAGTTCAGCTGTATTAAGATAAATGGCAAACTGTCAACAATTTTTATAAAGTTATCGATAAAAAATGAAGTTATGTCAAAAAAAATGTAAAATTGTTTAACTTAAAATTGACATTTCAAGCTTGAAATATTTAAAGTGTTGCTGAATCAGCGGTTTATGGGCAAATTCAGCGATTTACCGCTTTTTGTGTTTAGGTTTCTCATAAACAAAAAGTTGGCAACATTTAATAAAATAAACAAAACAGGGATGGCTAAGTTGTTTCAATTGTACTTTTTTGTTCATACTTTTTGAACAAAGATGTATAATACCTTTTTGTGGTATTTTTTATGAACATAAATAAAATTAATTTCAACTAAAAAAATCTTTTAGTACAATTAGGGTAAAAAAGTACAATTTTTAAAGGTTGTTGGTACAATTTTAAAAATTCTCAACGCCATCCCTGAAACAAAACCATAACAAGAGAAAAAAAAACTACAAAACTTTGTTTACATTTTTTATAGTTTGCTCCAGTTTGCTCTTTCTAACATTTACTGTTTCTTTCTATCAATTCTATATCAATTAATGAATAAAAAATGTAGTGTCATAAGGGCTTAACGAATCCACTGAGGTCGATTTTGCTGGCCAAAAAAATCACGAAATGCATTTTGTTTTAAACGCCCATTTTCATAATAAGTCTGAATAACTTTAACGCGTTGCTCGATTATGCATCTTTCCATGGTTCGAATTGAGTTAGTCTGAAATTGAGAAATGTCAAATGAAATCCGGAAGAAAACTTGGCGTTAAGGTTTGGTTCACATTCAACATCGGCCCTTAAAACTTAACCACGCGTTATATCAATCTGCGTTTATCGTGAATCGTCATAAGCTAAGACCTTTTTCAATGTTTGAGGCAATTGAAGCCAATTCCGGATACATTGGCCTAGAATGAAAATTATTTAAATTAAAAAAGTCCTGCATCAATCGAAACCAAAAGCAGTCGGATGGGACAAAATCTAAGCTATAATGTCGATAAGTCAAAACGTGCCAATCACAAATTTTTAAATAGTTTTTAACTGGTTTTGCAACATGTGGTCGAGCGTTGTCATGATGGAACATTACAACTTCATGCCAGGTCAATGCTACCAAACAATTAACTTGTTTTCATTACAAATCCTTGGTGATGGCCTGGTCTGATTTCAGCAGGTCATAATAAATAGAACTTTTTAGCCCCATCAAATATTAAGCGCCATTTTTATTCGGCTTTCGCAATAATTCGGCAAGTTGGATGGAATTTACATTCAAATCCTTTCGTTTTTAGGTCTTCGTTGTGAATTCATATTTTATTTCAAGTAATCCCTCAATGAAAAAAATGACTTGTTTTCAAATTAATAAAACTAATTAGATGGATATTTGAAACGATTTGCTTTATTCTTTTAAAATTTAAAACTCTACGCCGCTGAAAAAATTATAAAAAACAATTTTTCACTTTTATGTAAAATTTTTTAGTTATAAGCCTTAACTGAAGCATTCTCTCTAGAATAACTAACCAGTAGTGTCAATTCCAATATATTTAAGTGACAATAAGGAACATGTACATCAATTAGCTATAAATGGCCATTAACGATTATTGTTCACACTCCATTTTATGAATAAATAATAAAAATATCTACATCGTTTTATTTCAAAATGGCATTTTTAATAACAATTTTGTTACACGAAAGGAATTCACTAGTGTCAAGTATAAAACACAAGATCACTTGTATGAATTTCATAAAAATCGCTGCAGTAAAGAAATAATGCGGAAAAATAGCATAAAATATGGTTTGAAATAAGGCAACAATAATTCTCCATTTTAAATTTCTCAGTAATAAATTTTTTACAATAAAAGACTGAACAAATTATTAGCTAGAAATATGTAATTGCCATTTCGGTTTAAGTTTAAAAAGAAACTAAAAGAGTTCCTATTAAAATTATCTCTGGTAATTTGTTATAAATCTTTTTTTAAGTCAATATGAAGTTTAAAATTTTTTTCTAAATTGAGTTTTTATAAATTTCATTAATATTTTATTAAAAATTCTTAAATCTAGATTTATTTTTATGATTATCTAGTTTTTTTTTTATTCTTTCTTTTACAGCAGTCATAGAAGACAAAGTTCATTTGAAATGATTAACTTTTCAAATATAATTCAAGTCACATAGCGTCATTTATGTTATACGGCTGTCATGACCAACTGTCAACTCAACTTTGAAATTGTAACAAAGAGTTGTATTTTGTTTGAAAAAAAAATCAACAAAGTGGAAAATTAAAAAAAAAATAAACTACAAAACCAACAGACAAACGCATAGACAGAAAGCTAAAAATTATGGAAAAAATGGCCAAATGAACTTGTACTAAATCATCAAAAGAAAGAAAGAAAGAAACTCATTATATAAACAAACACACAGTGAGTGATGAGAGAGTGTGGATTCACATCACACATTCATGTTATTACACAAACATAGGAGGGTGGATTAAATGTGGATTAAACAAGATGAAGCCGAAGCGCAATCAGCAAGGCAAAGAGTAAACATGTTTAAGCCAGTCAGTCGTACAATTTACCATAAAAAAATCATGTGTGCTTATAAAGTTTGACAGTTTCACCTAAAATTTAAATTGAGTGACAGATTTTTTTTTAACTTTTTTGAAGTAGCATTTTCTTATAAAATAGCTGAGTGATATGACTTTGCACCTTCGTTTTGAGATAGTGTGGCATTCACAAATAGTGTTTGGAAATAAGCACTAACTATCGCTCTTTAGTGTTCGGTTCGGTAGATTTGTGGAAAACACAAACGCTTATAGTGTTTGTGTAGAAAATCTTAAAAAAATAACGTAAGATCATAAATAACAATGTTCTTATCCAACTCAACAAAAAGATGTTTTTTAACCACAAACTTCATTGTGTTCGGTTCAGCTCATTAATGTTCGTTCGTTTCAATTTTGCGTAGCGCTCTTTTGGCTGGTAAACATTTTTTACAAAAACAAAATACTCATACGAAAAAAAGACAAAATAATTTATTTTTTATTAGTCAATGTAAAACAAAAATTATAGAACATTAAAGTATAATGTTTGTCTACAGTACCACTACAATTGTTCTGTCTTTTAACGAAGAACAGAACACCATATAATGTTCGGCTCTTTTTTGAAAATAGTTACGAACGGTATGAAGGGTTATGTACGTCTACACAAACACTTAAAAATAGGTATCGTTCCTAGGTATGTGAGCCGAACGCTAAATAATGTTCGGTTTATTTTCGAACACTGATCTTAACCATGAAAACCAGATACACAGGAGAGAAACTAGATTCTATGTTGGGAGATTTAAGCTTGTGGTTAAAGAGAGCCAACGATGAAGAGGATTCTGACGATTTATTAGAAATACGTATTTGGAAGTATAAATTTAATTACAAAGTGTCAGAATACGGAGAAAACTAAAACAGACAGTTATGAAAATATCAGTTTGATCGTAGAACGCGGTGCTACGCTATGACACTCTTCAAAATAAAAAGGAGCCAAGTATTTCGTCTTTCCATAAATCTGAGGACGGATATATCGTTATTTCATGTTTTAGCCATGGTGCTGAATCAATTTCAAATAAAAAACAAATAGTTTTCATTTATGTTCAGAATTATATTAAAATCTACATTTGGAAATAACGTTTGAAAGCAAGATGTAAATAAATGCATTTCTCAATTGGAAAATAGTTTCCCCTTATTATTGAGAATGCTTTGATATTTTCAAATCACTATCAAACGTTTGTCGTTTGAGAAAAAGTTTGATTTCAAATAATTTTCCGTGTTTGTTGGGTATAAAACCGATGCCCTGTTTATTTCTTTCTGCGTTACTTAAGCTACGGTCACATTTGTTAAATATTTGACGAAAAAAAGGGACCAACAATCAAACTAAATAATCATTTATGTAGATTATAATACCACATCTTAGAAAAAACAGTTTTTTGTCATGTCTAGTAGTATAATTAGTCTATTTTATCATATTAAGACCATGTTAAATCTCAATACCTATTACCAAAAGTAGTGGTTACGCTTATTTGGTCAAATATTTAATAAGTGTGACAGTAGCTTTATACTTTTTTTTGCTGCAGCATTATGAAACGCGATGTAATTTTCGAAAAGAAGGCTAAACAATAGCGAAAATTTTGAAAAAGAGCTGGACTTAACGAAATTAAGAATGGACGACACCTTAGCGACAATGTTTTTAACGTCTAAAATAATAAAATATCCGATTCATTAATAAAGTTTTATAAAAACAAAGTTTAATTGCCTTACAACAACAAACATATAGGCTTTTTCAACCCCTTCGATTCTTTTTGTTCTGCCTAAATCAACATCCCTCGCATTTAAGTGTAAACAAAGAATGGAGTTTCTCTATGGTACTCTGATACTAAGAATTAGATCAGCTACATCGCACATCCATATACATATTAGGAATTTCTAACTAATACGCATACACTTATTTATATCCATAAAAACGCATTTCATACATATTTTCCTTTGCATTTTTCCAATTCAAGTTACAATTTGACTTCTCCTAAACAATAAATAATAGACAGATAGACAGACAGACAGACAGACAGACAATATTGAATTATAATGTTGCCTCTTTGTATAAAAATTATTAAAACGAAATCAAACACAGAAAAAGATCAAAAAACAATTGATGTAAGTAAGTATGTGCACTTCAGTTGTTGTTTCGTCTGCTGCTGTTGGCTATTGTTGCATCTCACATATTGCAACTGGCGATGATGCTGTTGCCACTTCAGTCTATGGCAAAACGTTGGTGATGATGACGATGATGAACAGTTGTTGTGCGTTAAGTTTGGTCTTATCAAACGATACATTTTATGATTTTTAGTTTAGATTTTGATAATGTCGACAATGTTGATGACGACGACTATGACGACGGTTGTTGTTGTTGTTGATGATGGCCAGTTTATTTCCAAGAATTTTATATTTCATCAAATTGACGTATGATCCATATTTCCCACTGTATAATTGAGAAAAATGCTACTACCATTCTACAAGTTCTAGTATTAACTACAAGCATAAATTCGTTCAGAGTTAGCGCAGGGAAGTTCATTAGAAACTAAAGGCAGTGAATAATGTTGAATGGGACGTCTTGGTGCGACTTCAAATAGGAGATTTTAGTTGAAACCTTTTTAGGTTCTCCTATTTTATTTAGTTAAGTCAGACTGTTTTCTTTAAGTTTTAAATGCACCCCTTTTTTACTACACCTCTCTGGCCCATTGCAATGATATCAATCATATTTATGGCAAAAGAGGCAAAATGTCAGTTTTCTTTACTGATGGTCTATTACAAACTTGGTAAAAATCATTTTAACATCAGAAGTCCATATAGTGTGCGTATGGAGTTAAAGTCTTTTTTTTTGTAGTTTGCTAGTGCATGCAGAAGAAGTTGTTTAAAATGTTAAACTTGCGTCATTTGCTAGTAAAATAGCTTCTTCTTACTTATGCACAGAACAAGTTTAATCGCCTAAAAGCGTAATAAGATCGAGTTTTTTGGGTGCTGGGTATATAAAATCTTGAGATAAAGTAAAAACCTTTAACAAATTTGAAATTCTATTCGCAACAAAACTTTGAATTTAAAAAATATTTAAGAAATTTCTAGAATAGGTTGAAGGAAGGGGCATTAAACTTTAAAAAGGAAATCTTAGTAAATTTAAAATGGAAATCTGTTGCAAATGGGATCTTACCCAATAAATAATTTTCTTATTCCTCGAAGCAATAATGGTACATTAAAAAAGTAAGCGCAGTGATGCAGTCTGGTTAATGACCGAACTCTTAACAACTTTTATAATAAAAACAGAGTTCAAAAGACCACGGCATTGCCCAATTAGGGAGCAGGTTTGTAAGAAAAGATATTTCAAAGTTCTTATATAAGTCACCCAATGGCCTGTACGAATAGGGTAGGTTTTAATCCCTTGAATACCCAGTTTTGCATACTATCCGATAAACGCGCAACGTATCAAGATGTCTCATCTGAATATATGGTTGGTATAATTTTTGAGGAATAAGAATCGCTTAGTATTCTGGGCATGAAAATAGAATCACTCAAGTGCCTCGGTTTTTAAAACGGCGTAAGAGATACTTCACTCCATATGATCCCCTTATTATTTATAGGTATACCACCTATATACGACCGAGAATTAAGTACAACTCTGTTGTGTGGACCGGCCGGTTCTTCAAAGTCTTTTTGGAGCTTCCCGACCGCCTGCAGGAGAGGGCGAAAGTTCTCTTTGTTAACAGTATCGTATCGAGTTCTATTGTGTTCTGTTGAAATTGGGATCTGGTAACCGAAACCCGTTCGTTTGTTCGTTATACACGTTTTTGCTTAAGAGTCCATCCTTTTGTGGTCGATTGGCCGGTGCATCGTACAACGCATTGCAGGAAAAATTCGTTGTTTGGTTGGGCTGTTTGTAGTTGGAATGACCCGCCTGCGGAAGTCCTTCCTCTCACTTTGAACATGACTAAGTTAAAAACGAATGTCCACAAGCACTACTTCTCTTTATTCCCCTTCCAATTATCTATTTGCCTAGTTCCAACACAATGCATTAGAAGGTATTATCACCTGAGTGCTAGTCCTAACAGTAACTCTTAAACAAAACCAAAAAAAAAGGAATCTGTGAAAAGCTGAACGTTACACACATCAGTATTTATATGCGTTGAATAAAGCGCTTTTTGTGTCAAAACTGTATTGCTTCAAAGTCAGAATTCTCTATATAAAATTTTTAGCTTCCGTAAGCGAGTTGGCTTGCGAAGCTCTTACACATCTACTTACAAACCTACTACGCTGAAAGCCCCGTTTTTTATTGGATACTAAATAGTTGACCACTAGAGAAGTCAAGTATAATGAGCTTGTACTCAAACTTGTCACATATATCAATATCGGTTTAAGACCGATCGACTCAAAACTCTCTCGAAAAATCTGTGCAACCATCTTGACCTTTTGTTTAAAGTACAGGACGCATTACAAAGATAATTGCAGAATAAAGCCTACTGAAAATGGTGATAATCGGTACGTGATTTAACCTTCACCCAATAAAAATATCCTTTTAGCGCTCATTAATATTCTAGTTATAATACTTTGCTTAAATTCTGCAGAAAAACTGAATTAAAGCTCAATTTTTGTAGAAATCGGATTATATTTGGCAATATCTCCCATAAAATATTTACTCCCGAAAATGAAATAGACCAACTTAAATTCCTTAAAAACAGGGCTGGCCATTAATTCCATAAAGAAGCTGTTCCAACAATCAGTTTTGCATGAAAAAAGTGTGTACAAATAAATAAAGTCGTCATATTTGATCGCAGGGATCTAAAAAATTTGCGTGAACATCAAGTTTATTAAGACGAACAAAAATCAATCAAAAACTCAATTTCGCATTTTTGTGTAGTTACATCCTTTTGCATTTAAGGTGACGCTATGTAAGTACGTAGAATGAATAAATATGTTTCTATAATTAAAAAAGTTTTCATTTGTTGGGGGTACAGCATGTCTATTTGACATGACAGTTTCGAAAAAATACAACCACTTTTTTTTGTTAGGTCTGGAAAAAATGCAAGAGGAATTCAAAGTTGAAGGACTCCCTAAGGTGGCTCCGATACAGAGTTTAGGAAATTGTAAAAAATTTACCACAACAGCTTCTAGAGTGCCTTTAGACGGGTTAAATGTATTAACGACCCCACTGTTTTTTTCATCACCAACATTTGCTTCTAACTATTCTATTCTATTTTTTTCAATGATGTAAGTTTGTAAAGATGATATCGATAAAAATTTTACCACAACCTTACACAATTATCCGAAGCTTCTCTCTGCATTTTGCTGGTACCAAAATTCCCATGATATTGGATTCTCGGTGGATATTGGTGCAAACAAAACTACACAGAAAGAAAAACACTACGCATAAATTAAGTTTTTTTATACTTACTTTAAGTTCGAGTCGTACTTAAAAGAATCCTAAATAAGATAACTTTCGAAAATCAATCCCGGAATTTCTTAAAATAAGAACAAAATTCTTAAACCAAGTAAAAAAAGATTAAACTTTTCGTTGGATGGTTTCTGAGAGTAAAATTACAAAGTGAGCGTTTTAATTTCATTTAACTTATCAAAGTTTGTTGCAGAGACTACAACAACACCACATAAGTAGTTAAAAAACGATTTGCTTGTTGTGTGTAGAAACAACAAAAACAAAGGAACAAAAAGTAAAATTGGTAAAGTAAAGTAAAATTGGGAACTCTTGCTTCTCGTTCAGTTTATATTTTCCATATCGGGAATGATGCTGGTGTTTTATAATTAAAACACCATTGCGTAAGGTCTAAAACGGGTAAGTAAATAAATCATAATAAAATTCTCCTTCTAGTTTCAGTTTTGGTTTATTTCAAGTACGAATTTGGAATTAAATCAATTTATAATACTTGAATCAAGCGCATTTTGAGATTGGTTCAATTGTAGTTTTACTTAAGTCAATCTCATTTTCGGATTGTTTCAATTACGAATTCGGGATTGAATATGGATAAATTAAGTATTTCGCACTTGAATAATCCGTACTTGAATCAATCTTTCTGCACTTGATTCAAGAAAATCCGTACTCGCCGTACTATTAATGCCACTTCGGATTTGTTTGACTACGGATGGATGGATGGATTGATTTTTATTTTTTTTTTTAATGTAAGATTGTGTATGGGGCATAAAATTGGCAAATCTTTAAAAGATCGCGGATGGACCCTAGGGTCCATCTAGGGCTTAGCACTAATTTTGTTTAGAAGCCCTACAGGGATCCTATGGCAATATAGCAGCTGATTTCTGACGAGTCTTTCTATGTGATGTTTTTATTAAATATGGCTGCTTTTGCTGTAGAGTAGCTCAAGTCATGAGATTTTAAGAGTTCAAAGGATATCACATTTACATAGAGGCTTAGTAAACTTTTAAGCTGATCCTTAATTGTTAAAAAGCCAAAGTTTTTTTGAACTTGGCATAACTTGGGCCGATCTCACATCTTTTATATGTTTATAGAAACTGTAGCCTTATTTTAAGAGCGTAAATAAGATTTAAATAGCTTAAAGTGATTACACAGAACACAACTGGGATAAACGACGAATTTCGCTTCAGCACGACGAATTTGTCGGCAAAAATTCTCTGTCTAAATACGACGTATAAAGAACATTAACAGCGAAAAAATAACCGCTGTTTCAATTGGGGCAGTTCTTTTCTATTTGGGCCAAGCGAGAAAAATTGTGTGACCGTATTAAAAAAAACCTTTCAAAATAAAACATTAACAAAATCACAACTAAAAATATGTTAAACAGTTAACTTTTTATTGTGTAGTGGAGAATATAAGAAAAGATAAACTCACTGTTTATTGTTGTTGTTTTTGTTTTAACTTTGATGTTGTTACAAGTAAAACTGGTGCTTATAATTCTTACTCGCTTAACAGTTTTATTATTATACACAATCTTATGTTTTTCTAAAATTAACATTTTTCATTTTTTCGAATTTATTCTATGAGCTAAATTTCAGTTATGTATTTTATAAAGCTTTTTTGTAATAGTTCTATTCCTTCAATTTTTCAGAAATGACTTTATACACTACCAGACTATTATATTGTATTTTCTTGGTACATTTTACCTTAGCTTTCCTTTGGAAAGCAATGAGGTATATTTTATGTACAGAAAAATTTACAATTATAAGACACCAGCAGAATGTAATGCATTTTCTGGCCCGCTACGGCCTTCGTCAGCATTCTTTATGTCTCATAGAATAAATTCGAAAAAATGAAAAATGTTGAATATAATGTAAAGTAACCTTTGGAAGGAAATAATTCCCAGTTTCTATTTTTCTAAAATCTTTGGATAAAGTTTCCTGTTGATCTGGCCTAAGCAACCAGTGAAATGCGCATAGGAATAGCTAATCCCATCAACAATAAATTTCAGTGTTTTAATCAAAAATAAAATTAGAAGTTAAGCACGACAAACAAAATCTTGTTAATTTTTATTGTATTTTTTTAAAATATTATAAAATAAAAACAAAACAATTATTAAAGTAAAAAAAAATCTTTATTTACTTAAACACTTAGACATATTTTTCCATCGTTCGTCGGCGTAAGAAATAGAAAGAAATCTATTGCAGTGTTTTTTTTTTTAATTCCGAATATTCGCGTAAAAATTTCGTCGTTCGTCCAAGTCGTGTTCCTCGCATGAAGATGTCTTATGCGAGTATTTATCGTGAGTGCAAAATGTAGGACATATTTAGATCAGTTATGACCTTTAAGGCTCAGTTAGCGGGGAGTAACAGTAACCTTACCGTAAAAAAGTAAGATCAATCTATTTCTTACAGATTGAGACGTAACATCTTACTGCTAACTGTAATCGTTCTTATTGCTTTACATACAACAAAATGAATCAGCTAATTTGCAACGTTACTGTTACTCCCGGCTAACTGAGCCTTTAGAGTATTTATATGTAGAAACCACTGTTGCCAATTTGATTGTTTTACCGCGTTTCTAGCGGTTTTTATGTGGCCATCGAGGTAAAAATTTCTGTTTTGACTGTTAGCGGGAAATCTAGCGGTTCTTTAATATACAACGTTTTAAGCAGATTTTATAAATTTTTTTGTTAGGATTATTTGTTATTCTGCCAAATTATGTTCGCTAATTTTGTATTTTTGTTAACTCAACGTTGATTATGCTGATTTAACAGTTCGGCATATTAAAGAAAAGTAATTTCTAAATAACTCCGAGACAGTTAAAAACAAAAAAATATTATTTCAGTGGCTCAAAGAAAATTTGATCTCTAATAATTTAAATTTGCTTTGGTCAAAATAGAACAAATAGTTCCTTAGTTATAATGAAATGTAAAACTAGACGTGAAAGAAAAAAACTGGGAACGGACTTTATTTTATTTAAAACAATTCTTACTGCAGACCAGTGTTATCAACTTTTATCGATCAAAAAATAATCTATGGTCAAAGCTAAAGTTAAAAGGGTGTTGTCTACAGCAAATCAATGTTTATGTTAAAGCACTTAAACAAAAATAATCAGTTTTAATTAAAAATTTAATCAAGTGAATTAAGAGTTTAATCAAGTGAATTAAACGTCTAATTAATATTATTAACTGATTTAATTGATACTATTAATTTGTTTACTGGTGCAAATTTAATTAATTTTTTAATTAATATCACAAATTTTTTAATTGAAATCAATTTTTTTTTTTCTGTGTACTGTAATTCTAGAATTCAAGAAATACTGTTTGTAATGCTTTATAAAACAACAATAAAGCGCAATTTTACGCCTTTGCCTGGGTGTATAAAAGTTTGTTGTTTAGTATAAACAAGATTGCAACTAGTTGTGTCAAAATTATTCTAATATTTATTTTAGTTAACGGTAAATACAAACCTTATTTCTTAAAAAAGTAAAAAAGAATTTGGATAAATATAAGAAAAACCTTCGGAGCAAAACAAAAATGATTTATTCATTTGTTAGGATTGTATATAGTTTTCAATCCTGATATTTAACATAATGTTTGAAATAATGGCCAGCAAAAACTTTTAAAAATTATAAACTTTATAAAGCAGTATTGGCCATGTTATCCATATTTACATTTATTCAAACTTTTTAATTTATATTCTTCAGAAAGTAATATGTAAGTACATATTTATCATATATAAAATAGTGTAAAATTTAAAATCGATTGTCTCGCATTTAATTCCTTCTTTTCTTTCACGATTTTTTTTTAATCTTGGTTTACGGTATAACATTTTTAGCATCATTACCAAATCTAGATTAAGTACAATTAGCTCTAATGTCTGGATAGATTTCAAGCAATACTAATCCCTGGGGCTTAATTCTGGCAGTCGTGATCGAGTACTTTCTCGATTCGAAAGCAAATTTATTTCAGTCGATACTGAACGAATCGAAGTTATTTTTTCAGTAGTGTGAAACTCAAATTAATGCTTTACAACACTGAAAAAATAATTCCGATTTTTGATTATTGACTGAAATAATAAGATATTAAATTGCTTTCGAATCGAGAAAGTACTCGATTACGACTGCCAGAATCAGGCCCCTGAGTTTTATATGAATAGCTACAATTTACGTTCGCGGGACTAAAAGAGTCAGTGAAATTAAAAACCTTACAATATAATTTTAATTAAAGGACAAACACCTTTAAAAAAAAGCACCCTATATCTAGATTTGTATAAACATTTAACAAAATATTTAGATTTTAGCGATATTCTTCAAACATTTAAAGCTTAATAAGAAATTTAGCGGTTTCTAGCGATTTTTGAAGTGCGATTTGACAGGAAGTCTTCAAAAAAAGTTGGCAACAATGGTAGAAACGTAAATTATGGGGGCTTAATAAAATAACGGAATGATCCTAAACAGCTCTGAAACCAGTTAACCAAAATAACAACAAGAACATTAATTAATAAAACCCTCTTCTTGCTGCTAAAGGGGTATACGAATAAACCGACGAACCTAAATCAGCGCGTAAAGCGTTTTCTATCTGTCAAAAATGTTCATGCTCATACAAAATGTACGAAGTTCGTCAACGTTTTGCAATGGGAAAATCCGATTTTGACAGCCATTAATGTTAAAAAGTAATAGCAATTTAGGTATTTTTTGGTCAATTTAGCGATTTTATCTCAATTGTTATTTCTTTTTGTTTGGGTTTTACTAAACCAGACAAGTATTAAACAATGACACAGCGCTGACGCTTTTATTTAGGCTTGTCATTGCAGCCTTAAAGCTAGGCGCTAAAAAATCTTATGTCTTACGCACTGACTTTGGTGGTCTGTTGGAGAAAAAAAATACGTGTGGCCCCCAAAGGTTTAATCAACAACTCAGCTCACATTTGATATTATAATGTATTTAGGCAAACATTGGCATGAATTATTAGACCATATTTGTGCGAAAATTTTAATGTTTTTAGTTCTTCCTTTTCCAGGAAATAGAACACTAAACACAAACAAAACAAAAAATTTACTTGGACTTCATCATCAGTACATTAGAAAACAACGGCAAAGTTGCTAAGCGGTCTAACCATAAACATGAAATAGTGTTGGCCATTTTTGACATGAAAATGATATTTGTGTTTTCGTTGTTGTTGCTGCAGCCAGCAGTCGTTGCGAATAGTGTGCTGCTGTCATTGCTGCAGCAGTCGTTGTTGATGCGTGGACATTAATGATGATAATGACTGTTAACTGCTGTTGAAGCTTAAAATTAATGTTAATCTACAATCTCCTCTTCTGCCATGGAATAAATAAATAAATATCTCTTAAAATAGAAGGAGAATGTTTAAAGTTTAAAATAAGAAATGTTTACAATGTTTTAAGACAATCATGTACAACCTTAAGGAATTAATGTTGTGTAATGAATGTAAAAAAGAAAAATTTCAAACCAGTGATCAATAGAGTTTGAAGATCCAGCAGAGCTATAAGTTGTATTCTAATATAAATGTCATCGTCACTAAGTCTAGTCGGACTTTTCAGGACAACCAAGCACTGGCTTCTTTCAGCTGTAGTTATGGAAGTATAAATCAGACGGACATACAAATGACTTTTCCTTTTATTGTCGTTGTTGGTAGTTAATGTTTCCTTATCTACTTTATTCTATAACTTTTAAAATAATTTTCTTAAAAAATCGCAGTAGTTGAGTAGTTTACGAATAACAGTGTCTCAAAATGTATAAACATGGTCAACGAAACGTTAATTAAATCAACGACAGACACTTTGACAAATAGTTACAAATGGCCGGCCAACAACGTTTCATTTATGGCTGCTTCCTTTGTTGTTGTCGTTAAGATGAAGTACTTTTTCATTTTCTTTCCATCTAAAAAAACGAAATATACTTATTCCATTGACCAGTCATCATGGATGTCAATGTGGATTGTTCATTAAAACCATGAATTGTATAAGTAGAAACTACTCTTCACAATCTAAGCCAAAATATTATGGAAATGTGAAAAAATATGAGGGATCATAAATTAAGGCTTTGAATTTTAGAAAAATAAAGTTTGTGATATAAATTGGAGACTTCGTAGCAAAACTAACTGTAAAATTATAGAGTGATTCAAAAAGCTGTTTATTAAGATCACAGAACAAAATTTATTCCCACACTACCATAGTAAGAAAGGTACCGTTGTGCATTTGAGCTCATGTGTCTAACCTTTTGGTACACCGATCAACTCAGATTTCCATTTTGAATCGTAAGATATTGATTTTATCATAGCAAGAGGCGGATTTGTATGGTCGAATTAATGCGACTTTACTACGCCAAATTTTATTTTTGCAAAAAATCTTCTAATTTCTAATTGATTGCAACAAATAAAAAGCATTATTTTTTTACCCAGCCGCTTTGGCGATGATTTTGCTAGTTTCCCTTCTTTGAAAAAGTCCAATGACTTCGGATTCGCGTAATAGATCCATATTTGTTGCGCAGTCCCAATTGAAAGCAAAAAATCGTGTATTCGTAAAACTGAAGCTGAATTTCTGGCATGCAAAATCTCTGTTCGATATCTCTAGGCTTCAGTTCACGTGGCATCCAAATTGCTATCTTATCGCGAATTCTTGAGCGAATTATTGGTTGTGCTAATTCCAGTTATTCTGCAAACTCTTCTTGCAGCTTTACATGGAACTAAATCATGTAATGCTTTTACTCGACATTCAAAAACTGGCTGGCTGACGTTTTCTGTCTTTACCATTAATATCCCCATTATAAAGGAAAGTATAAAGCATTCTTGCCAAAAGCTTTCAAAAGAATACCAATCCGTTCTAAAGGTTTTTTCTTTCTGGAAAATACCTTTTCGTATGCTAAAATTGTTTAATTTTAATGCAAAAAAAAAAAAAAAAAAATTATAATTTAAGATATTTTCAAAAAAAGCAATCCGTTATGAACTTAAAATTATTGTTTTAAACAACAAAAATGTTTGCCAAAAATTTTACAATTTAATAACTAATTGGTGTACATTAATTTATTTAAATAATTTTTTGTTTGCTGCAATTAATTTTTTTAATCCAAAAACATTTATTTAAATGTTTGTGTATATGTTGTGTATTTATTAGTTTATGCAATTAATTTTTTAATTGACTAAGTTTGTGTAGTATGACTAGAAAATACAAATCCGTTAATTTAGATGATCAATTCTTTTGCAGGGGCAAAATTCGTAAAAAAATTAATTGTCTGAAAGAATTGTTTAATTAAATTCAATTTTCTTTTGTTTCTGTGTATATCTTAACATTCCGATAAAAGTTATTAATACATAAAATCAAAGATCGCTAATTTTCACGGTTCACACAGAAAAAAATCAAGTTAAAAGCGTAGAAAACAAGGTTGATTTAAAATTTTTCGGTGGTGATTTTGCTTTATACGTTTTTCATGTTAATTCAACCTGATTTTACAATAACTGCGAACAACATTTTTTTCTTTTAAAATAACTTTAATTCATGTTAATTTAAAATTGCAGTAAAGTTAGAGCAAAATGTAATTTATATTGAAATAACAATCCGAATCACGTTGAATGAAAGTTATTTCAAGTTGAAACAACGTGAATTTCATGTAGAATCAAATTGGTATGAGTGTGATGTTACAGTGTGAAGAAGCTTCAGAGACAACATTTACATTTATTTAAGAATAATTCAAAACACTTACTCCTGTAACACATGTTTCACTTATTTTGTATTCTCCTTTGATAACAGAAGCATCAGCAGAATCGCCCAATATGGTTTTCGTCATCATTCTACTTTGAAAACTTGATGTACTATTTAACTAAATAATTTTAATTAAAAGAATACGGGAATTGTCTTCTTTTATAACTTATTTTAAAAATGAAAATAAAAGATGTACATACTTAAGTATGAATGCATGTTAATTTAACAAGATACACTTTTGATTTTAATATAAAACAGGTTTTTATGGATTCAATATTGAATCCATATATATTTTTTAATTTAATATATTTTTTTTTTTATTTTAACAGTGAATAATAATTAATAAACGTAATTTAAGGTTATTTCATTTAAAATTAATATGAAATAATGATAAATTTAAATAAAGGGCATACTTTTGCAGAAATTTACTATGATTCTCAATCAACATTTTTCCATGTTAATTTTACATTGGTATTTTTTTCTGTGTGTTTAGGACTATGTAATACTAGCTATCCTACTAATAAAATGTGATAGTCTCTTTTCAGTAGGTTTAATTTGGCAAATCGCCATGCAAAACTTACAGCAGAACAACGTTTATAAATCGTGAGAATTTATTTCCGCGCTGTTCGCCAAACTTATAGAGCCCTTCGTCAAGTTAGCGGTGCACAGAATCGTCCATCTGAGCAGCTAAAACGCAATACTTTGGTTAGATTCATGATCACATTTGCCTTTTTTGAATTATATTCATCCAAATCGAACTCGGACCATTCGCACATAAGAAGCCATCGCCGCTGTAGGTGTGAGTAGAACAGAGGACTTGAATTTATTGATCCGACGCCGTTCTCAGCAACTCGGTCTCTGCCCGCTCACTACTTAGACAATTTTTAATAAATTTCTGAAATTTAACTGGTGCATTAATTTAAGCCAGCGGACTATGAATTCCGGCTTAACGGTTATGTAAACAAGCAGAATTGCCATAATTGAAGAGAGCACAATCTTAAAACTCCATTACTTGCCGTACAAATCAAAGCTTGGTGCGGAAGGCTTTATCTGCTTATTTGTCCTTTAATCCGAAACCAATGCCAACATTGCGGTGAATGGCGAACGTTATAGGCAAATAACTCATGTCATTGCAAATCATTTAGAGGAGAAATGGTTCCCTTATTATTTCAAGAAATGGACCTGCACTCATAGAAAAATGCATCTTCATATTGGTGATTAACATCTGAATTGTGACATTGATGTTATTTTAAATGGCATCAATGCGGCAAAAAGTGAAATCAACCCAATGACGAACGTAAGATTTTGTGATATTTTATGTGTCATCTATGCTATGAATACACTGACATCAATTTGATGCCACATTTTGTTTATTATTAACATTATGTATTTTCATGTTTATAAAAAAAGTAAAACAAGAAGTTAAAATTCTCATATTCTATTTGTTTAAATTATTAAGCTAAATACATCAAATTTTCAAATTAGAATTATTACGAAAACCATATCGGGCATGCTGCCAGTGTCTTATAATTAATGGTTCTTATGTTAACAAAGGGCGGAATACAACAAAAGTGAAACAAACATGCTTAACGGGTAATTGAATAATAATATTCTCTCTCTTTGACTAAGTCAATCCAATGACTCAATTTAATGACAAGCCTAATTTCCCCGATGCTGCTGTGTCATCGCACTGATAGCATTTTTTATTAAACTGACTCCGATTCGTCACTTCTGTGATGCCGATGTGTCATCCCATTGATGACATCATTTTAACAGATGACAATTTGGCCAAAACGATGAAAAGTGTCATGGGGTCAAAATACATCAGCACTATGCCGCCTTTTCTATCAGTGTGTGAATAAGCCACCTCGTTCGTGTGATTTTACACTGTTGGGGTATTGTTTATATAGTTACCTCTGCTCTATGCTGATAATAATTTAGGCGCCAATCTTCGACGCACAATTGACGAAATAAGACCGGGTATGCTCGATAAAGTGGCGCAAAATTGGACCGACAGCATGAAGTTCACAAGGCGCACTCGCGGAGGCATATCAGGTGAATAGATAGTACAAAATTTTCGTTTAGTTTTCCCTAAGAATTCAAGAAGGTTTTTTTCAGGAAAGGACCTCTTATTTAAGGTTACGTTACAAAAATGTTAGTATTTTTTTTTTCCTCAATTATAATGCAAAAAATAATATTTTCATTTGAAACATAAAATTATTGTTTAAAACTTAACCAGCAATATGTGTTCTTCTAATTATAAACCCTTAACTTTTGCATAAATAAATCTTTCAAACCATCCTTCGAAATAATATTTTCATAGGAGAAACCTTAAACTTCAGGCATTTTAATGTTCACTCATCACAAAACCCCACCTTTTAATAGCACACCTTGATCAATTTTACATACGCCACATCGAGTTCTAAGACAAAAAGAGAACCATTGTGAATCTATTAAAGAATTTTAATTGATTTTGTAGTTTTTTTCTATTTTTTTTGTCGATCATACTTTTGTTGTTATTTAATTAAAATTACATACATTTTTACAATCTACATAAATATTTATAAGAAAAGGCCAAGTTAAAAGCGAAAAAAACTAAACGACAACGAAAACAAGATGATTGCAGCAAATGCAGAATAATGAATTCATGTTTAATTAATATTATTAACTATTAAGTTAAAGAAATAACTTACTTAATATGAATCAAAGGAGAATAAAAGAACATAAAGCAAACTAAGAGCCATTAAGGAATGCCGTGAATAATAATAAAAAAAAAAACTACCAAGAAGTATGAACAGGCCATAAGACCAAGAAGAGACCAGCCCACCATCAAAGTTTTTTCTTCAGAGATTTTTTCTTTTATATTTTTACTTTACCATTCACAGTGGGGCTAAATTGTGTTGTAATTTTTGTTTAAATGTCAAGTTAATTTTATAACGCTCTTGTTTTCGAGATATACCGGTAATTCGAAAATAGAGGAGGTTGCACAATGGCCCCTGCAGCCCCTAGGATGCCACTAGATGGGCCGACTGGTTGACCAACCCAACGTTATTTTTCATGTCTACCACCAACGATAAATTTCAGTGTTTTTATAAAGAATAAAATTGGGAATAAGGCACGACTAACAAAATCTTTTTAATTAAAAATTTTGTATTCCCAAAAATTACTTTGATAATAAATTGGCAAGTGCACGGCCTAAAAAAACTGAACTAACAACTTGCTTATTTTTGTTTTTGTTTTGTTTTTTCCTAACCTACTTACTTTATGTTGGAAGAATTCCAACCAATTGTATTGGGGAATGTTAGAAAAGATAAACTCACTGTTTATTGTTGTTATTTTTGTCTAAAGCTGGGATCACACGATTGCCGCAAATACACCAAAATGACACAATTTTTATTGTGCTTTATTGACGCACAATAATGAAATTGGACCAATAAAATATTCTGAAATCACACGATTGCCCTGTTTTAAACAAATTTAATTGCCGCTAGTTGGTACAAAGCGAAATGGTTACAACAATTGCCGCAGCACAGTCACACGATTGTTCTTACTTGACAACTGCGAAAAATGCTGTTGTGGTAGCTTTTTTATTTGTTTGAAAGTTCTTGTTGGTTTGTTAATTAAATAATATTAAACATGTATCATATATGTATGTACTTAAACAAATTTTTGTTGCATATTTTTATTTAAATTTTTTAAGAAATTCCAAAAATTAAGTCTGTTCAACAATTTTGTATGTTAAGATTCGCTTAGAAACTTAAATAAAAATATTCGCACTGAACAGCTAAATATGCTTGTGAACATACATACATGCATATTTTGGTAATAGCAATAATTAAAAAAAAATTAAAATGCATAATAAATAAATAAATATTTATCTTCAAGATACACAAAAATGTAAATTTATTAAAAAAAAAGCCAAATATTGGTGCGTATTGTGTTATTTGATTGCCGCACAAGAACACAATAAATATTGGTGCATTTTTGTTATGTTTATTGACGCGCGGTTGCATAGAAAACAGTCACACGATTGCCGCACCAGGGTTGCATTTGATTAGTAAAAGTAAGCACAATATTGTCCTTGATTGGTACATGAGCCAATTGGTTGTGCAGTCACACGATGGGGGTATTAAAAAGTATGAAAATTGGTGCATTGCGGCAATCGTGTGATCCCAGCTTAAGCTTTGATATTGTGTTGCAAGTAACACTGTTGCTTATAATTCTTATTCGATTAACAGTTTTATTTGTTTAATATCTTTAGTTTTTCTAAAATCTTTGGATGAAGTTTCCCTGATGATCTGGCCTAAGTAACTAGTGAAATGCGCAAAGGAATGGCTTATCCCATCAACAATGAATTTCAGTGTTTTTATCAAGCATAAAAATTGGGAATTTAGCACGTCACAAAAAATCTCCACCATTTATTTCTAACATTCCTACAGCCTAGAAATATATTTAAGAAAAAGTCCCATAACTGCCTAGGAGTCGCCCCTAGGGGATAAGATGTATTCCTTAGCATTTTATAAAATCATACTTGCCTTTATCACCACTTTTTAGGGGGCTCCCATACAAATATGCCGTTTTAGGAAATTCTTAAGTTTAATTAAAACTGTTCATCATTTGTGAAAAAAATCAATACTTTAAGACAGATTTTAATTATTTACGGCTTGTTTTGTTTGCAACTTTGTTTTCTTTAAGTTTAGAAGCATAGCAGCATTTTTAAATTTTTTATGAATTTTTAAAGAACAAAAATATCGAAAATTTGCTAAAAATGATTTTTGTTTTGCAAAAAAAAAAAATATGTTTCTAAGAGTCACTTTTTGGGTATTGAGATTAAAGTTAATTTTATTCTATAATTAGCTAATCTGAGAATAAAGTTAATCTAGTATCAATTGAGTTTAATATTTTTGGGTGATGGCTTAAACGATGTAGTGTTACCATACTGAGCACAAAGAAACGGCAACATTTTTACGCAAATGTCAACTTTTTATCAAAGCAAAATGGATTTTTTTTAAAGAAGAAGAAGAAAATGTTTAAAGAAAAAATGTATTAAAGAAAAAATATAGACAGGAAAAATTATATAAAAGTGCTTAGCAATATATACAGCCCAATTATGAATAAAAATTCCCCGGGAGTTTTTTCCCTTTCCAATTTTTACAATTGAATTAACATAGGAAAAATGGGAGAAGGGAGAAAACTCCCGGGGAAATTTTATTCATAAATGGGCTGATAATTTTTTAAAAATAATTTTTTGTTTATATTTTTGCAACAGATGTTTGTGTAAACCACCATTATTGTCCGCTTAAACTAGCAGCAAAGTTAAAAAAAAATTCGTGCATAATCCCCAATTTTTATTCTTGATAAAAGCACCGAAGCAACCAGTGAAATGCGCTTGGGAACAGCTTATCCCATCAACAATAAATTTCGGAGCTTTTATCAAGAATAAAAATTGGGAATTAAGCACGAATAACAAAATCTTTTGAATTAAAATTTTGTATTCTCAAAAATTTTTTTAATAATAAACTGGCAAGTGCACGGAATAAAAAAAACCTTAACTGGCAACATGCTTTTGCAAGTTGTTTTTGTTTATAATTTTGTTTTTTTACAATCAATTGTAGTGGGGAATGTAAGAAGAGATAAACTCACTGTTTATTGTTGATGTTTTTGTTTAAACTTTGATATTGTTACAAGACGAACTGTTGCTTATGATTCTTATACGCTTAACTATTTTATTTGGTTTAATATCTTTAGTTTTTCTAAAATCCTTTTGGATGAAGTTTCCTGACGATCTGGCCTAAGCAACCAGTGAAATGCGCATGGGAATAAAAAATTGGGAATTAAGCAAATTAAAATTTTGTATTCCCAAAATTTATATTAGAAAAAAGTTTAACCTTTCTTAAAGGTAATTTTATTGCGGAGTTTCTGCTATTTTTTTTTTTTTTATTATTCCATGAACTGAACCGTTTTTGAGTAACGCGAATATATGTTGTGCAACCTCCTCAATTTTCGAAATAACTGTATATTTCGAAAACAAGAGCTAATCTAAAAAACGGTAGCACCACTGGATTCAGCGTACCCGGATCCAGGTGCCCCGCTTGTCTGTTTTTTCATCTTTTCAGCAAATTATATGATTTATTAGATTAAGAAAAGGGCTTATTGTCACTAGAAAGTAGACCTCCAAACCGGGAATCCCCCATACGAAAATCATGCATCTCACCAACCGGTTTGTAAGTGATTTTTTTATATTTTAGTTGCAAAAATCTGCTCCTGCTTGGTGAAGTATATAAAAAGCTGAAAACGGTAGGACCTAGGAAGAACTCAAAAACCCTACAGAACCCCATTTTCCAAATTTTAGAAGGAATTTTTTACATACTTAAGATTGAGAAAAGGTTTATGCAAATTGGTAAGTATTTGATTTTCCTCCACTGTTCCGTTAAACAAAAGACAGAAGCTGTGAGTATAAAATTCTTGACTATGATAAAAAATATTTTAGCGCCTTCAGGTAGAAATAAACTTGCAAGTACCGCGAATGCATTATTTAAATTATTCGTATCTGTAGTTTATACTTGTTGCAGTTGTTAAAACATCCCTCAGATGGTAGTAGAGATTAACATACAGTAGTCAAATAATGTAACCCACCAAACGCCAAAACGTCATACCTACAAAACTTATTGTTGTACTACTGAATGCATTCAGTCACAGCATACATGCATATGCTCATTCCTTCGCTTACCGTTGGAGGCATGAACACCAACCAACCAACCAACATGTCTCACTTTAATAGGATCAATGTGTCTACACAATATTGTAACAAAAGACTAAAATAACATTTAAAAAAAAACACAAGAAGATGTTAAAATAAAATGCCAGCGGTCATATGGTCTTCAGAACAACGAATGCCACCAAATATGTACGAAGTAAACGAAATCTTTTAGTGAATGCTGTCGATCATATTTTTTGGTTATTTTGTTTTATTGAATATTCGAGCGATCTCTTACTTTTTTACTTGTAACTTCCACTATAAAAGTCGTGCAATTTTTCGTGGTAAAACTTATTTCAACGTGTATCTATTATAAGGCCATATGTACTTATTATGCGAGGCATAATTGGGAATTGTTTAAGGTCTTGTATTAAACAATAAAACAGAAGAACTACCATTGAACACTATTGTTATTTATTTTCGATTTTTCTTATTTTTTATATAATTGCGAATGTATTAGGCTTTGAAATACTTGGCGTGCTTTGGTTTGTAGTGTAGGATCCTTGTAAAATATGAAAACTTAAAAAGGGACGATATCTTCCTTCCAAATAACATGTCATAGAAAATTTTGCACTGAACTTTTATTGATGAAATTAATTGTAAAATTATTTCATAGAGTACCGCCGGAGAATTCTAACAAAATAAATTAAGACTTATAAATCAACAAATAAGCAGATTATGTGGCAAAAGGTTCCAGAAGCTTGGTATTCAATTCCCTCGGATATCTGCGCCTGTCTCTTGAATTCAATAAAGCGGGAAAGCGAAGAAGTAAATAAACTGAAAGGAGCTTCTACCAAATATTAAAATAATCAGCCTGATTATGGGTGGCGTTCATGATACAAAGAAACCAAGATAACGCATTCAACTTTAAAAAAATGAAATGTTTATGCGCATCTACGTTACGTCAGCGTATAAGTACAGCTTAAATATATAAAACTCAAGCAAACAAACATGTTTATAATATGTTGATGTTACGTCATATTAAACCGTTGAATTTTGTAATCATGCCCAATTCGTCATCTTGTTTTTATCACTCTTGGTTGGCGTTGGCGCAAATTTTCGTCTCTATTGAGACATGAGCTCTCCAGTCCAGTCCAATATAAACACAAAGATTTAGCTATTAGCCTTCTGATATGGACAGATAAAAAATATCCTAACGTATTAACCCTCCTAAGTGTTAAATTGACCCTAGACTCAATACTACGTATATGCCTTTTAAAAGTTGTCCTTTCATCCAAATAGAAGCCTAGGGATTTGAAACTACCCACATACTCATTGTCCCTGCCGCACAAATTTAATTTTTATCGGGTTAAGTTTCAATTTATTCCGATCAGCCCATTGAGTGACTTTGTTGCACAAGTCATTATTAAATAAGTTTACGACTTCAGAAATAGACTTTTTGTCATCAAAACAGCAATACAGTTGTACATCATCCGCATAAATTTGTGCAGTGCAGTTAAGCACCAAAATACGGAATGAACAGGGCTGCCAGATTTGACGATTTATCGTCATTAGCAAAGTGCCGATTTGCTGATTTTTTACGCTGATATGCCATACCTAAAGGGCATTATAAACAACACAAAATGCTCACCAAACACATACATAGTTTCCGTTTGGCGTTTGTCAATAAACAATAGAAATATTCTCTGTACAAATATTAATTTTAATTTTTGTTTAGTTTTCAATGAATGCAGACGCCGATAGTGCTGCGGAAATTTTGTTGCCTTCTGCTAACAACGTAAAATATATATAAAACAAGTAAGAAAGTATAGTCGGTCAAGCCCGCCATATGATACCCAACACCACAGTATTTAAAAACACATCATGGTTATGTGTACATATAAATATGGATTTATCTTTGTTTATAAACGTCATTAAAATCGGTTTGAAAGTTTGTGAGAGGCAGAAATTGCCACCTACCTTCCCTTGTGGTCCAATTTTTGAAAAACTGTATAGCTTATGTGTCCCTATAGATATAGATCTATTTATGTTTCAAATTTCATTAAAATCGGTTCGAGAGGCAAAAATTGCCCCTATCTCCCCTTGTGGTCATATTTTTTTAAAAATGCATACCTTTTGTGTCCCTATAGAAATGGTTCTATCTATGTTTTAAATTTGATTAAAATCGGTAGACATTTCCCCCTATCTTCCCTCGTTGTCCTACGATTCCGCCCATTTTCAATAGGCTTGGTCCTTGTGCCAATAAGAACCTATGTCCCAAATTTTATCAAACTATCTCCAAAATTACGACCTGTACTTTGCGCACAAGGTTACATGGACAGCCAGCCAGCCAGACGGACGGACATCGTTAGTTCGACTCAGAAGGTGATTCTGAGTCGATCGGTATACTTTAAAGTCTAGGACCGATATTTTAAGGCGTTACACACATCAGCACAAATGCATAATACCCTCTCCACTATTGTGGTGTGGGTATAATAAAGGCAAAGGACTTAAAGTAAAAAGTGATTAAAACAACGAGCTGTTTTGTTGCAAGCAATACTGCTAAAAAAATTGAATTTACTATTTAAAATTATTTGAATGCTTCTTTTGCAACGTCTTCACTCTGCATAGTTTTCGTTGAAATGAATACATTTAGCATTAGACGCCACAAAAAGTTTGACAAATATCCAACATGTCTGTCAAATATTAAAAATTTTTGATATTTCTCAAACATTGCTGCAAATGTTTGTCCAAACAGCAAACAAACCAATTAACAACACAAAATATTTGTACAAACGTAAAATTTTGACATGTTTGCCAAGCCATTTGTGTGGTTTATTATGCCCTTAAGCAAGAGCGTTAACGTTGTATCACGAACAGTAGTGATAGCTTTCTAGTTTAATAAAACCAACAAATTATAAATAAAAATAGAGATAAAAACGCTAGATTGATCAAAAATAGCTAAATTGCCATTATTAATTAACAATAGCGACCAACTTCATTACTAAATGTGCTGTCAAAATCGGTTTTTCAAATTGCAAAGCGTTGACGTCGCTCTATTTAGGTATGCTTCATACAAATTTTATTGGCTTGACACATTTTGAAAACTAGGAAACGCCTGCCACTTTTGTTAAGGTACGGCAGTAATATGTAAATCTTGATAAAATTTTAAATGATTATTTGCCGAGTACAAAAACAAAAAAATGTTACACTTTGTTTATCTTTCGTCAAACCATCATCGAATGAACCTTTTACGACTCTCTGTAGAAACCATGTTTTAAGCAATTATCAATCACAATTACGAGTTGTAACATAATATTTACATGAGTCTTATACGGTTCTTGACATGAAAGACTCGTAAGATAATCTTTACCCACGTCTTAAACGATTCCCACAACGATTAAAGAAGCGTCTTTCCCTGTGCTATGGAAGAATCTCACTCGTATTACAATTTTTTTTCGTGTGAGGAATCCTTTAAGATTTCAAAATGCGGTCATCAACGATCAAAGGCGCTCTTGATGAGAATCCCAGTAGCTCTTACCCGATTGAAAACGCTGGCTGGGTATGAAGCAATTATGTTTTTGTTTGAAGGTTTTTTTTTTAAAAATATCGAACAAAAATTGTTAAAAAAAAAAATTGTGCAATTGATTCGTTAAACTTCATAAGCAAATTTTTTTCATAGGGACGGGGGAAGTGGAACCCCCATAGGACGCCAATTTAAATTATCGCATATCTTAAGAGCCGCTATACCAATTCTCTTGAACTTTTTGCTGTAGAATTTTCTGAGCCCCGAAATTGAAAAAAGATAGCAGCAAGGTAAGTGGTGGCCGCCGTAGGACGCCAATGTTAAATATCGCATATCTTAAGAACAGTTATAGTGAGAATGTTCAAACTTGTTAGCAGTCACTCTTATGGTAAGCTACGCCTTTATTTCGATGGGGGTAGCAAAGTGCACCGGGTTAAGCTAGTTACATATATTTTAGAAGAGTTTGGTTAAAACATCGTCGGGTGGTTACTAGGGATGCCAATCCCGAATACCGAAATCCCGGGATTATTCTAAAAATTAAGTCCCTAATTTAATTATCAAATACATACAACTATATTTAAATAAACGTGAGTCACCGTGTTAAAAATAACTTAAAAAATTTAGTATTAAGTCATACTGACAACGAATCTAATTTTTAACTGGGTACAAAAAGAAGTCGCAAGTGAATAAATGTTACATGCAATGCATTTTGTACCACAGAAAACAAAATCAGAAGATAAAGTTCGGAGTGCTCTTATTTCTAAGTAAATGATAATAGAACTGCGCACGCAAAATGCAAGTTGTGCAAAAAGGTGTTAAAAACTTTAGGTGGTTCTACCAAAGGTCTTTTGACACATACATATTTGTTTAAGTTTATTTTATTAGATTAATACTTGTATATATATTTGAAATAAAATAAATTAAATATTGTCATATAGCATATATGAAGCTTTTTATTAACGATACCACCCAGAAGTGTTGAATGCGAACATTGGTTTCGTCGACAGCATATGTTTGCAATAAAATAAGGTATGGATTACACTACGTGACAGTTTTTTGACCAAATGAAAATGACACCAAATCTTTATGTAAAATTGTCCGCTGAGTCCAAATATAAGTATAGTCAAAATTATCAAAAGTAGAACACTTTTTGAGATATTGAAAAGAGTAAAATTGCAAAAAATCACCAAATTTATAATGAAGTTTGAAATTGTTACTACCATAACTCTGCCATTTATTGACTCATCTTCACAAACCACCCATGGTTATTTTATAAATTGTATAACCTTTCACTAAAAAGAAAAAACTATCACATCATCTTTTTAAAAAACCCAAATAACGGTTGTTTTGGAATATCTCAAAAACTGTTCTACTTTTGACCACTCTGACTTTATATTCGGATTCAACGGACAATTTTACACAAAGATTACGTGTCAGATTCATTTGGTCACGAGTTTGTTGGAAATTTGTGACACAATGTTATCAGACGTCATTAATTTGTGAAGTCTTAGAAGCTTTTTAAAATATAAGTTTTAATACATAATTCTTCAATATTACTTTTAAAGATTACATTTAACCAGGGTTTAAAAAACTACAGTCAAAATGAAAAAATTGCTTTTTCTTCCACTTTTTGATTTTTCATTGAACAAAAATAAACCGTTGCTTTTACTTCTGATTCATTAAATGAAAACAGTCGCAGTGAAGGCAAAAGCAAAAAACGAAATGTTGTACACAACAAAGAACATTGGCAGTCGTCATGTTAGAAAGTGTTTGGTTTGACAGATTAAAACTTTTAATAAATCCCGAAGTTAACGAAGATGGGACGTTGTGTTCATTGTATATATATGAAAGCGATGATGTTATTTACAGTTTTATTTAATTTCAAAAAATTAAAAAGATTTGTTAAGCTTAAAAATAATTTTTAATTTAATTTTAAACTTCTAATGATTTCGAAGTTAATCTTTATTTTATTTGTTATAAGAAAATCTGTGCATATATCAATGAATTAAAATATGTAAAATAATATTTAAATAAATAATAAAGCGTTTTAACATTTTGATTATGTGCCTAATCATTTTATCCATAGAACTTTTATGACAACACTGAATGGTACGAAAGGAAAAAAACATAAAAAATTAGGGGAAAAACGTTATTATTTATTTTTAAAACACTACAAATAGTTACTTGCTTTTTAAGCATGTAAATATTTAATTTTTTTATTTTTAGCGCTCATCTTTTTCTTCGCTATGAAAATAACATAAGTCCTCTTTTAAGCATATTTTTAAATTTATGTTCTAAGATATGCAAGTATTCACCACCTCAATCAATTCAATTTATTCAATTCAATTTATTTTTTATTTTATAACCTTATTGCTTATGTTAAGACATCACAAATTCGTGTGTGGTCAGTTTGTAAAATACAGTACAAAAACAGAAGAAAATCTCGATAGTAACACAAACAATCTTTAAACAGAATTAACCGAAATACCTAAAAGTGTTAACGATGCTTAAGAATTCAAACAGGACTCTAATAGCATAATGGAAGATTTTATATGATTAGAAGGACTGATAAATTAGATACTCTGTATTATGGGTTGCTTTCGATTCCTGCACCATCCACGATAAGTGAAAGAATTTTTTCGATGTCAAGTTTTTTCAAAACTAAAGAAAAGAATCGATTGCATCCTAAACATTTAAACCAAATTAATCTTCTAAAAAATTATTTTATAAGTTCTCCTTTCCCCAGGTCTACGCTAAAGAAAAATATCCCAGCAAGTGGGCAAGAATGTCGGCAGAATAAATATTTCTTTATGCTCAGCTTATGTTAAAGGCATAGGAAAACGTATTTATGTTAACTCATAATTTAAAAATCAAGGAAGAAGGTACCGTGTAAAGTGACGCCATCTTGCATAACATATTATTTCTAATATAAATTGTTCTTATTCGTCCTTTATTATTAAAATCTAAATTAATATTTTAAGCTTTATGTCTTTTTTTTATATTAATTTTATTAAGCATGTTTTTGTTTTCGTTAAAATAACATTTTTTTATTAAAAAGACCTCAAACTTAAAAAAAAAATAAATATGTAATAAAGTTCGAATAAGAAAAATTTATATGTATTTACAAAAATAATTTTTTATTTTTAATTATTTTACTTCTATTATTTTCTTTTTGCTTCTTTTTTACAATTGACTACCAAATTTGACGTTTTATGTTAGTCATAATTGTCAACGAAAATCGATCGATATCTTTGGTATAGACGGGCAGTTAATTGAAATACTATTGAAATAATTAATAAAATTATCTCACAATTTATTTTTAATAAATGCATATTATGTATTAATTTAAAAGTAAATTTTACCAGCCGTATTCAAAATGAAAATTTGGCATAAAGTTAGCACAAAGTATATTTATAATACACTTACCAAACTCTGGCTAACGATTTGCTAAACTCTTGTTAACGAGCTGCCAAAAGGTTGACAACTTTTGAAAAACAGCAGTTAAATGTTAAGCAATTTTGTTTGTTTTTTTTTAATTGACTGTTTTTTTTTAATTTACTCATGTGTATGATGAAAATTGAGCACATCCAAAATGATCGTTTTTATTTGACCGATTGAAAAATCCATTTTTGAATAAGAGTCTTAATTTTTTGTCTAAAGTACAGTTTAATTAACATATATAATATTAAATTTAAAAGAATATAGACAGGAAAAGGAGGAAAATGTATTAGAAATCGATTTTTAAAGCTACTGAAAACTACATTATTGATTTCAAATCGTTTTGTTTGAAAAAAGTTTTCCATCATAACTGAATATTTTTTTTTTTATTTTAAAAACGTTTTGAAATTTATATATGTGGAGGAAAAAACAAAAAATATGACAAAACCTGCGATGATTAATGCAAAACGTGTTCCATTTTTAAGCAATATAATGTGGGATCATCAAAATCCAAAGTTGATTTATTAAATGTTAGAAGATCGAGAAAAGTTTGTTATTAATTAATTCTGTGCTTAAAAGCTGGTAACTGTGGCTAACTTTTTGTTATGAATACGGCTGTACATATTTATGAATTATTTTATTGTTTGCGCGTTTAAGTTCAAGAATTGTTATTCTTGTTATGTTATTGTTTTTTTTTTTTACTAATAAACTCCAAATAATATAAGCGACATCATTTTTAATTTTCGTTTTTTTTAAATTTATGACTTTATTGGCAACACTTGCATCATCTCCTAAAATGTCATGGTCACATAAGGAACCGTTAAGATTTATAGCAAGAACAATTTTATCGTAAGCGAAAAATTTCATACAAAATTAAAATGAAATAAAATAAAAATCTCCCTCCTGTAAAATTTGATTTTTGGCGCTTACGTTATTTTCGCGATTAGGGCTCGATATATAAATTATGCATTTTTATTTATTGAAATTACCTTATTTATAAAAAAAACTTTATAAATCGGTTAACCGATCAAAAACAAAATAAGCCGATTACACTGTTATAGTTGAAAAACAGACGTTTTAAAATAATTCGGGTACGCTGAATCCAATGGGGCTAACAGTTTCTTTTAGGTTAGCTCTTGTTTTCAAGATATACCGTTATTTATGGAGGAGGTTGCACAACATATATTCGCGTAACTCAAAAACGGTTTAGTTTTTTAAAATTACTAAAAAAATTCCGAAATTTCGCAATAAAATTTCCTTTAAGAAAGGTAAAACTTCTAGTCTGCATTGAACATTTTGTATGGGAGTCCCCTAAAGGAATTGAGATAGCGGGGTAGGTATGTTAGAAATAAATGATTGAGATGAAAAATAAAGTGGGGTTGGTCAAACAGTTGACCCATCTAGGGACATCCTATGAGCTGTACCGGCTATATTTAAGAATTTCAACCATACAAATATAAAAGATTGATGTTTGACTGTTGGCTGGCAGGCACCGCAGTGGTTTAGAGGTTAGAACTCAAAAGAATTCCGATGAAAGAATGTGGTGATTCTTGAATCATGTAAATTCAACCCAGGTTCGAACCCCAGCTCAGCCAAGAAAATAATCAAAAAAATTTAAATAAAAATTTCCTGCTGTAAAATTCCTTCCTTCAAAAAAATAATTTTATGAAAATTAGATTTGATGAACTCGAGCCTAGCTAAAAATATTGAAAATACCCGAATTAAGTTAAAACGACAAGTGCCCAGCTTGTCTAAAAAAGTGCAAATTTTGTGTTCAGTAATAATCTTTACTTTGTTTTAAATAAAAACTTGACAAATTATATAGGTATCATGGCGACTTTTTTCCAATTTGGCGAATTTTTGCAATTCGCAACAAATTTATTTTTAAGATGTAGGTATAAAAATATTTTTAAGGATTTAAAAAATATATGTTAATAGCAAAAAATAATAAAAAAAAAGAAGCTTTGGCGATTTCGGCGATTTTTTACATTGGACTTGGCAAAAAATGTGAAAATAAATCAGGCAACCCTGCACATTAGCTTACAAAAATATTTTAGTAGTTTTTATGAGATGCGCACGCATTCTATATCATGTAAGTATGTATGTATTTATAATCTTTGGTATAACTACATTCTTTGTACTTCGTATCGCACACTAAATCATAAACAGGCTTAACTAAAATGTTTCATTAGCCAGTTCACAAATCAAATCTATAGCGACCACGAAAATTTCGTTTGTGTTAGTCACAGTCTTCTTTTACTTCTCTTCTTTAATACCTATTTATTAAACTCAATTTGATTACAACACTGCAACCGTGTTTTTCAAGCAAGTTTTCTGGCTGTCCTAAACATTTTGTTCTGTCTGTTTATGAGTTAGTGTGCGATATGTACATATGTATGTAGTATGTATGTAGTATGTATGTAGCAGGGCTGCCAGGTACTTTTTGTCCTTGTCCCCAAAAAATTAAAAAAATATCCCCAAAAATCCCCAGATTCCCAAACCCCAAAAAACAAAACCTTAAAAAATTAATATTTTTTGTTTGTTTTTTTTCTGACCAAATTTAAAATTTTTTTTAAAAAAAGGTAAGAAAAATGTTAATAATAAATCCCCAAAAATCCCCAAATAAAAATTTTTAGTCAAAAAAATCATTTTATTTTGTTTGTAGGGACTGGTTTCTGTATGTTTTCTTAAATCCTTTTTATGCGATTCCAGTGAGGAATTACAAGCAGAACAATATGCTGTTTTTGAAGACGAATGAGCCAGTTTATAAGAATTTGGAGCTTGTTCAATCGGTTAATGTCATCCTTATAATCAACAATAAAAATACATATATCCAAATTTATTTAGTACTTCGATCCATCATATTGTATTGTATATAATGCATCATAACTACTAACCAATAGCTTAGCATTTTTTCCCCAATCTTTATTATATGATTTTTCATATTTACTTATTTTTGGGGAATATATTCATATTTGCTTCAAAATTGTCTTTAAAAAATCAAAAATTTTATGTGTTTTCAACGATTTTAGATTCTATTTTAAAATTCTTTTTTTTAAACACTCACTCAAGAAAAATAACAAGTTTATAAAGTACCTTTTACACACTTAATAAAAATGATAATGTTAATTAGGACCCTTTACACTATATAAGAGTAAGATAAAAGTTTTGCTATTTTTATTCATATATAATAAAAAATAATAAAAAAGTGTAAAATCCCCAAAAAATCCCCGAAATCTTTTTTGAAATCCCCAAAAAAATCCCCAATCCCCAAATGACTTTCCTTGTCCTTTTTGTTCACATGAAATCCCCAACTTTGGGGATAAATCCCCAAGTCTGACAACCCTGGTATGTAGTATGGATTCGATACATAGGTATACATATTTTATTTAAAACTTTTTAAGGAACATTAAATTGTTACTACTTACTTTGTATTTATGTATGTATGTATATGGTATTGCAAGGCACTTGCAACATTATTTCATAAAAATTTTGTCTTTCTGTAGGAAATTATTAATCTTGTTTTGTTTTATCACTAAACACTTTTATTAAGCAATTGTACTGATTTTTTTTAATTTCACACTCAAACACATCCACGCACTTTAAATAAAAATTGAAACTGCCAACAAAAAGATCTAACGAAGCAGTGGGTGAGAGGGTCGAAGTTAAGAAGTTGTGAGAAAAAAATACAGATACAACCAGCGTTACCACTGTGATACTAATGTATCAGTTTGACCCTTTTTTCGTGCCACTTTTTGACCCTTTTTAGAAATAGCACTACTATTTTGTTTTGGTTTTAGCAGTACTGCTGTAACAGCTTTTGTAAGTAATAAAAACATTTATGCATTTTCGTTAAACTGTTTGATTAAATGGATATTTTTTGGTATTTAAATTGGGACTAAGTTCATCAAATTTAATTTTCATTAAATTATTTTTAGTGAAGAAAGAACTTAACAACATGACAAGAATTAAAATTGTTTTCTTTTTTTATAGGTACTTTTTTATTCTTGACTGAGCACTAGAGCTGCAAAGCTATCAAAAGTAGTTTAAACGCTTCATTCACAGAAAACGTTTTAGGTAAAAAAAATCAGCGCATTAACTTTAAATTTCAGTATCATTTGTAGTTTATAATAAATATAAACTTTTATAATAAACATTAATTTTTTTAATATTTTTCGTTAAGGTAAAAATGACAAGCAGTTAAAAATAGACACATTTAGCGAGAAATACCACATCTAACAACCTTGACTGCTATTAATTTTTTTTAACTTTAAATTAATTTTAGCTGAATTAATTTAGCTTATATAAGGTAGGTACGATTAGCATTATGTATTTCAATATGTTAATTAGTACACAATAATAAGGCAATAGGGAAAAAGTGCTAATGCCCATTTTTTCAAGCTTTAAAGGTGTTTTTTAAAAAGTACTTCTGTTCTAATATAATCATCACTTTTCTGTGGTTATATATTTTTAATGTTTTTGTTTCTTAACATTCCTTATGTCACAGATCGGAAGTAAACTTAAGTTTTTATTCCAAATATTATTGCTCATTGAAAAAATAGGTATACGCAGAGTAATTTTGCTATAACTTCATGAAAAGTCGTACAAAATAATTAAAACTTTACCCGTGTGTACTTTTGAACGTGAAGATCTCAAAGGTGCCATTGTTTATAGTTGCTGTTTCATTTGTACTTTTTAATATTAAGATTTGAATGATGCCATAAACTCAAATTTAGGTAAAGTCAAAATGTTTATGCACTGCTAAAAATTTGAATTGAATAATTTGTTAAAAATGTTTCGTTGACTACATCTAATCAACTTTGTATTTACTTGAAAAATTCTCCGATAGTCAAATACCCATCATCAGAATTCTCTGCCATTCTATCGTTTGCGCGTTCATGACGCAAGCAGCTTTTCTATTTTAAACTAGTTTAATGTACCTTTTTGTATTATTTTAAATCAATTTCCTTTCTGACCATTTTGTAAAATTATGTAACTAAATTGTATCAATAATACAAAAAAAAAAAATTCGTTAATGAATGTTGTTAAGATTTTTAGAACCCGTTTTTAAAAAATCAAAACAAAATATATGTACATATAAAATTGTTTCCGAATTGAAGATATAATTTTTAAAACAAAGGCTTATGTCAACAAAATTAAGTTATGTATAAAGCTTCGTACAGACGGTGGTCAGATCTTACAATGTTGTCATTAAAATTGACTTAAAATGTCTTGCAACTGTGTGAACATTGTACGCTTTTTTCATTTGGCAGATGTATTACATAAATACATCTGACAATGGCACCATTGTCAGAAAAGTGACAACATTGTAAGATCTACCCATCGTCTGTACGAAGCTTAAGAATGTAAGATAATTATCTTATATTCTTATATATTCTTATATTTTGTCATTTATATATGACAAAACGTCTGAAGCCAAATGTGGAAAAGTTTTAGTTTGGGGTCTGAAATTTAAAAAATAGATTTAATAAAAATAGAATGTGAGAATTATTATTTTTCTGACCGTAGCGGGCCTGAAAATGCATTACATTCTGCTGGTGGCCCATAATTGTAAAATTGTAATTGAACATACAAAATTTACTTCATTGCTAACCAAAGGATAGCTAAATAAAAACATTCCTAATTATATGACATATCTATAGTTTCAATGTTAACCAAAGGATGGCTTAAGCAAAAAGTTTGTATGTGAAATATTGAGAGAATAGGAATTTTGCAAGAAAGCTTTTATTAATTTATGTTTGATTAATTTAACACATTCAAAATTTAAAACTGGTTAATATAATTAAAAGAAATAATTCTCATATTCTATTTAATAGAAATATTAATAAAATTAAAAAAGTTTTAAGTAATTTTATATAATTAATAATTAGTATGTGGTTAATAACAATTAGTATGAGGTTAATAATAATAAGTATGTGGTTAATTTAATAAAAGTTTATTTATAATATCAAAATAATTTTTGGGAATACAAAATTTTAATTTAAAAGATTTTGTTATTCGTGCTTAATTCCCAGTTTTTATTCTTGATAAAAACACTTGAAATTTATTGTTGATGGGATAAGCTATTCCTATGCGCATTTCACTGGTTGCTTAGGCCAAATCATTAGAAAACTTCATCCAAAAAGATTATAGAAAAACTAAAGATATTAAGGAATAGTTTTTGTTTTTTTTTTTGTTTTTTCTTAACCTACTTACAACTACAATTAATGTTAGAAGAATTCCAATCACTTGTAGTGGGGAATGTAAAAGAGATAAACTCACTGTTTATTGTTAATGTTTTTGTTTAAACTTTGATATTGCTACAAGAAGAACTGTTGCTTATGATTCTTATACGCTTAACAGTTTTATTTGGTTTAATATCTTTAGTTTTTCTAAAATCTTTATGGATGAAGTTTCCTGATGATCTGGCCTAAGCAACCAGTGAAATGCGCATAGGAATAGCTTATCCCATCAACAATAAATTTCAAGAGTTTTTATCAAGAATAAAAACTGGGAATTTAGCACGAATAATAAAATCTTTTAAGTTTATTTATAATAATTAATAAAACTTTATAGGCGCGCTTTCGTCCTGCTACTTTTTCCATCTTTTTCGTTTATAAATAATTTGTGTAAAAGATCTTTACAAATGATAAGATTTTGTCAGTTAAAAACATTGTTTTACAAAACAAGAATCGCTGATGCTGTGAAACGAGGAAAACGATTGTTTGGTTCCCCATTTTTTTTAATTTGAATGCAATAAGCGTGTGCTTTAAACTTATGTAACTGCTGTACTTGTGTATCTTTAGTTTATTTTGTTCAAAATAAAGAGTTTGTTGTCTAGGAATTATCACTGAAATATGGAAACGAAACATTTTTTTATATAAATCTCTGTATTTACTATTTAGTCAAGGAATATTTTTATATGTGACTTTTGACGACAAATGTTACGTTTTTGAAAAAAACGCATATCATTTTTAATTCCTGCCCTGGCAACACTGATACCAACATAATACTAGTACAACAACAACAACTATTTAATTTTATTAACTCCTTTTCATCGCAAAAGCTTTTCTTCGCCCCTTTTGCCATAAACTGGTCATCACTATTCTGTTCCTTCCTATTTTCTTCTTTTTTTTGACACCTGTCTATCAAGGTCAGGTTTTGTGTTGTTAGAAGTAGGGATGCCAGATGGTTTTGTTAATAAATGAACACTTTATATAAAAAAAAAATCGTTAAGAAATCAGCAAATTAAAAGTAAATATTTTTTTCCTCCATGATTCACAACTTTGTTAAATTATTCGTTTTTATTGTCAGCGATTGCTCGAATGGTTGACTTTAAAATAATCTTTAGAAAAATTAACTTCTTGTTAATATTAACTTTTCATTGAACTTTTGTTTTTTTAAGTAGACTTAGCTAAATATTATTTCCACATTTGCGGAAGAATGTGGAAGAACCATAATTTGTTGGAAATGCACCAGATATATTCTCATGTTCTTTATCTGATTTTGTTTTGCCAAAAAGCTTGGAAATGTACTTCTTATCCTGGCATCATTCTCAATAGCGCAAAATCATATAAAACTTATTTTTTCATTTAAATAACTTCATTGATAGTTAATATATAAATTTATCTTAGCTTTACTTTTTTCTAAGTATCAATCGATTTTCAAACTCAAATATATAGTATTTTTTATTTTTCTTATATAAAATAAGTTTAAAAATTATTTTCTCTTTTAGCTTTGGTCAAAAAACAAAATGGCGTGTAAGCAATGCAGACAAAATCAGTTTTGGTTTTGCTTGAAAAAGTCGTTAATTTTTCCGTGAGGATTGTGTACTTTAACGATAAATGTTTACGAAAGTTTGTACCTTTTGCTTTAACGGAGCCAAATCTTGTTTTGAAACATTATTTAAAACAATTTCACTGAAAATAAAATTATAAATAGCATCAGCTTTTTCTTTTTATTTTTTTACAAATCCAAACATTAGAAAGTTCGCTATATTTTAAGCTGAGGCTGTCTGAAAGAAACTGATATAAATCAAAAAACGAAAAAATCGAACGTAAAATAACAAAAAATAAATTCAGAATTCTTTATTTTCTTTACACTTTTCATCAATGAAAACCACGGCCAACAATATGAAAAACTTATGCGAAGTTTGTATATATGGAAAAAGTAATTTATTTCAGGTTAAGTTAGAATTAGACAAAAGCAATAGCGTCCACCAAAATATTTTGGTGGTTTTCTTATTACTAACTGTCCCCTCTCTTCTTTATATTATGCACGATTTACTTCTTTTTGTTAAATAACGGATTAAAAACCTATTAGTTTATATCAAAATTAAACTTTTTATGCTGCACTGTGCACGCTGCTTGCAAATGTCAACTACGACTGCCCATAAATCAGATGATATTGGTTTTTTGTAAAAAACCAAATATGCAGTTATTTGCTTTGATATATTTTTAATTAACAAAAACATTATTATTGTTAGTGGAAGAATTTATTTTTACCTAAGATTTCGGGTCAAACTACCAATTGTGCAATTGTTAGTGGAAGAATTTATTTTTACCTAAGATTTCGGGTCAAACTACCAATTGTGCAATGTTGCCCAAATTAATAAGTTATATAAAACAAACCAAAAGTAAAGGCCCAACCATAACATGCTTAATTTGTCTTAAGCAAATGTGCGGATACAAGTAAATCATATGAGACAAACCATATTGAACTTAAGAAAACTTTTTGTTAAGTTTTATGAAACTGTCATTTGCTTAAGCAAAGTACGAAACTGATCGTATATTCCGTACGGAATCAAATGTTTTTTGTTTTTATAAATACATTTGAGAGACTTTTTGCTAAGTTTTGACAGTAGTTTAAGCAAGGCTATGCATATTATGGTTGGGCCTTAACTGTTTTTAAAACCCGTATTCATAAACGATTACTAACAAACGCTTATTAACTTAAGTTTTCATAGAAAAATTGTTTTGTAAGCCTTTATAATATTAAAAATATTTTTATAAATACGGCAGTAAGTGTTTACCATAAAAAAAAACGGAATTTTTTGAGCGGGAAAATGCTGATAAATCGGTATATATGGCAGGCCTGACCTTGGTATGTATAAATTTAAGTGGTAGTCATTCCTGTTTTGAAAAATCGTCAAAAAAAAATAGGACAACTTAAAATTTAGTTTTTTTACCCATTTAAGTTAGATTTTTATAAAAAAAAAAGCATTCAAACAAAAACATTATAACTTCATATCCAGCTAGCATTTTCAATCGTGTAGGAAATACTGGGAGTCTTATGAAGAGCTTCTTTGATCGTCGATGACCGCAATTTTAATAGTAGAAGATTCCTTACACGGGAAAAAAAGTTTTTTTTATAGAGCGGCCTCAACGCTTTGCAATTGGAAAAACCAATTTTGACAGCTCGTTTAATGGTGAAGTTGGCCGCTATTGTTAATTAATAATGGCATTTTAGCAATTTTTTGGGCAATCTAGCGTTTTTATCTCTATTTTTATTTATAATTTGTAGGTTCTATTAAACAAGAAAGACATAACTACTGTTCGTGACACAACTTTAACGCTCTTGATTAGGTATGGCCTTCCGCTATTGTTAAGGTGCGGCTGTTAAACATTCCAAGATTAAAAAACGAACGTGTCAGAAAATTTAATGTTTTATTCAGAATTTGGAGACTGAAAAAAATCGTCACTTTTTAGAAAAAAATCAGCAAATCGGCACTTTGCTAATTTCGAAACAAAAAACCGTCTAAATGACGATAAATCGTCAAATCTGGCAGCCCTGCATACAAGGTACAAATTTAAATGTAGTTGTTGTTGTTGTTGCTGTTGCAAAGAAAGAGGAAACAAAAATTAAAGTTAGTTAAACATTTTTAACCTGCAAAACAGGGATGCCAGATTATAATTTCTAAACTCAAATTAGGGCTAATTTTGTTATTAAGCAAGGTTGAACATTTTTGTGTCATGGGGGATAATAGCTGAAAGAATAGGAGTTTCTTGGGAGATTATTTAAAAATTTATTTTGTTTCTTTTAATATTTTTTTAAACTTAAATTACTCATAAGTAAATGACCATTAATACAAAGGCTGAGCTTTTTTTTGGAAATACAAATAAAAAGAAATATTTTAATCGGCTTAGATCCGAAACGAGAACTTTATGGAGATTAAATAAATATTTCTTGGCGTAACACAGAATTAGCACCATCAACTTTAGTTGCTGAACGTAGAAAATCTGTTCTTAATTCGCCTTGTCAGAAGTATTAAAAAATGCAACGAAAACTTTTTGAAGCTCTACCAAGGCGAATTCATTAAAATACTTTTTTCTTACTGCGGCTACCTTACATACTTTAGCCTTGAACTCTACCAAACAAATACCAACTAGTGCTGACATTTAGTTACATTTGTTGAATTTTTCGTAACCTTAAAAGTCACGACGTAACATGTATAATATTGTTATATATTGCCAAATTTTCACATTAACTCAAACATCACTTTTAAATTTAAAACTAGTTCCGGACGAAATGTATATATATTTATACATTTATATTATGGAAAACAATTTAGTCTTTTTATATTGAAGTTTTAATAAAAATTAGACTCAAATTTTCAAAATCATTAAAATAGGAAATCCTATCGAAGCCAAATATTTTAATCAAAAAGATTAAACGGATTTATGAAAACGATTTTCTAATTTTATAATAATTATGTACGGCGCGGTGCGTACTTGAAAAATTGCGCTTCATATAAAAAATTATTGGTGAGAAGTGTAGTCTCCACCACGAAATATTTTGCCTATGTCCCGATTTAAATGCTCATGAGTATTGGGAAAAAGTTTTTAATCTTAGAAACACTGCGAATATTTATCTATGAGAACTTAAATAAGTAAGTAATGCATGTTTAGCTCCTTTAAGAGACTGCAAAGAACGATTATTCTTCAAATTTATGTGCGGTTTTTACGATACAAGTGATTGAAAGTGTAGTAACGTTTGTATGAAATGCACTCAGACTAATCTTAAAAAAATGAGCTAAAAGCGAAGTGCTACGTGCATAAGGAATACACCCAGATAATCCTTTTGACATGGAATAACTTTAGTGCATTAATTTTAATGTTTAAGTTTTATTAAAAAACTCAACTTAACCAATTATATTTGAGTTTTATTTATTACTAAGGAAATAAAAATCATCAGAAATAAAAAATATTTTTTAGGTTAAATTTTTTTTTTAAAGAAAATAAATATTTTTATTTATTTCTCAGAAATTAAAGTTACTTATTTTGCTTAGAAAAAAGTAATTTTTTATCGACTAAAATATAGAAAAATTAATTTTATTTAACACAACAGTTTTTTGCACGGACTTTGGAGATAAGTTCACCCTTAAATCGGTTAATATTAAGTTTAGCGCAGATAATTACTTTTTTTTTGTTATTTTCGGAGCAAAAATTAAAACTAAAAAAAATAACTATCAAAAAATTAAAACTAAAAAAAATAACTATCATAGTAGTTTTAGGGAATACAAAATTTTCAATTAACAAGATTTCGTGTTTTTGTTTAAGCTTTGATATTGTTACAAGTATAACTGGTGCTTATAATTCTTAATCGCTTTACAGTTTTATTTCGATAATATCTTAAGTTTTCTAAAAATCTTTGGATGATGTTTCCTGATGATTTGGCCTAATACCCCTGACAAACATAGGATTTTTATACTATACTATCATGGTATACATACTACATTTGTGTCAACCTAAACTACAATTAAATCATGAAACAAAGTGGTATATTGATGGTTTATATACTACTGTAGTATGCATACCATGGTATTGAAACTATATGTCTGTCAGGGGTATAAGCAACCAGTGAAATGCGCATAGGAATAGCTTATCCCTTTTACAACAAATTTCAGTGTTTTTATTAAAAATAAAAAATGGGAATTAATCACGACAAACGAAATCTTGTTAAACAAATAATTGTTATTTTCTAAGCAAAAAATAAATCTCAAAAAAAAATTTTTGTTTCCTGAGGAATGAATTTATAAAAATCAAGAAATAACTTTTCTTTCTGAGAGATAAATAAATAACTCAAGAAGAAACTTTTTTCTAAAGCGTTCCATCCATTACACAATATTATTGAATATAAAATTCGCCATACTTTTTCCATTTTGCCCTATATTATACAAGAAGTGGCATAATGTTTTCAATTAAAACATGACGCAAATTTTATTAAAAAAGACATAACCTATAGGCAAAAAAACATTGCACAATGTTACCAAATCATTTTCATTGTTCAACAAAAATCATAAGTCTTTTGATTGTTGGCAATATATTGTGCCACCTTCAATTATCACATACACATTGGCGATATAATTGTACAAAAAGAAAAATTAAACAGTTATATTACAAGTGTAAGGAAGCTTAAGCGCAAAATAAAATTCAAGAAATGATTATTAAAAAGGATTTTTTAAAACGAAACTTATGCTATATTCAAACTAAGAGTTTTAAACGCGTTAAAGCATATCGAACCTAATTAACCTCCAATCTCATCAAAATCGAGATGATTATCCATACATTAAAGTGGTATGCCGAACACTTCAAATTGACATGATTAAAACTAAAACATTTCATTAATCACATAGAATCCTCTGAACAGTATCACGTAGCATCGGCCAAAATAAACGTACCTTTCAGGTGTACTACCGAGCACGGTTTCTTCAATAGGTTCTTATAATAAACCTTTAATAATCCGTAAATTTTTACAATTTCGTCATTAATATGTATGTATGTATGTGCTAACTTTATTTAAGTATTTTTTTTTTCATTTTTAATAGGTACTTTATGGAAATATGTTTGTTGTTTTTTATTTATTACTTAACTGTCATCTTAATCATCTCAAATTTAATGTAAACGGCTTTGATGACCTTAGTCAACATTCTGCTTAAATGCGCTTCAAAACCTATGTGTAAATGAATTTGTTGTCCAGTTTTAATCACTGAAATATGGAAACAAAATATTTTTTATATATAAATCACATAAGTTTTCTGTTTATACAAGAAATATTTCAAAATGCGACTTTTGATGACAAACGTTATTCATTAGAAAGAAAAGCGTTACTATTTTTATTCCTCCCCTGGTAACACTGATACCAACAACTTGTACAACAACAACAACAACAAAACATTTAATTTTATTAATTCCTTTTTCTTGCAAAATCTTTACTTCGCCTCTTTTGCCAAGAACTGTTCATCTTTACTATGTCCCCTTCCTGTTTTCTTCTATTGACACTTCTCTATCTAAGGCGAATTCATTTTTCATTAATTCGAATTGTCTCTATCTGGGTCAGTTTTTTTATTTTGTTAGAAGTGCGCGGATGGCTTCGTAATGTTTAAGTTAGTGAAAAATAAAAAAGTAAAATTGTTGTGTTGTAGTGTTTTGCAAATATATTTTTTAAGACATTTTTATGAAATATGTACAAACTTTAATAAATAGTGTCATAGAAATAAATTGTTTTCAAGAGTGTATATAATAAGAGACGTTAAGGTGAATTAAGAAAGGTAAGTTCAGAATATTTGTTAATACTTTTGTAAAATTGTTTAAAGTTTTATTAAATACCTCGACTGTACATAGATTGTTTATTAGGATGGTTATATTACTTTTTGAACTATTAAGTCATACATACTTCATTTTATTACACACTTCTGTAATTACATATGTGCATACTTATGTTTGTTGTTAATCTGTAGTATAAGTTTATGCGGTAGTGGCAGAGCTGTTTTGTTCGGTAGCAGCGTTTTTGTTGTTTTTTTTATCTCAAATAGGTACACACAATTTTTTGTTTGTTTTTGATCAAGTTCACATACAAGGTACGAATCCAAATGTAGTTGTGTTGTTGTTGCGAAAGAAGAGGAAATGAAAATTAATGTTACTGAAACATTTTTAACCTGCGATGCAGGGATGCCAGATTTTAGTTTCTTATCCCAAATAGGGGCTAATTTTGTTATTAAACAAGGATAAAAATTTTTGTTTGGGGTTTTCAAGGGGGAAATGAAAAAAATAACACATTTTTGGGGTATTTATATTAAAATGTACATTTTTGTGGTCGTATGGAAAAACTGGGCAACTCCACTTTTTGCGAAAATTGGGTTAACACCAATAATAAATAGTGTGTTTTATTTACAATCACTCTGTCAGATCAAAATATTTATATCATTTAAAAAAAAAAAAATTAGAATAATATTAATTGTTACACGCAGAGAAAAAATACGGTTGGGCATGGTTACGGCAACTACACTATGTTTATTGTAACGACATATTGTTGTCGTACACAAAAAATTGTTATTTTTATTTAATATCAGCAATATTATAGTTACTGTAAACATATCAATGTTTATCGCAATTATTAATTTGAGTATTGTTGACCGAAAACTAATAATTTTTCTAACAACTAAATAACCTTTACTTTGAAAACATATTATAGTACTCACAACCATTTCATGATATTTAATAGCCTATAACATGATAACTTTCTATACGTGTACTTATAATATGTTTAAGATGCAATCATATTCTAATAATATTTTCTTATCGCCATTTTTAAAATAATTTTCAATCAGTTGTGGCGTTTGTTTAAAATATGCCTATCGAATTATTTGAAAGTGAGCGGTTCAACAATTAAAAAAATATCCATTAAAAAACAAGTTTAAAAAAAATGAAAAAAATAAATAGTATTCACATTAAAAAAAATTTTAAGTGCCACAAAATAAAAAATCTACACGCAAAACTTAAAATTGTATTTTTATTGTTGTGACAGCACCACTTTGTCATAATTTGATTACTCTTTAATTCATTATGATTAACATGTCCATAATATGATTATTTCTTACCTTATTATGATTAACAGGATAATAATATGATTAAGGGAAAAATATTATGGTGTAATATTACGAATATATTTGGTCATAATATAATTCAATAATAATCTTAATATGGTTACTACAATCATTAGTCTTATCATAATATGCTGCTCTTAGAATATGTTTACCACAACCATGTTTTTTCTTTGCGTGTATGTAAAAACTAAGTAGCTTTATGCATTTTTTTTGAAAAAAAAAACAAATTAACTCTAATGTTGCATACAGTAAATGCATTCTTAACATGCATATTATATCTTTTCAAAGACTGCCAAAGAAACTCGGCTTATTTTTATATGTATTTCAAATATATTCCAAATATATAAGAAACTCCATTTTTTCGTAAAAAAACGGGTAAATTAACGTGCTGAGTGCCTGCCGGCCGCGGTTCGAGCCCCGGCCACGGTCAAGAATGAAAGATTATCTTTTTTAAGTTTTTTAATTATTCGACCTTTTTTAATTATAATTTTTAAAAATAAATAATTTCTTCAAGCTTGAGGTCAGTTTTTTAATTCTTTTATTTTTCAATATTTCGACATCCTTTGGATGTCATCTTCAGGAATAACGAGTCACAAAAATACACAACAATTAGTTTGTAGATCTATTATTGCAAAGATTATCAATAACAATTTTAATAAATTTTCATGTTGTGAAATTCCTTTCTTCATAAAAATAATTTAATGAAAATTAAATTTAATGAACTTAAGCCTAATTAAAAATATTAAAAAATTTGGATTAAAAACCATAAATAGTTCAACAAAATAACCACAATACTAATTGCTGAGTCAAAAAGTTAATGTGCAAATGAATAATAAAGTTGCCTTAATTCTGTAAAATATAAAAATAAATTGAAAAAAAGGTTTTTTAGAAAAACTTGGTAACTCCATTTTTCGAAAAAAAACAAGGGAACTGACATCGATTTTCGTTTTTAATATCGAAAAATGAGTTTAATGGAACCAGAAATCTTTAACATTATTAAAAATTATGTTTTGTTTAATGCGCATGCATCATAACAGAAATTCATATTAAATAAATAGTGAAATATGTTTAAAACTTAAATAACAATTTTCTCAATGTATCGACAAACTACCTGTTACTTATGGCTTATAAATTAGTGAATGTTTAAACGCTGGTTTAGTTGAACTAAGCTTAAATTTATATGTAGATTAAACTATAAATCAGGGTCGAATTCATATGGTCTGAATTGGTAGTTTAAACCAGTGTTGGAAAATAAACACTAAATATCGCTCTGTTGTGTTTGGTTCTGTAGATTTGTTAAAAACACTAATAGCACTGCGCTAGAAATTTGCACCTATTTTTAGACAAGCTGGGCACTTGTCGGTTTAACCTGATTCGGAAATTTTATTGCGGAATTTCTTAATTTTGTTTAGTAATTTTAATAATCTAAACCGTTTTTGAGTTACACTATTGCAAATTGTTTTTACTGTTGAAGGTGCTAAACCATAGGTTCTGTCGATATCAACAGTCTTTTTACTCGACTTGAAACGTTTTATTACGTCCAAACAAATGCATTTTCTTCTCTTGCACTCATTTTTCTACACAACTTGTTATTAAGAACTAACTTCTTACTTCCTAACACTCAACTTTACTTAGAAAACCTTACCTAACAAAATTAAATGGTAATTCGCCTTTTTATACGCAAAAAGAAAAATTCTTCACATGTGATTATGACTTCAGTGAAAAAATCCAATCGTATGTACCGACGCAAACCGAAATCATAAAAACGCAAAGCTGATTTAACCAATTTTTAAAAAGCGACGCAAATAGGACCGACGCAAATCGGTGCCCTAGTGTAAATTTTTTGCAGTTTCGATGGCATGTAATTGTAGAATTCGAATAACTGATGCTTCTAATGAAAGCCACCTGAGTTGTGATGGGGGAAGAATTTTTATTTTATTGTTTAATTTCCAATCATTTTTATATTTCCAAAATTGATTTTTACGTTTTGGACTGTTCCCAATAAAATTGTAGATATTTCTTGTAAGTGTTTTATTGATCCCAGAAAATCGTCATAATACTATTAATTTTAGTAAAAAAAATCGTCAATCGTCATTTTACTGTACTTTCTCAAAAAAATCGTCAAAATGAAGAAAAATCGTCACATCTAACAACCCTGGGTGAGAGGTGCCAGCCAGTTATTAAAAACATTTTAACCCATTTTATTATTTCTTAAAATCGATGGAGATTAACCGTTATATTTTTTTAAAAATCATCGCTGTTTTTTCTGATTTTTAGAGAAGTTCAGAATTCAATGTATATTATATAAAAGGATTTTTTTATAAACTTTTAAGCTTCGTTCACAATCAAAAAAACATTTTCACTTGGTGTTCATAATAGAGCAACAATTTCTTTTGCAACCACACACATTTTGCATTAAGAAACCGTTTGCAAATTTTAGCCACAACAATATTATGCATTTATTATTATTTTTTACAACATTTTGTTACAAGTTTCATTAAAAACTAAATAAAATTATTTTAAACTTCAGAAACAATTTCACACAAATTGTTGCTGAAGTTCTAGTTGACTCAACTTTAGTTACATTTTTAAAAAATTTTAGTTAAATTTTTGTTCTAAAAATTAAAGGAAAATATATCAAATACTTTGGGAAGAAAAAAGATAGAAGAGAAAACGAAATTGTTTCTCTGATTGTGAACGAAGCTTTGAAACACAAGTTTTTTATAAATTCGTTTCATTCTAATTACACTCGTATGTATTCGGTTTCCAGAACATGGCTGATAACTTATATATATATTTTTGTAATTCCTTTTAAATTTCCTTTATTTTAAAACTCTACTCTATAGGTTTGGCTAAGTTTTTTTAACGTATTTTTATTTCACGACATAAATCAGACACATCGTTTTCAAACAACGACGCTTAGGTTTTTGAGACGGATCTAATGATATCTTAAACGTCAACATCCAGCCGATTAGAAGATACATTCGGGTAATAACAGGTAACCCATAATCTGACAGTATATGGTTTACACATTTATAACTGTTGATGAATTTTTTTACGGATTTGACATTTATAGCCAGCGTTAAAAACTGCAGTCAAAGAAGGAAATCTGCCATTTCTTCCACTTCTTCATTTGTCATTGGCCAAAAAAACTGTTGCTTTTACTTCTGATTTATTAAATGTAAACAGTCAATGTCAAAGCCACCCAAAAAGCGAAAAGTTGTACACAAATTTTCGGTTTTTGTTCGACAGTTTTTGGTTTCGACTGCAGTTTTTTTAAACCCTGTTAAAAGTGATCTACATAATTTATCACACATGCTCAAATCTAAAAATGGACTAAAATATGTTTAACAGTATGAGTAATGAAGATAAATGCAAGAGTAGAATTTTTTAAGAAATTAATTTTAATCGATTAATTGTCATAAATTGTTCGAGTTATTTGTTATTCGAAATTGGCTATTTTAATTATTCGATCAATTAATCGCGGAAAAATTCCTCGATTAATCGAGTGGATACTCTAATACATACACAAGCTGTTCGTGGTGCGGTCGTTGCTAAAATTTTGTGTTTGTTCATTTCTTTATCAATGTAAAAAAAGAAACATTATAGAACATTAAAATATAATGTTCGTCTACAGTATCACTACAATTGTTCTGTTTAACGAGGAACAGAACATTATATAATATTCTTGAAAATAGGAACGAACGGTATTAAGGGTTGTGTTTGTCTACACAATCACTAAAAAATAGATTCTGGGTGTGTGAGTCGAAGGCTAAATAATGGTTTAAACACATTTTGTACCAAAAAGAGAGTTTAACCTGCTCTTATTTGGAAGCCCTTATGTCGGCATAAATTTGTTAAAAAAAATAAACTGTCCGTTAACGATTTCGGTTTCTCAATATACCGACAAAAACATTGTTTTCAGTTGGCAATACCTCTCAAAATACATGTAAAAGTTGGGAGTCAGCTGATTGAATTTATCTGTACTGCAAATAAATAATTGGCAGATGAGTGCCGGTTAGCTTTGCGACAGAAAATAAGCAAAAGGGATTTAAGAAAACCAAATTCCTTTAACGTGCAGTTTTTCGTTGGGTTAAAAAGATAATCGCCTAGTGAGAAAACGGGCAAAAGTGTGTTTAAAAAAATGGAGCTTTTCCTTGTTCTTCCATACGGCCACAGATTTGTAACTTTAAATAATTTTTAAAGTTTTTAAAGTTTAATTACTCATAAGCTTATGGCCATAAATACAAAGGTTGGACTTTTTAAGAAGCTTTTCTAAAACTTCCGGAAAGTAGATATATATACAAATAAATACAAGTTTAATCGGTTAAGACCCGAATATTCTTGGCGTAACAAAGAACTTCAACTTAAGTTGCTAGAACGTTGAAAAATCTTAATTTTAAATCTCTTTTAAATTAACCCACTTTTTTTTGCAACACGTTTATACTTAAAAATGCATAACAACACTTGCAGCTTCTAATAACAAAACGAAAAAAATCCAATAAACACAAAATACCGCCAACAACTTCACCACTACCGCCAACATCATCATGTTGAACATTTAAGACATGACAACAATAGCTCAACTTCAACATCAAACATACTTGCACATGTTAAATGTAACAACATCCAACATTCGATCCATATGAGTAGACCATAGGAGACTGCTAGCTAAAGTCACATTTTGTTTACCTGAATCATCTATCACTATATAAGGACCAGAAATAAAAAAAGAAGAGGAGAACAAAAAACGAAGCCCAGAAGTGAAATCCAATTTCAAACTAATCTATTAAAGACAAGTGGAAATGCATTTTTTAACCATCTTGTCTTCGTATATTTTTCCATTTGCCTGTTGTCTTTTCTTTGAAAGACATTTCGTCTGCCACTGTTTTGTTATATTTTTTTTTCCTTCTTCCATTGTCCATATTATCATCATCAATGTTATGTTGCAACAGCAGCAACAGCACAAAATTACAGTAATTCACATCACTTTGAATTCATATTATAGCATTAATATACTCGTACTTAAACATATTACTGTATTATAGTGGGCATATTTAAGGCCTTAAACAAAATATTGTCCGTCTGTCCTTCAGTCTAACTAACCAAACAGCCAAACAAACCTCAGACCAACTGCAGCCATTACTGAGTTGTACAAACTTTATTTTATATAGAAATTTTCATTAACGTGATATGAATTTTATAAAGAAAAAAAAAAATATAATTATTAATTAAATATTTTAATACTTGTACTTAAAACAAGTGAAACTATTTTAATATTTAAACGCTTATGGAGAATATTTGAACGCGCTGCTTTTAAGTCGAAGTAGTTGGAGTGTTAATTCTAGGAAGAGTAGATTTTATTGTGCATTTAACACTTTACAACATGTCTGCGGAGCATATTGTTGATTGTACCTGACTTTTTGGTATTTCAATTTCCAGTTGGCATTTGTTGGCAACCGGTCAATATTGTCTACTAGTGTACACCATAAACAGGGAACATTTTCCAAGCTTTGTGCTAGAAAATAAGTTTTCTTTGCTTATTTTTCAATGTGTTTTTAAAAGTGCTTTATTTGCATACCTAAATATACATTCAAATATGTAGGGCCCTTTTATGCGTTCCATTCGCTAAAGGATTTTCGCTGGCTTTCGAACATGGATAACCGAATGTAAAATTTGTTTTAGCTGTGCGTCGAATTTTTTTCGAAGCCGCAAATACATTTAAAAAACTTGTTAAAAATGTAAATATTTGTAATTTTTTTTTTTTTTTTTGTGGAACAAATACCACTTTCTAAATTATTTTTGTTAATTTTATGCTGGTTCACCTATTGGAAAAGCTCGTTTTCCTTACGGAACAAAATTCATTTCTGGGCAAAAGAAATTTGCAAAAAAGTCCAGTAGCCCGTTTCTGTATATCTCACATCGTAAAACTCTTCGCATGAAACGTGTGAATTGCAACAAAAATAGTGTGAAATGAAACAAAAAATGGTTTTTCTCACGCAAGTGTTTCTGTATCTTTTTTTTGCGAGAATTATCTGTCATTTAAATAATTTTCCAGCAATTATTGGAAGGATGCGAGAAAAAGTGTTTCTATAACAATATTTTGCGAAAAGTTTCTTTCAAGAACTGTCAAAATAAGTCACATTTGAAATTGGTGGCGAGAAAAACAAAATGTAGATATTTTGAATTTAAAATATGTTTATATACTATTTTTTTTAAATAAATAAAAAAATAGATGGAATATAAATGATAAATGCATAATTTATATGATGAAAATAAACAAAAAACAATTGTTATATTTTGTTAGTTTAAATTTTTGTTAGCCTTTTCTTGTTTTGGTTTTAATCTGTGCTGCCAGATAAATTTGTGTCAAAATCGTCAATTTCCTGAGAAAAAAATAAAAAAGATCGTCTTTTTTGTTTTAAAAATCGTGCAATTTAAAATCAATTTTAAACAAATTTGTTTCGACTTTTATTAAAAAAAATCAAACAAAAACATAGTTAAAGTTCATGGGTATTTAATAATTATTATTTAATAATTGAGATATAAATCTTTAATTTACCTATTCCTATAATCTTTTTCTTTTTTGCCTGAAATAGACTTAGTAGAATACCTTGTAGTTAAAATTAAAAATATCGGTTCATAAATAAACGGGTTAAAGACCCAGTAAAATCTTCGCCTACAAAATAATATGTTAAGTAATCAGAAACACATAAAAGCACTACATACAATTCTACTGAAAAACTAATGAATTTTACAAGGGTTGTGCCAAAAAGAACAAATTCAAAAGTAAGTCATTTTTTTTATCTTAATACATCCAGAAAAAAGTAGTTATTGGAGTTCTTATGGAAGAAAACTACTTAATAACGAGTGAAAGAAGCTATCCATTTTGAAAAAGTTTTTACTGGGAGACAAACAAATTTCTTTCTTGCCGGAATAATGGTTTTGGCACAAAAGTGTACATATAAGATAAGAATATCAAATATCAATCATATTTTGTATATGTATATAAGAAGTATTAAATCTTTAAAATAAGCCAAGTCGGTCCATTACTTTCCCTCGAAATTTTGCTTTTGCCGATACATTTTTAGGGAAGAAACAAACAATTTCGAGGACAATTTTCACAATAGGGATAAATATAAAAATTAAAGCAGCCTTGTTTCTAAAGATATCTTTTTTTCTAATAAACAAACATATAAAAATATTTACAATTATCTTATTTCGAAGACTAAGGGGCTTATAGTGTAAAACGCAACGCCAACAATTTCATTAAAAGCAAAAATAAAATCAAAAATATTTTATAAATTTGCTGTTGCTTTCTACAGACATTCATATTATTTTTTTTCAATTTTCAACACCACAAAATAGAAGTGTTTGAAATTAAAAAATTCAAGATGAATTTCTATAGAAAGTAACAACAAAATTATAAAATATGTTTGATTTTGTTTTTGCTTTCGTCACTTTTTTAGAAAAAATCATCAAAACGTCACTTTGTTAATATTGGAACAAAAAATCGTCAAGATGACGATAGCTCGTCAAATCTGGCAGCCCTGTTTTTATTATATTTATTTCTTTTGTTGACGTTTCGCTTTTATTTGACACTTAATTCCTGGAAATATTCCAGTATAAACAGAATTTGTTGTGTCTGTTTTCGCATTCAAATACAGAAACACTTTTATCTCATAAATCGAGAAACGATGGAATTTTTTGTTTCACACTTCATGTAAGAAATTTTACGATGCGAGAAATACAGAAACGAGCTACAGGTTGTAAAACTGTAGGTTGAAGTTTCGCAGAAGCTAAATTTCTTTATTTTCAAGGCTAAGTTGCTACGATTCCTTCCGCAAAACTGTTGCCAATTTAAGTATGATTGGGATGAACTTACCATGTAGCCAGTTAAAACATCCCCTACAAAATAATGTGCTAAGTAATCCGAACAAAACAAAAATACTACTTTTAATTCTACTGAAAGGACCAATGAATTTTCTAAGGGACGTCCTAAAATGATCGTATTCGTATTTATTTAAATGGCAGTTGAAAAGTAAGTGATTATTTTTTATACCTACATATCTACATCCAAAGAGTAAGTACATAAATGCAGCTACAAAAATACCAAAAAATAAGTGGTTTCAAACTACCTTCCGAAAAGTTACTTACTACTTACCAATTTTTAATATTCGCGAATACAATTAACACAGCGCCAATATTCGCCGAACACGAATATTTAATTTAAAGTTTAGCGCCACACGATATTTCAAATTTGGTTGAAAAAAATATCCCATTCTCGTCCATAACAACAAATAAGAAAAAAACTGGCACACTACTAAATGTAAATAACATTATTATGACATTCACAGAAAAAATTAAAAAAAAAAAAAAAAAAAATTGTCTCTAATCACCAGATTCAATCCAAATTCATAGAATCAACAACCTGTTAATTTTGCACCTATTACCAAAATGATTATATTGAATACTAAAAATTGTAAAAATATAAAATTTTGAAATTTTTTTTTTTCAATTAATGATATTTTTAAATTTAATTAAAAAAATGATCTAAATACTTTGCCGTTTCAAACAATGTGTTTCCAAAAACAACAATAGGATAATTTATTAACGACCAAGTTTACATTACACAAATTAAAATTAAAATAATGCCAATTGCAAATTTAATAATTAAAAATTATTTCGTTAACTTTTATTTTATTTAATGTAATATATACACACTTTAAAAATGTTCCCCTGAAGAAGTCAACAAAAAATTGACGAAACGTTGGGAAAAAAATGTAATTAAATGTGTTTTTAATTTACAATGGAAAAATTTAGGCCCTATTAGCTTACAAAAATCTCTAAAACATCAAACATAACACCTTTGCCAAAAAATAAATAAATAAAATATAAACAATTCCACAAGTTTAAATTATTTTATTTTAAACGAAAAAAATTTTTGTTATTTAATAAATATTTTAATTATAAATTTATTTCAAAACAACTAAAATAATAATTAAATCAAAATGTATTTTTAATTTTCTTTGAACAAAAAAAAAAAAAAAAAATAAAAAAAATAATTGATTCAATTATCACATTAATTAAATTTAAATACCTTTTTAACAATTTTTTTAATCGATAAAAAACTATTAAAAATATTGTAGACACTACAGCAATACCACACTAGTAGTTAAAAACCAAATTGCTTGTTGCGTGTAGAAACACCAAAAACAACAGAACAAGACGAAAACACATTAAGGGTATTCATTTCAAATTTTTTTAAAATGGCTAAAACTACCGGTCAGCACCAAGCGTTCAATGGGTTAAAGCATCTGCCCAAAATGTAGTAGTGTTAAATCGTGTTGACAAGTTACACAGCAAACGCTTACTTAAGCTTACGGACTACTTTCCACTTTAGCACGCGTCTTAAAAAAAGGTGAAAAAAGAAACATAAACATAGAACGCGTGGTGTGGACCTCCAGCCTAAGAATTAAAAGAAACCATTCATTATTCTGCTTGATGTTATGCTGGGCTTTTGAATGTGTTATTGCTCTTAGCTGTTATTTAAAAAAAAAAAAAATTATATAACAATAAGTATCGTCGTATTGATAGTAAAATATCGCCGATACCGATATATCGCCAAATCCGAAGTATCGCCGATATATCGGTATCTGTATTCGTTACATCCCTAATTAGAATATGAATCGAGAACTTTTATTTTTTTCAATACATCAGTGACCCACCCACCAGTGTTTAAGAATATCTTTTGAAAGGTGTACCAGCATGATTTTAATAACTATTCCATTAGGAATATATTTAGGAAAATCCATATATTTTCATTGAGATTTTTTTTAAATGCTATTTGCTTAAAATGCCTTTGATATAACAACGGTATCAAAAAATATAATATTGAATTGTGAACCGTTAAAATTTCATGTGATGTATAAGCTTCATAGTTCCCAAACTAAAATCTTATTGCCAAAAATTTAAAGATCACTATTTTAGAATTTAATTACTTTCAATTTAACTACTTTATTTAGCCCTTTGAAGACGAATGAGACACATATGTTCCATTTAGTTTTTTTTTCATTTCATCTACATTTTCGAATGGATTTTGATCTTATTCGCGTTGTTTGATAAAAAACAAATGCTTTCTTCAATATTCATGCTAAGGATATGATTTTGTTGTGTCAATTGAAGCACAGCCGCGAATAACGTTGTAAAAGCCACTTTTTGCAAAAACTGTTTTTTTGCGGATAATCGTTAACATTACCCTTTTAGACTGTTTAAACCTTAAATCACCCAAAATTATGCACCCTAACGCCTTCAAAGTAACATACAAAGAATCAACTAGTGGAAGAACGTTGTAAGTTACTTACAAAATGATACAAAGTAAATGGTTTTTAAACGTGGAATAACGTTTTAAATGACATCGCGATTGTGGATATGAAACGTTTTTCCACGTTTTTCCACTAAAAAAAGGTTATAAACTGTAAATTCGCATGTAATTTAAATTTTAAATTTTTTGATATTTTAAATAAAAGTTCTTATTGCCATTATTTTTAATAATCTAAAGAAAAAAAATAAAAAATTAATAACCTTGCCTGTTAAAAACGTTTTTTTGCTCTCCTGAAAAATAATTATTTTGTAACTTAAAACGTTATTCGCGGCTGTGCTTCAATTGATCTTAAGGGTTTCTTAAAGTCAGAAATTCAAATTTAATTTAATTATTACTGTTGGACAAACTTTTAGTATTTTATGCACTAAATCGTTGTGAAAATTTATTGATTACCCCATTTGAAATTGGTTCTATAGTTTTCTCGATGGATCTAAAAGTATGATGGGGCATATGTGTCCCACTCGTCGTCAAAGGTGAAAATAAAGGCAAATTTGTATTCTCTTTTTTAATTTTATTTAATTTGTTACCATTAAAAAAGAAATAAATCATAAGCAATTTAAACTATGATATCCCATAAATATTAAAGTAATTCTTGGGAATACAGAATTTTTAATTAACAAGATTTTGTTTATTTTTTTTCGTGCTTTATATTTCATATAAACTAAACAAAATCGAATTTAGTTATAGTGAATTTTAGAAGAATTTTTGTGCTCAGTAAAGCACATTATGTTTGTTTGACTTTCGATACAAGAAATCGCTTACTGACTCTCCTTTCATTCTTCTTTGGTAATGTCCATTTTTATTTGATATCGCCCCCAATTTTGACCGTTAAACGAATTCTCGTGAATTTTTTTCAAAACGGTCTCGAGTCATAACCTTGGAAATAAACGGTAATGAATATATTTCCATCGTAGACATGTACAATCTTATTTCTGGAAATCTGTGGATTTCTCATTACTATAATCATCATTATTACTATAATCATCCCAAAAAATAGTTTCAACTTTTCTTGACTTATAGAAAATATAATACCTTTCTGTTAACAATAAAGTCCCGTTTGGTGAATTATGAACTCTGTTAGTGCGACGAAGTTATAAACTTCATTGAACACTTCTAAACCAGATGGGACCTCCTCACTATTGCTAACCTTTGGTTTTTTTGTGGCTATATTAGGTGACGCAATCAATTCATTTAGAAAAAAGTTACCAATAATTAAATGATAGAATTTCAAAGCGCAACTAAAAACACGAATTTACGCACAAATCGCGGTACGCAAACCGTTGGATAGTTAAATCGTTTTTGTGTGTTTCGCAATGTAAATAAAACAAAAGTCATGGTCATGCAAACTATTGTACAAACGATCAACAACTGAAACGCATAATGTATATGTTTCCAAATTTGTATCTCTGACGACGAATGACACACATAGGTCCCATGATTTTTCTCGCAGAAGGAGTAACAATTTTAAAATTTTGACAGCACTTTAGTCTTGAACTGTTGCCATTCCGAGTAAGAATCCGCAATAAAATGTAAAAAATTGTCAGCGGAAAATTGTTGAGTCGTCAAAGCGTTAAATGGACTTTTTTAAGGTTCTTATTAATAAGATATTAAATAGATTTAAAATAAGTTTTTGGAAATATTTTTATGGAAAATATAACAGTTTTATTTTGTATAAATACCGCAATTATGTATTTCAATTTAAATAGTTTCCATAAAAAGAAGTAGTAATTTTTACTTTTTTGCCCTTGTTATAAAAAATTCGAAGATTTTTCTCTTCAAAATAACATTTTTCGCTAAATGAAGATTTTCCTTCCAAATCTTCTGGCAACGCTGGCACCAGTCCATGGGATTATAGTTCGGTATCACGATTACAGGAAAAATATGCGTCAGCCTCACAGTTTGGTTCGCGAGCTCATTCCCCTTTACACCGCAGTGACTTGGTAAACATATTTATTTTATATCAGGCCGTCTATTAATAAATAAGTTTCTAATATGCCAGATTAAATAAGCACAAAACATGTAAAAATATGAAGGCCAAAGAACTAAAAAATATTCTAATAAACATTGTTTTAGTATATAATGCAGTAAAATGGATTTCTTCAAAGTTTTTGAAATAAAATCGTTAGTTATCCCACAGCTCAATTTAATTATCGAATATATTCCACTCAACGTGAATTACTGATTTGGCTTTTTTAGATAACATTTTTTGCGATTTATCGCTTAATTTTTTTAAATTTTAAAAACTGAATTAGTTTCTTTGTGATTAATTGAACTGTTTGATGTTTTTAATCAAAATTTGATTTTATTTTCAATCAGGCTGAAGTTCATCAATTTCAAGTTTTATTATATTATTTTAATAAAAGAAAAAACTGCAATTTTTCTACACCCCAAATGTGTTTTGTAATATTGTTTGTGCTGATGTACATATGTAACACCAAAAAATATTGGCACACTTTTAGGTATACCGATCGATCCATCTTTCAGTATACGGATCGACTCAGAATCACTTTCTGACTCGATCAAACGATGTCCATCCGTCCAGCTGGACGGCTGGCTGGTTGTCTTTTCATGTAATCTTGTGCGCAAAGTACAGGTAGCAATGTTCAAGATAATAAAATATAATATGGTACATAAGGACGAGGCCTATTGAAAATGGTGATTATCGCTCCATAATTTTACATGGCCCCCATACAAACTGCATTCCGGAATAATTATGCTGTTATTAGGATTAAATTTTCCTCAAAAGTATTTTTTCTAAGCAAATTATTTTTAAAGTGCCGCACTTTTTTTTGAATGTTGGTATTGGTATAAAATTTGGCGACAATAACTTTTACGTTAGCTTCTATGCCTATGTTTTGCTGGCAGGTCCAAACTTATTAATTATTATATAATGATAACTTTTATAATAGCTTTTATACTATGCCATGTACTGGTAGGTCCAGAATTGACCACAGGTCCCATATAAACTCCCACTTTTAAATTTCTTTAAGACGTACAAAACTTGTTGATATTTAGATAATGTTTGGCACAAAGAACTCTTATATAAGTCTTTACCTAATAACATAGTTTTGCTTTCATAATTGGTCCCGGGTCCCGAAAAATCTGTCTATGGTGGGAAGTATCAAGTGGTCGGACCTGAACAACTTTAATTTTTTACTTGTTATCATTCCGTTTAAGCGATATTCTTCGGAAAAATTGGAATCCTATGAACTAAGGTAAATATTAAAGTTGTTGTTTTTTATTAAAAGAGATAATAACGGGTCCGCCATCTAACGTTTTTTTTTCAACTAGTGCTTATTTCGTGAATGGTAAAATGGAAATATTGCGACATTACTTTTAAAATCATGGTAATGTTGCAGAATATGTGCGAAAATTGCGTACGGATTTTGGAAGAAGAGAAGCACCGTCAGCTCCGCATGTTCGTTATCTTGTGAAAAAGTGAAAAAAACTGGCATCCTCATCGATAAACCAAAGCATGAAAAGCCAAAAACTGTGCGTACACCCGAGAATATTGCTGCTGTGGCAGAAAGTGTGCGTGAAGCGCCATCAACATCAATTCACCGTCGTTCTTAACAATTGAACATTTCGGAGACATCATTGAGACGAATTTTGCATAAAGACCTTGGTATGACGCCATACAAAGTCCAATTGGTTCAGGAGTTGAAGCCAACTGACCATCCAATGCGTTTTCGCTTCGCTAAGTGGGCCTGCGATCGACTTACAGAAGATGCCGATTTTGCCAAAAAAAATCATCTTTTCAGATGAAGCTCATTTTGATCTTGGCGGGTATGTAAACAAGCAAAATTGTCGCATTTGGGGCACAGAAAACCCGCACGCATACATTGAAAAGCCGATGCACCCAAAACGAGTCACTGTTTGGTGCGGATTTTGGTCCAGAGGCATAATTGGGCCATTTTTCTTCGAAAATGAGCAAGGAGTGCCGTTACAGTCAATGGCGATCGTTATCGGGCCATGTTGAACGAATTTTTGTTCACAAAAGTTGAACAGGAGGATATTGCCAACATTTGGTTTCAACAGGACGGCGCTACGTGCCACACAGCCGAAGCTACCCTCGATGTTTTGCGCCCTGTTTTTGAAGAGCTGATGTCGTTTGGCCACCTCAGAGCTGCGATTTGACACCGTTGGACTATTTTTTGTGGGGTACCGTCAAAGATAAGTGTTACGCCGACAAGCCAGAGACAATTGACGCTTTAAAGGCCAATATTCGTGAAGCCATTTCTGAAATACAGCTGCACACAATGGATAATGTGCTTAAAAATTGGACCGATCGTGTAGGCTACTGCATGGCCAGCCGAGGCAGCCATTTAAATGAAATTATTTTCCATTATTAACCGGAAGGATTGCACTTTCAAATAAAAAAAGAAATTTGAGAAAATATTCAGTAGTTTTTTTTTATAGCATTTTCAAAAAAAAAAGTTATTTGGCGGACCCTTTATATATTAAAATTATTAAAAATTAGTTCATGTTTTAAGACAGCTCCTCCGCTATTTTCTTATAAACATATATTTTCGGTATTAAAAGTTCTAAAGAACACAAATGAAAGTTAGACACCCCTTAAATTCTTCTATAACTGCTTCTATAACAACTTATATAACTACTTATTTCTGGATGTATTTAGGTAAAAAAATAATGACTTACTTTTGAATGCGTTAATTTCGGGACATCCCTTGTAAAATTCATTGGTTATTTCAGTAGAATTGTAAGTAGTGCTCTAAAGTTTTTCTGATTACTTAACACATTATTTTGTAGGCGAAGTTTTCACAATTAAATTTGGTAAGGGAACCTAGGTTGCAATAAAATACTTTTGGGCTGAACCTAGTCTAACTGCTTATATAATAAGATGGTTAATGGATACAAAGACTATACGTGTTTCGGAAAAAAGTTTTTATGGCTGCATTGCGAAATGATGGACCGACCGATTTTCACCACATTTTGTGCATAAGACAACTAAGCAGCTGTTCAGCCGGACGGACGGACATCGTTAGATCGAACTATGAAGTGATTCTGATTGGATCGATATACTAAAAGTTGGGTATCGAATCAATATTTCTATGTGCTGCAGACATAGGCACAATTGCATAATTCTCTCCCCAACTACAATTTATTGAATTTTACGTTACTATTTTAGAGATGAAGATACTGTTAAGAAGGAATTTTGTTCTGTTTACTTCATCAGGATAATACCAATATTCAATTTATTAATGCATATGACTCCAATTCGTTTCGTTTGGCCGAAACATTTTTTTCCTTGAAATATTTGAATGGAGCTCAATGAAATAATAAACCCATTTAGTCTCACATTCCTTATCGTTTAAACTATTTGTATACATCACAATTATGAATAAAAATTCCCCGGGAGTTTTCTCCCTTCTCTCATTTTTCCTATGTTAATTCAATTGTAAAAGTAGGAAAAGGGAAAAAACCTCCCGCGGAATTTTTGTTCATGATTGGGCTGATAGTAAATTCAATTCTTCTAGAACAATTTCTTTTATAACTTCTAAATTAACAATTCAAAATGTCTATTTTCATTTGGGGCCACAGTTTGTATCAGTCAGTTAATGTGATCATCACCTACATCCATATCATTTGCCAACGACAGAGACAAAACAAAAATCAGACTTTTAAATCCGTTATACTAGTATTATTTGCACTGGTACTGAAACCATTTGCATAAAGCGATATTAAAGCGGCAAGTTGGCTATAAAAGACAAATTCTGCAATAATATCATTGCACTATGGACTAAAAGTAAGAAAAAAATTGTTTGAAGTTTTAACCAATTTTTTAAAATCCTAAAATTAAAATATTAACACAATGCATATTGGGAATGATAATGTAACTGGCTATATAAATGAAAGTGAATTTCATAAAAAGTCCACCTGAGCTTCTCTGTGTGGTAGCGGTAGTATTAAAACCGACATTTCAGCGGTCATATATATTAGGAATAGGTAAGTGACAGATTCAACAGATTTTGGATTTTTTTAATGACAAACAAACTATTATAATGGATAAATTTAAGTGCGAATTTGTACTTCTTAATGGACCCGTGTAACCAAAATATATTTTTGGGGAAATTAAAAAAAAATTATAAACCGATTTAGGAAATTTTTACTAAAAATTTCGTCGACACAGTTTCTTTTGACTAGCAGTTATTAAACCAATAAACGTATTTCTAGAAGAACTAAAGATAAAATAATGGACTGCCTCATCGCATCAAACATACTTATGTTATGTTCTGTTCTTTAAGATAATTTTTTTACAATCTCTTTTGCTGTGAACAGCAGTCAAAAGGCGTAAAAATGCAACAGACTCTACGGAAGATTAAAGTGATCACTGATCACAAATTCACGTCTTTTTTATATTTTAGCGTTATTTAAAAAACAAGAGCCGGCTTTAGTTTTTTTTAAGGTAGAAGTTTTATATAAACAAAAAAGTTTAAAACATGCAAAAAAAAAATCCTTAAAGAAAAACTCATGTATTATACGTTTTTTTATACCCACACCACAATAGTGTTTAGGGTATTATGCATTTGTGCTGATGTGTGTAACGCCTTAAAATATTGGTCCTAGACCCACCTTAAAGTATACCGATCGACTCAGAATCACTTTCTGAGTCGAACTAGCGATGTCTGTCCGGCTGGCTGGCTAGCTGGCTGTCCATGTAACCTTGTGCGCAAAGTACAGGTCGCAATTTTTGGAGATAATTTGATAAAATTTGGGACATAGGTTTTTATTGGCACAAGGTCCAAGCCTATTGAAAATGGGCCGAATCGTAGGACCACGAGGGAAGATAGGGGGAAATTTTTTCCTCTCAGAAACTATCAAACCGATTTTATAAACATATATAAATCCATATTTATATGGACACATAAGCATGATGTGTTTTTAAATACTGTGGTGTAGGGTATCATATGGTCGGGCTTGACCGACTATACTTTCTTACTTGTTGTTTCTGTAAATAGTTAAATATAAAATATTGCACAAAAATACATTGAATTTTTAAGCTTTACAATCCTACCTGAATCTAAGCGTCAAAAAATTCTCCTGCTCATACAAAATCTATGAAGCAAATCCAAAGAGCGAGCCGACAACGCTTTCTAATTGGAAAATCCGAGTTTAACAGCGCGTTAAAGTTGGTCGCTGTTGTTAAAAAGCAATGCCAGTTTAGCAATTTTTAGGTCGTTCTAGCGGTCTTATGGCCATTTTTATTTCTATTTTGAACAAGATGAGTAAACATTACTGTTCAAGACACCACCTTGGCCCTCTTATTTAAGTATTCAATTTCAGCCTTAAAGCTAGGCACTAGAAAATTTCAACCTTGACGGCTGATTTAGGTTTGCCTATTAGCATTATTATACCCTTCACCACAGGTAGAAAAGGGTATATATAAGTTTGTCATTCCGTTTGTAATTTCTACAATATTGATCTTAGGCCCTGTAAAGTATATATATTTTGGGTCCTTATGAGGACAGAAGTTGATTTACCGATATCCGTCCGTCTGTCCGTCCGTCTGTCCGTCCGTCTGCCGTCGTTTGATATGTGTTTTCCGGAGACTCCAGACATGATAGCGGCTAGGTTGTTTTACATTTATGTCACATATAGTCCACCATTTCTTGCTATTGAAATTCAGCCAGATTGGTCCAACAATGGCTGAGATATGACCAAAAAACCACGACTGCCTCTAATTTTTCCAAAAAATCCCTTGTGGTTGTTGTATTTTTATTACTTTTTTCTGTATATCTGGAGAACGGCAAGAGAGAGAGTTTTCAAAATTGGTACAAACATTAAGGTTATAAATACACACCATTCCACAAAATGTGGGCGGGATTGGAGAAGTGGGCGTGGTACCTTCCATACAAAAAGTATTAAAAATTGTATAAAAACCTGAATTTTTTGACTGTTATATGACCTATGGTTACGCCTTATATATCAAAAGATCGGAAATTTAAATAATAAAAAATATTTTCTGAAAAACTCGGGAAAATCGGTTCAGATACGAAAAAGTTATGACCAAAATATTAATTTTTTTTTGGAAAATACTCATTTTCGGGAACCATAGATCTTCCCGAGTCCAAGTCTTACAACCAAAATAAATGGCAAATTTCTTCTTTAACACGTCGGTATATAAATCTTTCAAATCGGTTCAGAAATAGCAGAGTTATGACCAATATACTGAAATCCCAAAAATTAGTCTTTTTTGTAATTAAGTTTGTTTTTTATACCCTTCACCGAAGGTCCTGCACCCTATAAAGTATATATATTCTGGGTCCTTATGAAAAGCGAAGTTCAAATCCGGTTGTCGTCTCATCTCTCCCCCCCTTCGCATTTGTTTACATATACTAGCATAATGCCCAATATGATTTTCGTTTATTATTTCATTTATTTAACGAAATAATTTTAACAAATAGAAACTAGGAATTTTTGTGTTTTTTTGCTACTTAAAAACTCGCCAAAAGAGATAAAAAATGAAAACAGTGCCTTTACAAAAAGAAAACAAACAAAAAACTGTGTTGAGTTGTAAACAGTAAACGGTCTATATTTCATTTTAATGATATTTAAACAGCGTTCTTTCATGGTAGGGGGTGTGTTAAGTTAGAAACTGTGAGTTCCCTGGTTCGAATCTTGGTTTTTTAAAAAGAATATTTTTGTAATATTGTTATGTTCCAAAACAATTTTAAAAAAATATTTACCAGTTTTCGCTTTTTAAATTTCATTTATAATGAAGTTTTAAGTATTGTAAATATGTATGTATATGTAAAAATTATTTAGTTGCTCTGTATTCTGCTCGCACAATGGTGAAGGGTATATGAGATTCGGCACAGCCGAATATAGCACTCTTACTTGTTTTTTTATTTCGTTTAAAATTAATATTTATTTAAAAATAATTTAAGAGATCATATCGTCGGCTTAATATGCAAATCTGCTTATTCCCTTCTAGCACATTTTACAGGAGAGACAAAAAGATTTTTATATATCATATTTGCAACTTGAGAGGAAAACCAAAAATACAGTTGGTCTAACACACTTCAAGACTCAAATTGAAGAAAAAATAAATGCTGGCTTCTCTACCACACAGCATCAAAATCTCAATTTACTTAAAAAGTGGATTTAGCAGGTTTGCATATTAAGCCGACGATATTTTATTTATTAAATGTTACAAATACAGTTACATATTATATTCTAAATAAGTTTACCGAGTGTTAGTTACGTAGATCCTCCGAACCCGTTGTAGTGGCGTTATTTAAATCCGAAACCCTCAAACCTGTATGTGACCTCATTACCAACTAGCCTACCGGGGTACCAATAGGAGATCATACACAGACGGAAATTGTTTTACATTTTTAATTTCTTGGTATTAAAGGATTTATATTTAAAGGAAAAAAGAGGTAAAAACTGCGCATATCTTTCTTTTTTCAGGTGCATTTTTTTAATTAAATTTTCGGAATGTGTGATGTTTTTGATTTAAAGCAGACTTTAGATATCATTTCTGACAGTGTTATAATCTGACAGTGGAGATTGTTGTTGGCATATCAAGCTTGTCAATTAGTTAAGTTTTTATGGTTTCTTAATCCAGAAAAATGGGTCTGCATAAAATCGACGCGACCTAAGGCCTTTTGGTCGCCTTGAAACATATTGTGCGAATAATTTATGTATGAATTAATAAAGGACAGGTTTAAAATTCCAAAAAATTTACATAACTATTAGCGTAAAAGCTTAGCGGAAAAAACTTTCCGCCTTCCGCTCTTGTTTAGGTACGGCTAATAGAAGATAACCATTTTGCTTAGCTTTGGCTTATAACAGTGCTCAACTGGGATTTCTCTTTCGTTTTGCCGAAGAGTGCCGACAATTATCAAACTGCACGGGCTCTTAACGATTTCGCCAGATGGTTTAATGTAAAACTGTTGTCCATAGTAACATTTCGGCTTGTACAATAGAGTGTCCCAAACTATTTTTTTATTTTCATGGGTGCTCAAGCATAATTTAAGAGCTTATAGAGTAAAGAATTTTTGACACTTTTCGGAAGAGGTTTAGAGGTCGCTCAAGTCGAATTTTTTTCCAAAAATCGGGTCTGCCGGCCTTTTTTTTAAGTTTTCTTCATAACTTTGTCAAAAACCACGATTTTCTTCAATTTTAAGGAAATAATTTAAAAGAAAAATGTCCGAGCTTTATTTTGCTGTACAAAGGCTATAAGTTTTTGCAATGCATTTGTTCATTTATGCACACTACATTAAAATTTTTCGTAATTTTTCCATAAATTTTGTAAATAACGCTTTATAACTTTTAAATTCTTTATGAAAATGAAACAAACCAACAATGCAGTTTGAAAGATCAATTTATTCTAAATAATTTAGAACGAAATATTTTTGAATTTGCTCTTACCATTCCTGAGTTATAACGGTTTTCAACTTTGTACCCAGTTTATAATATTATTACTCATACCCAACAAACAAACTAAAATCAAACTTTTGCGTTAGATTTGCTTAAAAACCATTTATTGGGGTTCATACGATGTACCTCTATGCCCTGCGATAAATTCGAAAAATCAGTTTAAACTTAAATAAAAGACCGGCAGACCCGATCTTTGGCAAAAATTCGACTTGAGCGACCTCTAAACCTTTTCCGAAAAATCTGAAAAAAAAATCTCAAAAATACTTTACCCTATAAGCTTTTAAATTATGCTTGAGCCGCAAGTTATTGTAAACTCTTTCGCATAGAACTCTCCAAGTGGCATTGTAGTTAGTGGTGTTTGAGTTGTTGACCAAATATGGAATTGCATCAACCACGTACTTGGTTCCACTATTACACATAATTCCTTTAATTAGTATTGTGGTTATTTTGTTGAACTATTTATGGTTTTTAATCCAAATTTTGATAGTTTAATTAGGCTTAAGTTCATCAAATTTAATTTTCATTAAATTATTTCCATGAAGAAGGAATTTTACAACATGAAAATTAATTAAAATTTATTGATTCTTAACTGCTGCTGGGCTCGAACCCAGGCTTTTACGGACAGGTTACCCTTACGTGTTTCTATTTTTAACGTTCTGGTATAAAAATTGATTGAAAAAAAATTAGATTAATCCATTGGGGTGTTATAGAGGGAATCCGAGTTGCTTAAAAGTTAATTTATATTAAAATTTTATTAGATTTCGGGTCAATGAAGAGTTTTTAATCGAGTTAAAATTACTATAGCATGAATAACGGACTTGAATGTGAGCGAACAAGGGATATTAAAAGTTGTATTACCTACGCAAATAATTAATTTAATGTAAGATGTGGATTTAACACAATTGGTACATTCCCAATTTCTCGGTACGCCAGATTGGGAAAAAAATTCTGCCAGCGCTACATCGACCAATGTATAATAGAATATTCTCCCTCTACTTCCAACTAAAATTATAAAAACATAAACCATCTTTTGCTGTTTTTTGTGACCTTCACCACAGGTGGTGAATAGGGTATATATAAGTTTGTAATTTCTATAATATTGATGTTAGACCCTATAAAGTATATATATTCTGGGTCCTTATGAGGAGCGAAGTTGATTTAACGATGTCCGCCTGTCCGTTGAAATGGATTTTTCGAAGACCCTATATATGATGGGGGCCAGGTTATTATACATTTATGTCACATATGGTCCGGAATTGTTTGCTATTGAAATTCAGCAAGATCGGTCCACAAATGGCTGAGATATGAGTAAAAAACCACGACTGCCTCAAATATTTTCCTTTAAAGGTCCAATTAGACGTGACATTCCCATACCAACACTGTATTACCAAAACGACATAAACATACAATACAAACCAATTCAATTTTGGTTTCTACGGTCATACAGTGGCTATGGTAATACAGTGTTGGTAATGTTGTTTTTTTTATACCATTCACTACAAGTGGTGGATTTTATTTGTAATGTGTTGAATTTTACGCATCTACATACACATTAATGCATGTATATGATATGCCGCTCAAATAAAGAAACAAACTAATAGACTCAATATATTTTAATTTAACGCTTCTTCAGTAAAAGCATTCGTAGCCGAATTGTAAAGTTCTCTCCTGAGACTGTTGATATTGCCAGTTCGAATCCCAACAATAATTTTTTTTTCATTTTTTTTATTTAATTTTTTTATGTTCTAAAAAACGATTTTAAGATTATAAAACGAATTTCAAACATCAACTTTGGCAAAAGAGGAAACCGGCTTAGGTACATGTATAAATAGTTGGTTTTTTTTATATTCTTCGGCATGGCGAAATGAAAAGTTGGCGTGGCTCAATTAATATTTATTTATACCCATCTAAAGAACGTTGTTTATGTATATAACTTTTTGTTCTTATCTCATCATGGTGAAGGGTATATAAGATTCGGCATAGCCGAATATAGCACTCTTACTTGTTTTTTATTTATCATGCAATTTTTTTGTGTGTTTCCCACTCCCAATTTTAAACAAAAAGAACATTATTGTAGTGGTCGTCTTCTTTTTGTAACGTAACGGCAACAAGTAATTAAAATTATTTCTCAAAAAATGTATATGTATCATTTACTTTTTTATATATTGGTGCAAAGCGCAACTAGCTCTACATAACAAAAGGGATAACATATGAACAACATGGGTCCAAAAAACAAGCTTATTTTCTTGCTAGTGTTAGGTTAAAAAAGTAGACATTTCGCTGGAAATGCCCATATACAACTTTACTGGATTGTGCTATATATAATCTACCTGTTAAATTTTAAAAGTTTTTAATAAGATTTTTTATGTTTCATTTAAATCAAATTTAATTTTTGCTAGGAAGACAAGTACATAAACATAAAAATTTTCGATAGGGAATTTATATTGAAAAGACAATAAAAAAACACAAATTTGTTGTTGTATTCAATCTAAATTTCTAAACGAAAATATTTATTTTAGTTTGAAAAACACGTAGTACACTCACAATATTCTGTACGTAAAATTAACTGAAATTGTAATATAAAATAAATGAAAGTTCAATTAAAAACCGGTCTACCTATTTTTCATTTATTTTTAACAAAAAGTTCATTTAATTTTTACTGTCCAAAATTCAACACCATATTCCGTAAAATCAAATAAATATTCAGTTATTTTGTAAAATTTTACTGTCAAAAATTCAACACCATATTCAGTAAAAACGATTAAATATTCAGTTATTTATTAAAATTTTACTGTCAAAAAATTGACCCCATATTCAGTAAAAACAATTAAATATTCAGTTATTTTATTAAATTTTCGTTTACTCCACAAAAGAGCCGAATTTCTAAAAAATACCAGACAGACACCTTCCCGCTTGTTTTTCTTAAAAGCGTGAGAGGGAGAATATTTTTATTTACTTACCCAGTTACACACGTTTGTTTTACTTTTGTTGTACTGACCACGTTGTTTAGAGAAGAACTCTCAATTATAAAACACCAGCAGCATGACCGATATGGCTTCGCAATTATTTTACTTTTAAAATTTGATGTATTTAACTAAATCTTTTTAACAATTAGAAAATGGGAATTGCTTACACAAAACAAGCAATTCATTTTAAATAACTGCATATTTATTTGTTTTTACGGAATATGTAGTTAATTTTTTGACAATTAATTTATATAAGATAACTGAATATTGATTTGTTTTTACGGAATTCGCGGTTGAATTTTTGACAGTAAAAATTAAATGAACTTTAAATTACATTTTTATTTACTTTAACATAAAGAAGAATTTAACTCAATCAACGGACAATATTAGCTGCAACTGAAAATCCGTATTAATATGCACTTAGCTTTTTGAATAACTGTTAGAATCAGTTAAAAATAAATTTGCTTGGAATTTTAAATGTTTATTTATTTAAAAATGACTGAACGGAATATTTCTTAAATAAACTACAGTCCGTTACTGTAATAATATTGTGAGTGTAGATCTATGTCGAAGTAGATACGATTTTAAGTTTCCGTCAACTGTTGTAAGCCTTTTTATTAAATATTACACGTTTTAATTTGACAGCGTCATACGTCATACAACTACGTCATACGCTACAACGTTCATACGGTGCAATTGTTTTCTTACGGCTACTTTTATGATTTTAATATTCATTCATTTAAAATCAATTAAATTGTTTTTATTAAAAAATATTTAATCGTCTAATTTCTATTAAAACTGTTAAAAAAAAAGTCCAACAAAGTAAAACGGACACTGCTTTCTATATAAAGTTTAACCACTTTATTAATTCTCTATATGTCATACACATCTTCCTCCCATTGTGCAACAATAGCAATTTGTTACCAATAAAAATTTTAAAAAAAGAAGTATCTTCTTTGCATATCAGCCAATCTGGTAGTTGGCCACTTTATATTTCAATGCTTTTTTCTTCTTTTTATTCGTTTTTAAGCAAAGACCTAAATACATCAACTAAAGTGCCTGATGATGGATTCTGCTTTAATGACCCAAAGGTTTTTTTTTTTTATCAAACCATACAGCCCTCACTTCACCTACATTCCAACACACACGTACACAAGCGTCTTCAAAAGCGATTATTTGCCAACATGTGAGACAAAAATATATTTTTCTCATAAGTACAAGTACGAAATGAATTCATATTGCAGTAAGTAGTAGTTGATGATACATGGTTTCATACTTCCAACTATCGATTCTATATGGTGAAGATTATCTCTTTTTGTTGTTGTTGTTGTTGTTTTTTACAAGTACCATTACCTCTCTAGGGCAAACGTGTTGTATTATGGTTGGCAACAAAAAGGCAAAAATATTAAAAAACGGTTACATTACTAACCTTAATTAAGTATTCTTTAACGCCTTAATGTATTGTAATAAAATCTTATGAGTTAATTTTCTCAAAACCAACAGTTATGGATGAAATTTTGCGGCGCTTAGTAAACAAAATTTATGTAATTATGAGTAATATTTGAAGGCTCTCTATAACATGTGTCAGTTAGAATTTCCGCAGCTTAAACTAAAAGTTTGATCTTCTTTTTGTTAGAATCTTTATGTACTAAAGTTCCACCTATTCTGACCCCCACTGTTAATTTTAAACACCGTAAATTAAAAACATTTTATGCTAAAATGGCTGTATTTTTTTGTCGCATTTGACCCTGTAAAAAATATTAATGAAAAAAATTCATGATTTAAGGCAAATTTATCATTAAGAATTGATATCTTTTTAGATAAAACTTTACAACCATTTCAGTTTCTATGGGGAAAGCAGAAGCAGATGTTTTAGCCAGAAACTTGATATTCCAGATACAAATTATTCTAGTTATTAAAACAATTCAATAAACAGGATAATAATCGATTATCTTGAATGAACAAGCATCAGATAACAGAACATGGCATATCAAGTAATTATTTACTATGTAGATATTTTATTTTTTTTAACAGCATAATCAGCAGGAAAGGTTTTTATATGCACCAGTGTTGCTAAAACCTGGTGACCAAAGAACGGCTTAATTTACATAAAAATGGCTTAAAACTTTTTTAAATAAAAACACATTAAAATTGGATGGAATGGGATGAAACCAAAAGCAAATGAAAGTTGACGTTTTCCATAACAAAACCCTCAAGGCCTTTTTTTAGTTCAGTGATAAATTGTTATGAAGTGGGTAATTTCGGAACGCTGTCTAACAAAAAAAAAAAAATCATTCAATCTTCTATCTATATCTACATATATATTTAAAATGAAGAATGTTTGTCTGTTTGTTTGTTGGCTTTTAGACTCCTAAACTACAGAACCGATAATCCTGATTTTTACAGTGGCAACACGTGAGCCCCGAAAAAAATAGGCTACTTATTTTTTCGATAGGGTCAGGGGAAGTGGTACCCTCCATAGGATGCTAATATTAAGTATCGCTTATCTTAAGAGCGGCTGCACCCATTTTCTTTAACATTTTGCAGTAAGCCCCAAAATTGAAATAAGATATTAGCAGGGGAAGTGTTACCCCCAAAGGACGCCAATGTTAAATATCTCATATCTTAAGAACTGTTATATTGATAATGTTCTAACTTGGTAGGAGTCCATCTTTTAGTAAACTACACCTTTAAAAATAAAAAGGGTAAGCGCAGGTGGAGTAATACCACCCATAGGATGCATATATTAAATATCGCGTAACTGAAGAACTATTATAGCTGAGTCTTCAAACGTGCCTAAAGGCAATATTATGGTAAATTATAAATTTTAGAGTAAAAATGGGCGGGGTAGACGGAGAAAAAGCAGTGCCCTTCATAGAATAAAAATATTTAATACCGAATATCTGAAGACAAAAGCCTTAAAACTTTGTAGGAACCACTCTTATGGCTAACTACACCTTTCAAAATAAAAATAAAGGGGGTAGGTGCAGGGGGAGCAATACATTTTTACAGAGAGCATGCTGTGAGCCAAAAAAATTAAATAGACTATTTTGTCGATACTTTAACAGTTACTAGTGTTTGCCCAAATTCGACCATAAATATGTATGGAAAAATGAAGAAAACATTTGCATGCATTTGTTTTTTTTTTCGTTTTAGGGGATCGATTTGTCGAGCGAACAACCTCCGGTCCATATGTAATCATCCACTCAAGTCTGTTCATGTTTAATTTAACTTAGTAAATTCAATAATATAAAAAAATCAAAAAGTACCAATTAATAAAAAAAAATCACCAAAAAGTCTGTTCTTACTTATAGTTTCCCTATCACTCTGGACTCTGCATGTTGAATTTTATGTTCCTAGGTTCAGTATTAATAAAATTTCAAAAAGTACCAGATAAGAAAAGAAAAAGTACCAAAAAGATCCATTTAACAGATTCTCATTTACTTAGGACTTTTCCCTTTAAATTTATTACTAACGGAAATTAAAAAAGTACCGGTTGAAGAAGAAAAAAATTAGGTTCTGATTCACTCAGGACATTGCCCAATATTAATCAAAATACAAAAAGTACCAGTTAAAAAACAAAAAATTGAATTCACTCAGGATCATGCATGTTTAATGCATGTTTATGTTTCTAAGTCCAATGTTAACAAAAATTCAAAAGGTGCCAGTTGAAGAAAAAAAGTACCACAATTTTCTATCTTATAGTTTCTCATTCGGACCCTGCACCTATATTTTTTTGTTTCTAAGTTCAATATGATAGAAAATTCAATAATTACCACATGCCGCACGAAAAAGTAAAGGAAATAAATGTAATTAACATCTTTTTGATACTTTTTGTCCCCATTGAAGTATTAAACATTTAAATATTATAGTTGGAGCTTATAAATAAATAAGTATGTATATCAAAGAGTGGCGAAAAATGTTTTGTGAAATAAAGACCAAAAAAAGGTGAGATATATCCTTTCAATGACGGTATATCTGTAAGCTGTGGATGCATGTCTCAGTTAAGCATGGTTGCACTGTTTTAAATCAGAACGAACAAAAATTAAAAAAAAATTTATATAATTACGTAACGTTACATGACATTGCGTAACGTTAACTCATATGACAAATTTTAACGTCCCGTAAAGCAATACAACAAAAGCCAAGGTGAGTAATTCCATGTCAAAACGACCAAGAGTGGGACACGACCCCTTCCGATTTTAATGAAATTTGGTGAGAAGGTTCCTTTTATCTTATAAGCAACATATAAGAACGAAAAACAATTAAAAAAATTTTTTTTTTCCGAAAGTTATGTCATATTCAAAATATCATAATTACGCCGAATTAGCCGAATGTGTTGAGCTTATTTCTTCAATATCTCGAAAACTACTTTACATACGATTTAAATGATTTTAATGTCATTTTAAAGAGAATACTTGGGGCTACAAACCATATATTGAAAAATATAATATCTGCAAAATATTAAATTTTAAAAACGGACTAAGTCAAAAACCTATTTTTTTTTATTTTTTTCGTTCATATATGTTCCTTATAAGATAAAAGGAACCTTCTCACCAAATTTCATTAAAATCGGAAGGGGTCGTGTCCCACTCTTGGTCGTTTTGACAAGGTATTACCCAGGTTAAATTAAAAAAAATCTAATTTTTTTTGCCTTATATTATTGTTATAACCAGGGAAACCATAAATATGCTGTTGCATGTTTTTCCTTGTGCGACCAATGAAGGTACAATCAATATGTTTATCTGTTTTAGAGCCTTTTATGAATTTTGACATTGATTTATGAGTGCATATTTTTGCCTATTTTACCGTTTGCAGCATTTTTGTGCATAATTTAGTTAAACGAGCATTTTTGCAGCATTTTTTAAGTTAATACCGCATATTTTGCATTTTAAAGGCATATTGTAAAACATGTTTAATTTTTGTAGATGCCTACAACAGCTTTCGCAGCAAATAAAACAATTTTTTTTTTTTGAAATTCTGTTACTTTAATTTCGTTCGACATCTACATTTAATTTTTACTATAAAATTGTAAGACAAAGCAGGTTGACATTTAAGAATAAATGTTATGCGATGTGTATAATACATAGAAATCTAGACCAATCTTTTAGTATACCGATCGACTTAGAATCACTTGTAAAAGTGATCTAACGATGTCCATCCGTCCGTCTGGCTGGTTGTCTGTCCATGTTAACCTTGTGCGTAAAGTAAAAGTTCCAATTTTGTAGATTATTTAATCAAATATGGACATAGTCTATGTAAATGGTGAGAATCGGTCTATAATTTCACTTATTCACCATAAAACTTCTTTCCCAATTAGACTCTTTGTGCCCGTAAGACATCTAATTATGATGGTACATATTTAAATTGAATTCGCCACAAAAATATTTTACTGCAAATTAAATTATTTTCGAATCGGTTCACATTTGCCTAAAGCTCCCATCCTTAAATAGCTTTAATTTTTTTTTTAATGTTAACAATTGTTAACAAATTAGCGACCGTACCTAAAATCTCATTAAGACAAATCCCCATATGGATGTTAATATCTAGATAATATTTGGCGCAAACTTTTCTCATATGAATTTTAACCTTTTAAGCGATAATAAGGTTTTTTTTTAATTTTGTTATTAAATTGTTGAATATCTTGTTTCAAATGATAAATTTTTGATTTTTTAGGGCATATTTTTAACATTTTTCAGGGCATATTTTTATTACAAATTTAATGCGCATTAAACGCGTTTTTAAGAGAATATTTTTGGTTTCCCTAGTTGAAACCAGCATTACCGTTGTGATACTAGAGTATCGATTTGACCATTTTTCGACGGTATTGATACCTTTTATGACCCTTTTTTAAATTATCCTTCTGTATCATTTTCACCTATTTTGTGCCACTTTTTGACCCTTTTTGGAAATATCACTCATATTTTGTTTTGTTGTAAAAAGTATTCGTTAAAAGCTAGTTTTAAAAGATTTTTTATGTCTTCTAAATTAGATTTTCGATAGTAAAGTACAAATTAAAGTACAACGTATTTCTTATTTTTTATTTATTGAAGAACTTATGGTGGTTTCTTTTCAAAAAAAGTGACATTTTATTTAACAAATGCAATTAGGTGTTCGTTTCTAAAAAATGTTTGCTCTCTTAAAGAGTAGCAAGTTTTATGCTAAAAATCGAAATCCAATGGCATAAGCCATTGAACTTTTCGGCCCCTTTTTAATCGATAATGTTAAGAGTGCCCTGTTAAATAGGTTAGCGGTTTATGTATGGGGCTATTTCGTAAACAGCCACTATTGCCTTAAGGAACAATAAAGCTTCGCAAAATATTAAAAACTCGAAAAAGCTTGCAAAAATAGTGCCATAAATTTGATTAAATGTCCCTAAAACTAACAGGAATAAAAAAATTCGATAAAATTTGCTGGAACTCCCAAATATTTGGTAACAGCGGTATGATAGCAATGTCTAATATTTATTAAAAATCGTAAAAGTTTTAAAGAAACAGAAAGCTAACAGGAAAAAACGCTTCAATAGCGAACAGGGCTAAAATTCGCGACCAATTGCAAAATTGAAATCGCTAAATCGGTAAAAAAAAGAATATGTCGGAACATAAAATAAAAAGTCTTAAAAAATTAGTTATAGTGATAAAAAACAAACTTTTTGTCAGATGTTAAAAACAGGAAAGGGCATTCCATAAAAAATTAAGTTTTTTAAGCACTGCCTACCTGAAATAAATATTTTTTGTTTGTTTATAAAAAACTTGGTCTTATTATATTTATTAAAATGGGAAATACTGCTTTTTTATTGAAATACCCTTTTTCTGACCCCTTTTTCTGGAAAATCCACTTTATGTGACCCTTTTCGAAAATTTCAACGGTAACCCTGGTTATAACATAAACCATTTTTACTCCAAAACAAAAAAAAACAGCTTAATTCCTAAGAATTGGTTACAAATTGTACATGAAAATACACTCTGATAAATTGTCCAATACGTGCTTATAGAATCGTAATAGTACTCGATAGCCACTTCTTTTGGCAATTTTGGTCGGAATTTAAAAGGCAAAAAAAAATTCATTTATCTTCAAAAGTAATTTTTGGGAATACAAAATTTTATTTTACAAGATTTTGTTTGTCGTGCTCAATTCCCAATTTTTTATTCTTGATAAAAGCACCGAAATTTATTGTTGGTGGGATAAGTTGTTCCCATGCGCATTTCACTTGTTGCTTAGGCCAGATCGTCAGGAAACTTCATCCAATAAGATTTTAGAAAAACGAAAGATATTAAACGAAATAAAACTGTTAAGCGTATAAGAATCATAAGCAACAGTTCTACTTGTAACAATATCAAAGTTTAAACAAAAACATCAACAATAAACAGTGAGTTTATCTCTTCTTACATTCCCCACTACAATTGATTGGAATTCTTCCAACATTAATTGTAGTTGTAAGTAGGTTAAAGGCTCAGTTAGTTTTTACTTTCTGTTTCTGTTCTGTTCCGTGCCGTTCTGTTACGAAATTGTAATAGTTACTTTTTCTGTAGAAACTTATCAGCCATTTATGACAAATTTATTAGTGTTGCACTGTCCATTGTTTTATTTCAATAACTTTAATGCACATAAATTTAAAGAAATTAAATTTTATGAATTCTTAAAATCAAAAAATAGTTTATTTCAATATAAAAATGTATTTTTTAATATTTATTTTGCTGTCACTTACAATTACTTAACAAGTTTTTGATTTTAACAAACTGAACCGCAACAGAACAGAAAAACTAATCAATTTCACAGGTTTTTTAATAACAAAAACCAATCAGCTGATTCGTAACAGAACAGAAAGTAAAGACTAACTGAGCCTTAAGAAAAAACAAAATTCCAAAAACAACTTGCAAAAGCATGTTGCCAGGTAAGTTTTTTTTATGCCGTGCACTTGCCAGTTTTTTAACAAAAGTAATTTTTTTCATTTATCTTATCGATTCAAAATATTGCAAGACTAGTTTAGCATTTGTACCTAAATAAATTTTTGTTTTAAACGCTAACATTTATGACTTTTGTCCAGTTAGGTTCGGAATTCGTACCAATGTTCGCCGTCTTGAGCTTTATCTACCACTAATCTTAAACGTCTAGTGTTTTTTTTAAACTACGCCTCAATTTGCCTATACTTATTTATGTAAAACTATAACCAATTTGTACCGCGTTGTTAAAATTATAACTTTAAAGCATTTTAATTAAACGGCTACATTTAAACATAATAATTATTTTGATATAAAATCTCTACAGTGATGTTAATACAACAATTATCAATTAAATGCTTGTACTGATACAAATTACAGTTTACGGCCAATTTCACCAGGTTCAGCTATAATTAACTATCACTGTAACTGTCAAAACCCTTTTGTTAACTGCCAGTTATAGTAATAGTTAATTATAACAGATCTTGGTGAAAATGGCCGTTAAACTTATAAGATACAATTATTTACTAACTTTAATTTCGTAACAATATATTCATGAAGTTCACAATAGTGTTTTAAAATATGTCTTAATATAATAGTGACGTTTCAATTTAAATTTCCTAATCTGGGTTGGCAAGTTTTATGTTTTGTTTTTGTGTGTAAATAAGTTTTAATACCAAATGACATGTAGGCTTGTTGAGTAAATTGATCAATGTTTTTGGCCCTTTAATACTTTTAGCGAATTTCCCCATAGTACGGTCGCTATTACCTCCTAAACGTGTTAATTGTGTAGTCCATCCTGGTAACAGGTATAAACATTTAATTGATATTCGTTTTCTTTTAACACTTTTAACTTTTATTTACTCAATAAAACTTTCCAATAAAATATTGCGTTTTTTACAACAGCCATAAAACAATTTATTTCTCAATTTAGTGTTGGGGTGTTGGTTTTTATTTATTTATTTTTTTTAACCAACTTGTTTTAATTACTGATGCTAATTTAACGAACCATTAAAATAAACAGAAAATAAAACTACCAACACAATTGAAACGACTGGCGTCAGTAGACCCTCTCAGCTGAATGTAACAACAATTATTGATTTTAAATTCAAATGCGTTAAAAAACACACACACACAAACAATTAAAAAGCTGTTAATTTGAAACTAAAGTTAAAAACAAAATTCAATTAATTTTCGAGCTAATGAAATTAATTTTCTATCAATGGCTATTAAAAACGCACTGGCGGTCCCTGGCTATCGAGGAAAATATCTTAAATACAAAAAAATACAAGACTTTTTTGATTGTTTTACGCTTCGCTTAAATTTCAGTTACAAGTGTAATACGAAACTTTAATTGTTGTTTTTTTTTTAAATTTCAAAAGTTTTTAATTGTTTCTAATCATAAAAATTTTAATTAACAACATTAAATAAGTTTAAATTAACACATAAATTGTGTAACTTATAATCCGTTAAATTTTTAATTTAATTGAAGGTTCACTGACCTTAACATGTAAATTGTTTCACCCACTCCCCCTTTTTATTCATTATTGGCAAATTTTGTGTTCCCGGGCTGCTTAAAGCTTGGTGCTAAACAAACACGATTTTTTTTTGTAGCTGTATGACAAAAACAGCCTGAACTTTTAGTCATAGAATGGCTTTAGTCGTGGTACTAAATTGTATTGAAACTAATATTTCTTGCCTTTCATGAACACTAAACAGTTAATAGATAAAAAATAGTTGGGTAACCCGACGTTTGTGGTACCCTTTATTATTATTGGCATTGCTGCGCTGCCTAATACAATGTGTCCTCCAATGCCGTCTGGACTCCTTCTGCCACAAACCTGTGACATGAGTAGAAAATATTTAATGGAGTACCTGCTGCGCTGGCCTAATTTCAAGGTGGTCTCAACTAGTAGGTGACAAACCAGGGGTCTTCCACTGTGTATGAGAGCAACCAGCACACACAGTTAGCAATTTGATTGTATACACAGAAAAAATGAAAAACCAACTTCAATTAACGTATTTGTTTATCGATTTTCCTCCTGCAAACAAATTGATCATATCAATTAACGCAATTGTAAGTTGGAGCTTTTCTTGCTGTTCAGCTTCAATCAATAGGTTTAATTGAAATTTGACCACCAGTAAAAGAGGCCATATAAAACGTTAACACAAATCAAAATATTTTTTCAATCAACACAGTTAATTGAAACAATTAAAAAATTGTTTGAGAATTTAAAATATTTTAAAGTTTGTGTGTATGTTTTCATATTTGCAAATAAACTCACAAACATTATAATTTTTAATTAAGGCAAATTAATTGGAGCAATTAAAAAAATTGTTTAAAACAGCATTTTAGAATTAATTGAAAAAATTTTGGTAAAAATTTTTGCTGTGTAGTTAGTTCGGCATCATTATTTAGGACCACGTAATCCCCGAAATTATCTTTTCTTGAAAAAAGAATATTTTTTCAGAAAGATCCATCGTTCTGTGAAAATAAAATTTTTTATGAGTGTTGTTTTCTTCTTCTGCCTCTTTCTCCTCTTTTCCATCACTCTCCACTTTTTGTTCTTCCCTCCCCATTCTTTGTTCATTGGCGGGGACTACGCTCCTAATTCATTCCCAGGGTAGTAGTGGTTTCATTCTTCATTCATTAATTTATGCCTCTTCTTCTTCACGTTTCATGCTTTAGATCCTATTTCTTGTCACCTTTCGTCCTTCACTCCTCCTCCTTCACACCTTCCAGCTTCTCTTCTTACGATTCAAAATTCTAATATCATCAAGATATCTACAATGAGGTGCTTAAATCGGGTCGAACAATTGCTGGGGATGTGTAACAAACGCAATTGATCCGTTTGATACGAGCATTGACCGGAAAATGTCGGGAATATGCGACCTTTTATAAAGCCGTAATATTTCATCATGACAGAACTTGGGCCACATGTGGCAAGAACAGTCTAAAACTTTTTAACAAATAGGAGTTAGGATGTTTTGTCTGCGCATTCGTTTTCATCAATTGTGAGCGTTCTCACAGGTATGCTCTTTACTTCAGAACAGGGTATCCGAAGTTAGAAGTTAGTTGGCAGAAAGATGCGAAAAGGTGATTGTTTACGGCGGCCAATACTTTAAATATTGTTCTATTCTACCAATGTTACAGGCAATTTTAGGTTATACACCCAATATTGATTTATTAAATTTTGTTTCTATTTTAAAGATTTCTAAGCTAATATTCCTCTACGACAAATATTATTAGGCTTTATAAGCTTGAGCAAGAGGCGGTGGAGCTCATACTCTGCCAATGTCCGGTACTCATGCGCTCCAGAGCGAACTGTCTGGGAGATCATTCCTTCCAAAATTAAGGGAAAATTTCTGGAAATGGACTATTGAGACTCCCAGCATTCGCCAAGAGGGTGTGGAGTACTCTGGGTATCAGCACATCGAACTTACCGTTTCAAGTAGGGGTTGTTGTATAATGTGGTAACGCTAGGGACCAATACGGTCTATGCGGAGTCTCTATGAGCGGCCACCTAACCTAAGTTTAAGCTCAGTGTCATATTACGTTTTTGTGCTATAGTGGTGTAGGGTATAAGAACGGAGTGAAAGAACTTAAATCGCATAAAACGCCAATAGATGTTGTAAAAGGGGGAGGGTTAAAATATTAAGTGCGTTAGTTTTTCATTTTTTTTTTTGCTGTTACTTCAGTTGCTGTCGTTTTCGCTACTTTTTAAAGTACTTAGTCTGTTTGTTTTGTTAGTTGGTCAGCCTGGTGGTGTGTGTTGTGTATAAAGTATCTTAAACATTTAACTTTCTACTTCTGTGACACCCAGCAACAAGCAAAATATTTTCGAAAAAAAAAAATTGCTAAATATAAAAGTATGAAAAGAGGTCGACATTTTGTGCTTTAGGATTTGCAGAAGTTTAATTTATATATAAGAAACACACTTAATGAAAAGGGTTAAAATCAGTCCAAGTTATCGTTATAAATAAAAAATGGTTCCCATAAATCGCTCTGGTTACTAACAATTGCTTATATTTTTTCAGAAAGCCAAAATCGCGTCATAAAAGACCTTTGCAACAAATATCGTAGAAATATGCTATCAAGGTAACACAAAAAAAGCAATAAATAAATAAAGTAGAAGATTTCCTATTTCAGAAGTACTTTCTGAATTATTCTACTGAAATATTCCACTAACTAAGTACATAATCCTCTCGGACCTGTTACATAAGATAACTTAGCAGACACTAACAACTTAGCTCAGATTTTTCAATGGCCAAATTAGTCCAATTTCTCACTATGTATCTATAAAAATTATCGAAAAAAAGGTATTTGGCTTGATCGTGGCAACGCCAGATGTGACTAAGGCATAGCCTTGCCAGACGATTTTGATTTATACGAATTTTCAGTGCTTGTCAAAATTCGAGAAAAAATATGTTTTGCTAAGATTTTTTAAAGCCCAACCATAACATATTTTATTATTTTTAAAATTTGTTTTGAGTTTTCCTTAACAAAGCTTTGCGAAAAGCAAGAAAATATATTTGATCGTTTTTTTAAATGTATATTTTTAAAAATCTATCGAAACTATGTTTCCCTCATTCAACCCTCAAAATTTAACTCAGGTGCTGCTTTGAAACAGAATCGCGTATCAACACTTTTATGTACATAAATCCCTCTATTCTCAACACAAATAATTTAAAAAACGTTAAAAAGCTGACTCAAAACAAAAGCGTTCAGAAGTTTTTGTTCGTTTGGTTGTATTTTTTGTTTTTAACTGGCTTTAAGAATTCTGTAGATTTTAAAAAATGACTTAAGACAGTTTTTAATTGTCTAGAATTCTTTTAAAAATTACGATTTTGTTTTAGTGAATGTCTAGAACCTTGCAATTTTGAATCTGGCAAGCCTACTTAAAAGATTTATTATGCGCTTGAAAATAGAATTGGTAAATTTTTATGGCTAGTCTTCATGAAAATGTCTACTCGGAATAAGACATTTTTTAAAAGTAAAATTTATTTTCCAATAAATCAGTAATAGCGTAAAAAGTACTGTCTAACCATTCATTAAAATTTTTTTCCTACAACAATTACAAAGGACTGCAAAATTTGGAAAAATACGAAACCTTAAAACTATGGGTTTTTCTAAGGGTTTGAGTTGAACCAATTCCGTATCTATGCTCAGAATTTCGTTTTAACTGCCCAAATTTAACTTTATCAATAAAAAGTCGTACCAATTAGTAACAATCTCTTAACCTGAAGTTTTAAGAAATACGAATTTTCGTTATATTCATGGTATTTTCGCTATTATATCCTTCATCGAGGGTTAAAGCTTACATATATAAACACTTGTCATTTGGTTTGTAATTTCTTTAACTTTGATGTTAGACCCTTAAGAAAAGCTAAAATTATAATAATATAAATATGTATATAAATAAGACTGCAGAGTAAATGGGAATTACAAGTCCTCAAGTTTTACTTGCAACGATTTCAATGGAAAGATTTCAATCTTATAAGCAACACCAACAATAAACAGTGAGCTTATCTCCTCTTACATTCCCGAATACAATCGGTTGGCTAAACCAGTGGCATGCGCATAGGAACTAGCTTATCCCCCTGCAATAAATTTCTGTGTAATTATCAAGAATGAAATTTGGAAAATTAATGAAAAAATTATGAACTTCCAAAAAAATAACTTAGATAATAAATTTGCAGGTGCCCATGCAAAAAAAAATTTTCAATTGCTTGCGAAATCAAAAAAGCAATTTGTACAGATTAGTACAGCGCGCTTAGAAAAGTATACTCTGGGGTCTAATTCTGGCAGTCGTGATCGTGTACATTTTGTGTACAGAAAAAATTTGTCGCAATTTTGTTCAATTAAGCATTAATCAAAAATAAAATCAGTTTTAATTAAGAATTTAATCAAGTGAGGCAAACGTTTGGGTCTATGCAATAACTCCCACGAAATAAGTCCCACTTTTAAAAACGAAATAAGTCCCACCAAAAATTGCTGTTTTGAAAGTGGGAGTTATTTCGTTTTTAAAAGTGGGACTTATTTCGTCAATTGATGGGACTTATTTCGTTACGCGTTTTTATTTTAAGTGGGACTTATTTCGTTTTGAGTGGGAATAAATTCGTTTTGTAAAGTGGGAGTTATTTCATACCTCTTTTACGAAGAGCCAAATACTTCTTATTTGAAATCGCGTTAACCAGTGAAAAAGTGGGACTTATTACGTTTATGAAAGTGGGACTTAATTCATTTAAGAAATATATTGTTCAAGGGGGAGTTTTTTCATTTTGAGTGGGAGGTATTTCATTTTAAGTAAATTTTTAAATCATTTCATTTTGGTGGGACTTATTTCGCTTTCAAAAGTGGGACTTATTTAGAGGGAGTTATTTCATTTTTTTAAACAATTTTTGGTGGGACTTATTTCGTTTTTAAAAGTGGGACTTATTTCGTGGGAGTTATTGCATAGACCCAAACGTTTACTTCCTATCAACAACATTACTGCAGAAATTTTTGTTAATATCAAAAAATATTTAATTGATACTTTTCAATTAACTGGTGCAAACTTAATTTATTTCCAAAGGGGACTTTTATCTATTATAACATATACCATTACCAAAAGTCGGAAAGCACTACACTAAAATAACAGCTTAGTGTAGTAATAATAGCTTGAAGAGGGGGGGGGGGTAATTAATAGATCCGTTAATGACGAGTTGATAATATGTATATTTGTTAATAAGCTTTTCAGTACTTGAAATGTGCTAAAATTAGAAGTTATTGTAATTTTCCGAGAACACAGAAAAAAATATTCTAAATTTGTTCGGCAATTAAAATTTTAATCAAAAATAAAATCAGTTTTAATTAAAAATTTAATCAAGTGTATTAAAAATTTAATCATGTGAATTAAATGTTTAATCAAGTGAATTAAACGTATTATTAATTTGTCTACTCGTGCAAATTTAGTTAATTTTTTATTTAATATCACATTTTTTTAATTGAAATCCATTTTTAATTTTTATCTGTGAATAAAAACTTAACAATTTGTATAAAGCATCCCTAAATAGCGCGGCCTCAACGCTTTGCAATTGGTAAATTCTATTTGGCAGCGCGGTTAATAGTGAAGTTGGCTGCGAATGTTAAAAAAATAATGGCGATTCAGCTATTTTTTGATCAATCTAGCGGTTTTATCTTTATATTTTGTTTCTGTTATGAGGGCTTTATAAAAAAAAGGAAGTCAACACTACTGTTCGTCACTCAACGTTCTCAGCTCTTGTTTGAGCTGGCGATACACTAGTGATTTGTGCGTGCTGACGTCTTGTTAATTGTTAATGGGGCGCGCACAAATCACAAGTTTTTGAAAATTTTCAATTTCATGCACGAACATTTTAAAGTTTTTTAATTTTGGTGTACAACAAAACGTCGAATTGTATCTATTGCGGAATTGTTTAGCATACAACAATTTTTTGTATTCTTCTTCGATTTTCTACTTTTTTTTAATTCCTTTTTTTGTTATGTACACAAATAAATTATCAAAAGTGCAATTGCATCATCCGCTTCACAATTCATGTTGTCTTTTTGAAGTTTAAGGTTATTGTGATTTATTCGTTGTGTGTGGAGAAATGGTACGCCAACAAATCACACGCACAAATCACTAGTGTGAAGTCAGCTTTAGGTGTGGCATATCGGCGTAAAAACAAAGTGAAAGCAAACGTTTAGCCTCCGACTTTTGTTTAGGCTATAACTATTTTGAATGTCTTGATACTTTCTTCTTCTTCCTTTCTACAACAAACTCACAAAAACTGCATGTACATGAAACAAAGTACACTTTTCCTTTCGTCTTTGCCCTTTCACCAATAAACTCAAATATTTTGCAGCATGCTTCAAAGTATGGTCGGGGGGACTAATTTAAAATTGAATTTAAGATGCATTTATTTTATTTTGTTAAAAATTTTAGGGATTTATAAAGGGAAAAACTTTTTCGGCGTAGGTATTTTTGGAAAAAAAAAGTCTGGCAACATTAACTGCAATCTTTTTACAAGTCAATTGATAAACTTTTTAACCCAAAGAAAATGCGTAGCTATTTTCAATGCTAAAGTAAATAGAAAAACTATGAGGCCATATAAACTTGACTATGAATTTGTTGGCTTAAAAATTTCTATTAAAGTTCAGAGTACCATATTAAAACGCACTGTTGTCGTTTTTGTTATGTTGTTTTTCCTTGTTTCGCAAAAAAAGGAAACATTAAACAACTTGCTACACTCCTAATCGTATGTATAAATGTTCGTTTTGGTAGTTGGAAGTTTATTTTTACTTTATTGTAAGCTAATTCTATAAAGTCATTGTGATGTAGTAAAAAAAAATCGCACATGCATTTTGCTAGAAGAGGGAAAACAAATGCAAAGTGTGTGCGTGTGTGTGTGTTTTTTTTTAACGTAAAGTCACAATCAACCAAGTTAACAATTCTCTATTTCTACGGGCCAACTAAAGAACTAACTAACGACTACAACAGCAACACTAACAAACACATGGTGGTGGGGGGAAAAAACAAACTAACCCATGTCTAATTCCGAATGTCAAATGTCAAAATATATGGTGAAAATGTGTCAACTTTCTTATCTGATTTGGTCACGCTGCTACTTTATTTGAAAATACACACACACACACACACACAGTCATAGACACTTGTGGTACAATAGCCTCTCTCTTGCCGTTATATGAAGACCAATATTGGATTTGTGTTGGACCATAGAAGTGGTAGCGGCATTTGTTCGTGTTGAACTCGTAACATCGTGCAAATAAAGAGGCCAGCAGAGTGTGACTAAAAATTAAATAAATCGCAATCGCATAAAAATACATAAAACGTTGGTATGGATATTTGTTTTTATTGGTTGGGTAAAATACGTGATTATTCCTCCTTTAGGGTTTGGAGAGATCAGTACGAGATCAGGCGGAATATGAAGGCATTCGATATCAATCGATTTAAATACAAATTATGATCAAGATCGAAAGACTTAATTTGCCCACAGATGGGAGTATTAAAATGCTTGTGGTATCAGTGGACCTTATAGTTTGTGCTGATATTAAAAATTTTGAACAATGTTCTTTGTGAAATCTATTTAAATTTATGTACTGTTTAATAGGAAATCTTGATTTTGAAACCAAAAATATACAAAAAAATCGGAAAAAGTACACTAAACATTTATACGTCTATTTACTTTAACAAAAAAAGTGTCACAAACTCAACACTATTTTTGAGAAATTATCTGCGTAGGAATTTTAAAATATTGCCTCACTGTTATAGTTCTGCAGATATAAGAAAAAAATAGTTACACTTCTATACGTCCAAGACTTAGTTAGAACATGAAACTTGTGCTAAGAGTTACCCACATCAAATTTTTGTTAGCCTCACAATTGTAGTTGTGAAGATATGAACTGATTCGCGAAAAAATGGCTTTTGGTCCCACTGTGCGACGGCTAGGAAAATTGATCAATTTACTCTAGCCATTGTTTTAAAGTTATTTCCATAACCTTTTTTTTTTATCAAATTTATATCACAAAAATGTCCTAAATTAAAGTGAGTTTGCGCCCTTTTTAAGGGATAACTCTACCATGCATTTAACACAGACAGACATAATACGTTCACTTACGCCCTCGTGAGGAGACGGATGTCCACTTTTAAGTTTTTGTTGTAAAGCAACAACACACATGTAGCCAGGGCTGCCAGATAAATTTGTGAGGAAATCGTCAATTTCCTGAGAAAAAATAGAAATATCGTCTTTCACGTTTCGAAAAATCGTCAAAAAAATCGGACAACTTAAAATTTAGTTTTTTTAAACAGTTTTTGTTTGATTTTTATAAATAAAAAAACATTCAAACAAAAACATAATTACTTCATACCCAGCTAGCATTTTCAATCGTGTAAAAGATATTGGGAGTCTCATACAGAGCGTCTTTGATAGTCGATCCTCACATGGAAAAAACTGTAACACGACTGAGATTCCTCCATAGGACAGTGAAAGACGCTTCTTCAATCGTTGTGGAAATCGTTTACGACGTGGGTAAAGATTATCTAACGAGTCTTTCATGTCAAGAATCGTTTCCCAGTAACAAATTTAGCTAAATTAGTAAGCAGTTTTGTTAGGGAGATAAGCATAATACCCCCTTACAAACCTGGGGCCTAATTCTGGCAGTCGTGATCGAGTTCTTTCTCGATTCGAAAGCAATTTTATTTCTGTCGATACTGAACGAATCGAAATTATTTTTTCAGTATTGTGAAACTCAAATAAATGTTTTACAACACTGAAAAAATAATTCCGATTCGTTTAGTATTGACTAAAATAATTGTATATTAAATTGCTTTCGAATCGAGAACGTACTCGATCACGACTGCCAGAATCAGGCCTTTGCTTACAAGAGGCATGGTTTTTATATGGCGAAATCCCACTTGGAAGCACTACTTTTTTCGACTCTGCTAAAAATCAATTTGACAACTGATTGCGTTATAAAAAAAATTTAATTTCTATGTTCGGTTATATTTCGGAATTGATCGCAAACACATTTTAAAATCATTGCAATACAACCTGCTACGATGTAAGGGAATAACAGAAGCACATAAAACCTTTTCGTGATTTTTTTCTTTAAAATAATGATTTTAATTATTCACTTACAACCTGCTTACTTATAAGGGATATTGCGAAGCTATTAAAAATTAAATTTCACTTAAATGGTATTTGCTTCTCTGCTGCTTCTTAGTAGTGTGAAATAGCCAGCGTTTAAATCAGTGCTAATGAAGTTTTCATGCTTCCAAAACATAAATTTTTTTTACTGGGATGAGACTCATGTAGATATTATCTTACAACTCGTGAATTGTTCGCCGTATAATTGTTGAAAAAAATTTTTATACAGAGAGTCGTAAACGATTCATTCGATGATGGTTTGACGAAAGATAAACAAAGTGTAACATTGTTGTTTTTGTACTCTGAAAATAATCATTTAAAGATTTTCTTAAGCCCCTCATATATCAGCCGTACCTAAACAAAAGCAGCACGCTTTTACTAATTTTTGAGTAGAGCGGTCTCAACGCTTTGCAATTGGAAAAACCGATTTTGACAGCTCGTTTAATGGTGAAGTTTGACGCCATTGTTAATTAAAAATGTCAATTTAGCTATTTTTTGTTCAATCTAGCGTTGTTATCTGTATTTTTATTTATAGTTTGTGGATTTTATTAAACAAGAAAGCTATCACTACTGTTCATTACACAACGTTGACGCTCTTGCTTAGGAATGGCATATCAGCGTAAAGGCTAAGTGGAAGAAACCCTTTCGCCTTCCGCTCTTGTTAAGGTACGGCTGTTAAACATTCCGAGATTTAAAAACAAACGTGTCAGAAAGTTTAAGCTGATTTTTTTAGGAAAAAAATCAGCAAATCGGCACTTTGCTAATTCCGGAACGAAAAATCGTCAAAATTACAATAAATCGTCAAATCTGGCAGCCCTGCATGTAGCAGAGATCAATAACTAACCTGCAATCTCTAAGATCTCTATCCTAACGTGCATTGCTAAATTTGTCAAAGCCATACAAATTTAACTCGCAGCAATTTTAGCTTTTAACGTCATCGCTAAATTTTTAAATTTTGTATTCTCTAAGGCATTTTAGCGATCGAGATTTAGAATTACAGAATACGGCTGCTGATTTGCAGAATGTTTTGGAAAGAAAAAAATATTTCGATCTTCTTCCGGTAAAATCATTTCATTTATTTAACCATAAGGGTAAGTTGTAATAAAAAAGTACTCATTTTTATTAATGCTAGGTCTTAAGCTCAATAATAAATAATAACAATTAGAGAAAAGTGTTTAGCAGAGTCTTGGAAAAACTAATAAATTAATACTTTCAATTCAAAATATTCATTTATACTTTATCATTCTTCAATTAACATAATCACATTTTTCATTTGCTGTGGAATATATTAATAGTCACCCTTTAATCTCATGTTTTAGTTTCGCTTTTCATTCCATTGATATTTGCATACAGTAACATGAACTTAATTTTTAACTGACCATGTTTTTCAAAATGCCAATTTACATAAAATAGCACAGAAAACGCATTTGTTTAACTATACAACATTTATAAAATGATAAATTTATTAAAAAAATGTTATTACATACAATAATATTTTAAAGTGGAAAATTGTGGTATTAAATTCAATGGAGTAAGTTTTAATTTGGTTATGCTCTTAGGGAGGTACTTTACCATAAAAGTGATAAATTGTAATAAATGTTCAAAGGATTAATGTTTAGGGATTATTTTAATAAACAAAAAAAAAAAAAATCATTTATAGTTGATATGTTTTATAGCCATTTTAAGAGTCTTTTTCCTTTGCGTAGCAACACGAGTTATTTTCAACCTCAACTTGCCAACCCAATAAATAGAGAAATTTATAAAAAAGAAGTATAAAAAGACCAATAGAAGTTTTATTTTAATGTTCGCTAATTCTAAACGTTATACATATTTAACAGAATGAGTTTTAGCTGGAGCAAAAAGTACCAAAAACGAATTTTATCCAAGAGTTAAGGACTTATCAATACTAGAGGGTGGTGCAGAATGAGCTATATGGTTTAAATGGCTTAAGGCCCGTTTTCACGACTTAACGATAGCTAAATGTAGGAAGTTATCGAACAGATAATGAGCTTTTAATTATCACAAGTTCCCTTTAATCTAAAAGTGAAGGATAAGCTAAAGAGAGGAACGTTCTACCTTTAACTTTTGTCGTAAGGTTTAGATTTGAGATTGCCATATTATATTCACATATTTTTTATATATGGCAACTCCAATTATACGTATATTTTGTAAATGTAAAAAATAAAGAATCGAACCTCCATACGGACATAGGCTCTATAAGGTTCACTAAAGTGCTTAGGACAGGGCCCATGGGGCGCTAAACCTCCTATTCTAACCTCACTCATATCTCCAAAACTAATAGAGACAGAAAAAAATGTACAACTTATCGTGGTTCTTCAGAAAAATAAGCGAACAGGTGACTGGTACTTTTTTGAAATTCGACCCTTTTAGAGAGTAAATCGAAATATTTTTACCTTTTTTGTTATTCCGTCTATCTTTTAAACCAATAAACGTAAAACTAAACATTATTTAAAGTTCAAAACTTATCTAAGAAATATAAATAAAAATTCGGTACTTTTACAAAATTCGAGTGTTTAAGGGGTGAAGTTCGTAACTATTGTTGGTACTGTTTTTACAAAGTATTTTTTTCCATTCTTTGTAAGTATTAAAGAAGCTCCCACTACAATATTGAAATTTTTGATACTTCAACGGGGAGAAGAAAGTACCAAAAAGGGGAAATACGAAAAATTAAATTTTTTTCTTCAGCTTTTTGGTTATACAACTGGTACTTTTTTTAATTACCGTTAATATTAGACCTTGAAACATTAAATTTAACATGCAATATTCTAGTGTTAACTTAACTTTTGCGTTCTTTAACTGGACCTTTTTTTTATTTTCGTTAATGTTGGACCTATGAACACAAAATTAATCATGAAAGGTCCTGAGTTTATGAGAATCGAAAACAGGGCTTTTGGGTAGTTTTTTCTTCTTTAACTGGTACTTTTCTTGTCATTATTTGTGGAGGTAGAAACATTACATTAAACATGCAATGTCCTCAGTGAATGAGAATCCGTAAGAGGGGCTTTTTGGTACTTTTTTGTTCTTTAACTGGTACTTGTTGAATTTCCGTTCATATTGGACCTAGAAGCATTAAATTAAACATGCAATGTCCTGAGTGAATAGGAATCTTTGAGAGGAATTTTTTTGGTCGTTTGTATGTCTTCAACTGGTACTAGCTTAGGATAGGGCTTAGGGCGCCCATACCTCCTACATTCAGAAAATTTGTAAAAAAAATTCAAAATTACACTCGATACCAATTTTAAGATGCTTAGTCAATAAAAGTTATAAAGTTACTTGAAATAAATATAAAAAGTAGCATTAAAAACTTAAAATAAATGAACCTATACCTAAAATATAAAATTATAACATTACTGACAGACTAATTCATTACCGCACAGGCTAAATGCCTGAGGTTAAAAGGTTGAAAGTCTGACCGGAGGTTGCTTTCTCGCCAAATCGATCCACTAAGATGGGATTTTAGAAAATTCGAATGTTTGCGGGATAAAAAAAAGGTAAAAACATGTTAATTCCCTTGGCTCATATCCCCTCATCTTAAAAAGAAAAGAAAAATAATACTTATCGCTGTTCTATAAAAAAAATAAGCAGACATGTGTCTGGTACTTTTTTGAAATTCGGTATTTTTTTTATCATCACTGAAATCAAATCTTGATTTTATTTGGGTAAATACTTCAATATAAAATTAATTTCAGGTTAAAGCCTAAGTTGTCATTTCGATATCGGAACAGGATGACAAAGTTTCATATACCGCAATAACAATAAATATATTTCATTGAGGTGTAAACGCTTAATCACACCTGAAAGAAATTACCCACGCTCCACAAAACTAAAAATTATATCCAATCCGGGCCGGGTATTTATCCACGAAAAAACAAAATTATGTTATTAGGTTAAGATTCATATAAGAGGTCCTTGTGCCGAATGTTATTTAAATATCTGCATCTGTATGAGATTTTAGGAGGGGGATTTATATAGCACCTATGGTTAGTTTTGGACCTAACAGGACAAAATTTTGTCATTACATCATAGTTATAGTAAAAGTTCTTATCGCCAATTTTTATGTTCATACCGACATTTAGAAGGAAATTAATGCATTAAAAGCAATTTTCGCGAATAGTATTTGCATGGGAGCTTTGGTCAAAAATGAACTAGTTCCAACAAAAATTTTTAAGATGATTTTGATTGCAATAAAATAAGTTTGGACCAAATTTAAACTTAATACCAACATAATAAGATGGTTTATGGACGCAAAAACCCTTTTCCGGAAAGAAGCTTGTATGGCGGCTATGTGAAATTATGAACCGATTCGCCCCATTTTTAATAGGGCATCTTTTATTCGACTCACAAAGTGATTCTGAGCCAATCGGCATACTTAAAAGTGGGCCTAGGACCAATATTTTAAGATGTTGCAAATATCAGCACAAATGTATAATACCCTCTCTACTATTGTGGCATGGGCAAAATAGGGACCTTGGAGCTTTGGCAGTTGACAGCGGCCAAACTGTTATAGCTACAGCGATTGAAGTGGCCACCATTTATTCAGTATATTTTAACAAATCACCATGGGCAGATAGATTTTAAAATCACTCTAATTTTTATTAAAAAGTCATTTTCAGTAATTAGGCCTTTAACTGGATAAATGGGTACGCCATTGAACAAAAATTGTCGAAATTGAAACGATACAAGCCACATGTGATCCACGAGCCTCCACTGCAAAAATTCCCAGTTTTGTGCAGTTCGGTGCATACTTCTTTAAAAAGTGTAATCGGTGCATACTTCTTTAAAAAAGACGAATACACAGCTCATGCTATATTGAACATTCTTCACCAGCGGTTTGAGGGCATGTTCATCTTCTTTGCGTAAAACTGATGGCATTTTCTTAGGGCACAAGCCACAGTGGTCACCAAAGCCTCATCTAACTCATCTCATTGGTCAAATTCATTAATTAGCCAGAGTTGTGGAAATTTTGACAAATAGAATCCGCGCCAACAAGAGAAATCTATTTCAGTTTTCTCAGTAATTTGTGAATAAAATCACAAGTTGCGCACCGATTACAATAAATTAAACCTCATTTCATTCGAAATTATGTTAAGATAAATGTTTTTAAGCCAAAACTGTGATTTTTGTTGCATTTTTTATGAATTTTTAAAGAACAAAAAATTAATTTTTTTTTTCAAAATTTTCCTTTTTTATTTTAAATTAAAATTAAAAAACATTGAAAAAGATTGAATACATAAAGATAATGTTGTTGCCGGGTTTCGGATTCTTTTTTTAACTGAATATGGTCAACCGTTTTCAAGTTATTTCAATATATGTAGTGAAACTGCCTTAATTTTGGACATAACAGTATATCTCGAAAAGTAGAGCTGTAAGAGAAAAATGGAGATTAGATTTGAAATCAGCGACCTCAAATTATTAAAAATTTGCAAACCAAATTCCAGACCGAAAAATGATTGTTCCGCAGTGTTATTTATTTAATTATTTGTGTATGTTCCCAAATGGGATCATTGGGCGCTAATTAGTTTAACATTTATTAAATAAGAAACTATAAGCGGGGACCGTTTTCCCCCCTTTTAGCAGCCAAACTGTGCATACCCTTTTATCGACGGACAGAAGTGCGTAGCTTAAAGCCTTTCCACAGCCCGATGGAAATTTTACTCTTTTTTTCATTGCAAATATACAATATTTTTCTTCAAAACGTTCTAATTTAAAAAAAAGAGTGGCATTTTCAGCCTGGCCAATAATAATTACATGTAATTGAAAAAAATAATGCCTTTAATATTCAATTATTAAAGTAATTATAAAATTCTTAATTAGTATAATAATTGTTTACTGAATTAAAATAACTTTTAATTCTTTAATTTTATTTTTCAATTACAATTTTAAGCAATTTCTAAAATTGTGAACAGAATATTTTTAATTACTGTTTAAAGTAAATTGTAATTGAAATTCTTTTAGAATTACAATGTGATGTTGTAATCCACTTATTCGTATTTTTTCATGACATTTTACTTACAACTATTATTAGTGAAACTTCAATTACGCAATACATGTAATTGTAATTGTAAAAGTAATTGAGTGACAAAATCTAATAACATTTTTTAATAGTGTTGATCAAATCAAACAAAATTTAGTTTGACTTTGTCTATAGTTTAGCACAGTTTCCAATGCAAACGTTCTCTTCAAGCAGTAAATATTTTGTATTTTTTTCAAAATTTCCAACCCAATGTTATTCAATAAAATAAGTATTAAACCTCCCCATTGTGCAACAAGGTATAACTTCTCATTACTTTAAAATTTATAGAGTGTTATTTCGTTAGTTAACCCGCTGAGAAGAGTCTCTAATTTAAAATCAACAATAAATAAATTTTATTAATTTATGGAATTTGTTAATTAGCGAACACAGCAACAAAGTTTACACACTTGAAATGCCTTAATTACCATTCGGCTAAATTGTTAAAATATTCTTTAAAATTAAAAATACAAAAAATTTCCCCTAATAGTTTGTTGTTTATTTTAATTTTTTTTTTAAAACTTTTTCCATGAAACTTATTAGATTATTCTTTTAATTAGCTATTTCTTTCTTCTAACTACACAACTATAAATATTAATAGAAATAGAAAAAAAAAACTTGTGAAAATTAATAAGGCGTTGCAACGGAAACGCATTTTATTTATCCAGTTATTCAGAAATTGTTTGTTCTCTCCCTTCTAAATCTACTGTCGACTTACAGTTGAAGAAAATGAAACTTTTCCCATTTACTTGTTATGAAAAACAATCCATCAATCTTGAATAAAATTAAACTGCTACAGAAATCAAATTAAGCCGACATAAGAAATAATTTTAATTTTTATGCAACTAACAGATTCAGTCGTAACGAATATTGTTTAGCCTCCAACATCGAATCTTTTTAGAGTTAACGAATTGGATATGTAAAAAGTATAATGCTAATTGTTTCTACGCGAATTATAAGAGAAGTTTTATATAGACCTCTTAAGAATAAATGGCCTTTTTTGGTTCCATATTTAATTATAGACTGGTTCTCTACAAAATGCACCTTTGCTACAAATCTGTCCTCCCAAAACTCAACAAGATCGGTTGGTTTGTTCGGATGTGAAAAGTCATAATTAAATGTTTCCCGACTAAAATATTTCTCATTCTGTTTATAGCATATCGTAATAATGATGTTAGACCTAAAAATATTTGTATATTCTAGAATATTTTATCATTCTAAAACTATTCATCTTTCTGAGTTTTGAAACAAAAGTTCAAACTTTGAATGTCACTTCATGCTATTGGTTTTAAAAACCACTCGCACTAAATTATCTCTGAATCACTCGCACTAAATTATCTCTGAAATGTCCTAACCCAAAACTTGTCACGTGACAGTTGTAAAGTGGTAGGGACCAGTTCTAGCTCTAGCACTTTATATGACGGGGACTTGTCACCTTAAAATGGGGTTGTCCTAGGAGGGGGATAATTGGCGCCTTCTTGAGAGTTTGTAACAGGTCACTGAAATAACCTAAATGGACTCAATTCAATTTCGATTTAAATAATGTCTGTGGCAGATATTGTCCCGAGTGAACCACTTTTATACGATAGATCCCCATCTTATAAAGTAAAAGTACCAGAGAGAATCATCCACTACCTGCACAAAATCTATTCACATGTGTAGTTTTTTGTCAATTACCTTTCCTCTGAAGCAACAACACTTTTGAGGCAATATCACCAGTTAGGTGACATGTCTGGTTTTCACCCATCACAATTTCTTCTATTTTATTATAATATTGTGTTCACAGGTCACCTGATAAGTGTTTTAAGAACAACTGACTCAAAAATCCCGCGGGGTAATTCGAGCTCATCACTGCTTCGATCATGTATTTAAGACGTTGCTCTAAGCCAGATAATTCTTCTCTCTACTACATGCAGAATGTAGCAAATGCACTTTGAATTACCTGCCAGCAAGCTGACCTTAACTCCAGAATCCTAGACAAAAAACCAGGTTTTCTGGGATATGAGGTGCCATGAACCGCTCCTTTCTCTTACTCCTACCATTCCATGGAGTTACAGTTGAGATTGAAACTTCACACCATGCTTTCACTCTCTACGCGATTCGGGTCTTAACCATAAAAAGTAGCTTAAGCGACATCGTTTTAAATTTTAGTATTTTTTAATAAATTAATTTATTGGCATCACTTGCATCATCTCCAAAAATTTCTTGGACACATAAGATACCGTTACGATTTTATAGCAAAAACAATTTAGGCTTAAGCGCCAACCTTCATACAAAATTTTTATGAAATATAATAAAAAAAACCTTCTCCTGTAAAATTGCATTTGTGTCGTTTAAGCTTTTTTTTGCGGTAAAGGCTCGAAACGTTGACATGAAGGCAGTTAGACAACACATACCGTCAGTATATACCTTAAGCCTTCAAGTTTTTAAGCTTTAGTATCCGTTTTGCACAGAAACAACCATGTCTTCTTAATAAAAATCAAAAACATACGCCAGGTCGATTTTCAACGAACGTCACGTTTTGCAAAATCAGTTTTTCAGTTTTTTTGATAGATCCCCTTGATATCTATAATTTCCTTATCCACAAAATCAACAGCAGAAAAAAATAAAGCAGAGAAGCGGTTGAATTTGCTTTGTTTTAAAAGCGATATTATTTAGAGAAGGCATAGGCAACAAGTATACTTTACGCAAATATATTCAAGAATAACTTAGATAACTCTAAACAACAGTAGAAATAATGGACCTGCTAAGTTTCTCGTGTGAAAACACCAACTACTAGTGGCAATTTTAGTTCACATTTATCTAGAATATATACTTACACACTAGGAGCTGGAGGTCTCTTACCTCCAGTGCAAATGCAGCTTCTTCAAAATATCGAACAAAACACAAGGAAATCCGACAAAAGTCTAAAAAACATCTAAGATTGCCGGTAAAAATTATGCCTTAAATCGAAGTTTCAAAACTTACTTTCCGCGATTTGGGTTTAAGCCCAGCCACCACGTGATTTCTGAAGGGACGTCGCTAATAAAAAAAACTCTAGGTCTACCTTAATTCCTAAATGCTGCTGGATCTCGTGGTAGCGATATCACTCTGGTCAGCTGTGATCTTTAAACTATCTGCAATTTTTAAAGCCTAGACAGACTTTACCACAAGAGGTTGGTACTCCTTAAGACAATATCAGTACACCGAGGTGAAAGCATAAACTACGAAATATACGATAAAACTGTGGTTTTCACGAATAATCGCGTAAGTCGGTTTTTACCGAAATTGAGATAATGATGTCAAAGTGCTACATTTTGCATTAGGTTTTTATAAGTATTAAGCTTTTTAGAATATAATGTAGTATTATTAATTTTTTTCTGCTAAAAACAACTTAAGTTAACTGTTTAATAAAATATTTTGCTATTATAACGATTTATGTCGACATACATCGCCAAAAATTGTAAAATTGCTGAATATGTTTCCAAATAAAAAGCATATGTGATGTTATGTTGTTATTCGTGCAAAAAATATGAAAGTATTTTTTGACAATTTTTCTATTAATAACAACTTATATGTTCATGTGCGTTTATTGTTGACTTCTTTAGTTGCAACAACAGCAGATGAGCGGTTGTTTGTAATTTTAAGTCCATGCGTTGTGCTAGAAGTATCAAAAACTCTGAATATGTCGCCAACTTGTGTGCTAAAAATAACAACGTAAGTCGTCATGTGTGATTAAAATGATAACATTTATTTTCACAAAAAAGAACTTATGTGGAGATATGATGTTATATTGCACACACTTAATGAGTCAATCAAACATATGCATTTTTAATCCTTTTACAGATTGTGATCCTGTGAGAATTTTTTCATGAAAACTACGTATAATATGTAGAAAGTCACTGTTAAGAGGATAGTTTAAAAAAGCATCTACAGAAGCCGCAATTGAAAAAAATAATTCTTTTTGCTCTCCTGAAAAGTTTGGTTTTATAACTTACGCGATTATTCGTGAAAACCACAGAAAAGACTGAATTCCGCCTTAGTTTACGGATAAAATTTTCACTTAAGCCGGCATTTTAACACGTTTACCTCCACGGTTTGGTTATAGACCCGACCTTCAGGTGTTTTCTGATTTGAACTCGCGAATTTTTCAATTCCTTAAGGTGGCTCATTCTCATGATGTCAGTTATTACTCTAGTCAGCTGTAATCTTTAAGAGATCTGTCATTGGTAGGGCTCTGCCTTGCCAGTGCTAAAAGTGCTAAAAATAAAAACATACAAATAATCCCTGGGGGATGCATTATTTGCAGATAACCTCCAAACCTCTGCTTAAGATCCCCACAATAAATATATGTAAATGGTTTTCGCAACTTTATAAGCCGATTTTTCTCTAAGTGCAAAGAGATCTATCGTGACTTCGAAAGCTAGGCAGATGGTCATTTCTAAATCGCTTTCTTAAGTATCAAAGACATGTAACTTCATTAAACTTGATGTGTTACAAAAGACATAATAAAATGCATAAAACCCCTTTCATTAGGTGGTCGCTATAATGAGTTACAGCTTTAAATCCCTACAAACACCAAGCTGAAAATCTTAAGGTGAACAACTTTTTTATACATATTAAAAAAAAAAAAAAATTATAAAACACAGTTTATAACTAAGTTAGCCAGCCAGCCCGTCGACTTGCCGGAGTAGAGAGAAAATATTCAAAGCAAATGGAAACTGGAAAACAAATAGAAGTGAATGAAACTGAATGGAAAAGAAAAGAAAAAAGAAAAAGAATTTGAATTGAACTAAACGAAGCCAGCGCAGCGCGTGTACTGAAATGGAACAAATGAACGCAAATACTAAATTAAGGTGCGTATGAATTTCTAATGAGACAATACGCACTTCCGGTGGTTGTGCCGTATGGTGATACAGACTTTACAAACCATGTCATTATGAAAGTACGATTATTCGCTTGTTTCATTGTTGCTGTTGGTGCCGTGTTGTAAATTTAAACTGGCAAGCGAATGCAAAATATTGTAAAATATTGTTTGTTGCTGCTTTGCTATTGTTGTTAAAAGTTTGGTGAGAGCAACATGTTCTGCTAAGGGGTTGGGTCAAACACAAACTAATAGAAATTTTTTATAAAAGTGAACAAAAAGATTTGGGTCAAAATATTTAATCGTATGATTGTGTCGCTTTTGTTTTACAATTTAATTTTTATTTTATATTAAATACTTTAGGCCTTGACTTTAAACAAGAAGATTTTAAACGTTTAATGAGGACTTCCATAACAAAACGATATAGTAAATATTTTATTAGTCCAATAATGAAGAGCGTATTATGACCCACCTTTTTGTGTACCGATCGACTTAGAATTACTTTCTGGCTTTTCTTTTCTGGAATAGAGTATTTGTGTCCATACCCTACCATTTTATTATGTTGGTATTAAGATTTCAATTGGTCCAAAAATATTTAATAACACCCTAAATTATATCACCAAATATTATTGGAATCCCTCTATATTTGGTCAATGCTCCTATACAAAAGTCGCTTTAAATGCCATAACTTTCTTATAAATGTTCATTTTGTTAGTTAGTTTTTTTTATGCCGTTGTAAAATTTTGTACTGGTAGGTACAGAATTGACCATAAGTTCCATATAATATTTCTCCAGCTAAAATGAAGCACAAAAAACTTTTATATGATTCCTAATCTCATTACATAATTTTTTTTTTGCCCATTTGTCTCAACTGTAGAAAATTTGCCTGTGAATATTGTAGTTTAGGGCATCAAATGCTCGGGCTTGACCGACTTTACTTATCTACTACTTTTGTTATCTACACGCAAAGAAAACACTCGTTCTAAAAAAGGCCCTAACTAACAAAAAATTTAAAATCGATTTGTTCATTAAATCTGATGTATTTGCATCAACACAAATGTTCATAAGCAATTTTGGAATCTTTCGACCAACATTAGCGATATGCGTTCACACCCGCGGGTTTGTAAAAGTTAAAGTCCCCGAATTCTATTTGTTAAAATTATTAAGTTAAATACATGAAATTTTTGAAAGTAGAACATTATGTCTATTTCAGCAAAAAATTGTTTGTGAGCCACTCCTCTTTGTTTTTTACGCACTTTACTATTGTAGTACCTGAGAGGGAAACAAGTGAAGATGTACTCAGCGATGCCAATTTAGCGCGTTTCAATTTGAATTCAGTGCATAAAAAAGCGCGTTTTGATAATAAATATTTTTCAACGCTGTGATTTGGCGAGTTTTAATATGGGGAATAGCACGAATTGGCAACGCTGCATGTGCAATAATTGTACATACTTATATGTTTTAAATGCAGTGTGTAAAACTACTGATGATGAAATGAAAAAAATATTTCATTGCTATTTATAAACTGTCATAAAAGCATAAATGAAGATGATTTTATTAGAGTTTTCTTAGTTACAATTCTTACTTACTTAATTAAAATTTTTATTTGGAGGACAACCTTAAAGCTATTAAAATATCAAGATCTCTGTTGATTACATTATTAAAAGAACACGTATTAAAGTTATAAATTTTAATACACAGAAAGAAAAAACTCGTAGAAAAATCATTTTTTTTCTACTTACTTTAGTACGAGTCGTACTCAAAAATTTAAATACGAATAACACTTAAAATCACTTAAATCAATCCAAAATGACATAACTTTTGCAACCGAATTTGCGTGCATACGTGCGTAAAAGTTTGTTTTAGAAACAACAACAGCACTACAAGAAGTAGTTAAAAAATTATTTGCTTTTTATGTATAAAAACAACAACAACAACAACGCTACAAGAAGAAAAACATACATTATTTTCATGATTAATAATTAAATTCCCGAATTCGATTTGTTAAAACTATTTAGTTAAATTTTCAAAGTAGAATGAACGCCACAAAGAGCCACAACTAAATTATGGTTTCCTCCGACCATGTTAATATTGTTTTAAAGCTTAACCCCCGTATTCATAAATGATTATTAAGTTTAGGAAACGTTTATTAAGGATAATTTTCATAGAAAATTTGTTTTTTAAACCTTTATTAAATTTAAATTTTTTTATGAATACAGGCACTAATCCATAAGTTGTGGAAAATATTAAACAATAACATACAGAGTCGGAACAAATTCCTAAAGTTTTCTACATAATTTTATCCAGTGCACCTTCGTACCCCTTATTTCATCTATATGCTGATATTTGCAATAAGGTGAAGTGTATTTTATACTTCTAAGCTTAAAATAAAACCGCCTATAAAAGTATACAGTACTAGCTCTACTCGGTGCGCTTTGCCACCTTCATTTAAATATAATAAGAACAATTTTTTATACGGATCTTGTGAACTAATAACAAGTTTTTCGGTAAGGACTAGACAAATTTTTTTTTTTTTAATAAAACGCAAACAATTTGCGCTCAATCAGTGAACGTTCGTCGCGACAAATGGTTCATCGGCTTCAATTCTTGAGTCAGCTTGATCTTGTATGGGTATAAACCAAGATCTTTACGTAAAATTCGCCATAAAGTGATCTTAGCGATGCACAGTTGTTATGAACGCCGCTGAATCGACTGATTTGGATCGTTTGCTACGGGCGCCCGAACAACAGCGATATTTTCGTCACTTTGACCAACCCGTTGTCCCACTGGGACGGCAGCATTACACAATGAATATGTAGACCCGTGTTGCTAGTGAAATTTCGAGAAAGATACATTTTAGTTTCCAAAAAGATACACTTTTTCCCAAAAAGATACGTTTTGAAAAAAAATTGAAAATCCGGTTTTAACGTTTAATATTTATTAACATATCATTTTTATTTCATATTTAAATGAATACTGTAAAGAAAATGATTTCGTATACATAAATTCATTTTTATATTTATTTAAGTCATAAAGTACATATGTAATTTTTAAAAAAAAAGTAAGTAAACTTTAAAATTAATTATATTTAATTATCTTTGAATGTTATCAAAATAAATTCATTTTTGTAAAAATTAATATACGAGTTAAGGCGTTTATACTAAGGCGATTATATCAACGTTCATATAAATTTCCTGAAAAAAAAGATGTTCATATTTCAAGGCGAATTCACTAGAAGGTGGGGTCAAGTCAACATATGGTGTTTTTTTCGGTGGTCGACTTGTCAAAGTGTGTATGCAAACTAATTTTTTATGTAAACTAACCTTTTTTACTAGCAATATTTTTGACAATCCGACGACAGAAGCAGTGTTGTTGTATAGTTGACCTCACCTTTTAGTCAATGCGCCTTGGCTGCCATTGTATTAGTATTGAGTCGGTTACGATGATCAGTCTTACATACATTTGTACATTTTGCGTACAGATTCAAAAGATACGAAAAATGCCAGGAATACACATCAAAATATTATAGTCAAAATATACGAAAAATTTATCTTTCGTATCCTAACGGCAACACTGATGTAGACTCAAATTTTTACACTAAACTTGTTGTTGCCTGTCTACTAGGGCGAGAATAACGACCGAAAATTGAAGTTAACGCTCTTAAAGTTGCGGTCACCGACTCAGAATTTCGGTAGTACATTTGTATAATTTGCATACGTTGTTCGTTCGAGTACTTTACCATGATGAAAATGTTGAGTTTACTGAAAAAAAGGAAAGTAACAGTAAGATGATCAGTGAAATAGTGCGTGCACAAATTAAATTCAAAGTTCTCAAGTACCTATTGGAAAACCCGGTACACGGAATGAAGTTTATTTTCTTAAGTAATCAATTTCGTTACTTAAAACAAGAAAATCCAAAATCCAAAAAAAATTTTTTGATTTTAACATATTTCTTTCGTATTTAGTAAAATTTTCTTTAATAAAGCTGCATTTTGCTTAAGCCAAGAAGCCACTAAGAAAAAGTAATTTTTGACTTGGACGATAGTCATGCAAAATTTTCTGGGTTCAAGTTATATTTAGTAAATAATTCTTTCCGTGTAATGAAAGAATCAGATTTTCTTATAAAATAATCATTTTACAAATATTTATTGCCCTTTACGAGGTTCACTTGCTTGTTGACAGGTGTCTTGTATCGATAACAAAACTAGTTGTTTCCAATTCGAAAACATTAACTGTAACCATTCTGTATATAGCTGATCGTATAGTGAGGTAGGTGTATTTGGTGTTTAACTGTGCTGCCATCTGGATGGTGGTATCAACATTGCTATATTGGCGTATTGTTTTTTGGTGCTGCCATCTACACATGAGTACTGGCTTATTGTATTTTGCCGGACGTTTTTTTTTGTTGCTTCCTTTAGAGATCATCTTAAGGATACATCACTTTTTGGTGTTACATCCTCGGTGGAAATCAGGTTTAGTCAATACCTTGGATTCTGCGAAAATGCAAAATTTACAGATCCCAAGAGAACTTTACGATCTCTACGATCGCGGCTGACCATAGATCCTATCTGGTAGCACGAGCTTCAGTAGCCCCCGGTGAGATGATACTGGGCTGACTATTGATTGAGACCTCCGTTAGTATGCTTCTCGCGGAAAATGTATTTTTTCTTTCAGAAGGATTGTCTTGGCGGGAGTTTCGGTCTTGCGTTACAAAGATATTTTTTGGATAAAAAAATGGTTGTGATTAATATCCAACGTCGCTGGACCAGATATTCTAAAAATCCCACTAAAGCGCTCATTTTTCACCACTTGTGGGAGACTTCGGCATCAGCTTAAGGTGCTGTTGTTAATTAACAGATGCCGCTAGCATATTTCCAAAAGCAGCTTAGATATGTAGCTCCAGCTTCTTAAGAAGGGGCGAGTGAATAATCTTGCCGGATTATGCACTTGAATTCATACCGGGGTGTGCTAGTTGCTCCTACACTCGGGGAGCGGTTGGTAAACGCATTGTTTGTCACCCAGTGGTTAAGGCCTTAGGGTCTACTGTAAATCTTTCCACATATGTCTTTCTTTCAGAGGTAGGTGTCACGTTCACTTAACGTTTACAAATATTTACAATTTTTGCAAAGCTCCGGATATTGACGAAACAAACAAACACATTTTCATTTTTATATATGTATGTATTTATATAGTTTTTTTTTTTTTTTTTTTTTTTTTTTTTTTTTTTTTTTTTTTTTTTTTTTGCTAATAACTATTTAAATCCACTTATGTTTCTTGTTGCCATTTTCGCATGACACATTTCGTTATGAACTTTTTGAAAACACAATTACACATTCACTTCGTAACAAATTTTATGATTAGAAGGAAAAACGTAATAATTTTAAAAGCTGACATTTTACTGGTTATGGGATGGGTGCACTACTACTAATGTTCTTACACATTGTAAGATTTTTAAACAACTGCATTTGGAACATATACGAGAGTGGTTTTTGTACTGAAAAGCTAATTTGCAACAAAAAAAAAAAAAAAAAAAAAAAAAAATAAGAAATAAACAAATATAGGCAACCAAGTTAAATAGGTTTTTGAAGATTAAGATTTAATCTTAAAAGCTATGTTTTCTAGTTTAAAAACATACTACATTTAGTTTAAACTTTATTGTTTCATATGCAATTGCGCACCATGGGGTGTGTGCTATAATAAAAAAGTAAAAGTATGTTAATTAATTTTTAAAAAATTTGTTTCAAATAAAAAAGAGCATAAGGGTTATATAAAAGCTATTTTAATTAATAGAATATTCTTAAGTATTTTATTGCTTTACTGAAATCAGAAAACCTCTTCAATTAATAGTTGATGCTTTATACAATGGTTTTTGTAAAAAACCAATTGCACGAAAGAAAGTTTTATGAGAAAAAAATTTATATTGAGTCTGAGAATGCAATATTTGAGCACTCCAGTGAATTAAAAAAGATGAATGTATTGTGCATCTTAATACCCTTTGTACACTTGCATACATTTCGGAGGAACGCATGGAAGATGTTGAAAATGTAAAATACGCGTTCACACTTAAAACATTTAACATCTACTATCAATAAAAAATTTCACAATTTCTGAAAAAAAAACTTTAATTTTTTTTAAATAATTTTTCTTCTACAAAAGTGCCAACATTTTAAAAGATAACACCAAAATGTACTTCCAATTCATTTTATTTAATAATTTTAGAAAAACTAAGCAAAATAGGGCTTGCAAAAAAGGAAAAACTTGAGAAATGGTAACGCTGCTTTCCAAGCAACTTCCATTTTGTCAGTGATGCCACAACAATAACAGGATTTATTGCCACTTTTTTTAGTGATGACACTAAAAGAATCGAAAAATGTAAAAGAGAACAAAATGAGATAGTAACATTCTGTAAAGATGTTGAAAAATTTTGATTTTTAGCCACATGTATTTCTTATGGGAAAATTCCAACATCTTAGCAAATTGATGTTAAATGTTGACAAGTGTGAAAAAGCTATAAGGATCGTCTTGGCGTTGGACTCTAAGAGAGAACACATGATCTAGGCAAGCATGTGTTCGAGTTGTCATCTGTGTGAAAAGTTATGCCTGTGGGTGCTAGTTGCACTGTTTTCACTCGATATCGACAACATCTTACTAAGTACCCATGTTGACTTTAACATATCAATCACCTAAATACGTATATCCCTTTGAAGGATATAAGTACAACCAATGCTTTTAAACTGACAGATATTTTAAAGATCAATATTAACAAGAAAATATTGGTAAGGACCGTTAGGAAATCACGCGGAATTATTGTGTTCGATGTTGGCCTGAAGCTCTTCTAACTTTGCTGGATTGTTGATACAGGCAACGATTAAATATAACCCCAGAATCAAACAGTTAAGTAAAACGTTTTAAACGCACGAGGGAGACGTCTATCGAGCAAAGGACTTTTATTTGCGATTACCTTTATTCTGCATTAAAAATCGATTAATTCATAGCAAAATGTAAAATAATATTTTTCACTAAAAATCGATTTTAACATACATACCAAAGTGCAAAAGAAATAAAAATAGCTTTAGTTTCATAGATAACGCCCCAGTCGAGAAAAAGACGTTAATCTTTGATCACTTATAATTTTCACTAAAATATCAAAATATACCAAAATATTCTTAAATAACGCTCCAAAAAGGACGTTTAACTGTGATCACTTAAAGAAATGGCTGGCTGGCAGTGGTGCAGAGGGTAGAACTGCAAAGAATTCTGATGATGATAATGTGATTATTCCCGAAACGTAATTTCAACCCGAGTTCGATCCCCAGCTCAGCCAAAAATCAAATTTAACAATAAATTTTAATTAATTTTATGTTATAAAATTACTTCCTTCGGTAAAATAAATTAAGGAAAATTAAATTTGATGAACTCAAGCATAACTAAATATTAAAATTATAAATCGACAGTTCAACTAAAAAATCACAATTGTTCTAAAAATGATAACTGTCGTTTCTTAAATAACGTTCCAATCGATAAAAGGACGTTTATTTGTGATCACTTAAAAAAATTATCACTTAAAAAAATAAAAATTGATGTATTTAGTTTAAATACTAATTTGGAGGACATCTTGCCTTTAATTCAATGCCCACTAGAAACAAATTTAACATCGCACACTGTGATATTAAAAAAACAAATTTACATAATAATGTATTTTGTAAACAGTTAGACTGATTATAGCTGGCAATTAAGAACTTATATTCGATTTTTAGTTTTGGATATATCAGAAGGACCGCCACACAGTACTTTGTTCCATATACAAAAATAAGGTGAAACAATGTTGTTCCAATGTTTAAAAAAATTACTGTACTGTATTCGTATCTAAATAAATTACTAAGGGAAGACCGTTTTTTATGTTAAATGAAGTCCGCCGCTGCTAGACGTCGCTAAACTTGTCCTAATTTTTAATAAAATTTTACAAGAAAAATTAAACTTAATTCATGTACTAGGAAAAAAATTATTAAAAATTTATTTTGAAGAAGAAGTACTACAATTTTTAAGTTAGTTTTTGGTAAAAAAGACATTCTTCTTTAATATGAGCCCATACTTTATTTAAAGTAAATATGTATTAGTAATGCTCTGGATGAATCTTAAAAAAGTGTTGCCGTAACTAAAAGAAAAGTAAAAAAAAAAAAAATGTTTGATGGAGAAATAAAAAAAGTATTCACTTTTTTCTATTTTCTCTGCCGTTTAATAAACCAAGTGTCCGCCATTAAGAATCAAAAGAGAAACTAGCCACATTTTAGTTCTAACTTAGAGATATATGATCTTATTTAGAGAAATTTACCACATTTTGAGTTTAAGTGTCATATTTTGTGCTCTTTCCGGAACACCAAATTGTACTTGTTTCTTATAGTTTTGTATGAAATATTTAAATTGTTTGTATCGTTGAAAAATCCTTGCTATAAAAAATAAAGTACATCAATTTAAACATTATATTTAGATAGATTTGGTAATTTTCAACAATTCAATATAAAAAGTGTTGCCGAATTACATTAAAAAAAAAGGATATATGGGAGGTACATTTTGCTTATTACTATCATATATAGCTTCATGCAAACTATTATTAGTCTGGGTAAACTCCTTCTATTTTTGCACAATTTTGTTCTACATCAAAGTATTGTGCGGCAGCTAGGAGATTGCAAAAATTAAAAACGTTCCATAATTCCTTATAAAAGCCTGATTTTAAAAATTTGTTATCGATGAAATCTTCTAGTCGAGATCTGCAAAATAAAGTTAACGACATGCATAGTTTGCCTCTTATAGTTTGGGAAATATTGCTATTTTTCACCTTTCTTGGTCAAATATGCTACGCAATAACTTATAGTTCGCACTTGCCGGTAGGGACTCATGCGAATAGAACGACTCTGGAATTCAATGACTACTGTTGAATGACAAGGAGGAGGGGAACACTGTTTTTCATTTTCTGAGTCATTGACCTGCACTTGAAGACATTAGTGAGAGATAGCTGGGAACCGGGGAAACCAGTGTTTGTTATCATATTAGCATATTATCGCTTATATGCATTTCTAAATTCGCAAGACTTTTAGTGCTTATAAACGGGATATGCATATTAAAAACACGGTTGCATGTATAACCTCGCTTATTTGCATCGGTGGAGCATAAAAACTCTGTTACTTGCATTAAGTGCTTATATACAACTAATTATCTCAAAATTTTTATCTTTTTAGTTTTTGGAAAAATTAACACGTAATATGCATATCTATCCGCTGAAAAAATACCGTTCTATTTTCTCTACTTTTTGGTAATAAAACGCTTGGTTTAAAAAGTATTTTTCATATGCCTAATAATATTAAGTTTTGAAAATTTTTTTTATTTTGAGTTAATACCTTCTTTGTGATCAAAAACTCACAATCTTTCTACACATTTATTTTTATGAAAATTTTAAACTGTGCATATAAAAGAGTTTTTACATATCATATCAAAAAAAAAAGTTAATTGCGGTGCATAAAAGCGATATATGCCTTTAAGCAACAGTCATGTATACACAAATTTGCTGGGTAATTTAAATACAAAAGGAAAAAAGTTATCATTAATACGATTTCTGTATGACGTGCTAAATTCCCAATTTTCCATATTTGATAAATACACTGAAATTTATTGTTGAGGGAAAGCTAGCTTCTATGCGCATTTCACTGGTTGCTTAGGCCAGCTCATCAGGAAACCTTTTCCTAAGATTTTAGAAAAGCTAGAAATATTATACGAATAAAACCCTAAAGCGAATAAGAATTTTAAACACTCAAAGTTTTACTCGTAAGTAACAATATCAAAGCTTAAACAAAACATCAACAATAAACAGTGAGTTTATCTTTTCTTACATCCCTCTACAATTGGTTGGGTTCTTTCCGACTCGAATTGTAGTTATAAGTGGGTAAAAAGAAAAAACAAAATTAAAAAACAAATTGTTTCATTCTATTGTCTTCGTAAGAAAACAACAAAAAACCAATTTGCCAATTCAGTTTTCTGCACGGGCACATGCGAGTATATTATCAAAGTTATTTACGGGAATACAAAATTTATCATTAATACGATTTCTGTATGACGTGCTAAATTCCCAATTTTCCATATTTGATAAATACACTGAAATTTATTGTTGAGGGAAAGCTAGCTTCTATGCGCATTTCACTGGTTGCTTAGGCCAGCTCATCAGGAAACCTTTTCCTAAGATTTTAGAAAAGCTAGAAATATTATACGAATAAAACCCTAAAGCGAATACGAATTTTAAACACTCAAAGTTTTACTCGTAAGTAACAATATCAAAGCTTAAACAAAACATCAACAATAAACAGTGAGTTTATCTTTTCTTACATCCCTCTACAATTGGTTGGGTTCTTTCCGACTCGAATTGTAGTTATAAGTGGGTAAAAAGAAAAAACAAAATTAAAAAACAAATTGTTTCATTCTATTGTCTTCGTAAGAAAACAACAAAAAAACCAATTTGCCAATTCAGTTTTCTGCACGGGCACATGCGAGTATATTATCAAAGTTATTTACGGGAATACAAAATTTATCATTAATACGATTTCTGTATGACGTGCTAAATTCCCAATTTTCCATATTTGATAAATACACTGAAATTTATTGTTGAGGGAAAGCTAGCTTCTATGCGCATTTCACTGGTTGCTTAGGCCAGCTCATCAGGAAACCTTTTCCTAAGATTTTAGAAAAGCTAGAAATATTATACGAATAAAACCCTAAAGCGAATAAGAATTTTAAACACTCAAAGTTTTACTCGTAAGTAACAATATCAAAGCTTAAACAAAACATTAACAATAAACAGTGAGTTTATCTTTTCTTATCTCATGTTGGTGTGCCAATAAGCGTTAAATGAGTTTAACCGGTGTGCATATAAGCGATAAATACTGTAGAACTCAGGTTGCTTCTTCTTTTCATAAGGAAAAAGAGTTAGTTGAAATCAGCACTGACACCTATTAAGTAACTGCTCTGTAAGATAAGCGTAAGCTGTCTTCTGAAGAGCTGCTGCAGTAACCTAGAAAAGCTTAAGATCCAACTTTAAGATTATCTGCAATGTTGTTGTGGAAATGCCCCATTAGCCGGAACGACGACTAGCCAAGACGGATGGATAATTTGAAATACTTTCTTTTACAGTCTTAACATTGCCTTCAGTGCGATTATTTCTATCACTGAACCCCGTTCCCCAGAATGGCCGGCTAAGTTCCTAATCATGAAGGCTGTGGGAGATAATCTTGAATTAAAATATTGAAGATATTTTCGCAGGGTTATAACAATTGTTGAAATCACACGTGTGATATTTTGGTGTTCCGTTGTTGTGTGTTGCGGTGTGACACCGAGAAACACAAAAACGGTATGACTTTCAGAACAGGTCCGTTTAACGCGCTGTTGTATAGTGTCTGCATTCATTGTAAGTTTCCAAGAGTACAGTTACAACCTGCAAGAGGAAAAAATTAATTTATTACAAAATAAAAAAGTTATATAGGTATGTGTTTAAAATTGGTAAACCCTGTTAGTGCCATCCTGTACAAAGAAGAGAAATACATCTTTGTATAGAAATAACCATTCCGGAGTTCCCTTTCTCGTACACCATCGAAATCTTAACGGCGGATTTTGACTTATTGAATGGTCAAAAATAAGGTGCTTGGATCCTGTTCGATCTTCCAACTCTTTAAGATTGGAAACTCAATTACTATAGAGAAAATTGTATATACTAAGTAATCCCTACATAAACTACTCCTTAATGAAAATCAAATACATTTTCATCCCACTTATGGCTGCAATGCCTTTACAAAATCTTACTTTATTTTCCCTAATGCATTAGCTGCTGCACATACTCAACCATGTCTCCTGATTAGACCTGCATGTTCATTGGTCATTAGCGTTACGTAAAAAAAAGTAGGAAAGAAAACATAAATGCAATAAATGAGTGACATACAGCAACATTTGAATTGCAATGGCCACCACCACCAGCGCATATTTTTTTCTTTTCACATAAACTTGTATTTTGATGGACACATTATGAGTTTTACGCAGAATAAGATTTTAAAATTGCGTGATCGCAATTTAATTTGTGTGGATTTTGCCCACAGAAAGTCGATACTTGATGTGGGGTGTACTAACTTAAACAATCATACAGTCATCTCAAATGGAATCAAAAGTAGATTAAATATAAATTTATGATAATTTTAGAAATATGTACCACCAAAACGATACGATACAAAAATCTACTTAAGAGACACGTACGTCAGGCAGGCGACTGCACGCACGGAATAATTGGATTGGTGTTCCAAGAATAATTCAAAGAGATTTTGTTTTTCTCAATTTAAATTAAAGTAGATTTTTAAGATGGCAATTGATAGAGATAATAAAAATCACACTTTGGGTGCTATTAAGACATCAAAATTGAGAATGATTAAATAACGCAAATGAGGGTTTGAAAATTATTTTATAATCCACAGTACTATAGGTGAGTCGTAGCCCTGCGGGAAATTTGTGACAATTGGTCCAACGGACTGGTCCTGGGAGTTGTGAAAAAAGAACAGGTACAAAAAGAAAGAACTCATTACCAGTGAAAGGAGAACCAATCATGTGACTGGTTTATGAAGAACAAAAATGTAGATAAGTAATGAATTACCGTACAGTCTTCACCGGTGGTGTGTTACATTTTTTGGGACTTTCTAAAATTTGGTTCTTGAATTTAATTCTAGGACTTGTTTTATTGAAATAATACTACATTGTATTGAAATAATACTACATTGTAGTAACTGTCACTAAACACGTCCATTGAGAATAGATGTGTGACTGATCATATGGTGTCAATTGGCCCCCTCCAATGACAACCCCATGTAAAAGTAATAGGTCTTATCCATAGAAAGTGTTAAAACTAGAACCGGTCTCTACCACCAAATACCTCTCACGGGACGACTTCTTTGGTATCAGTTCGCTTCCCTCTAGGGAGTGTTGCCAACTCTTTGCCACTCAAAACGGCTAAACTTTTTGTAAGAAATGACGTTAACTAATTAAGAAATGTTCAAAGTTTCCATGCAAATATTTCAGCGTCTGTAGCATTTTTGGCCTGAATTTGAAAAAAATTAAAAAAAAAATTTGTCTTAATAAAAATTGCTAAAAATTACTAATGGCTCAGTTGATTTTTTAATGGCTTAACGAGATGAAAACTGGCTAAATCTAGACACTAAATAGCTAAATGAGCAACACTGGTAATAATAGAAATATGCTTTTGGTTATTGACCCAAACGTACTGGAAGTATTGCTCAATTTAAATATACGATGCTACTGACAATAATGAGGTCTTACATTTGCTGCCAATCTTAAACAGATTTTTACGCATGCGGACAAATGTAACTCAAAACCAGTGTTCGAAAATAAACATTTAATATCGTTCCTTAGGGTTCGGTTCGGTGGATTTGTGGAAAACACAAACGCAAATAGTGTTTGTGTAGTAAATCATTAAAATATAACGTTTTTCTGTTTGTGATTTTCGAACACAAAAATAATACTTTTTTTCTCCAACTCAACAAAAAGGCCACAAACTTCGTTGTGTTCGGCTCAGCACATTAATGCACGTTCCTTTCCTTCAATTGTTCTTGAAAATAGTTACGAACGGTATTAAGGGTTGTGTTCGTCTACACAAACTTAAAAAAATAGATATCGTTTCTGGTTGTGTGTGCCGTACGCCAAACACTGCTAAATTCGATTTCACATTTTATTAACGTATCACTAACATTGTTTTCATGTAAAAGAAGAAGCAACAATTCCCATATTCTATTTGCATAAAGTATTTAGTTAAATACATAAAATTTTCAAAGTAGAATGGTTACGAAAACCATATCGGGCATGTTGCTGTTGTCTTATGATTTTGTGACGTATAAGTAGATAATAATATTCTCTTACTTTGGCTTACTAAAGGGACCCAAGTGTGCCGTCGTGTGACGGCTGCCCATTGAACCTAACCTACTTTGTCTTAAGTCAATCCAAATGACAAACTGTCATTAAATTTAGCGTAACGGGTCCTTTCTCTTATGTTACTGCGTCATCGCATCGATGACATTTTTTATTAAACTGACTCCGATTCGTCATTTCTGTTATGCTGATGTGTCATCCCATTGATGACATAATTTCAATGTTTGACCCTGATGACAATTTGTCCAAAAAACATTTTCTATCAGTGTAAAAAAGCCGAAGCTATGTGATGGTTAAAAGTGACATTCACAGAAAAAATTCTCGGCAATTTTTTTTTAATTTATCCATTAATCCAAAATAAAATCAGTCTTAACAAAAATGTAATCAAGTAAAATAAATGTTTACCTTTATCAACAGCATTAATGCAAAAAATGTTGTTAATATTAAAGAAATATTTATAATTGACCACCAATTAATCTTTCAATAAATATTAAAAATGGTTTAAGTTATATCAGTTATTTACAATAAAGAAAACTGTTTGTTTGGTTAAGCAACCATAAATCTGTATTTGATAAACAAAATAATATTACCATAAACCATAGCATGATTGGAAGACGTCCGATGTCTTATATTCCCCGTTTTGCTTGTCTTGACAAGAGAATCCCAAGACAATTTTATTATATCGTCCTTCCCAGTCCATTACGTATTTTTATGTAATTTTAGAAACAAATAAGCGCCTGTGGATAGCTAATAAGTACTCACTTCTTAGGCTACCTCCTGCTTTTTCTGCCTTTTTCACAACAAGATTGCCAATATCGACTTCGTCTTGATTTTAGTTCAGCTTAGTCAGCAGGCCTTTATGGTGTTATGCCACGAACAGGCAGACAAACAGATCATCTCGACCAACGATGGCAACATCGAGTTAGACTAGAATACAGCCAATTATCGATGTTAGACAGAAGCTTTAAGCGAGTTGTTTCTTTAAGCAGAAACTAATTTGATCCAATAAGTGCTCTTAATTTTCAAAGTGCGAGGAGGGGCAGGGTATCCGACGTTCCGAGTTTTCTGACTTTTATTCTCCGCTGTTTTTTTTTTTGCTCTAAGTCAACTTTTTTCAATTTCTTATGCACCCACATCCCTTCCATACACATTTACGTCAGGCGTTTTAATTATAATAAACACATTTTCTCACATTGTAAGAAAATCATATTTTTTATGCAGTTACAAGTTAAAAAAGTTTTTCTTTTTTCCAAGAGATATTCATACTTTTAATGTGTGTAAAATTAATTATACTCTCAAGTACTTGTTATATGTTCGCTTGTTTGCCAAGGACGAAGAGTTAAATAACAAACATTGAATTTGTTTAACTTACAAGTCGAGTTGGATAAATATTCGAGGGGAAACTACCACTTTAGCAGAGCCATAATTAAATAAACGCAAAAAAGTGTTGAATAAATTATTTTTATTTTTAATTATATGTTAACAATTATATAGAAAATTATACATCTCAGAAAAATAAAATGCGAAAAATTTTAAAGGGAAAAATACTAGTTAAAATAAATTGTCTCTTTTTTTTGTAAGGGATAAGTAATTTTTTCTTAGACAAGGGTTAAAGGGAAAACTCATAATTATGTTATATGTAGTGAGAAAAATAGATTTTATGGGTGTATTTTTCTTCAACAGCTTACAAAGACATTGTAGTTAAAAAAAATGGCTTCCGTACAGGCCCCCCTTTTCCGTTATGCTTTTTAAGTGGGTCGTTATGCTTAAAAAGACCAAATCTTCTGTATACCTGGATTTCCGTAAACGAGAGCCCATTGTAACAGACCCTTTATTTCCGCCGATTGCTTGAGTAAAAATAAATAATACACCGATTTTGATTATTTTTATTATCAAGAAATCTTTTGATACTGAATGTATTAACAAGGCAAAGCAAAAGTAACCAGATCATCGGAAGATGCTATAATTTTTTCAAATGGCGGTAAATGTAAGTAGATCACCATACTCTTCAAGAAAGCGAAATAATTGTCACGATTTTCTGAATGCCGCCGGCCAAATCGCCCAATTAAAATTCCGTTTAGAGAATGTCCGCCAGGAATGCAGGAACATATTGCCAGCAGTTCTGTCAAGAGTGATGGAAAATACAATACATTGGGCTGCGTTTTTGGGTCACCTAGACTCTCGTTTTGGTTTTTGCACTGGGCGGCATAGTCGACCGATCTTACCGGACTTCTTGATGTCCGTAAAGAGAATATTCGTCAGGAATATAGGAACCTATCGCCAGAAGTTCTGGCAATAGTGATGATGAATACCATAAATCGTGCAAATATCGGGACATCAATTTAAAAAATTTATAGTCGTAGAACATTGGGTGACAACTGTAGCGCCACTTTAAATTTGAGTACTCATAAAATAGAAACATTTTCGAAAGTTTTTCGGTAAAACTTATTTATTCATGAATCAAAAAAAAACAAGATTACGTATTGCGCAGGTCCGTTATTTTGTTGTGTAGAAAGTGCAAAAGAACTACAACAAACACTTATTTTTATACCCTTTACCACAGGTGGAAAAGGGTATATATAAGTTTGTCATTCCGTTTGTAATTCCTACAATATTGATCTTAGACCCTTATGAGGAGAGAAGTTGATTTAACGATGTCCGTCTGTCCGTCTTACGTTTGATAGGTGTTTTCCGGAGATTCCAGACGCGATAGCGGCTGGGTTGTTTTACATTTATGTCACATATAGTTCAACAATTCTGGCTATTAAAATTCAGCAAGATCGGTCCACAAATGGCTGAGATATGACCAAAAAACCACGACTGCCTCTAATTGTTCCAAAAAAATCTTTTGTGGCTGTTGTTGTTTAGTTGTTTTATTTTAATGCGTTTAATTTTATGCACACAAACCCATAAACATTTATGTATGCACATGATATGCCGCTCAAATAAAGAAACAAGCTCGAAGACTCAATATATTTTAATTTCACGCTTCCTCAGTAAAAGCGTTCGTAGCCGAGTTGTGTAACTTGCCGCCAAAGACTCTTGAGGTTTCAAGTTCCAATCTTGGTTGCCCCAGTTTTTATTATACCCTTCACCACAGGTGATTTTTATTAAATTTGTTTATGTCCTAAAAAACGGTATTAAAATTACCTATAAAGCTTTTCGATATTTTCATTTTATTGGTAATGTTTTATTTTATTTCGGCAAGCATATAATAATTAAATCTTTACGTATTGCAAACACATACTTATGTATGTACATGTGTATGTATGTATGGGCATTGCTTTCGTAATTGTTGTTGTTGTGTTTTAGAAGCTTATGGTACGGTACGTTGATCTCTTCTTGCATTTTTCCTGATTGTGATTTTTTGTGGTTTTTTATACCCTTCACCACATTTATGTGTGTACATGATATGACGCTCAAATAAAGAAACAAACTCGCAGACGCAATATATTTTAATTTAACGCTTCTTCAGTAACAGCGTTCGTAGCCGAGTTGTCGAACTTATCGCCTGAGACTTATGAGGTTGCGAGTTCGAGTCTAAAAAATAATTTTTTTTATTTTTATTTAATTTTTTTATGTTCTAAAAAACGATTTTAAGATTATAAAATTTTAAAACGAATTTCAAACATCAACTTTGGCAAAATAGAAAACGGACTAAGGTACATATATGTATACCTTTTTTTGATTTTGTCATATTCTTCGGTATGACGAAATGAAAACCCAAAAGCAGCAAATGAAAACTGTCTGAAAAAAAAATTTTCAGATAATTATTTAAATCGGCGAGATCTATAAGGCTCTTAAGCCAAATTCTCTTGCAAATCGTTGTGGATACTTCTTACCAGGGTTACCGTTGAGAATTTTGAAAAAGTCGCACAAAAAGTCGTTTTTAAAACAAAAAGTCGCACAAAAAAGTCGTTTTTTCAAATTTAAGTCTCACACTTTTTTAACATATTAATTTCGGTTTTATTTCTTTAATAACTCTCTTAAAACCGAAAAAAGTTGTATGACGATAACTTGTTCTCATCGCTTATAGACATGCAGTAATACCCGGGTGGGTATTGGTTAACGATGTACATAAAAATCTTTGGTAAGGCGATAGTTAATCAAAAAAACACAAAACAAAAAGGAATTAAAAATTGAAACGATATTAATAGCTGAGAAATAATACGTTAAAAATGTTTTTAAATATTCTTTTGTGTATTAATTTTACATTTGATTGATTTTAAATAATATGTTTGTATATACTTTAATATATGTATAAATAATTAATATTGTGGTTATTTTGTTGAACTATTTATGGTTTTTAATCCAAATTTTTAATATTTTTAATTAGGCTTAAGTTCATTAAATTTAATTTTCATTAAATTATTTTTATGAAGAAAGGAATTTTACAACATGAAAATTAATTAAAATTGTTATTGATAATCTTTCATTCTTGACCGTGGCCGGGATTCGAACCGCGGCCGGCAGGTTACCATGACATGTTTCGATCGCAACCACTCGATCTTTTCTAATGGATTTGCCGTTTTACACTCGCAGCCATCGAAGACTGCTGACGTCAATAGTCAAACATCAATCCTTAAACCAAATTGTATTTTAACCTTTGGTAGATCGAAGTTTACTTTTTTGATTGATTATCCATTTTTAATTGATTTTACATGTTCTTCCTTACTTTTGTTTTTTCGTACTTTTGTCAAGAATTTTTCTTAAAGTCCAAAGTACATTTTTTTGTTTTTTCATTTTCAGAACATGTAAAATCAATTAAAAATGGATAATCATTCAAAAAAGTAAACTTCGATCTACCAAAGGTTAAAATACAATTTGGTTTAAGGATTGATGTTTGACTATTGACGTCAGCAGTCTTCGATGGCTGCGAGTGTAAAACGGCAAATCCATTTGAAGAGATCGAGTGGTTGCGATCGAAACATGTCATGGTAACCTGCCGGCCGCGGTTCGAATCCCGGCCACGGTCAAGAATGAAAGATTATCAATAACAATTTTAATTAATTTTCATGTTGTAAAATTCCTTTCTTCATAAAAATAATTTAATGAAAATTAAATTTAATGAACTTAAGCCTAATTAAAAATATTAAAAATATGTATAAACTTAATGTTTTTTGTTTTTTAACTTTTTTTGTTTTTTCGCACAAGTTCTTACTTCCAACCAACCTTTTTCAGTATCTAGAAAATTTAGAGTTGATAAAATGGACTCACAGGTTTCTACTTATAACCTGTTGGTTAAGTTATTTTTCATTAATTTTGAAAAAAAAAATTATCATCACACGCACTGTTTTAAGCGTCGTACTGTATGCAAAAAATGGTTAGCATTTGTAATTTTTTAAAAAATGTAATTGTATGATTTATCAATGGATTTACTTTTTAACAACTTAAATTCGTTAATAAAAGCCTGTGTCATTTACAACATTCTTAAATAAAGATATGAGACCAATAGCGGTAAAAAGTTGGTCTTAAAAGGCTTTTAATAATAATGCCGATCCTCCTAGATTGGCATGGAAATTCAATAAACACGATACAAAACAAGGCATATACAATACAGTTCACTAGTTAAAATGGTCTGGATACAAAATAATCAACTGATCAATCAAATGAGGTTACATATCCCGGGGAATGTTTAAAACAAAATTGATATTTTTATAAACTGTAAAAAAAGTATTTCACTTACAAAAAAGGGGCAAAAAGTCGCAAAAAGTTGGAAAAAGTTGCAAAATTAAACGATTTTTAAAAAGTCGCACAAAAAGTGTCAGAGCGTCAAAAAGGTTGCAAATTGCAACTAAAGTCGCACAACGGTAACGCTGCTTCTTACTGTTTAGAACGTAGAGAGTCTGAAAATTTTGGAAATTCTTTAACACTGCGGCTCGAGTTTAGCGAGTAAATTCCTAATAAAAACTCCAGGAGGACAGAAAATAACACGAATTTTTTAAAATTGCAAAAGCTTCTTCACTGATAGAAAAGGCGTCATAACGCTGATCTATTTTGACATCAGCACTATGACAAGTGTCTTCGTTTTTGACCCCATGACACTTTTCATCATTGTCATGTTAGCCTTAACAACAGTTGGCCAAATTGTCGCCAGGTGCAATTATGTCATCAATGGGATGACACATCGGCATCACAGAAATGCAACCATTAAAAAATTAAGAAATCGACACATTTTTCGAACTAAAACCATTCTCTGATTATTTTTCATTGCAAACAACTTAAATAAACAGATTAGTAAATCTTCATCACGGTCAAAAATTAAATTGTGTCATCAATGGTATGACACATCGGCATCTCAGAAATGACGAGTCGGAATCAGCTTTATGAACCATGTCATCGGTGCGATGACTCAGTAACATCGGAGAAAGGACTTGTTAGGCACTAATGACAGTTTGTCATTAAATTGAGTCATTGGTATTGACTTAAGTCAAAGCAAGAGAATAAATATTATTATTTACTTACCAGTTGCACAAGTTTGTTTCACTTTGGTTGTATTCCGCTCTTTGTTTACACAAGAACTCTCACTTATAAGACACCAGCAGCATGCCCGAAATGGTCTTCATTCTACTTTGAACATTTTATGTATATAATGAAATAATTTAAACAAATAGAATATGGGAATTTTTGCTTCTTATTTTACTTTTTAAACATGAAAATAATGTTAATTATACACAAAGTGTGGCATCGAATTGATGTTACTGTAGTCATAGCATAGATGACGCATAAACAATGACAACATTTTATGATGACTTTCGTCATTGGATTGATGTCAATTTTTGCCTCATTGATGGCATTTTTAATAGCATTGATGTCACAATTCTTATGTTAGGGCATCATCAATATGAATATGCATTTTTCAATGAGTTGACTAGTGGATATGTAAACAAATAAAAATGTTTAAACAGTCATGGCATTTTAAACAAAAAAGTTATTAAGGAACTGTTATTTTTAAATTTCGGTATAGCGATGATTATTATAACAAAAAGCTCAGTATAACAAATTTCTGGCTGAGCCTCTAAAAAACCTTTTTATTGCAAACACAAATTCTATAATGAAGAAATTTAGTGCTACAAAGCCTCTATTAAGCGAAGTATTCCTTAAAAATCCTCTATACAACGAAGAACAAAGCAAAATTGTAAGGTTCCGTTATCAGAACAACGAAGTATCATTTAGGGCTTCGCATTCGCTCAGATTCGTTACATCGAAATTTAACTATATACAGGTATATCACCTTAAGTTTTTTTTTGTTTAAATTTTAACTGACATAAAGCTCAAATTAGACGTGGCATTACCATACAAAATACCTGTTAGAACCAACCTTATGGGAAACACTGTATTACATCATAGGGAACTTACCATAACGCCAAACCCATACAAACCAATTGAATTTAGGTTTCTCTGGTCACCGTTAATTAGACCTTAATGTTAATTTGTGCGCAATTTTTCTTGATAATATTGTTTTTGCGAGAGCTTTGTATTGAATTCAAGTGATTTGGAGCTGTAGATTTAGATAAATTTTGTACCCTAAAACTTTGTGGTGTGGTTTTGTCTATCAGAAAGGATCTATCTTCGTTTGATCGTCTTGAACAAACCAGAACCAGAATAATGAATATTTCGTTGCTGCGTTCGACACTGATGCATTAGAGCCGATATTGAATTTAATCTAGATTTTTATAGTAATAAAAAGAAATTTATTCATTTTATTAATTTAATTTTATACTTTTCTGTTAAAATATAGACTCGCAATGTTGCAGAGAAACTTTAAGACAAAAACAAAGATTATCTTTAACCCAAAAAAAAAAGAATTTTTAATGCAGATATTTCAAAAAAAAAAAAAAAAAAAAAAAAAAACTGTTAATAAATCCCTATCTCCCTTTTAAAGCGATTAAATAAAATTCTTTATTATCACCCTTAAATGTTTAACCAAAAAGGCGTTGCTTTTAAATTCGTTTTAATTAGAAATTTTATTAAAACATATGTAAAATAATAATATTAAAAAAAAAACTCAACAGCCACGAAATATTAAATTAGAAAAGTTTAGAAGTTTTTTTAATGCCATTTTAACCAAAAAGCAAAGCAAAAAAAAAAACAAGTAAGAGTGCTATATTCGGCTATGCCGAATCTTATATTCCCTTCACCATGGTGCAATAAGAACAAAAAGTTATAAGTAACAAGTTAGAGTGCTATATTCGGCTGTGCCGAATCTTTGATACCCTCCACCGACAGTTCGAATGTTTAAGGAGTAATATCTGTATGATGTCTTTCTATTATTATTATCTTAAACTGTGACGATTTGTTATTAATTGTGGTTTTAGGAGACTAAACTGTTTCACAGTATCATTTATAGTCCTATAAAATTGTGACGAGCCAAAATTTGTTATGATTGCATTATTTTTAACGGTTTTAGGCGTACTAAACTGTTTTCCGGGAGTAGTGTTTATATGGGGCTTAGGGTAAATTATGGACCGACCTTCGCGAAATTTTACAGTGTAATTTCTAGTCGAATAAAACAGACTTGTGCAAGATCTTATGTCATTCCGTGCATTATTGCATCATTTATGTTTGTTTTTGTAACAAAATTATCAAGTTTTTGAAGGTGGTGGTTCCACATTTTGATTCATAGCTCTGGTCCTACTGAACCGATTTTGCTGAAATTCAATCCCAAACTTTGTTTGTTTGTTTATTTCTTTTGAGTTTTTCGAAAGTGAGCGTGTTTTCAACAGACGGACAGACGGACATGGCTAAATCGACTTAGAATTACTCAAGCAGCCAGAATATATATACTTTATGGGGTCTGAGATGAAAGTTTCACATGGAATGACAAACTTAGTATACCCTCTTCACAACTAATTGTGGTGGAGGGTATAATGAGATATAAGATATAAGTAATTATATTATGTGCCACGCCCATTTTTAGGAATTCAGTATTTCGGTTATAACTCAGCCGGCGTGTTTTAGAAGAAATTTACCATTTACTGAGCTATAAAGCTTGGACTTGTTAAAATAATCAGTAATTATTTTAACAAACTTAATTATAAAAAAAAGAGTAATTTTTGGGAATTCAGTATTTCGGTTATAACTCAGCCATTTTGTAACCGATTTGACAGATTTATTTACTGACGTGTTTCAGAAGAAATTTTCCATTAATTTTAACAATAAAAGTTGCACTCGGGAAGATCTATAGTTCCCAAAAAAGCGTATATAAAAAACAACCGATTTTTCCGAAATTTTCTGAAAATACTTTCTGCCAAATATTTCCGATCTTTTAATATATAAGGCGTAACCATAGGTCATATAACAGTCCGAAAATTCAGGTTTATACACATTTTTTGTATGAGAGGTACCACGCCCACTTCTCCAGTCCCGCCCACATTTTGTGGGATGGTGTGTATTGATAACCTAAATGTTTGTATGTAATTTGGAAACTTTGGCTCTTGCCGTTCTTCAGATATACAGAAAAAAGTAATAAAAATACAACAACAAAGGATTTTTGGAAAAAATTAGAGGTAGTCGTGGTTTTTTGCTGATATCTCAGCCATTTTTAAACCGATCTTGTTGAATTTCAATAGCAAGAAATGTTGGACTATATGTGACACAAATGTAAAACAACCTAGCCGCTATCATGTCTGGAGTCTCCGGAAAACACATGTCAAACGTAAGACGGACGGACAGACGGACGGATATCGTTAAATCAACTTCTCTCCTCATAAGGACCCAGAATATATATACTTTTTAGGGTCTAAGATCAATACTGTGGAAATTACAAACGGAATGACAAACTTATATATATATACCCTTTTCTACCTGTGGTGAAGGATATAAAGAACACCTTAAAATAAACAAGTAAGAGTGCCATATGCGGCTGTGCCGAATCTTTAATACCCTCCACCGACAGTTCGAATATTCTAGGAGTGGGATTTATAAATTATTAGCCAATCTTTATTAAACCTGACCTCACGGTATTATAATTCGTTGCCTAATTTAAATAAAATATCATATCATTACCGTAAAATTAGTTTAAGCGACATCATTTTCAATTTTATTTTTTTTTATAAATGAATGCAAGTGTTTATCATCTCCTAAAATGTCATGGTCCCATAGGTAACGTTATGATTTTATAGCAAAACAAAATTAGCTTAAGCACCAAACCTTCATAAATTTTTTTTTTTAAATTGTATAATAAAAAAAAACTTCTCCTGCAAAATTGTGTTTTTGTCGTTTTAGCTTTTTTTGCGGCAAGGGCTCGATATTATAAGCGTATTTAATCAGGAACATAAGCTATTTACATAGAATCTTAATTTTTCTCTGTCTATATCTTAATTTATTCGGCCTCGCTAAGAATGGTTCTTCTCCAGGTGATTTTTGGTCTTCCTCTGCCGCGTTTCCATTGTAGGTTCCACAGTTGTATTTTCGCCGTTTTATTTGTGTATTTATAGCTTCTTGTTGAGTCAGTTGTAGAAGTTGTTCGTTTGTTATTTTTCTTGGCGATCAGATTTTTAAAAAGTTACTCGGGTATCTACTAGTAAATACTTGCAGCTTGTGCTTAATGGATTCATTTACTAGCCAAGTCTCAGATACGTGTAGCAAAATGTAAGACTGTGTTATGTTTTGTTTGTTTGTTTTTGTTTGATTTGTGGAAGAAATGATCTTAGTATGTATGTTAATTTAGGATTTTGCAGAGAGTGCACCAGAATTAAAAATGTTTTAAGGCTGCAGAATGCGGTTCTGGATGCGCATATCTGCGACCTTGTGTTGAGATGAAATAAAGGCGTACGGTTTGGCTTAAAAGCTATGCATTGCAAGTCTCCATTGGACACCCATGCTTAGACTTACCGAGTATGCCAGTACTTCGTCAAGTGTGGTTATGAAAAGAAGTGGGGAAAGGAAGCATCCCTATTTTAATCGGCTGATGGTTTTGAAGGAGTGGCTGGTTTTGCCGTTGTGAAAACCACTCATGGTTGAATCGGTATATTTGGCCATTATAAGATTTATTATTTTGGAAGAGACGCGCTTGTTACTGAGTGCACTTCAGAGCTTATTTCTATTTATGGCATCAAAAGCCTTTTCTAAATTTACGAATGTTAGGTATAATTTTGTAATGAACTCGTTACACTTTTCTATTATAAGGCGCAGGCTAGGCTTTTTATTTGGTCGACACAGGAGCGGTTGGATCTGAATCCGGCTTGTTCTCTAAATATGCTTCTGTCAAAGGGCTCAAGGATACGATTAAGTATAATTTTGTTAAAGATTTTACAAACCGCTGTTGTGACAGCAAAGTCTCTCCAATTACTGCACAATTTGAGGTCTCCTTTCTTGGCAATTTTTATAATCAAACTTTTTTTCTTTGGGGACCGTCGCTGTATTCCAGATTACCCTGAATAGTGGAATAAGTATTCAAGAGATGTGGACCGGGTTGCATTTGTAAAATTCCGCTTGCTAATTGTCCATGCCTGCGTCTTTGCCGTTTTTATTGGCTGATTGCGGTTCTTAATTCGTTCATCGAGGGGATATCCGTACATACCTATAATTTCCATAGGGTTTGTATGGGGAGGCATATCTCGCATATATGGTTTAAGATACCCTCAAGTGCTCAGTTGATCGTCGACATCAGTGAGGTTATTGCCGTCTGTGTCCTTTATTGACGTATTCGGATTGTGCATTTTCCCCGAACGTTTTCTTGTAATGTTCAATACAGTTTTTAAGTCTCATCGGTTTGCTGCTCTCTCAGCTTCGGCAGCCATTTAATTCAAAAAGATTCAGCAAAATTATAAGTCGTATTCAAGTGATTTCAGAAGGGGAACTACCGTTAATAACAGATTGTTCATCACAGATTTCGGAAGAGCGACTTCTAGTATTAAAAATAGCTAAAGTAGACCAAACTTCAATACAGTAATACAATATTTTTAGAATTTAATGCTTTTTGAATGCTAAGTCGACTTAGCATGCTTTGCAATTGAGCCGTCCAGATAAACTTTATGGGGTCTTGGATTAATAATTAAAAAGTTTCACACCGAATGACAAACTTAGTATACCCTAATTCACTACGAGTGGTGGTGAAGGGTATAAAAAAGTGTTCATGTAAACTGGCATTTGCGATTAGCGTGTTAAAAATATATTAATGTTATTTATTTGTCTACACTTGACGTCTTTTTACCACCACCACCAGCGCTAGGCCAAGAAACTTAAAGTTTCCACAAAAATAAAAAGCAAAACAAAAGAAAATTTTTATCGGTTTGATAGACTCGTACTAACCAACTCTTCGTCTTGGTCTTGGCTAACAAGACAGGTTAAACTTTATAACCATTTAACATAAGTTTTGACTATAAACGGATTAATCAGATTAATACCGAAAATAACAGCAACAAACACGTTAGGTGAGGGATTAGCATGCTAATATAACAAATAAACCAAAGAAAACAAAAAAATCCCCAAACTCTTTCCTTCTTGGGCTTGAAGTTTTTCATTTCGCCTTTTCACAAATGTTTTGGTTTCTTTTAGTACTTTCAAATGGTTTCCTGTGTCTACAAAAACACAATTCTAGAATAAAATGCTGCTTTGTTTTGTAGTCTGCCTTTTGGTTTGTTGTCGGTTGCAAATATTCGCCACAACTTGTTAGACCAACAGTAAGACAGGATAGGCAGACGGACGGACGTACTAACTGTAATCGTAAACAATATCGGAGAGTGAGAAAGAGATTAATGCAGTAAAATGAGATTAAACTTTGCAAAATAATATTTTAAATAAAAAAAAATTATAATGAATATCACAAAGATACACAAAATTTAAATATCAAATTTCATGATGATTTCACATGACATGAGGTGACCAGCATAAGGAATTTTATTCAATGCATTCTTAAGAAAAATTTGGCATAAATGGCAGATATTGTCTGCCGCTTAAGCCACCGGTGCTGTGTTTATGCGTCTTAATTTTGCTCGGTTCTCTTGTTGTAGCTGGCCTGAAAAAGCGAAACATGTCTTACCCTCTTCCCATTATGTCAATTTCTACAATAGTCCATGTACCTAACAGCACATTGATTGATAACCGATGTCACTGGGGTGTGGCGAATATTCGGATTCGCAATTAGGAACTATTCGCTTATTTTTGCTATTTGCATTCGCATTCGCTAAAATGTATGCAAATATTTAAAGCGAATATCTGGTTATGGCAATTTTAAAGAAAATAAATTTTAACAAACGTTAAAAGTACGAAAATACATTTAAGCAAGCATTGAAACCCTAAGCCAAATTAATTTCCTTTTCTTAACGCACGACTCTAATTTTCAGTCTTAAAAGTGAAAAAGCTTAACCAATAAAACATTTTGAGATATTTCTACATCCATACTTATTTTATGTTAAAATAATTCTATAAATTAAAAACGTGATTACAAACAGTCCCAAAAATTACCCTGTTTTTCCCTCATATTGAAATGCATGCCACTTTAATGTTGAAGAGCAAAGGTTATTAAAAAAAACCTTGAACAAAAAGTACCAAAAGTACAAATTTTTACACAGTTTATCGCCTAAAATGTACTTTATTTGTTTATTACCTTATGCTATAGAACAAATGTATAAAATTTGCGCAAAACTATTTTTAAAAGAATTTGTTTACAAAAAGTACCAAAAGTACGATTTTTTACCCAGTTTACACCTCAAATGAACTTTTGAAAGTATTTATAAAAAGTAGCAAAAGGACTAATTTTTACCGTATTTTGCCCCATTTATTTATTTATTAAAGGTCTACGGAATAATTCCCTACAGACCAATTATAAAAAATTTATATAATATACAAAATAAAAAAAAAAAAATTAGGCATCCATTTAATTACACTGATTAAGGTACAAAATAATATAACGTTTAATGACATTAACACTAACAGAAAAATAAATAAGAAAATAAAAATCATTATAATGTTTACACAATTTTCCTAGAGGATCAGAATTAGCAAAATTAGTTTGGAAAACTTGTAAATAGATTGGAATGTAGAAACGAGTTGATCGATGAGGTACATTAAAATTAATGTTGCTGAGTAGGAAGTCAGAACCGACTGCACCATTTATTAGGTTGAATAAAAATGAAACGTTAAGCATAGTTCTTCTGCCCTCCAACGTTGGTAATTTTATTAATGCAAGACTTGTAGTATAAGGAGGAATAATCCCGTTAGGATTCCATGTTGAATTACCCAAGCAAAAAATCTGAACTAATCAAATGGTTTTCTTAAAATTTGGACACTGTAACACCTGAAAGGAAGCAGGGAATAGGGCGTGAACTAGGGCAAGAGGGGTAAAAGCTCCCCCTCCCTATATCTTCTTAACTAATCAATCTATTTTCATGAAATATTGCAGGCAAGTAGTGTAACATCTGGAAAGAACCATTGTCTAGAATTTTTATTCTTTAGGGCATAAAATTGGGCAAGAGGTGTGAAAGCTCTCCCTTCCTTTATCTTCATAACTAATCAACCGAATGTCTTAAAATTTACCATGCAGACGTTGTAACATCTGAAAGAATATAGGGAATAGGGTGCGAACTAGGGCAAGAGAGGTAAAAGCCCTTCTCCTTATACCTTAACTAATCAACCGATGTTCTTGAAATTTGGCAGGCATATAGTGTTACATCTGGAAGGAACTATGGCCGATAATATTTATTCTTTAGGGCGTAAAATAGAGCAAGAGGAGTAAAAACTCCCCCATCCTATATCTTCTTAACTAATCAACCGGTTTTCTTAAAATTTGGCATGCATACACTGGAGCATCTAAAAGAAACAAGTTTTATGGCAAAACAAGGTTTCCGGGGAAGCTAGTGTGTATACACATATTTATTTAAATTAGGTATAGGCTTGACATAAAATTGCGCCAAACAAAATTGACTCTGTTTTAAGTTGCTCTCAGGAAAAGGCAAATAATAAATACGCTGCCAAAAAAAGAATCATTGGGTGAAATCTAAGCCCGTTTTGTTGCACTGAAAAAAAAAAATCTTAAGTAGTTCCAGCAAATCGTTATGCTAAACACTACAGCTTTCACAACAATTTTTGAATTAAAAATTCTCTAAAATAAAATTGGGAGTTCTTTAAAGCTTAACTAAGTGTCTTATTGCTTCCTTCCTTACCTTTGTGAATTGTGTTGTTTTCATTCGAATAAACATATTTAATGTTTGTCGTATTATTTATTATTTGATTAAAACCGGTTCACCGGCTGTTTTTCAAAGGCTTACTGAGAACCAATTTTTTCAAATAGCTACTATTCGGAGTAACCGAAAAAGTCGAATAATCGATCTCCCTACTAGTAAATCTCTAGCTATATAGGAATTGAAATTTTTATTCCTATTTCCTTAATAAAGAATAATCCACATAAGAAACCTTACCAATTTAGGGTAACCACTATCAAGTAGTTTTATATTCCACGACAAACAAAATTTAATATTCTTAGCTTAATTGAAAACATTCTTTTTCTCTGGTCAGATTAAGTTTTCCTCAAAAATATAATGTATCCTTTAGTAAAAACATTATATTAAGTTTTTTTTTTTTTTTTGACAAGGACACTGACAATGACAAGCGATGTTTTCGGCGCCAATTCTACGATCAATTTTAAGTTTTATATTACCCAAATTTAAAAATGTTCATTAAAGAGAAGTGAAGTCTACCAAGGCACTTTGCAAATGATCTTATGCCTGATTAAATAATAAATTATTATTTTTTTTTGTTCATATGATATCTTTCTTTTCTTTGTTAATTTTTTATACTCGCCCGCATAGATTTTGTCTGATGTCTCTTGTTCTCAGTCTTACATTTTATAATGAAACTCAATATTTTATGAGCATCTCTAAAATTGACAATATGTTTTATTTTTTTTTTAGTTGTTTTTTTTCAATTGACAAGATAATTCAAGAAATTAAAAAGTGTATATAAAATTCAGTGATGTTATTGTTAATTCAGGAAATTTATGCTCTTTTAAAAGAAATTTTCTTTTCGGATCATTGAAGTCAATCTCTATTTGTTTAGCTACAATAATAATTTAAAATATAAGTGAACGCAGATAAACACATTTTATCCTCACACCACAATAGTGGAGACGATCCAGGCAGCTAAAATCGTTACTAGAAAGGCTTTGTACTAGTTTTTTACTAGTTGTTAGGCGCCGAAAGATGATTTGCGTCGCAGTTGTAGTGGGAGCCCATAATTAAGTACGTATATGTCAATGAATGGGGAAAATGTTTAAGTTTAAAAGATAAATGGCGTGACAAAAAAGTTACAAAATATGTACAGGTTTTAGGCGTTTACTTTCCAAAAGGGCCAAAATTCAAAAAAGTACCAGACACCTGTCCACTTATTTTTTTTATGAACAACAATAAGTGATGAATTTTTTGGATTTTTTTTTTAGTTTTGGATTTATGAGGTAAGTGGGATCGATTTGGCTAGAGTCCAGCCTTGGGCCAAAAGTCAGCTTTTTAGCTTCAGGAGTTTAGGACCTTAAACGTTCGAATTTCGAAAAAGTTTTAGATAAGCTACGAATGTGATATAATTTTTATTTACCCGTGTACAGCCCAAAAAGGTCGTACCTCGAAAAAGTAATTAAATTTTAAATTTTTTTTGTATCTCTTTTAGTTTATGATATATGAGGTTAGCGAATTTACCTGTTTATACCGCATATTTTTGTAATGAACAACAATAAGTGTTAATGTAAAATTTTCACTCTTTAAACGTTCGAACTTCGAAAAAGTACCATGTATGCATTTGTATTTTATAGATAAGCTACAAATGTTATACAATTTTTATTTTTATGCGTATTGGCTTAAAAGCTAGATGGTAGACAAAAAAGTAAAGGGCGGAATTTAAAAAAAGTACCAGCCACATGTTTGCTCTTCTTATTTAATGAACAACAATAAGTATTAAATTTAAAAAAGTATCAATTTAATTTTAAAAAAGTACGAGTTAGAGGGCAAAAAAGTACAAAAAATCCCTCTTACGGATTCTCATTCACTCAGAAACTTGCATGTTTAATTTTATGTGTCTAGCTCCAATAAATACGGAAATTCAAAAAGTACCAGTTAAAATACAAAAAAGGACCAAATACTTCCCTCTTATAGATTCTTATCCACTCAGGACACTGCATCTTGAATTTTATGTTTCTATGTCCAATACTAACGGAAATTTCATAAGTACCAGCTAAAGAGCAAAAAGTACCAAAAAGCCCTTTTACAAATTCTCATTCACTCAGGACCTTGCATGTTTAATTTTGTGTTTCTAGGTCCATTACTAACGGAAATTTAAAAAGTACCAGTAAATATGCAAAAAAGTACCAACAACTTTCCTCTTACAGATTCTTATCCACTCAGGACACTGCATCTTGAATTTTTGGTTTCTGGGTCGAATACTTACGGAAATTCAAAAAGTACCAGTTAAAGAACAAAAAAGTACCAAAAAGTTCTCTCATAGATTCGTGTCCACTCAGGGCATTGCATGTTGAATTTTATGTTTTAAGGTCCAATATTAACGATAATTAAAAAAATACCAGTTGTAAAACAAAAAAGCTGAAGAAAGATATTAAATTTCCCGTATTTCCCATTTCGTTACTATTTGTTCACCCAATTAAAGTATCAAAAATTGCAGTATTGTAGTGGGGGCCCAAAATTAAGTACGAATATTTCAATGAATGGAGAAAAATGTTTTGTAAAAAAAGTACCACAAATAGTTACGATTTTCACCACGTTGGAATTTCGAAAAAGTACCAAATTTATATTCGTATTTTTTTGATAAGTTTCGAATGTGGTATAAACTTTATTTCGAGGCTTATTGGTTCAAAAGATAGATAGGGTGACAAAAAAGTACCAAAATTCAGGTTTTACCCGTTTTCTCCCTTAAGGAGCCTAATTTCAAAAAAGTACCAGACACCTGTCCGCTTATTTTTTTAAAGAACAACGATAAGTATTACAGTTTTTTTGTATCTCTTTTAGTTTTTGAGATATAAGGTTTTCGAATTTTCCCGTTTTTACCTTTTTTTACCCCTTAAACATTCGAATTTCCAAAAACCCCGTCTTAGCGGATCGATTTGGGGGGAGACCCACCTCCGGTCCAAATTTCAAGTTTTTAGCTTCAGCGTTTAGGCTGTGTAACGTTACAATTTTATATATATGTATAGATAAAATAAATGAAAATAAATCAAATTCTCGTATTATTTTTGTTAAAATTGTATAAATATGTACATCTAATTTACAATGTAGAATGATGACGAACATCACATCAGGGAATTCAACAAAAGTGAAACATTGTGTTACAGGAAAATAAATTATATAATATATTCTCTCTCTCCCTCTCTCTGGTTCCAGGGTTAAGCGCTTTGAATTATTCTAAAATAAATACATACACTAAAAACAATCATTAGGTATGAAAAAATGAAATTGAAAAGTTTTTATTTGAAATTCAGAAAATTCCAAATGAATTTGAGAAATTTTAATTTCAAATTAATAAAATTTTGATTATATTCATACAACAAACATACATAACACACATAAGGATCGAACAAATAAAAATAAATACAAATCGCAGTATTATTGACCAACAGGAATATCTTCCAGATCCAAAGCAGATTTGTAAAGCGTTGCAATCTCCTGTAGAAATACATGCCTTAGAAGCATTTATCTTCTAAAGAGGCCTCTGCTCTCCTACATGCAGTGCAGTCAATTCCTACATCCGATGGTCCAAACATACACTTAATTGGTGCAATTAGTACATCAGTCATGGTGCTTTGGTGCTATCAGACGAATGAAAGGGTCAGAAGTTTTTTTCGTAGGTGGGAAATGTTAGGGAATGAATTATCAGAACTCGTGTTGGTATGTGACAATGCTCCATGCCACAGTCGTCTACAAAATATTTTTGACAATTCTCCAGCTACACTCCTGCGATTGGCCGATACTCACCGATACTTAGCCCCATTGAAATGAATTGGTTAAAAGAAAAGTACGTTGAAAACAAAGATGAATTTGCGGAACGTAATTCCCCCATGTAGATTAATACATAATTTAATTTTATTAATTAAAAATTTAAATTTCTCAACTTTATTTGAAATTTTCTCAATTGGGACACAGTTTCTTCTTTTTAGAGCTTTGTATACTACCTTTTCTTGGCCAAGCGTAAAATTTACTCTATCCTGCCAATTATTTCAGGCATATAGATCATAATGCGCTTGGCTGTCCCATTTGCACAAAACCAGCAATATTTTGGCAAAAACTTTAAGATCGGTATAGATTTTCCAGTTATGCTAATCTTTCTCTATCAGAATCAGTAGTTTAGACGTGGATTCATGAAGTTCTGTAACCTTAATTGCGTGCGTCACTGGAACTGTACTTCTTCAGTGATTTTTTTTTTACAAAATTCAATGTTTCTTCTGCGTATTTACTTCCTTTGATTTGATAAAAGTTTGAAAACTGGGTTAATTCATTAAATCTTCTGTAGTTTTGTCAGTTTTGCACCAATCTGGGTCTTGTTGGGCGAAAAACTTTTCGAATTGAAATAAACTAGTGTCCCATGTAATAAAACATTAAATTTTTCAATTCGTCTCTTATGCGAAGATGTTAACAACTTTGCGATACGATGAAAGATGTAAGATCTGGGCAAGTGTAAAAATCCTATTACCCGCCTGTGGAGGACATGATGTTTCCTTAGTGGCAGAACGATTACACATCCTCGGGCTCCATCTTGTTGACCCTGAGATTAGAGAGATTGGTTGTATTGGTACGTAGAACCATAGTTTTGTCGAGGTTAATATAAAGAGCAACACCAGATGAAAGCTGGTGAATGTAATCTAATTTGGCTGATATGTCGGTACAGTTGTGTACGAGCTAGCAGATATCAGCAGCATACTCCAGTCGACCATTTGCACCCCATGTGAGTGCCCCGGTAGGCTAGCTAGTAGTGAGCTAGTCTATCAGCGCAGGGGTCGCGGGTTTGATTCCCGACAGGGACTCTGGTTTCTTTCCTGCAGACAAGCGTAGAGCTTCGCGGGATAAGTTAGGGAACTAAAATTAAAAAAAAAAATAAATTAAAAAAAAACAATATTGAACAACAGCGGAGATAGGATGTATTCCTGTCTCACACCAGTACACCAATCGGGTTGCTTAACATGCGTTTATGCTATACTCGGCTTGTTGAGTTAATTGGTGACTGAAAATTATCTAAAAGATGATCTAATAGATCAATTTAATATAGTTTAATATCTCATAACCGGACGTCTAAGGGACCATTGGAGTGTTTCCGTACAAGGGGGTGGTCTCCTTAAAAAGAATGTTGTGGTTTTCAAATGGAACGCTGACGGGACCAAACAACAGTATCTGTCTAAAAGGGTGTCTTTTTACGGTCGATGACCGTTAAGGGGGATTACTAGGGTATTCAAACGATAAACCGTTTTTTCAATTAATTGACTAATTTTGGGCTATTAACGGTTCGAATAATTAAAAATTGCCTATTTTCGATAAACGAATAATTCTAATAATTATTATCGATTAATCGATTAATCGAAAAATTTTATTTTCACAGTATTAGTTTTTTTCTTTTATGTAAAAAACAAGCCGGTACGTTTTAAATACCCTTTTATAGTTTCTTAACTCAGGAACTTTTCTTATGAGTAACAATTTTTTTAAATATAGTATACATACATAGTACAAAGAATGAAACCAAATAGTTTGGGAATAATTAATTTTTAAGAATGTTAAGTTCAGACTTTTACAACAATGATTCAGATGAAGAAGAGGATATTTTTGAGACGAATGAACACAACCTTCTACTAATTTTTAGAAAAGACAAGAAAAAGAACAGATACATTGGATATGCTTAAAAATGCTTCACTTTCAATCTGTCCAACGTCAACAATAAGTGAAACTATTTTTTATTAATCAAGTTTTGTCATAACAAAAGAAAGAAATCGTTTAAAACATAAACATTTAAGCTGTTTACTCTTTTTGAAAGATTATTTTAGAAGATTAGCTTAAATTTTGATGCAATTTTTTATTTAAAAAGTTTTCCTCTTCTATAACATAAAGAACCTTTTGTTAAATTGTTGTTGCTACTTTTTTAATCGAAATATAAGTTTTGGCCTTTTTTTAAACTTCTAAACTAGACAAAATTAAAATTGTTCGATTTACCGAATAATATTAAATTGTTAGATTATTATTCGATAAAATTTTTACCTCGAATAATCGATTAAAACAAAGCATCGATTAATTGTATACCCTAGAGATCACTCTGTATATCGTAAATAGTTCACTAGTTTGGGTTCCGATTCGACTATGAAGGGATGACCTTCATGATTCCATGCTAATCAAAATTATATATTTGCAAACAAGTTGATTACTTAATTATAATATGCATTAATAAGCACATAAAGCCCTTTACAAAAATTTTAAAAAAAATGTCAAAAACTTACAGCATATTTCACTTTATTATCAAAAGTTTGTTTTTTTTTTAAATGTATCTGTGAGGAAGAAAGAGTTCGTTTGCACAAAAATTGGCAGACAGTTCTTAAAGCAAAAAGCTTTCGAAACATGCCCGTGTAGTAACATGTGTGTGTAAAAGTAGTATCTAAAATTTTCCCTGTCATTTTTAATAAATTGTTTTAGATTTTCCTTTACTTTGAAACGAATACTCTTGAAAGTTTTTTTTATTTGATTTAAGATTAAGTTGTACGATTTGTTTTAGAGTATGGTTGGCGATTCCTTTATTGAACTTAATATCGTATTAAATATAATATCTAAAAATATCACACTAAATTCGATTTAAACAAAACAAACACGGTCAAATAAAAAGCTGCCGATACACGAATAACATTTACTTAACTTTAATGATCATATTTCAAATAAAACACATTATTACAAATATTAAAATACATAACAATTAAGAATGCTCTATTCAGCAGCACCGAATCTTCGATACCCTTCAAGAAAAATTATAATTGCTCAGAAGCCGATTTTGTATGGGAGACGTTGTAAATTTAAAAACTGAAATCGAAATTTCTAACCATTTAATTATAAAAACATAATTTATGAGATCAATCGTGGACTGATCATTATAAAGTTTAATAGTATCATTTCTAGTTATATTCAAGGCGTTTTAAGTATTTATAAAGAGTGGGCTTTAAATTTGCCATGGACTTTATATCAAATTTCACAACATCAGTTTTTGTTACGGGTCTAAGGTTTTATATATACCGTTTTAAAGAAGGACTCTGATTTATAAAAAATTTTGTCTTATTAATTAAAAAAATTGTAATTAAATTTGCACCAGTAAACAAATTAATAGTCTCAATTAATTTTTTTTTTTTTTTTGATATAAGTAAACGTTTAAAACACTGGATTAAATATTTTATTTAAGCTGATTTTATTTTTGATTAACGGTTTAACCAAAAAAAGTACTGAAATTCCGTGTCAAAAGAACGAAACTAAGCAAACTTCATGACCAAAGCGGCATTTCAATTTTGTTTTTTGTATGCTTAGAAGAACTTGAAGCAATTTGATACCAAATTTTGCTTATCTCTTCAGTCCTTTCACAGAAAAAATTATAAGTAGTTTGTTATCAATTAAAAAAATTATTTAAAAAGTATTTAAATTTAATTAATGTGATAATTGAATCAATTATTTTTTTTGCTGAAAGAGAATTTAATATATAATTTTGATTTAATTTACATTTTAGTTGTTTTGAAATAAATTTTGAATTAAAATAATAATAAAATAACAAAAAATTATTTCGTTTAAAATAAAATAATTTAAATTTGTGAAACTGTTTTTGGAAATTGTGAAAATCAATCAACACATTGTTTGAAACGGCAAAGTTTTTTGATAATTTTTTTAATTAAAATTAAAAACATCATTTATTGAAAAAAAATATTTAAAAATTAAATTTTTAAAATTTTTAGTAATCAATACATATAATCATTTTGGTAATGGGTGCAAAATCAACAAATTGGTTGCTTGATTCTATGAATTTGGTATAAATTTGGTGATTAGAGACAATTTTTATTTTTTTCTGTGTTAGAAGTAATCGTGTTTTAAAAGACCGACAGACGAATATGGCTTTATAGAGTTACCATTACTCTAGGACTCAGAATATATTCATATCTACTTTTTATTGTTACACACGGAATGTACGACTCATAATACTCTTATTCAGCCCGGTCGTTTATTCTAAATTAAAAGACTAAAAATAAAAAGCAAAGAGTTTCTTGTCACATTTTTTTTCTATTGTGCAAACAATTGTTGTAAAACATTTGTGACATTGTTTTATCATGTTTGTCGGCAAGAAAAATGCTTTAGGCCCGGTTTCGATTTCAAAGTAAAAAGTTAAAGGAAAAAAAAGAAATAAACAAAACAGAAGAATAAATACTGTTTTGCTCAAGTATCTACATGTTTTGCAATTATCTACTCGTACAAGGAAGCCAAAGTAAATCACAAATACGACAATTTTTGAACACACAAACACGCAAAAGGGAAGATGATAATTAAAAAAAAAAAATATAAAATATAGAAAAAAAAACAAGAATGAAAGCCGTTGTATTTAAACATTTTCTTTTGAATTTTAACGTACAGTAAGCGCTAAGACTTGCACTCGAACAAACCTCTTCCCTTTTCTACCCATTGTGTTTTAAAGCCCGGTATACGCACCATGGAAAAAAAGAACAACAAAATCTGTCAGAAAAATAAAGGGTGACACCTTGAAAAAAAGTGTCTTTTGATGTTGTCCAACAAAATGGAGAGCTTCAAATCTAAAATTACAAAAAAAAAAAAAAAAAAAACAAATACCGAGCAAAAAAAATTACTAAAATGTTAGGGGTTTGAAATCAAGAACTCATACTTATTAAAAGTCGCACACACACTCAAACACCAAATCAATTTTATATTCCTCATATTTACAAAAGGGAAGAAACAAAAAAATAACTTTCACTCTCTTGGCCAAAAGCAAATATTGTTTAAAAGTATTCTTTTTCTTCTGGCGCACATGTGTAGATTTTCTTAAAAATTTTATGGGAGGGGTTTCATTTTTGATGGCAACATTAAAAGTATCATGTGTGTAAGCGATTTTATTCTTGTTGAAAATGAAACGCATGAGGGTGGTTTGCACAATTGTATAAAGTGTTGCCAAGTCTTCATTGCCAAATATGGCAAGACAAGATTTTAATGCAAAACAAATCGTCAAAACAATTTGATTTTCCAGTCGCATATGTATTTGGAACAAATGAAAATTAGCTAAATCTTTCTACTTAAGAGTTAAATTGGCAACACTGTTGCAGATGTGTGTATGCTATGCTTGAGTTCTAGGGTCTCTAATTTTCCGGACCTTTTCTGTTCCCGGGAAATAGAACAATGATTTCATTAAATGAGTTCAAGACAAACGTTTTTACTTTTTAAAAGAATATCCAACCAACAACAGTTTAAAAAAATTAGCTTTATTAATTCCACAGAAAACCAAAACAAAACCAAATGAATTGTTACATTCATATGTACATGCATATTATATATGTATGTATATATTTATTTATTTATTTTTTTTTTTGGAGATCACGAATTATTAAAACTTATAAATATTTAGTAGTTATTATTATTAATAGCAACTTGGTAAAATTAGTTTTCTTTTAAGAAAAAAAATTTTAGTATCATTAAACCATTAAAAAGCTCATTGGAGATAATATTTATTTATTGCCTGCTACCGAAAACGTGCTCTCGTTCTCTACAGACGTTGGTTTTATAGTAAAAAGCGCATCATACAAAGATTTGTAGGTAGTTTTTAGTAATTTTAGTAAAGAATATATTTTTATTGCTCGTTTTTTATTTTAACGATGCTAACAAATTAAAATTTAAAAAAATTTGATATGAAATTCCCGAAAATTCCCGGGAATTACTGAAAAAAATGACCCGGATTCCCGGGAATTCTTTCCCGCGTAGAAACTCTGTTGAGCTCCGATATTTGCAAGATTCAAAAATATAATTTTAAGTTTCAGCTCTTAGTAAACGAATCGCCTACTTTTGTGTTACCAACCAATCAATTTGAAATTTGACCACTTTAGTGTTGCCAACCAATCGATTTGAGTTCTAACCACATTAGTGTTGCCATCCATCCAGAGTGCTGGCAACTCTCGACGGTCAAACATTGCTGAATTTATAGCAAAAACAAGGCTAAATTTTGTAGTAGGAGAGTTGATTTAACAAAATCCTTCTCTGCGTATATCGAATGGAACTGGTTACCGAAGATTTCAGATTGCGATGGCCATAACGAAGGGGCATTTGGGCTTAATGTCTCAGTATATGGAATCGGAATTAAAGGCACCTCATGTGGACTAGGCGTTAATCCGTCTAGGACGGAACTGGTACTCCTCACGAGGCAGTATAAGATTGAGAACAATCAACTGTCAATTTGCGCCTGCTGACCAGTGCTGCCAGCGGTGAAATAAAAAATATATGCTCTTCCTTCAAATAAGTTGCGTTTTTTGTCATTACCCTAGAGGGAATCGAACTGACACCAAAGTAGTCCCGTGATAGATCTTTGGTGTGGTCACATGTGGTTGTCATTGGTGGGGGTCAATTGACACCATTCGACTAGTAACACATCTATTCTCAATGAACGTGCTAAGTGTTAGTTATTACCAGGGAAACCATATATATGCAATTGCATGTTTTTCCTTGTGCGACCAATGAAGGCAGAAACAATATATTTATCCGTTTTATAGCTTTTTATGAATTTTGGCATCGATTTGTTAGTGCATATTTTTGCATATAATTTAGTTAAAATAGCCTTTTTATTTTATTTCTTGAAAATTTGGCTTTTCTGTTAAAAAAATATTTATCTGTATACCCAACGTGTTGCTTCAATTTCGCTATCTACATTTAATTTTTACTCGAAAATTGTAAGACAGCAGATTGTCATTAAAGATTAGTGTTATTTTAAATTTTATGTAAAAACAAAAATTAAGGAATAATTAATTACATATATAACTTTTTGGCGATGTGTGTAATGCATAGAAATCTGGACCAATCTTTTAGTATACCGATCGAATAAGAATCATGTGCGCAAAGCACAGAATCCTACAGAACTGTCACGAGACGGAAGATTTTGCGTTTTTTTTTTGTCTCTTTTTAAGAAAGCTGCCCTTTTTGAATTTCTCTTTGCATCATCTTTTATGCCGCAATACAATAAACACAAAATTATTTAGTTAAGATTTATTTGCAAAGCTTTTGTAAAAATTAACTTTTAAGTTTACCACAACACAAGTAAATAATATTTAAGTAAATAAATAACATTATAAAACAAAAAAATATTAATAAATAAATTTTTTTTGCACAAAACACAACGTTTGTTGAACTAATGCATTGTTTTAAAGTGGTCTGTGTTTTGTTATTTTTGTTTTGATCACGCCATTTGCGTTGATTGTTGCTGCCTGTTTTTACACATTGCCACTTCACTACCAAAAAAAGCTTTCTGTCTTTTTCTTCGAAAGCTGCCCTCGCAACTGATTTGGGCCTTTTTCACGCGTCACTTTTTACAGTTCTGTGGTATTCTGTGGCGCAAAGTAAAAGTTGCAATCTTGTAGAAAATTTGATCAAATTTGGTAAATACATTTTAGTTGTACTAGGGACGAAGTCTATGTAAATCGGTCTATAATTTCACATTTTTTCCATAAAAACTTCTTTCGAATCAAGACTCTTTGTGTCCGTTAACCATCTAATAATATTTAGTATTTAGATGAAATTCGCCCCAAAAACATGTTACTGCAAATTAAATTCTTTTTAAATCAGTTCACATTCGCTCAAAGCTCCCAATTAGCGGCCGTCCCTAAAATCCCTTTAATACAAAAAACCTCTTATGGATGTTTATATCCAAATAATATTCGGCACAAATAACTCTTACATAAATTTTAACCTCTTAACATAACTTTGTTTTTGTGGGCCGTTTCCAAATGGTGTAAAATCTCAAAAAGTCTTCTATAAATACTATGGTGTTTAGGCTTTACCGATTATAATCTATTAAATGAAACTGTTATTAAAATCTTAAATATTTTTTTTTTCTATAACTACTTTTTTCTGGATGTATGTAGGTAAATAAATAATGACTTACTTTTGAATGCGTTCATTTTGGGACATCCCATGTAAAATTCATTGGTTCTTTAGTAGAATTGTAAGTAGTGCTTTTATGTTTTTCTGATTACTCAAACCATTATTTTCTAGGTGAAGTTTTTACTGGGAAGCGAAGTTTCTACTGGTTAGTTACTAAAAATTATGGAATTAAAACAAATGTTAAAGTAGTTGTTAAAGCTGTGTATTTAAAAATAAAATTTATTTATTACTAAGTTACCTTCGGTTCGGAAAATATGGAATCTTAAACAAATGTCGGCGTATTAAATCGGTAATGCTGGACGTTTCCGGACAAAGTTACTTTTTTAATAAAATGTTATATCAGCTATTTTAAACGGCATTTATTTATATATTTGCTCTTTAAATTGAGCTCAAATACAGAAAAAAATCTTGTTTTTAAAACTTTTTTAAATTTTAATAGAGATACAAAAACAAGTGTACCTGAAATTTTTGTAAAACCGTAAAATTCCAAAAACTAGCTGCGCAAACTTCCGGATACGACTTTTACATTTCTTAGTTTTTCTAAGTGCATTCCTTTTGTAAATGTACACTCACAATATTCTGTACGTAAAATTAACTGAAATTGTAATATAAAATAAATGAAAGTTCAATTAAAAACCGGTCTACCTATTTTTCATTTATTTTTAACAAAAAGTTCATTTAATTTTTACTGTCAAAAATTCAACACCATATTCCGTACAATCAAATAAATATTCAGTTATTTTGTAAAATTTTGCTGTCAAAAATTCAACACCATATTCAGTAAAAACGATTAAATATTCAGTTATTTATTAAAATTTTACTGTCAAAAAATTGACCCCATATTCAGTAAAAACAATTAAATATTCAGTTATTTTATTAAATTTTCGTTTACTCCACAAAAGAGCCGAATTTCTAAAAAATACCAGACAGACACCTGTCCGCTTGTTTTTCTTATAAGCGAGAGAGTGAGAATATTTTTATTTACTTACCCAGTTACACACGTTTGTTTTACTTTTGTTGTACTGACCACGTTGTTTACAGAAGAACTCTCAATTATAAGACACCAGCAGCATGACCGATATGGCTTCGCAATTATTTTACTTTTAAAATTTGATGTATTTAACTAAATTATTTTAACAAATAGAAAATGGGAATTACTTACACAAAACAAGCAATTCATTTTTTATAGATAAGTAAAAATTAATTTTTTGTAGTAAAATTATATAAAATAACTGAATATTTACTTGTTTTTACTGAATATGGTGTTGAATTTTTGACAGTAAAATTTTATAAAATAACTGCATATTTATTTGTTTTTACGGAATATGTAGTTAATTTTTTGACAATTAATTTATATAAGATAACTGAATATTGATTTGTTTTTACGGAATTCGCGGTTGAATTTTTGACAGTAAAAATTAAATGAACTTTCGTTATTTTAAATTACATTTTCATTTTATTTTCATAAAGAAGAAGTTTACTAAATCAACTGACAATATTAACTGCAACTGAAAATCCGTATTAATATGCACTTAGTTTTTTGAATAACTGTTAGAATCAGTTTAAAATAAATTTACTTGGAATTTTAAATGTTTATTTATTTAAAAATGACTGAACGGAATATTTCTTAAATAAACTACAGTCCGTTCTGTAATAATATTGTGAGTGTACCTACCTACTTGTTTGTTTGTATGATTTTGCTTGAAATTGCTTCCAAAACAACTTGGTATTAAATATTTAATTAAAGAATTGAAAAGACAGATTTTCTAAGCCAGGGCTTTGAGACACAAATGATGGCAATACCACCAGCAATTTTTTTTCATTTCCTTATCTTCCTGCATCAGTAAGAGGAGTTGACGAAAATTGTCTCCAAAATTAAGGAACCACTCTAAGAACTATGGCTTGTGATTATACTGTTGATACACTTAGCTATGCTCAGCTATATTTTAACTTATATCCGGTCTACATTAAATCTTAAATCGGGGTGCTGAAAAATAAAATCTGTATCCCTGTCCATTGGAATGTCTTCAATGGAAGCATTGGAGTCAAGAAATAAAGACTTTAGAAATTAGAACCCAGAATAACTTAATAAAAGATGTTTTAAAGAATTTCAATTTTCATTTTGTAAAACTTGGTATATGCAATCAAATCTTTCTGATAGCGTTTACTATTAAGGTATTAGAAAACCTTATTTAGAAGTATACTACAATTATTTGAAATCTTTAATAACTTTCGAAGATCTTTTAGATATTTCCTATTAAAAGTTTTTTTTATCATCGTTTAAAAAATTGAATAAAAAAAAGATATGCGAATTATCCGTCGCTTGATAGCATGAATTGTTGAGGACACCATGTTGGTTTCGTTGAAATTGAAATTTATTAATTTTATAAGAAAATGTCAACTAAACTACTGTTGCATAAAATTGAATTATGATTCAAGTGCAGGCATAGAAAAATATTGATTACATTCTTAAAAAAAGCTCCGTCTTGTTTTGTTTTAGCTTTCTTCTTTCTGGGCCTTTTCTTTTCAAAAAGAATACCAATAAGTTTCAATACAGGTTTGTAAAAAATGTGATTATTTGGCATGCATCCGGTATTCCCTTAAAAAAATGCACAATGTATCTGGGCATGCAACCATTAAAATTTAAGAAATCGACACATTTTTGAAATAAAACTTAATGGGTTTCATTGAAAACAACTTAAATAAACAGGTTGGTAAATTTTAAATACAGGGTGGCGCATAAGTAACGTTATGATTTAGTTTATGAATAACTTTTTTCTTTTTTATTTTTTTTAAGATAAATGGAATTTATTTAAATTAAGTTTTGAAAATAACATCTTTCAAATGGTACCCATTGTATGCTTCGACCTGATGTATTCTTTTTATAGAGCATTTTTTCTTAACTTTTTTAAGAATTTCATGTGCCAGCGCAGTCACTTTTTCTCGGATATTTGCCTTTAGCAGTTGGATGGTTCTTGGCTTATGATCATACACCTTATCATTTAGGGAACCCCCAATAAAAAATCAGGAGCCGTCAAATCGAGCGAAAGCAATGGACAGTGAAAATTTGAAATACGCGACATTATTCGACCGCCAAAAAAATTTGGGACTGAGAACCATAGTCGGACGAGATGTGTAAGCTGTTTCTCCATCTTGTTAGAATCACAGTTTTGGGGTAATTTTCTACCTCGGGTCTTAAAAAATTTTTAATCATTTCCTGGTATCGAATACGATTCCCACTAACCGTTACTTCTGCATCGTTTTCGAAAAAATATGGTAAAAAAAAGTACAATTGAGTGGTTGCGTTTGATTTGTCCAACAATTAGTTTTGGATTTTGGGTGTCCCATTAGAGGGGTTCTGGAATGAGGGGGGGGGGGGGGGAGGCGGAGAAAGTGTTCAAATTAGGGTATCTACACCCTAGAAATATGCAAATACCAAAAAAAAAAAATCTAAGAAATATAAAATTTTGGACGAATAAAAATAGATTTAGAGGTGTTTCAAAGCAACTGAAATCCTGAATAGTGAATGCAAAGCAAAAAAAAAATCCTTTGTTTTAGTTTCTGTCAAATTTTTTAAATGTCGCAAAAATTATCAAAGTAATTTTTGGAAAAAAGTTTTATTCTAGACTATAAATTAATCAAAATGAAGAAACAATTATGTTTTCAAAAAACCTAAAAATCGGTTAAGAACTAAGTAGTCCAGTAATAAAAAGTGTCCCAGACCACAAATGTGGCAATTATTACTTGACCCGGAAATTCAAGAACACATCCTGAAAGATTTTCAAAAATTTATTTCTGTAATATAATTTTTTTACTCAAAAAGAGTCAAAATTGTGAGATATTGAAACAAGTTTTTTCTTGGATGGCGTTAACCTGTCCTCAGGTGATGTCAAAAACGAATAAAATTTTAAGGAGTTTTTTTAAATTTCTAAATTAAAATTTTAACAAATTTTCTTCGAAAAAATTGAGAATGTAAATAAAAAAATTTTGAGAGATGTCCGCCTGTTCACTTGGTGCCCCACCCCACGTTTCTATTTTAACGGATTTCGAGGAAAATGTGCTTTTTTGCAAAATATCATAAAGTTCGTTTATTTTTAACAAGTTTCAATTAATGCTATTTAGAGCTCTATGACACAGGCTACAAGGACTATTTATCAAAATTTGCCAAAGGTCAAATGATAAGGCCAAAGGTCAATATTTTTAAAGTTTTGCATTTTTCATGAAATTGATAACGAAATATCTTAGAGTATATTCATTTGATGAAAATAACTTTACTATTTATGTAACTGCACACAGAAAAAAATACCAATGTAAAATTAACATGGCGAAATGTTGATTGAGAATCATAAGAAATTTCTGCAAAAGTATGCCCTTTATTTAAATTTATCATTATTTCATATTAATTTTAAATGAAAAATATTGTTACGTTACTGCCTTTCAATAACGTTTTGGTTTATTTCCTTTATAATAAACCGTTTTGAGTTCTTTATTGCAACTTTAATAAAATAAATAAAACACAAACACTTTTAACACTGTTTACAATTAACACAACTTTATTTAGTACAAAGTCTTTTTAACAACCGTAATTTATAGCTTTTATTCACAACCAACTATAATTTTCTCAGCGTTATACGTTATTGACAAAGTATGAACTTAGAATGAATTTATTACGCTAGTCGCCGCTAGTATTTATACAGCAATTTGGTTGTCTAGAACATTCGAAATGTTTTTCGAAGGTTCGAGGCTTTACTATTCACCACACTTTAATTTGATTTATGGCAGCGCTAATGTTTACATAATTTTACCTCTTATACTGAAGCTTTTTCTAGGTCTTTCTGCACATTGGGATTGAAGTGCACTAAATTATAACAATTTTTAATAACAATGTAAACTAGTAAAATTACTTATGAATACAAGACATATAATAAATACAAGATAACTTATAAATACAACTAGTTCTTAACTAATAATTACAACTAATTCTTAACTGAAGTTACTTTCGTAACAATATTAAAATAACCTTAAATTGCGTTTATTTAATAATACTGTTAAAATAACATTGTTCAATATAGAATCTATAAAAAACTGTTTTATATTTAAATCAAAAGTTTATCTTGTTAAATTAACATGCATACATGCTTAAGTATGTACATTTATTTATTTTCATGTTTAAAATATGTTATAGAAAAAAGACAATTCCCGTATTTTTTTAATTTAAATTATTTTGTTCAATAGTACTTCAAGTTTTCAAAGTAGAATTCGGAGACGGCAGTTGGTGGCATGTTGGCTAAGGCGGTCGAGTTTTATTTGCATGTCTGATCTTTTTGTTGACAGCAGAGCAATATCATCTGCATATGCCAGCTCCTCTAGGTGGCCGACCAATTCCATGCTTTCCCATTACATGCTCTATGCTTGAGTTTGAGTTGCCTATCTGGGCATTTAGATCGCCCACTAGAAAAACGATATCTCCTTTTTTGATGGAAGAAAAAGTAGATTCCAGCATACTATTAAATTCGATTTTACTTTCAATGTTGCTTAACTCTGTTGGTGCATAAACCAGCACAGTTGTGGTCTTTCTAGAGCGTGTGTTAAAGCGAGCTGTAATTATTCTAGAAGAGATGGGGTTCCATTCTATCAGGGAAAGAGCCGCGGAGCGGGTTAGTATAAGGCCAACGCCTTCTGTGTGCTTATCGTCGTTGCAAGAATAAATGAATGGTAGTAAACTCGCCATTTCCCAGCCATCTACACTCACTAATGCCTAGTATGTTGAGGTTACATCTTTGAAACTCCATAGTAAGTTGTTTGAGTTTTCCAGACTTGTTTAGCGTCTGGACGTTCCAGTATCTAATTCGTGTTTCCTTTTTCATGCTAAAGCTTGTCATCGGTTTTCGGGGTTTGTATTTTTCATTATCTTTCTTTATGATTTCAGAAATCGGTTGATTTTCGGACGAGATAAGTGATTGGCCCAAGTCGCCTAGTATGGTGGCAGGGCTGCTGACTTAATTTGTGTTTATTTTCTAGTCTATCAGGCTTCCATACGAATCCAAGACTGTATTTTGTCCTTAGATATTTCCCTCTAAAAACGGGGGATTGTGGATATACCGCCATTGATCGGTCGCCATTGAGAAGTCCTGTAGTCATTGGGCTACATTGCCTTATCACTCTAGCTAGCTTTCAGAGGGGTCTGAAAAGTCATTGCCCGGGAAATACTTGGTCTAGGACCGGAAGTAGTGGGCTGCTTGGACGTTCCGACAGAGGAATCGTTTCTGGACACTCCCAAGTGAGTGGCAGTCAGAACTTTCCGCACTCTGTTGGAATTCCCATTCCCCCCAATTAGATGGTTAATTAATTCTGAAAAAGACTGTGCCAAAAATTGTACAGTTTTAAATATTTTAAAGTTCTTTTGTGTGTGAAATTAAAGTTTTAATAATTAAATTGTTTCGTTAAAACTTAGTTTACAAAGTCATTTTCTATCATCTTTATCTAAATATAAGTATTTAACCTCTTGTTTCCTAATTGAACAAGTGTTAAATAATAAAAAAAAAATATAAACATTATTTTCTTTATCATTGTGGTTCATTTTTAAATCTTTCATCACCTGCTTCTTTACAAAAAAAAAAAAAAAAATTATATCTTTTTATGCAGCGAATGGTGAAATGCAAAAATGGCTAAATGCATGAGCGACTGAACGAACGAACGTTACAGGTGCCGATAATCATGTCTACTTGTAAATGACTGTATAATAGATTTGACGAAACATTTCCGCTGAACGTGTCTGCAATATTCAACTATTATTAAAATCGTATTCCTTTACTTTGTTGCAATAAGAGCGAACACATGTGATTTAACAAGCTGTTGCTTAAAAGCTTCTTCTATTTAACCCTTAAAATAAAATTATGAACGGGAAAATTTGGGATGTAATACAAATTTAAGATTTTATCTTATAGAATTCGTTTGAAAATAGCAAATTTAATTCGTTTATACGGGTACTATAGTAGTTTTGACTTAACTGCCATTTGTTTAAGTGCACTTTTGACCTAACTGCACAAAATTGTTTAAAATCCCGAACAAACTCCTTTTTTAAGTGCACTTTCTATACCTGCACATTTAAGATAAATGCACAAAATTTTTGGCATTTTAAATTATTTTCATACAAAAAATTCAAGTTCGCTGCACTTTGACTTAACTGCCCAAAATACATATTTTCTGTAATTATTCTTCAAAATCCTTGCTTACGTGAATTTTGTATACCTGTATAATTGTCATATTTTTGGGCAGCTTTAAAATATTTTCATATAAAACATCAAAGTTAGCTGCAATTTATTAATAGAAACGATTTTTATTCTTCTTTTAAACAGTTTACTTTAGCTGCACTTTTATGCAGGTAACCACAATTGTGTACCTGCACATTAAGGCAGCTAAATGCATTTAAGATAAGAGAACTTGTGATTTATCTGCACAAAAAATCGCACAAAGGAGATTGTGCAGCTAAGTCAAAACAACTGTATATAAGTTTGTAATTCCGTTTGTTTTTACTACAATATTGATCGTAGACTCTATTAAGTATATTGGGTACAAAAATAAACTTAAATTCTTATGAGAAGCGAAGTTAATTTAACGATGTCCTTCCGTCCGTTTGTCGATTTAAATGGGGTTTTCAAAGACTCCGAGAATTTGATTGGGACTAGGTTGCTATATATTTTTATCACATATTCCATTAAAGGTACCCGACTCTAAAATCGACTCTAACACCCGACTATATAATTGAATGTAGAGCAATTATTTGCGTTCCATATTACAACGTTCATAGTGCTCGTATTGGCTCCATCCAAAAACAGTTTTTGTTCTTCACTTTACGGAGCTCTTACTCAAATCTATCTATCTTCACCTTTATAAAACATGAATTTTGGAAATCAATTTCCCTACTTTCAAAAGCCACCAACTAATGTTGAACTAATTTTGAACGTGATATTTATTTGCTTGGAGCTCCTTTGTTCCTCAATGCCATACACGTTATTAACAGCCTTGGGCAATTCGATATTTTCAACAAAATTTTCATCGAATATGTGTAAATTTTAATGATCTGTACAATACTATCGATACAACTTTGTTGATTATTACCATCGAACGAAATTACTTAAATAGATTACCTAAAATTTGTTCTGCAATATCATAGAGAAGACAAAAAAAAGCAATATTCAATACTTTTACAGCAAAAATAAATTATAAAAAAGCCACAAAAAATTGATAAAACAGCAAAAAAAAGCACTAAAAAATGTTTTATTCTAATTCTTTCACATCATCAAAATTATTACAATATACTATCATGTGGGCTTTTATGTTTTCAAATTTTAATTTTCTACGTCGATCTATTAAAAACGTTTTGTATAAAGAGAAGCCTCTTTCTACATCAACGGAGGTTGACGGTGCATATTTAAATTTGAGAATTTCATTAGAGGAAAAACTTTTTACATATTCATCTTTTGGAACAGTACCAGACTCTAAAATATATTTTATTTCCAAAAACTACTGATATCCGGGATTTCTTTTTAATATTTTCTCAAATTTCTTTTTATATTGTTGGTCCTCGATCTTGCATAGTCCGTCAAAAACTGCCGATAAAGCATTATTGCTCTCTGAAATTAATAAACCCGCAGTTTGCAATTTTTTTATAGCAACCAAAATGTTTGCAAAATTGTATTTTAGAAATGCAAGTTGAAAACTTAGTTCGGAGTTTTCAAATATTTTTTTGGATTGCACAATTTAGTCGGCATCTTGACTGTCAAGTTCTAAATAAACTTTTTTATTTATTTCTATTTTTAACCCCCTACTATGATTTCAGTTGATTGTTTTTAAAATGAAAACAGAGTTGCAAAAATGTAGTAACGACGGCGAATTCACTTTTATAGAGGAATTCGCTTTGGTAGTAACATACAAAGTTTTTAATACAAAAATGGGAAGTTTAAACAAAAACATCCAAAAAAAAGCAACACAGCAGGTTTTATAAAAAACAGCTAAAAAAAAGCAAAAAAGCAAAAAAAGCATTTTAGTCTTCTCTGATCATAATGTTTGAATTTTTTATCTGAAAGGAGTTAATCCACAGACTAAATAAATAAATAGTTGGAAGGCATGAATGCTATGCGTTTTATGCTCTTCTTACGTTTTATGTTCTATAACAGTGTAATGAATTGCCACTATTATATTTTAGTTTTATTACACAGATCTCAAAAGTTATGTTAAATAAAATAAACGACGAAATACAATTCTAGTTATTTATTTATCCTTAAAACGGCTATTCTACTTAAGTAATGCATATAACGAACTTTTCAGGTTAAGTGGCTCGTTAAACCGGAAAACTACTGTATAAAGACATTTTGTACCACACCCTCTTCAGCAATCCCACTCACTTTTTGCCAGATGGCATGTATTGATATTTAAGTTTTTTGTACCACATTTGGAAACCTTTACTGCTATCATTCTCCAAATATACAGAAATCTATTGTTTATTTGGATGGGAGGTGCCACTCCCACTTCTCTAATCCCGCTAATTTTTATACAGAGGTGTTGTATGTTCTTAACCCAGCTATGTGTACCAAATAGCCTTTCTTTAGATTTAAAAAAGACTCCAATCCTGGCCACATTTTGAAGGATGTTTTGTATTGATAATTAATTTGAAAACTTTGAGTCTGGCCGTTTTCTCTTGCTAGATTTACTAAAATCTATACTGTCTTTGTAGGAGGTGTCACGCCCACTTCCACAATCCTCCAGATATGCACAGAAAAAACAACAACAAGGGATATATGAGTAAAATTAGATGTAGTCGTGGTGTTTTGCTCATATCTCAGTGATTGATGGGCCGATTTTAGGGTAGTCGTTATTTTTATTTAACGCTTCTTCAGTAACAGCGTTCGTAGCCGAGTTGTCGAACTTTTCGCCTGAGACTCATGAGTTCGAGTCTAAAAAATAATTTTTTTTATTTAATTTTTTTATGTTCTAAAAACGAATTTAAGATTATAAAATTAAAAAAAGAATTTCAAACATCAACTTTGGCAAAAGAGGAAACGGACTAAGTTACATATGGGTAATGGGTGTTGAACGTGACTCTGGTACGCATCAAAAATGCAAAAACATTTTAAACAACAAATATTTTTACGTTCTTTTAACCCTTAAATTATAGCACTAAGAAAGCACTATGCTAAAGTTTATGGGGGGCGCGATTCTAGGTCAAAGATAATGAAACCAATAGAAATAGTTTTTGTGGGCATGTATAAAAAGACGTAATTCAGCGAAACGTGGCACAATTTTTTAGTCAAACTACTTTCAGAATTTTACGTAGCAATGTAACATTAAAATGTCTTTGGTTTCTTCTTCTGTATTTTTTTTGTTTAAGCCAAAATCTGGTTCGATACGTGACATTTCGAACGTGAAATTTTTTTTATAATAATTTAACTGAATAATGATTAAAAAAAATAAAAATTTACCGTTAATTGGAATAACATATTTCTCTTCGAACTTTTCTTTAGATTACAGACCATGTAAGAACATTTTTTTGGAATAATTTTCATCAAATATCACCACTTTTAAGGAAGATAATATTAAAGAAAACATACAATAAAACATTCTCGCAAATAAGAAATTACGTTTGCACAACTTTGCAGTGGAAATAACAGTATAACCTAAAAAAAAACGGCTAGCACCACTCGATTCAGCTTATTGAATTAGGTTAAAACACCAGCTACCCGGTTGGTCGTTTTTTTTTAAATAAATAATAAAAATGTTTTTCAACAAAATTAAGGATACGTGATTTATAGAAAATGCGTTTCTTAAAAAAACTAAAATTTTAATTTTTAGTGGCCTTGTCGATATTTTCCAGCTTATTTAGTTTAATAAGAGATTAAGAAAATTCTTGTTAAAAAATAATTATTTTCTAAGTTTTGAAACATAAAAATTAGATTTCATATAAAACTATAATTTTTCTCAAACTTTAGTGGGCGTGAGGGACGGCTTAGCCTTCACCGATCGTCCTAATTTTTTTTGGCGTTGTAAGATCTAAAGCAATCCAACTTTTGATTTTAACGGCCACCCTAATTCCATCTGTGGCGAAGGGTATAAAAATATGTTTCTCTGCGTTTGGTAGTGAGCTTGTCTATCAGAGTAAAACGTGCTAGTTCGATTCCCTGAATAATAAATAATTAAGCTAATATTTTATAGGCAAACTAATGCCTTGCTCTTATAATCTGTAAACAATACAAAAAATATTTTACCCAAAATTCAAAGAAATTTTTATTTTTGTTTAACACTTTAGATGATATGACTCAGTTTACTCTGTAAAGGTTTATTTGCTTTCTTGAAATACTCATACCAAAATTTTTCGGCTTAGTGTTCTAAGTGAAAGTTATTTTTCTCGCGTGTCCATTTGACATTTAACTGTGTTGACATATCTGACCAGCACTCATAAGTCTTCCTCTTCCTTTCCAAATGCAATAATGTTGGATTATTTTGTCATTAACATTTTTGTCGTTTATGTTTTTTTTTTTCGAACTTATTGTTATTCTTTTTTTTAAGAACTTTTTTTTAATGTTTCGTAAAAACCTGGGTAGAGAACGTTCATTTTGAACTCATACTAGAACCTTCTATTTTCAGTTGAAATTTAACATTGAGTGAGTGGTTTTTCATGTTATGTATTTGTTTTTTTCTTTTTAAAGATATTTTTGCTTTTTTTAATTTTACTTATATTATTATTTTTTTTTTTTTGTGTTTGCTTTACTTTTTCTTTTATGCCATTAGATATTTGTTGATATAATACATATCACGTGACAAAATCGTATATATATTCTTGTTTTTTTATGAACATTGTAAATCGCTGATGGCCGATATATTTAGTTTTCCTTATGGTTGGTAGCATTAGCAATTTTTACAGAAATCTCACTATTTGACAGCACGTACAATAATTATTGTACGATAATTATATATAATTAAAAAGAAAAAGTCTTATATTGTTGTGTTATGTATACCGCAAAGTTATAAATACTATCAAATTTACCTTCTTATGCCATCAAATCCTAACGCTAGTTAATACAATAATCTTAAACTAAAAACATCTATGTCTTATACTATATATACATGTCTCTTAAGCTTCGAACAGACGGTGGGTGGTCAGGTCTTACAATGTTGTCATTAAAATTGACTGAAAATGTCTTGCAACTGTGTGAACATTGTACGCTATTTTCATTTGGCAGATGCGTTAAATGAATGCAAAAATGACAACATTGTAAGATATGACAATCGTCTGTACGAAGCTTTAGTCTATAAAATATTTGTTGTTTTAGAAAAGAGTACAGTTGTATTTAGCAAATCAGCAGAGTTGCCAATATTTCAAATAAAAATAAACGCAAAAAACATTTTTATACTTTTAAATATAGAAAACGTGTTAGATACTGTTCCCCGCAAAGGCCTTATCTACAAAAAACTTCTTTTAAATACTCCAAAATATCTTTTCAAAATTATATTGGAATTTCTCGATGAAAGAGAAATACATTGTAAGGATTAATGGATAATATTTGTCTTCAAAAACTACTACTGCAGGCAATTCAAATGGTTCAGTGGTTTCACCACTACTATATGCGTAATAAATATCGGACTTGAGACCTCCTCGATGTGTGAGTACAGCATATAAAGCTGACGACACAGCTTCCTTTTGAACAGTTTGTAGTTGAAATACTTAGAAAAATTCGTAAAGCTACATATCGAGCCCTTACCGCAAAAAAAGCTTAAGCGACAAAAACAAAATTTTACAGGAGAAAGTTTTTAAAATTTATTTCATAAAAATTTTGTATTAAGGTTGTCGCTTAACCTTAAATTGTTTTTGCTATAAAATCGTAACGGTACCTTATGTGACCATGACATTTTAGGAGCTGATGCAAGTGTTGTCAATAAATTTATTTATTAAAAAAAAAACGAAAATTAATATTAAGCTATTTTTGGGTAAAAAATCTTGAAGATTCCGTGAATTAAAAATATCAAAAATATTTTGTACCGAGCGTGTTTTCCTATGCATCTTTGAGTCGATTATGTAAATATATGAATGTCTTTTCAAGATCATATACATACACAGAAAAAATTTTTTAGTCCAGTAAAAGAATTAATCAAAAATAAAATCAGTTTGTATAAAATATTTAATCAGGTGAATTAAACCTTTATTCAAGTGAATTAAACTTTTAATTGAAATATTGTCAATTAAACATTTTATACACTTGATTAAAAAGTTTAATTCACCTTATTAAATATTTAACTAAAACTGATTTTATTTTTGATTAATTCTTTTACTGGCCTAAAAAATTTTTTCTGTGTAAGATGCTTTGCGATGAGTTTAATTTGCTTGAATTTTCAACTCATTTGATCTGTTTTTTTTTCCCTACGGCCAATTTTTTCAAAAGAAAATCCCTACGAAAAGGGATTTTCCCTTACATATAACATCACTGCCATCAACTACTACGTTTTACGTTTAGCTTCGCCCAGCAGCTCAAAAAGAAAGCAGCGCGAAACGACAAAAATATAACGAACGAAGTTTTCGAATCGACAAATTCAACTGGTATACAGTAACACACCAAGTGAAAAGCTGGCTACCTCCAAAGACAGAGCATCAGTGGGAAGATATGGCACATAAATTGTACATGGCTGAGAGACAAACACATAAAACTAATTATCGGTCAGCCGCACGTATAGTAAAAAATATGGTGAAGATAAATGATGTGCATAGTACTACAAAATTTCTAAGCGGGAAGAAACCTAAAACAGCTTCAATTATAAAATATGAAAACCATAGTGATCTTACTATCATTGCAGCTTAATATATGGCAACTGAATATATCACCACTCGAATATCTCCAGATTCCCCAATATTATTTCGGCACCACAAGCTAAGAGAAACATCCACCTCTCCACCTACCCAAAACGAAGTTCTCAAGATCCTATATTAAATTAAGAATGGAAAAACTATTCACGGAATTGGGAATTTTTTGCCCCGAACATTTTTTCACGTTATCATTCTCCTTTGTGAAAAGATATAAAATTAAGGAGGGACAATTATTCACGATAGGTGTGATGATATTTGCCGTTTTATCATTAAATGATTGTAAGGTATTTGACATTCGCCTCTACCTAGTGTAATAGCTACTGTTTCCATTCCCTGGTATGCATCACTCACACTATCCACTATACATTTTCTCTTTGTTTTGTTGGACAACTGCAAAGACAATGTATGAGTTTTTTTTTCTCTTCTACTTTGTTAAGAATGAGGACGATAATTAGTAATTTAATATAAATGCGGGATTATTGTAAAACTGAAGAATTTGTTTTGCAACAATTTATACTATTAAAATAAACTCATTGTAAAAAATTTTTTGAATACAAGCACATTAAATATCTGATATACACTATTTATTTCGAAATTGTTTGGGAAATTATTTTTAATCTAATGAAAAGAGTTTATTGGAACTCGAAAAAATCTAAAGGGTATAGGCATCAGAATAAGAAGTTTATTTGTAAATTTTTTTAATACTTAAAGCATTGAAGATGAAGAAAAGTTTGTAAAATATTTAAGCTTTAAGCAATTTTATATTTTTAATTTATTGTAAAACTTAAAAATAAAGCAAACACTTTACTTGTTATTCAACATTAACCATATTTTGCTTAAATCTTAGTAGACTTTAGTTATAGACACTTTTGAAAACAAAATTTTTCTTATATTTTTCAGAATCATATCTGATTTTATTTAGCAAAAAAAAAATTAAATAAGTACAAACCTAAGTACACTTATTTTCAAATCCACCACATTTTTTAATCTTGCTAAAAGTCTTTGGAAATCTAACGAGCCGTTTTTTTTTTCCTTTTGTCGTTAAAAGAGCTCGATAATGACGTTGCATGAATTATAAATGAAACGTATGAACGATGTATAATGCATATATACTTTTGTATAAGAGTGTGCATAAGCAAATACATGATGGATGTATAAATATGCACATATATGCATTTAATAGCTTTTTTTTTATTCAAAAATACAATGTAATGAGCTGCAAACAAAAAAATGAAGAGTTACAAAACAGTATATACGTGTTTAAAAAAAAAATACGCTTAACACTGAAAAAAAAAAAAGAAGAGAAAATCTGGTCTTATGTTAAAAAAGAAAAAATGCCATAGTAAACTTCTTTTATAACAAAGATAAACATATGTTGCATTACATAGATGCGCACTATACTATATTATACTACATCGAAAAAGTCTTATACTACAAAGTTGTATGTCTAATACAACAAATATAATCGTTACCTTCAAATTCTGTGGTTCATAATAAAAACCAAAGACTTATACTGAAAATTCAACTTTAATATACTACTAATGCTGTTTAGTAATTTAAAGACTTTTACCTTTACTTTAGAAATATAGGTAGAAATGGGTTAAAATCTTATACTAAAACCGACAGTTGATTGATCCTACAATAGTGGATTCATCATATTACCAAACAATTTATACACAGTTTTTTAATTCAACAAAGCCCACAGTCTTGTACGAAAATTTCTGTGTTTGAATATCCAATTTTCCTCCTTCTGTATCCACAACTTTGTGGTTTTGTCGTCTGAAACGATCGCTCGTTTCTGACCAGCGTTTCAAAAACTGCAGTTAAAGAAGAAAAAATGCCATTTCTTCCACTTCTTCATTTGTGATTGGCAAAAAAAAAAAAGAACTGTTGCTTTTACTTTTGATTCATTAAATATAAACAGTCGCTGTCAAACCAACTCAACAAGCGACAAGTTGTACACAAATTTTCGTTTTTTGTTCGTTAGTTTTTGGTTTCGAGTGCAGTTTTTTAAACCCTGTTTCTGACTATCTAGTTTTCGATAGTTTTTGTTTTTCTCAAGTTATTGTTTTATGATAAACTTTTATCGTTTAACAACGTTTGACAGTAACACCTTTTAATAAAGCGTACATTTGCCACAATTTTCTTTATTCCTTCCGTTTGTTTTTAAAATTAAAATTGTAGTATTGAAAGAAAAAATTTAAAAAAATAATAAATAAGGTAAAAGGGAAAAATATGGATAGATTCGCGAAAATAAAAAGTTAAATATTGATATTAAATAAAGAAAATTAGAAACTTATTTTAAAAGCATGTTACTGTAAGATGCTCTTCTGTACGCTCGAATAAGGATTAAAATTGTGCTTGTGGGTGCTCTGAATCAAATGATAGCTACAAGTTTTTACAGTTTGGAAATATTTCAAAAAGTCAGATGAAAAAAAAAAACTGTATTTAGCGTGGCTAAGAATATAAAACTATTGGAAACCCTAGCATTTTGTTCAAATAAATTAAATAATATTTTGCATCGATTTGCATTGAGCGTAAATTCCCGGGATCCCAGGTAATTTAAAAATAAACCCCGCTTCCCCGGGAAATGACAAAGTCCGGGAAAAGAAAAACTCTATATGACATCAGTCTTATACTGATTATCCTGTAAGGTTGCAGATTTAATCATCAAATGATTTGCTAAATCATAAAATTATCTTAAAAACTCCTCTTAAATCAAAACACGATATCGAAGATGAGCTAGACAACTTAATTGATGCTATCCAAACATCTGCACGCCAGATATACAAAATTCTACAAAAACCACTACATATCCCAAAGAAATACGGGAACTTGTAAATAAAAAACGCAAAGCAAGAAAAAAGTGGCAACTTGAGCGCACTACGGAAAACAAGTCTATTTTCAATAGATTATGTACTAAACTTAAACAATTAATAAATGAGTCAAAAAATAATACCATGTCTGCATATCTGAAAAACCTTTCTGCAAACAAAGATACCAACTATAGCTTATGGAAAGCCACAAACCAATTTAATCAAGCATCACCGCATATACCACCGATTCTGAATCCAACTGGCACATGGCTTAAGGAGACCAAAGGAAAATCTGAAATGTTCGCAAATCACTTCGCTGAAATTTTCAAGCCTTTACCAAGACAAACAGCTGAAGAAAATATAATGAAGAATTTTAAATTGGATAATAAAAGCATAAAGCCAACCGGTAAAATAATACAGAAACTGCCAGAAATAGCTTTAAAGAAACTTTTATACATTATTAACGCATGTTTTCGAATTCAATATGTTCCCTTGTAATGGAAAGTTGCAGAAGTTATCGTTATCCAAAAACCAGGAAAACCACCTAATGAAATAGCATCATATAGACCCATTTCATTACTTCCTGTAATGTCAAAAATTTTTGAAAAACATTTTGTTAAAAGGTTTTCAGTACATAATAGAACAACGTCAATTGATCCCAAAGCATCAGTTTGGGTTCAGAGAGCGTCACTCTACAATACAACAAGTCCATCGTATTATGGACTTTGCTGAAAAGTCGTTAGAAAATAAACAAGTATGTTCAGCCGTATTTCTTGATGTAAGTCAAGCTTTTGATCGAGTTTGGCATCAAAGACTTTTATGCAAATTGCACAAAGATCTACCAATAGAATTCTACAAAATTTTAAAGTCATATCTAGCTAATCGCCATTTTCGAGTTAAATTGGAAAATTAATATTCAAACCTAAAAAATATAGAAGCCGGTGTACCGCAAGGTAGTGTCCTTGGACCTATTTTATACTTGCTATACACAAGAGATCTGCCCATACCCCAATCTGCAACAATAGCAACATTTGCAGATGACACTGCAACTCTAACAACAGGCAAATATGAGAAAGAATCAACTAACAAAGTACAACATGCACTTTCAGACACCATAGTTTGGATCAGGAAGTGGAGGATGAAACTCAATGAAAGTAAATCTATTCATATGAACTTCACCAACAAAAAAATTAAATACCTACCATTTTATATAAACAACATAAAGATACCATACGCTAATACTGACAAATACTTAGGCATGACTCTCGACACTAAAATAAAGTGGAAGGAACACATTAAAAAAAAACTCAGGAAATGAAACTAAAATTCAGACAACTATACTGGCTACTTGGGAGTAATTCTGTTGTATCTCTCACTAACAAACTCTTGGTGTATAACCAAATAATAAAACCAATATGGACGTACGGAATACAGCTCTGGGGCTGTTCGAAGAAAACTAATGTACAAATTATTCAAAAAACACAAAACAAAATACTACGTACCATCGTTAATGCTCCATGGTTCATTTGTAACGACGACCTGCATAGAGATTTGGGGATAAACACCGTAACTGAGGAGACACAACTCCATGCACAAAAGCACGCTACAAAACTTCAGCTTCATACAAATAAAGATCTTAATGAAATCTTCTTCTCTCACAACCCATACAGAAGACTACAGAGGACCCTTCCAATGGATCTGGTCAACAACTAGATATATGTACACAAGTACATAAATTTATAACTTTTTTTTGAGGATAATTAATGAATTATCACTCGTCACACTATTTTACCTCCTATTGTAATATTACTAAATGAGTTTTACTCAGTCGTAATTATATTGAAATAAATAAAAAAAAAAAATGATTTGTTTGGAAGCCTTAAAATCAAATTATTTCTCCTCGTGTACATCCTTTTATCCACATTTAGGCCTGACTCTTTTTTTCATAATAGAAAATGGAGGCACAAAAAGTGCATAAAAATATTTGTTAAATTAAAAAATGTACACGTCTACCACATCATTTCTTTCATTTTTTTTTGAACTAAAACAAAAGAATGTCTCAAGTGGAATATGCATATTGTACATTGTATACAAAACTCTTATACACTCACACACAAACACTCTCATACATCAAATATGCATAAATAATAAAACAATGAACAAACTCACACACTTGCAACAAACAAAAAAAAAAACGGCAATGCAACAATACGACAGCATAAACGAAAGTGAATATGTACAGGAGTAAAAATAAAATCAGCGCAAAGTGAAAAATATATATAAAAAAAGAAAAATGCTGGTATAAACAGTAGGACTAAAAGGATAATACACACTCACAACTTAACTCGGGGGCTTTTTTTATGTATAAGTGTACCAAAATCAGGAGTGAGTAATAACTACAAGCTTAGTAACAAAGCATTAAATACAACATAATGCAAAAGTACAAAGCCCAATGGTGTGCATTTTTCCTCCAGATTTTTATCCGTTCTTACTCTGCTTCAAGCAAAAAGGATTTTGTATCCTTTAAACATTTTATTTTTAATAAAAGCAACTAAAAACAAGTAAGAGTTCTTTATTCGGCTGTACCGAATCTTATATACCCTTCACCATGCACAGTGTAACTTTTTGTACTTTTAGGTGGCCAAAAGTAAGCAAACCGGGGGCCTCATCTTGTTCGTTTTTTGATATGTGATATATAGAAGAACAGATGATACAAAATAATGCTGATAAGATTAATAAAAGCAATGGTAATGAATATAACAGTTGTCAAATATTCAATATCCAGAGAAGCTAAATGACAAGCTTTTTGAATTTGCAAAAGTCGATTACGGATAGCAGGGAAATCAAGCAACGCCGCTAATGTTAAAATATAAAAAAATGTGTAAATATTATTGAGGTATTTAGAAGGTGTGCTTTCATGTTATATTGTCATAATGTTTTATCATTTAACAATGGTTTAGAAAAATTGTTGTTGCTTTGTTAACATAAAGTGTCTTTAATTAATGGAACTTTGCTTGCTATATTTATTGTGCTGTCGTAATTAATCAGAAGAGACCTGCGCTGAGCTGCTGAGCCGAGCCGCATTAGTTTTTGTAGCCGTCGCCATTGATGGTATAGTTTTATCCGGCCTTTTCCGGTTTTATCCGGTTTAATTTTACCTGCGGCTGGCAACTCTGATGTTAGGTAAACAAACAAAATAAAATTTATTTGCGTCTGAAAAATAGTTAGGAAAGACCTAATATAATTAATAATTCATGGATTAGAATTAAAAAATATTTTGATATTAGGTAAATATTTATTTTTAATATTTGTTTTAAATCAGCTGTTTTAAATTCAAAATAGCACACCAAATTATGAGGGGTTGTTCACAACAGTCGTATTTTTTATGTTATTATTTTAAGACATATGACTTTATGAAACCTTGTGAATCCCCCATGTGTATATTTTCACATCAGCAGGGTTGCCTGACTTCGCTGCTGGTTACACAACTTTAGAAGCAAAAAATGTATACAATTGCAATTGGAGTAGAACTAAATTGTTTCTTCGAGTTCAACTCTCATACTGCACCAAAATATTGAGTAAAACCTCTAGTTTAATAATAGAAAACAAAAATTGAGTGAGACTTGAACATAGTCTGTAAATTTGACCAGACCCACACAGGTATATGCATTTGGATGCGCTTAAGCCGAATCTAATGGGGTTTGCTTTTCTACAAAAAAAATGTGACATTTTATTTAAAAAAATGCGATTTGGTGTCTATTTCTTAAAAATGTTGCTCCTGAAAATGATGAGTTTTTTTTAGAATAAAACAAGCCATCCTTTTCGGGAGCAAAATTTTTAAGAAACAGACACCAAATTGCATTTTTTTTTAACATTTTTTTGTAGAAAAGAAAACACTATAAGATTTGGCCTGTACACCTATAAAATTTGGAGTAAATTTCGAAAAACAGTAAGTTTTTCTGGATTTTTAACGGGTTTTTGCGATTTACTCCGAATTGTGTGGGGGTTTACAGGCAAAGCGGATCTCAGATTCCAATTCATCGCGTCCGAATACATATAGCTGTGTTAGTCTGGTTAAATTTACAGACCCCTTTTTTATAACGGGGCCTACGAATAAAAGTGGTCGTACCATGCTTCTCCTATGTGTAGACATTATCCATAACACATTTCACTTCGATATCTACTTCGGAACAGCAGTTATTAATAACTTAAATTGTAAAAAGCAATTCTGTGCCATGGGGTAATATTAGAGTTGTCAATTATTCGCCTTTCAACTTTGTTCGAATAATTCAAATAATGGTTTTTGTTCGTTCGATCAAACGATTAAATCTAAAAGATTATTCGATTATTCGATGAGAATAACGAATAAAAAAATTATTTTTACAAAAAAATTACATATTTTAAAAAAATATTCCTTATTTTTCTCAAATCCGCTATGACTTGTTTCGTTTTTAATGCGCAAAACTTTTCCTCTTAACTCCATACCGTTGTATTACTTAAAGGAATCGTAAAACCCTTAATTCTTAAATAATCGGATGCTACTTTGGACATTCGAAAGGCGTTTGTAGACCTTCAGCCTACAATTTCTACTATAGAACAACCGCTGTCTCTCTTTATATATTTTTCCATTGGAACAAGTTCGGAATTCTTTTAAATTTTCCTCCACTACATCGTTTTTAATTGTAACATTGTGACACTTACGCAAATGGTAAAAATATTTTTTTTCTTCATACATTTATTTATAACTGCGAAACCGTTGCTTATGTAGCAAAACGTTGTATGAACGGATTAAAGGAATTGTAATTCTTAATATTTTTCAATTTGTTTCAGCTTATTCGGATTAGTGGTTCTCGAGTTATGACAAACAAAAGAGCCTAAAACGTGACAAATTCCCCTATACAATACTTACTAAATTCAAATTAGTTTTTAAATTATTATTTGATGTACCATGACCAAACTAAAGATGCAGAAGTTCTTCTTTTTGGGTCTACTTTCATAACCAATTATCAGAATTGAGTCCCGAAATCATGTGTTGTACTGTGTAATACAATAACAACATTTTCTACTTTCATGATATGATTTATATAAATCAATTCCTTATTTTTTTTTTAGCTTATTATAAGTTTTCCATACGAGAGTCAAAGATCCCCTTTTTTGAAAAATGTTGAACGTTTGATTAATAAAGAAAACAGCTGTTACAATTGTTTGTCAAAGAATACTATGAGTACCCAACACGGTTTTTGCTTACTAAACATTGAGATTAATTACAATCCGGCCTATGGCTACAATATTTTTTACCTTTCCTACATTTTATATAAAATCACTAAAAACGTATGAGAATAAATAAAATTCTAAGCTTTTATTTACGGCCTGTTCGTCGATTTCGAACGAAGACTTCGTTCGCTAAAATTATATTTAAAACAAAAACAAATTATAATATATTGTTTTTGTTTTACATGTAAGTTAAGCGGACAAAGTCTTCGTTCGAAATCGACAAACAGGCCATTAATTAATTTTTTTATAAAAACGACATTAATTAATCGATTTATTCGTTATTCGAAAACCGCCATTTTAAACTTATTCGAACAAGAGTTTGTTTTTGTTTGATCGATTAATCGAATTATTCTAAATCGGTTGATAACTCTAGGTTAAATATGAAAAGAAAATTTAACCTTGTAAATAAGTTACATTTGCACCCCGCCCATATCCCCAATCCCTCGTACATTTTGTCATATTTTGTGTATTGATAACGTAAGTGTTTGTACCTTATTTGGAAACTTTGGCTTTTGCCGTTCTCAAGATATACATAAATCGATACGAGAGGTGCCACGTCCACTTATCCAATACCGACCATTTTTTTAGAGAAATTGTGTATTGATAACCCAGTTTTGTGTATTAAATTTTGAATCTGGCAACTCCAATTTTACGTATATTTTGTAAGTGTAAAAAAAGTACGTAGTTGCCAGTTCGTATTTTTTTTTTGGCAAAAATTATCGGTATTTTCTTTAGTATTGCCACATTTTCAAAAATGTTTAGTTTATTTTATACAGAAGTTGTCAAAACGAAAAATAGTTGAACGTTACTTTATTCCTCACTTTATTCCGAACTTTATAGGTAAGCCGTGAAAACGGGCCTAAGTGTTTTTATATGAGATCATAACAAAAAGAGCTTTTAAATTAAAATAAAATCCTATTAATAAGATTTCTCTATGACGTGCTAAATTACCAATTTTTATTTTTGATAAATACACAGAAATTTATTGTTTTTATGTGCTTTTCACTGGTTGCTTAGGCCAGATAATCAGGAAACCTCTTTCCAAAGATTTTAGCTAAAAAGCTCAAAATATTATACAAATAAAACTGTAAAGCAAATAAGAGTTATAAGCACTCGAAATTCTACTTGCAAAGCAGCCTATACACGACTCAATTCAAATGTCAACTCAATCTATTGTTGTTGAAATCAAAGCGTGTAAGGCTTTGTCATGTCAATTGATTAGTTTGATGGTTGTCGAGTTGGTTGAAGAAAAATCAAAAGACTTTGATTTTGTCAAGTTGACTACTAAGTCTTTCAATTCGATTGTACTGTGTGTGCTCGAGTCTCTTGATCAGCTGTCGATATTAATGTTTGTAGTTTTCTTTTGCAAAATAAAGTTAAGTATTTTAAAAATTGTCTTTTATTTCATTAAATTTTATAAATTAATTTAAAATCTTTCAATGTAGTTGATGAAGTGTGTGGCCAAGCATCAATTCAGTTGAAAGACTCAGTTGACAATTGAATTGAAACGTGTATGGGGCGCATAAGAAAATCAAAGCTTAAACCAAACACCAACAATAAACAGTGAGTTGGCCTTTTTCCTACTCGAATTGTATTTCTATTTCACGACGAATTTGTACCGCAAATTTTTATGTCAAATTATATGGAAAATGTTGTGTCGATGCAGTTCAGTTTGAACATTTAAATTTTAGTTTTTTTAAAAAGGCCCAAACTCTTTGAGTAGGAAACTAGACTTTTGAAAGAACTGTAGGCTTTTATTATGAGTTAAGTGTTTCACAAAGTCCTTAGACTTACGACGACGATCCTAATTGATATACTTAGACCCTAGTCTTATACTTAGACCCCAGTCTTATACTTAGACTCCAGTCTTATACTTAGACTCCAGTCTTGTACTTAGACTCCAGTCTTATACTGAGACTTTAATTTTATACCTAGAATAGCTCTAAACTAAGACTCTAGTTTTATTCTAAGACTCTTGCTTATACTAATACATAAGACTCATCCTAATATTTTAAACTTTTAGTAACCTCCTAGTCTTATACTTAGACTCTAGTCATTTTCATAAAAGTTAATCTTATACTAACACTCTATCTTTATTTAACGGCTCTTAAACTATACAAAGAATGTAGTCTTGTCTTGTCTTGTACTAAAACTGTAAGATTACTGACACAACTGTCCTACACAAACTCTTATACAAAAACTGTAAGCATAGTAAGATTATAGTATTATATCAGCCCTGTGCTATATCTAGTATTTAACAAAGAATATTGTCGTATACAAAAACTGTAAGCTTACTTAGATTTTATTTTATACAAACTCTTATATACAAACTGTTAGCTTTATAAGATTCAAATCTTAACAGTGATGTAAAATTGAAATATTTAGATAGTACTGATTACCAAGCAAAAGAGTAGTTTTTTCAACATTTTGGTACTTTTTTAAAACATTTTTTTTTTTTTTGGAAAATAAACTTTTTTTTGCTCATATCTCAGCCATATGTGGACCGAGCTGACTAAATTTCAGCAGCAAAATTTTGATGAGGATATCTAACATTAAAATATACCAACAAGCAGTGTTGCCATAACCTTTTGATAATAATAAATTTTGTGTAGGCAATGTTGTAAACGGGGCTGTGGAGTCGGAGTTGTAGAGTCAGAGTTAAGGTTTTTTTACCGGAGTCGGAGTCGAAGTACCCACAAAAAATTCGCGACTCCGACTCCAAAATTGTTCGGCTACAAAATTTAAAAAAAAATATTCTAAAAATTTCCAAAATAAAAATATTTCGAAATTGGCGATGCAATATTAAAAATATTGATTCGAAATTTTTACTAAATCCTTTTCTTGCTAGATTTAACCATTTAAAAGTTTTTGCATTAAAAAAAAAGAGTTTAAAGTCAAATAAGGACTAGGTCTCATATATATTTAGATTTAGGTTAGATTAGGAGTAGGAGTTGGAATTTCACCGGTTGGAGTCGGGGTAAGTACTATTTGTTGACGACTCAATGTTAAAAAAAATTTTACGCTAAATTTCTAAACATGGAAGCATAACAAAAAGAATACTAAAACGGACGTGGCGGTACCGCGGTATTTTTGAAAGGAAAAAGTACTGAAATTAGTACCATAGCACCGAATTTTCCATCACTGAATCTTACATTAGGACTACACTGATAGAAAAGGCGTCATAATGCTGATGTACACAGAAAAAATTATTTTTCCAATTCAAACAAAAAATTTGTAGAATCAAAACATTTTTTGTCTGAAATCGGTCCTACGAACAAATTTGCATATTCAAACAATTTATTTGCATTTCGTTTATTGAAAAAAAACACAGATTTTTTCAAACAAATAATTTAACTGAATCAAACAAATAGTTTACTGAAAATCATATAAATTTCAAACAAATAATTTTGCTGAATCAAACAAAAAAGTTTTTGCACAAGCAATGACGCGCACACAAGCAAGCACTGTAGAAGTAGATGAAGGCAGAGCAGAGCGGCGCCGGCTGGCTTTGAGACACATTTTTTTGTTGGAATAATTTTTGAACCAAGTCTTGTTTGTACACACAATGTTTTCCTCACTCACTGTTGCTGTATCCTTTCCTTGGCAGCAGACCGACTCGACATGTTCTTCGTCATCATTTTATTTTTGTATTTGATGTAGGTATTGAACTAAACATTTTTAAAAAATTGAATACGGGATTTTGTTTTTCATTCTTTTTTACCAACTTTAAAACTAATAAAAAATTTATTTTGTTTCTTCTAATGTTGTTGTTGTTTAAAAAGAGTGAAACGATTTTTTACCTATTATTGTTTTTGTTGTTTTTTACTACAAACCTCGCCACGCTATTTTATCATCTTTCTTATAGTTGTACTTTTTCAAAGCTTCCAAAAATAGACTGTATGTGTTTTTTGTTGTTGTTTTTATATTTTACATAAAGAAGTGTTGCTTACGGTCAAATAAAAAAATGCAAAAAAACGACAACATTAAAGAGCGTTAAATATTTCATACAAAATTATGAAAACTAGAAACCAATAACGCGTATATTATATTTTTGAATAGTTGTCAACATTTCTGTTGGTTAAAATAAAAATCAAACAAAACTTTTAATTGAATCAGTAAACAAATTTGTAGAAATTAAAAAAAATTTCAAACAAGCGTTGGTTTGAAAATAATTCAGCAATAATTTTTTCTGTGTATTTTGACATCAGTACTATGACAAGTGTCTTCGTTTTTGACCCCATGACACTTGTCATCATTGTGATGTCAACCTTAACATCACTTGGCCAACGTGTCATCAGGGTCAAAATGAAATTATGTCATCAATGGGATGACACATCGGCATCACAGAAATGAAGAACATGTCCTCAGTGCGATGACGCGGTAACATCGGAGAAAGGACACATTAGCATCAACTTAATGACAGTTTGTCATTAAGTCAAAGTCATTGGAATTGACTTAAGTCAAAGTGAGAGAATATTATTATTTACTTACCCGTTGCATATGTTTGTTTCACGTTTGTTGAATTACGACCTTACGACCAGCAGTTTGGATTTATTGTGTTGTAGGATGATGTCTTGTTTCCTTAATCACGATTACTTTTTACAAGAAATCCTTTCGTTTGCGTGAATGGCTTAAACGATGTTTTCTGCATTTGCAGTCGACTGCATGTAAGATTTTGGTGGCAAAGAAATATTTAAAAGTGGGTCTCTAACCAAAAATAAAAGAAAGAAAAAAAAATGGAATGATGGTTAAGAAACATCTAAAGGCAGGAAAAAATCATTCGACCATTTAAAAAAGTATTTTGCAAAAAAATTTAAAAAAAATTACATTTTAAGCAGCAATTTTTAAAACTGCGTATGCAAAATAAAATTAAAATAGTTTATACATAAACAAGTATGTATTTTAGCAAATATTTATGAAAGTTAAAAAGATTTGAAAGAAACGTTCTCTTTAAAGATTCAAATGAAACTTATCATCTTAAACACTCGTAATCTAGACAATTATAATAATTCCAATTATAATTTATCAGACACAACAACTTTTGGCATCAGGAGAATAAATTTAAACAGTTAATTAATTGGTCAATTAAAAATTGCATGATACCAACGTAAAAATTCCACTAAATCAACACAAAGTACAAAAAAAAAAAAAAAAAAAACAAGAAAACTTTCAAAAATACACGCAACATGTCAAAAGGTCTCCTCAAATAATTTTACTGCAAAATCTACTCTCTCAACTGATTAACGAACGTGAACATTCACATAACTTTGCTCATATTCGTATGGAATTATTATCTGTGCTATCATTAGAAAAGAAAAAAAAATCAGACCGACGGACGTCTGTTTGTCCGACCACCATAAAATTTGATTGGAAACTGTTGAAAAGTTAATAAAAGAAAAATACCCATTCATTCATTAATTGCTTAATTTATTTTATTTTTTCATGTTTAGAAATATCTCTGGTACATGATTTAAACATTATATAAAATTATGGAGAAAAAAGTATATTTATCTATGATTTAAACCTGTACTTTCAAAAAATTCTGCAAGACAATCATTATGGAGCAACTGAAGGGGGGTTTGAAAAAAGGTCAACCAGCCATGAGGCATTAACTTAAAATTTATAACTTGTGTGGAAGTTTGAGACAAATTTCCTAACAAGACACTTTATGTGATCCGAACGTTTGTTTCTGTCTCACTTTGGTGACTTAAAGTTTTCAACACTTTTTTGATCCCTTTCAGCTGGAAGTTTGTACTGGTATATGAATGAATGTTGTGGCTTGTGTAACAATGTCGCACAAAAGCTCCGCATTTTGGGGACATTTAATCATTTTTCACTTCATCACGAATCATAACAAATAACCTTTAAGCACGACAATGAAATTAATCAATAAAATTGCTGGAAATACGTATATTTTTTCTTGTTTTTTGCATAGCAAGATTTTAACAAAACTTTAAGCTTGCAGTTATTAAACATTTAGGCAACAAGATTGCCAAGTTGGTTTCAGTACGATCAATTTTATGTGTTTTAATTTATTTCGCGCAAATGGGAGGTTAGTTGTTTTAAATAAATAAACGAAATTAATTACATTCTAAAATTTTACATCGGATTTCCGAAACTATCTACTAAAAATTGAACATTGGTACTACAAAACGTTCCACTTAAAATTTTGCATTATTACTAAAAAATTTTATTACAGAAAATTATAATCGGGACTAAAAATTTTTCTACAGAAAATCTTACATCCGTTTAGTGCCGATGTAAAATGTATAGAAAATTTTATATCGGTACTAAAAATGTTTTCATAGACAATTTTTCATCGGTACCAAAAATATTCTAAATGAAATCTTACATCCGCACTAAAAAGTTTAAGTTGGGGCAAAACAATTTGCTAAAGAAAATTTTACATCTATGTGTATAAATATTATTTAAAATCAATCCTTAAAAGTATATATTATCGTTATAAAATAACTATTATTTATAATTTTGCAGGATATATTTTATGAAAAAAAGAAAAGTAATTTTTGCTAAAAATATTTAAAATAAAAAATCGTGTAAATTGAGGTAATTTCCACATCCCTCAATGTAAACGGAAACCAAAAAAATCGTGTAAAAGTGAAATCGTAAATAGAGGGATAGGTGTACTAAAAAGTTTTTTATAGAATATTTTACATCTGTACTAAAAAACTTTCTAAAGAAAATTTAAGATCTTTTTTAAAGAAAATCTTACATCTGTACTAAAAAATTTTCTTGAGAAATTTTCCATACACATGTACTAAATTTTTTTTATAAAATTTTACATGTGTACTAAAACCTTTTATAGAAAATATTTTTAACATTAATGTATATCTCTTCTAAGAAATTTTGTATAGAGAATTTAGCAGTTGTACTTAAAAAGTTTACATCAGTACTAAAAAATTTTCTAAAGAAAATTGTACGTCTGTACTAATATATTTATAACATTTTCATCTGTGCTAACAAATTTTCTATGGACAATTTTACAATTGTACTAAAAAATTTTAAGGAAAACTTTACATCTATCTATGTGTACTAAAAAATTAGTTTTTTAAAATTTTACATGTGTACTAAAATTTTTTATAGAAACTTTCTATAGAAAATATTTTTAGCATTTATGCACATCTGCACTAATAAATTTTCTTTAGAACATTTTACATTTGTACTAAAAAATTTTCGATAGAAAATATTACATCTCTTCTAAAAAAAGTCGTATAGAGAATTTGACAGCTGTACTTAAAAACTAACATCAGTACTAAAAAATTTTCTATAAAAAATTTTACAGCTGTACTAAAATATTTATAACATTTGCATCTATAGAAAATTTTACATTTGTACTAAATAATTTTGATAGCAAATTTTACATCTCTACTACAAAGTTTTGTACAGAAAATTTTACATATGAGTTACATATACAAATAATAAAGTCGACGAACTTGCAAATGATGATACAATTATAGACAAGTTCGACGACTTCCTAAATAAAATAGGTCAAAATAAATAAATAAAAAATAAATGTTAACTAAACATTTTTTAATATTAATGATGACTACTAATAATTTTTAAATAAACATAAAATAGGTCAAAATAAATTGTGAAATCAATTCTGTAAACTAAACATTTATAATATTAATGATGACTATTAATAATTTTGAATTAAACATAAAATAAGTCAAACAGAATTGCGAAATCAATATTAATGATGACACTTAATAATTTCAAAATAAACTTATTGATTTCGCAATACCACAATAGAATAATTAAGTTAAATATTAAGAATTGTAAAGAAAAAGAGTTAGTCTTGCTCTCCCTTCTGGTCGTGATAAAACAAAATTAAATAAAACATTTTAAAACTAAACAAACACTGTGTTTTTTTTTGCACACAGCTCGGACAAAAAAGTTAATTGGCGCAGTCGGTAGGATCCTTTTTCTATAAAGGATCCAGTGAAACGAAACCTCGTTTTCAGTATTAGTGCAGTGAACAATTATTCGTAAGAAAATTGAAAGCCACTAAAAATAAGTATTAGTGCAGTGAACAATTATTCGTAAGAAAATTGAAAGCCACTAAAAGAAAAAAAAAAATAAGTATTAGTGCAGTGAACAATTATTCGTAAGAAAATTGAAAGCCACTAAAAGAAAAAAATAAGTATTAGTGCAGTGAACAATTATTCATAAGAAAATTGAAAGCCACTAAAAATAAGTATTAGTGCAGTGAACAATTATTCAGAAAATTGAACGCCACTAAAAGAAAAAAAAAGACCTTAGTGCAGTGAACACTTGAAAATACAAAAGTGACTTCAGAAAGGCAAAGATTGTTTGATCAACGACGAAGGATGGAAGAGCAACCTCACATTGCATCTGTAAATGTGGCCGAAGAGCTGGCCAGAAAAGACCAACAGTTGGAACGGTTAAGGCAAGCATACCTAGACCTGCAGGAGCAAGCACAGCAACTCCAACAGCAGCAGCAAAACCGAGTACCAGACGATGCACAGTTAAATGCCACTAGAGACCGCATATTTAAAATGATTAATCACATGCCCACATTCACTGGCACAGGAGAAGTAACAGTAAACAGCTTCTTCAGCGGCACGGAATATTTATTGTCAACTATACTAGACGAGAATATCAAAAAGGACGCTGTAAGGACCATTTTCTACAAGGTGATCCAAGGCCAAGCCAAAGACGTTGTAATAAACATACCCACACCGGACGATTGGCAACTTATCAAGGAAACCCTAAAACTAAGATACAGGCCCAACGTGGAACCTCATCAATTATATCGAATGATAGCCAACCTAAAAGTGAATACGGTGAGTGAGTTAATAGTTGAAATTCAAAACATTAAATATAAGGCTGATGAGTTAACAGTTTACTATCATAATGACCACTATATTGATTTGTCTAACATAGATAGCCTTCTTGTAAACACAGTTAAGGAAATGACACAAGGGACTTTATTGGACAAAATTTACGAAGAAAGATATATTAATGATATACTTAGAATACTGACAATACGACGATTTGAGGATACATGTATTAGGCCAGAATACAGAAGGTTTCGAAACAAAGACGACAAAACTTATGGACAGAATCAACCACAAAATAAGAAAAATTTCTCTCAGCAAATGTATAATAATAAACAGGGTTATAATCAGCAAGGATACCCAGGGCAGACTTTTAGACAAAACTACAATAGTAATAATAATTTCAATGTAAATAAAAATTTTAATAATTCAGGACAATATAGAATGTATAATAACAGAACTAATAACCCATCGGGTAATTTCCAAAGGTTCGGACAGACAGGACCCTATAGGACGAACGTCAATCAAGAAAGAGGGAATCAAACTAGGCAAAATACCTACGAACCTATGGAAGTTGATAATTTAGAAGCAAGTGACGTATATAATAATACATTACAACAAAATGATTTATACTATAATAATCAAAGTTTCTCACCGGTAGGACACCCTAGACCATGTGTTAGCCAACATTGCTTAACACATCCTAGGCAAAACCGAACAGAAACAATAGAATTAAGCGAAATTGATAGATATAATAACAATACTCAAGGATCCGCCCAGTTAGGAAACCCTAGACCATACGGCAGCCAATATCGCTTGACGTCACCTAGGCAAGAACGAAACGGATCTCTTGAGCACGGTAGTGAAGAATTAAACTATGGTCAAAGGGCAGGAAACTTGGAGCCAGATTTATACCAACTCCAACCAAGCCAGGATCAGTTTTTTTCAAGACGACATCGGACTACCTACCCATCATAAAAATAACTATTAAAAATAAAATATACAATGCACTAATAGATACAGGTGCAAATATAAGTTTAATTGATCAAAGTGTAGAAGGATTTGAGAGAACGCTATTAAAAAAACCCTTAGAATTTAGTACAATAAATAGAAAAGACATTATTAAAGTTGAAGTATTGACAGACGCACCTTTGGAGTTCAACGTAGAAAAAAATGCGAAAATTAAATGGAAAATGACTCACTTGAAAGGGAGAAAATATAGTTTTATTATTGGAATCGACTTGATGAATTGTTTCAACACAATGATAGATTTGGTGGAGGGACACATATCCTTTAATAAAAAAAAAAACTAGTTTTATAATCAACCCCTACCAAAAGGTACAGGTTTGCGCATTAGAAACATCAGATTTCGATTGCAACAGAATACAATTGGACCACCTAAGTAAAGAGGAATACAATGAATTAGTAAAAGTTTTGATTAAATTTAAAGAATTGTTCTTTAAAGAAGGCGATCAGTTAACCAGTACAATGGAAATTCAGCATGAAATTAGAACGGTGACAAATGAACAAATAAACTCCAAATTATACCGATATCCCCCGCAACATGAAATGGAAGTAAGAAAACAAATAAGAGAAATGGAGGAGCAGGGAATAATAAGAAAAAGTTGTTCTAGATACTCAAGCCCTCTGATAGTAGTACCGAAAAAAATTGACAATTCAGGAGAAAGAAAATATAGGATCGTAGTTGACTATAGAAAGCTAAACGAAGTGACAATTGACGACAAATTTCCATTGCCAAACATAGATGCAATTTTAGACAAACTAGGGCGTGCACAATATTTTACAACATTGGACCTCGCCAAGGGGTACCACCAAATTTTGATAAGAGAACAAGATAGGGAAAAAACCGCTTTCGTGACACCCCACGGTTTATATGAATTCATAAGGATGCCGTTCGGATTGAAAAATGCCCCGGCAACTTTTCAAAGACTCATGAATGAAATACTACGTGATTTCATTAACAAAACATGCGTTGTCTATCTGGACGATATTCTTATATTCAGTACATCCCTTAAAGAACATATAAAATCCGTAACGGACATTTTCAAAGTTTTGAGGCAAGCCAATTTAAAAATACAGGTCGACAAGTGTAATTTTATGAAAAGAGAGACAGAATTTCTAGGACACGTACTAACAAAAGAAGGACTAAAGCCCAACCCTAACAAAATTAAAACAATTCAGGACTTAAAGTTACCAACAACTGAAAAACAAATAAAAAGCTTCTTAGGACTTACGGGCTACTACCGTAAATTCGTGAAAGACTACGCAAAAGTTGCTCAACCAATAACAAAGTATTTAAAAAAAGGAGTCAAAATAAATACCAGAGACCCAACATATATAGAAGCTTTTGAGAAGCTTAAACTATTAATAACTTCACACCCTATTCTGAGATATCCGAATTTTGACAAGCAATTCACGATAACAACAGATGCATCGAACTATGCACTTGGTGCTGTGTTATCGCAAGAAGGACATCCAATCTGTTTTGCTTCAAGAACACTAAATAACCATGAACGAAATTATTCAGCTACAGATAAAGAATTCCTTGCCATTTTATGGAGTGTACAGTACTTGAGACCTTACATATACGGAAGAAAGTTTAAAATCCTCACAGACCACCAACCGATTAAATTTTTACATTCAAAATATAGAGGAAAGGACATGTCACCAAGACATCAAAGATGGCTTCTTAAATTAGGAGAATACGACTTCGATATCGAGTATATAAAAGGGAAGAAAATAGAGTAGCAGATTTCCTAAGTAGACTTGACAACGAGGCGGACGCGAATAATTTTAGGGATAATGAATCCCATTTACAATTAATACACAATATTGAAGAAGACAATGCTTCAATGGTAACAATCCATTCTGCGGAGGAAAACCTTTTAGATAATTTTTACATAAAAGAAGAAACAGTTAACAAATATAAAACGCAAATAATACTAACTAATAATAAGACAGAGGAATTGAAAATATTACACGGAAAAAGAATAATCTTTATAGCGGAGTGCGACTTTGATGTAATGGGTAATATATTTAGAAAATATATCTCAAAAGGAAAGATAGGAATATATTCAGAACTTTCGGAGCACAGTTACAACATCGTACAGCAAAAACTCATAAATATGTACTCAAACGATAACCAAATTGAATTCATCAAATGCACGATGAGAGCACAGGATATCGAAACGGAAGTAGAAGCAGTTAAGCAAATCTCAATATATCACGTAAAGGAAAGCATACATTCAGGAATCAATGAAACCTACAATAATATTAAAAATAAAATATATTTTCCAAAACTTATGGAATTAATTCAAATAGTAATAAATCAATGTGACCTTTGCCAACAGGTTAAGTACGATAGGCACCCAATTAAAAATAAATTTCAGCTTACCGAGACTCCTTCAGACAAAAACCAAATTATACATATCGACACATACGTAATTAAACGTCAACATTTCCTAACAACAATAGATAAGTTCTCAAAGTTCGGAGCTGCTTATCCATTAAGCGACAGAAACCACGTAACCATAATAGAAAAATTGGAGGAACATATAACCAAAATCGGAAAACCAAATAAAATAATAGCGGATAATGAGTTTAAAGCATTAAGAATAAAAGAATTTCTAATGGAACAAGGAATAGAATTGCACTTAACAAAACCAAACAGCCATACAGGAAATTCAGATATAGAAAGATTCCATAACACCATAGCAGAAAAATTTAGAATTTTATATCAAACAAACAAAGATTTACCAGTACAACAACTAATTCAGAGAACGATAAGAAATTACAATGAAAGGTTCCACTCTAGTATAAAATATACCCCGAAAGAGGTTCAGGAAGGACGTATAGATAAAAACAAAATCAAACAAAATTTAGAAGACAGTAAGAAAAAGACAATTGACAAACTTAACGTAAAAAGAGAAGATTATAGGGAAACAAGAGAAGAAGGGTTTATTAAAAATTATAAAGCATCTAGACATAAAGAACAACCGAGATATAGAAAAGAAAAATTAGAAAGAATACATCCTTCTAATATCAAACGACCTTTAAAATTTTCAGATATGGACGACACTAATGTTGATACTAACGGGGACACCGATAATTAGAGGAATGATGACTACAAAACTTTTGACAGAACAAACAGGATTTATAGACATTTACATGAAAAACCAGGAAATAGTTAATGAATCAGACATAATATTACATATTGTTAACTTGAACGAAATAGAACACATTTTAGACAAAATAACGGAAAATATTATTTTAATGGAGTTGGAAAATAAAAATTTACTTCAGTTAGAACTAATGGACACCAGAAATAAACTAATGACTTTAATACCGAAACAGAACAGACAAAGACGTGGACTCATAAATGGAATAGGAAGTATGTCTAAATGGTTATTCGGAACAATGGACGAAGAGGACAGACAAAACATACAAAATCATCTATTGCAGGTTAAGGGAATAATGGAAAATAATAATCAACAAATACTAATTAATGACTATTTTAATGACACATTAAACCATTTAAAATTAGTTATAAGTAGTGATAGACAGACAATCGAAAAGGAAATAAATTCTATAAGTAAACTTCTGGAGACGGAAAATAAGAATAATATATACTTAGAACAGATGACTAACATACAATTATTGAAAAATAAAATAGAACAATTACAAGACAATGTAATTTCTGCACAACATAATATCGTACATCCAAATATATTAACCAGTTATGAAATTCAAAAATATGAAATTGACTACAATAAACTTAAATACATACAACTAGGAACAGCAGTCTTAAACAATTCGAATTTAATTTTTTGCATTAAAATACCCAAAACTTTTGAAATAGTAAAATTAAGATCAATTGTACCTATACCAAATAAAGACAAAAATGAAATAGATTATAATATTGAACAAATTTTTGAATGGGATGATAAAATTTATAAATTTGAAGAAAACAAACATATGAAAGATTTGAAAATAAGCACACACTGCATAATTAAAAACGATTGCCAATTGATGAAACATAAAGATTTTGAAATATTAGAATTAAGTGTAGACACAATTTTAATTAAAAATGCAGAAAATATTAATATTAATCAAACTTGTAATTCTGAGAAAATTGTTTTAAATGGAAATTATCTAATTAGTTATAGTAATTGTTCAATTAGAATAAAAGACTATTATCTCTCGAATATTGTTGAAAATGTAAAACAGAAACAAATAATTAATAGCATTGAAATAATAAAGAATTTTACTAATAAAATAACGTTGGAACAAATTGAGCAAGAACATCAATATAGTGTAAGAAATATCAAAGAATTAAATTACCACAAAAGAATAACATATAGCTGTAATATTTTAATTATAATTATAATAATTGTTATCATTAATATAATCTTTATAAAACATAAATATATAACTGTAAAACTAAATAAAAGAATTCAGGAGAATTCTTATCTAAAGGGGGGAGTAGTTACATATACAAATAATAAAGTCGACGAACTTGCAAATGATGATACAATTATAGACAAGTTCGACGACTTCCTAAATAAAATAGGTCAAAATAAATAAATAAAAAATAAATGTTAACTAAACATTTTTTAATATTAATGATGACTACTAATAATTTTTAAATAAACATAAAATAGGTCAAAATAAATTGTGAAATCAATTCTGTAAACTAAACATTTATAATATTAATGATGACTATTAATAATTTTGAATTAAACATAAAATAAGTCAAACAGAATTGCGAAATCAATATTAATGATGACACTTAATAATTTCAAAATAAACTTATTGATTTCGCAATACCACAATAGAATAATTAAGTTAAATATTAAGAATTGTAAAGAAAAAGAGTTAGTCTTGCTCTCCCTTCTGGTCGTGATAAAACAAAATTAAATAAAACATTTTAAAACTAAACAAACACTGTGTTTTTTTTTGCACACAGCTCGGACAAAAAAGTTAATTTATGTACTTAAAACTTTTCTATTAAAAATTTTACATCAGTACTAAAAAATTTTCTAAAGAAAATTTCAAGCCGATAAAATAACATTTTCTACAAAAAAAAATTTTTTGATTGCCACTATGATATTTTCTTTTAAAAATGTTTCTTTGGTGCTTAGAATTTTATTTTTTAAACAATTTTTTAATCAGAACGATTAAATTTGTTTCGAAACTTCTGGAACAGAATGATAAAAGTTCATTTTAAATCTTTCAGATCGATACGAACGAAAATTCCTTAAAAAATATTTATATCGATACAATAAAATTTTTATTAACAAAAATGTACATCAATACGATTAAATGTTCTTTTAACATTTTGAATCACTATTGCGAAATTATTATTAGAAACTTTTTATTAGTTACAATGAAGCTCTCTCTTAAAAATTTTTAATAAATTTATTCGCAATGAAATATTTTTTAACATCGATTCAATGTAAATTGGATTATAAAAATTTTAATGTACAAGCAGTGCCGGAAAAATAATAAGCACGTCCCGGACTTTTATGCAAATGCATATTTGTTCTCGTCAGTCGGAGATTATCATATACAAAATATCTTTGCGAATCAAGAAATTTGCACTTAAATGGCATCGATTTGTTAATGCATATTTTGGCATATTTTGCTTTGAATGCATATTTGTGAATATATTGGATATTTTTGTTGCATATTTTGAAAAAACTTGTTTGAATTGCTTTGATGATATTTATTTATTGATTTCTTATGGGAAAAATATTTTGTAAAGCACTTTCGCGTGTTGCCGCATATAAAAAGAATTATCCGTATTAATGTCATCCTCTACAGCATATAACAACCAGAGGGGGGACTTGGTTGAAAGCAATTATGTATTATACTGAAAACTTTTGCCAGTTCAAAGATGTGGTAAAAGGATTCAACAATGGTGAATTTAAGTTAATTGATATTGCCATAAATAAGATGTATTTTGTGGATGGTAACTTAAGTTAACAAATTCGTAGCAAGCTTGATAAAGTTTAAACAAAAATTAAGGATTTAAATCCTTAACAGCTTCCATATTTAATTGAATTTGCTTTCGAAAGCAGCGTAGTGAAAATAAATATATACCACAGAGAAACCATCAGCATTTAATCACTTCCGTTTTATTTTGTTTTGAATAACAGGCAGTAAACTTTTCAAATATATCTCTTAAGGCATTTTAAAGAACAATATCAGTAAACAATTGATACGTTTGTCATTGCGATCTATTTCGCACTTTGCTTAAGCAAATGACAGTTTCAAAAAATTTAACAAGAAGGTTTCTTAAGTTTAATATGGATTGACTCTTACATGTATTCGCACAGTTGCTCAAGCCAGCTTATGCATATTATATTTGGTCCTTTACAAGTGACTTAATTTACATGATTGTCTTACTGTTTCTTTATATCGAGGTCTAAACGCGAAAATAACGTAAGCGGCATAATATTCAATTTTGGTTTTTTTTTTAATAAATGACTTTATTGGCAACACTTGCATCATCTTCTAAAATATCATGGTCACATAAGGTACCGTTACGATTTTATAGCAAGAACAATCCTGTAAAATTTGATTTTTGTCGCTTATTATTATTATATTTGTGTTTTACTTTATTTTAACTTCTACTTTTGTGGCTATTGGGTCTTTTTTACGTTTATGAGACTGAATTTTAACGTTCTTCGTGCTATTTTTGTTTTTTCTTGCTATTTTTATGTTTTTTAGCACTAATAAAAAAATTTAAGATAATTTTAAGTGCATATTTTTTTAAATTTTTAGCGCATATATTACTATTTTTAGTACATTTTTTACGCACATAAACGCGATTTTAACTGCATAAAAGTCCGGCCCTGATAATAAGAATATAATTCTTTCATCTTTCCTTCCACATAACAAACATATGTAAACTAATGATTAAATCAGGCATGCCCATTATAATCGATACATATTTATATTTTTTTTTGAATAACTTATCATTATTTAGTTAAAAGAAAATGATTTTTTAAAAAATTTTTATATAAAAACTAAGTATGACGGGCTTAATTCCTTACGATTAAATTTCAATAAAAATCCATTCGAGAAATATTTTTTACAATTTTAGAATAGAAGGCAATTTAAACAGCCTAAATACCACAAAAACACCAACTACAGCTTAAGACTTTAAGACATATGCAGTTCCCTATATTCAGCGTTACCGTTGGTGCTACTAAAGAAGCAATATTTCACTTCTCCGACTGCTTGCAATTCTTGCCACTTTTTTGATGCTTTTTTCGAAATAAAGAGATATTTTTTTGCACTTTCTGTTTTATTAAAACTCCCCTATACTGTTATATATGTAAGCAAGCTCATATGAAATCTTTTTTCTTGTGATGCGTGGTTAGCTTATGTATTTATTGCGAATATATTATCTACACATGTACATATTTGCAAGCAAGTGCACTTTGCAAGTGTTACTTCCTTTAATGCGTAAACCATGAAATAAATACCTAAACCATGTCGCATACTTACCTGGGGTTTACACATGCAAGTGCAATTTCGAAAAACTCATAACACTCACACATTTTTACTAGCACCATCACATTTTTCGTACCTGCAGCCCAACTTGCAAGAGAATTTGCCTGCAAGTACATTTTTGATACTTGCAGCAAGTCAAATGACAAATGAAGAATCAGTGTTACCATGGATGACTTTTGTATCAATTTATTTACTTAGTAATATAAAAAAATATGCTTATAGCGGATTTTCTGTGTATTTATAACAATTAAAAAAGAACACAACTATACAACAACGCATTTTGAAAAAAAAAAAAAATGTTAATCAATATATTTTCTCAGTAATTTATGATGTCGGCACTACGGCAATACTGGATTCACATATTTTTAAAAAAATAATAATTTTTTCTTCAAGATGGATCGAAAATTAATAAAAAAGAAATTATTAAATTCATTTTATTATATCATTAACAGGATAATGTTTTTAAGCACAAAAATAAAGTTTCTTTATTTCATAAGATATTTTCGCTTCGAGAACATTTGAAAAATAAACTTACAACTGACTGTGTAAACACTCAAGCAAACACTACTTGCAAGTAATAACTTGCATGTGTAAAGGCTGGGTTATGTCTGTATGAATCAGGGTTGTCAGATTTTTTCACCATCGTCGCCAATTATACACCGAAATTCGTTAAATTTTACTTTCTTAAGATTTTTGTTAGGAAAAATTCGCAGAAAATCGCCAAATTTTATTTTTTATATAAAACTGCATTACGAAATATTGCTCTAGCTTATAAAAAATTAGACGTAATAGAACCAATCTGTGTTTTCTTGGATTTTTTTTACCATTTATATTGATTTTAACAAAATGCGTGCAAAAACATAATTTTGTGTACTTATTCTTAATCCTTGTTTTTGGATCCACGAATCTTCATTAAGACTGGAAGACCGCACTTAGGCCAAAATCATACATGAAAAAAAACGCGTTTGCAAACGTGCTTGCAAGCCTGCAGACAAGCTAAATAGCTTAACAGGTCTAAGTAAGAAATTTATACACAAATAGTAAATTCAATTGTAAAATAACTAGGAGAAAGTTCTTACGCCGCACAGACTTGTTCCAGTCGTCCTATTATTTCTGATTGCATTCAAATCTAACTTACCTCAATCAGCAAAAGAAAATGTTAACATTAAAAATTTCCCGCGCTTGACCGCATCACAGGCTCCATGATAAGACACTTACCTATGTCTGCTTCAAGAATCTTGCTGCTGATCTTTAATGCGATATTACGAGTTGGCTTCTTCCTATCCTCTTGGAAGACCTCTACAATTGTTATGATTCCTAAGTTAGGAAAAGACGCTAGTCAAATTACGTCGTACATACCAATCAGCTTACTATCAATCTTATCAAAGATATACGAATAAATATTCCTTTTGAGTAACTATAACTACCTAAATAAACACGACATCATTCTGGATCATTAGTTTGGACTCCGAGCAAGGCATGGTACAATCGAATAAGTGCATAGAATTGTTACCCAAATTAGATCAGCGTTTGAGAAAAAGGAATATTGCTCAACATTGCTTATAGACATTTTCCAAGCATTCGACAAAGTTTGGCAGGAAGGACTGGCTACTCATCAAAATAACACGAATTCTTACCCAAAACACTTACAAATATCTTGATGGCTATCTAACATGCAGAACATTCATGGAAAGATCAAAAAATAAATACTACCCCCAAGAAAATATTTGCTGGTGTCCCTCAAGGCAGCATATTAGGACAGCTACTGCATATAATATACACAGCAGGTATGCCAACAAGCCCGAGCACACATACTTCTTTTAAATGTAAGATTTAATTATTTCATACATCTAATGTAATATGCCATTAAATTAATGAAATCAAAAATTTTTTTTTAAAAGCAACATATTTCAATAATTGAAAAAAAAAAAATATTTTTAACATTCAAATAACTCTATAGTCACAATAATTAAAACAATAAACATATTTCGAAAAAGCATGCCTTCATAAATTTAAATATTCAGTATGACAATGAAAAATGTCATTATAGTAATGAAACAAAAACTTTCCATAAATATGTATGTTTTTAGTTTTCTTTAATATGTACATACATACCTACCTACATATAGTATGTAATAAGAAATGAACAAACAAATGTCCTCCTTTAAAAAAAACCCACCCTAGTTTTAAACTGTTGTCTACCAAATGATGTATACGATAAAGCTTGTTCTCTCTTTATGTGGTCTTTTTTTATTATGCACTAGCAAAAAAAATCAACGATGTTATTGTTGTTATGGACAATTTAATCTCATATTTACGCTCTTAATTAAGTAATGGCCCCGGTAGTTTAGCTGGTAGTGTGCTAGTCTATCAGCCGGGGTTGCGGGATCGATCCCCGCCATAAGCTCTGGTTCCTGCAGAGAAGCGTAAAGCTTCGCGGGATTAGCTTAGGGAATTAATAAAAAAATAAAAAAAAAATTATATAAAAAAAATGTATTACTTTATTGAAAGTCTTCATTAAAATAGTGATAAAAAATATTATTTTCAATAAAATTGTGTCATTAAAATCTTGTATATTTATCATCAAATTAATGAATATTTTCATAAATTCTATGAAATAAAATCATTTAGTCTAATAAAAATATATTTATTAATCCAATGAACAATATTAATAGATCTAATGTAATGTTTCATTAAATACATTTTAATGAAACAGGTTTCATTGATCCAACGAAACGCTGCATAGGTTCCTTTTTAATGCAATGTTTTGTGGGATTAATGTCCAAATTCATTGGTATTGTGAAGAAAATTCTTTAAGTGTAGAACAAAATTTTTAATATATTTGCGTTAAAAACTTTTAAACGAAAATCAGCGAAAAGTTTATACAATGTGGCTGATGGCTAGAAAAATTAAGGTTAGCCCTTAATGTACTCACTTAACTTTCACGCTAAGAAGACAAACGTGCCCAACTGTACAAATAAATAGCACCACTGTTCCGGTAGAAAATCATCTAAAATACTTGGGAATTCATAAAGATGAAACTTAAAGAAACAAAGCTACATTGGCTCCTCGGCCGAAACTCCAATTTCTCCTTAGACAACAAAGTTCTCTTATACAAGTCTATCATAAAACCAATATTGACGTATGGCATCTAATTATGGGGTACTGCATGCGCATCAAACATCCAAAAGCTACAATGAAGACAGTCTATGGTATATACGTAATGACATAATCTTCGGAGATCTTAACCTCCCCACCGTACAGGAGGAAATTAAAAAGTATTCACTCAAATACATAAATAGACTAATGGTCCTTCCCAACTACCTCGCTCGGGATCTAATAAAGTTCGAAGGTCGCCAGAGGCTAAAGAGAACAGATGCTTTTGGCCTAGCGAGAAGCCTTTTTTGAAATTTGAATACAGTAAATAAGCGGTTACATTTTAAATAACTTATAAATAACAATTAAGATTAGGCCTTAAATACATATTTGGGGTATTCACAAGGTGTGCTATCATGTTATATTGCTTTGTTAACATAAAGTGTCTTTAATTAATGGAACTTTGCTTGCTATATTTATTGTGCTGTCGTAATTAATCAGAAGAGAACTGCGCTGAGCGGCTGAGCCGAGCCGCATTAGTTTTTGTAGCCGTCGCCATTGATGGTATAGTTTTATCCGGCTAATATCCGAATTAAACCTGCGGCAAGCAATTTTTGCAACAAAACACTTGCGGCGTCAAATTATATCAGCTTAGGACTCTGATGTTTGGTAAGCAAACAAAATAAAATTTATTTGTGATTTGCGCCTAAAAAATGGAAAATAGTCAGATAAGTTCTAATTTATTAATTCATGGATTAGAATTAAAAAATATTTTGATGTTAGGTGAATATTTATTTTTTATATTTGTTATACATCAGCTGATTTAAATTAAAAATAGCACACTAAATTATGAGTGGTTGTTCACAACAGTCGTATTTTTTCATGCTATTATTTTAGGACTTAAATGGCAAATTTCCACAAGAAAGGTTCAATAATAAAAAAAAGATAAAATTTTCTTTCTTTCAAAAGATTTTAAATCAGTTTAATGGATTTTTCTTTGGAAAACTTTATGTCGTTTTGGGGCCGTTTCGAAATATTTTTTTTTAGAAGTTTACATCGTTTGTATTTTCTTTACATCGTTTTGATATTAACTTCTTTGCAGAGTTTATTTGTACATTTGACTTGATTTTTATTTGTAATTAAACAACTTTTTAATAAAGCTTTGGGTGCTCACCAACCTCCCCCCTGGGCCAGTCGAGCACTCGTCTTCTAAAATCATAAATTGGGTTTGGAGGCTGTCCCTACTGTAATTTCCCAATGTGACCGGCACTGCCCCTTAACTGAAGGCTCTGCCCTTGCCTTTGGAAAATTAACTTTGTTTAAGGGTATTTGTTTCATATAGTTGGCAATCATAGTTTTGACAAATATTTCTTGAAATATTCTCATAATTCCTTTTTAAACACTGTTATTATGATGGATTTTACGATCATAATAAAACATTATTCATACAAATTGTTCTTACCGCGAAAAATAATAAATCGAAGCAGTTTTCCAAAAAAATTAAACCCCTTCAAGATAGATTTAATTGAACTGAAAACCATCTATTAGCAGTGACACTTTGTCTAAGCTAATGTATCTAAATGATTGCTAATAGTAACTTATATATAATATTAACCTAATACACTGAAGGAAATTAAAGATTAAATATTTAGTAAACATTTTTCTTTTCTTTTCTTTACAGAAACATCAATTTTATTTGAGTTCTTGATTTGATTTAGTGTTTGATTAAGGTAAGTTCTACTGATAATTTATTTTTATTTTTGAAAAATTTTCTGAGTGTATTTCGAGTATCTAGTAAACTTCATTATACCGTCACTGATTTCATTTCAGTGAAATAAATTAGTTTTTATTGTAAAATATTTTGTTCTGTTATAATTTTCGTTTTTTTTTAATGGCTTCTGGGCTAAGCCCTACAGCAGATTGGGCTGATGTAGACAAACTTGACTAAATGGACAAATAGACAGACAGACATACTGATACTGAGTCAAACGGAAAGACATTTGAAAGTGCACAATATTTAGTACAACATGAGTTTGATACTTGTAGTTTTCGGCTTCGATCACGTTTTACAGGAAATTTATATTGTTGTATTAGAAATGAAATAAATAAGGCAACAAACAATTTAAGTATCAGTAAAAAAAAAAATAAAATAGAGAAAAGAGGGTTTGGCAGTCAATAATATTTATTTGTTAATATATATTTATTTTTTAAAGTTTGCCGCTATAAATTTTGATTGATAAAGATTATTTATTATTGTTATTGGTTTTGGTTTTGCGTTTAAGTTTTTCTTTTGTTATTTTTCCAACAAAATGTTTCATTTAATTTGTTTGTTCATATCGTTATGGTGGAAAATTAGTTCAACACGTAATTTCATTTAAAAGAATCTTAAATATTTCTTTTATTCAAAGGCCAACCTAAAACTGAGCAAATATTAGTACTAGTTAGAATATTCTAAAGGGTGATGCGTATGGGGATAGGTTGGATTAGGCAAATGTGGCAGAGCTCATGCACCTATTAATCCACTGTGATATCACGGAATCCTTTTTAACTAGAATACTAACTGCAGAAATAACGCAAAAACCTTACGATACACATAGGGGCAAATGTATATAAGACCGCTTGATAAATTAATCGCTATCTATTGGTAAGAACTATGGGTAGCATTGGAAAGTTAATTTTCTGTCGAATTATTTACAAATAATTCTCACTTACCAGCTAGCAATTACCCACTACCCCAACTCGAAAAAGTATCGGTAAATATGCCAAACATATTTTTCAGGGTCGAGCTGTTAAAAGGGTTCTTGCGAATCTCGACATAAACAAGTTCCCTGGGCCGGCTGGTATACATGCACTGGTCTTGAAACAGTTCTCTTCGAAGGTAGCTCATCCCTTTTCAGAACTTTATAACATGCCGGGGAATTTCCCGTCTGCTGGAAAGTTGCTAATGTAACGCTAATTCCTAAAAAAAGGAGTGGCTAATAACGATGAAGATTACCGCACAATCTTGTCATTCGTAGAGGTCACTCTACTGGAGTTCCATTAACCATTTTGCCGAAAGTAAAGGAATTGCTTTAGATATTCCCAAGAGTCTGGCGTGGACCACTCTTGTCAAAACTGGTTGCATTTGGTGTCGGTGATAATTTTTTTCGATTTATATCGAGCTTTCTCAGGGTTCGCACTATACGAGTTGTTATAGATGGGGTTTCGTCAAACGAGATTAAGATTCATTCAGGGGTGCCGCAGGACTCCGTTCCTTCTACTACTCTATTTCTTATTTTTCGAAATTACCTCCTTGGCCAAAATTCCAACCCTATCTACACTTTTGCAGATGACAGCAACCTTTGCCATTCGTATTCGTTTGATAATAGACCAAGCCGATGTTGGTGGTACTTCATTACATCTGGTATTCTTTACCACGAATGGAATGCAACTCCCATGTGTGGGCCGGTGCTTCAAAGTCTATTTTGAAGCTTCTCGTCCGGGTGCGGGAGAGGACGAATGTTCATATTAGTGACTGCAGGGTATCCAGATTCCCATGAGCACCGTCGCAATGTGGGTTGTATTTGCCAGTTCTATCGTTACTTATTGGGTTTTCAACAAGAACTTTGTTTTCTAAAACAAAATAAAACAAAAAATTCAGATGACGATGATTCAAATTTTTATCGTATTACGAAGAAAAAAGTTCGGCAATTATGAATGAAAAATTATATATGGCAAATGTCCAGCACGAACACGATGGCAGATATCGATTCTTTCATCAAAGTTTTCAATCACTTTTTGGCAAAAGGGCGGGTCTATTTCGTTAATCATATCACGGAGTTTGAGTTTTAAGGCTGCAATCGATTTGATTGGCTCCGTATAGGCTCTCTCCTTAACATAGCCCCACAAAAATAATCCAGTGGTGTTAAATCACACGATCTGGCTGGCCACTTAACAGCTGATGTTCGTAAAATTATGCGATCGGAAAATTTGGTTTGCAATAAATTGATCGTTGCATTGGATGTGTGACATGTGGCACCGTCCTGTTGGGGCTGGCACATTTTGTATCGAGCCTGTCTTTTCAAATTAAAAGAACAAATTCCTAATAGCGGTCTCAGAAGGTCGATTATGTTGTCCGAAAATATCACGTATTTAACGAAAAGTAACGGAATGTTACTTTAGCAAAACCACCATTTGCATAGTGGATTTTAATAAGTTTAATGCGATTTTCGAGAGAAATTGAATTCATGCCAATGCATCTACTACAAATACGTCAAAAAACTAAATGTCAAACCTATAATTTGTTGGTGTTGCCACAATTAAAAAACAAAATTCTTATTGAAAACCCCTTTTCAATGGGATGTGTTCTGATAAAATTAGGCATCTGGTTTCCGAAACCCGTACGTTTGTTCGTAATACACGTTTTTCCTCAAGAGTCCATCCTTTTAGGGTGCATTGGCCGGTGAATCATACAGCGCATTGCAGGGAGAACTCGTTTTTTGGCCTTCGTATGTGGAAAAGCCTTCCTGCTGAAAAAAAAAATATATTAAATATACAAAGATGTCACAAGATTAAAGAAATTAAACATTTTTTTTTTTAAATTTGTCAGCGGTCCGACCCGCTAAAAAAATAAGTTTTTGTTTTAAAGATGCATTTTAGAGATTTAAAGTGTAATAATAAAGTAATGTGAATATTGAAAGGCATATGTACTGGACATTTTTCGTGTTTCTTTTCCACTGTTTGCAGTTGCTGTTTTTTCATATTATTTTTCTTACTCTAATGTAATTTTAGTATCAATGCCTATTAAATGTTTATCTCCGTCAACAGCGAAAAAGAACGGAAAAAGGAAATTTACAATTTCTGTCTTCATATTAATTTCGCGAAAAGCTCAAAAGAGAATAAGAAAAATGTCTGCCTTTCAATTTCAACATTGTAAAAGCGGACTAAGCACCAAAGAAATGAATTATATGTAAAGGGTGGTTAAATTTTAAGGGCCGATGTTGATTTTGAATAAAACACAAACTATTTAGGAAATTATTGTAATTTTATTTTATTATGATATATTGGTATTACTCAATTATGTATGGAACAAAATATCGGCCAAATGGGCGCCGCGACCACGGCGGCACACCTCCATCCGATGGTCCAAATTTTCGATGACCCTGAGGCATAATGGAGGTTCTATGCCGTTAATGTGCCGAATTATCTCACCCTTTAGCTCTTGAATTGTTGCTGGCTTATCGACGTACACCTTTTCTTTCAAATAACCCCAAAGAAAAAAGTCCAACGGTGTCAAATCACATGATCTTGGCGGCCAATTGACATCGCCATTACGTGAGATAACACGGACATTGAATTTGTTGCGCAAAAGAGCCATTGTTTCGTTAGCTGTGTGGCAAGTGGCACCGTCCTGCTGAAACCACAGATCGTCCACATCCATATCTTCCAATTCGGGCCATAAAAAATTCGTTATAATCTCACGATAGCGAACACCATTCACAGTAACTGCCTGACCGGCCTCATTTTGGAAAAAATACGGCCCGATGATGCCGCCAGCCCATAAACCGCATAATAAGTCTGGATAACTTTAACACGTTGTTGGATTGTGTATCTCTCCATGGTTCAAATTGAGTAAGTCTGAAATAGAGAAATGTCAAATAAACTTCGGCGTTTAGGTGTGGTTCACATTCAACATCGGCCCTTACAATTTAACCACCCTTTATATGCAAAATAGCTGTAGTCAATATAATTGAAATATATAAATATCTGCAAAAATAAACAACTTGTATAAAACACAACTTCTTTTAATGAAAAGTTGGTAAAGCAGTTTACTCCACCACATTACCAGCATATGATGTAACACATTACCATCAGCTTTTTATAGTCGTGTTTAATGGGAATTGCAATTTTTGAAAATGTGGGCTTAATATTTTTCGCAAATGGCTTCGTGGAATTTTAGCATATGCAGCATACAGATGGTTGAGTCATATTTTAATCAAACAAAACCTAAAAATATGACAATAAAAAAACAAATAGGTATACCACAATACCCGCACTTACTTTAGTGATCAATTTCAAAATAATTTTTTAATTCTCTTTTCCGATGAAACAGTAAAAATGAACGCATAACATCTTCAAAGCCTTGTTCTTTTTTTTGCACAAAATTAAGAATCAGTTCAAAAACTTTTTTTTGAATTTTGAATTTTTATATAATATCAAAAAGTAATTTCAATTTTTGGGAATACAAAATTTTAATTTCAAAAGATTTTGTTATTCGTGCTTAATTCCCAGTTTTTATTATTAATAAAAACACTTGAAATTTATTGTTGATGGGATAAGCTATTCCTATGCGCATTTCACTGGTTGCTTAGGCCAGATCATCAGGAAACTTCATCCATAAAGATTTTAGAAAAACTAAAGATATTAAACCAAATAAAACTGTTAAGCGTATAAGACTTATAGCAACAGTTCTACTTGTAATAATATCAAAGTTTAAACAAAACACATCAACAATAAACAGTGGGTTTATCTCATCTTACATTCCCCACTACAATTAGTTGAAATTCTCTCAACATTAATTGTAGTTGTAAGTAGGTTAAGAAAAACAAAATAAAAACAACAACAACTTTACAAAAGATGTTGTCAATTAAGTGTTTTTTAGGCCGTGCACTTGCCTGTTTATTATCAAAAAGTAATTTAAATTTTTGGGAATACAAAATTTTAATTTCAAAAGATTTTGTTATTCGTGCTTAATTCCCAGTTTTTATTATTAATAAAAACACTTGAAATTTATTGTTGATGGGATAAGCTATTCCTATGCGCATTTCACTGGTTGCTTAGGCCAGATCATCAGGAAACTTCATCCATAAAGATTTTAGAAAAACTAAAGATATTAAACCAAATAAAACTGTTAAGCGTATAAGACTTATAGCAACAGTTCTACTTGTAATAATATCAAAGTTTAAACAAAACACATCAACAATAAACAGTGGGTTTATCTCATCTTACATTCCCCACTACAATTAGTTGAAATTCTCTCAACATTAATTGTAGTTGTAAGTAGGTTAAGAAAAACAAAATAAAAACAACAACAACTTTACAAAAGATGTTGACAATTAAGTGTTTTTTAGGCCGTGCACTTACCTGTTTATTATCAGAAAGTAATTTCAATTTTTGGGAATACAAAATTTTAATTTCAAAAGATTTTGTTATTCGTGCTTAATTCCCAGTTTTTATTATTGATAAAAACACTTGAAATTTATTGTTGATGGGATAAGCTATTCCTATGCGCATTTCACTGGTTGCTTAGGCCAGATCATCAGGAAACTTCATCCATAAAGATTTTAGAAAAACTAAAGATATTAAACCAAATAAAACTGTTAAGCGTATAAGACTTATAGCAACAGTTCTACTTGTAATAATATCAAAGTTTAAACAAAACACATCAACAATAAACAGTGGGTTTATCTCATCTTACATTCCCCACTACAATTAGTTGAAATTCTCTCAACATTAATTGTAGTTGTAAGTAGGTTCAGAAAAACAAAATAAAAACAACAACAACTTTACAAAAGATGTTGACAATTAAGTGTTTTTTAGGCCGTGCACTTACCTGTTTATTATCAGAAAGTAATTTCAATTTTTGGGAATACAAAATTTTAATTTCAAAAGATTTTGTTATTCGTGCTTAATTCCCAGTTTTTATTATTGATAAAAACACTTGAAATTTATTGTTGATGGGATAAGCTATTCCTATGCGCATTTCACTGGTTGCTTAGGCCAGATCATCAGGAAACTTCATCCATAAAGATTTTAGAAAAACTAAAGATATTAAACCAAATAAAACTGTTAAGCGTATAAGACTTATAGCAACAGTTCTACTTGTAATAATATCAAAGTTTAAACAAAACACATCAACAATAAACAGTGGGTTTATCTCATCTTACATTCCCCACTACAATTAGTTGAAATTCTCTCAACATTAATTGTAGTTGTAAGTAGGTTAAGAAAAACAAAATAAAAACAACAACAACTTTACAAAAGATGTTGACAATTAAGTGTTTTTTAGGCCGTGCACTTACCTGTTTATTATCAGAAAGTAATTTCAATTTTTGGGAATACAAAATTTTAATTTCAAAAGATTTTGTTATTCGTGCTTAATTCCCAGTTTTTATTATTGATAAAAAAACTTGAAATTTATTGTTGATGGGATAAGCTATTCCTATGCGCATTTCACTGGTTGCTTAGGCCAGATCATCAGGAAACTTCATCCATAAAGATTTTAGAAAAACTAAAGATATTAAACCAAATAAAACTGTTAAGCGTATAAGACTAATAGCAACAGTTCTACTTGTAATAATATCAAAGTTTAAACAAAACACATCAACAATAAACAGTGGGTTTATCTCATCTTACATTCCCCACTACAATTAGTTGAAATTCTCTCAACATTAATTGTAGTTGTAAGTAGGTTAAGAAAAACAAAATAAAAACAACAACAACTTTACAAAAGATGTTGTCAATTAAGTGTTTTTTAGGCCGTGCACTTGCCTGTTTATTATCAAAAAGTAATTTCAATTTTTGGGAATACAAAATTTTAAATTTCAAAAGATTTTGTTATTCGTGCTTAATTCCCAGTTTTTATTATTGATAAAAACACTTGAAATTTATTGTTGATGGGATAAGCTATTCCTATGCGCATTTCACTGGTTGCTTGGGCCAGATCATCAGGAAACTTCATCCATAAAGATTTTAGAAAAACTAAAGATATTAAACCAAATAAAACTGTTAAGCGTATAAGACTAATAGCAACAGTTCTACTTGTAATAATATCAAAGTTTAAACAAAACACATCAACAATAAACAGTGGGTTTATCTCATCTTACATTCCCCACTACAATTAGTTGAAATTCTCTCAACATTAATTGTAGTTGTAAGTAGGTTAAGAAAAACAAAATAAAAACAACAACAACTTTACAAAAGATGTTGTCAATTAAGTGTTTTTTAGGCCGTGCACTTGCCTGTTTATTATCAAAAAGTAATTTCAATTTTTGGGAATACAAAATTTTAATTTCAAAAGATTTTGTTATTCGTGCTTAATTCCCAGTTTTTATTATTGATAAAAACACTTGAAATTTATTGTTGATGGGATAAGCTATTCCTATGCGCATTTCACTGGTTGCTTGGGCCAGATCATCAGGAAACTTCATCCATAAAGATTTTAGAAAAACTAAAGATATTAAACCAAATAAAACTGTTAAGCGTATAAGACTAATAGCAACAGTTCTACTTGTAATAATATCAAAGTTTAAACAAAACACATCAACAATAAACAGTGGGTTTATCTCATCTTACATTCCCCACTACAATTAGTTGAAATTCTCTCAACATTAATTGTAGTTGTAAGTAGGTTAAGAAAAACAAAATAAAAACAACAACAACTTTACAAAAGATGTTGTCAATTAAGTGTTTTTTAGGCCGTGCACTTGCCAGTTTATTATCAAAAAGTAATTTCAATTTTTGGGAATACAAAATTTTAATTTCAAAAGATTTTGTTATTCGTGCTTAATTCCCAGTTTTTATTATTGATAAAAACACTTGAAATTTATTGTTGATGGGATAAGCTATTCCTATGCGCATTTCACTGGTTGCTTAGGCCAGATCATCAGGAAACTTCATCCATAAAGATTTTAGAAAAACTAAAGATATTAAACCAAATAAAACTGTTAAGCGTATAAGACTTATAGCAACAGTTCTACTTGTAATAATATCAAAGTTTAAACAAAACACATCAACAATAAACAGTGGGTTTATCTCATCTTATATTCCCCACTACAATTAGTTGAAATTCTCTCAACATTAATTGTAGTTGTAAGTAGGTTAAGAAAAACAAAATAAAAACAACAACAACTTTACAAAAGATGTTGTCAATTAAGTGTTTTTTAGGCCGTGCACTTGCCAGTTTATTATCAAAAAGTAATTTCAATTTTTGGGAATACAAAATTTTAATATCAAAAGATTTTGTTATTCGTGCTTAATTCCCAGTTTTTATTATTGATAAAAACACTTGAAACTTATTGTTGATGAGATAAGCTATTCCTATGCGCATTTCACTGGTTGCTTAGGCCAGATCATCAGGAAACTTCATCCATAAAGATTTTAGAAAAACTAAAGATATTAAACCAAATAAAACTGTTAAGCGTATAAGACTTATAGCAACAGTTCTACTTGTAATAATATCAAAGTTTAAACAAAACACATCAACAATAAACAGTGGGTTTATCTCATCTTACATTCCCCACTACAATTAGTTGAAATTCTCTCAACATTAATTGTAGTTGTAAGTAGGTTAAGAAAAACAAAATAAAAACAACAACAACTTTACAAAAGATGTTGTCAATTAAGTGTTTTTTAGGCCGTGCACTTGCCTGTTTATTATCAAAAAGTAATTTCAATTTTTGGGAATACAAAATTTTAATTTCAAAAGATTTTGTTATTCGTGCTTAATTCCCAGTTTTTATTATTGATAAAAACACTTGAAATTTATTGTTGATGGGATAAGCTATTCCTATGCGCATTTCACTGGTTGCTTGGGCCAGATCATCAGGAAACTTCATCCATAAAGATTTTAGAAAAACTAAAGATATTAAACCAAATAAAACTGTTAAGCGTATAAGACTAATAGCAACAGTTCTACTTGTAATAATATCAAAGTTTAAACAAAACACATCAACAATAAACAGTGGGTTATCTCATCTTACATTCCCCACTACAATTAGTTGAAATTCTCTCAACATTAATTGTAGTTGTAAGTAGGTTAAGAAAAACAAAATAAAAACAACAACAACTTTACAAAAGATGTTGTCAATTAAGTGTTTTTTAGGCCGTGCACTTGCCTGTTTATTATCAAAAAGTAATTTCAATTTTTGGGAATACAAAATTTTAATTTCAAAAGATTTTGTTATTCGTGCTTAATTCCCAGTTTTTATTATTAATAAAAACACTTGAAATTTATTGTTGATGGGATAAGCTATTCCTATGCGCATTTCACTGGTTGCTTAGGCCAGATCATCAGGAAACTTCATCCATAAAGATTTTAGAAAAACTAAAGATATTAAACCAAATAAAACTGTTAAGCGTATAAGACTTATAGCAACAGTTCTACTTGTAATAATATCAAAGTTTAAACAAAACACATCAACAATAAACAGTGGGTTTATCTCATCTTATATTCCCCACTACAATTAGTTGAAATTCTCTCAACATTAATTGTAGTTGTAAGTAGGTTAAGAAAAACAAAATAAAAACAACAACAACTTTACAAAAGATGTTGTCAATTAAGTGTTTTTTAGGCCGTGCACTTGCCTGTTTATTATCAAAAAGTAATTTCAATTTTTGGGAATACAAAATTTTAATTTCAAAAGATTTTGTTATTCGTGCTTAATTCCCAGTTTTTATTATTGATAAAAACACTTGAAATTTATTGTTGATGGGATAAGCTATTCCTATGCGCATTTCACTGGTTGCTTGGGCCAGATCATCAGGAAACTTCATCCATAAAGATTTTAGAAAAACTAAAGATATTAAACCAAATAAAACTGTTAAGCGTATAAGACTAATAGCAACAGTTCTACTTGTAATAATATCAAAGTTTAAACAAAACACATCAACAATAAACAGTGGGTTTATCTCATCTTACATTCCCCACTACAATTAGTTGAAATTCTCTCAACATTAATTGTAGTTGTAAGTAGGTTAAGAAAAACAAAATAAAAACAACAACAACTTTACAAAAGATGTTGTCAATTAAGTGTTTTTTAGGCCGTGCACTTGCCAGTTTATTATCAAAAAGTAATTTCAATTTTTGGGAATACAAAATTTTAATTTCAAAAGATTTTGTTATTCGTGCTTAATTCCCAGTTTTTATTATTAATAAAAACACTTGAAATTTATTGTTGATGGGATAAGCTATTCCTATGCGCATTTCACTGGTTGCTTAGGCCAGATCATCAGGAAACTTCATCCATAAAGATTTTAGAAAAACTAAAGATATTAAACCAAATAAAACTGTTAAGCGTATAAGACTTATAGCAACAGTTCTACTTGTAATAATATCAAAGTTTAAACAAAACACATCAACAATAAACAGTGGGTTTATCTCATCTTACATTCCCCACTACAATTAGTTGAAATTCTCTCAACATTAATTGTAGTTGTAAGTAGGTTAAGAAAAACAAAATAAAAACAACAACAACTTTACAAAAGATGTTGTCAATTAAGTGTTTTTTAGGCCGTGCACTTGCCTGTTTATTATCAAAAAGTAATTTCAATTTTTGGGAATACAAAATTTTAATTTCAAAAGATTTTGTTATTCGTGCTTAATTCCCAGTTTTTATTATTGATAAAAACACTTGAAATTTATTGTTGATGGGATAAGCTATTCCTATGCGCATTTCACTGGTTGCTTGGGCCAGATCATCAGGAAACTTCATCCATAAAGATTTTAGAAAAACTAAAGATATTAAACCAAATAAAACTGTTAAGCGTATAAGACTAATAGCAACAGTTCTACTTGTAATAATATCAAAGTTTAAACAAAACACATCAACAATAAACAGTGGGTTTATCTCATCTTACATTCCCCACTACAATTAGTTGAAATTCTCTCAACATTAATTGTAGTTGTAAGTAGGTTAAGAAAAACAAAATAAAAACAACAACAACTTTACAAAAGATGTTGTCAATTAAGTGTTTTTTAGGCCCTGCACTTGCCTGTTTATTATCAAAAAGTAATTTCAATTTTTGGGAATACAAAATTTTAATTTCAAAAGATTTTGTTATTCGTGCTTAATTCCCAGTTTTTATTATTAATAAAAACACTTGAAATTTATTGTTGATGGGATAAGCTATTCCTATGCGCATTTCACTGGTTGCTTAGGCCAGATCATCAGGAATGTAAGATGAGATAAACCCACTGTTTATTGTTGATGTGTTTTGTTTAAACTTTGATATTATTACAAGTAGAACTGTTGCTATAAGTCTTATACGCTTAACAGTTTTATTTGGTTTAATATCTTTAGTTTTTCTAAAATCTTTATGGATGAAGTTTCCTGATGATCTGGCCTAAGCAACCAGTGAAATGCGCATAGGAATAGCTTATCCCATCAACAATAAATTTCAAGTGTTTTTATTAATAATAAAAACTGGGAATTAAGCACGAATAACAAAATCTTTTGAAATTTTTATATAATATCTAATAATACCTCCTTAGGAATCACTCGATATTTCAGAGTTTTTATGTGTGTGTTTTTTTTTCTTATATTATGATAAAAAAAAATGTTATTTTGTTTAAGTTCAAAAGGTGTAACTACTGATTTTAAGTAAGTTAGACTTGAAATTTATTTCTATAGCTGAAAGACAAAAATTCCATAAATTTGATTCGAATAAATGACCCGAAGCTTTTAATTAACCTCTCATTGTACTGTGGATTACAATCATTAACAGTTTCTAAATATTAGTTTTTTTTTTTTACTTAAGCTAAGAGTTTAAAAAAAAAAAATAAAAAATTGGAACTTAGCTATTGCAGAAATAGTTTAAGAAATATTTTCTTATTATGTTAGCAATTGTAAAATGAGGCTAAGAAGTTATTTTTATCAATCCGCTTTATACAATTGAATTACAGAAAAAAATATTTAAATATTTTTAGTCCCTCAATTCAAATTTGCATAATTTTTTTCAAAAACTTTGTCCCATTTCACATTTTCTTTTTTATTTTCCATAAAAAAAAAAGATATAAACACAAGTCTCTGACAACATTTTTATTCTTAAATGGTCATACAGACGCCGCATTTTCTCACGTTCAAAGACAAAAGGCGCGAACCACAACCTCAATTGAAAAAAAATTGGCATATTTAATGCCTCAGCATCGAAGGATGAATAAGGGCTGCCAAAGGACGAATCATAAAGTTAAAAAACGATTTTATTATGTCAATTGCGTTTAAGGGAAACAACATAAACTAGCAAAATTAGCCGTGTTTGAGAAAAATATTCAATAAGTTTATGAAGGTTAAGCCCTTCAGATGAGAAATGTAGAAACAAATCTAAGAAAGAAAGAATAAGATGCACAACAAAAATGGTGGAAACAGATTTTAGAATAAAAGAAAAGGATGAGGATATTTTAAAGCTTGAGGATTTTTATATTTTTCAAAATGAAAAAAATATTTTGCGGTTTCTAAGAATATAGTCGCATTCAAAAAAATCGAAGTTAAAGGCTAGTCCTGCGACGTTAAGCAGCTCGCACGTCGTTTTCATAATATTTTTGGGCAAACAGACCGACCTTGTTAGTCTGTTTTTCGTGAGTTTTGCGTTTCAATTTCGCATTGGCTAATGGCGTGGCGTTGTTTAACTCTACATACATAGATAGAAAAACACTCGGGATAAATTGAGTTTTTTATACTCACTTTAAGTACAAGTCGTACTCAAAAATTCAAGTACGAATAACACTAAAACGTACTTTAAACAATCCTAAATGGGATTACTCGAAATCAATCCCGGAGTTTTTTAAAATAAGTAAAAATTTCTTAAGCCAAGTAAAAAAAAGATTAAACTTTTCATTATTTATGCCACTCTGAGAGTAAAATTACAAAGTGAGCATTTTAATCTCATTTAACTTATCAAAGTGTGTTGCAGACACTTCAACAACACTACACAAGTAGCTAAGAAACGATTTGCTTGTGGTGTGTAGAAACAACAAAAACAACAGGACAAGACAAAAACACATTATTTTCATGTTTAAAACGTAAAGTTGAGAACTCTTTCTTGCTTCTCATTTAGTTTATATTTTTATACCCTTCACCACAGGTGGAAAAGCTTGTCATTCCGTTTGTAATTTCTACAATATTGCTCTTAGACGCTATAAAGTATATATATTTTAGGTCCTTATGAGGAGAGAAGTTGATTTAACGATGTTTGTCCGTCCGTCTGCCCATCTTACGTTTGATATGTGCGTTATCACCCTTCTTTATTATTTCATTTATTTAACGAAATAATTTTAACAAATAGAAACTAGGAAGTTTTGATTCTTTTTGCTACTTTAAAACTCCCCAAAAAAAATATAGATCTATGGTATGACAACAGTGCCTATACAAAAAGAAAACAAACAAACAAACACACATAAATGGTCCAAACTATTTTGGTGAATATAGGCCACTTATTAAGGTTCAAAACTCAAATAATATGATGTTTGATTTTTGTATTATGGTTTACAACTTTGCTATTTTGTGGTGAACCAAAACATTAAAAATAATTACAACTCAACTGTGTTGAGTTGAGTTGTGAACCGTAAACGGGCCATATTTCATTTTAATGATATTCAAAGAGCGTTCCTTCATGGTTCTGTTGTCTAGGGGGTTTGTTAAGGTTAGAAACTGTGAGTCCCCTGGTTCGAAAATTGGTTTTTCAAAAAGGAAATTTTTTTTTTAATTTTTTTATGTTCTAAAAACGATTTTAAAAAAATGTACAAGTTTTCGCTTTTTAAATTTAATTTATAATGAAGTTTAATGTATGGTATATATGTATGTATATGTAAAAATTATTAAGTTTTTGTCTAGTTGCTCTGTATTCTGCTCACACAATGGTGAAGGGTATATAAGATTCGGAACAGCCGAATATAGCACTCTTACTTGTTTTTATATCAGTGAGTTTTTAAGGTAAAAACCATATCGGGAATGATGCTAGTGTTTTGTAATTGAAATTCTGTAAATTTTCTTTCTAATATTACTTTTGGCTTATTTTAAGTACGAATTCGGGTCTGAATAAACTTTGTTATGCAGTGGTATCCCGGTTTAACGAATTATATATTGTCAGGGCCTTTCGTGATAGCGAAAAATTCGTTAAATCCCGAAGTTTTTTTTTAAACATTTTTATTAATAAAAAAATAATATTTTAATAAAACAAAGTAAATTCGTTTATTTCCATTCATAGCACAAACAAAAAATAAATACTTCATATCATTTTCAATTAAATGAGTACATAGTGGAGAACAAAACTTAGTCGCAGGCCCTTTTCATAGTCGTCAATAATTTTTGATTTTTCTTTTAGAATTAAACCTTTTCTTTTGGGGATTTTGATGTCAACTTTACAAAAACAAAAATTTGTTTTGAAAATAAAAGTAAAAAATGTCTTTCTAACGTACTAATTTTTATTTTGGAGAGCAAGTATTTTCTTTGCTTTCTTGTAAGAAAAAAATACTTCTCTTAACTCGTTGTTTTCAGTAAAATCTGTCTAAAATATGGTAAAAATGTATACAAAAACAAAAGAGAATGAATGCAAATATGTTTGCATTCATGCTAATTTTGTTTTAAAATTTTTTTTTGTCAAAATTTGTTATATAGACTACAAAAATTTGCTGTTTGTTCGTAATATAAGGTACTTAATGGAAAAAATATGACCGTACCTTAAATCGCGAATTCGTTAAACTGAGTATACGTTACACCGGGATACCACTGTACTTAAATCAAGCGCATTTTGAGATTGGTTCAATCTTAGTTTTACTTAAATCTCATTTTCGGGGTATTTCAAGTACGAAATCGGGATTGAATAATCTTACTTGAATCAATCTTAGTGTACTTGATTCAAGAAAATCCGTACTCACCTTACAAATAATACCGCTTCGGATTGATTTGAGTTCGGATGGCTTGATTTTACTTTTGAGTGTACCGAGCCGCAAATTTTGCGGTTTTAAACTTAAGCCATATGGACTGGTTTTAAATTTCAATTTTAAAATTAGTTGTCTGGTGGAGCACTATTCAAATCTCCGAGGGACGACGGGTGTACCATTGAAAACTTATATTGATTAGTGTTGGAGACCACTGTACTCCGAAGGTTTAGGTCGACCAAAGAATTTGGATAACGCTCCTAATTTGTTTAATTCCCTGGCAATACCTATAATTAGTTAGCCAAATACTTCAATTAAAAATTAACATATATATATATATATATATATATATATAATATATAAATATATAAATATATATATATATATATATATATAATAATATATAAATATAGAAAATAAAAGTCGCACGTCTTTTTTTAAACTTTTTTTTATTAATAAAAAGTATAGCAAAACAAAAAAAAAAAAACTATTGAAACAAAACAGTCAGTTGCTTTTTTTTTTGTTTTCAGAAGCCTTTTTTATATTATTAATGTGTTTTTTTTTTTGTTTTTCCATGTCGCTGAATATGATTGTTTTAGTTCACTTAAAGCTGTTTACAAACACTGCAAAAAAGGCGGCTATGACTCCATGTCTGGGTTAAGCCATTTATACTTCTGTTAAAAGTCTTTCGAATAGTATACTATGATGTATCACGAAATATTACGTTTATTGGAAGGACCTGCATCCATTGATGTTAACTTTATCCCTCTCAAACTCCGTGGTTTCCACTGCTTCTGGGCACGTATTTGAATCTTCATTTCCTTTTAAGATATTTAGATTTTCTTTTCGTTTTATCAAGAAATCTTATTTTTTAAGTAAGAGCAAACTATTCACATGTTGGTACATACATACATATATACCTGGCCATGTTTTACGACAACTTCTTTCATTGACTCGGCGGCTCAAAATAAGTTTATAAAATGAGCCCTGCAAACACCACAATTTTTTATTTTATAAAGTTTTTTTGCTAAACTATTCTTTGAAACTAAATTAACAAGATTTTGTTTGTCGTGCCTAATTCGCAATTTTAGTTCTTGATAAAAACACTAAAATTTATTGTTGATGGGATAAGCTATTCCTATGCGCATTTCACTGGTTGCTTAGGCCATATCATCAGGAAACTTCACCCAAAGATTTTAGAAAACTAAAGATATTAAACAAATAAAACTGTTAAGCGAATAAGAATTATAAGCAACAGTCTTACTTGTAACCATATCAAAGCTTAAACAATTGGTTGAAATTCTTCCGTAATCTTAGCGATTTTTTGATAAAAATAATAAGAAAATTTTTCCTTAAGTTGTATTTTTATTCTACCTTTAAATTTCAATATTAAATTATTTGCTTAATGTTAATTAAAATGTAGATTTTAATTAAACATTCCCTGATGATGATATTCAAAGAGTATCGAAATATCGGAAACAACTAAAGAAATATTTTATATACAACATACCTCGAGCTTAAGCATTTTAATTTAATAATAATAAGAAAATTTATAATTTACTGCAAATTAAATCTTTTTTTGTGACAAACTTTACAAAAAAAATAAACGGTAAAAGGTCGCAAAGTCGCAGGCCGCTAAAAAAGGGTCAAATTGCGACTTTAGTCGCGCCAACGGTAACCCTGGTTAGAGATATAAATTAATCGAATAGAATTTTATTTCTCTTATAAGGGGTCTTTTATAAGGCGCTTCCTATCTTCTTATTAAAACGAAAACAAAGTATGTGTGAAATATGATCGAAATGTTTTATTCGTTTTAAAGGCCTTATAATTATTAACGTAATGTGTGTAACATCATGGCATCTGCCCAGCTACTAAATGTCCGATTTTCCATGACTCTTGCACAAATAGTATAACCAACATCGTTCTCGAAGAAAATCCATATTTTGAAATTAAATTTTCGGCTGACATTGGACACTCTTGATATCGTCCCAAATACAACAATTATTTTTATTCATTATTTATGATGTGCTAAATTGGTGGTGTTTTTTCTAAGCTTTGATATTGTTGCAAGTACGACTTGAGTGTTTGTAATTCTCAATCGCTTTACACTTTTATTTGTATAATATCTTTAGCTTTTCCAAAATTGTTGGAAAAAGGTTTCCTGATGATCTGGCCTAAGCAACCTAAGCAACTAAGCATGAAAACTAGTTTTTCCCCAACAATAAATTTCAGTGTATTTATCAAGAATAAAAATTGGGAGTTCAGCACATCATAATTACTGAAGACATAGTAATAAAAAATTTTGTATTCGTGAATATATCTTTGATAACAATTCTTTTTGTTAACGTGCCCACTTGTCAAAAAAAAAAAATGAACTCTATCACTAACGATGATTTTTCGATGATTATTAGGGTCAGATTATAACTTTAAACATTATGATTGGGCAAAACTGTGATTTGGCAAAATAAAGCTTTGCCAATGTAGCCGCTTTCAAATGCTAAAGTTTGACTAGTCCCTATTGGAAGACTATTTTTGCGCGCCCCCAATCCCAGAAACAACTTCAATTGAATCCTACAGGAAGGCTTAATAAAGATGACAAGTGAGAAAACGAGCTTGGCCGGAATTTCTAGGCTTCAATATGATGGCGGCTATTCGGGTTTGGTAGGAAGAAAATTAGAAAAGTGACATCGGTCATTAGGGGTCACTGATTGAAAGGAACCCTTGCAGTGAGTTCGGGAATAAAAACCAATGACTACTGTAGGATCTGTATGAATGTGGTGGAGGAAGAGATGATACTTAATAGTTCAGACTTTTTTTAGCATGGAATCGGACTGATTGTACACTGAAAGAAAAATGCTTCATATATTTAATAAATCATTTTCATAAAAAAATTTTCATTGGTTAAATGAAAATTTTCATTGTCTAAATGGAATTTCATAGTTATAATGAAGTCTTTTCGTTAAAATCGCTTCATTGGATTTCGTAATTACGTTAAAAATTTTCATTGGATATATGAAAACTTAAGTTTGTCCAAGTTAAACAAAAAATTTTAATTGGGAAAATAAAAAACAATATACACACATAACTATATTCATAAATTAATACAAAATTACAGTTTCCTTAAAAATATGTTTAATTGTTAATTAAAAAATGTAAGATTAGATTTAATTATTTCATACATCTAATGTTATATGCCATTAAATTTATGAAATCAAAAATTTTTTTATAAAAGCTACATATTTCAATAATTGCCTTCATAAATTTAAATTTTCATTATGACAATGAAAATGACATTATAGTAATGAAACAAAAACTTTCAATCCACTTTCAATCAAATTTGTTATTGTTATTATGGACAATTTAATCTCATATTTATGCTCTTAATTGATAAAAAAAACATAGTTTTTTTATCCAAAAACTACACTGCCCCGGTAGGCTAGTTGGTAGTGAGCTAGTCTATCAACAACGAGGTTGTGCGATCGATTCCCACCAGAGACAGAAAAAAAATAAAATAAAATAAAAAAAATTAAATATAAAAACAGAAATAAATAAAAAAAAAATTAAATAAGAAAAAAAAATTTTTAGTTTATTGAAAGTATTCATCCAATGAATAATATTCGTAGATCTAATGTAATTTTCATTAAATACATTTTAATGAAACAGGTTTTATTGATCCAACAAAGCGCTGCATAGGTTCCTTTTTAATGCAATTTTTCATGGGATTAATGTCAAAATTCATTGGTATTGCGAAGAAAATTCTTTCAGTGTAGGCTGTATTGGCGGCCATGATATCAAGAGTAAAAATTCTCAAATCTTACTAAAAAAAACTTTGTTGCTATAAAATCCTTAGACCAAAATAAGTTAAAGTCACTCGATAACCAATATACATTTTACGTTTTGCTCTAAATCCCCACTAAATTTTTTTGGTTTGCTTTTTCAAAAAGTCTTCTAAACATTTTATGGTTTTTAAAAATTTATATATATTTTTGAAATGAAAAAAAAGTTTGTAAATTTCTTAAAAATCACTGTTCCATTTTAAGGAACTAATAGCCGTTGTATTTTACACTTCTCAAAGAAGGGAATGCCAAAATTTTTAATTAAAACATTGAAAAACAAACAACATGATTTGTTTGTCTTGTCTGCCATTTACCAGACAAACTGAAACACATTCTCCGCTATTGTTGCACATTAAGATTATGGCGGTTAGAAAACTAAAATGAACATTTAGATTATGATTCAATTACATTCTTTAAAACTAAAGTTCATCGGAATAAAATTGAAAACAAAAGAAAAAATACGAGCATTTGAACAAAAAAAAAATTTTTTTGTTCGTCTTAAACCAAACCTTGTTTTGGGTTGACCTTTAAAGGAAACGAAAAATGAAATCGAAATCTAAGAAATAAAATATGTAATTTAAAAACTATAACGTGAATCCACCCACCTTTCTACACCTCTAAGTTTGTATATCAGCCACTTTAAGCACTCCACACATTTAAGCTGAAATTAAATAAAAACAAAAAGCTTCTCTTTTTTATTATTGGCTTTATTGATAGAGCAGCTAATAAAATATTAACAATGAGATCATCAGCAAGTCTTCCAATATAGTCCATCTACCATCAGCGTTAAACTACAATGGCACCAGTGCATTTTATGCCTCTGAGAATTGCCAAAGAGTTTGGGATTTAATGTGGCATCGTGGTCACGAGAGTTGCATGAAAAGTAATGCGTTCTAATACCCTATGCCACCATGAGTGATTGATAATGGTATATTAGGTTTGTCATTTCGTGTGTAACACTAGGAAATATTTCTCAAGACTTCATAAAGTAATTACATTCTGGGTCCTTGAGCAATTCCAGGACAATAAAGTGATGTTAAACTAAACACAAAAAAAATTATTTTTGTATAAATTGCATTTCTACTAGTCAGTTTCAGACTGAAATTTAGCACAAACGGTCTAATAAGAAAGGAGTGATCCATCTCCCGAAAAATAAGGTGTCAGTAGCTCTGGTAAATCTATCTATCTATGTATATATATAAAATAGGATGTGTGTATGTATGTGTGTATGTAACGTATGGACTCCAAAACGGCTGGGCCGATTTTGATGAAATTTTCAAGGAATCTTCAGAATATTCAGGCGGGTGACACTGTGAAGTCTGATTTTTGATTTTCGGTCTGCGGGCGAAGGGGCGTGGCAAAATCCAATTTTCATATTGCACCACCAATCCCATCTACATCTATAATTTGGACAATTTTTTCTTTAAAATGATCGCCATGGTCCAACTTAGATTTATACGAAAAGAAAATTTTGCCCCGCCCACTTTTTTCGAATTACCTAAAATCAGAAAACGGTTCCATCGATTTGACAAATTTTTCTTTAAAATGTTCGTATTAATCCATTTTAAGTTTTCATCGAAAGAAAAATTTACCACGCCTACTTTTACGCCCACTTTTTCTATTAAGCTCATACCTTGAGAACGGCGTAACCGATTTGGACGATTTTTTCTTTAAAATGATCGCCATGGTCCAGCTTAGGTTCTTGCGGAAAGAAAAATTTGACCCGCCCACTTTTACGCCCACTTTTTCCGATTTAACTAAAAAACACAGTAATGGCTGAAGAACAAGCCGTCAATTATCCCAATGAGTTTTTGAGTTCATTGGAACCACCGGTTGCATCACCGGTAATTCTTATTCGCAACTTAAACGCACCAAAGTAATGCAACGGAACCAGATTGACCATCAAAAACTGTTCACCAAATTTAATCGAGGCAACAATCATCGGTGACAGATTCAAAGGCGAAGACGTACTTATTCCACGAATTCCGATGATTTCCAACGATTTACGTTTTGAATTCAAGCTTTATGATAGGTATTCCAAGGATTTTTATTTAAAGGCCGTAAATTTCGTTTAACGCTCAATTTAAATCGTCTGGTAATACAACACTAATGTTTGCTTAGCGCCAGCAACGCGGACCGGGTCAGCTAGTCTTATATATAAATACGGGATTGATTTGGTTGATGGTTGATTTTTAAGTACCTTATCGTCCACAGATTTTAATGAAACATATATCGTTTAAAAGGTATTTTTGTGTAGATATGCGCAATATATAGTTTTCAGGATAAAAGGGTTTAAAAAGCGCTTTAAATTTGCTTGCAAACACACGCATTAACATGTATAAATAGTGGTTGCACTTGCAAACACACAAGTATAAACGTATTAGGACAGGGTTACCGTTAGACATTTTGAAAAAAAAGTCGCGCAAAAACGTCATTTAAGAAAATAAAAGTCGGAAACTTTATTTAGTGACTTTTAACGAAGATCTATCTGTGTTTCTTTTTTTTTACTTTGATAGCATTTTATAAAAATCTTATAAATTACGGGGATATGCACAATATATTTTTTTTCTATGTTTTTGGAATTAAAGTGTTTGCAAAGCGTTTAAATTTATCTTGCAGACACACGTACAAAGATAGGTGAATAGTGCATTTTGCCGTTATCTTAAAATGTGTATGTTTTTATTGTACAAAGCACAAGTTCTCTCGAAAGTAAAAGCCAAGTGGTCGAATTTCGGCCACCGGGCGATCCTAGTAATTATAAATAGTTTTACGCATGATTAACGCTACCAAATAATTTAACCTTACTTTGGAAATCAGTCATGGATTCGCGCAACACATAGACGACTTCGTGATTTCAATGGCTCACGTAACCGTCCATCTTTTATTTCTTATCATAACTCTATACCCAACGTGTTGTTTGCAGGATAAAGGTTAGGAAAGGCCAGTGCAAAGGTAATCTACTAGGGTATTCATTTAATCGGGATTTTGCTTTAATCGGTTAATCGCTCGATTAATTAATCGAGGTTTTGGTTCAATCGGTTAATAATCGGTCAATTTTGTTATTGATCGGTTAACCGATTAATAATTTTTTTTTATAAATTAAGTAATTTCAATGTATAAAAATGAAAAATGATTTATTATTTGGAGTTTATTAGTAAAAAAAAACAATTCTTGAACTAAAACGAACAAGCAACAAAAAAATAATTTATAACTATGTTATACATATTTTTAAATTAATACATATGGGGGATTTCATGTCAAGTGACCCAATTTTGAAATCGATGTCTTCCGATTTGGATGAAATTTGCACCAAGGTTAGTCCTATTGGATAGTAGTTTAGACACAAATTTTCAACAAGATCGGTCTAAAAGTTTCTGAGTTAGTGGGGGTCAAAATTTGACATTTTGGCCATACAGGTGTTCTTTCTTATCCATGTAACTTATTACCTATTGGTGTTAGCAAAATTTGTCCCAAGTAGCTTCGATAGCTATTTGATCCATCTTTTGAAAAAATTTTTTTTTGTTTTTTTAAAAAATTTTTTTTATTTTTTTTTTTAAATTTAAAACTTTTTTTTATTTTTTTTTTTAGCGGGTATGTTTTTTTTTTTTTTTTTTTTGTTCAAAAGAAAGCTTATGTCTTTTCCTTTAAGGTAGTTTTGGTCCCTTTTTGGGATGCGAGCGGCTTATGTATAAAAAAAAATAATTTCTAACTCTAGACAAGGGTTTTTCAATTTTTAGCATATGTAGTGTTCTTTCTCATCCATTTAACTTATTACCTATTAGTGTTAGCAGAATTTGTCCCAAGTATCTTCGATAGCTATTTGATCAATATTCTGAAAAATTTTTTTTTTTGTTTTTTTAAAACTTTTTTTTTTTAATTTTAAATTTTTTTTTTAAATGCAAAATTTTTTTTTTATATTTTTTTTTTATCCGGAATGTTTTTTTTTTTTTTTTTTTTTGTTCAAAAGAAAGCTTATGTCTTTTCCTTTAAGGTAGTTTTGGTCGCTTTTTGGGATGCGAGTGGCTTATGTATAAAAAAAAATAATTTCTAACTCTAGACAAGGGTTTTTCAATTTTTAGCATATGTAGTGTTCTTTCTCATCCATTTAACTTATTACCTATTAGTGTTAGCAGAATTTGTCCCAAGTAGCTTCGATAGCTATTTGATCAATATTCTGAAATTTTTTTTTTGGTTTTTTAAAACTTTTTTTTTTAAATATAAAATTTTTTTTTTAAATGTAAAATTTTTTTTTTTTATATTTTTTTTATCAGGAATGTTTTTTTTTTTTTTTTTTTTTGTTCAAAAGAAAGCTTATGTCTTACCCTTTAAGGTAGTTTTGGTCGCTTTTTGGGATGCGAGTGGCTTATGTATAAAAAAAATTATTTCTAACTCTAGACGAGGGTTTTTAAATTTTTAGCATATGCACTATTTTGAATTTTTTCCTATTTGTGTTTAAGTGTTTCTAAAGCCTTAAAAATAAAACGTTTGCAAAGAAACTAGACAAATTAACCTTTCCGACGGTATGTTACAAACCCAATTACTATTTTATACCTTCGATACTATAATGCCCACAATATGTTAATCCCAGGAATAAAATCACTTTTTTTCTGTAGAAATGTTGACAAATAATTCTTTTTTTAATTTTTCCTACATAAATTTTATTAAATTATTTATCTTTATCTTTTTATTATTATTATTAGAAATTATTATTATTATAATTATATATTAGTTTAATTATTATTACAAATTAATAAAAAGAATTTAATTTGTCAACATTTCTACAGAAAAAAAGTGATTTTATTCCTGGGATTAACATATTGTGGGCATTATAGTATCGAAGGTATAAAATAGTAATTGGGTTTGTAACATACCGTCGGAAAGGTTAATTTGTCTAGTTTCTTTGCAAACGTTTTATTTTTAAGGCTTTAGAAACACTTAAACACAAATAGGAAAAAATTCAAAATAGTGCATATGCTAAAAATTTAAAAACCCTCGTCTAGAGTTAGAAATAATTTTTTTTATACATAAGCCACTCGCATCCCAAAAAGCGACCAAAACTACCTTAAAGGGTAAGACATAAGCTTTCTTTTGAACAAAAAAAAAAAAAAAAAAAAACATTCCTGATAAAAAAAATATAAAAAAAAAAAATTTTACATTTAAAAAAAAAATTTTATATTTAAAAAAAAAAGTTTTAAAAAACCAAAAAAAAAATTTCAGAATATTGATCAAATAGCTATCGAAGCTACTTGGGACAAATTCTGCTAACACTAATAGGTAATAAGTTAAATGGATGAGAAAGAACACTACATATGCTAAAAATTGAAAAACCCTTGTCTAGAGTTAGAAATTATTTTTTTTTATACATAAGCCACTCGCATCCCAAAAAGCGACCAAAACTACCTTAAAGGAAAAGACATAAGCTTTCTTTTGAACAAAAAAAAAAAAAAAAAAAAACATTCCGGATAAAAAAAAAATATAAAAAAAAAATTTTGCATTTAAAAAAAAAATTTAAAATTAAAAAAAAAAAGTTTTAAAAAAACAAAAAAAAAAATTTTTCAGAATATTGATCAAATAGCTATCGAAGATACTTGGGACAAATTCTGCTAACACTAATAGGTAATAAGTTAAATGGATGAGAAAGAACACTACATATGCTAAAAATTGAAAAACCCTTGTCTAGAGTTAGAAATTATTTTTTTTTATACATAAGCCGCTCGCATCCCAAAAAGGGACCAAAACTACCTTAAAGGAAAAGACATAAGCTTTCTTTTGAACAAAAAAAAAAAAAAAAAAAAACATACCCGCTAAAAAAAAAAATAAAAAAAAGTTTTAAATTTAAAAAAAAAAAATAAAAAAAATTTTTTAAAAAAACAAAAAAAATTTTTTTCAAAAGATGGATCAAATAGCTATCGAAGCTACTTGGGACAAATTTTGCTAACACCAATAGGTAATAAGTTACATGGATAAGAAAGAACACCTGTATGGCCAAAATGTCAAATTTTGACCCCCACTAACTCAGAAACTTTTAGACCGATCTTGTTGAAAATTTGTGTCTAAACTACTATCCAATAGGACTAACCTTGGTGCAAATTTCATCCAAATCGGAAGACATCGATTTCAAAATTGGGTCACTTGACATGAAATCCCCCATATATGTATTATGTATTAATTAAAAAATAAACTGCGTGATCATTTTATTTCAATAGTTTAAGCAGATCTTATAAAATAATCTTTAAGAAAAAGAATTGGTTAATTTGGCACTTTTCTTTAGTTTTGATAAAACTTGACATGGAAAAAATTCTTTCAATTATCGTAGATGTTGGAGAAATCGAAAGAAAACCCATAATACAAAATTTCTAATTTCTCAGTCCTTTTACTGGATTTCTCTAAACATATAAAATTTTCCATTGTGCTATTAGAGTCCTGTTTTAAATTTTTTTAAATTTTTAATAATTTTAATTGTTTCGGTTAATTTAGTTAGTTGTTGTGTTACTATCGAGAGTTTCTTTTGCTCAGCACCAAGCATTTTGCTAAAAAGTTAATTTCCGAGCTCCTTTATTTCTTATTTTGTACTGTATTTTAAGAATGAATTTTTTGAAGGAAATATATTATATGAAAAAATATTTCTAAACACAACTTTTTTGGTGCACTTAAGTAACTTTTTTGGTTTGGTTTTTTGGTTAACCGATTAACGGTTAACCGAATTAATACCCTATAATCTACACACCCTCACCCAGAGACCATATATTGTGACGCCTAAAGTATTACATTATTATTTTTTTCTTTTTGTTGCGCCAGGGGTAGCGTGCGCCTCCATAAAATTCGTATATTCCATTGTGCGCGTTCCGTTTCGTGTGTCAAATGCCTTTGCCATAAGTGCTGCTTAACACTCTTTAAGTTTTAGTCGTCAAGTCTTGAGTTTTTAGGAGAGAGAGAGGAAAAGAAATGGCATTATCTCGTCCCTCTTTCCTAAAAGCACAAGACTTAACGGCAAAAACACTAAGACCCAGTCTATTGTCATTTATGCCCTGAATTAGTTTCGTTACTCGGTTGTTTTTTCTGCTAAGTGGACAACTGGTTGCCATCTGTGTTTTTTGCCAAAGAAATAGCGCTCCCTGATCATCGCGTGCGGCTCCAGTCTATTGTCATCTTTTTTTTTTTTTCTCTTTTTAAATTTTATTTTATTTCATTTCCTAATCCCGCGAAGCTCTTCGCTTGTCTGCAGGAAAGAAACCAGTGTCTGTGGCGGGAATCGAACCCGCAACCCCGGCGCCGATAGACTAGCTCCATACCAGCTAGGCTACCGGCTTCTATTAGTTCCTTTCCAATCGGTTGTTGGCCCTGCCAGTAGATGATTGGACTGATATAGCCATACTGATATAGCGGTACTTTGATAATCTTTGATTCCCACCTTTTTCCAGACGACTGCCTGACCTTTTACCGTGATGTTATCCTCTTTTTCCAGGGGGAGGAAGGTCAGGGGGCTCCTTTAATTGATTATTTGGAGAGGGTTGAAGCTACTTCATTTGTGAAACTCAAAGACTATGACGAACATTTCTTTCTCCTGCCAGGGATCGATCTGAACGGCTGTGCTAAAAACAAAATAACGGTATATGGAGTGGGAACCATCCAAAACAGACTCTACAGGCTTCAATACATCTAGAAAAATACATAATTTGGTGCGGTTAACATGCTAATGACATCATTGCACCATATTTCTTCAAAAACTAAGCCGGAACTTGCAATATGGCATCAATATCTAAAAATCAAAAAAAAATTTGACATGCGCCGTTGCCCATGAAAACCACAGATATACATATGTAAATATGTATGTTCATATAATTTTTTCTTTCTCTTCATTTGTAAAAAAAAATATTTCCCAGCATAATGCGTTTTATGTGTCAAAAATGTATTGCTTCAAAGTGGGAACTAGCCATATAAAATTCATGCCTTCCGTAAGCGCAATGGTAAGCGAAACTCTTATGTTTCTCCCTTACAAACCTGCTTCGTTGGAAGCTCCATTTTTTATTGGGTTAGTGGACAAAGAACAAAACTACCCCTGCAGTCCCCTCATCAGAAATAACCGTCCTATTTCCCTGAGAAATGCAGTAGATCGACTGGATTACATCCAGCGATACAGCCCAGCTCTGCCTGAGACCCTGCATCCTAGGACAATGGCACAGTACATGCTCTATCATCTCTAGCTCCTCAGCATCCTCGCATAATCTGCAGAAGTCCGGTATGGTATTATCCCATTTACTCGTAAAAGACCATACAGAACAATGATCCTTCACGAACCCTATAAGGACCCTGAGACCACTCCTATCCAATTCTAATATAACCCTGGTTGCCCCAGCCTCCAATCTGGGTCATAACACCCCGCAATCCGTTCTATCCCTCCAGGACCGGTTAACGGTATCGCGGAGTCTATTCCGTATTATCTCACAGTAGTTTCATAAGGGTGGTTTTACACCTCGTTTCTTTGCTCTAAGACAGTGTTTGCAATATAAACACCGCCAACAGTGCCAGCGTCCATCTTGGACCCGTCCGAAAATACTGCCCTTTCCTCAAACAGCCCATTGGGTCCACGCCAAACTTCCCTATTTGGGAGCTCCACTGGTGTTGTTACACCGAAGTCTAAGGTCATAATCCTATGATCTGAAATTCCCTCGAGAATATTACCCTGATCAAGCAGACCTACTTCGCACAAGATTCTTGTGTGATCATCCCGCCTAGGTCTAACCAACTAAGACTCGTAGAGTCTAGATATGTTCCTAGCAGCCACACTCTTGACATACTGTGCAATAGGCCTAGTATTTGATGTATAATTCTGGTTGACCATATCCGGTCTTAGTCCCCAATTCTTACCGCACTGAAAGAAAAATGCTTCTTCATATATTTAATGAATCGTTTTCATAAAAAAATTTTCATTGGTTAAATGAAAATTTTTATTGTCTAAAGGGAATTTCATAGTTAAAATGAAGTCTTTTCGTTAAAATCGCTTCATTGGATTTCGTAATTACGTTAAAAATTTTCATTGGATATATGAAAACTTTAGTTTGTCCAAGTTAAACAAAAAATTTTAATTGGGAACATAAAAAAACAATATACAAACATAACAAACATATTCATAAATAAGTACGAAATTATAGTTTCCTTAAAAAAATTGTTTAATCGTTAATTAAAAAATGTAAGATTTAATTATTTCATACATCTAATGTAATATGCCATTAAATTTATGAAATCAAAAATTTTTTTTATAAAAGCAACATGTTTCAATAATTGAAAAAAAAATTATTTTTAACATTCAAAGAACTCTATAGCCTCAATAATTAAAAGTATGTATAAAAGTATTTCGAAAAAGCATGCTTTCATAAATTTAAATTTTCATTATGACAATGAAAATTGTCATTATAGTAATGAAACAAAAACTTTCAGTCCAAAAATATGTATGTTTTTAGTTTTCTTTAATATGTACATTAGCGTGGCCGTTAGTTGTTTATATAAATATATGTTCCCATCGATCCTTTAAGGAGCATAGGGCCTTTGAACCCCTCTAACTCAGAAACTTTTTGACCGATCTTGTTGTGTCTAAACTACTATCCAATAGGACTAACCTTGGTGTAAATTTCATCCAAATCGAAAGACATCGATTTCAAAATTGGGTCACTTGACATTAAATCCCCCTTTTATATATATAAAACGTATATAAAAAGCTTAGTATTTTGTTGTCATTTTCTTAATTTACTTTAATTACCTAATTAAAAACCTTCTTCGAGGCTTATGTTGTTGACTAGAAGAGCTAAAATATTTTCATATATGATATTCTTGTAAAATGTTGTTTTTAAAAGATAATCATATGCAAACAAATTACATTTGAATAAATGGCTTGATGGCAAACTTTGAGGGGCGGACGCCCCCCCTAAAACACAACTTATCGCTACGAAATTTTTTTGTATTTTTTTTACACACAACTGAACCGATTTAGGGGGGGGGGGGGGAATATAAGAAATAAACAAAAATAAATAAAATAACGGCCCACCCTACTAACATATAGTATGTAATAAGTAGGGCAACCAAAAATAAGCACTAAAAAAACAGTTTTAAGCTCTTAAAAAAAGCGTTTAAAAACATGAAAATAAGCTGTTAAAATAAAAAAAAAAAGCAATTAAAATTTATGGTTTATTTTCCACTTTATTCGTTGAATGCGTTGTTACAGTAAATTATAAATTGATGCGATAAATTTTCGAAAAGAAACCCCTGTCTATTTGAAGTCAGCACGCTTTTGTACATAGAAAAAGTTCTTTCTACGTCTACAGATGTTAAGGGAGCATATTTAAAATTGAGTATTTGCTCTGAGGTATATTTTATACGATTGAACTCGCAATGCCGCTTGCCTCCCAGTATATCCACAATATCTTTTAGTACCGAAAATCCTTCATTTTTTAATAAAACAGATTCAAATTTTTTATTCACTTTGTCGCCTATATCCCCTGGAACACCGGAAATTTTTCTTACGGTGTCCATAACTATATTCACTTGGGAAACCAATGAAAGATTTTTTGTTTCCAATTTGGTTACTACTTCGTGTAAAAACCCAAAATTTACAGAAATGAACAATATTTGGTTGCGCAAATTATTTTCATTCATTAAAGCCTGGCATATACGCACTGCTGAAGAATCTGTAGAGTTTAAATTTGAAAAAATTTCTACGAAATTATCAAAATATTTGGCATAATAATTTACAGCCATTATCCACGTCCCCCATCGAGTTATCACTGGTTGTGGAGGTAGTGGTATATCTGGTGCTGTTTCTCGTAAGATTTGAACCCTTGCAGGAGATTTAAGGAACGTTTTTTTAGCATTTGAAATAAATTTGTCTACATTTGAGTAGTATTCTCTTATATGTTCACAAACTCTGTGAACTCCATGTGCAAGACAGGTTACGTGAGTTATATGTGGGTAAAATACAGCAATGGCCTTTGCAGCTTTCACCATATATGGTGCGGCATCACTTACAAAAAGAAAAATTTTCTGTTTATCTAGGTCCAATTCTTTCATTGAATCATCAAACAAACGTGCAATAGTGGAATGATTGACTTTTTCTAATACAGCTGTTTTTATTAAAAATCTTTTTTCTGAAATATTTTCATCCACATGCAGTATACCCACAACAACGTTTGCCACAAATCTGTTCGACGCATCGGTGGTCTCGTCTATAGAGACCCAAATAAAATGTTTTTGTATTTCTTCCTTTATTTTGTTAACTGTAGATTCATAAACTATTTTTGTATATTTGTTTCAAAGAGACGATTCAGATGGAATATGGAATGATGTATAGTTTTGAAGATAATGTTGTACTTTTAAATGTCGAATTTTGTATAATGGTATATCTGCTGATATAAAGGCTTCACAGAGATCAATGCAAAATTTATCGGCGGCCGATGAACTTGTAGAACTTTGTAGAAAAGTTTGTTGTAAATTTTTTTTTGATTCTCTTTCTTTTAGATCTTTGTGCTTTTTTGAATCCAGGTGTTGTTTTATGTTGTAATTTTTATCAACAGATAAAGGTTTTGAGCACACGTTACACACTAAAGCTGATCCATCAGTTTTTAAATCTGGATACTGTTTGACTAGCTTGCTCAAGTAAACCGATTTGCTTTCCTTGACTTTAGGCATTTTCTAAATAATAAAACAATAAACCAATTTTAACAAAGGTTTTAATAAATTAAAAAAAATTTATACTTACATCCAAAACGCAGAGGCTATGAAGGTAATTTTATCTGTTTTTAAACTAAGACAACTTTAAAAATGTTATGCTTTCAACAATTCAATGAAATTTTTAAAATGTAAATTTGTTGACAGTAAAAACTTGGCTACTTTGATTTAAACGTTTTTTTTTTCAACCAGAGTTGTAGCAGCACAAAAAGTAAGGCGATTTCATGAATTCGCCTTGACAAAAAGGTGAATTTGTTAGTACAAATAAAAAAAGTTGCCACATCAAAAAAAAAAAAAAAAACATAACGATTTTTGCAAATATTTATTAAATAATTTTTTTTTTTCGTATGAAAAAAAAATGAAAAATTATCTTAAAATGACAAAATAAGTAAAAAAAAGCCGATATCGCAAAAATAACTAAAAAAAAGCCGATATTGCCAAAATAAGCAAAAAAAAGCCCTAACAAATATAGCTCATTTTCTTTGTTTTTTTATGATCGGAATTTCTGTTCAATCAAAATCTTTCTATCTTGTAAACAAAAAAAAAAGCAATTGCTTATTTTTGGTTGCCCTAGTTATAACCATTGGGTTATATTCTAAGCACATGTGATTTTTATTGAAATGTAAATTATGTAAATGATGGTAAATGATGGTTAAAATAAAATTAAAACATCGATAAATCGTTTTTATTGTCGATGTTTTCATTCATTGAGGTTTATCATGGAAACTTCGATGTTTACAAACATCGATGTTCTTAAAAACGATCTTGCATTTCTTATAATTTCTAGTTCGTGGTGAAGGGTATTGAAGATTCGGAACAGCCGTACTAAGCATTTTCTGTTGTTTGTTTTCTGTTATTTAAGCAACAGTAAATGAACCCAGAAAATAGCAACTAAAATTTTGTTTGATTTTTTTCTTTAGTTGAATTGCAAAATCTAATAAAATTTAATTGGCAAAATTTATTAAAAAAAAAAAATAAATAAGGTGCAAAATTTCACACCAATGGTGTTTAGCTTTCAAACGTTATTGGGCTGATTGTTATTTTTTTTTTTTTCGTTTTTATTTTTGAAGTTTTAAATACAATAACCCTATTAGGTGAACTTAACGAGGCCTCTAACATCTTAATACTGCTCATTAAAAAAAATGGGCTTACAACAAACTTCAGCATACTGTATTCGGTTAAAATAAAGACCGTTAAAACTAAAAAGGATGGATCAGGGGCAAAATGTTTATTAAATAAAATTACACGGATACACAAATTTTTAATTTTGCAAAGAACTTCTTTTGCAAAAAATGTTTTATGTAAAACATTTTCTTAATCGTACGGTGAATTTTTCTTACAGGTGTCCACTAGTGTGCCTCAAAAAAATATTTTTTTTGGATTTTCATGGGTGCTCAAGCATAATTTAAAAGCTTATAGGGTAAAGTATTTTTGAGATTTTTTTCAGATTTTTCGGAAAAGGTTTAGAGGTCGCTCACGTCGATTTTATGCCAAAAATCGGGTTTGCCGATCTTTTTTAAGTCTTCTTCACAACTTTGTCAAAAATCACGATTTTCTTCACTTTTAAGGAAATAGTACACAGACTATAAGTTTTTGCAATGCATTTGCTCATTTAGGCACCCTACATTACAATTTTTCGTAATGTTTCCATAAATTTTGTAAAAAACGCGAATATAACTTATAAAATTTTTATGAAGATGAAAAAAAAAACTAATGACGCAGTTTGAAAGTTCAATTAATTCTCAATAATTTAGAAGCAAATATTTTTGAATTTGCTCTTACGGTTCATGTGGTATTCTTATTTTCAGCGTTGTACCCAGTTTATGATATTATAACTCATACCCAACAAACAAACCCGATTTTTGGCATAAATTCTAGTGTGCACGTGACGTGATATTTTCTTGTCAAGCGTTAGTCACGCGTTAGCCATTAGTGATCGTGATTACTTTAAATATTAATCACGCGCGAAAGATTAAGTGGGATTTCAATACAAAGTTTTCGTGTGTACAAGTACGTTATAAAATTTTAAAATCACGCACGACTTTTTTAAACACTTTGAAAGAAATTTTATTCTACAGCCCGGTAGAAGCAAGCGACAACAAGTCACTCATTATCGTTCTCTTAAGATGCTCACAACTATCGGCTTGTCGGTCGACAGGTTTAGCGTTTCTAACATAATCCATTTATTTATTGTCAAATAACTGTATTGCCACATCAACAGTTCCAGAAATAAAACGCTAATTTTATTATGTTATCGGTCGCTTGCATTGTCGATCGACTTGTCGTGCTAAAAATGTTAAGTGGGCCGCAAATCAGCTGTTTGTTGTTTAAGATGCTAGCGAACGATAGCGGTAAACATCGTGGGCCAGGTTGTTAATTTCGTTAAATTAAAAAAAAACGAAGGTTTGACTATTTTTCTAAAACTTAAGCTTTCATTGTGAATAACTAAGTTAGATGACCCCAATGTCAAAACAATACAAAAACAACAGCCAAAGCAAAAATAACCAGCTGTTTCTTTGAGGCAACCTTGTAAATAACAAATTTATTTTATTAATTTGATTCATTATATTACTAGTTGACCCGGCTAACGTTGTTTTGCATTATAAATTCCTAGCGAAAGATGGAGCTTACTAGTAAGTTGTTTTGTAAGGCAGAGAAGCACAATACCCCCTTACAAACCTGCTTACAAGAGGCATGATTTTGAAATGGCGAATTTCCACTTGGAAGCACTCCTTTTTTCCTCTCTGCTAAAAAGCAATTTGATGATTCATTGCGTTATAACAGAAGCACTTAGAACCGTGTTTGTGATTTTTTTCTTTAAAACACGGGTAAGGGTATTATTATCCTATTTCACGACCTGTTCCCTTTCAGATGTTACAGTGTCTGTATGCCAAATTTTAAGGAAAACGGTTGACTAGTTAAGAAGTTTTAGGGATGGGGAGCTTTTACTCCTCTTGCCCTTTTTTCCGCCCTATTCCCTATTTCCTTTCAGTTGTTACAGGGTTTGCATGACAAGTTTTAAGAAAAGAGGTTGATTAGTTAAGAAGATATAGGGAGGGGGAGCTTTGCCCTATTTTACGTCCTTTAGCGATATGAAATATGTATTGGGGCCTATTCTCATACACAAAAAATGCACATACAACATTTCATCTAAATCGGTCAAGCCGTTTCGGAGGAGTTCAATTACAAACATCGCGACACAAAAATTTTATATGTATAGATTTTATCTTAATTACATAAGACCATTTAAATAACACTGAAAAAATAAATCTGTACTAAATATTTAAATACACTGAAAATAAAAATCAATCCATCCGTACTAGAATCAAGCCGAAGCGATGTCAATAGAACATTAAGTACGGATTTCCTGAAATCAGGTACATAATGCCTGATTTAAGTACGGATTATTTAAGTGCCTGTGCTTAAAATAATCTGAAAATGGGATTGACTTAAGCAAAATAGAGATAAAAAATAATCGCAATCTTTGCTTCATTCAAGAATTTCTAAGTTAGGTTAATCCCGAATTTATTCTTTAAATAATCGAAAAGAGGATTGATTCTAAACACTTACCCCACGTTCGTTACACAAGTTTGTTTCACCTTTGTTAACTGAAGAACTCTTAATTATAAGGCACTAACAGCATGCCCGATATGGTTTTCGTAATCATTATGTTTAAAAAATGTGATGTATTTAACTTAATTATTTTAACAAATAGAGTACGGGAATTTTTACCTTTTACACATGAGTATAATGTATGTTTTTCTTCTTGTAGTATTGTTGTTGTTTCTATACGAAACAAGCAAACGGCCTTTGACCTAATTTAAAGTATTGTTGTTGTTTCTACAACAAACTTCTACAAACACATGTTAATGAACTAGGGTATTCAAACGATTAACCGTTGTTCGATTATACGAATAATTTTGGGCGATTAACTGTTCGAATAATTTAAAATTGCTTTTTTCGATTAACGAATAATTTATGCTGATTAATCGATTATTCGAAAATTTATTTTTTTACATTATTAGTTTTTTTCTTTTATGTAAAAAAAACTAGCCGGTTCGTTTTAAATACCCTTTTAATGTTTCTCAACTCAGAGTTTGGGAATAATTTATTTTTAAGAATGTTTAGTACAGACTTTTACCACCATGATTTAGATGGCAAGGATGATTTTTTTGAGACGAATGAAAACAATCTTAACAAGACTATTCAAATAATTAAAACTGTTAGAAAATGTAATGAAGACTACATATTTTTAAAAAAGACAAGAAAAAAAAAATTGTATATGCTTTACAACGCTTTACCTTCAATCTCTCCAACGTCAACAATAAGTGAAAGAATTTTTTCTTAATCAAGTTTCATCAAAACAAAAGAAAGAAATCGTTTTAAACATAAACACAAACTATTTTTTATTTATATATTTGGGGTATTCACAAGGTGTGCTATCATGTTGTATCGTCATAATGTTCTAACATTTTACAATGGTTTAAAAATATTGTTGTTGTTTTGTAAACAAAAAGTGTCTTAAATTAATAAAACTTTGCTTGCTATGTTTATTATGCTGTCGTAATTAATCAGAAGAGACCTGCGCCGAGCGGCTATGATTTTGTAGCCGTCGCAGTTGATGGTATAGTTTTATCCGGCTAACATCCGAATTGACCCTGCGACTAGCATTTTTTTCAACAAAACACTTGCGGCGTCAAATTAGATCGGCTTAGGACTCTTATGTTTGGTAAGCAAACAAAATAAAATTTATTTGTGGTTTGCGTCTAAAAAATGAAAATAGGCAGGAAATATCTAATTTAATTTATTAATTAATGGATAAGTATTGAAAAACATTTTGATTTTAGATAAATATTTATTTTTTATATTTATTTTAAATCAGCTGATTTAAATTCCAAATAGCACACTTAATTATGAGGGGTTGTTCACAATAGTCGTATTTTTTATGACACCTTATGAATCCCCCAATTATCTCTTTTATTTAAAAAGTGTTCCTCTTTTATTGCATGAAGAACTTTTTGTTAAATTCTTATTACTTTTTTAATAAAATTTTCATGTCAAAAAATATAATTTTTTGGTCTTATTTTTAAACTTCTAAACTAGACAAAATTAATAATTATTCGCACGATTAAACGTTTAATATAAAACATCCTAGTTTGCACGAATATAGAATATGGAGTGACACGGCCAACGAAAATTTTAAGCTTGTTTTAAGAATTTTATACTTATTTTAAGAAGTAGTTGAAGTAATTTTGTTCTCACATTTTTATGTACGACTCGTACTAAAAGTAAGTGGAAAAAACTTAAATTTAGGACGAGTTTTTTCTTTCTCTGTAAAATTTAATTGTAGATAACAAAATTAACCAACTACGTATTTTATATAACAAAGTCATAAGCTGGCTATAAAAAACTGAAACTGTATTTAAATGGACCTAAAGTTAATGATACATTTAAAAATATAATTAAAGTAAGTGAAGGAGCTCTTAACAAGTTTCATTGAAGAAAAAATAATATTTCAATTGCCACGGCATTCCCTTACTACGAAGCAGGTTTGTCAAGGAGAACATCAAAAATAACTGTAAAAAAACTCATTCACTATGTAAAGCTGAACGCTACGTTCACCAGTTTTTATATGCGTTAAAAAAAACGCTTTTTGTGTCCAAAATGTATTGCTTCAGAGTGGGAACTCGCCATATAAAATTCATTTCTTCCTTAAGCGGTATAGTAAGCGAAACTCTTACTTTTCATCCTTACAAACCTGCTTCGTTTGAAGCTCAATTTTTTATTGGGTATTTAAATACGAAGACAAAAACTGGTCATTAGGCTATCGGTTAATAAGTGCATCTAGGGCAAAAATTTAAAAATTTTAGCTTTTCTATTCTTATTTAAAGGGACATTTCAAGTTTTGCCTCTTAAATAAAAGAGGTTTCTGTACATATTGCACACAGAAAAAATTATTGCCGAATTATTTTCAAACAACCGCTTGTTTGAAAATTTTTTTAATTTCTATAAATATTTTTACTGATTCAATCAATATTTTTGTTTGATTTTTATTTAACCAACAAAAATGTGGACAACTCTTCAAAAATAAAATAAACGCGTTATTGGTGTCAAGTTTTCATAATTTTGTATGAAATATTTAACGCTCTTTAATGTTGTCGTCTTTTTGCATTTTTTTATTTGAGTGAAGCAACACTTCTTTATGTGAAATATAAGAACAACAACAAAAAACACACACAGTCTATTTTTGGACGCTTTAAAAAAGTGCAACTATAAGAAAAACAATAGCAGATACGACATTATAAGAAACAAAATCCCGTATTCAATTTTTTAAAACTGTTTGGTTAAATACATCAAATACAAAAATAGAATGATGACGAAAAACATATCGAGTCGGTCTGCTGCCGTTTTTGGTTACATTTCTTCTTTAGCAAAGGAAAGGATACAGCAACAGAGAGTGATAAAGAAAAACATTGTGTTGTGTGTATAAATAAGACTTCGTTCAAAAATTATTCCAACAAAAAAATGTGTTTCAAAGCCAGTCGGCGGCTCTGCTTTGCCGTCACCTTCTCATACAGTGCTTACTTGTGTGCGCGTCATTGCTTGTGCAAAAACTTTTTTTTTTTTTTTGATTTTGAATTTCAGTAAACTTTTTGTTTGATTCAGTTAAATTATTTGTTTGAAAAAATTAGTGTTTTTTTTCAGTAAACAAAATGCAAATAAATTGTTTGAATATGCAAATTTGTTTGTAGGACCGATTTCAGACAAAAAATTGTTTGATTCTACAAATTTTTTGTTTGAATTGGAAAAATAATTTTTTCTGTGCAGTAGTTAAAAACACAAAATATCTACTTTTATTTAAAACCCCTTCATCTGTTTATAAACTATTTCTCTCTTTAATCAAAAATTACCCTTCAGCACTTTGTATGATTCATATTTTAGCACTTGCACTTTTAAATCAATAATCGTAAAATTAACTTTATCAATTTCAAACTTAACTAACATTTAAACCATTCACTTATTACCCTGCAGTGCGCTGGACCGGTCCCAAATTGGTACTTTCACCTATCACTAAGGGACACTGTTAGTCTTTTTACCGGTAAAACGACCGGAGATTTTAACATGTGGTAGTCGTAGAAACAGTCAATTGACCCCCCTATAGATAACTATGGGACAGTCTGTTTACCGGTGCCACAGTATCAATCCCGTGGTTGATGCCGTCTTACCAGTTAATAACAAAGGGACAGAAAAGTGTGAGTGAACACCTCTTCGATAACAAAGGGACAGAAAAGTGTAAATTGACATCGCGAAAGACAACGTTGAGTCAGAAAAATAACCGAAAAATGGGTGAATTGACAAAATAAAACTGCAGGGTATCTTTACACACATCCACACATTGACATATCGAAGTTTCTCTAAGCACCAAAACTTCCTTCAAGCCTAATACGATTTACAGTCTTGACCCAATTTATCAAATTATCTCAAAAGTACATGGAAAATTATAAATAAATTTTATGGGAGAATAAATAAATCAATTGAATGTGCTTTTCATGTGAAGTGCACAACAATTACACTTAAACATCAATGACATTTGACACAAGAGACAAATACATCATCGTTTTTATGATACGGAAAATAACCAGAAAATCCAACTTGCAACCAGCCACACATGTTGGTGGGGTACCAAGAAAAAAAAAACGGAAAATAGTTAAGATGAGTAGTGTTAGTACATATTAAAAACTTTCGAAGGCGAGTTGGGTTATTGTGTGCAGTTTTGTTAGATACACACACACCTAAACAACAAAAATGACAAACAAATGACTTAAGAGTAACCATAAAACCATGTGAACAAATAAAAATGTGTTATGACGGCGAAACTGACCCACCTTTTTAGGTGGATGGTACCTTTGGCTTATTCATAGGTTTGGGACGATTTTTTTTTCGCATATTTGTGAGATTTGGCTAAAGTTTAAACAAACAATAATTACTGCATGTTTCGGTAGTCCATCAAGCATTTCAAAATTTCTCTAGTTTCTCACAGTTCAAAAAAACTTTTTCATTTGATTAAGTGGCAATCAGTGCTGCCACAACGAATACAATTTTTACAACCAAAATTTTTGAAAAAGTTACCAAATGTAAAAAAATATAACCAAATTTAAAATGTTTTTTATTAATTGAGAAAATCATTAAAATCATTGTAATACATTGTAACACAAAGGTTATTTGCACTTTATAGTAAAACAATAATTATAAATCAAGAAAACAAAACAAGAAATGTAATTCTTTTACATATTAAAATAATAACGTGAAACTTAATTAAAAGTTTTTATTCATTTGAGATTTTTTTCGTAAAAAATTTTTTTTTATTTATTGGCGCCCTATGCTCCAGTGGGAGTTGGAGAATATATAAAAAAAAAATTGAATATTTTTTAATATGCCAGTTATAAATAACAAAAATGGATAATAGTTTTCCGATTTTTAGCTGTTATTGCAGGACTGTCAAATGTGGCGATTTCTTAATCCTTTTGTCGATGGAAATTTACGTTTGGCGATTATTTTGGCGAAATTTAAAACGATTGGCGATATGCGAAATGCATTTTATGTAAATATTTTCTAATTTACATATATCTAAAATATTATAAAAACCACAATACTCATTATATTATAAAAACTTTTTTCTGTTTTGTGTAAATTTTAATTAAAATTTATAATTCTTATTATAAAAAAATGTTTTAAAAACCTTAAACTTATTTTCAAGTTTTTAAAAACACTGAAACGACTTTTGTGTAATTTTTCAGTAATTTTCTAAAATCGATTCCGGATGATTTTATGCACTTCCTACTTTAAGTACTAATTATCTTGCTCATTAAAAAAAAAAAAATAATTGAAAATCTCCATTGATTAAAACTTCATTTGTTAACGATTTCAGATCATGGCGTTTTTAATATAAAAATGACAAATGGCAATATTTTCTTAGCAAAAATCTTAAAAAAATTATTTGGTTGCTGTTTTGAAAGGGATTATAAACAACTTCCGTTCAAATAATGCAAAAATCGTAGTACACAGTACAAATTATTCGAGCTCGTAAATAATTGTACCAAGAAATACATATGGGGGATTTCATGTCAAGTGACCCAATTTTGAAATCGATGTCTTCCGATTTGGATGAAATTTGCACCAAGGTTAGTCCTATTGGATAGCAGTTTAGACACAATTTTTCAACAAGATCGGTCTAAAAGTTTCCGAGTTAGTGGGGGTCAAAATTTGACATTTTGGCCATACAGGTGTTCTTTCTTATCCATGTAACTTATTACCTATTGGTGTTAGCAAAATTTGTCCCAAGTAGCTTCGATAGCTATTTGATCCATCTTTTGAAAAAAATTTTTTTTGTTTTTTTAAAAAATTTTTTTTATTTTTTTTTTTTAAATTTAAAACTTTTTTTTATTTTTTTTTTTAGCGGGTATGTTTTTTTTTTTTTTTTTTTTGTTCAAAAGAAAGCTTATGTCTTTTCCTTTAAGGTAGTTTTGGTCCCTTTTTGGGATGCGAGCGGCTTATGTATAAAAAAAAATAATTTCTAACCCTAGACAAGGGTTTTTCAATTTTTAGCATATGCAGTGTTCTTTCTCATCCATTTAACTTATTACCTATTAGTGTTAGCAGAATTTGTCCCAAGTAGCTTCGATAGCTATTTGATCAATATTCTGAAAAATTTTTTTTTTGTTTTTTTAAAACTTTTTTTTTTAAATTAAAAATTTTTTTTTTAAATGTAAAATTTTTTTTTTATATTTTTTTTTATCCGGAATGTTTTTTTTTTTTTTTTTTTTTTGTTCAAAAGAAAGCTTATGTCTTACCCTTTAAGGTAGTTTTGGTCGCTTTTTGGGATGCGAGTGGCTTATGTATAAAAAAAATTATTTCTAACTCTAGACGAGGGTTTTTAAATTTTTAGCATATGCACTATTTTGAATTTTTTCCTATTTGTGTTTAAGTGTTTCTAAAGCCTTAAAAATAAAACGTTTGCAAAGAAACTAGACAAATTAACCTTTCCGACGGTATGTTACAAACCCAATTATTATTTTATACCTTCGATACTATAATGCCCACAATATGGTAATCCCAGGAATAAAATCACTTTTTTCTGTAGAAATGTTGACAAATAATTCTTTTTTTAATTTTTCCTACATAAATTTTATTAAATTATTTATCTTTATCTTTTTATTATTATTATTAGAAATTATTATTATTATAATTATATATTAATTTAATTATTATTACAAATTAATAAAAAGAATTTAATTTGTCAACATTTCTACAGAAAAAAGTGATTTTATTCCTGGGATTACCATATTGTGGGCATTATAGTATCGAAGGTATAAAATAATAATTGGGTTTGTAACATACCGTCGGAAAGGTTAATTTGTCTAGTTTCTTTGCAAACGTTTTATTTTTAAGGCTTTAGAAACACTTAAACACAAATAGGAAAAAATTCAAAATAGTGCATATGCTAAAAATTTAAAAACCCTCGTCTAGAGTTAGAAATAATTTTTTTTATACATAAGCCACTCGCATCCCAAAAAGCGACCAAAACTACCTTAAAGGGTAAGACATAAGCTTTCTTTTGAACAAAAAAAAAAAAAAAAAAAAAACATTCCGGATAAAAAAAATATAAAAAAAAAATTTTACATTTAAAAAAAAAATTTTTAATTTAAAAAAAAAAGTTTTAAAAAAACAAAAAAAAAATTTTTCAGAATATTGATCAAATAGCTATCGAAGCTACTTGGGACAAATTCTGCTAACACTAATAGGTAATAAGTTAAATGGATGAGAAAGAACACTGCATATGCTAAAAATTGAAAAACCCTTGTCTAGGGTTAGAAATTATTTTTTTTTATACATAAGCCGCTCGCATCCCAAAAAGGGACCAAAACTACCTTAAAGGAAAAGACATAAGCTTTCTTTTGAACAAAAAAAAAAAAAAAAAAAACATACCCGCTAAAAAAAAAAATAAAAAAAAGTTTTAAATTTAAAAAAAAAAAATAAAAAAAATTTTTTAAAAAAACAAAAAAATTTTTTTTCAAAAGATGGATCAAATAGCTATCGAAGCTACTTGGGACAAATTTTGCTAACACCAATAGGTAATAAGTTACATGGATAAGAAAGAACACCTGTATGGCCAAAATGTCAAATTTTGACCCCCACTAACTCAGAAACTTTTAGACCGATCTTGTTGAAAATTTGTGTCTAAACTACTATCCAATAGGACTAACCTTGGTGCAAATTTCATCCAAATCGGAAGACATCGATTTCAAAATTGGGTCACTTGACATGAAATCCCCCATATTAGTTCGTAATTATTATTGTTTTAGAAAAAAGTAACCAAAATGAAAAAAATATTCACATCTCCACATTGAAAAAAAATATAACCAATTTTGGTTAGAAATAACCAAAAACGGCAGCTCTGGTGGCAATAACCCATTCAATACAATAAGGAAAAAACGCTAAACACAAATCGCCGCAAAATCTAGGGATCGTAAATTTTAAAAAACGGTGGCATTAAAGAACTAATGCGCACTAACATGAAAAAGAAATTAAAAACAAAATTTTCATTGGTTAAATGCAAATTTTCATTGTTCAATGGAATTTCATAGTTATAATGAAGTCTTTTCGTTAGAATCGCTTCATTGGATTTTCATTGGATATAATGATTTCTCTCGATTTATATCGAGTTTCCTCAGTGATCGCACTATACGTGTTGTTATAGATGGGATTGCATCAAACGAGTTTCAGCTAAATTCAGGGGTACCGCAGGGTTCTGTCCTTTCTCCTACGCTATTTCTTAATGACCTTCTTGATCATACTTCAAATCCTATCTACTCTTTTGCGGATGACAGCAACATTTGTCATTCATATTCCTTCGATCATAGGCCGAGCCTTGTTGAGGTTGGGGGCAAAAGGCAGAATATGAATGACACTCTTAATCAGGACCTAGCTGCAATCTCTGAGTGGGGTCAGGCGAATAGGGTCGCATTTAATGCACGCAAGACCCAATGTTGTATGTTGACCCACAGACGGGCCGTGGGACCAACTATGTCTATCTGTATTAATGGGTGGCATTGATATTGAGGAATCGGATACTCTTGATGTTCTGGGCATGAGAATACAGTGCGATGTCCGTTGGAATAAACACGTTTTTAAAGTGGCGAAAGAGCCATTCAAGTGTTTACGTTTTTTAAAACGGTGCAGGACTTACTTCACTTCATCCGATCTCCTTACTATCTATACCACCTATATCCGACCGAAGATGGAATACAACTCCCATATATGGGCAGGGGCTTCAAAGTCTATTTTGAACCTTCTGGACCGTGTACAAAGGAGGGCGGTGAAGCTCATCAATGACTGTAAGGTATCCAACTCTATTAACTCATTGGAGCATCGTCGGAATGTGATTTGTGTGGCACTTTTTTATCGATATTACTATGGGAGGTGTTCCACTGAGATGAGTAAACTTATTCCACCCGCCAGAGTATTTCTTCGTAATACTCGCTCATCCAGTGGATCACATCCGTTTGTAGTCGATTGTCCTGTGTTTCGCACAACGCATTATAGAGAGAATTCGTTTTTCAGTCAAACTATCCGTATGTGGAAAAAACTTCCCGCGGAGGTCTTCCCGGTGGTATTAAGGGTTATGTTCGTCTACACAAACACTAAAAAATAGATATCGTTCTTGGGTGTATGAGCCGAACGCTCAATAATGTAAAAATCGCTAAATTGAGACAATCCACAAAATGTAAAAATTCTATAAAATCGATAAGACCGACGACAAAATCTAAAAAAAACAATGAAAATTGTTAGCCAAAACGTAAGAAAAAAATTAAAAACTTTGTAAAAATCGCCAAAGTTAACTAAAATACTTTAAAAAAAACACGTGTTAAATAAGCTTGTAGGAATTGAAAAGAAACAATCAAAAAATATCTAGAGAAGTTAGAAAACAATTGTTTAAATCATCCAAAGTCTACACTTATAAAATTATTACAGTAACTGATTGTGGGTTATTAAATTCGTTTTCCGTATAGTTAAAATTTAATAAAAATATAGTTATTTTACGAATAATTTTATTTTTTAACATTTATGTTTGTTATTCAAAAACAAACTACCAAAAAATAATGTTTTTCCGTATTTATTTTGTTATGTAGTTTTATTTTTGTTGGTTAAAATATATTTTTTAAATGTAAAAACAATTCAATTTTGAGGAATATGCAGTTTAACAAATAAAAAAATTAAAAATGAATGTAAAAATCATTTGTTTTAAATGAAATGTAAATGATCCGTTTTTTAAATGAGTTTTAAGTTCTTTAAAATGAATTTTCGTTTGAATTAAACTACGTAATATTTTGAGTGTACAAATTCAAAATTGATTAAAACGCCTAAAACAGCAATTGAATTGCAAAATTTCTTAAAAAAAATCTAAAAAAAACTACCAAATAAAATTATTAAAATTTTTTAAGTTGGAAAATTTTCTGTTAAATCAAAATAAAGTCGAACAAAAACATTTAAAAATTAAATATATTCGTTGGGGTAATTAAGAAAACATATAAAATCGCCAAAATTACAAATCGAAAAAAATCGCAAAAACTTCCTTAAACTCCAAGTTAAAATAAAACACAAAAAAGCAAAAAAATTATTGAAAATAACTTAAACTTAGGAACGTCAGTAAAAAAATTTTAAAAATCGCTTAGAAAAATCACTAATATTCAACAGTAGTTAATAAAAAATCCTGGACTTTTGTTAAATTGAAATAAAATAAAAAAATATTTTAAAACTTAAACCTTAAGAAATTAAAAAGTAAGTAACTTAATTAGTATTATGGTTATTTTATTGAACTGCTTTTGGTTTTTAATCCAAATTTTTTATATATTAAATCAGGCTAAAGTTCATAAAATTTAAATTTCATCAAATTATTTTAATGAAGAAAGGCATTTTACAACATGAAATTAATTGAAATTTATTGATAATTTTTCATTCTTGACTGAACTAGGAATCGAACTTTATTATATTTTGATGGAAAAATTAGCAAAAAAAATTTCCAGAATCGCCAAAATTTTAAAACAAAAAAAAATTTTTGTATTCTATAAAGTCGAATAACACACCTAACCTAAAAAAAATACAGAGCTGTGCAGTCGTCAAAAAATAGTTCTAACTCCGACTCCGACTTCAATCGCTTCAATTGCATAGCTAATTTCGAGGAATTTTTTTTTTGGAAAATATTAGAAACTTTTGTATGCCGAAAAATTGAGGAGTCGGAGTCGAGAGTTTTTGTGGGTACTTCCACAGCCCTGAAAAAATACAATAAAACAATTTAATAAAAATCACTAAACGTCTTCAAAAATTTTGTAAAATCGCTATAAAAAAATCAATAAGATTCAGCAAAATCGAACATTTAAAATAAGAAGACGATGAAGATGGCTAAAATTAAAAAAAAACAGAAAATTTAATAAAGATCACTAAAATTCTTCAAAAATCGCTAAAAAAAAACGCTTATTTTCAGCAAAGTCGAAAATTTAAATTAAGAAGAAGGTGGCTAAAATTAAAAAAAAAATTGCCGTGTGTAGGGTATTTACCCCCATTAATGTCCAGCACAAATTGTCTTTCAACGGTTTTTAGTAACAAAGAAACTCAAGCCCAGCAAAAAAAGACAAAAATAAAATATATCTAATGCTGCCTAATGTGTATTAGCCATCTGTAAGAAAGAAAAAAATACCTCCCATACTCATTCATATATCAAAAGCACCAAGACTGTCCACAAGCACACACACTCTCACATACACTTACTCTTATGTACAGGAGTATCCATTATACTCCCGTACATTATTGCCAGTGATCTTCTGAATGCAATCAGATAAAAAACCACATTTTATGAGTAAATTCCATGAAATTATTTGTATATTATTTTTTCTCATCTCGTAATTTTTCCGGTATTTGAAGGCATGAAAAAAGTGTCTTTAGGTGAAAAATAAGCAAACTGTTCATCTATTCATAATTCATCAAAGACAATTCGATGTAACAAATAGTTGGTCCAGTCAACAGCCCAAATAATTCCACAACGATGTGTTATGCATGTGTGTTTGTTGGGATAGATGATCCACTCTGTGCGGCTTAAGTTGTTGGTTAGTTAAAGGATGCTGTGGGGGAACATAATTATGATGATGTTGTTTTTTATAACTTATGTGGTTGTTTTGTTTGCTGGCTTGCTGTTTTGGCAATTGTTGTTAGTAGTTTTCGTGTCTCTGATGAACACATGACCAATTGGCCCCAAAAATGTTTGTTGTTTTTATGTGGCTTGCTATGATTACTGGGTAGAAGACTAGACTGGCGTAATTTTTTCTATTTTTTTTTTTTTTTAAATAATAAGTTTTTTGTTTTAATGTAAAGAAACTTTAATACAATAAACCGTAAGACAACCCATTAAGCAATTAGATATATTTAAATAATGGCAATATTTTGGTCATCAAATTATAACACTCGTGGCCTTTAGATTAAACAAGTAAGAAAGTATAGTCGGTCAAGCCTGACCATAAAATACGCTACACCGCGATATTTAAAAACAAATTTTCGAGATTGTGACCTAGTTGGGACCCATGTGCAATCATGTACCCGCCAGAACAAAACTATGATGTAAGGTATATATTTATGTAAAAGTTCGTTGTGCCAATTATTATTATTATTAGATATCTTGATTTATTTGTGATTTGTTTATACATATATTTATTCGCGTCGTTACAAATTGGAGCCAGGGCTGGGCAGTATTTGAAATACATGTATTTGAAATACGTATTTAAAATACAAATACGTATTTTGTATTTGTATTTAAATACATGACGTGCAAGTATTTTGTATTTTAAATACATATCCAGCAAGTATTTTGTATTTTGTATTTTAAATACATACAAAAATGGGAGTATTTTGTATTTTAAAAACATAGTTTACAAAATATATTCTGTCAGTTTATTGATGGTTGATTGCATTTTAATCTACCAAAATATAAAAAAATATGGTGTCACTTTTCATCTTTCGTGAAAAATTTTTCCGCACCGAAAGCGTTGAAGTTTTGTTTTTATTTTTTATTTTCATCATTAAATCAGTGGCTCTTGTCTTAAATAAGTTCGTTTTTGTTTAAATTCATATATAATCTTCAACATTAAACCATTTTTCATAAGTCTAATGCAAAATCAAAAGGGTTTCAATTTCCAAAAATAAAATTTACACATAATATGGAGTTTTGGGAATCGCTTACGGTGCGGAAACTTTTTTCACCGAATCAGCTTAAAAAACAGTTTTTTATTATCAGAACAAAATTCCCCACATGGCGCTGGAGTGGTATTTTGCACTCAAAAAAAGTTATAACCTTAATGTACATGACGTGGAAGTATTTTGTATTTTGTATTTGAAATACGTACAATAAATGGAAGTATTTTGTATTTTGTATTTTAAATACATACAGGATGTGTAAGTATTTTGTATTTTAAATACATAACCTGAAAGTATTTTGTATTTTGTATTTTAAATACATGACCAGCAAGTATTTTGTATTTTAAATACCTCAAACCATGTATTTTGCCCAACACTGATTGGAGCACAGGACCATTCAACAGAAAAAAATTCTCCAAATTTTTTTAACCAATTAAAGCATTGATCAAAAAGAAGGACAGTTTTAATCAATGACAAGATCAGTTTAATCAAGTGAATTAAACGTTGAATTGCATACTATTAATTTGTGTACTGGTGCAAATTTAATCAAGTTTTTAATTAATATCACGATTGTTTTAATTGAAATCAATTTTTATTTTTTTCTGTGTACAAATGTATTCCATTGGGATCTGCTACAAGCTATTCATTTTATTTTATTCCAGGATTTTCTTGTAGTTGCTACTTCAGAATCCAACTGTCATCTCCACGTGTGGGCGGGTCATCCTCTTCTTCTAGATCCATCTGGATTCCAATCAAGTGTAAATCATTCCGTGTTAGGTCATCTGCTGGTTTACGAAGTATGTGTACCAGCCAATTGCACTTAAGACTTAGAATTTCGGTACGCAGAGCAACTTTTTTTTTTTTTTTTAATTTCCTAAGCTAATCCCGCGAAGCTCTATGCTTGTCTGCAGGAAAGAAACCAGAGTCTCTGGCGGGAATCGAACCCGCAACCTCGGCGCTGATAGACTAGCTCGCTACCAGCTAGCCTACCGAGGCACTCAAACTTGATTTGTGACTGTACAAAGGAAAAATTTGGATAACACATTTATTTATTTATTTCAGTCTATGGAAAACAAAATTCCTTACAGACTATGAAACTAAACTCACATAGAAAAATATGTTACAATATATAATATTTATAAAATATTCAAAAGAAATATCTTAAAATCATCTTTTGATGTGCAAAATGTGATTTAGATTTTTTTTGAAGGCATATATTTAATTAAGAGCATAATTAGTACGATGAGCTGGAACTTTAAATTTGTCAATTTTACTCAAGTTTCTAGCGGGTATATATCATAAATGAGTGTAATTTTCTACGGTATTCAAACCAATAAGGAGACATTTAGACTCATAAGGAGCAAACTGAAATTGAGTATGAGAGCGTAAGGCATATTTAATAAACACACGTTGTACTCTCTCAACACGAGATATGTGAATGGAAATATATGGACTTCAGATAACTGAAGCATATTCTAACTTTGATCTACTAAAAAAAAGAGGTATAAATCGTTACTTTAATATAGAAAAGCCCTAACTAACATTTTCCTTACTTTACAGGAGAAGGAAAAGACTTAATAAAAATTGTAGTATCGTAGTTGCGATTTTTTTTAAACGCAGTTTTTTATTAAATTGTTTAGAGAGTTTAATAAAAAACTGCGTTTAAAAAAAATCGCGACTGCAAGAATATAATTTTTATTAAGTTTTTTCCTTCTCCTGTAAAGTACGGAAAATGTTAGTTAGGGCTTTTATATATTAAAGTAACGAAATATACTTAAATGTGTATGGGTCATAGAATTCCGAACAATTCCTTTTTAAAAAAAGCTAACGTTTTATAAACTTAAGGAATAATATACTCAATATGAGGAACAAAAGACATGGATGAATCAAAGACAACACCCAAATCAAGTTTGGAGTCGATATTTTTTAGATTTACACCATTAAGTTTAAAATCATTCTTAAAAGGACTAAATTTCCTATAAAATGAAACATGAAATCATTTTTCAAAGTCTAATTAAAGCTTATTAAGTTAACACCATCGAACAAGCTTTTTTAAATCATTCTGTTAATTAAATACATCAGCCGCCGAATAAACCTTCAGCAAAATTTTCAGATCATCAGCATATAAAAGAAATTTAGATTTTTTGAAACAATAAATTATATCATTGATGAATAAATTGAAAAAAAATGGCCCTAATATACTTCCCTGAGGTAGTCCAGAAGTTTGAATATAAGGTTTAGATTCAAAGCCCTCAGTCACAACCTTACACATTCTGCCAAATAAATACGATTTTATGCAGTCTTAAAAAATTAGAATGGAAGCCAAATTGCCGAAGTGTATGAGACAATTTATCAAACGCCTTTAAAAAATCAGTGTAGATAACCTCCACTTTACTATTATGCTCAAAAGCATCAAGACAATATTCACTAAAGACAGTTAAATTTGAAATCGTTGATCTGCCGACCATTATCCAGGGATTATCCATGGTTTGGTGAGAAAAAACAATTTTTTGTATATAATACGTTCAAATAATTTGGAAACAGATGCAAAAATATTTTCAAAATTCTCATCAGACTAATGGCCAAAGTTATGTCGCAGGCAGCAGCATTTTTACATCCATACAATAGGGTTGACTTTACGGTAGAGTTAAATAAGCTGATTGTCTTTTTTCTGAATATATGGGAAGCCTTCCATACAGGACGCAGAAGGCCAAAGTTTCGCCGGGCACAGTTGATACGGTTTACTATAACCGCACTAGAACCGCCATTGTTCCCGACGCTGCTAATATCCTTAAACAAGGTGCCGTTTGCCTCAAGGGACTGCCTGTTGTCGGTGTTCATACGCATTGATTTAGTTTTACCTATGTTCATTTTCAATCCTTCTTTCGCCGTCGCCGCTTCTAGGAGCTTTAACTTTCGAGACATGTCGCTGAACGCGTGTGGCAGGAGACAAATATCATCGGCGTAATCTAAGTCACCTAGCCGCTTGTGTAGTTACAAAAGAAGTTTTCTGTTGCGATCTTGGTCACTACATCAAGAACAATGTTAAAAAGTAGAATGGCATAGCGCAACCCTTCCCTACCATTTGGTTTAAATTTACTCATTGCCAAGGCCATTTTTATGGAGCACTCTACATGTACTCCCATTGTATACACATCTTAAAAGTGAAACCAGTTTCATTGGGGTACCTTTGCACTCTAGTGTCTTCTATATGGTGTCATGAGCGTGCTTATCAAATGCTTTTTCGAAGTCTATAAAGACTAGACGTTATGGGGCTCTCCACTACACAGACTGTTCAATTATCACTCGATTCAAAAACTCTTGTCATTCGGTATACTAATACGTAGGTCTAGAACCAATATTTTAAGGTGTCACATATACCCAGTGGGAAAACTCAGAAGACCTTCTTACTTCAGGCCTTTTTAAAGGCCTGCTTAAAAGATTTTTTGGTTCAATTACTATTCTTATCTAACTGCTAAAGAAGGCCTCATAGAAGGCCTCGGATCTTTCGTATAAAAGATAAGATACACCTTCCACATTCACTTCTATGAGAAGGGAGTAACATTTTTTTGTATTGTTTTTTTGCACAAGCAAAAGCAAAATCATTTTTTTTTTGGTCCCGTTGCCCTTCTTATTTACCTGCTGAAGAAGCGAGAGCGGAAGGCCTTCTCCGCAATGACAACGTGTGTAAAAAAGATATGAGTATGGAATGGAGCAAGAAGGCCTTGTATATCCAAAAGGAGGGGTACAGAGGCCTTCTAGAAGGCCTTCCTACTCCTTCTTTTTCCCGCTGGGTATCAGCACAAACGCATTATACCTCCTCCACTATTGTGGTGTTGGTAAACAAATCGATAAATCGAATAAGAATATTGTTAGGTTACTGCCTTTCAATAACGTTTTGGTTTATTTCCTTTATAATAAACCGTTTCGAGTCCTTTATTGCAACTTGAATAAAATAAATAAAACACAAACACTTTCAACACTGTTTACAATTTACACAACTTTATTTAGTACTAAGTCACTTTAACAACCGTAATTTATAGCTTTTATTCAAAACCAACTATAATTTTCTCCACGTTATACGTTATTGACAAAGTCTGAACTTAGAATGATCTTACTATGCTTGCCGCCGCAAGTATTTATGCTACCATTCGGCCACCTAGAACATTCGAAATGTTTTTCGAAGATTCGAGGCTTTACTATTCACCACTCTATTTGATTTATGGCGGCACTTATGTTTATATAATTTCACGACTTATACTTTTTTAACAGTCATTTTGAGGGCTTTCTGCACATTAAACTATGATTACGAAATATGCAGTAAAATACTTAAAAAGGCTCGAATTGCATCCGAACCCACTAGCACGAAATATTTTAAATGATAGCGGCCACACTCGCTTAAGAAGAAGAGACACTGCAGCACTTATCCAATTAACAATAATTTATTTATTTATTTATTTATTTGTCGTTCCATACACAAGACTAAGAGTCTCATATTGCAGTACAGAACTAAGTATTAGCAAAATGTTGTAATGTTAAAGCTTAAAACTATTTACAAAATCATCAATATATATGAATTAAAGAAATAGATTATAAAAAATAAATAAATTAGTAATAATAATCAAGAGTAATTATTTTATTAAAATCAAATAGTAATTATTGTTAATTAATCAAATGTGGAAAACAAATTAATTATAGACTTTTTGAACTCATGTGCGTTACATAAAAGTTGAGAACAATATGGAATTGAGTTCCAGAGATGAACGGCATGGATAAAGAATTGCCACAATGATATAAGGCTATAATGTCTAAATGGTATTAGTCTTCTTCCTCTACTTTCAATATTTGAGAATTTAAGTTTTACATATAAATGTTCAGGCTGTTTCATGTAGATGATTTTGTGTACAAAAATTAAGACACGCGTCTTTAGCAGATCTTTAAAACAAATGCCATATAGTTTCATTGCAAATGTTGAAACTCGTGCTCGACGTTTTAATCCATAGACATAACGAATAATATTATTAAATGTTACATTTAGTTTATTTTCACTTATTGCGTCACAACTTGCAAAAAGTTCACAACCATACAACAAAATGGGTATTAAGTACGTTTTAGCAAGTAGTATTCGAATTTTGATTGGTGTGCAGTATTGAGTTCGCCAAAGTGTTCTTACCATGGAAAACGTACGACCGCATGCATATTTTATATGGTCAGACCATGTTAATGTGTTATTAAAAATAATTCCGAGGTTTTTTGCTGTGTTTACAATTTCTATGCATTGATTATTAATGGAAATATTGGGCATAAGGTTAAAATCAATTTTTGCCAGACGTTTACGTATAATAATACATTTGGATTTTCGGGGGTTAATTCCAAGACCATTTGCAGTTGCCCACAAATAAATTTTATGTAGTTCTTTATTCAAAGTACTCACACACTTATTCAGCGAGGCTTCATTACAACTGATGAAGAGCTGAACATCATCTGCATACATTCTTATCCCACAGTGAGTAAGTACACTAGGGAGATCGTTTGAGTACATAGCAAATAGTAGTGGGCCTAAGATAGATCCCTGTGGAACACCCCTTTTAACGGGTAGTGATTCTGATGTCTTGGACGTGGTTTGAACATACTGATATCTATTATTGAGATATTTTGACAAAAGGCAAACTGCGGATGACGAAAAATTAAACATTTTTTCAAGTTTGAGGCACAATATGTCATGGTCAACAGTATCAAACGCCTTAGAATGATCCAGCAAAACTAAAAACGTGACGTTACCCCTATCAACCTCTTTCCTTATCTCCTCAGCAACGTCTACCAGGGCAGTTATGCAGCTGTGTTTAGTTCGAAAACCAGACTGACGATCAGTTAATAAACTGTTATTATTTAAGTAAAGAGTTATTTGGTTATGTATTAGCCTCTCAAAGACTTTAGAAAGGAAAGGTAAAATAGCTATAGGTCTGTATTCAGAACTTGATTTAGGTACTGGTATAATTTTTGAGTTTTTCCATTTAGTAGGAAAATGACTTGTAGTAATAATTTTGTTAAAAAAAAACGTGATGAACGGGATTAATTGTGGGAGAAGAAGTTTAATAAATTTTGGATGAATTCCATCAGCTCCTACAGCATTAGATTTTATGGACAAGCAACTTAACAATACGTCACATTGATCTACACTTTTAAAAAAGAATTTGTTGTTCACAGGAACATCGAAATTATTAATATTAGTGTAGTAATAACGATCAGCTTCAATTAACGGGATATTCAAGAAAGTTTGATTTATACTATCAGCATCAATTGTACACATTTCATGAGTGGTTGCTTTGCCAATACCAATTTCACGAGAATGAGCGATAAACACCTAGATAAGTGAACAGAACCCGTGATGAAGAAAATTTTTGTCTGGCACTGGCAGGACATAAAATAACGTATTAGGTTAAGATTTGATTAATTATTGTTAGTTCATATTTAATATATGAAGATTCAATAAATAAATAATGAGAAAAAAAAAAATTTTTTTGAAGGCTTTCTGCACATTGGGATTGAAGTGTACTAAACTATAACAATTTTTTATAACAATTTGGGGGATTCCGAGGTGTCATAGAATCATATGTCTTAAAATAATAACATGAAAAAATGCGACTGTTGTGAACAACCCCTCATAATTTAGTGTGCTATTTTGAATTTAAGTCAGCTGATTTAAAACAAATATAAAAAAAATAAATATTTACCTAAAATCAAAATGTTTTTTAATTCTAATCCATGAATTAATAAATTAAATTAGATTTAAATTAGACAAATATTTTATTTAGTTTGTTTACCAAACATCAGAGTCCTAGGCCGATCCAATTTGACGCCGCAAGTGTTTTGTTGCAAAAAATTCTAGCCGCAGGTTAAATTTGGATGTTAGCCGGATAAAACTATACCACCAACGGCGATGGCTACAAAATCATAGCCGCTCGGCTCAGTTGCTTGGCGCAGGTCTCTTCTGATTAATTACGACAGCACAATAAACATAACAAGCAAAGTTTTATTAATTAAAGACACTTTTTGTTTACAAAGCAACAACAATATTTTTAAACCATTGTAAAATGTAAGAACATTATGACAATACAACATGATAGCACACCTTGTGAATACCCCAAATGTAAACTAATAAAATTACTTATGAATACAAGATAACCAATAAATACAAGATGACTAAAAATTATAAGTAATTCTTAACCAATAATTACAACTAATTCTTAACTAAAGTTACTTTCGTTACTATATAAATGACATGTAGCAATTCAGGTGTAAACTCGTTTTTATTGAATCAACACTTTTTTTAGCAACATACAAAAATGTCGCCGGATTGAAGCGAATAATAAAAAACAAAATGTTAAAGCAAAGGAATCTGCTCAGTCTATGTTCACACGTTTCCACTTCTGCTGCTCAATTTCTTTTAAATTTTTTTTAAAGTTGCCGAAATAATTACACGCAAATATTGGGAAACTATTAGAAAAGAAACTTTTACAACACAATAAAGAAATTTTCTTAAAATCTCGTACGTATGAGTTAGATTTTTGACAGTTAAGACAGGGAATTTTCTCTATCTCTCTCTTTCTGTTCTAGTCTTTCCTAAGATATAAATCTGCATCCATAATTGTGCATACAATTACAAATAAAGGAACAAAGCGTACTGACGAGTACAAGCATCTCTGTATCCACCCCCTTTTTCTTCTTTCAGCTCTCTCTTAAAAACTCAAAAGTTAAGCATTTAAAGTTGAAGCGTGTGAGCCTATACAAAGTATGGCTAAACTGCTTAAGCTATATCAGTGGTTTTTGGGAAAGGAGGACGAAAGCTTCTTACAAATTTTGTAATGATATTTCAACGAATTACATTTAGATATGAGATTAAAAACGAGTATCTCCTCTAACAAGTCACACAAAATAAGGGAAAGCTGTACGGGTTTTAAGGTACTTTTAAAGGCAGTTAATGCCGCAGTGTCCCAAGCGAAGTTAAAGTACAACTAACGTGAAAAATGTGACTATTCGCTCATTCATTTCTTGTAGGCTTTCTTTGGGGATATTTAAAGAAAAAGTGTACGCCAATAAGCCAAGAACAATTCAAGAGCTAAATGATGAAATAATTCGGCACATGAACGGCAGTGAACCTTAATTATGTCTCAGAGTCATTGAAAATAAGGACCATTGGGTAGAGATATGCCTCCGAAGCCGTGGCGATCATTTGGCCGATATTTTGTTTCACACATACTAGTTGTCATAAATCCTTCTATAATAAGAAAAAATATTAAGATAATTCTCTGAAAGCTGTTTGTTTTATTTACAATTAACATCGTGCGTTTTGGTTGGACCACCCTTTATGAAGAGCAACCAATGAAAATATTTTACGAGTAAATTTACTATATTTTTTTTAACTGGCTTTTTTATTAATGGTATTTTAACTTAAACAATTTCGTATTTCTGAAGAATTTTATTTATTTTTGTCAAATTTGGGACTCGATTTTAAAATTGTTCCAATCATTTAGTTAAAGACAAAATCCAATTAAATGTAAGTTTATTTTTTTTTTTACCAAATAAAAAATTTTTCACCAGAAACTAAATGAATAACTTTTTAAATTCTTAATTTTTCCATCCCTGTTTAAATGTCAGTTTTTCATTTCTATTAAAATGTTTTCCTCTTAATTTTATGCAACATGAGCAACATTTGAGTAGTTGACTACGACCAAAAGATTTTTGGAACAAAAGGAAAAGTACGCGAATGCTATTGGAATCCATAATCGGAACAGGTCAGAAAAAGTTAAAAAAAATTGATTTCTTAGGTTCATTAAAAAAAAAAAAAAAATACAATAAAAAGCGAAAAGTTGGCTTTTATTTTAATATTTGTTTTTAAACCTATTCTGCACACTGGGTTATTATTTGCAAAAAATTCACTCATAGTCCAACCCATATACATAGAACGTTGTTCATAGTAACAATGCATGCCCGGGCGAGCAATATTTTTTTCTGAGTTAAAGGCACAGGTGATGATGCCTCTTTTTTCCATTAAGATTATTTTCTATGATACGAATGCAGCCTCATGCAACTCATATGAACAATGTAAAAAAAAAATATTTTAAATTGTTTTTACGTATGATAACTTTGTTTGTTAAAAAAAGAGAAAAAAATTTTTGGTGTTTTTGGCAACCCTGGGAAATGTTGTTTAAAAATTTCAATTTGCTCTTTCGTTAAGAAGCAGTTATATGCACCTATCAAATGCAGAGCTGGGTAGCAATGTATTCATAATAAGAGCATTATATTTCTCTGAACTTTAATTCGAAATGTACTATTTATAAAAGTATTCTATAAGCCTTAAGCATTTTTTTTACGGTGCCGGGATCTCCTTGAAATGAAATTGTTATTAATTTCCGCTTTCTCAGGAATATATTGCGCGGTTGTTAAGAAACTTTTTTTTATAAAAATTAAGAAAATCAGGGAAAAAATATCTTACCTCTCTTACTTTTGACTTTTACTTAAGGCCACATTAGTTTTAAATTTAATCGCCCTTCTGTGTCGTTTTTTCTGTAGAAAATATTTTGTAATTACTTTTTCTGTGAAAGCCAGGGCTGTCAGACTTGGGGATTTATCCCCAAAGTTGGGGATTTCATGTGAGCAAAAAGGACAAAGAAAGTCATTTGGGGATTCGGGATTTAAAAAAAATTTCGGGGATTTTTTGGGGATTTTACACTTTTTTATTATTTACGCTTATTTTGCTTTGTTTCGTATATAAAATATGATAAAAGTAGCAAAACTTTTATCTTACTCTTATATAGTGTAAAGGGTCCTAATTAAGATTACCATTTTTGTTAAGTGTGTAAAAGGTACTTTATAAACTTGTTATTTTTCTTGAGTGAGGGTGTGTGTGAAACGGTAGCAAAGTTCTATGGTGAAATGAAATTTGTTTGTGGTAGAAAATTTTCATATTTGTGCTGTGTGAAGAAGTTGTAACATTTTTGACAACGTAAAATTTTCACATAAAGAAAAAAAACAATTACTAGTAGTTTTGTGAAAGTGAATAAATTAATCAAGTTTTTACCAATAATCATTTTAATTCTGTTGGAAATGAGATCGTCCCAACTATTTGATGAATTCGTTCTGATATATTAACAATTTTTACAAAAAGTGTGGGCAAAAAAGCTTATACATATGTAAATACTTACATGTTGTATAGTTCTTTTTAATTTTTTTGCCGCTGGTCCTGCTTCCATATTATTTTTTATTTTGTTTAAACAAATTTGATGAAAAAGAAGATACTGACAATTTAAGCGCCAGTTATAGAGTTGTTTTGAAAAACAGTAGATGACACCACTAGTGTTGGCTTTTATGTTTTTAAAAATATATTAATGTAATACAAATTTGTTTCTTTTCACTGTAAGTTCGTTACATTTATATTTATTGTATTATTAAATGTTGATGATTTTATTTTATATTAATAGACGAATCCCCTGAAGAAGTGAACATAAAATTCACGAAACGTCGGGAAAAATGAAATAAAAAATTTTGCATTTTTATTTTCACAAATGGAGTTAGGCCTCACCAGCTAAATATATATAATAAAAATATATATTAATACAAATAAATGAAAGTGGCCAAAAATAAAGAAAAACAAAAAGAAAAAAAAAATAATTTTGTGGTTGTCAAAAATTTCTACACTAATGTCAAAATTTATACTAGCCCCCAGGGCTAGTGAAATTTTATTCACCTCAATAGTGTCAAAATTTTACTTTCATGAGTACTTTGCTACCGTTTTACACACACCCTGAGTGTTAAAAAAAAAGAATTTAAAAATTCTGTCTAAAACCGTTGACAACACAAAAAATTTTTGGTTTTTTAAAGGCAAATATGTATGTCTTCCGCAAAAATAACTAAATATGAAAAACAATGTAATAAATATTGGGAAAAAATTCTAGGCTATTGGTTAGTAGTTATGATGCATTGAAGTTTTAAATAAATGACGGATATATGTATTTTTATTGTTGATTAAAAGGATGGCTTAAGCCGATTGAACAAGCTCCAATTTCCTTTAAACTGGCTCATTCGTCTTAAATAACAGCATATTGTTCTGCTTGTTATTCCTCACTGGAATCGCATAAAAAGGATTTAAAAATAAAATGATTTTTTAGACTAAACATTTTTATTTGGGGATTTCTTATTAACATTTTCAAACAATTTTTCAAAAAAAATCTAAAATTTGGTCAGAAAAAAAACAAAAAAAAATATTAACTTTTTAAGGTTTGGGATTTTTGGGGATATTTTTTTTTAATTTTTTGGGGACAAGGAAAAAAAGTACCTGGCAGCCCTGGTGAAAGCAAAAGAATATCAAGAGAAAAATATTGAAATTGTCAAAAAAAAGAATATTTTGCTCCAATAAACGGAAAAAACAATTGAGAGAAATTTATCACTTTTTAAAAAATGTTTAATCAAAACAAATTTTTTTTTAATCCAAATTTTTAATCTAGCTTTTAACAAAAAAATTCTTTTTTTCATACTACAACAAACAGTGTTGCCAGAAGCTCTGGGAAGATAGTCAAGCCTTTCTAATTTTTCTCTTTTATAATCTCACGCTTATACGAGATACCATATGTTATCAATGAAGAATCTATTCTAAAATCACTTTATTCCTTTACAATACTGCCCATACTATGGCTGCCTAAATAATGTCTAATCTCTATACTGATACCGATTTTTCAATTAAAGCTCATTTTATGTGTTAAATTCTCACACAGTTCATATGAGTTATTGTTTCTCTTACAAAAGGTAGCAAATAGTTTTTTTTTTCTATTTTGAAAACTGCACATTATCGTCCGTAATGAGGACAAATTTCATCGTCATAAAAACATTTTTGTAAAACATATAATTAAAACAATGTTGCTTATCAGTTAAAACGCGCTTGTAGAGATCTGTATTTTTTTAGCACCCAGGAAATCAAGAGGCTAGCAGGCCACTGGCTATAGAAGTAAGCGAAAGTTTTTAGCAAATTAATCATTTACCGTTTCTCAAATACTGTTTTACAGATATTGCAACATAAAAGCGAGCATTAAATTTTTTTGTGCCTAATGGCATTCAAAAAGCTTTACGCTTATTTTTCTTTCTTCCGAAAAACAATTGTTGCCTAAAGAGCTCTTATGTGATATGTCACACCAAGTTTAAGCAATCTGGTAAACTAAATACTCCCCTGAATATACTGCACAGAAAAAAATAAAAATTGATTTCAATTAAAAAATTTGTGATATTAATTAAAAAATTAATTAAATTTGCACCAGTAAAGAAATTAATAGCATCAATTAAACCAGTTAATAGTATTAATTAAAGGTTTAATTCAATTGATTAAACTTTTAATTCACTTGATTAAATAATTAATTAAAACTGATTATATTTTTGATTAATGCTTTAATTGGTGAAAAATTTTGGAGAATTTTTTCTGTGTGCATAAACAAAACATTTTAGTACAAAAGAGTATTTTGTTTTATCGTCGATTATGCTGGTTGGTTTCGGTTTTTATTTAGGCCGGCTCATTATTCGAATTCTTGCTAGAAATTAAAATTTTAATTTCAGTTACAACTCGATGCAAGAATTCTTTTTTAAACTCTATATCAGCAATTTCGACAAGTTAAATTAAGGTTCGTGGATTTTGGGTGAAAATTCTATATTTTCAATGCAATAAAAAAATAATGTCAAGACTATCCGCGTTACCTACTAAATATTTTGCCCGAACCCTAAACCTTCTGTCGTCTTTCTTATGCATAGTTGCGCAATTTTTAGGGCGTTTTCCATGACTTCCATGAATACTTAAAAAAAACCGTGCTTTTTGAGTTATGAAACTTTTTAAGCAAATGAGCGATACATTAAAATAATTAAATTACACATCCTTTTGTCCCAACGTTTCTTTTGGGCCAACCTGCAAAACAAGTCGAGCCAGCTATCTGGTGACAAATGAGAGAGAGAGCCTATACGTACTATTAAAATAAAATCTTAAAGTAAGAATTCTTTAAACCAGACATTAATTAATCATCCTTTTTTTATTTATAGAAACTCATTTATTTAATTAATGAATTCATTTGCTCACTCTTGATTGAGAACAATTTTATTCTGAAGAGGTTTCATTAAAAAAAAGCAAAATAGTTGTGTAATTAATTTATGTTATAAAAATTCCTATTTATATTTAATAGACATCTTTAACTTTTTTGTTCCTTAACGTTTTTTTCTCTTTTTTCTAAAGTTTTATGCATGTAATTCTTTTTTGTTGAACACAATATGATACTAATCATAAAATACAACTAATTTGATGGCATCACAAGAATGTGTCTTGTCAACCAACTAAACATTGAGTGGCTGACTGTCTGACTAACTGCATCATGATCATAAATGCAAATAATACTACGTAAGAAGACAACAACAGCAGCAGCAGCAACACAAAAACAACATGTTCGTACAAAATTTGCAATAAATTTTTTTTTCTATCTTTAAATCTAAGTTAAGAGGTTGCATACAAAACAACTACACAAAATAAGGTGCGGCTACAAGTGGACACAACACATTCGCATACATAGTTTTGTACTCCATTACATTATTAGATACTTACAAAGCCTTAAGGAGGGACTGACTGACAAACTCACAATCTTACAAAAGAAAAGAGAGATCGTGTATAATAAATATTTTAACAATTCCATGTTTCACGTTCATCCTCTATTTAAGCGATAGATTTATGTAGCAACAATTAGATATAATTGCGTTGACAAGATTCATAAGCTTGACACTTGCCAGCTGCAGATCACAGAAGACATATTTTGTCAGTTGAAAATATGCAAATGCAACAGTAAAAAGAACGACAGCCATCAGCTGCAGCCAAGAAAAACGTATACGAGAAAAAAAAACTTCATTGCAATAACGCCCTCACTTACACGCATACTTGTGTTTTTTTTTTACGATAAAGATGAGAGGTTACACAAGTAATCTGTGGTCTTATAGTATTTTGTACACTCGAAAAAAAATAATTACTCAAAATCTGTTCAAGGTATGGAATTTAAAGGCGATTTGCAAGTTTATTTTGCAATAGCGACTATATGCATCCAACTTAACATCTAATGAAGTTCACGACAACTTCCAATAATGATTACCAGGGCAAAATTGTATATGCACAAAAAGTTAAATACCAAAATAATATTTTTGTAATTTTCTTTTTTTTTTAATAAATAATATCAATTATTATTATTATTTATGGAGTTTCAGTAAGAAGGCTAACGGCCTGGTCCACGCAGTCGATCAGCGACTTAAGCGAGCTACAACAAGTCGCTCATTACGTTCTCATAAGTGTCCCACTAACTATCGACTTGTCGATCGTCAGGTTCTACATTTCTAACGTAATCCATCGAACCGAGTTCAATGCAGATATAAATAAAATAAGAAATACTTTGAATGGGGGTATCCGTCTCCTCCGTCCTAAGTTTGTTCTAAGAGTGACGCACATAACATTTTGTGCGCCTCACTATTGCAAGCAAATTAAGAAATTTTTTGTATGGTGGGTACTCGTGTCCGCCCTCCTATACATCCAAGATTTTGTTGGAACATTCAGTTTGCTCCAAGATTTGCACACATCAAATTTACTGTACCTCACTATTGTAGCTGAGGAGATATGAATTGATCCGCGAAAAAAGGCTTTTGGCCCCAGTGTGCGCCGCAGTGGTGCTAACGGTAAAGAATTCTGATGATGAGAATGTGGTTGATCTCGAAACAAGTAAATTCGACCCGAGCTTAATCCCGTGTTCAGTCAAGAAAAAAATTATCAACAAATTTTAATTCATTGCATGTTGTAAATTCCTTGCTTCACTAAGAATAATTTAATGAAAATTAAATCTAACCCTAACTAAAATATTAAAAACTTCAACTAATCTATCACTCGTAAAACTACTCTGGTCTGCTGTCTGCCTTGTGTGCGTCACCTTGCACCCTTTCTTAGGCTACCCTGCTGATTCCAGTCAAGCACCTTTCGAGTGATGTTGTCTGGGGACTTTCTCAACGTGCCGTTTGATATAGTGTTAGGCCAGAAAACGCGTAAGATTTGCCGTAGACACCGGCTTAAAAATACTCGGAGAGCATTTATTTCGTAAGTTGCAACGTGCCATGTTTCTCACCCGTACAAAACAACGCATTTTACAGTAGCGTAAAACATTTTGAGTTTGGTGCGCTTAGAAATGAATTCTAATCACCACACTTTATTCAGCAACCCAAACGATGTTCTACCCTTTGTGATGCGGGATCTTACATCATCACTTGCTCCACTATTACTGAAAATTATACTTCCTAAGTAGCAGCCAAACTCGGCCACTTTGATCGGTTTCCCGTCTAAAAATAGAGGCCAAGTATTAATAAGTTTAAGTGCCCATATGCTTGGTTCTCGAAATATTAATTCTAAGGCCTGATTTAGCTGCACACTCGCTCAGGTGCTGAAGTTTTGTCGCGATATGGGGGTGTTTGTGTCTACATCACTTACGAATTCAAGTGCACCATGGAGGACCCTTGCAATACCGGTGTTATTGATGGTCTCCTGGTTCATTATTATGTCAAGCGTAAGGTTGATCAGTAGAGGCGAGTGAACACAGCCCTGATGGACACCAGTCCAGATATTTATAGTTATAAGCACTTAAATGGTTCTCGTAAATGATGCGACAACCAGGTTGATCACTTTTGTCGACACTCCTTAACATTTTAGTGTATCACAGATCGCTTCATGGATTAATGTATCAAAGGCCTTTTCTAAATCAATGAATCACATGTATAAAGGAGTGTGCCACTCCACTGACTGCTCAACTATAGTGCTATAGTGGTCAATGCTTGAGCTTCTCGCTGTAAGTTTTTGCCTGTTCTTTTATAAGGTTATGTTAAGTACTTGAGATTCTGACAGACTATTTTTTAATAATATGGGATAATATTATGTTGACAATATCGAGCAGAACACTGCAGTAGGTTACCCTTTCTGGGAAGGAGAGTAACGGTCCATTCTCTCAACTCATGTGGAAAAGTTTGTGTTGCCCAAAATTCGAGTATAAGTGGGAGGGAGAATATGTGCAGAATGTATTTAATAGAGTGATTTCTAGTTAAAGCACACACAATAACTAACCATGCATGCAGTGGGCTTTATATGGGACGTATTTTAAATTATGGAAAAATCTTCACGAAATTTTACAGTGTCAGTTCTTGTCATAAAAATTATGACAGATCAAATTTTAATACAATAGCATTATTTGTTGCGGTTTTAGATGTCTAAATAGTTTTTCGAGAGGCTTTATATGGGTCGAATGGTAAATTATGGTCCGATCTTCATTAAATTTGACACTGTGTTTTCTAGTCTTATATAAAACTGTAATAGGCGAAATTGGATTACAGTAGCATTATTCGTTGCAGTTTAAGGCTTACTTAATTGTTTTCCGAGTGTAGAGGTTCTATGGGGCCAATGGAAAATTATTGACGGATGTTCACAAAATTTTGTAGTATAATTTCTTACAATAAAAAACGAATTTGTGCAAAATTTTACATCAGTCCGAGCAATTCGCTGCCGGTTATGTTAGTTTTAAAAAAAAAAAATATACATTTTAATGGTGGTTGTTCCATAGAATCCTTATTCTTGTTCTACTGAAGCACTTTTGCTGAACTTCAATCCCAAACTGCTTAGGAGAACTAGACACAATTTAACACCAATATTGTTGTATTCTCTTGAGTCGTTCAAAAGTGAGCGTGATTTCAACAGACGAACAGACAGATGGACTAAATCGACTAAGAATTTCTCAGGAACCCAGAATATATATACTTTGTGGGGTCTGAGATGAACAATAAAAAAGTTTCACACAGAATGACAAACTTCTCAAATAATTGTGGTTGTTAAGGTGTAAATGGGGTTACCTGGTTCTGGATAAATGCACTGGGTAGACTGTGGCACAATCGAGCTTTGTCCGGGAATCGCAAGCAATAACTTGTTGCGGTAGATCGTGTCTCGTTTACGCACACACACACGTTGGTGATATACAAAAACCAACCCTTATTTTTTGTGGCTCACTGACACTTTGAATTTGCGGCTCTTTTTGTACTAAATTAGAAATCACTTTCTTTTAATTTTGCAATGATTTTATTTTTAATTCTTTTATTTTATTTAACAATTTTCACTTTGGCCCAGTTTATAATTTACTGAATAATTTTTATTATCTGCCGGCGTCTGGCTGATTCGAGTTTTATTTTACAAGTAAAAAGGCAAACTCACTCTACAGGTGACGTTAACAGCCCAGCTGGGCTACATACCACATGAGGTGTTGCCAGATGCCACCACCACCTGTAGTCCCGTTGCACACAATCAAAATAGTGGGAAACATAATGCCCGGTTTACACCAGCCATTCGCCAACAGTGGTGGAGGGTACAACAAGTAAGAAAGTATGTTAGGACCATTTGATACCTTACATCATAGTTCATATATGGAAACACATTTTTCATAGCGAACTCTATTTGTGACTTATTGGCAACAATTGTGTACCGAACAGTATCGAGATATATTAAACCTTAAGAAAGTTTTTCTTCTTAAAGCGATTTTAGAGAGGGGATTTTTACGAGACAATTACAATTATAAAAGTTATCGTCGGCAAATTTTATATCTATACCAATATTTATAAGAAAGTTAGGGCATTTTAAGCTTTTTTCGGTAGTGGTATTTGTTTGGGAGCTATAGTAAAATATCGACCGATTTAAATAAAATTTGGAAATTTAGGTTGTAATGAGTTATTTTTGGACCAAATTTAATCTTAATTTCATCAAAATAAAATAGTTTCTGGGCACAAAGATTATATTCCAAAAAAAAAACTTTATATTGGGGCTAAGTAAAGTAATGTAACGATTCTCACCATTTTGAATAGGCCTCGTTCTTATGATAATCAAAATGTATGTACCGAATTATCTTTAGAACTGCGTGTGAAGGCAGTTAAACGGATGGATGGACATCATGACTCAGGATACGTTTCTGAGTCGATTTAAGGTGGGCTTAGGACCACACCTAATACCCTTACTCTATTGTGGTGGGAGTATAAAAATAAGTCCATACGTCGACTTATGTATATTGTAAACCTTCTAAATCCATTTTTAAATGATATTTTGATACCGTTCGAAAGATATAGAGACTGACTTACTTCAACTAATTTCAGTTTGGGGCTCGATAGAATATTAAAATTAACCAAATATATAAAGGTTTGCTTCTAAAGCTAGAAATAAATAGCATTAGAAGTATGTTGTCTGCTCTATTAAATTTGCTAAAAGTCAGTTAGCAAGTTTACATTCTAAGGCGAAGAGATCAATGAAAGTGACAAGAGACAGGTGAATTTTTATGAAAGCTAAGGCCTTTATTGGTAGATTTAGTTTTGTTAATTCTTATAAATTTTTAGCTCATTTCTTTAAGTGTATATGCGTGACTAGTACATCTTAGATATGCAAATTTCAAACACATATTCTAATAAAACAATAAATTTATGTAAATTAAGTTTAAAGTAAGCCAAAGATTAATCAAATTTTCTAAATTGTGGAGATTAAAACGCCGAAGAATTAAAAATAGGAAATTGCACAATTAAAAACCTTTTTTAAAGCCTAATGAATATTATAATATTTGTAAAAGTTTAGGTTTAACAGCCTCTATTTTTATATATTTATACGTTTATTTAATTTCCACTAGTGCAAAGGGCGCCAAAAAAATTAATTTTTTACAATTGAGTCCATGAGCATTTCTGCACCGCAGTCGATTCGGGGATACAGTTGTGTGTTTTTGCTAATGAAGAAAATTCTTTATGTTGCAAACTCAAAATAAATTTGATATCTGCATTGATTATTAAGTGTTATAATTGCAATTTTTGCTATAATTTTTCTGTGCCTATAATTTTCCACTTGCTTAAATTAAACCTAGTTGAATCTCACATTTGCAACACGCGTCTTTAGTCTCGCAATTCACTTAGAGCCTATCAGCGTTATTTTAATAATACTAAAAAAAAAAGAAAAACACAGTTAAGTTTAAATATTCAAAATAGAAAAATAAAAAAAATATAATAGATACTTGTAAAAATTTTATCTTTATACATAAAGATCACACAACCACTTGCTAAGTAAAATAAAACACTACAAAGAAAAAACAATTAAAAGAGTATAGCTGGGCATATCTGACCACAAGATACACTATGGCATTTAGAAATATTTTAAACTACACATTAGCATTGAAGAATTTTAGGATTATAACAGAGTGAATTTTGTAGGATTTTGCTTAGATAGTATTGTGTAAAAATTAGTTCGGTCAGTCCTCGTCCATATAATCAAATATTTGTTGCAGACACTTTCTTTGGCACTCCTTCGAAACTACATTACTGTCCATACCAAAAATTCTTGTTTTGCACCATTTTAAGTATTTTGACTGCCTTTCTTGTTCATTTTCTCAATTACGAACTCAAATTCAAATGTTTGCAGCAAAAGTTTCAGAATATGCACGAGAACTTAAGGTGATTTTCGTTTGAAGGAATTAAGCTTAATTTTTGATAACAGTTGAGCAGTTCTGAGAATGGAGATCAGCACTATATCTCCTCTTTATGGATTTTGAAAAGGCATTTGATATTAGCTGGTAAAGGAGTAACACCACACTTACGCAACATATAGAATCCTGCTGGACAACGAACTATTTGCCATATTTAATATCTTTAACGGAGTTCGCCAGGGATGCGTCCTACTACTACTTCTCTTTTACACCGTGTTCGACAGCATCAAAAAATGGTATAACATGGGGCCTTCAAAGTAGAATTGAAGACCTTGACTATGCAGACGATGTATCTTTGTTAACACATTCGCATGCTGCAATGAAAAATAGATCACGCATGTTCGTCGCACATGCCTCCAATGCTGGCCTGAAAATAAACAAAAGTAATACAAAAGGCAAAACGAAAGTAATACGCATTTTTATTCAAAATAACTCCCCTCTTTACATCAATGGAGTACAACTCGAAGAGGTGGAAAATTTGTGCTTCATTGAAAGTCTTAACAGGGAGGGCGCACAATACTTTGATGTGGAACAAAATTGTGCAAAAATAGAAGGAATTAACCCAGACTAATAATATTTAGCATGGAGGTATATATGATAATACTAAACAAAATTTCAAGTTTTGACAAAATTCCGTCAAAAAATTCATGTACCTCTCATGTATCCTTTTTTAAAAAAAATTTTATTCGGCAACACTTTTTATGTTGAATTGTTGAAAATTACAAAATTTATCTAAATATAATGTTTAAGTTTATGTACTTAATTTTTTATAAATTCTAGCAAGGATTTTTGTATTTTAAAATATGATACAAACAATTCAAATATTTCATAATTAAAATATTTCATACAAAAATATAAAAAACAAGTACAATTTGGTGTTCCGGAAAAAGCACAAAAATGACACTTAAACTCAAAATGTGGTAAATTTTTTCTTTACATCAATAGCAGTGTCATAGTCGAAAAAATTAACTTCGATGAATCCTTTTCGAAATATTAGGGGGGAGTCCCCTGAGTGCGAAAGTACATTTGGAAGTGTCAGATTGGCTCCAGTTTTTGAGAAATCGGTATATACCCATTTTAAATGGATATAGCTAAAATCTGCGCTATTTAAAAAAATTTTATTCGACTGTATTAGTTTTTTTGCCTTCTTAACTTTCTTTTACGGAATGTTTTGACTTTTTTTGCAAAATTTCACGTTAACCATTAATGTCGATCAAAAGTAACGATTTTTGACCGTTTTTAGCCATAGATATACCTAAGTCTGCGCAAAGTTTCAAATCTGGTGTCTATTTTTGTCCTTCTTATAAGTTGTTTTAACAACAAATACTCAAAATATAAAAATAACCGTTACATATCATGCTAATCTTCATCATCCAATCGGATTGCAAATTCCAGCAAAGGTCTGCTAAAAGAGAATTTAATCTTTTTTCACTACACCAATGCTCTAACTGAGCTGAAACTTGATGAAATCGTTCACCAGGCTCATCTGATTCCTTTGGCAATTGGCGGTCGAAGTAAACTTGGTAGTAATGAAGAAAATGTATTTTTAATGACATGTTGACATTAATTTTTCAAAGGATTGAAGCATGTTGTCAACATATGACTTCCAGATATGTGCTCGAAAATGTCCCATACACGTACAGTACTCTAAACGAGATGTTAACATCACAAACATATGGGTCCCAGGGCACAGCGGTTAAACTTGCTAGACTCGGCACCATCTTACGAGTTTTACTGGATTTGGAAGACATGATTTGCTCTCCAAAAAACTCAAACTTCGGCCAATGACTATTGGAGATTAATTAGACAATTGTGGTCCCGTATAGATGACAAGCGTACATGTCTCGACTACCGATAGCCAAAAAGTATCTATAATCACTAAACACTACATTATAGGTATATGTAGAACGATGCAGACCGTCTTGCAGCCAAACACAATGTTTTCAGCCGCTGCTGCGATAGAGAAGGGAATATGGAATACCTTCTTTGTGTCCACTCTGCATCGGCGAGAATGCGACTGACCAAAATGAAATCTGCCACTTCTGATAGTTTGTGTGCTGTCTCTGGCGTTATACAAAAGTAAATTTTAAACTTAATTAAAAATTTTGATTTTGGCTGATTTTACGGTGGAAAAGAAAAAAAGTGTAAAATTCCATGGTACCACAATGGATCAATGGGTCCAAGAGTATCAGTTGGAATCTGAGTGTCATTTCTTCCTAACCTAACCTTAAGAATACTTTTTTACATTTTCAGAGCTTTAAGTTGAATTTTTTTTTCGAATGTGATCTTTGAGTTGGGTTATACTCTATTATATGACTTCCTGACAACAACCTGAAAAAATAAAACTCATATTAATATACGAAAATTAGAGAACACTATTGTGCTGTTTTCATAACACAATTGACTGAACGTGTAGTAAAATTAATATGAAAAGCATTCAGTTTTTTGAGTGTTTTTTCGTATAATTTTTCTACACGTTCAATCATTTGTGTTGTGAAAACAGCACATATGACTCATTCGTTCATCTTTATAATTGGCTTTACTCGGTTTTTAATTTTTCTTACAATACTGGAAAATTTAATGCAATCAAGACGACTAAACGGGATTATTGCTTTTAAATATGGAATACTACATATTATATATTTTATACAACATACCAACTGTAGCGTACCTGTCATCTGCATACCAAAGTTTTATGCATTTCGCAAGTTATTTGTAATAAGCAAAAAAAAAAAAAAAAAATAAAATACAATTTGGATAATAAAATTTATTCCCGTGTAAACACAGTCATAGCCAGAGACACACACTGATTCGAGTGAAGAAGTGTGGCGCATCTGCAGTTTTTCGTTTCTGATATGTCTACTTTGTGTGTAACTCTATTCGTATATTGAAGACAATGATCCTCATCTCTATGCGTTGTTGTGTTCTTTATTACTTGTGTAATAATATTTGTTTGAAGCAGGCTAGTAAAATGATGCCGTTGATGATGTCGTTATACGTGCCCACTGGCGCTTTCCGTTAACTGGGTTTTTAATTTGATTTTATTTTATTTAAAAAAAAAAAAATTTTAAATCCAGAAATGTACAACCTAATTTAAACGCAGTGACTAAACATTCATTCACCGAAATCAATCGATTTGCGACAAACATTTCTTGAACCATTTTTAATCCTCTTTAAAAATCTCAAAATTTGATAAAATATGTTTTTTAGGTGCGAAAGAACTTGAAACTGAAAAAATAACACAAACCAATTTAAATTTAATGAAAAATATTGTTTAATTCGAAAGATCAATAGATGGCATTAACATGTTAAATGCTGTCGGCCAAATGGGCATCGCCGCTGTTCTTCACCAACCGTATTCTGGATGTCCAACTTTCATTAATTTTCGTCTGTAGACCACACTAAATGGTGCATTTTTCTGGATGTAATGGAATTTTTAGCGCCTGCTATGGATTGTTCTGACTCCATAGGCTGTTATTTGGTTAATAAGCAAACCAGTTCGGATTCACGACTGTAATTTTTTAAGTAAATTTGCAAAATTTGAAAACACTGTGTAAGGGTGAATCTATTTATGATGATTTGCCAAAGTATTCTGATCATGTCCAGAACTAGACGTGCTGCAAGTAGAGTCGACAGTGACTCTGTTTTGATAACACACATCTCGTCAAGAAAAGGAACCCCGATCAAACATGACGCAGGGCAATACTGAGGTGGCTAAAGACAGCCCGTTGCGTTGAGATATTTTACCAAGTTGCTGAGTTTTCGCCTCGATATTGCAGTAGTCCTTGTAGAAGGTAATTCCCATATAATCTATGTCGTGATGAATTAAACACAAAGGCGATGAAATACTGTCTCCTCAGTTCCAGGTCCTCTGCAGCTGCGGCAGCATTCATTTAAAGGGCGACCAAGTCTCATAGCGTGCTTACCGATCGTCCAGTATCTTTAGCCATATCCAGATAGTGTCTGAAGATTTCGATTTTGACAGTTTCTAGGAGTGTTTCGACTGGGACACAACTTCCGAAATATCAAAAGCGGCTTCAGTCTTGACCAGCCCGTCCACCTGTTCATTGCCGCAATGGTCCCTATGCGCAGGGATCCAAATTACGGCAATGTCAGATAGGCCGCCCAGTTCTTCCTTACACTGGTCAACGAGAGTGGACGTTGTTTAATGTGACGTTAATGACATCAGAGCCGCCTGTCTATCGACAAAAATGCCAATTTTGCCGATGATGTACCTACTGTGCAGTATTTGACATTCCTTTCTTTTCGCCAGTATTTCAGACAGACGGAAAAAATAGATTCATTTGCAGTTTCTCCGAAAAAAAACCTCAAAACCAACACTACAGTTCATCTTTGACCCACCTGTGTAAATCCTCGTGCGTTTTACATTAGCTAGGATTACCCTACTCCATTCCCACCTTGAAGGAAATATGACCTTGAGTTTCTTCTCAAAGTCTGAAGGAAGTATCATGTAGTCCGTTGCTCGTTTCAGAAATGTGGGTTGCTTCTGTAAGATGTCTTCATGACCGTACATCCTCGCCTTCTAACATCCCGATTCAGAGAGCCTAACCGCGCTGTTGACGGATATGACCATTAGGTGTAATTCTATTGAAACAAGGTGCAGTATAGAATTCAGAGCTTCTGAAGGACTAAAGGATCTTTCTACTCTACCCAGCTGATCCCCTGCGCATTTCCTGCCCGAAGCGGTCCATCATACCAAAAATCCATATGTAAGAACGGATCGTACTATTGCCGTGTACGGCTGTTGACAAGCAACTCTTTTGAGTATATAATAGCCATGATAATTTTGAGTCCAGGATAACTCCCAGATATTTCGCGTGGTTCGACAGGGGAAGCTCGTAACCCCCAGCCGTGGTAGCCTGAAAGCCAGAATTTTCGTTCTTATGGTGAACAGTACCAGTTCCGTCCTGTTTGGGTTCACTCCCAGCTCGTACTCTGCGGCCCAGTTAAGGAGCGCCCCCAAAACATTGGACATAATGTCACTCATCACATCCAAAAACGCACTCGATACCACGTCATAACAACAATGAGCAAAAGCAGAGGAGAGATCACCCCGCCTTGGGCTGTACTCCTTCTAACACTCTTTGACCTCACGCTGTTACCAAGACATGATATAACGGTCTTTGTCCTCAACAGGCTCATCAACAGGCAGATCAGTTAAAGCTTGTTCGATCGCAGTGATCGTGACGTTGTTAAAGGCGCCATATTTATCCAGGAAGGCAGCGATAGTATATTGTTTATATTCCAGTGATCGCTCTATGACCCTTTCTGCTTCGTGTAGCGCCGTTCCTATAAAGCGACCCTTAAGGTGGGCATGTTGACTGCATGAGAGTCGTGATGCACCCTCCATTCGATGCCTTATATGCGAATCTAGGAGTCTTTCTAGAGTTTTAAGCAGAAAAGATGATGAACTGATTGGACGGAAGTCCCATCAGGGCAACCCTAATACACACCATCGAGCATAAATGACAGTTTTGATCAAATTTTCGCTAGTTTGGCCGCTAGTTTCCGTTTTTCAGCAGCCAACTATAAATTATTTTGTGGATGACTGGAAAAAAGTGTTTTAAATCGAAAAAGCTTTTTAATTACACCTGGGCCCTGTTTATCATAACTAAAAGTTACAAATCTACAAGTCAAATATATTTGAAACAAAAAACAAAAATTGTAAAATGGTTGCTTTTTTAGTGTATTTTACTTGTAGATTTGTAACTTGTAGTTTTGAGAAACAGGGCCCTGATCTACAGCTAAATGAAATAACCTACAATAGTAAAAATTACAACCAATTCTGGTATTTACCCACATTCATCTTTCGTAGTAAAGTAGGGGGTAGAAATAAATCTGTCAAATCATAAAAAAAATATTAGAAATTCAAAAGTCCTGTGTTTGTGTTTTGTCAGCAGCAGCTAAAACAGTAAAAAGACAAAATTGATTATTTATTGCAACTACGCACCTTTAACTTCCTATCACAACTAGACATCACAGAGCCAATAAAAAAAATCAACTCAAGTAGGACATTCTTCTATCAATGACAACTTTGTTAACCAAACGATTGGTAAATTTTTTTTTTTATAATTGTCAAATGAAGAAAATGTTTCTAGCATCGCAGTTGGTTTAATAATTATCACAAAACAACAACAGCAAGATGGCGGAAAAAAACTAAAAACGATCATTTAGTTGCAGCTGCTGCCGTTACTGATGTCGGCCTGTCAACGCATCATCGTAATTTGCAAAAATATTGTAAACTTAATTTCCTAAGAGATCATGTGTTCGTTTGAACGTTTATTATGTGCGATCATTATTTAGTTTTATTTCATTAAAAAAAAAGAAAAAATTTTAAACTGCAACGTAAACAACAACAAGAAATACTATAGAAGTCATCATCAGCTGCATGCACATAAAGTGCCGTCATAAATTGAACTTTTGCTGATTGTACGCTGTGTGAAGATTTCAAATCAACCATTTCATTCCTTCATACATTTCCACCATCGAACACAGAGACCAACCAACCAACAGGCGACGGACGTATCAGCCATCTAACCAACAATCCAATCATTTATGCAATACTAGAATTCAACTTCAAACTTACGACGGTAATAAATTTTATAAATTCATACGTTTTCTTGAAATGTTAAAGTAGTTTATGGAATTTATTTACAGAAAAAAAAATTTATAATATAATTTGCGGAAAATAATTAATTTCCTCTTCAAAGAAAATTAAAGATGTTTAAAACAAATTTTAAATAATGTTGTTGGCTTAATTAGATTATTATTTTTTTTTTTATTTGAAAGTTATAATCTTATCAAACGTATTAAAAGCGTAGATATACATAGATTCTATTGAAAACACACTTTTAAGCGTAATTCGTTTACAGAAACAAGGAAAAACTGATTTAATTAAAAAAATTTGTAATATTAATTAAATTTGCACTAGTAAGCAAATTAATAGTATCAATTAAATACCTTTTTAAAATAAATAAACGTTTAATTCACTGGATTAAATTTTTAATTATACCTGATTTTATTTTTGATTAAAGAACCAGACAAAAGGGCGGTGACCTCAACTGAAACTAGCGAACATTAATGCGCTAAACGAAACACAACGCAGTTTGTGGTTTTTTTGCGAAAAAAGGAACGCAATAAAATATCCTCAACAATATACTCACATACCTCAGGAACTATTTATGGAAATTGTAAAATTTTGTATTAAGGACACAAGGTATTTTAAGTATGATGGGAAAATTTATGAACGGCGAAAGGGAATGCCCATGGGATCACCGGCCTCACCAATTATAGCTGACATTGTTATGGAAGAACTTTTAGATTTGACAATTGGAAAACTGAAGACGAAACCTAGAAAAATGACGAAATATGTAGATGATATTTTTGCCATTGTGAAGAAACATGACACTTTGAACATGTTAAATGCTTATAATGGGCAGATTAAATTTACGGTGGAAATAGAAAAGAATAACGAACTACCTATTTGGACGCAGTAATAAGACGTAATGGAGATTCACTTAGACTAGATTGGTATCAGAAACCTACTTCGTCTAATTCGAAACACCCCAGAAGAGTTATAATTAATACAGCGACGAACTTCATTAAAAGAGTATTAGATATAAGCGACGAAATATTTCACAGGGACAATATAAGGAAAGTTACCAATATTCTGGAGAAAAATGAATATCCGAAGAACACCATTTAGGATCTAATAAGACATGTCAAATCAACAAGGAAAATATTGACAAACAAAGAAAAGCCCCAGAAAATTTACAAATCTATGACATTTATAGCAGGATTATCCGAGAGAATTAAGAAGACAAATATTTATGACAATGATAAGTATGAGCTTGCTATGAAGACCAGGAACTCAGTTGGAAAGTTGTTTAGTAAAACTAAAGACGAAATGAAGAAGGATGACAGATCAAATTAAATATATATGATAAACTGCAACATATGTGGGTACAACAAAAACCAAATTAGAGACTAGAATCTCTTCTCACAAATCTGATTTGAAAAATACGGAAAAACCATTAGAGCAAAAAACTGCACTTGCGGCCCACTGTGCAAAAAGTGTTCACAAGCCAGACTTCGAGAAGGTTAGAGTACTACAGGAAGAGAGTAATTATAAAAAGAGATTTACCTTGGAAATGTTACATATCAAGGCGAATTGACTAGAAGGTGGGGTCAAGTCAACATATGGTAATTTTTTTCGGTGGTCGACTTGTCAAAATGTGTATACAAACTAGTTTTTTATGTAAACAAACCTGTTTTTTTTACTACTAATATTTTTGACAACCCGACCACAGCAGCATTGTAGTTGTAGAGTTGACCTCACCTTCTACTCAATTCGCCTTGGTTACATATAATAAATATTCCAACAAACACACGACTTAATTATAAGACGGATACCGACAATTGCGCTCAATTTTATCGACACATAATTAATAAACATAATAAAAACAAGTAAGAGTGCTATATTCGGCTATGCCGAATCTTATATACCCTTCAACATTGTGCGAGCAGAATACAGAGCAACTAGACAAAACCTAAATAATTTCTACATAAACATACATATCGTTACTTTAATATAGAAAAGCCCTAACTAATATGTTCCTTACTTTACAGGAGAAGAAAAAAACTTAATAAAAATTATAGTCTTCTAGTCGCGATTTTTTTTAAAGGCAGTTTTTTATTAAACTCTCTTATCAATTTAATAAAAAACTGCGTTTAAAAAAAAATCGCAACTACGATACTACAATTTTTATTAAGTCTTTTCCTTCTCCTGTAAAGTAAGGAAAATGTTAGTTAGGGCTTTTCTATATTAAAGTAACGATATATACAATACATAAAACTTCATTGTAAATTAAATTTAAAAATTTAAAACTGGTAAATATTTTTTTAAATCGTTTCAGAACATAAAAAAAGTTAAAAAAAAAATTTCTTTTTGAAAAAACAAGATTCGAACCAGGGACTAACAGTTTCTAACCTAAGCAAACCCCCTAGACAACTGGACCATGAAGGAACGTTTTATGAATATCATTAAAAGTAAATATGATCAGTTTACAGTTCACAACTCAACACAGTTGAGAAACGGACAACTGGATTTGAACTTCGCTTTTCATAAGAACCCAGAATACTTTATAGATTATAGGACCTTCTGTGAAGGGCATAAAAAACAAACTTAATTATAAAAAGAGTAATTTTTGGGATTTCAGTATTTTGGTCATAACTCTGCTATTTCTTAACCGATTTGACAGATTTATATACCGACGTGTTAAAGAAGAAATTTGCCAGTTATTTTGGTTATAAAACTTGGACTCGATAAGATCTATGGTTCCCGAAAATGGGTATTTTTCAAAAAAAAATTAATATTTTGGTCATAACTATTTCGTATCTGAACCGATTTTCCCGAGTTTTTCAGAAAATATTTTCTATTAAAAATTTCCGATCTTATAAGGCGTAACCATAGGTCATATGCAGTCCAAAAAATCAGGTTTTTATACAATTTTTGATATTTTTTGTACGGGAGGTACCACGCCCACTTGTTCAATCTCGCCCACATTTTGTGGGATGCTGTGTATTGATAACGTTAATGTGTGTACCTAATTTGGAAACTTTGGCTCTTGCCGTTCTGAATATATACAGAAATAAAAAAATACAACAACAAGGGATTTTTGGGCAAAATCAGAGGCAGTCGTGGTTTTTTGGTCATATCTCAGCCATTTGTGGACCGATCTTGCTGAATTTCAATAGCAAGAAATGGTAGACTATATGTGACATAAATGTAAAACAACCTAGTCGCTATCATGTCTGGAGTATCCGGAAAACACATATCAAACGTAAGACGGACAGACGGACATTGTTTAATCAACATCTCTCCTCATAAGGACCCAGAATATATATACTTTATAGGGTCTAAGATCAATATTATAGAAATTGCACACGGAATGACAAACTTATATATACCCTTTTCCACCTGTGGTGAAGGGTATAAAAATGACAACTAGTTGATTAAGTTTGTATGATGTTATAGGTTTGTGGAAAAAGACGCGGTAAAATAGATTAACGAATTATGTACGTAGTATGCAAATTATAAGTCTTAATTTTTGTAATATTAAAGAAAATCACTTATTCGTATTACTATCGTATTACGCTCTTTTTTTATTAACCCTAAACTGTCAAATTTTTTTTACCGCACAAATGGCGACGAATTTCAATCTTGAGTTAATTTTGGAACACCTTTTATATTTGATTTAACTATATCCGTCTCTCCCACTGACCTTCAGTCCGTTGAAATAAGGTTTTCGAAAGCCGCAGATATGCTGAGGACTTGGTTGTTGTCTATATATATCACATACAATCCGGAATTTTTTGCTATTCAAATTCAGCGAGATCGGTCTACAAATGTCTTATATGTCAGCAAAAAATCAAGACTGTCTGTGCATTTTATTTTACACATAATAAACACATGCATGATTTGCCACTTAAATGTGTATTAAACGATCAAATAATTAATAATTCTTTATATATTAATAACAGATAATTTATTTCCATTCGAATTGTGTTTATTCATCATTTCATTGCAAATAAAATCCGGCCTTAAAAGAACCTGTACCTTTAACTTCTTGCACAACTTAAGCTGCATCCGAATCAAAAACTCTACATCCATTTTCCTTAAAATATTTCTTCTTTCTCCATATTCATTTTCATATTAATTATTTTTTTTTTCTTTCTTATATTAAATATACCTATCATAATATCTTGTATTGAAACTTGATACAAAAAACACAAGGGAAGATTACTATCATGTCATGTTGAATTTCTACACGTATTCTTATGATAATATTGTTTTCTTTTTATATTTTATTCATTATAATCGTCGTAAAGAATTCACAACTTCCCCAAGTTCATTACAAATGATGAAACATATCACAGCTTAAAAGTGTTCACTAACACTCTCTATCATATGCTAACAAACTCCCGAGGAACGTGGCTTAATGCCTAAAAATAAACAAAAACAAGTATGAACGTTATAATCGGCAGTGACGAATCTTTAATACCCTCTACAAAGATTTAGAAATATTCAGGATTTGACTATTTAGGTTAATACAATACGACAACACACTTTAGCGTAGACATCTGTGTTGCCACTACGAGGGTATTTACACCCGAATTGATTGTTATTATTACCGTCATGGGTAGATAGTGGGAAATTTATTTTTAAAGTGATTACGAACCAGAAGCTTATTGGAAAAAGTATGGTAGCATCGTTAAGAGAATAAGTGTCCTTATGTGAGAGCATTCGAAAAAACGTCCTCAAAATAAAATTGATTTTATTTCACGACCGCATTCTCTGGCAAAATTGTATGTCAAATTGTATGGAAAACATCGTTCAGCCTTAGTTCAGTTCCATCATTTAAGTGAAACATTTAAAAATGACAAGTTATGGTGTTTTCTTTTCTACAAAAAAATGCGACATTTTATTTTAAAAAAATGCAATTTAGTGTCTGTTTCTTAAAAATTTTTCTCCCGAAAAGGATGAGTTTTTTAGAATAAAACAACTCTTTGTCTAGAGCATCTAATCATATTTTGACAGCGCTTTTTGCGGTCTATTCAAGCCTTCATGTGTTAAACACAGTTTAAGGAGTTCGTTGGTGCCTCCCGTCCCTAGATATATGCAAACAAATGTAGAAGTAGAACTCATTATTTGAAGCTTTTTTTTATCAGGCCAATTATGAATACAAATTCCCCGGGAATTTTTTTCCCTTTTCCCTTTTCCCATTTTTACAATTGAATTTACATAGGAAAAATGGGAGAAGGGAGAAAACTCCCAGGGAATTTTTATTCATAATTGGGCTGAATGTGCTTCTTTGAGTTAAATGTCATCTAAACTTTAAGGAAGGCGTCATAACGCTGATGTATTTTGCCATTAGCTCTATGACAAGTGTCTTCGTTTTTGACCCCATGATACTTTTCATCATTGTGATTTCAAGCTTAACATCACTTGGCCATATTTTCATCAGGTGAAATTATGTCATCGATGGTACGACACATCGGCATTACAGAAACGACGAATCGAAGTAAGTTTAATAAAAAATGTCATAAGCGCGATGACTCAGTAACATCGGAGAAAGGACTGATTGGGATAGACTTGAGTCAAAGTGAGAGAATGTTAATAGTTACCTCCCGGTTATAAGTGTTTGTTTCACTTTTGTTGCCAAAGTTATGGAGGAAAAAATGTTAGATTTCGTTAGAAAAAATGTTAAATAAATGCTAAAAAAATTAATATGAATAATATAGATAGATCTTCATTAAAGTAAGGGCCAATAAATTTTTTATTATCAGGTTAAAAAACGAGCTGTCAAAGTGCCTTTAAAAAAGTTTGGCCAGATACTTGATAGGTGTAATCGAACTATGCACAGCACATAAACTTAATGTCAATTCTGCTGAACTTTGCAGAAAATTCTTTAGAAAGGGACAGAATTGATTTTAGTTATGCCCCTAACAATTTTGTGCTTTCTTATTTCTGCGTGTTGCTCCAGGCCACTAATTTAAGATAATGTCGCATTTGCACTAATTGCAAAAGGTTTTTTCTAAAATATCTGTTTCTTTCACTCATTCTTGCTTGCCCTAATCTTTGCGAAAATTTTGTAAATAGGTTTTTACTTATTTTTAAATTTTTTTCCTTTTTTGATTTTTATTTCAGTGAAACATTAACGAGCGTTTACATTGTTGCATTTTTCAGATCTAGGTCAATGTTTGAATCTTCCGTTTTTTCTTTTATTTTTGTATTAAACATTAAAAAAAAAGGGAAAATATCAAAAATATCACAAGAACTAAAAAATTGCTAAGAATTTTTAAATAATGCTGGACAAAATGCTACATAGATCTAGCATGAAAAATGCCAAATTGGCAACACTGGACACCAGCAGCATGTTCGATATGGTTGTCGTAATCATACTACTTTGAAAATTTCATGTATTTAACAACATAATTTAAACAAATAGAATATGGGAATTTTTGCTTCTGCTTTAACTTTTCAAACAAGAAATGATTGTGAATGATAAACAAAATGTTGCACCGAGTTGATGTTACTGTAGCCAAAGTACAGATGAAATAAAATATGACAAAATTTTTCGCTAACGTTCGTCATTGGATTGATGTCACTTTTTGCCTCATTGATGTCATTTGTAATAACATTCATGTCACAATTTTGATGTAAGGGCATCATCAAAATGAAGATGTATTTTTTATGAGTGTATTAAGCTTTTTTGTAATTGTGCTATTCCCTTAATATTTCACATGCTTTTATGATTTGCACTTCCGAAAAAATCATTTTTTTTTTTCAATACTAAAAATATAGTACAGTATTTAACGGTCATAAGAATTTTACGATTTTATGCATCCAAAGTTGCGCAATTACAGATTGCTATTTCAAATAGCCGAAATTGTTTTGTGCATAAGCATTTGCTTATATGCATATCCGGAATTTATGCATCACAATTTTAATAAATTGCAATAAAAAAATTCTCATATAAAAACCGTTTGAAACTAGAGTAGTGGAAGGGATACCACCCATACATATAAAAAATCGATTTCAGTATATCTGGATAGTCGCAACAGTAAAAGTTTCCAAATTTGGTACAAATATCTACAATGCCAATGCATGACATTTAGAAAAAATGGGCAGTGATTGGAGAAATATTACTATTATTTAATTCCCGTTGTTCCCAGGTGGAACATAGGACCTCGATTGGAGAAGTATTCGTGGCACAAAAAAGATTTATTTATATTTTCAGAATGGTAGGAGAAAACAAATTTCGAAATTTACTTCACATAGCAGGGTTGTCAATACACAAATCCGTCAAAAACGTACAATATGGTTTCGTTTAATCTGCCATCCGGGCTGGACTTAAGATAAAATTAAATTCATCCAGTCAAGAAGAAATTTTCGACAAAAAATTCATATCATTTATAACTTTAAATTTACCCACTAGATGTACGCTCCTATTATTCAAAAGCTACGATCCCACTATCGGCTCAAATAGCACAATCTGTGACGATTTTTATCGCGCTATATCGGCCCACATTTAAAAACATTGCACAATTCATTCCAGGGTGGTCCCATTATCGTTGCACATTGTGACAATTTTTTTCGGTTCATATCGGCCAAAACTCAATTGCGACAATAATCGGTACAATGCGGTCACACTATCGTGATATTTGGGCAAATTAAATCATATGTTTTTGTTTATTTGCTTGTTGGCAGACTTAATTTTACTTCAGAAATTCGCAAAATTCTCCGTCTGAATATTCCATTATGTTTCTTAACAGTTTTAAATAATATATTAATATAATAATATATTAATATAATAAAAAAATGTATTCAATTTTATTCAAACTTACTGCACTTGTTCTTTTTTTATACCCTTCACCACAGGTGGAAAAGGGTATATATAAGTTTGTCATTCCGTTTGTAATTTCTACAATATTGATCTTAGGCCCTGTAAAGTATATATATTTTGGGTCCTTATGAGGAGAGAAGTTGATTTAACGATATCCGTCCGTCTGTCCGTCTTACGTTTGATATGTGTTTTCCGGAGACTCCAGACATGATAGCGGCTAGGTTGTTTTACATTTATGTCACATAGAGTCCACCATTTCTTGCTATTGAAATTCAGCCAGATTGGTCCAACAATGGCTGAGATATGACCAAAAAACCACGACTGCCTCTAATTTTTCCAAAAAATCCCTTGTGGTTGTTGTATTTTTATTACTTTTTTCTGTATATCTGGAGAAAGGCTAGAGCCAAAGTTTTCAAATTTGGTACAAACATTAAGGTTATAAATACACACCATTCCACAAAATGTGGGCGGGATTGGAGAAGTGGGCGTGGTACCTTCCATACAAAAAGTATTAAAAATTGCATAAAAACCTGAATTTTTTGATTGTTATATGACCTATGGTTACGCCTTATATATCAAAAGATCGGAAATTTAATTAATAAAAAATATTTTCTGAAAAACTCGGGAAAATCGGTTCAGATACGAAAAAGTTATGACCAAAATATTATTTTTTTTTTTTGGAAAATACCCATTTTCGGGAACCATAGATCTTCCCGAGTCCAAGTCTTACAACCAAAATAAATGGCAAATTTCTTCTTTAACACGTCGGTATATAAATCTTTCAAATCGGTTCAGAAATAGCAGAGTTATGACCAATATACTGAAATCCCAAAAATTACTCTTTTTTGTAATTAAGTTTGTTTTTTATACCCTTCACCGAAGGTCCTGCACCCTATAAAGTATATATATTCTGGGTCCTTATGAAAAGCGAAGTTCAAATCCGGTTGTCGTCTCATCTCTCCCCCCCCCCCCCCCCTTCGCATTTGTTTACATATACTAGCATAATGCCCAATATGATTATTTCATATATTTAACGAAATAATTTTAACAAATAGAAACTAGGAATTTTTGTGTTTTTTTGCTACTTAAAAACTCGCCAAAAGAGATAAAAAATGACAACAGTGCCTTTACAAAAAGAAAACAAACAAAAAACTGTGTTGAGTTGTAAACAGTAAACGGTCTATATTTCATTTTAATGATATTTAAACAGCGTTCCTTAATGGTAGGGGGTGTGTTAAGTTAGAAACTGTGAGTTCCCTGGTTCGAATCTTGGTTTTTTAAAAAGAACAATTTTAAAAAATATTTACCAGTTTTCGCTTTTTAAATTTCATTTATAATGAAGTTTTAAGTATTGTAAATATGTATGTATATGTAAAAATTATTTAGTTGCTCTGTATTCTGCTCGCACAATGGTGAAGGGTATATAAGATTCGGCACAGCCGAATATAGCACTCTTACTTGTTTTTTTTTTGTAATTGTTTTGTAAACAGTTATTTACAAACCAGGGATGGCAACATCGATACAACTGCAATGTTTTTGTTAAAGCGAATTGTTTTCTTTTATTTAACAGTACAAATGTACTGTTTAACGTTTGAATACATAAATAATAGATAAAACAAATGTAATTTTTGTACAATTAAGCTCAAAAAAGTGATATTTTAGTAGCCAGTTGGTGCAATTTAAAAATTTCGTTTTGCCATCCCTTGTATCGGCGCTGATTGGCGACTGTGATCGGCGCACAAGTGGCCGATAAAAATCGGTACATATTAAACAATTTGATTGTTCCACATTGTGCAAAAGAGTGTTCACATTATCGGTGCATCAACGTTAATTTGGATTGTCCACAGTCAGCACAATTTCGGCACAGATTGTCGCATATTAAAAAATTTTGACCGTTCACACTATCGGCAAATGAAATACGACAAAAATTGGTACATTGCGCCGATAGTGGGATCTTAGCTTAAGCGGTATTCCGCTAATATCCTAATTGGATACGAAAAAAAGATAATTACACGGAAGAGTGTAAATTTTGTTAAAAAGATATAATCATCCCTATTATGAAAGTCGACATCAACGGAAAAATATATTATCTTAGTCGTTATTGACAACAATTGATAACTATTGACAGTCATTTTCTACGACGTTTTTAAATCGATGATAAATGGAATTAACACTTTTTGCGAAAATGAAAGTGGCATCCGTAGAAGAACAGCTACATTCAAAAAGTGTGTTAAATTGGAGCAGAAGACAACGGCAAGAGGAAACGTTTCCTTGTCAATGCACAACAACTGTCAAATAGTGGGTGGAATTGAATAAGTTGGTGTGCCACAAAATAGAATTCTGTATATCTGAAAAGCGGGAAGTGTAAAATAGAAGTCTTGACTTAACTGCCTTTTGTTTAAGTGCACTTTTGACTTAGCTGCACATATTTACCCTTTTTTGTCACTATTCCTTAAATTCCCATACAAATTCCTTTTCTAAGTGCACTTTCTATACCTGAACAAAATTTTTTACATTTTAAAATAACTTTCATACCTGCATATTTTATATTTATAAAATTTTAATAAAATATTATAGAAGACTCACTTTTGTATTTTAGGCACCTTTATTAAAACGCTTTGTAAATTAAAAAGTTTAAGGTTCAATTTATTATACTTCAATCTTCGAGGTTTTTCTCTTTATTTAATTTTACAAGATCACGTTATGTGTTCAATGACAAATATAAGTTAGTGTTAATTCAAAAAGCAATAGAAAACAAATAATGGGAAATAATATTTAGGGCTTAGAAATTAGGCAAAAGTAATCATTATGTGGGAATGTTTAAATATAATATATGACAATGTTTACAATACGAAATTTTTAATAAAAACTTTTTTTTATTCTTCTTTTAAACACTTAAGCTGCACTTTTATGCATGAAATCATAATTTTGTACCTGCAGAAAAGGGCAGGCAAATGCATTTCAGATAACAGCATTTTTGATATATCTGCACAAAAAATCGTGCAAAGGAGATTGTGCAGCTAAGTCAAAATTACTGTTGTCCAAATTTGGTACAAATAGAATGGCTATCAATGCACAACATCTGTCAAAAATTAGGGGAAATTTTAGAAGTGGGCATGGTACCTCCCATACAAAGAATAAATTTTAAGATCTTTTAAAAACGGTTACATTAAAAGTTGCAACAAATAGCTTCGTTATCAAACGAGATCTGTGGCCAAATTACGGCACTCGATATCGATCGAAATTTCCATTTAAACTGTATTGTAATTTTGATCGATATCGAATGCCATAAATTTCCCTCTGTATTAAAAACATTTTACTTTTAAGTTAGGATAGTAATTTATAAAAAGATAGAAAAATTCCCATATTCTGCTTTTTTTATTTATTTTGTAATTTACTATAAAAATCTAAATGGTATGACCAGGGACCGGCAATAACAGTTACATTGGAATTTTAAAACAAAAAAAGCATCAAGAAGTATCAAGCGAAAAACTGATCCAAGTGTACCATATTGATCCTTATAAACTTGTCTATGATAAAATATATTAATTTTTATAATTTTGATTTTTATTGTTTCGATCAAAATTAAGAGTTAATTTTGATTTTTATTTTTTCGAACAAAAAAAAACAGTTATTTTTGATTTTTATTTTTTCAATCAAAAATAACAATTATTTTTTGATTTTTATTTTTTCGAGCAAAAATAAAAGTTATTCTTTAAAGAAATGTACATGTAATAATAATTTTGTTGACTAAATATTTATTTTAATGTGCATATGAAATCCCAATGATGATTACACATTAAAATAGACATTTAAAGTCAACAAAATTATTATAACACGTACATTTCTTTAAAGAATAACTTTTATTTTTGCTCGAAAAAATTATAATCAAAAAACAACTGTTATTTTTGATTGAAAAAATAAAAATCAAAAAATAACTTTTATTATTGTTCAAAAAAATAAAAATCAAAAAATAACAGTTCTTTTTGTTCAAAAAAATAACTGTTTTCATCTGACTTTTATGAAAAAAGGAATAACTGTTACGGTCCCTGGGTATGACTGATATTGATGTCCTTTAAATTTTTTGTGGTGTTTTTTTGTACAAAATTTCTTTATAAAATATAACGTTAATTAAAAATGCAGTAACTTTCCTTCATCTTAATAGCCTTTTTACACTGGTCAACATCTTACATCTACCATCAATTTGCCACAATTTGCGAAGATGCTAACATCTTTCCATAATAGCCTTTTCACACTTGTCAACATTTAACATTTAACATCAACTTGCGAAGATGTTGGAATTTTCCCATAAGAAATACATAGGGCTAAAAATCTTAATTTTTCAACATCTTTATAGCCTTTTCCCACTTGTTAACATTTAACATTTAACATCAATTTGCGAAGATGTTGGAATTTTCCCATAAGAAATACATAGGGCTAAAAATCAAAATTTTTAACATCTTTACAGAATGTTACTATCTCATTTTGTTCCCTTTTACATTTTTCGATTCTTTTAGTGTCATCACTAGAAAAGTGGCAATAAATTCTATTATAATTGTGGCATCACTGACAAAATGGAAGTTGCTTGGAAAGCAGCGTTACCATTTCTCAAGTTTTTCCTTTTTTGCAAGCCCCATTTTGCTTAGTTTTGCTAAAATTATTAAATAAAATGAATTGGAAGTACATTTTGGTGTTATCTTTTAAAATGTTGGCACTTTTGTAGAAAAAAAGTATTTAAAAAAAATAAAAGTTTTTTTTCAGAAATGGTGACATTTTTTATTGATAGTAGATGTTAAATGTTTCAAGTGTGAACGTGTATTTCACATTTTCAACATCTTCCATGCGTTCCTCCGAAATGTATGCAAGTGTACAAAGGGTATAAGAAATACATAGGGCTAAAAACCAACATCTCTAAAAGATTTTCCTATCTCATTTTTTTCCATTCTATATATTTTGATTATTTTAGTGTCATCACTAAAAAAGTGGCCATAAGTTCTATTATTATTGTGGCATCACTGACAAAAAAAATTCTTTTGAAAGCAGCGTTACCATTTGTCAAGTTTTCGCTTTTATTGCAATGTTTCTTTGTTAAGTATTTTTTATATTCTTAAATAAATTAAACTTCAAATACATTTTTGTGGTTTCTTTTAAATTTTGGCACTTTTGTAGAAAAAAACATTTTTTATTTTAAAAACATTTTTTTTTTTCTAAAATGGTGACATTGATGTTAGATGTGAGCAATGTAAACGAGTGTTTCACATTTTCTACGTCTTTGATCGTAGATGTTAGATGTTGATCAGTGTATAAAGCCTATAAGTGTAGTTTTGAATTTTGCTGGTGGAAACATGATAGTGTTATACTTGCTCGTGCAACTGTTGAAGAAGTAAAGTGTTATCCAAAGGTAGACTTAATATAGGGCCTATTGTAAATAATTCATCGACTATCATTAAAGTTGGTACTGTGGATTCCAGTCATATACAAATAAATTGGACCAAATGTTTGCAGAATACTTTTATTCGTTACAGTTTATTGCGTATAGTATTTTCCGGTAGTGGGCGTTGTATGGAGTCTAAGTTGGTGCCATAATTTAAAGTCATATAAAACGAATTAATGACAAATTCAATGACAACAGCTACATTCGTCTACCAATATTGTAATACTTTTTGATATTCTCTCGGAAAAAAACATGAATTCAAGGTTTTGGTCATGTAGCGCCCACCAAAGTGGGCGGGAAAAATTGGTTTTTACTATAATATTAATATATCGCCAAGTAATATTTGCTGGTTTTAATTTGTCAGTACGTTATACTTAAAATAATATTTAAAAAGGATAAAAGTAATAATTTGTTTATGAGGTTGGTTCACACTTTTGCTACTAAACCGATTACGCCGGATTATATCAATCTCAAACTGCCTAGTAATCAATATCCTTATTTTTCGTTGAGTGGTTCAAAAGGTGCATGTTTTCAACAGACAGACAGACAAACAAAAATAGTTAAATCGACTTAGAATTACTCAAGTACTCATAATGTATACAACCCAATTATTAATAAAAACTTTCCGGGAGTTTTCTTACTTTTCCCTAAGACTTCCGAATTCTTATTTATATTTGCGTTGTTCTCCTTTTTTGCGTCTAAGACGAATAGTTCTTAGTGTTACACACAAAGTGAAAAACATAATGTACTTGTTTTTAACTCTAGCGATGGTGGAGGGTATACAAAATTAATTCTATGAAGGCATAATTTACCGCAACACACAGATGCACAACACTTAGAAGGGAGGGGGTAAGCGAGGAAGGACATCAAATGCTGGGGTGTAAATATCACGCGCTCTTTTTGATTGCACGAGTAGTATTCCAAGCACAACAGAAGATGTGAAGTGTGTGCTCCATAAAGGCAAAAAAAACTAAATAATACAAAAACCTAAAAAAGAATAAAAGTATTAAAGGTATGTATATGCACTTGAGACATTTAAAAGAACTCATACTTACAGTGGGTTTCTTCTTGCTGTTTTATCATCTTTATTCATAAATGTTTACAGGAAAATAGATGTAAATATGAGGATGTGTGGTACCATGATGATGAAATCATGAAATTACTTTCCTTTCTAACGACACCATCACCTTATTTTCTTATTTAAAGCAAGCAGCATCAGGCAGTACCACCTTAAAAAAAGAAAACAAGACACACACACACACAAAAAGAGTATCTTTTGTATGTTTAGCATTTTGTTCTTAAAATCTATTGTTGCCTGAGTTTGAGTATGAGAGTATGTGTGTTAGTTGTTGTCACGTTCGCAATAGATCGCATAGGTTGCAATCTCGTTAATTAACAAGGTGCAAATTGTTAAGCGCGTCATAAGTGCTCACGTTGACAGTATAATGAATGTCATGTGCAATGAGCCATCTCTTTAGTTTACGCTGTCAGGCATTCATACTTGTGCCGTAGCGTACAGTGTGCCACCAACAAAACCAAACCATTCAACCAAACAAACAGCCAACCTATCAACCGGCAGCCAGTATAAGCATCATAATCGTCATCATCAACAACATCGGCATAATCATTATTATTCTTTTTCTGCATCACCAGCATCCTGCCATCACAATTTTCATTGCATTGTTAAAGTTTATGTGTTTTAACAGCTCCCGGGAATATCATATGTTCATATCAATACAGTGTGGAGTATAAATGTTAAACCATTTTATTTTTTTGCAAAGCTGAACAAAAAATAGTTGAGTGGAGTGTATAAAATTAAAAACGCAGGCTTCGCAAGAGCTGGTTACACATGGTTTGTGTCTTTAATAACTTATATGACAAAGTTCGAAAACTTTGAATTTTTTGCTAACTGCTCTAACCTTAAAAAGGTCTAGTTCACACGGACTTAACCCAAATATGTTCACAGAAAAAAATGAAAATTGATTTTAATTTAAAAATTTGTGATATTAATTAAAAAATTAATTAAATTTGCACTCTTGAACAATTTTGAAACTTTGGCTCTTGCCGTTCTCGAGATAAACAGAAATCTAAAATGTCTTTGGAAGGTACCCAATCCGGCCCATTTGCTCTGACATTGTGCATTGAGAGCCCAGCTGCTTGTACCACACTCGGAAAATCTTTCTCTTACCGTCTTTTTAGAAATAAACTTATTTTGTGCCACGCACACTTCTCCAATGCCGCCCACAATTTTTCGGATGCTGTTGTAAATTGATAAATTAGATGCTTCTTCCTAATTTGAAAACTTGGGCTCTTGCCGTTATCCAGATAAACAGAAATTTTTAATATCTTTGTATGTGATTGCCACGCCTACTTTATCAATCCCGTTCACATTGTGTCGGATATTGTGCATTGACAGCCACATTGATGCTTGTACACAGAAAAAAATATCTCAATAAAATTTTTAACAAACTTAACATAAAATTTTTGGTCAACAAACTTTTAATTAAATTCAATGGAAAAAAATTATTAAAAATTGCGCTTTAAAAATATTTAATAATTAAATATTTCTTCATATTCAATAAAAAAAAATATTTAAATCAAAGTAAAGGCAGCATTTTTGAACTCTTGTTTATTTTTTAATTTGTGAGATTTATGGTTTTAATAACTTAATTTGGAAAAAATATCATTCAAAACCATACTGAGACTGTTTTTATTTGCCAGTTTTCCAAACCATGTTGCCAAACTAGAACCTACAGTTTAAAAAGATCTATTACATCCTGATAACATTATGTAGTATGTCCGCCAATTTTCTCCTTTTCTTAAACACAAAGCAAAAGTTGTCCTCTTCCATTGTTCATAAGTATGCCGCCGGCTCTGTTCGAAAACGGTTTTTTGAAGAGGAATCCCGTAGAAAATATGAAGAATTTCTTTTTTTTGCACGTTTTTCGTAATTCGCATTGAAAAAATATATCAAAATATCGAATGGGGAAAATTATCATTCGTAAAGGATATTGAGACTATTCTTAATTGAACGGTTTCCAAACCGTGTTGCCAGATTAGAACTTCACATACAGATTTCAAAAAGTTACTAAATTCTGATAATATTCCTTATGTCTGCCACTTACGGAGATCGATTATTCAATTTTGTTCAAAAACCGGTTATCGAATATTCCGAATAGTTTTTATAATAAAAAGTTTATTTGAATAAAAACAAAACAATTCTCGATGGTAAGGAACCAACAAAATAAAAGGTGGTTAAATTTCAAGGGCCGATGTTGATTTTGAATAAAACACAAACTACACTGAAAAAATTTTCTTCACAGATCCAATGAAATTTACATTAAAATTCAACCTATGTAACCTTTCATTGGATTAATGAAGGGCTAATGAAATGTTTCATAAAATCAATGAAAATTTTGCATTAGTTTAATGACAAACGTTTATTTTATCCATTTTTTCAATGAGGATTAATAAAATCAATGAAAATTTTGTCATTGATTTTATTAATCCTTCATTAATCCAATGAAAGGTTACATAGGTTGAATTTTAATGTAAATTTCATTGGATCTGTGAAGAAAATTTTTTCAGTGTATTTAGGAAATTATTGTAATTTTATTTTATTATGATATATTGGTATTACTCAATTATGTATGGAACAAAATATCGACCAAATGGGCGCCGCGACCGCGGCGGCACATCTCCATCCGATGGTCCAAATTTTCGATGACCCTGAGGCATAATGGAGGTTCTATGCCGTTAATGTGCCGAATTATCTCATCCTTTAGCTCTTGAATTGTTGCTGGCTTATCGACGTACACCTTTTCTTTCAAATAACCCCAAAGAAAAAAGTCCAACGGTGTCAAATCACATGATCTTGGCGGCCAATTGACATCGCCATTACGTGAGATAACACGGCCATTGAATTTGTTGCGCAAAAGAGCCATTGTTTCGTTAGCTGTGTGGCAAGTGGCACCGTCCTGCTGAAACCACATATCGTCCACATCCATATCTTCCAATTCGGGCCATAAAAAGTTCGTTATCATCTCACGATAGCGAACACCATTCACAGTAACTGCCTGACCGGCCTCATTTTGGAAAAAATACGGCCCGATGATGCCTCCAGCCCATAAACCGCACCAAACAGTCACTCTTTGTGGGTGCATTGGTTTTTCGACAATCACTCTTGGATTATTATTCGCCCAAATGCGGAAATTCTGCTTATCGACAAATCCACTGAGGTGAAAATGTGCCTCATCACTGAAGATGATTTTCTTCGAAATTTATCATCCATTTTCATAATAAGTCTGGATAACTTTAACACGTTGTTGGATTGTGTATCTCTCCATGGTTCAAATTGAGTAAGTCTGAAATAGAGAAATGTCAAATAAAATTCGGAAAAAAAACTTGGCGTTTAGGTGTGGCTCGCATTCAACATCGGCCCTTACAATTTAACCACCCTTTAGATAGATATGACTTAAGGTATGTTCAGTCCTAACAAATATTTGACGATAAAATCCAAAAAAAAAAAAAAAACGTGACCAGCAAATTGATTAAACTTAAGCTGTATTTTTGACAATTTCTATTTATTTACTAAACTTTATGTCTAAGACAATAATTTTATAATGTAATTTAGAAACTGTTAAATAATGTTTGCTGTAGCCAAACGTTTAGCAAAAGCAAACCATTCTTTAAGAAAACTAGTGGTTACGTGTAGGACATCAAATATTTAATAGGTGTGAGCATAGCTGTAAAAATGTTGTTAAGCTTTGGTTTTAAAAAATTATAGGAATTTAAGAAATTTGTTATTTGGGATATTCTCCCAATTTTATTTTAAATGAGTTTTAATTAGTTGGTGGTTAAGCATGTCTATATGAATCAGTAGACTTAGAGCGGGTTTTTTACTTAAAGTTTAAACCAGGATCAATAGTAAGATTTGCTAATCTTATAATAAAATTAATCTAGTCTTAATCCTCTTTAACGTTTTTGAGTGAAAGATTAAAGCTTTTAGCATTGCCATATGAATTTACAATACTTTTATGTATAAGTATGGCAGTTTAAAACAAATGCCAAAAATTGTCATCAAATTACTGTTCTTAACGTGAAAAAGAAGAAGAAAAGGCGAGAATTTTGTATTTTGTTATATACAGGGTTGTCATAGAAACCAATATTGGTTTTGCTAATTGTCGGTTTTGAAACCAATATTGGTTTCATTTGGTGTCACGAAACCAAGTTGGTTTTGTTAATTTCGAATGTAAATAAAACCAATATCGAAACAGCTGTTGTTTACATTTTTATTATTTTTTCTTTTACTTTTTTGCAGAAAATTTACAAAATATTATATTTTTTTCATTAAAATATCAGTAAAAGAGTTTTTTGTGAAAATAATTTATATCAAATAATTGAAAGGTGATAAGTGCTTATAAAGAAAATAAAATGACATCAGAAGTTGTAGCATTTTTGTTATTGGAAGATGATCTTGCATTGCATTTGCTGTTTTAATTTGTGTAATTTTATTGTTTTGTAAAAATATGTAATTATAAAGCGAATTTATTAAAAATATAAACAAATTTGTTGTTTAACGTTATAAATAAGTAAAGTGACCACTGCTGTTGTTGCATATTTGTTGTTAGCAGAAAAAGTGAGAAGAAGACTTTTGCAAATTTGCAGCAGCCCGCTGCCGGAGACTAGCGGAAACATGCAAAAAATATTATTTTACCAATTTATCAATTTTATTTACTTCTGTCTGTAGAAATAATCTTACTGTTAAATACAAATTAAGTTTTTAGCAGCTTTATTTATTTCCAATAAAAAAAAACAAGAGCTGTAAGTTGCTTGGTTTATTTCCAATAAAAAACCGATAACATTGGTTTCTGTGACACCTTAAACCGACACTAACTTTAGTTCGAACATAAAACCAATAACATTGGTTTCTATGACACCAACGCATTTTTTCTTGTCGGTTTTAAAACCAATTCTGACAATATTGGTTTCTATGACAACCCTGATAATATTATATATTTATAAATAAATGAAATCGAAAAAGAAGCAAAACAATCAAGCAATATTTTATTTTATGAGGTGGAATATTTAATAAAACTATAAATAAAAAAAAATTGTAATTAAATAAATAAAAAAAGATTTGGCCCTATTTTTGTTGCCCTTGGTATTTTTGTTGTTTAAATTTTCAAATATTTTTAAGTCTTTTTTATTATTTAAAAAGTTCATTTTATTAATTTTATACAAGAGTTTTATTTTCATAAGTAATATTTCCTTTTATAAGCTGTTCGTACTTTTGAAAGTTCTGTCGCAAGTTTAAACCGCCAACTTTGGGCGTTTAAACTTGGAAACAAAATGAAATAATCGACTACCCAAAAACGATTTTCAAAGATTAGTTCTAATTTAATCGCTGATCTTTATGTCAAAAACTGGCTCTTAAACTATATTTTTTATTTTATTTTTATTTTTTATTTTTTTTTATTCGATATTAGAAAAATGGACATTTTAAGATATTCGACTTGGGCAAAACTAAAATAAACGGTTTAAAACGGTCGAATACTATTCGATCGATCTCCCTACTGCTAATGTTCTCCTTTTTTAACTTCAGAGCAATAGTTGTCCTCTTCCATTTTTCATAAATATGCCGGCTCTGTGCGAAAACGATTTTCTGAAGGCGAATCCCTTATGGAGGGTACAGAGATGCCACAATTAGAAGAATTTCTTTATTTTTGCATGCTTAAAATTTCTACTTTTTCGATAAACTATTTTATTAACTGACTACACCTTAAACCCATTTTTGTTTGTTAATGTTTGCCCGATGCTTGTTAAATTTAAATATTTTTTCGTACTTATTTATAAAATTAACATTTGTAGGCATGTGGCTGCCTGACACTCGTACTCTCAGATTGTATTCATATTTAACCAAACCTAAACAAAAAGGTCTCCAGAGTCAGTTATATTTATATTAATTAATATAAAAACATGAGCTTATTATACATACGAGCGCGCTTAAAACTCTAAAGATTTTCTTATCTGCAGGTATGAAAGATACAAAATTTTTTCCACTCAAGTGTCTCTTAAAGGATGCCTGCCAGCCGCGTTGCATTAACTGTTTTCATATTAATTAACACGGCAACGAAAAATAAAAACTGCATATATGAATGAGTACATGAAAGATAAAATTTTTTATTTATCATGTAGACTTTGTCAACTGTACATGTACACCATATTACGTGATGAAAGTAGATTTAGGCGGTTGCGATAAGTTTTTGATGTTAACCTTTTTTATTCTTTTTTGTTGATTGATGGTGCAGATGATAAACACAATATTATCTTGAGATTATCATTAAAAAAATTATTATGGCTTTTAAGGTTTTAACCGATCACATATTTTAAGTAACTTCACTCTAAGCTAAATATTTTTTGTAGCAGTCGGTAGAAAATTTGTTGGGCAGTTCGAAAACTTCAAATCTTAACTGACCAGAGCAGAAAAAGCAAATAACACTTGTGGTCAATAGTAATTCCAACTAAAACTCAAAATAAATTTTAAGCTAGATAACGTTAACACATTGTGTATTAATTTTTACATGATCCCTTTAAAAATGGCATATCCGGGTACCCCATGTCCATTAGGGATTTTAAGCATTTGTAGCTGCAAATTCAACTCTAATAGAATATTATAACTTCGGATCTAGAAAACTTAAGACTTTTTGTGTCGTTTTACTTAACCACTTATGAAATTCGGTTCAGTGTTTCCATAGTTATAAGTTTTCGAGGCCCGGGAGTACCCGTGTACACAATACTTTATATATGAAAATTAAGCGAATAGGAAGCTGTTCAAAGTATTTATTAAATTTTTTAATATTTTTCCTTAACGGCTTTTCAAAATGAATATTTCTTTCTGTGAAGCTGAAAATTATCAAATATTATAATGGGGTACCCCAGGGTGCCCTGGCTATGAGTATACGTGATATTTTTCTTGTTAAGTGTGCTACGGCTAAAAAGGACCTTAAATGCATATTCCACACTAAATCTTAAACAGACACAACTCAAAATTCAATAATGCTTAGAAGACAGAAAACTTTGCTTCAAATAAATCGTTGCAATTTTTAATTAAATTGAGTTTCACAAATGTTAAAGAAGACGGTGTCGCAAACGAAATTTTCGTTGTCGCTATAGATTTGATTTGTGAAATGGGAGCAAATTACTGTATTCGAAACCGATCACAATTACTATACAATTTAAATACAAATTTCGATCGATATCGTAAGCCGCTATTTCCCCCGGTTTATGAAAAAAATGATAACTTTTGGGTTGTGCCTGCATCATAAGCGGGAAGTGTGCGATATATCAATTAGAAAAAAAAAATTAAAAATATTTCGAGTATATTAAATATCATACCATAGAATCGGTGCCAAAATTACCTCCAGAACTAGCGTAAATAAAAACATGTAAAAGTGATATATTCGGCTATGCCGAAACTTATATACCCTTCACCATCTTGTGATAAGAACAGAAAGTTATATAAATATCGTTCTTTAGATACAAATAAATCTATTTAAGGGTGCCCCGGTTGGCTAGTTGGTAGTTCGATGCCCGCCAGAGACTCTGGTCTGTTTCACTTCAACGGGCTGAAGGTCTACGTTACTATTGCTCGGTTAATAAAGTTAGAATATAATTTGTAATTGTATTTGTAACTCTTCTTAAATAAATAAAAAAATTAATAAATCTATTTTTAGCCACGCCCTCTTCTCTAATCCAGCCAACATTTTGTCGGATGTTGATTATTGATAACACAGTTTGGAAACTTTTGCTGTTGCCGTTCTCGAAATATTAAAAATCTATAATGGCTCTGTATGTTAAGAACCACGCCCACTTCTGGACTCCCGCCCATATTTCTAAAGAGATTGTGTATTGATATTATGCTTGTACCTAATTTAGAAGCTTGGGCTCTTGCCGTTATGCAGATATACAAAACGAAGAAATAAAAAACAACAACAAGGGATTTATGTGTAAAATTAGAGGTAGGCGTGGTTTTTTACTCATATCTAAAGCTTCGTACAGACGATGCATAGATCTTACAATGTTGTCATTAAAATTGCCTAAAAATGTCTTGCAACTGTGTTAACATTGTAAGCTCATTTTTATTTGGCAGATGTGTAGAATTAATGCATCTGACAATGGCACCATTGCCAGAAGAATATTTCTATTGGCAACGCTGCTTACAATTTTGTGAATTCTGACAACCGTCTGTATATAGCTTTAGTCTTTTATGGAGCGATCTGGCTGAATTACAATAGCAAGTCTTAACGAAGTATGTGTGACATAAATATATAACAAGCTATTCCCAAACATTTCTGGGGTCTTAGGAAAGCCTGTTTGAACATACACACGGACAACGGGATTTAAATTTCTCTTCTCATAAGGAACCAGAATATATATTCTTTATAGGGTCTGGGATCCATATTGTGGAACGAACAAACGGAATGACAAAGTTGTATAAACCTTTCAACCTTCGGTGAAGGACATACAAAATTCGATAAATCAGGTGGGAGCCCCTGATGGCAGTACATAGACAATTATAATGCTATTTTCACATTTGGCTTCTTAAACGCGTTTAAGCAGTTCGAACGTGATTAAGCTCTAATCAATTCAAAATCCAGATGATTACCCATACATTGAAGTGATTTGTTAATCACTTCAAATTGACATGATTACAACTAAATCACTTCATAAATCACATAGAATCCAATGAACATACCTCAAATGTAGAATCGCCAACATGATCGTGTACAACCGGCCACGATTTCTGCTTAATGTTTTTATTTTTTTTTTTTCATAAATAATTCATAAATTTTCACAATTTCATCATTAAAATGATTAAAATAATCTTCTGATAACTTTATAAAAGTGTTTTATCCATTTTTAATACTTTAAAGAAATATAAATTTGTTTGTTGTGTATTTTTTCTTAATCATCTGTCATCTTATCTTAATCATCTCAAATGTAATGTGAACGGCTTTTATTGGCTAAATCAACATTTTGCTTAAACGCGCTTAAAAACCTAAGTGTGAACTTAGCATAAGACGGTAGAAAACAAAAATTTAATTGCACGTTTTATGATTTCAGTTGACTTTTGGCATTTGACTGGTATTTTTACAGCTTTCATAAAAAAATCTATGATAATCCTGAACTGAATCCCGAGTTTAAGCGGCATCATTTGACTTTTGTCTACTGCGCGATGTAAGGCGTTCCCAATGGAACTAAGTTAATTGTTAGCTGTCACACGAATTGTCATACTGCGCACGCTGTTTGGCATTTACGATCACTATACTTTACAAAATCTTCATGAACAGCGGCCAGATTCTGGCATTCGTGATCGAGTACTTTCTCGATTCGAAAGCAATTTAATATCTTATTATTTCAGTCAATACTGAACGAAATGGAATTATTTTTTCGTTATTGTAAAGCATTCATTTAAGTTTCACAATACTGAAAAAATAAGTTCAATTCTTTCAGTATTGACTGAAATAAAATTGCTTTCGAATCGTGAAAGTATTCGATCACGAATGCCAGAAATAGGCCCCAGATTCATGCTTCAATAACGCTACTAAGTTACTTTGAAATTTCCTTTGAGAATCAGTTATCGATTGGCTTGGTGCGAGCCGGATATGGTTAATGAAGATGTCTAACGCACCATGATCAATGACTTTTTCTCTAATGTGGATGACGTTAATCCAGGAGAAATAAGGTTTCAACAGGACGAAGCTACGAGACATACGAAATTAAAATGTTGCTTTGAGTTTATTTTGAAAAATGGGCCTTTAATGTCGTGCGATTTGCTACGTAAATACACCGGTTTATGCTGATACAGCAGCCACAAAAATGATGTCTTGAAGGACAACATTGTTCGCGGTATTTGTGACATACGGCCAGCAATGCTCGAAGAAGTGGCACAAAACTGGACGTCAAGACCAACTGCGGCTGCCCATATGGCCAAAATCATTTTAAATTTTGATATTTAGAAAACAAATTTTTTTGACTAAAATTTAAGTTTGTGTGTTATCTTTTACAGTTTATAGCTCTGTAGGGCTTAAAAATAACACTCTCCATTTTATATTGGCGTTAAAATAGTCTGGGTTATTTAAAGCCCTTAATCAAACGTAGATTTGCTTAAAGATACTTCTGCACTTTTAAATCGTTCTCTTTGGAAAACAATAGTTCATTGTTTCTTTTAATTTCTTTTAATTTTTTTCATTCAAATATGTCTTTAAACTTCAGCACAATTTACTGCCGATTTAATTCTTCCCACTTTTTTGTATGTCCCTTTTCTTAATTTCAAAATTTGTGCTGCAAAACATTTTTTTGTTTCATTTCTTTCCAAAAAATCAAACCGCTTCCTTAAGAAACCAATGCCCTTTCCTGACTTCTATTTGGTTTTTATTTTCTTCTCTTGTTCCTGTTGTATTATTTTCCTACAACCACTCGAAACAATGAAAGTATGTTTGAAGTACTTTTAGAGTAAAATGCTTTTCAAGGATGTGTACTTGTGTAAATTTTTGTTCCTAGCATCCGATTTTTTTTCTTTTTTACTTCACTGAAGAGCTCTTGTTGTGTTAGTAAAACCACTTCAAAATATGGCGCGTTTGCTGAAGTATGCAAAATATATGCACTCGTATGAATTGCTAAGAAAAGCTAAAATAAAAAAATAAAAAAAAATCGTAAGAAATTGTACATGTTTAACACAATATTACCATATGGAAGTAATCGCTCAAATCAAATGCATACAAAAGTTTCTTAAGTTTTTTTTTTTTTTTTGTTATTAAATACATTCATTGTAAATGGGTTTGGTAGAAAAAGGGTTATTTGTGTGTTCAAATTTAGGGACAGGGGGAAAGAAGAAGAATTTTACGAAATTCAAGTTATAATGGTTGTACATTTTAAATTAAAGTTTTGGGGACGTTGGCGATTTTCTTTAATATGGAGTAACTTTTCAATTTTAACCAGTGATAGTGAAACAGACGGGAGGTCGTGCCTGTAACCGAACCTTCAACCCTTCAAGGGTACCCAGCTAATTTTGCTTTTTTAATTTTCTTTTATTTTCATACCCGTAGTGGAGAGGGTATTATGCCTTTGGGCGGGTGTTTTTAACACCTTAAAATATTGGCCCTAGTGAAACAGACGAGAGTACCTGTCCGCAATCGAATCTTTAAGGCTCGTATTGGTAGACTAACTTACGACTAACTAGCCTTCAAGGGTACCCAACTAATTTTGCTTTTTTAATTTTCTTTTATTTTAATTCCCGCACTACAACAGTGGAGAGTGTATTATGCCTTTGAGCTTATGCTCGTAACACCTTAAATTATTGGCCATAGACCCACCTTAAAGTATACTGATCGAATCAGAATTTCTAAATAGTAAAACTTGATCTACTATTTAACTAAATAATTTAAAAAAAAAGAATACGGGAATTTTCTCCTTTTTATAACATATATTAAACATGAAAATAAAAAAATGTGTTTTTCTCTTTATGGTGTTGTTTTTTTCTATACAAAACAAGTAAAACAAGTTTTTATAGTTTCAATATGTGCGTTCGTTTACTTTTCCAGTAAAATCCCAGTAAAATCCAGTAGGTGAGTTATATGAAAATTTTACAAATTTATGTGTACGCGAACGCATTTCAGTAAAATCCAGTACAAATTTGTACAAATTTTGGTGTAAACGAACGCAGCTAATTTTGAACAATTTTATTTTAACATTTTTGATTTAAAATTAATTAAAAACAATGGTAATTTAAAAAAAAAGTCCTTACTTTTACAGAAATTTACTATGATTTTTAATTAACATTGGGCCATGTTAATTTAACATTGATATTTTTTCTGTGTGTACATGCATACACACAAGCATACATATCGTTACCTAAAACGCATAAGGCCCTTACTAACAAAAATTTAAAAATCAACCTTTTCATTAATTTTGATGTATTGCGACAACACAAATATCTACAGAAAAATAATGGCATCTTTCGAGCAAAATTTGCAATTTTATTAACATAAAACAAACGGCCTTATCTACAAAAGATTCAATAATAAACGCTATAAGAACTTAATAACAGCTTGCATAATATGCAACATTGTCAAAACATTATATATATATGTAATCCTTTAATTCCCTGTGGAACATAGGGCCGCAACAAATGTTTTCCATTGTATTCTATCATTGGACATCGTTTTCATCTCATTCCAGGACACGCCATGCTCATGCAACTCGTTCTCAATTTGGCGCCTCCAAGTATTCGCAGGTCTACCAGGTCTCCTTGATCCTTGGGGGTTATATTCTACAGACTGTCGAGTTAAATCATGTGCTGGTTTCCTCATTGTGTGTCCTAGCCAACTAAATTTACGCAATCGGATACTCATACTTAAAGGAATTTGATGGGATAAATTCCACAACTCCAGATTTGATATCGTGGCAGGCCAGAATATCCTTTCAATACGCCTGAGGCAGCGGTTTACAAAAGCTTGCATGCAACTCATTTCACGGCTCGAAATATTCCAGGTTTCACAGCCATATAGAAGCACAGATTTTACATTGCTATTAAAAACCTTGATTTTGGTGTGAGTTGAGATATTTTGAGATCTCCAGAATTTATTAAGCGTGCCATATGCTTGCTTCGCCTTACACAGTCTATTCTGTATATCTTCTTTGCTGCCCCCTGTTTTTGAGATTATACTCCCCAGGTAACAAAAGATTTCAACATCGTCAATGGGTTGACCCGAAAGCTGAAAGTTCTCGTTGCATGAAGAATTTATGCGCATTGCTTTGGTTTTGTTGATATTAATTTGTAATCCCGCTTTGGCTGCACGTGTAGCAAGGGTTTGAATCTTTGATTGCATGCTAGAGAAGCGGTGGGATAAAAGACAGACGTCATCTGCATAATCAATATCTTCTAACCTATCATGAAGGCCCCACGAAATTCCATGATGCATATTCATGCAGTGGTTCATAACTACGTCAAGTACTATGTTAAACAGTAGTGGAGACAAAACACAGCCTTGACGAACACCTACGTTTACTTTGATGGGGTTACTTGCTGTACCCTCATGAAGTATGGAACAAAATGCGTTGTTGTATAGCTCCTTAATAAGATTAATTATCTTCTCGGGAACTCCTTTGCATCTCAGAGCTTCCCATATCGCCTTGTGTTGTAGTGTATCAAATGCACGTTTAAAGTCAACGAACACTAAGTAAAGGGGTGAGCGCCATTCAACCGACTGTTCCACAATTACCCTCAAGCTGTTGATGTGATCAATACATGACTTGTTTGGTCTAAAGCCCGCTTGTTCTGGTCTTAGCTGTGGTTCAATAATGGATGCAATACGATTGTGGAGGATATGGGCTATGATTTTGTTTACAATATTCAAAAGAGTAATACCCCTCCAGTTGGAGCAATCTTGCAAGTTTCCTTTTTTTGGGAGTTTTATTATAAGGCCTTCTATAATATCATCCGGAATTTTCTCATTTAACCAAAAATTTAAAATCAAGGGTTTTAGTAACGTTGCTGTTAGAGTTATGTCTATTTTTAGAATATCAGGAGGTATTCCATCAGGGCCTGCTGATTTACCGGACTTCAAACGTTTAACTGCAGCTGCTATTTCTTCGAGTGAGGGCGTTTCGATATTTATCTCGTGCCGTACGTTATTTATATGATGCATTGGCTCGCAATCACATATTGTTGAAGAATCAGTCGGATTGACCGATAACAATTTGGTGTAATAGTCCTCCCACAACTCCAACTGCTGCTCTTTGGCATAGATTAATTCGCCCTGATCATTCCTCAGGGGTTTAATATTGTGGTGGCAATGCCCAGCGATCTCCTTCGTTATACGATACAGGTCCTTAGATCGACCCGTTTCACTGGCTATTTGTGCGTCTTTGGCTAACTTATCAGCCCACTTACGCTTATCATTCCTTGCACTGCGTTTAACTTTTCGGTTCTCCTCTTGGTATTTACGTTGTTCGTCCTGCTTAGATTGTGGATTTTTAGCATCATTAACTTTTGACTTGGCTAGTTTTCTAGATTCTATTAATTGCCATGTATTATCGGATATCCAGGGCTTGTTGGTTTTTCTGGCGTATCCTATTTCACTTTCAGCCGTCTCAATAAGTGTTGCTTTTAAATCTTTCCAATAGCCATCTATGTTTTGTTGGGGAAAAAATGAGAGAGTGACTGCCCTATTCTTCAAAACGTTGGAAAACTGACGAGAGACCTCCGGATTGTTTAATTTTTGTAGGTCAAATCTTCTTCTGCTGAGGGCTGGTTTACGTTTTACAGCTTTTAACTTAAATCGGACTTCGGCTACCATCAGGTGGTGATCACTACCCACATCGGCGCCTCTTTTGTTCCTCACGTCCTGCAGTGACCCTCTCCACATCCTGCTTATCGCAAAATGGTCGATCTGATTTTCGGTTATATGATCCGGGGACACCCAAGAAACTTTGTGGATATTCTTGTGGGGGAATAACGTACCGCCCAAAACCAAGTTAAAATTATCGCATAGTTCAACCAGTCTTTCTCCGTTGTCTGTCATGCGGCCGATGCCATGCTTTCCCATCACGCTCTCTCTGCTTGTGTTGTCACAACCAACCTGCGCGTTGAAGTCACCCATTAGCATTTTGATATCACCATGACTGATACTGTTAATCACGTTTGTCAGCTTACTATAAAAGCTATCTTTTTCTTCATTTTCATCGCCTTCCGTTGGAGCATAGCATTGAATGCAGCTTAGGTTTCTTGCACGTGTTCTAAACCTAGCTACAATAATTCTGTCTGTGTGTGGTTGCCATTCAATGAGAGCGTTCTTTGCCTCTTTCGAGAAAAGAAAACCAACACCACTTGCTCTAGGTTGACCGGCTGCTTTGCCAGAATAAACTAATGTTAAACCGCTTGATGTTATATGTTCACCGCTATCTGGCCAACGTATCTCGCTCAATCCCATAATAAGCATGTTGTAGTTGTTGAACTCTTTTTCGATTTGCGCGAGCTTAGTTGTTTCTAGCATACTACGAACGTTCCAAGATCCAAATCGTGTCCTTTTTTTCATTCCAATAGTCGTCATCGGGGGGTTCGAATTATTGTTATTATTATATCAAAACATTAGGTTTTACAAAAAAAAAAATGGAAGAAAAATAAGTTATAAACAATTTAAGGCGACTTATAAATTTATCATTTTAAATAGTTTTTGCTTCTTCTGTAAAATTCTCAAAATGTTAGATAGGGCCTTTTGCGTTTTAGGTAACGATATATACCTACATATATACTAAAGTATGTAAGCATGTTAATTTAACAATATACACTTTTGGTTTTAATATCAAACAGGTCTTTATGGATTCAATATTGAACAATGTTATTTTAACAGTGAATAATATTAAATAAACTAAATCACGTTTTTTTTAATATTTTAATATTTTTCATTTAAAATGAATATGAAATAATGATAAATTTATATAAAGGGCATACTTTTGCAGAAATTTACTATGATTCTCAATTAACATTTCGCCATGTTAATTAAACATTGGTATTTTTTTTCTGTGTGTATGGTCGGTTAGACCAACTTTACTCTCTTATTTGTTTTTATTTCGATTATTAAAGACAATAACTGACACAACGTCGACATTCTTATTTGTCATTGCGCTAGAAAACGCAACGCTTTGACGCCCTAATTTTAGTTGGCTCCTTGAGTAATTCCAAGACGATTTAGTTATGTATGTCTGTCTGTCTGTCCGTCCGTCTGTTGAAAACACGGTCACTTTCAAAACACTCAAAAGAAAAGCAGGTCGGGATTGAAATCAGGCAAAATCTGCTTAGAAGAATGAGAGTAATGGGTCCAAATGCGGAACCACTTCCCTAAAAAATTGATAATTTTGAAACAAAAACTAACATAAATGGCGGCATAATGCACGGATCGATATAAGATTTGGCACAAATTCGTTTTATACGATCATACTGTAAAATTTCGTAATGATCGATTCATAATTTACCGTAGGCCCCATATATAGCATACTCTCGGAAAACAATTTAGTACGCCTAAAACCGCAACGAATAATTGAGCATCGTTTGGCCAGAAATAATACCATACAATTTTGTAATAATCGGTTTATAATTTACCATAAATCATAGATTAAGCAGCCTTCTGAAAACTACATTAAAACAATAAAACGCTATAACAATCAACATTTGTTCTAAATTAGGTTTCGTAATATCAGAAATGAGTCTACAGAGCTTTATGATAATTGGTCCATAATTAACCATGCTTCCATTATATATGTGTTTCGAATGAATCCAAGCACTCTAGTCGGAAAGGCGTTCGACGCCACTTAAGATGCCACTTAAGAAGCAGACAGAAAAGACCGCGACACGATGTCAGGATAAAGTGAAAGAAGACATGCCGACCTTTGGTATCACAAACTGAAGAGAGCACTTGAAAGATCGAACTGCTTCGAAATCATTTATTAGAAAGGCCAAGACCAACAACAGGTTGTAAAGCCTGCTTAAATAAGTCAGTCAAAAGCAATAAATAGAAACTTCGGATTAATTTTTTTTTAACAAATATATTTAAACAAGTTTCCTTTCCATCTATCTAATAAATAAAACATTTGCAAATATTTCAAATTTATTTTAATCAACTCTTAAGCCAAATTCAACTATACCAAGCAAAACATGTTCATTAATTTGACTCCAACTCTTTTGTTAATCTCTGCGATATATCAGAAATCAAATACCAGTACAAACACTTTTCTTATCGCTCTGATTTAATAACGTTCGTCAAATGTCACACTGACTATTGCCCATAGTGCAATGCTGTAATTATTTCCACAAGTATGTCGATAGCTAAAAAAAAAAAAAAAATAACTTTATTAGGCTGCCTTTTTTTTATTAATTTTTTATATCGTTTTTATTTAAATTAGTTTATGCAATAAAAATGCTGTATTTTTTTTTTTATAAAGTGTCGTATTTTGTTACCACTCAATAACTTATATCAAGTGTAAATTGATGGAATTAGTACATAATAAAAATTAAAATATTAAAACAAAAACAAAAAAATGTAGTTCAATCATGATAACAAGTCTAAGACTTCAATTGCTTATTGAAAGTGTAAAAAATAATAATAATAAATAACTTTGTATTAGAGTAAGCACAAAGACGAATTTAAAGTGAGCTACTTGAATATAAGAGAATTAATAATTTTCTGGTTTTTAATTATGTATAAAAATTGTTTATTTAACAAAATTGTAGTTACATTGATGATATGCCTATGGGCATAAAAAAAAATAAAAATAAAATAACGGCCACCCTAATGTACATTTTAATAAAACAGGTTTCATTGATCCAAGCGCTGCATAGGTTCCTTTTTAATGCAATTTTTCATGCGATTAATGTCAAAATTCATTGGTATTGTGAAGAAAATTCTTTCAGTACGATAGAGTTCCTGCAAGGCATGAGAAAATAATTTCATGATTTTTTACTTCTAACTTTTTTATATTAAATTTTTTTTTTTTAAATCAGTTTTATTCTTCTTTATTGTTATTTTTACAAACATTAATAGAAAAGTAGCAATATCTGAGGGAGTGACTTTTAATGAAGGTAGCTTATAGATACATTTTGGGTTATTTGTTAAAATAATAAACATCTACCACGTTTTTTATGGTTGACAAAATGTTTGATTCGAAAACGCAAGTCCGGGACTAAGCGATTGAAAAATAAAGATTTGTTTAAAAGATTTTGTTGCTCAGAATATTTATTAACAAAAGTGTTATAAGCTCGGTATATTAATACAATATACAACACTTTAAACAGCCTTTCAAACCGATTTTAAATCAAAATTCGTTAAAATTCATAAGCGAATATTCCTTAAAAACTTTTTTAAACTTCGTGTTAATAAACCAATTTTAATATTAAGTCGACCCTTTAGTGTTTGGTTCGATATAGATTTTTGGAAAACACAAACGCTAAAAGTGTTTGTGTAGTAAATTATTAAAAAGAAAAATGTTTTTCTGTTTGTGATCTTCGAACACAAAAATAATACTGTACTTATTCAACTCAACAAAAACATGAGAACATTTAATTGCAATCTGTTTTTTTTTTAAAGCGCCATTTGGCTGGTAAAGAAAACCAAAAATTTTTTGCAAAAACAAAATAAATATGTATATGAAAAAAAACCAAAAGCAACCAAAAAAAATTACACAAACAAAACATGTACACAATACACACACAAGCTATTCGTGCTATGGTTGTTGCTAAAATTTTCTGTTTGCTCGTTTCTTTTTCAATGTTAAAAAGAAACACATTAGAACATTTAATAATAATAAATGTATGTATATGTATGTATATTTAGGCGCCCTATGCTCCAATGGGAGTTAAAGGAACATATATATATATATATATGTATATGTACAGAACCACTACAATTGATCTGTTTTATATCAAAGAACGGAACACTATATAATGTTCGTTACTTTCTTGAAAATTGTTATGAACAGTATTAAGGGTTTGTATTAATACACAAACACTAAAAAAGATATAGCTTCTGGGTGTGTGAGCCGTACGCTAAATTATATTCTGTTTATTTTCGAATACTGGCTTAAACCTTTAAAATTGTTTTAAATTGTGTTGATTTTAAAAACTTTTGAAAAAAAGAATCTTTCAATTAAAAGTGAGTTGTATTTTTTTTAATGGACGCGAAGGATATGAAAGAAGTATATATGAATCAAACGGATTGGTAATATACACACAATATTTTTAAATTTAACAAATAAAAGCTCAAGTTAATTTTAATTGTTTGATATAAACTAGTGATGTGTAAACTATTAAAACAAATCAAATAAAACTCGTTATTTGAATCCTTTTTTTTTATCAGCAATAAAATCCTTATCTAAATTACTCTTTAACCAAATAAATTTTTGAAGCTATTTTATTTTTTTTTAATTAATAGAAAAATGATAATACAATTTTCAATTTATAAAAAAAAATATTTTTCTCAAAAACGACGAAAAACAAATTATATGTAGATACGAGCACCGTATAAATTTTCCATTATTTCAATTCAAGCGACATATAAAATGATAGTGTTGCCACCATCTATTTAAAAAAAAGTTAAAACGTTTATTAGTTTATTAGTTTAAATGCTCATTATGAATAGGAATTTTTAACAAAGCCTTTTTAGGCTTAAAATGTTTTTTAACTAATTTGTATGTATTTAAAACTTAAATTAAGATTTTTTTATGAAAACGGCTGATCATGTACATGTCTGCATCGGTATTTTCGTAGCTAGAAATTGTGTGTGGGCTAAAGCCAAAATTAGTCTCTCCCGTATGATTATATTAACTGGGCCTATCTAAGCCCATGTTCATCAGTAATGGTAGTTACGATTTTGTTCCAAGCCACGAAATGAAATAGCAGCTGTTTGTCGGAAGGACAATTCAGTAGTTATTGTTTCATCAAACTGCTTATCTTTAGAGCCTCACGCAGAGAAAACACATGGTTGAGATATGGTTAAAAACACATTATGGTCCCCAACAAACAAACCATGGTTGTTTTTAACATTACTTTCTTCGGCACTAATAATATTTTGTTTCAATTCAAAAATAAAGTGTGTACCTCCTTTGAAACTTCAACTATGTTTGAATAAACCAATATAATGTTTTAATAAAATAAAGCTTCAAACATACCATTAAAAATATTATGGTTACATTAACCATATAGTTGTCCCCGGTAATCATATTATAATTAAATTCATCCATCCAAAAGCCAAAATCATATTATGGTTGTCTCCAAACATGCTATAGTTAATATGTTAGAAGTTATTAATTTTAAAACATGGAAAGCAACAAAATTATGGTTGTTTTGCTCTCTAAATTAGTTGAATGCTTTTGAATTACTTATTTACTTGGTTTGCTTAAAGTTCTCAATCATTATATTTTAATTACTAGCTGTGCCCGCGGCGTTGCTAACTTTAAACAAATATAAAGCCAGTGTGTTTTATTGTGTGTAGATCGATCTACATAAGTTTTTAATTTTATTAAAATCGGAAATCCCTTAATTTTTTAGCTTTGAAAAACATTTAAACCCTGTGTGTTTTATTTACGCTGATCTATCAATTTTAATTTCGGAGAGACCAAAATTCCCCGTAGGTCCCCCTCTTGGTTCTAGTTTAAAAATATAAAAAATTTCATCCAAATCGGTTCAGCTTTTTTGCCTTTAAAGCGTAGCTAAAGTCACTTTCGCATTCGGATAGGGGACGGTCGAGCGGAGAGATATATAGTGGAGGCGGTATAGGGGTAAACAGCGTACTCACGTTGAAATGGCTTTGGTTTTCTTTTGAGTACGGAAACTATAGCTTTAATAATTATATTCTAAAACGATAATAGATATTTTCTAAATAGAGGAGGTTTATCGCCTCTTAACCCTATCCTAAGCTAGTACCATTTACAGAACGACTAAGTATCAAAAAAAATCCTTTTTCCCAGATTCTTATTAACTCAGGACCTTGCATGCTTAATTTGATGTTTCTAGGTCCAATACTAACGGAAATTCAAAAATTACCAGCTAAAGAACAAAAATGTACCAAAAAGTTACCTCTTATAGATTCTCATCTGCTTAGGACGTTGCCTGTTTAATTTTATGTTTCTAGATCCAATATTACGAAAGTAAAAAAAAAATTCCAGTTGTAAAACGAAAAAAAAAAATACCAAAACCCTCCCCCTTAAGCCTGGTACTCTGTTCAACATTTCACGTGAAATAATGTCAAAACGCATATAAAAAAAACTTGTGCGGAATATCTATGAAAAAATGTTGATAGAGTTGTACTCTGTTCATTTTGTGAAAAAGTTCCGAAATGTTTTTGGCAACATTTCTTTACAACTGCGAAATAAAGTAAGCTGCACTTATTTCACGTGGAATTTTAAGCAAAAGCGAAAAAGTATGAACTGATTATTACATACGAAATAAAAAATTAAAATAACACAACCGGTAACAGTTTCTTATCCATAATTCCTTTCTTTTTTATTAAATTTTTTAATATAAAAACATATTTTTAGTAAAATACTTGTTTACATACGCCAAACAATGTTGCATTTTTGCAGGAATAAAAACGTCAAATTATAAAAACTCGCATGATAGGTAACATTGATACATGTCAAAACTTTCGTGTGAAATAAGCAATGTTGCTCAACATTTTTCACAAATTTGAACAGAGTACTAGGCTTAACAGAGTCTCGTTCTTTCGGACGTTGCATGTTTAATTTAATGTTTCTAGGTCCAATATTAACGATATATCAAAAAGTATCAGTTGAAGAACAAAAAAAAACTTAAAAAAAATTCAATCTTATAGATTCCCATCCGTTAAGGGCGTTGAATGTTTCATTTCATATTTCTAGGTCCAATATTAAAAGAAATTCAAAAAGTACCAAATAAAAAACAAAAAAGTACTTTTAAATTCCCTCATAGAGTCTTATCCCTCAGGACATTTCACTTTGAATTTTATGTTTCTAGGTCCAATATTAACGGTAATTAAAAAAGTACTAGCTGTAGAGCCAAAAAGCTAAAGAAAGAAATTTAATATCCCATAGTTACCTTTTCTGGTACTTTTTTCTCACGAGTGAAGTATGAAAAATTTCAATGTTGTAGTGGGAGCTCATAATTTAATACGTAAATGCCAAAGAATGAAGGAAAATGTATTTGTTGATTTTCACCACTTAAACGTTCGAATTTCGAAAATGTACCAAACTTCTATTTGTTTTTTTTTTTTTTAGATAAGTTTCTAATGTGATCTAACCTTTATTTCGTTGTTTATTGCTTTAAAATATAGATTGGGTGACACCGTTTACTACCTAAATTGGCAAAATTTCAAAAAAGTATAAGACACCTTTCGCTTATTCTTCTAAACAACAACGCTAAGTATTAAATTTTTTTGTCTATGTCCTTTAGTTTTGGATATATGAGTAGTTAGTTCCCGCCTAAAACGATAATCAATATTTTCTGAGTATCGGGGGTTAAGCGCCCCTGGACTCTTTCCTTTAGGGGAACCTAATATAACCTATGTTGGTTAGCTGGTTCCATTCTCCAGTTTTATTAAAACATTTTTAAAATCAGACCGGCAATTCCGGAGATTACCTGTAACAAACATACAAACTTTTCAGCTTTATGATATTCGTAAAGATTGATTAAATAACATAAATTTACGTAGTAGTATAAACCAGTAAAGCAGAACGGAAACTGCATTTTACAAGTAATAAGTTTTTTTGTTGAAAACATAAAATATTGAGAGGATTAGAACCGAAAAGTTATTATAAAAAATTCCAAAACTGTAGACTACGATTATTAAAATGTACTAGTGAATCTATTGTTCCAATGTCTCTATGTGGTTCCATAAGAACCATCTAGGGCATTAGTGCATTCTCAATGACAAGCACATGTAAATGTCTACAGTAGAAAGCATTGCTTGGGACATAAGAGGCCAGTAGTACAGCACAGTTTAACTATTCACATTTCTTTCAGGGATGCTTTAATGCTTATCATAATTAAAAATATTTTAGTCTTTTCATAAGTTCGTGTTAACTACACAGGTCTGCGATGAAAATCTTTTTGAATAATTTTAAATTAAAAGCTGTTGCTCTATATATTACCCCCAATATGCAAAAAAAAAAATTAAAGTTCACATTAGTTTTTTTTCTGTTAGGACCAGCACTCAGGGGATGACCCCTACTTATGAATTGCATTGTGTTGGAACTAGAAAAATAGGTTGCGGGAAGGAGGATAGAGGGAGTAGTGATTGTCAACATTCGAATTGAACTTAATTATGTGGTAAGTGAGAGGGAAGACTTCTGCAGGAAGGTTATTCCACATACTAACAGTTCGGGAAAAAACGAATTCTCTCTGTAATGCGTTGTACGATTCACCTGCCAATCGACCACATAGGGATGGGCTCTTGAGGAAAAACGTGTTTAACGAGCAAACGTACGGGGTTCAGGAACCAGATCACTAATTTCGTCAGAACACATTCCAATGTTGTAACGATAAAACAGGCCAATACAACCCACATTGCGACAGTGCTCAAGGGAGTCCATGAAATTGGATACCCTACTGTCACGAATGATAACCTTCGCCCTCTCCTGCACGCGGTCGAGAAGCTCCAAAATAGACTTTGAAGCACCGGCCCACACATAAGAGTTGTACTCCATACGCGGTCGAATATAGGTGGTATAAATAGTAAGGAGATTAGACGGAGTCTTAAAAAACCGAGGCACTTGATTGCTTTTTTCGACACCTTGAATATATGTTCTGTCCATCGGACTTCACATTGTATCCTCATGCCCAGAACATCAAGAGATTCTGATTCCTTAATAATTATACCACCCATATATACAGATGAGGCCCCTTGATTTGTCGCCAACCAATTGTCGTTAACCAATACATAAAGCCCAGCGAAAGTGTACGGGCTTACAGTATTGGGTAATAACTAATGTGAGCTTTAACTTTTTTTGCATAAGACAGTACAAACATAAATTTCGTTTAGATGTACCACATCGCATTTGCGAGATAACGGTACATTTGTGATTTTCGATGTACGCTTCTCTTTCAGGCGCCATTCAGAGTGAGATTTTTCGACTATTTGGAAGCAATCGTTTAATATTGTTACGTTACTGCCTTTCAATAACGTTTTGGCTTATTTCCTTTATAATATATATATATAATATTCGGTCATCTAGAACATTCGAAATGTTTTTCGAAGGTTCGAGGCTTAACTATTCACCACTCTACTTGATTATAGCAGATTGATTAATGGCGGCACTTATGTCTACATAATTTCACGACTTATACTGAAGCCTTTTTAACGGTCATTTCGAGGGCTTTCTGCACATGGGGATTGAAGTGTACTAAATTATAACAATTTTTAATAACAATGTAAACTAGTAAAATTACTTATGAATACAAGACAACTAATAAATACAAGACAACTAATAAATACAAGATTACTAATAAATACAACTAATTCTTAATTAATAATTACATTTAATTCTTAACTAAAGTTACTTTCGTAACAATATTAAATCTGGATCACCGAAGATACCGAAGGATTTATAGCTGGCAAATAAAACGATGTTATTTACATTGATTTAAGTAAAGCGTTCGACAAAGTTAATCATAATTTACTCGTTTATAAGTTTAATAGATTAGGAATTAGAACTTCGCTAACGAAATGGATTGAGTCTTTTTTAACAAGTAGCAAGAACTGTGTTAAGTTCCATAGCACCTATTCTAACTACATTTCAATAAAAGGCTCCTGGCATCACTGCTTACATTGATAGAGATTTGTGTAATTAGTGTTGTGAAAATCTATCAATGTAATTGTTTGCCAATCTATGATTTACTGCATCTCAACTGGTCAGTCAAATATCTGAGAGAAGGCGTTTGATAGTTATCAAAATAAGGAATCGGCTTTTTATACATTTGTGTTTTTTTAAACAAAATAAATTAATATAGAGCAATTCCATATGAAAGCGATCACCTTTTGGACGACCCCTCTCCGATTTTAAAATAAATAGTCTCAATCGATTGCCCAGCAAAAAATAATGTACCTACATATTTTTTTTTTTTTATAGTGACTGGTTTAGTGGTGGTGTACACCACTGTCATGTGACAAAATTGAAGAATTCTTCATAAGGGACCTCATTGAAAGTTGTTTAAAAAAAAAAAACTACTAAAGCGATCGCAACGAGTGATAGCTCGTTAGAAAGGTATTGAATCAAGCTTTAATTGAAAAATAAAATTTTTCTAATTTTTCTTAGAATTTTACCTTTAAATTTTCCCATGAAAATTAAATTTTCCGATTTTCCACAGAAGCTCCTAAATTTTCCGGCTAATTTTTTTTTTTTGGATTCCTCATAATTTTTGCTTTAAGAATCAGCAATAAAAAAATGGGCCCCGACTCCTTGTTTGGACAGGAGAAGAGCATTTAAGAGACCACCTTGTTAAAAATACATTTTAAAAATTACACTGTGCATGAAATTGACACTTTTTTTTCGTGACAAGCCGGGCACATGACGTTTTAACATAATTCGGGGACGCTGAATCCAGTGGTGCCCGCGGTTTTTTCAGATTGGCTCTGGTTTTCGAGATATACCGTTATTTCGAAAATGGAGGAGGTTGCTCAACATATATTCGCGTAACTCAAAAACGGTTTAGTTTATTGAAATTACTAAAAAAACCGAAATTCCGCAATAAAATTTCATTTCAGAAAAGTAAAACTCTTTTTCTAATATGAGTAGTCGTTATTGAAACATAATTTTTTTTTTGAAAAAAAAAATAATTTTTTTATCAAAATTTCGAAATTTTTGTTTTTTAAAAATTCATACAAAATTAAAAAATGCAGCTAGGCTTCTAATTTTTTGCAGACTTATAAAAAACGAAGCTACAAACAACTTTTGATTTTATTCACAAAAGTCGACAAATTTTAATTAATTTAAGAATTTCATAAAACGCAATATTTGTATGGGAGCCCCCTAAGGGAAATTCTTAAATTAATGAAAAATTTGTCGACTTTTGTGAATAAAATCAAAAGTTGCAAACAGATTTTAATCATTTATGGCTTATTTTGTTTGTAGCTTCGTTTTTTATAAGTCTGCAAAAAATTAGAAGCCTAGCTGCATTTTTTAATTTTTTATGAATTTTTAAAAAACAAAAATTTCGAAATTTTGATAAAAAAATTATTTTTTTTTTCAAAAAAAAAATTATGTTTCAATAACGACTACTCATATTAGAAAAAGAGTTTTACTTTTCTGAAATGAAATTTTATTGCGGAATTTCGGTTTTTTTAGTAATTTCAATAAACTAAACCGTTTTTGAGTTACGCGAATATATGTTGAGCAACCTCCTCCATTTTCGAAATAACGGTATATCTCGAAAACCAGAGCCAATCTGAAAAAACCGCGGGCACCACTGGATTCAGCGTCCCCGAATTATGTTAAAACGTCATGCGCCCGGCTTGTCACGAAAAAAAAGTGTCAATTTCATGCACAGTGTAATTTTTAAAATGTATTTTTAACAAGGTGGTCTCTTAAATGCTCTTCTCCTGTCCAAACAAGGAGTCGGGGCCCATTTTTTTATTGCTGATTCTTAAAGCAAAAATTATGAGGAATCCAAAAAAAAAAAATTAGCCGGAAAATTTACGAGCTTCTGTGGAAAATCGGAAAATTTAATTTTCATGGGAAAATTTAAAGGTAAAATTCTAAGAAAAATTATAAAAATTTTATTTTTCAATTAAAGCTTGATTCAATACCTTTCCAACGAGCTATCACTCGTTGCGATCGCTTTAGTAGTTTTTTTTTTAAACAACTTTCAATGAGGTCCCTTATGAAGAATTCTTCAATTTTGTCACATGACAGTGGTGTACACCACCACTAAACCAGTCACTATAAAAAAAAAAAAATATGTAGGTACATTATTTTTTGCTGGGCAATCGATTGAGACTATTTATTTTAAAATCGGAGAGGGGTCGTCCAAAAATTTGCCAATTTTTATCGTTTTCATATGGAATTGCTCTATAATCAAATGATAACAGATCACTGTCGAAATTACAACGACATGTTCTTAAATTAAAAACGGTTTGATGTCATAAGAAAAACAAAATGTTGTTAAAATAAAAACAACTGTTCATCGCTTTTTAAATTGTTAACAAACGTGAACAATTTCAATCGGAGTTGTACCTCTGTGAACCTTTTGGTTAATAAAATCATCAATTCATCTATCTTCTGTAGGGCACTCAAATACTATTCCCGTAGTGTACAAATTGCTCATAGGAACTTTTTTATTCACCAGCTTATTGTTGTTAATAATTTTTAATTGATTTTTAATGGAAACATGTTGATCATTATCGTTTTTTTTTTTTATTACTGCTCGTTTTATTAAATTTTTTCATTGTATTTATTCTTTCTTTATAACTTTTCATGACATGAAATATTTATAAACACAATAAAATACAAAGATTTTATTATACACGATCTAAGACCATAAAAAGACAAGTACATGTTGAAAAGAAAATTGATTGATAGAAAACACAGATGCATGAAAAGTAGTTGCGATTATTGACGGTTAAACAAGTATTTTTAAATTTTGCAATTATGCAAATAAGTATTGACTTTTTTCATTATTTACAAATTTTTTACGGTTTATATTCACAAAACTTCGAAATGACATAAAAGCTGTTAGAAAAGTAAGATAAGGTTAGGTTCCTTGGGCATCCATTTAAATGTTTGCTTACACAGAAAAAATTATTTTTCCAATTCAAACAAAAAATTTGTAGAATCAAACAATTTTTTGTCTGAAATCGGTCCTACAAACAAATTTGCATATTCAAACAATTTATTTGCATTTTGTTTACTGAAAAAAAACACTAATTTTTTCAAACAAATAATTTAACTGAATCAAACAAAAAGTTTACTGAAATTCAAAATCAAAAAAAAAAAAGTTTTTGCACAAGCAATGACGCGCACACAAGTAAGCACTGTATGAGAAGGTGACGGCAAAGCAGAGCCGCCGACTGGCTTTGAAACACATTTTTTTGTTGGAATAATTTTTGAACGAAGTCTTATTTATACACACAACACAATGTTTTTCTTTATCACTCTCTGTTGCTGTATCCTTTGCTAAAGAAGAAATGTAACCAAAAACGGCAGCAGACCGACTCGATATGTTTTTCGTCATCATTCTATTTTTGTATTTGATGTATTTAACCAAACAGTTTTAAAAAATTGAATACGGGATTTTGTTTCTTATAATGTCGTGTCTGCTATTGTTTTTCTTATAGTTGCACTTTTTTAAAGCGTCCAAAAATAGACTGTGTGTGTTTTTTGTTGTTGTTCTTATATTTCACATAAAGAAGTGTTGCTTACGATCAAATAAAAAAATGCAAAAAGACGACAACATTAAAGAGCGTAAAATATTTCATACAAAATTATGAAAACTTGACACCAATAACGCGTTTATTTTATTTTTGAAGAGTTGTCCACATTTTTGTTGGTTAAATAAAAATCAAACAAAAATATTGATTGAATCAGTAAAAATATTTATAGAAATTAAAAAAATTTTCAAACAAGCGGTTGTTTGAAAATAATTCGGCAATAATTTTTTCTGTGTACTGTTGCGTCTTTCAGCGGTCCCTTTGCAAGTGCCCCCATCCTAAACAGTAACTACAGTAAAAATTCGATAATCCGGATAATTGATTGCAGACCCCAATCCGGAGTAGTTAATTATCCGGATTATCGCATGTATGCATTTATTAAAAATTATAATAATTAATAGCAATGTGCAAAAATACTCATATCACACTATTCTAACTGTATTTTTCAATTTGAATAAAAAAAAAAATAAAAACGGGTGTTATTCAATCCGGACTATAGAGTTGCAATCAATCCGGATTATAGAATACGCAATGACTGTATTTTTCAAAGCATGATGTGATTTTAATAAAAAATTAAACAAAAACGGGTGCTATTCAATACGGAATAAAAAGTTGCAATCAATTCGGATTATAGAATACGCAATGAGCTGCAAAATTCTGCCCGGATTACCGAACATTCCGGATTAGTGGAGTCCGGATTATTCAATTTTTACTGTACTTCATAGGTGTCAGCGCAGATCTCAAACAACAACCTAAATTCTATCTAGGGTGTTCAGTCGATTAATTTTTGTTCAATTAATCGATTAATTTTATTCGAATAATTGTTCGAATAATTTAAAATTGATATTTTCGATTAAAGGAGTAATCGACGAATTTATACCGATTAAGAGAATAATAATAATATAAGGTATTTCTGTGAAATGTATTTTTTTTTTTTAAGTTTTGGGTCGAATAAACAAACCAAGTGTTTGTGTCCTTTAGAATTAAAAAAAAAAACAGTCGTGTTTAGTAAGTAATATTGCCTTTATTTTTGCTACAATTTTTCAACACAATTTAATAATTCATTTCACAAAAGAAAAGAGGACAAAGGTAGGCATGTTAACTCAAAGATCTATTTTAATTTATCGGGTATGTTCAAGAAATCGAAATAAACGATAATTTAAATTCAATTACTATTTACAAAATGGCAGTAGTTTTTCGTAGTTTAAACTTTAAAGTGTTGTTCTTGCAAAAATAGCAGATACTTAAAGAATGAAGTAGATAAAATGGGATATTTTTATGAACTTTCATTTTAGGGTCGTTTTTAAAATTTGCTCGATTTTAAGTCCACTTCGTTTCTCTCTTTTGATTTAAAAGTATTGTAGGAAGGATAAATCTAATAATGCTAAATGAAGCAGGGGCCTAATTCTGGCATTCGTGATCGAGTACTTTCTCGATTCGAAAGCAATTTTATTTCAGTCAATACTGAACGAGTCAAAATTATTTTTTCAGTATTGTGAAAATTAAATGAATGCTTTAAAATAACGAAAAGTAATTCCAATTCGTTCAGTATTAACTGAAATAATTAGATATTAAATTGCTTTCGAATCGAGAAAGCACTCGATCACGAATGCCAGAATCTGGCCCCTGGTGTCCAAAAATACATTAACGTAAATCTTCTCTAGCAACTTCACTAATTTACCACTTACACAGTGAGTATGTTATAGTCACTGTGTAACATGGGAGGCTACAAGTGGTCTAATGAATACATATTTTAAACAAGATACTTCGATCGATTCTCTAGAGGAAATTATTTACAGAAGCATAGCAGAGAATGGCATGTCTGTGAAAAGTTAAAAAAAATCCAAAGTTATATTGACTGTTTTAAAATTTAAGTGCCCGAAAGTGAAGCAACAATTTGGAGCTACATTGACAAGTTTTATTTAAAAAAGAATGTTTATTTACTCAAGTACTAATTTTTTCTGGTAATATAAAAAATTTCTGGATTTAGAATTATTCGATTAATTTTAAAATTTTATTCGTTTAATCGAATAAGTTAAAAATGCCAAATATCGATTAATCGTTTAATCGAACAAAAATAAAACCCGATAAATTGAACACCCTAGTTCTATCTTAGATATATCATTCAGAGGTATATTTCTCTAATGTCTTGACATAGAAAATAAAACGCAGCTTCTTCTCTTTCTCGTCTTGACAACTTCTGCAGTAATCATTGAATTGCAGACCTATTCTACTCGCATGATTGCCTACTAGGCAGTGCTCTCTTATAACTGATATCACTGTCCTAATTTGCTCACTGTCGAAACTAAAAAGAAAATATGTCCTCCGTTCGCCGTAAGTAGGTTGCAACATCTTGGCTAAGGGAAAGATAAATGAACGAGTCCACCTTAACTGTGCAAGTTTACACGGAGAAAACTGTTGTGCATTATTTATGCACAAGCTGTTCATAACTATAAAATGATTAGGTACATTTTTGAATATGCAACTTTGCGCATAAATTATGCCTAATAATCATAAATTCTGCACAATCTATTGAAATTGTGCATAAGTTATACACAAAAAATGTGCACAGTTTGTGAACATTGTTCATAGCTTAATTATTTGAAAATTAAACACAATTGATCATAATATATGAACATTGTGCATGAACGACTATTAACACTTATTGTTCATGAGTTATGCCTACTTGTGCATGGATTTTGCCCAACATTTTGATATATGTGTATCTTGTTCATAAGTTGTGCACATTTATGCATAGATTATGAACAATATTATGTTCCTTGTGTCAAGAGCGCCGGTTGTGTTTAGAAGCGACAGTAGTTGAAGTGAATTGAAGTGAATATTTTTTAGAAATATATAATTGCGCAAATCAAGAAAACCAGAGTTAAGTATTGAGTTATTATCAAATATTTATCACAGAACAAAGATAACTGATACAGCCAATTGTTTTTCTGACTGGGTAGTTGCTTGACGAACTATTTATGGAGTTCTGCTTCAGCTGATTTTGTTTACTTTTTGTTTGTGTTTTGCAGAAAAACTTCCATTGAAGTGCTAAATATGGAAAACTTCGCAGGTCAACAAAGACGTGAATATACTTATGTTTTCTACAAATTTAGAAGGTATTAATTTATATTTTAATTTAATTTGCTGTTATTTCTGTATATTGAATTTCCTAATTGAATTTCCTAAACCCTTTGAGCTTCATCCAATATTAAGCACTAGACTATGTTTTATGATAAGAATTTTATAGATATGTAAAAAAATTAATTACTTTATAAATTATATAAAATAAACATATTAATACTGAAGTATAAGATTTATTTTATTTTAATATGTGTAAATATAATATTAGTTATAAAGTGCTTGTACTTTGAAATAAAGACATTTGAAAATAAAATGAAAATTTGTTTCTTTAATATTTGCAGGAGGTGTAAAATATTTCCTACTTGTTCACAATCTATGAAAATGTTGTTCATAACATATGCACAGTTGTTCATAGTCTTTTCCCAGTTGTTCACAATCTATGAAAATGTTGTTCATAACCTATGCACAGTTGTACATAGTCTTTTCCCAGTTGTTCACAATCTATGAAAATGATGTTCATAACCTACGCCCAGTTATTCATAAAACATGCTCATAGTGCTGAACTTAAGTTATGAACAAGTGTGCATAGATTATGAACAACTGTTCTTGGTCGTTTTTCGTGAACAATTTGTGCATAAGTTGTGCCCATAGCGCATAATTTCTGCACATAATTCTCTCCGTGTATAGGACTTGTGCTGAATGTGTGACTTATAGTGAGTCAGTGCAAAGCCAATGACGTGATCTACAGATCTATCATCCAGAAGACCTTCTTGTTTGGCAAGCTCAGCTGCCTTTTGGTTACTCCGGCAGTTCGTATGGCCTGTAATCCAAATTAGCGTTAATTTTGAATGTTTCGAAATCTCACTTAAAAATATCAGACATTCTTCAGTACCCAAACGTCGTGCATAAACCCACTAAAGTTACATATATATTAATACCTTAGCCAGTAAGCTGGTGCCTTATAGCATAAATTACCACCTGTGGGTCACTAAATGTATTCGATAGCCGAAAGGAAACCAGTTTCTATCTATCCAATTCATAAAAATTCATTACCGCCGTATTCATTACTGCCGTATTCATAAAAAATAAAATAAGTTTAAAATGTTTCTTAGGGAATAATTTTCATACAAATTTTTCTTAAAACGCATTTCAAATTCATTTTATTTTTTTTGAATACGGCAGTTAGAGTTCTGGCAAAGCCAACTCAATGGAAAAGCCATTCTTGTAAGACGTATGTGGTGCATATTGTGTACCGATGAAAGGTTACGTGATGCACTTGTCTACTCACTAGCCAAAATCGAGTGATTGAAAATCCTGGCGTAGCTAAAGTAATAAAATTAAGAATTAATCGGCAAATTTTATATCAACAACAGCATTTATTAGAAGGTTTTGGCATTAAACACTATTTTTAAGAGTGTCATTTGTATTGGAATTATGGTCAAATATGGACCAACTCCAATAAAGTTTGGTAAGATATTTTTGGGTCCAATATATTCTAAATGCCAAAATAATAAGATGGATTATGGGTATAATATTTTATTTCGTATGGAGTCTACAAAAAATTACGGACCGATTCTTTCTATTTCATTGGCTTTGTTCTTGTTCAAAATTGCGAAGTGTACTTTGCGCTCAGGGTTAGAATGGACTAATGGCCAGCCGGACGGACGAACGGACATACATCGTTAGACCGAATCTAGAATGATTCTGAATTTATCGAACCAATATTTTTATGGGTTGCAAATAATCACAATCGCTTACTACATAGAAAAAATTATTACACTCAAAATATTATGTTTTTAAATTCAAACGAAAATTCCTTTTAAAAAAATTCATGTAGAAACGGATCATTAACATTTCATTTAAAACAAATGATTTTTAAATTCATTTTTAAATTTTTTATTTATTAAACAGCATATTCCTTAAAATTGAATAGTTTATACTAAAAAAATATATTTTAACCGACAAAAATCAAACTACATAACAAAATAAATACGGAAAAACATTATTTTTTGGTAGTTTGTTTTTTGAATAACAAACATAAATGTTAAAAAATAAAATTATTCGTAAAATAACTAAATTTTTTTTCAATTTTAACAGTACGGAAAACGAATTATGAGTGTAGTAGTTTTTTATCAATTAAAAAAATTGCTTAAAAAGTATTTCAATTAAATTAATGTGATAATTGAATCAATAATTTTTTTTTTTTTTTTTTTTTTTAAAGAAAATTTAAAAATATAATTTTGTGTTAATTAACATTTTGTTTGTTTTGAAATAAATTTTTAATGAAAATATTAATTAAATAACACAAAATTTTTTCGTTTAAAACAAAATAATTTAAACTTGCAGAATTGTTGTATTTAATAAAATCAATTAACACATTGTTTTTGATCATTTATTTACATAAAATTAAAAATATCATTTATTGAAAAAAAAAAACTATTAACAATTTTAAATTTTTACAATTTTTACTAATCCATATAATCATTTTGGTAATAGGTGCAAAATCAACAAATTGTTTGCTTGATTCTATGAATTTGGTGACAAGAGAGAATTTTAAATTTGTTCTGTGTACGTTAATGCTTAAAATTATTAGTAGTTCTTTATCAATTAAAAAATTGTTTAAAAAGTATTTCAATTTAAGTAATGTTTTAATTGAATTAATTATTTTTTTTTTTATTGAAAGAAAATTAAAAATATAATTTTAATTTAACTAACAATTTGTTTGTTTTGAAATAAATTTTTAATGAAAAATATGCAAAGGGAAAACCTGAGCTATATTTAATAAAATCAATTAACACATTGTTTGAAACGGCAAAGTTTTTGATCATTTATTTATATAAAATTAAAAATATCATTCATATCATTGAAAAAAAAACTATTAACAATTTTTAGTTATCCATTTAATCATTTAGGTAATAGATGCGAAATTAACAAATTGTTTGCTTGATTCTATGAAATTGGTGATAAGAGACAATTTTAATTTTTTCTGAGCACCTTATTGCTTAAGATTATTAGTAGTTTTTTATCAATAAAAAAATTGCTTAAAAAGTATTTCAATTTAATTAATGTGATAGTTGAATCAATTATTTTTTTTAAAAAAATTAAAATTAAAAATATAATTTTAATTTAACTTACATTTGAGTTGTTTTGAACTAAATTTTTAATTAAAATATTAATAAAATAACAAAAATCTATATAATCATTTTGGTAATAGGTGCAAAATCTAACAGATTGTTTGCTTGATTCTATGAATTTGGTGATTAGAGAGAGACAATTTTTAATCCTTTCTGTGTACCTTTTCATTTATGGAGGTGTTGGTATATAACCCTTTACCGAAGATAAAGTGGTATATTGTCATTTCCTAATATATTCTGGATACTTATGAAAAGAGAAGTTCAAATCAGAAGGCCGTTGAAATGGGCTTTCCGTAGACCCCAGATATGATGGGGACTTTGCTTAGATATATTTCTGCTACAACTGCTCCGCAAAATGTTGATATTAAAATTTAGTCAGATCGGTTGATAAATTGCAGAGACATGCGCAAAAAACGCGACTATCTCTAATTTGTTTTAAAAAATCCCATGCTTTTGTTGTTGTTTTAAACCAAAGATAGGCAAACACATACATGTGTATTTTATAATAATGTTAGTGCTATATTACTCTCCTGCTCTCATTGTTATGCAGCGTTGCCATAATTCTTTTTTTTTTTGTTAAAAATATTGCATATTAAACTTACGTATGGAAGAAAACAATTCGAAGACCTCATGCGTATAAAATTTTGTCCCTACAAGTTTGACATAGATGAAGTAATCAAAAGTTTTGAATAAGTTAAGTTCTTCTTCTCTGTCACCATTATGTGTTGCAATATTACAATATTAATAGATTATAATAAAGCCATTAAAAGGCAAAAATGTCGTAAGAAATATACCAAAATTGAAAAAAAGTATAATGTAAAACTGCACAATTTACAAAAAAAAAACTCATTTTTTAAACAAAGAACTTATTTAAAAAAAATTTTTTTAACAGAAAAAAAAAAACAATTTACAAAAATAATTACTTTTAAAACAAAGAAATATAAAAAAAAACTTTTTTTAACAGAAAAAAAAACAATTTACAAAAAAATTTATTTTTTAAATTAAATTTTTTTTTAACAGAAAAAAACTTTTTTTAACAAAAAAATCACATTTGGCAACGCTGCTCAAGCAACAAGCGTAACACAACATACCTGTGCGACTGCTCATGCGAGACTGAATTGTTTTAATTTTTTTCTTCTGTACGTGTGCTTAAGTACGTGTAAATAAGAGAATAACAAAGCGCCCATGGGCGGCCTTTTGCCTATCTCTGTTTTAAACCCATTACCGAAATTAACAAAGTATATACAGATATTCCTTGTATAAGTTAGATTTTTTTAATGGGTAGACTTTTTTTTTTTTTTTTTACACAGAACAAAAACATACATGTATAGCGGAGCTGATTTAGGATGTCCGTCTGTCTGTCTGTTTTTCTGTATATCTGGAGAACGACAAGAGCCAAAGCATCTAAGTTAGGCACAAGCATCTTGGCTATCAATACACAAAATGTGAGCGGAATTGGAGAAGTGGGCGTAGCAGAAAATAAATTAATTTATGTCTAAAGAACGGTACTTATCAACTTTTTGTTCTTATTGCACCATTGTGACGGGTATATCAGCTTCAGCATAGCACTCTTACTTATTTTAAGTAATATTATGTAAAAATAAATTGATTAAAAATTTATATTTGCCGCCATAAACAAATGCCTTGCAAAAAAGCTGATGTCAGATGGTTTGGCAATTCAAAATAGAACACGCTCTAATTGAAATTATTTAACACTGCAAATTTGAGCTGACATTTACAGAAGCAAAGCTTTTTCTGCTTTTATACGACATGCATGCATTTTGTAGTGGGGAACTTGACAAGCACACTGCTATAGTTTATCGAAAATATTCCTAGAAAATATTGAAGGAATAAGACTATTAAAGTATAAAAGCTTTTAAAATTGTAATTTAACTTAGAATACACCCGGAAATGTAATGATGACGAATGGTCTCAGCAGACGGGATCTGCGACTGTTGGCGGCTTACCTGACTGGTCACCACACGATTAAGTATCACCTGTATCGGATGGGCCTGGCAGAGGACCAGGAATGCAGACTGTGTCTGGACGAAGACGAGTCGACGAAGCACATACTGTGTGACTGCCCGGCGCTGGCTTGTGCCAAAAGGAGGCATTTGAGGCATAGCACAGTGGGTGCGTCCCAAATCGGTGCAATATCGGCAAAAGACCTGGTTTGGTTCCTTTGGGAGGCAGAGGGTCTTTTGGCCAACTAAAGGGGAGTGGGTACAATAGACCTAAACTGGTCGCGGTACCTGTCGGAAAAAAAGAATACACATTCGAATTAATATGAAAATGTATAAAGAAAAAGAAAATAAATCTTTTTATTTATACCATTTGAACTTCGTGTCAGTAGTTTTTTAAGGTATTCAATAGATTCTTAAGAAAATTAGCGTGAGTGCGTGATAAATCGTGCTTGATTTCAAGCCACTCTCATCTACATACATACATATCTATCTATGTATCTATATAAAAAGTATCTGGCCTAAGCAACCAACGAAATGCGCATAGAAACTATCAAATATGAAAAATTGGGAATTAAGTACGTCATACAGAAATCTTATTGAAAATACCTTTGGCTGAATGTTGGTTAATTTGTCCCTTATATACACCTAAGCTACTGAACTCATTTTCAGGCGGGTGTGGCACCTCCCATACTAAGACAATAAGAATTATTTTATATCTGGTGAACGGTTACAGTAAAATTTTTTAAATTTGATATTAATAGCTTGGTTATCAATACACAAAAGTAGGCTCAATTGGAAAAGAGGGCGTGGCATCTGCCATACAACATCTATCTCGAATTAAGCTGAATTAAAGAAGTGGGCGTACCACCTCCGATACAAAGAAAATATAAATTACAGAATATCTAAGTTTCCAAATTTGAAACAAATGGTCAGGGTATCAAAACATCGTGGTTCCTCCCATACCAAAACAATATAAATTTTTGTACATCTTGGAAACGGGAATAGTAAAGCTTTTTTAATTTTAGTTAAAAGAAGCTTGGTCTTCAATAAATAAAAACATCCGTCAGAATTGAATTGAAGAAGTGAGCGCTGCACCCCCGATACAAAGACGGTATACATTTCTGTATATCTAGAGAACGGTATAAAGTTTTTAAATATGGATTAGAGGTCTGCAAGAATAAATAAAAAGCAATTTCAACACACTCATTTGTTTTTTAACTACAATGAGTCGAGCACACAATCATAACGAAACAAATGAAAGAATAACCAAACACAAAACAAATAAAAACTCATTCAATTCAGTCAACTTAAGTCAAATCAGTTAAATATTCAAATATAATTTGAATGTAAACCCAGCGGGAAAAAGAAGGAGTAGGAAGGCAATCTAGAAGGCCTCTGTACCCCTTCTTTTGGATGTGCAAGGCCTTCTTGCTCCATTCCATACTCATATCTTTTTTACACACGTTGTCATTGCGGAGAAGGCCTTCCGCTCTCGCTTCTTCAGCAGGTACATAAGAAGGGTAACGGGACCAAAAAAAAAAATTGATTTTGCTTTTGCTTGTGCAAAAAAACAATACAAAAAATGTTACTCCCTTCTCATAGAAGTGAGTGTGGAAGGTGTATCTTATCTTTTATACGAAAGAGCCAAGGCCTTCTATGAGGCGTTCTTTAGCAGTTAGATAATAGTAATTGAATCAAAAAATCTTTTAAGCAAGCCTTTAAAAAGGCCTGAAGTAAGAAGGTCTTCTGAGTTCTCCCGCTGGGAAATATCTGTACCTACACATTATGTACGTATGTGTAAGCTTAAAATATTATTCGAATGTTTTTTGTAAACTTGCTCTCTCTAACGGGTCATTCCAATGTTTTGTTATTTATGAATGACTCTCAAATTTATTTACAGTAAACAAGTTTTTTATTCAATTTATTCACTCTTATTTTTGTATACGGTTTACTCTCTTCTTGTCTTTTAGAATGTTTTTTATTTGAATAAATGTTGTGCACTTTGAGTAAAGGCAAACGAGTGAGTTATTCAAAGCAGACCTCTAATATGGATTATTAGGGTTGCATGTTCCATTTTTGACTCAGATCTATTTAACTACAAGAAGACAAAGGCTATTGCTCAATACATTTATTAAAAATAAAATTGTATTTCGTTAGCTAAAATACAAAATGGCTTCTCCAACAAGAAATTGAGAATGAAGTTTTTGATTGATTATTATAAATGCCACTTTTTACACTTCTGCGATCAAAAAACACGCTTTTATTAACAAAAAATCAAGGGAAGTAACTACAAGTGGTTTTATTTTATATGTCCAAGCGACGTAGTTACACTTTTTTTCTGTGCCAATAAATAATAAGCTTAACTCCAAATTTCGTGTTTTGAGATAGGTATGAAGGGTTTTCTCTAAAATATAAATGCGTATAGTTTTATTAATAATGAGATTTTATACTTGAAACTTAGCTGAGTGATAGATCTTGAAGAAGAGAATAAGAATATGTAATAAAATGAAAAAGCACTTATGTCAACTTAAGCCTTCATTATTTATTGCCACAGATATAATGAAATAGTTTTCTTTAAAAAATATTAAAAAATATTTGAAAAATTCCATGGACGACTTTTCAATGCATGTTTTTCTGACATGTTTATAATTTTCATTTTACAAAGTTTCTTGCTTCTCCTGTAAAATTATATTTTTGTTAGTTACGCCTTTTTGCATTTAAGCTTACGATTTGTAAAATATACTAATCAATTTTTATAATGATTTAAAATACAGTAAAAACTGGATAATTGAACATGTTGTTATATCATTAAAGTTTAATTAAAAAAAGTATAATCTGGTTAAATACTTCAAATTATTTGGGAATATAGCAATAAAGCAGTCGTACAATTCTGTTCCGGCACCTCATCAATTGTTTTTTTTGCCGCGCACTGTATACAGATAAACTCTTTATGCCTTATACTTCTGATTACAGTGTTTCCTTTAGTTTAAATAAAACAATTCATATGCGCTTTGAACTTAGTGGTTATTTTAAATGAATCATTTACCAACACTAGTTCGTTTACCGGTAAATGAATGCCCTTAAGTTGTTTATCAGATCAATTTTTGACGATTAATAATTTAAAACCAAATATTTAACCCCTTAAGGGTAAAAATAAAAATATTTTATGTAAACTAAAACCTTTAAAAACTTATTCAGTTTGAAAATAATATTCAACATAATAGCTAATACAAATCAAGGATTTAAAGGAACTCACCCAGCTAGCATTTTGTATCATAATCTAATCATTTAGGAATCAGCTTCAAGAGCAAAATACCCGTATATGAGCTCATTTTTCAATCATAAATAAATGATACTCTCGTTGTGAGAAAATGGTACCCTACCGATGAATCACCTGATAGAATCATTTGTGATACAATTTTCTGATTCCTTTTTGATAATTTTAATGTTAGTTTTTCGTATCATTATTGAATCGTTTTTGTCTCATTTTTGATTCGTAAATTATATAGTTTTTGATTATATTTCATAGCATTTTTTAATTGTCATGTTTTTTAATTTTTCTCCGATTAAATCAGCACCATTATGGCTTTTGAACCAAACAAAAATAATTGGCTTTTCGCAAAGAAGAGAAGAAACCATTTGCACCCACTTTAATGTTCATAAATTGTCAATAATTTTTGGGCTTCTTTTTTAGCCAAGCTTCTTATTTGTTTGGCTGACATGAAAGTTTCTATTTTTATTTGGCAAAAACAAAAATTCAAAATATTTAAAAATCATTTTTTAAACATATATATGAATCCTTTTTTAATCACTTAAGTGATAAATCAGTTTTTAATCATCAAAACTGATCTGAAATGAATCATTTGGGTGATTTTTACAAAAAATAATCAGCCAAATGCTAGCTGGGCATAATCAACAGAAGCCGAACGGATTTAGATTTTTTTTTTTAAACGGAAGGTTTTATAAAACTCGTCTTAACTTAAAATATCCTTTTAGCAAAGAAAAATTCAGAGTTTATAGTTGGCCTAATGAAATGAAACGGGTCTCGGAGAGTAAAACAGAAATTTATTGATAGCTTAACCGTAAAATGCATAACCGGGTACCCGTGTGTCCACTAGAACCTTTAAACGTTTCTAGCTGCAAAATCAATACTAATACTAATTTTATGAAATTCGGTGCAGCGGTTCCATAACTTTAAGCTTCCAAAGATGACCCCTATGCAAACTCATAACAAGGGTATCCGTGTACCCAATTTTTTATATGAAAAAAAATGAGGAGTAAAGTTATATTTAAATATTTTTAGTAAGCATTCTTTAAGCTTAATATTTTTTTCTGTAAAACTAAGCCCCGTTTTCACAACTTGCCTATAGCTAAAAGTACACTTTAACCGGCCTTATAAAAAGTGTTCCATTATTAAAGCTTTACTTTAACCTAAAGTAAGCGATAAAGTAAATTAAGGTTCATCCTATCTGGTGGGTTAAAGTAAAGTTGCAATAATGGAACACTTTTTAAACGGCCGGTAAAAGCCTACCTTTAGCTATCGGTAAGCTGTGAAAAATGGCCTAAATGACTAAAAATTGTAATGGGGTACACGGGTACCCTGGTTATGCGTTTGTATGCTATTTTTTGTTATGTGTTCTACGGAAAGAAAATTAGGGTTCGCCTTTTATAGTTTTTGGCATCATTTTTTTGTTGTTATAATTAAAAATTAAGTGCTGGTTTATTTTTTTGTTTTCTTTTTCTGACGCAAATCTGACTTTTTTCATTAAATTTAAGTTTTTATAAAAATTTTGATGTTTTCTAGCACATTTTATGAGTATTTTACTCATAACTTGCCCATTTTTTAACCGATTTGACAGATTTATATACCGACGTGTTTAAGAAAAAATTTTCAATAGACTTGGGCTATAAAACTTGGATTCGGGAAGATCTATGGTTCCAGAACAAGCATATTTTAAAAAAAATCTGATCCGATTTTTCCAAAATTTCCAGAAAATATTTTCTACTGAAGATTTCCGATCATATGACAGTCCAAAAATTCGGGTTTTTATACAATTTTTGATATTTTTTGTACGGGAGGTAACTCGCCCACTTATCTAATACCGCCCACATTTTGTGGGATGCTGTGTATTGATAACCTTAATGTGTATACCTAATTTGGAAACTTTGGCTCTTGCCGATCTCCAGATATACAGAAAAAAGTAAAAAAATACAACAACAAGGGATTTTTGGAAAAAATTTGAGGTAGTCGTGGTTTTTTGCTCATATCTCAGCCATTTTTGGACCGATCTGGCTGAATTTGAATAGCAAAATTATAATAAGAATACCTGACATAAATATATATCGACCAGTCGGACAGACGGACAACCGAATTTGAACTTCCCTTCTCATAAGGATCCAGAATATATATATATATATATATATATTTACTTAATAGGGTCTTAGATCAATATTGTAGAAATTACAAAGGGAATGACAAAGTTATATACAGTGTAAATTCGATAATCCGGACTCCACTAATCCGGAATATTCGGTAATCCGGACAGAATTTTGCAGCTCATTGCGTATTCTATAATCCGGATTAATTGCAAATATATAGTCCGGATTGAATAACACCCGTTTTAATTTATATTTTTTATTCGAATCAAAGCATGCTTTGAAAAATACAGTCATTGCGTATTCTATAATCCGGATTGATTGCAACTCTATAATTCGGATTGAATAACACCCGTTTTTATTTATTTTTTTATTCAAATCACAGCATGCTTTGTAAAATGCAGTTAGATAAGTGTGATATGGGTATGTTTGCACATGCGTTTTTATGCTATGAATTATTATAATTTTTAATAAATACATACATGCGGTAATCCGGATAATTCGCTACTCCGGATTGGGGTCTGCAATCAATTATCCGGATTATCGAATTTTTACTGTATATCCTTTTACCTTCGGTGAAGGGTATAAAAAGTACCAAATAATCTCCTCTTGTAGTTTCTCAATCTCTCTGGACTCTGCATGTTGAATTCGAATATGTTTCAAGGTTTAGTATTAATAAAAATTCTAAAAGTAAAGTACACAATCAAAGAAACATTTTCACTTGGTGTTCATAATAGAGCAACAATTTCTTTTGCAACCACACACATTTTGCATTAAGAAACTGTTTGTAAATTTTAGCCACAACAATATTATGCATTTATTATTATTTTTTACAACATTATGTTAAAATTTTTATTCAAAACTAAATAAAATTATTTAAAACGTCAGAAACAATTTCATACACTGAAAGAATTTTCTTCACAGATCCAATTTATTTTGACATTAGTCCAATGAAAAATTTCATTTAAATTCAACCTATGTAACGTTTCATTGGATTTATGAAGAATGTTACATTAGCTCCCCGTTAATGAAATGTTTCATAAAATCGATTAAAATTTTAATTTGTTTAATGACATAAATTCATTAAATTACTGATTAAATTTGGTAATTTTTATGACCATATATATATATATGTTTATTTATTTCAGCAATTTAAATGTGCGTTTTGAGTTGTTGTGATTTTTTTCCCCCCTGTTTCAAATCATCAAATTATATTAATTTTATTTCGTTTATATATTTCTGTTACATCATGTTATGTTTTACTTGTATAAGCTTACCTTTTAGTAAATTGTATTTAATTCATTTTCCAGCCCGGGACGACCTTCATCTTGCTTCTTTCCATTTTGCTGGCTTGTACTACAACGTTAATTTTGTGTATTTAAATTAACAATTAAAAAAAAAAGAATGTGAGAATGGTTTGCTCTTGTTTTTTTCTTTTTCGTCGTATGTTTTTAAACCTATTACTAACATTTAGCTAAATTCAGTGTTTCGTTATCGTTATGAATTTTTTCATAGATGTTATGAAACATTGAAATTTAAAATTTTTTTCATATATTTTCATATCTATCGCTTAAAATAGAATTAATAATACGTTTTTACAGCAGTTTTAGGAAGAAAATATTTTTTAGTTATAAGTATTTTGAAGTTACAGAACTTTATCTTGTTTTCATTGATTTAGTGACATTTTTCATGGAAAATATGAAGTTACACTTTTTTTCAATAACTGAAAAATATTTGAATACATTAATTAATAATTAATTTTAATCCTAAAAAACCTATTAAATAATGTATAACAATTAGTTGAATTTTTCTTTTGAAAGAGATATTAAGTTGTCATTAATTTAATGAACAATTTTACCAAATTACAAAACCCAATTTCGTAGCGGTAATGAAATTGCTTTATTATTTCTGTAAAATTTCATTCACGTAATGAAATTTTTCATTGGATTAAAGAAAAATATTTAATGAAATTGAATTAAAGTCCTAAGAGAAATTGAATTAAAGTCCTAAGCCGAGTTTCGAAAAAGTACCAGATACCTGTCCACTTATTTTTCTAATGAACGACGATAAGTATTAAATTTGTTTGTATCTCTTTTAGTCTTGAAGACATGAGGCTACCGAATTCATTCGATTTTACGCTTTTTTATCCCCTCAGACTTAAATAAAATATCTATTGTGCACTTCCGTAAGTAAATATCTTTCAAATGGTGTATTTATAGTTCAAATCGGTTGACAAACAGAGGAGGAAAGTGTTGTTAACAGTTTTGCCTTTGTCGATTTATATAAAGATTTTAAAATTAGCAAAAGTTTTTAATTAGAGCATTAAAAATAGCAATGTTTTTCGTAAAACATTAATTATTGAATTAAGAAAATAACGATTAAAAAATAACATATTTATGAAGGAAAATAACGTTTGTAAACTGATGGTTGGGGTCGTGCAATGCGGCAGCTACTCCAACCAAGCACAACAATGGAAAATAAAGTTATTTGAATTTCTTAAACACAAACGGTCTTACAGGCCAGTTAGTCACCATTGGAGGGTTAAGAATGTAATTTATAAGGGGATTTTTCTTCTGGAAGTCATCATGAATCGTTAAGCGATAGAAGAACGTTTTGAAATTGTGGAAAATTACTTTAAAACAGATACATCTGTTGGCTTATGCCGACAAGCCAGCGACTCTGGGAGCATTGGAAGCCAATATTCAAGCCAACACTGATGCCAAACGGCCAGATTTATTGGAAAAAGCAGTCAAAAATTGTACTGATCGAATGGATCATGTAATTCGCAGCCGTAGCGGACAAATGCCGGAAACTATATTTAAAAAATAAATGACATGAAATTATCTACCAGATTATAATAGAATAATTTCATTTCGACAATTTTTCTGTTATAACTTAATTTTACTTTTGAAACCGAAATATGGATCAACCGCTACATTGAAAAATATTGCACCAATATGATCCAAGTTTTACCTACAGTTCGATTAAGGGTTAATTCATTTGCGTCAACACTTTAGACTCTAGCAAAAATATTAAATTATACAACAGTTCAATAATAAAACAGATAGTTAAGTGTAAAGTTAATTGCGAAACAAATGCATCAGCCCAAGCAATCTTCAGCATTATTACTACTATTACTTATTTTACATGGCAACCAGTTTCTGGCTAAAGAAAATTTTATTAAATTAATTAACGACCTCAACAAAAACCTTAACATTGACTGGAACGTAGTTGTGGTGCCACAACAGTTTCTAAGCAATCCGGAAATGGAAAACTTTCTTAAGGTTCAGGAAAAATCAATAGTTTTAGTTACACCAACAGGAAATATGGAAAATGAAAATGAAATATATGAAATTTTCAGTCATAATATATTTACTATTGTTTTTTGTGGTTTAAAGGAAAAAGAATTCGGTAAAAATAAAATTTGTTCAAAGAGTTTTTTCAAAACACTAAAAAAAACATTGGAGCTGTTGCATTCTACTACAATGTTATTGATTATGGAGAGCAAAACAGATGACTCAGAATATTTACAAAATATGTCTGAACTATGCTGGCACAGTGGATTTTTTAAAGTTCTATTCTTTCTCAATAAAAATATATTCACCTTTAGCCCTTTGCCTCAAATAAAAGTTCGAAAATTATCTGCTTTAAAGGAGTTTTATGACCAAGAAGAAACAGTTAACTTTCACCAATATCCCTTAAGATTTCCTATAACTTCAAGTCCTCCTCGCTGTTACCGTTACACCGATGCCGGGGGTAATTTTGTTAATGCTGGCTATTTTTATGAAATTTTAATGATTTTCATAAAACAATATAACTTCAAATTCGTCGAATATCCAATTGACTATAATGTTGATCAAAGGGAAGTGTTACTGAAAGATTTGACTGCAAATAAAATCGATGCTGTACCGTTTATGACCTATCGGAATCGAAGTTTTGCAGCGTCGGATGTTTTGTGGAATGTTAACGCTATTATAATAGTACCGAATGCAAAACCCATACCAAAATATAAATATTTTATATTGCCTTTCAAGGATATAATATGGTTATTAAATTTGCTTTTAGTTCTACTAAGCTCCATAGTCATTTGCTTTATAGTCTATTCGAAGACCCGAAAATTTGATTTGTCCAGATCGTTGCTTTATGTCTTGAGTCTAGCGATCTATCAAAATCAACTACAATTCTTCAGAAACACTTATCACTTATATGATTCGATCTATATGTTTCTGTTCCTTTATGGCTTTATAATGGTGCAAATGTATTTGTGTAAGCTATCCAGCATGTTGGTTCAGACCATTTATGAGCCACAAATTACATCTCTAGTCGATCTATATAACAGCGATATGAAAATGTTTATTTCCATGGAAGATTTAGCTCACTTCATACAATACTCGGATTTGCCCTCAGCTTTAGTCGATCGTTCGATTATTACGGATGGCATAGATTTTGATAATAAACGCCGTAGCTTAAATCCTTTTTACTTTCATATGGGCTTTGAGGACAAAATTCAGTTCTTCCTGCTGCAGCAGAAATATTTAAAGGTACCACTAGTTCAGCTGATCGATGCAGTTATTTTTGCGGAACCAATATTTTTCACCATGCGCCACAATTTGCCGTTTATACAGTTATTCAATCGTTATTTAAAATATCTGATGGATTCCGGTTTATTGCAAAAGATTATGAACGATGTCGAAAGGGATGGCATATTGAGTGGGGAAATACGTTACTTTAAAGATTCCGAAAATTATAGTGATCATCTTTTGACATTGGAATATTTTTATTCGCCTTTAATTTTGTATTTTATCGGTGTAATTTTATCTGTTGTTGTGTTTTTAATAGAAATTGTATATTTTAAGTTTAAAACTCCATTGTTAGAATTTAATAAAAATGCTGTAGTGTAAAAATTCACAAAGTACTGAAAGTATTTTTATCCCAAAATCTAAGAATACGAAAAACCCTAACTTAACTGCCAAAATATAAACGTATTACTTTAACCATTTGTTAGAATAAAAACTGGGGATGTAACGATACGCCATTTTGCCGATACGATATCGGTTCTCAAAAGGTAATACCGGCCGGCAAAACGAATAGGCATATTGAACAAATTTTGAAACCATGGACCAGAGTATACTTTTCTAAATGTCTGAGTTGCGCTGAACCCGAACCTGTACTCAAATTTTCTCCATTATAGGTTTACGCCATACCTTTGCTTAAAGTTTAGTCCAACCCTGTTTTAGCCATATTCGAGACTTTATAACTGCAATACATAGCGTCGGACAAAATGTGGGCGGGAGTGCAGAAGTGGTCATGGAACTTAACATAAAAAGATATTGAAGATTTTTGTGTATCCGAAGAACGCAAGAGCCAAATTTTCCCAATTAGGTACAAGCATCTTGGTTCTTAATACACAACATCCGACAAAATGTGGGCGGGATTTAAGAAGTGGGCGTGGTAGAAAATAGATTTATTTATATCTAAAGAACGGTATTTATAGGACTTTCTATTCTTATCGCACCATGTTAAAGTTATTCAGGCTTCTTATGAAAATGGGCGTTCAAATCAAAATGCATATCGTGCACTTCGTGATTTTTTCGGTCAATTTAATCGTCCAATTGTTCGTACAATCTGGAAAAAACGTGCAAAAATTTGAGCAAACCGGGTCTGAAGGAGATTTGAAAGCACCAGTGCATGCCAGTACAGCTCGTACTGCAGAAAATATTGCTGCTGTTAGCGATAGTGTGGCTGAAGAGCCGTCTACCTCAACTCGTCGTCGTGCACCTCTCACGCTCGTCGTTGATAAACATTATGCATAAAGCCTTGCATTTACACGCTTACAAGGTGCAAGTGACTCAAGAAGCCTCTTGACCATTCCAGACGTCGTCAATGGTCAGATGGTGCCAAGAAATGGCAACAGTTGATGTTCAATTTTCGAAGAAAATCATCTTCAGTGATGAGGCACATTTTCACCTCAGTGGATTCGTCAATAAGCAGAATTGCCGCATTTGGGCGAATAATAATCTAAGAATGATTGTCGAACAACAAATGCACCCATTAAGAGTAACTTTTTAGTGCGATTGAAGGGCTGGCGGCATCATCGGGCCATCAGGCCATCAGGGCCGGTCAGGCAGTTACTGTGAATGGTGTTCGCTATCGTGGGATGATAACGAACTATTTATCTCCCGAATTGGAAGATATGGATGTGAACGATATGTTTTTTCAACAGGACGGTGCCACTTGCCACACAGCTAACGAAACAATGGCTTTTTTGCGCGAAAAATTCAATGGACGTGTTAACTCACGTGGTAGCGATGTCAATTGGCCGCCAAGATTATGTGATTTGACCCCGTTGGGTAATTTGAAAGAAAAGGTGTACGTCGATAAGCCAGCAACAATTCAAGAAAGATGATTCGGCTTATTAACGGCATAGAACCTCAATTATGGCTCAGCGTCATCGAAAATTTGGACCATGGGATGGAGGTCACGGCGGCCATTTGGCCCATATTTTGTTCCATACATAATTGAACCATACTAATATTATCATAATAAATGGAAATGACAATAATTTTCTAAATAATTTGTGTTTTATTCAAAATTAACATCGGCTCTTAAAATTTAACCACCCTTTAGAAGCGGGCATGGAACTTTACATACAAAAACATTAAAGATTTTGTGTATCTGAAGAACGGCAAGAGCCAAATTTTCCCAATTAGGTACAAGCGTCATGGTTCTCAATACACAATATACGACAAAATGTGGGTGGGATTTAAGAAGTGGGCGTGGTACAAAATAGATTTATTTATGTCTAAAGAACGGTATTTATAAAACTTTCTATTCTTATCGCACTGTTAAAGGGACCATTAGATTCGTTACAGCCGAATATAGCACGTAAGAGTTTTGCTTAATTAATCAATTTTTATACCCTCCACCACCGTGTTAAACTTCATTTATTATTACATCTTAGACCCCATATAGTGTATTTATTCTGGCTCCTTGCATAATTCTGAGTCGATTTGGCCATGTTTGTCTGTCTGTCTGTCTGTCTGTTGAAAACACGCTCACTTTCGATAAACTCAAAAGAAATGAACAAACTTGGTGTCAAATTGCTTGTTATCCTAAGAAGTTCGGGATTGAAATCAAGCAAAATCTGCTGAGCAGGATGAGAGTAATGAGTCCATATGCGGAACCACTTCCCTAAAAAATTGATAATTTTGAAACAAAAACTAACATAAATGGCGGCATAATGCACGGATCGATATAAGATTTGGCACTTATTCGTTTTATACGATCATACTGTAAAGTTTCGTGACGATCGTTCCATAATTTACCATAGACCCCATATAAACCCTACTCAGTTTGGTTCGCCTAAAACCTTAAAAAAACACACTAATCAATGTCGTGATGATCCGTCCATAATTTACCATAGTCTTCATAGGCACCATGATGGGTTCGGCTAAAACTGTTACGATACATGATATTTTACTCAAGCTAGTTCAAATTTCTAAAAAGGAAAGCATAAACTTTCTTTTTATACATTTTTGATAAACGATGGAATATTTTGTTTCACATTTTTTCGATGCGAGAAATTCTCTTCATCTTTTTCGCCATTTTTTTATTAAATTATATTTTTGTATAGTATTAAAATATATTCATACAAATATACACGTTCATATTGAAATCTACTACCTTTAAACATTAAATTAGCGGTTAGAACTATATCCCAACTGAAACTACTTAAGCTACGATCAGACTTATCAAATATTTGACGAAAATAACGGGACCAACAACCAAACTAAAAAATCATTTCGCTTAATATCAATATTTATTTTGATTAAAATACCACATTTTACAAAAAACTGTGCTATGCTATGTCTTGTAGTATAATTAGTTTATTTTGTAATATTAAGAACATTTTAAATCTCACTAACTATTAACAAAAGTTGGGGTTACGCTTATTTGGTCAAATATTTAATAAGTGTGACCGTAGCTTTAGACAAATAAACTATAAAATATGCAGGGCCAGCTGTTGTTCTCCCTGTAAAATTTGTTTGCCCTCCCTACCTTTCGATTCTCCTTATCCTATAGTCGTATCAAGGAGAATCCCCTAATACAACAACGATCAATGGCCTAAAGCCTGGTACTCTGTTCAACATTTCACGTGAAATGCTGTCAAAACGCATATGAAAAAAACTTGTGCGGAATATCTATGAAATAATGTTGATGGAGTTGTACTCTGTTTATTTTGTGAAAAAGTTTCGAAATGTTTCTGGCAACATTTTTTTACAACTGCGAAATAATGTAAGCTGCACTTATTTCACGTGGAATTTTAAGCAAAAGCAAAAAAATATGAACTGATTATTTAATAAGAAATAAAAAAATAATATAACACAACCGGTAACAGTTTTTTATCCATATTGAATTTCTTTTTTATTAAAAAAAATTAATTTTAGTAAAATACATGTGGGATTTGTTTACATACGCAAAACAATGTCGCATACTTTACAGGAATTAAAACGTCAAATTGTACAAACTCGCAAGATAGGTAACATTGATACATGTCAAAATTTTCGTGTGAAATAATAAATGTTGCTAATCATTTTTCACAAATTTGAACAGAGTACTAGGCTTAAGCCGACGAAGAAAACAATTTATTCACTCATATCTTATACCAACAACAATAACTTTATTTTTATATATTAAAGTTGTGTTTTTAAACAAAGCAGAGAAATATTCTCTGACGATGACGTCACAACATTACTACGATACAAATATATAGTTAAATAAAAAAAAACAACAACAAACACCGAAAAAACAATCAATTTAATTTTATGATCCAGTAACAAAAGGTTTTAGGACTTTTATACCGATGAATGAGTAGGAGTAAAAAGAGTTAAGTAAAACGTGGACTTGAAATTAGGTAGTGATGAATTTGTGTATATGAATAAATTTTTTTTTTTTTATATGTAGATTATAGCAAAAAGAAATTAATAATATTAAACATATAAAATTATTGATTCACACTTACTTTTCTATTTGGTAACTTCTCAGGTACTTTCCTTCGGCTGGCCAGTTCTCCGAAAATATTGAGGTATTGTGCTTTTAAAAGGAGAGATACAAATTAATATTATTTAAGTCTTATTGCCACAATGTCTACTTATACGTTAATCAGGGATAGATAAAACACATACGAAATTGATTTGCTTAAACTCTTTTTACTTTTACTTTTTAGGCTAAAAGTAATGTAGCTTCAAAGTTGTAAAGTGGGTTTAAAGGTTAGATGGTCCGAACGGTTATGCACCAATAAAGTCTCCGCCCCGCTTTCGTACGTATTGTGAAAGTGGCAGAAATTGTCGTTTTCCACAAAATGACAGTAGAACCATCTACGTTGGAAAGGTATAACTTCCCAGCTGGTAGTTGGAAGTACCAAGCTTAGGGGTGGGGATATGCTTTTGGATTAAGGGTGCACCAATAGTACACACCTGGTATCCTCCAACTCAAAGTTTTAACAATATTCCCCACGAGGTTTTAAAATTATTAATTTGGTCAAGAAGGTGTCCCTTATTTAGCTTGTTCATATACTTACTTGTTAAGATTCTTATTAAATTTTTTTTTTTCCAAACATAAAGCGATAAATAATTTCCAATTGGAGACCACGTTGAAATTATTTAATATTTATTTTTTCTTTGGTTAAACTTTTCAATTATCAAATTATTTGTATTAATATGATGACGTAATTGATCTTTACTAAATCACTGACGACAATGAATTGAATTTTATTTTATATCGCGGTAGTCAGGTAGAAAAAATAAAAAAAAAACTTAAAGAAGTATAAAGAAGAGGATAAATAAAAATTGAGTGTAATTCAGTTACAGTGTGTATATACACATAGGCATATATAGCTTAAAGTTCAATACTTTTCACTGTTACAATTCGGCTTAGGCAAGAACCCTTTACGACGATACACGCGAGTTATTATTAAAAGCCTTTGCTTACACCTCAATCTACTCTATTGTACAGTGGTCGGTTTAGACAGAATTTAAAAATATACTTGTATAATAATCGATTCATAACAAAGTGTGCGTGGCCCAATATAGATATGTTTATAGCCTATTTATTACGGTATTTACATAACTTTCTGCTCTTATTGCACCATGGCGAAGGGTAAATAAAATTCGGCATAGCCGAATTTACCACTCTGACTTGTTTTCTTTTTAATTTGTAAGAAATTTTTTGTCTCTGAGTTGTATATTTCTTTACAATTTTCTAATAGAATTTCGAAGATAAACTGTAAAGAAGTTTGCTTTTATAACGATTTTTTCGAGATATACTGATATGTATAAGAAGTTTTTAATACATTCGTCGAAATTTGAAAGCGAATACTCCATTGATGTATTTCAAAATAAACTAGAGTTTTATTACCAAATGTTTTTTACCTGCTCCACTATGTATTAATCAATTAGTGCTTTAAATATTTATGCCTTTTACACATTAATTAGATATTACAAAACAAAGTAAAACAAAAACCCCGCCTTTACATTTTTTTTAAATTACTCTTTCAAATGTATTGGTAACTTAAACGGTGGTGAAATGCACCGATTGTCATTAAATTTTGCAAAAATTTGTTTAATATGATAAAAATCCTATTTTGTGAATATCGGTGCAGACTTTAGCATATGAAGCCCAAGCCAACTTAAGGTTATTATAGTTGGGTCTTTAGTCCTTCAACATTCCATAAGACAATAAATTACACCACCATTTTTCGTGAAAATCAATCCATAAAACAATCGGAAAACACTAAAGTACGGCTAAAACCGTAAAGAACTATGAGATATTGTAAACTTTTGTAAAATTTGATCTGTCATATTTCCATAAGACGCTAATGGCCGTTTTCTCATTACATGATTATCTTTTTACCCAACGAAAAACTGCACATTAAAGAAATTCGGTTTTCTCAATGTCTCATTTGCTTCTATCCTGTCGCAAAATAACAGGCACTCGTCTGCCAATTGTTTATTTTACGGAAAAAATGTCAATGATGAAAATTGTTGTATTCAGAAACAATTATATTTGAATTTAAAACAGATACTTGATGAAAGTTGATTAGTTTCAAATTAAATTTGATTTTTTATCGAATGTTAATATTTAAGGAAAATCTATCAAAAAGCCTGTTGAAGAATTTTAAAGTCAGATTTTGCTCATTTATAAAACTTGGTTAAAACTTTAAACATTTAAATTGTCTAGGTATGCTCTCTTTTCCATTGTGGATTCAATATACTTCATATTTCCTATCCCGCTAGCCGCCATTCACCCCCAAACCATAATGCCTACTCTACTATGTTTGACAGTAGCACACAAATTGGCTTTATTTATGGCCTTTTGATATCACATAAGACATTTTTATTTAAAATCGTGTTAAATACAAAATTCTGTTATTCTCAAGCACTTAAATGTAACTTAATAAACCAAGCTGCTACATTTAAATTTTAATTAAGTTTTCATTGTAATAACTTAGCATGGTGGCCTCAATTTCATAACAATACTACAACAATAGGCAAAGCAACAACAGACAACTGTTTTTTGAAACCACCTTGTGCACAGTCTTCGAAAATTAACAGTACATTATGTAGAGATCGGCTCACACACCCAAGAACGATAACTATTTTTTTAGTGATTGTGTAGACGTACAGAACCCGAAATACCGTTCGTAACTATTTTTAAGTAAGAGCCGAACATTATATACTGGTCTGTTCTTCGTTAAAAACAGAACAATTGTAGTGATACTGCAGACGAGCATTATATTTTAATGTTCTATAATGTTTCTTTTTTTACATTGATGAAGAAATTAACAAACCAAAAATTTTAGGAACGACCGCAGCATGAACGATTTGTGTGTGTATTGTGTATATGTTTTGTTTGAGTTTAATTATTTTGCTAGCTTTTTGTTTTCTTTTCGTATGTGAATGTATTTTGTTTTTGTAAAAAATGTTTGGTTTTTTTTACCAGCCAAAAGGACGAACATTAAGGAGCCGAACCGAACACAATGAAGTTTGTGGATTAAAACAAAAACCGAACGGAATAAAGGCCCAACTATAATATGCTTAAGTTGGCTTAAGCAAATGGGCGAATACATGTAAATCATATATGTCAAACCATATTGAACTTAAGGAAACTTTTTGTTAAATTTTATGAATCTGTCATTTGCTTAAGCAAGGTGCGAAACAAATCGCACTTTCCGTACGGAATCAAATGTTTTTTGGTTTTAAATGCATTTGAAAAGATTTTTGTTATTTTTTGACAGGAGCTTAAGCATATTATAGTTGGGCCTTTAAATGTTCTCATCTTTTGTTGAGTTGGATAAAAACTGTATTATTTTTGTGTTCGAAAGATGACAGACAGGGAAACGTTATTTTTTTAATGATTTTCTACACAAACATTATTAGCGTTTGTGTTTTCCACAACTCTACCGAACCGAACACGAGCAATATTTATGCCCGTAATTTCTACAAAGAGATATCTAGCTGTGTATAGATATCTATGCTGTAACGAAATTTTCATAATTTTAACACGTATATCTTACCTACGGGTTAAACTGTAGTTTATTTTACAGTATCGATTGTTGACAGTTAATTCCAAAAAATAATAATAATACAAATGTTGTCGTATTTCAAAAGAAAACTTGAAGGAAAAAACACGTAGGCAAAATTTACGTTGAATTTACCAAAATAGTTTTACCGGATAGGTAAAGATAACTGTTAGGTACGAACACGACCTGATATCTGCTTGTAGAAATTACGGGCATCAGTGTTTATTTTCGAACACTGCTTGTACATAACTACTTTTTTATGATATTTTTTTTTTTTTTTTTTTTGTATTTAGTAGTGCTACTATAATTTTATCTTAATTAAATAAGAGTTTTCAAATAAAATTGAAAAAACCAATCTGTATTAACTTAATATAGATTTAAATAATTACAATCCGGAAAATTGGGCATAAGTGCTGTATCAGATTTCCCCAAAATTCCAAAAATGCAATATTTGTTCTCATCCGAAAAGATCACTTTCCCAGAATTCAAAAAGTTTATTCAAGTACAAATTTTTTCTGCCTGTTTATTAAAAAAATAAAGAGTTTTTTGGCATGAAATCCATTTAGCTTAAGATTTTTCTTACAATATCATCACATATTCTTTTTATATACAATCCACCACAATTAGTTGTGAGGAGGGTATACTTAGTTTGTCATTTTTTTTTTTTTTTCATTATTTATTTATTGAATCTTCATATATTAAATATGAACTAACAATAATTAATCAAATCTTATCCTAATTCTTTATTTTATGTCCTGCCAGTGCAAGACAAAAATTTTCTTCATCACGGGTTCTGTATCACATTTATATATGTGTTTATCGCTCATCTTAATGGGTAAGTGCTGCAGTGTCTCTTCTCCTTAAGCGAGTGTGGCCCCTATCATTTAAAATATTTCGAGCTAGTGGATTTGGGTGCAACTCTAGCCTTTTTAAATATTTTACCGCATACTTCGTAATAATAGTCCTTACCAGTGGCACACTGAGATCCTTGTGGATATTTGAGTTTTTAACATACCAAGGGGCAGCTGTGATCATTCGAAGAAGTTTATTTTGGCGCCTTTGAATTTTTTCGATATTTGAAGCCGAGGCAGTGCCCCATAGTTGAATACCGTAGCACCAGATATGCTTTAAGATAGAGTTGTAAAGTAGAAGCTTGCAATCGAGACTAAGGACAGAATTTCTACCAATAAGCCAGTTAATTTGAATTGCTTTTAGTTTCATTTGGGTTAATTTTGCTTCTATATGGCATTTCCATGTTAAACGCCGATCTAGATGAATACCGAGATATTTGACATTCGATTGTTGAGGCACTAGTTGATTATTGATTTTAATAGGGGGGCATGTTTCCCGACGCAAGGTAAATGTAATATGTACGCATTTTTGCTCATTGACCTTTATTCTCCATTGTTTTAACCACAGTTCTAGTTGAAATATATGATCCTGCAGGTATAGGAAAGCTGTATCATCAGCAAAAGTTGAGGTTAGGGTGTAATTGTTTGTCGGCATGTCCGAGGTATATATAAGATAAAAAAAGTGGGCCCACGATACTTCCCTGAGGGACTCCAGCTTTGTTTTTCCGCGTGAAATTTTTTTTATTATACATCTCAGATTCCATAAAGTATATATATGCTGGCTCCTTGAGTAATTCTAAGTCGATTTAGCCATGTCCGTCTGTCTGTTCGTCTGTTGAAAACACGCTCACTTTCGAAAAACTTAAAAGAAATGAACAAACTTGGTGTCAAATTGCTTGTAGTTATCCTTAGCAGCTTGGGATTGAAATCTAGCAAAATCGGTTTAGTAGGATCAGAGGCTATGAATCAAGATGTGGAACCACCACCTTAAAAAATTGATAGTTTTGTTACAAAAACTAACATAAATGGTGGAACAATACACGGCATGATATAAGATTTTGCAAAAATTTGTTTTATTCAACTGAAAATCATGCTGTAAAATTTCATGAAGATCCGTCCATAATTAATCCTAGGTCCCATATAAGCCCTACTTCCGGAAAACAGTTTAAAATCGCCTTAAACCGTAAAAACTATTGCTATCATAACAAAATTTGGTACGTCACAGTTTTATAAGACTAGAAATGACACTGTGAAATTTCGTGAAGAGTGGTCTATAACACAGTGCAACACGAAAAAAATAACCATAGAAGTACAATAAATAACCATAAAGGACCAAAAAAATGCCCGTGTCCCTTAGTTTTGCCTCGGTGTCATTTATGCAAAAAAGTGATCATTTTCTCAGGCTCATATCTTGCAAACCGTTCGGAATTTTGATTAACTCTGACACAAAGTTGTAGATCTTGCCATAAAGAACAAAAATTGTTAACATATAAAATCAAAAAAACTTCATCTTCAAGATCAAAATCGTAAAAGACTTTAAAAAATTAGATTATTTTTACCTCTTTTCCGCTGTTCAGGTCCATAGGTAACAAACCGTTCAAAATTCAAGGAAATAATCAACTACAAAAATGTATCTAAGATCTCAATAAACAACTTTCTAGAGCATATGAACTTCCGTTTAGGTAGCCGCAATAGTGAAAAATTTTTTCACCTTGTCTCAGAGGGTTAATCAGAATTCTGAACGGTTAGCAAGATATGAGCCTGAGAAAATGATCACTTTTTTACCAAAATGATACCGAGGCCCCAAATCTTTAAGGGCCCATACAAAAAGTGCATTACTTTGGGCAAAACTGGGAGACACGAGTCTGTTTTTGTTTGGTCCTTTATGGTTATTTATTGTCCGTATATGGTTATTTTTCCATGACTTGAAATTCCATGAAATTACACACAGTGTAATTTACCCTAGGCCCCAAATAAAGCTCACTCTGGAAGATTAAATAAATACAACTAAAACCATAGCGATATAGATGTTCCGGTAAAATTTCTTCCAACTTAGCTTCATATGGCCAGAAAAAATGTCATGTAATTTTGTGATATACGGTTCGGCTTAAACTGTTACGAATCATTATATTTTACAGAAGATTGTCAGTCAATAATTTAATATAGGTCTAAGCCGCAACTAATTTTAATGCTGATGTCTGTTTTTATAAAGATAAATTAATAATAAAAAGACATCAAATAGATATATAGATAAATATTCGAACTGTCGGTGGAGAGTATTAAAGATTCGGCACAGCCGAATAAAGCGCTCTAACTTGTTAAACTTCAAGCGAATTTTTCGTGGATGCTGTCAGTTTAGGATCTTACTGTACAGAGCTAATAAGATATCTCGTTTCTCTTACAGTTAATATTGTAGGGCGTCCAGATGGTAGTTAATTTCTAATACCTCCAGTTTCTTTAAAAGAATTATTCACCCTCTGAATAGAGGAGTGCGTTATCAAGACCATTTCTCCAATTTCTCTTAAGGTTCTCCCTTGCTTCCAGATATAAACTATAATTTTTCTTTGAGCAGAGTTAAATTTTGAATTGAATTGAAGTCATTGCAAAAAATTGCGATTTTACAAATTTAAATAAATGTTATAGTATCGCTTACATATGACAAGAATCGGTACTCGTAAATTTAAAAATCAACTGCTAGATTAACATTTCTTGTTTTTGTACGCGGAGTTTTTTTGGCTGAATAAATGCACTTTTTTCAAATTTTAATACCGAGCTATGAATTTACATGTTTCTCAAATTAAATTTTGGTTTTAGGTAATTAAAGAGATTAGGGACATAGGCTAAGACTATAAAATTTTGATTTTCTTGCGAATTCTCGGATATATAAAGTAATGAGTATATTACAGTACTTTTCGCTTATAGTCCAATACTATAGTTGCACAACTTTTGTGGACTATAAGCGAGTTTGGACTATAACAGTTTTTTTTTTTATAAGCCAATTTATGGATAATAACTGAAACCTAGTATAATCCACATTTTGGAGTATATAAAAATTATTTTCTTCAATAAACCACACTATTTAAACAAAAGAAAAGTTTATTTAAAACGTAAACCAATATTGATTTAATTTAAATAAATAGGTAAAACAATAATCTTTTTTATTTATTAATTCAAATGCTTTAAAAGCTTAAAATTAAAACAGAAATGTAAATAATTTCAATAATTCATAAGCATTAAATATGAGATTCTTTTTAATTCTTTGGATGACCAAATCAAACACAACCACTCCGTTAACATACACAGAAAAAATAAAAATTGATTTCAATTAAAAAATTTGTGATATTAATTAAAAAATTAATTAAATTTGCACCAGTAAACAAATTAATAGTATTAATTAAACCAGTTAATAGTATTAATTAAACGTTTAATTCACTTGATTAAGCGTTTAAGTCACTTGATTAAATTTTTAATTAAAACTGATTATATTTTTGATTAATGCTTTAATTGGTGAACAATTTTGTAGAATTTTTTCTGTGTAGAATAGCCTCACTTCATAATTATAAAGAATTGTAAAAATTTTGGTGTTTCTTTAATAACTAGAAAATATGTATTAAAGTCGTTGACAAGAGAGTACTCTATATATTATATATGTTATATTGACAGAAATTCCAAATGGGTCAGTAAAAGTTAACGGGACTTTTCGTAAGCGGTAGAAAACATTTGAATATTTTAGTGTCAACTTAGATTAGCCTCAGTGCAGAACTTTTAATTCATGTTGCATTTTAACGAAAAATTTTATTAAATAACGTTTAGTTTCGATAGATAAAAGTGTTAAAAAAGGCCGTCCCTTAGTTCCACGGAAATCGCAAAAATCGACGCGTACCATGACCAAGGGGTTTCTAATTGCCAGAAAACTTAGCCGAAGTCCAAAAGTTATAAACAATTACATATCTCAAGAATGCATCGGAGTACGGTAAACAATATAAAGGAAAGACGTACAAAATGGTTTCAGCTCGGGATAAACGCCACTGAAAGACGTACATAAGCAACAGAGATTACAATTTGCGAAAGACCACATGTCGTGGGTAGTTCAAAAAGGTCATCAAGAGAACGACTGGAAAAGACTAATTTTTTCAGACGAAAAGCGTTTTAATATTGATGGCCCAGATGGATATAATTATTATTTCCACGATATCAGGAAGGAGCTAAAGATTTTAAGTCGTCACCATAGCAGAGAGGGTGGCGTAACGTATTATGGGGCTGCTAGTTTCGTTTTTGTAAATGAGCGAATGACTGAAGATGTTTACAAGAACTTGCTTCAAACTGCGTTTGTGGAGTTTAGTAATATTTTTGGCCCCCTTTCTTTCATTTTTCAACACGACAACGCCCCCATCCATACTGCTAGCATTGTAAAAAGCTGGCTTCAGAAGCAGGAAGTTGAAATATTATCATGGCCACCATATTCTCCTGACTTAAACATTATCGAAAATGTTTGGGGATGGCTAAAGCGTAAAGTTTATGTAGGAGGAAGGCAATTCTGCACAAAAGTGGAGCTAAAAGAAGCTATAAAATCGGCTTGGTCTGATATTTCATTAAATTACTTAAAATCTCTGTACGACTCAATACAAACCCGAATTTGCGACGTTATTTCAACGAAGGGAGGGCATACAAAATATTGAATATTGTAGAATTACTATAAAAATTTAAATATTATTAAAAAAAAGTGAAAACCAAACATTAAATTTTCGTTTTATTCATTTTTATTAAGGTGAGGCTAATCTAAGTTAACATAAAAAAGCAACTATTTTTAATAACGTTTGCGAAATCACCTAGAAAAATTACGTTTACTTTAACTGATACAATTGGTTCTTTCGTCAACTAATAAATAGACAATTTTTATGTGAGGCTATCCTATGTTAACGGAGTGTATATCAATTTCATTGGTTCCTTATGAAATATAAAATGCGAAATATTACATTTATAATAGTTGCCAGAAAGGTAAATAAAAACATGTTGCCTGTTGATTACAAACTATATAAAAAACAGAGTGGACTGTAAGCGAACAACTTTGCATAAAGAATTTTATGTATACGCATTCTAAGAAAGTGTGGGCACTTAAACAAAAATGGACTACCAGCAAAATGGACCTTAGAACCAATAATTTGTATGAAATTCAAACAAATCTGCATGTGAATATGACAGTTTTGGCTTAAATTCGTTTTTGGCCATTAAGCGGAATAAACTTTAAGCGAAAAGTACTGTAAATACTTTTATATGCAGACTTTTTCTAGCAAGTGTATGTAATTTTCCACTACATTTCTCAATATTGGTATCAATTATTAGACCATAGAGGCCGCAGGCCGGCTATGCAGAGAAGAAGTGTTTGTTATATAAAAAAAATTTATTTGTCACAATTTTACTATAATGAACTGCTTAAGTATTTACCTAGTACACTTCCGTCACATTTTGATGCAAAATTTTTTTAAAATTTACATAAATGACATCAATTTCGTATATTCAGAAAGATCTATTTAAAAGCTTAAACATAATGCAAATTTTATCCATAAGCGTTCGCAAATGAAGTGGAAAATCGCATATTCTTATGAAAACTTTAAAGTTGCATATCTCGAAAACTATGCGTTTGCGCCACTTTTTCAACTTTATATTTTCTTCTTAGTCTTCAACTTTCTTTCACCTTATTTTATTTGGAGCAGCGTCGGTTAACTAGATTTGTTCGAATTCGCTTCTGTCCCACTGCTAAATCCAACATGACAAAGAATAAAAATTAAAAAAAATCCAATTTTAAAATGTTTCCACATGAGACTTACAACAATGTATTAATGTACAATAACTACAATTAGAAAACTATTGATTTCTATAAAATGTAAGCAAATTTCTAAAGCACACAAGTACAATAAAATCACTACAAGTTTCAATTGCAAACAGTTAAGATCCCAGAAAAGGAGAATAAAAATGAAGTTCTACAATTTCTTTATAATTTTAATAATTGTAAAAGTTTCCAGTGCAAAATTAAGTCCAGTTGAACATCAACATGAACATAATTTTCCTATAAATGTCATCAATGAATTAAATGAGAAACTCGATATAAAATGGAATGCTGTGGTCGCTCTAGAGTTTCAGCAGGAAATGGAGGATGTCCTGAAATCATTAAGATTGCCAGTGCTTCTTATATCTAAGAATTTCAACACGAGTATTAATTTACTATATCGCAAAGAAGTTCTCACTATAGTGTATCTACAACCTTCAACTATTCATAAAGTCTATGAAGTGGTCCAAAATCTCTTGAAACATTCACAATTTACCCATATTTTATGGATTATGCCCGCAGCCAGCATGACAGACTTGTGGAATTTAGCAGACAAAAATTGGTTTTCTGGCTACACGAATGTTTTGTATTACACAAATGAAGGTTTATTTACTTACCACCCAGTGCCCAAGATTACAATTCGTCGTATCAAACATCTAACAGAGTATGTCGAGAGAAAAGAAGTACAGGATTTTCAACAGTATCCTCTAACAGTACCAATTATACCAGTTCCTCCAGGTGTCTATCGTTTCTCCGACCGTTTTGGCAAAATAAAAATTACTGGATATTCATATAAAACTATAAAAATCTTTGCAGAATACTATAATTTTCGGTTAATTAATAATCAAGATCATTATGAAGTCTTTGATTATAAGATTCTAAAACAGCGCGTGAACAATAAAACTTTCGATATCCTGCCTATAGGAATGTTTTTTTACGATCGTTACGCTGGAAGCAGTAGCGACGTAATGCGGAATGCGAAAGCGCTTGTTGTGGCACCGTATCCTCCACCCATGTCACGAACTGAATATTTTCTGCATCCATACACTGTCGCCACCAGGATTTGCATTTTTCTACTGCTGCTATTTTGTGTTTTGGCCGTTTCTTTTATTTACTACCAACAACGCTATACGAATGAAATAGATTTAAGCAAATCTGCTTTATATGTTCTGGCCTTGTTCATCTGTCAATATCAGGTAGATTTTAAAATCGAAACTTTTATGCAAAAAGTGATTTACTTCCTGATGTTTGTAAATGGATTTATATTGACCAATTTGTATTTGGCCAAACTATCCAGTCTATTCATGCAAGATATTTATGAAGCAAAAATAGAAAAATTGGAAGATTTAAGCAAAATTCCACAAAAACTTTTAATAAGTCAAAGTGATTTTAATTTTGCAAGCACGCAACCTGACATACGTGAAATTGTGATTAATAAGGCATTAATTGTTAATCAGAACGAAATTTTTAAAGCCCACCTTGACCTGAATAATTCACACTGTTTTCTAGCAATGGAAACAAAATCTGATTTTCTATTCTTTCAGCAGCGTAATCTAAAAACTCCTCGTATGTATAAAATAAATGATGCAATCATGACGTCACAGGTATATTTTACTGCACGGCGAGACTTACCTTATATGCAGTTATTCAATCGTTATTTGAAATATATAATAGAATCAGGTATTCTTACCAAATTTATGGATGATACTAATTTTGATGGAATTCTTAGTGGTGAAATTCGTTTCTTAAGTGACTCTGAAATCAGCGATGGAATATTATTAGATTTTAATTATTTTCAAAATTTATTACGTATTTTTTTATGCGGCTTATCTTTTTCTCTAATTGTATTTATACTGGAGTTAATATACGCTAAATATGTGGATAAATATATGTTTGTGAAATAAAAAAAAAATTCCTTGTAATATCTTAAGCTGTTGTTTCTTTTTAATTTTTAAAAAATGAACGTTATTATGGCGCCATTATTTCAAGAACAAAGAATTATATAGGCTGTACTGGACCTGGATGCCTGATAACAAAAGGTTATGTGCATTTCTGTCTGCTTTGCAACTAAAGCAATACACGTGGACGCAGTAAGTCTCCTTAGTCTTTTTCTTTCCGCGTCTTACAATTCATTACACAACACGCTCCCGTTGATGTTTAATTTCGAAAAAAAAACAAGAATTAAATCTTAACTTTAAAAATATATTCTTAATTTCAAGAAAAAGATCTTAAAATTAAGATTACGTTCTTGATTTTTATGAATTAATTTTAAAAATTTAGAATTTATGCTTAAATTAAAGAATGTCAATCTTACTGAAGATTTCTGCAATCTTAATTCAAGAATTTTGTTCTTAAATTTAGATCGTCATTTTTCTCTTAGTGTAGGCTTGAGTTCATTAAATTATTTTTACTGAAGGAAGGAATTTTACAACATGATATTAATTAAAATTTATTGATAATTTTTATTCTTGGCTGAGCTGGGGCTCGAACTCGGGTTGAATTTACGTTTCGAGAATAACCACATTTTCATCATCAGGACTCTTTGTAGTTCTGCTCTCTGAACCACTGCAGTTCCTGCCAGCCAACAGTCAAACATCAATCTTTAATCATGGTATGGTATTGGTGGTTCGAAATTTGCCGTAATATAAAAATTCATCGTTTTTTTTCGTACTCTCTCTAACTTTTTTTATTGCTCAGAAAAACAAATTTTTTGTTGAAAATCAGAAAAAATTACTAAAGTTTGATGGAGCATATTAAAAAAATGTATGTGTTGAAAAATTTGTGGCTATTAGAGATGAGCGATATTTCTGTACCTGTAATTAAATCACTGTTACTCAGTGTTACCACCAGCAAATTCAAAATTAAGCTTCGTACGGTGGTCAGATCTTACAATGTTGTCATTAAAATTGACTAAAAATGTCTTGCAACTGTGTGAACATTGTACACTATTTTCATTTGGCAGACGTGTTAAATTAATTCATCTGACAATGGCACCATTGTCAGAAAAATGACAACATTGTAAGATCTGACCATCGTCTGTACGAATTCTTTACACTTGAGCTCGAGCAATATTGCCCGATATAAATGAAATTACACATTTGCCCTAATTCTCAAAACAAGGTGTTACAAATCTACAAGTAAAATACGTTAAAAAAGCAACAATTTTGTTTTTGTTTCAAATGTATTTTACTTGTAGATTTGTAATTAGTAGTTATGAGAAACTGGGCCCTGATATAAAATGAACGTTTTATTTAACAAAAAACATTAACAAAAAAGAAAAACCAAAAAAAAAACATTCAAAGCAGAGAACTATTAGATTCTTATTGTAATTCAAAATAAATTAACAAAAATTACATTAAAGACTGAAAAAAATTATAAAAAAAAAATCCTAAAACATTGAGTTCATCTTCCACGTTAATTCATTAATAATGACTATATTTTAAGCCCGATGGAACTTACGAAAGGTTAACTGTCAGACGAACTGTCATTTTGATCTAACTTTGTGCTGGCTCTGGCAAATCAACATAAATAGATTCGTGCTTCAACAACGCTAACAAATTATCGAAAGTTACTTTGAAAATAAGACATCGATTCGCGCAACTAAAGTCGACTTCATTATTTGATTATTGCAAATTTTTTTTCCACATATGAAGCAGATATGTTGATTTCGAGAACATAACTTGTCAATTAGCCTTTAAGATCATGCAATATGACACCTCTCGATTTTTTCCCGTGAGGCTACGTGATAAACCAACATTGCTCATGTTATTCGTGACATATAGTCAGCAATACTGGAAAATGCGGACCAAAATAGGACAGGCGCGGTTCCTATATGTTTAAAATCGGTTTCAAATGTTATTGCCATATATTATACTTCGATACAAATTTTCTTCATTATTCCGTTTAACAACTGTTAAGAGCGCTCAATATTATCCCAACTTAAGCATTTGAAAGTTGAAAAATAAAATAAAATTTATTATATGTTGGAATATTGGAAACATATCTTTAGTTTAAAAAGCTTTTTCCAATAAGCTTCAGGTTAAAAACTTCACCCAATTCACGTAATTACTAGAGTTGTCAACCGATTAAGAATAATTCGATTAATCGATCAAACAAAACCAAACTCTTGTTCGAATAATTTTAAAATGGCGATTTTCGAATAAAGAATAAATCGATTAGTTAATGTCGATTAATCGAACAATATGTTTATTTAAAAATAAATTAAATCAAAGCTTAGCATTTGATTTATTCGTATACATTTTTAGTGATTTTATAAAGGGTGGTCCAACCTAAACGCACGATGTTAATTGTAAATAAAACTAAGTTTTCTGAGAATTTGTTCAATATTTTTTATTATTATATAAATTTCTTTGACAAATATTTGTGAAACAAAATATCGGCCAAATGCTCTCCACGGCTTCGGTGGCATACCTCTTTCCGATAGTCCCGATAGTCATATTTTCGATGAATCTGTAGAATTATCTCGTCCTTTAGCTCTTGAATTGTTCTTGGCTTATTGACGTACACTTTTTCTTTAAACACGGCTATTGAATTTCTCGCGCAAAAGTGCCATTGTTTCGTTGACTTTGTGGCATGTGGCACCATTCTGCTGGAACCAAATATCTTTCATGTCCATATTCTCAATTTCTGGGTATGTTCGTAAATGTATCACTGCGCTGCATCAGTTTTTTTCAAATGTTTATATGTATATATAAATATATATATCCCAGTGAAAAAGATTTGGATCAAAAAATCGTCAAATACTCCACAAAAATAATAGTCACACAATAAAAAAAAATTATAATTATTGTTTTATCGGAACGTGCCCTCCGTTACCATCTCTTGATAGTGAACGCTATTCAAGGTAAATGCTTGGTAGGCTTTAATTTTCAAAAAAATTAGACGCCGCCAGTCCGAAACCCCCACCAAACAGTCAATCTTTGTAGAAGCATCGGCTTTTCAACAATCACTGGTGAATTCTCATTTGCCCAAATGCGGCAATTCTGCATGTTAACGAATATACTAAGGTGAAAGTGTGTGTCACGAAGTGCACAAAATACATTTTGATTTGAAGGCCCATTTTCGTAAAAGACTTCAACAATCTTAACGCTCTACTCAATTGTGTACATCTCCATGTTTGAATTTGTCAAACACTGAAACAAAGAAATGTCAAATTAAGTTGGACAAAAAGCTTGCCGTTAAGTTGCGACTCACAATTAGCATCGTGCATTTTGGTTGGACCTCCCTTTACAAAATGTAGGAAAGCTAAAAAATATTGTAGCCATAGCCCTGATTGTAATTAATCTCAATGTTTAGTAAGCAAAAACCGTGTTAAGTACTTATAGTATTCCAAAAATGTATTTTATGTTTTCCAAAGACATCAAAAATTGCCGAACTTGGTCCAGTGGAAAATTGCATTAAGAAAGACAGCGGTTGTTCTATAGAAGAAACTTTGCAGAAGTTTGAAGATGGGAGGTCTGCAAAGGCTTTTCGAAAATCCAAAATAATATCGGATTATTTAAGAATTAAGGGTTTTACTTTAAAAGATTTTGTTATTCGTGCTTAATTCCCAGTTTTTATTCTTGATAAAAACACTTGAAATTTATTGTTGATGGGATAAGCTATTCCTATGCGCATTTCACTGGTTGCTTAGGCCAGATCATCAGGAAACTTCATCCATAAAGATTTTAGAAAAACTAAAGATATTAAACCAAAAAAAAACTGTTAAGCGTATAAGAATCATAATCAACAGTTCTACTTGTAACAATATCAAAGTTTAAACAAAAACATCAACAATAAACAGTGAGTTTATCTCTCTTTACATTCCCCACTACAATTGATTGGAATTTTTTGCGATGTGTTTAAGTAATGCAACGATATGGAGTTAAAATTAAAAGTTTTACGCATTAAAAAAAAAAGAAGTCAAAGCGGATTTGGGAAAAAAAAGTATAGAAAATAGAAGAATTTCCATAGTTGTAGATGAATGGACGGATGTATCTATTTAAAATACGGATTTTTTTTTGTAAAAATAATATTTGTTATTCTCATTGAATAATCGAATAATTTTTTTAGATTTAATCGTTTGATCGAACGAACAAAATAAATTATTTAAATTATTCGAACAAAGTTTAAAGTCGAATAATTGACAACTCTAGTAATTACCCACAAAGTGGCAGTACTGCTGTTACTGAAAAATCACATGTCACAGTTGTGACCAAATTTGTCAAGTAACAGCTACTTGGTAAGTAGTTCTTTTTGTTTTTTGTTACATACACAAATCCATGATATTTCACTGTTTACATTGGTAAAAGCGATTTTTGAATGCAGTAACGAATAATGTTGCTGTTCCTTTTGTTCTCTTTTCTGCATTATTAGTATTTTTAAAAGCCAAAGTTTATTTGTTCAAGTATGGATGTGTGTATATTAGAGCCTCCCTTATTTTTAAAATGTTTGAAATGTTGACACGCTAATTTTTTTCTGTTTGAAATAATTGTAATTCATATGTGCCTCTGCGACCACGCCTTCCCTAAGTTTTTCATGATCGGTCTATTTTTGGACTCGAAAATTTGTATTTTTTAATTTTTATTGTCAATAAAAAGAGTTTTAAATTAACAGGCAATATTTTAATATTTACCGTGGCTGACTTAAATTCAAATTTGCTCGTGGAAACTATTTTATCAGATACATTGTTGGCATTTCATCTCAACACATTGTTTTGTAGGCGAACTTTTTACTGGGTTATCATCAACATTCTGCTCCTGCCTTTTCAAAACATGATATTATTTTTACCATATATGATTTTGCTACAGAAAATCCCGCTCAACAGTTTACTTATCGTGATTTTAATAATATTAATATTTTGGCTTTGAGTCTTATCTTGATGATATATTGTGGGACAAGATTTATTACAGGAAGATCGATTATTCGACTTTTGTCAATAACCGGTTTTCGAATATTCCGAATAGTTGCAATTCTAAAAAAGCCGGTTTTCGGTTAAGCCTTTTCAAATACTAACCGTTCGATCTCCCTAGTATCTATCCTAAACAAATGTATTCTATATCTATATAAAACAGTGATGCCAACAGAAGGGAATTTTCCCTTTTTGCAGGGATTTTTTCGGAAAATTTCAAGCGTAGGGAAAAAAGGACAGATGTTTTATTTTAAGGCAAATGTAGGGAATTTTCAAAATATTATTTCATTTTCAATATATTGTCTAAAAATTCGAAAATATTCGTCTTATTTCTATTTAAAAATTAAAATTTTTCATATACAATAGCATCAAAGTACAAATGTAGTATTTTTTAACAGAAACCCTATACTATGAGTCCTAACAGCCCGGCAATCTGTAACAATTGCCAAAATAATATACTCAAATGAATATTTTCGTTCGCATTTGCAACCTATTCTTCTATTTCTGCTAATTGCATTCGCACTCACATTCGCTAAAATGAATGCGAATATTAAAAGCGAATATCAAATTAATGAAATTTTTACATAGAAATTAATTTGTAAAAAAACACACCTTCTTAACTAAGAGAAATAAAGCAATATCATTTTGAATTTTCGAATAATGTCTAATGAAAACTTTTAAGGATAAGGAAGGATATATTTTTAAAAGAAAATTTTTTTTATATTTTAGTTCAGGGGAACTGAAGAAAAATTTTTTTTAAAATTTTGCAGAGCCTTTCCTTATATTTGGTACCAAGTTTACTAAAAGTTATTAAAAATAAGTGTTCTTGAAAAAGATTAAGCTCTTCAAAAATGACAAAAGACGAGGAAATAAAAAAATCAAATACGAAGTTTGACTATGTTTCGTCTATATAGTGACATTTCTGCCAAAAAGAAAAAAATTGAAATTGAATTTTATACATATACATATATATCTATTTTGGGTTTTTTTTGCTGTTATTAAACGCTTTTATTACAATATTTACAAATTGTTAATAAAATAGGTTCTTATTTGTTTGCCTGTTGCTAAAAACAATAAATTTTTAACGTAGGGAAAAGTCTAGGGAACAATTTTTTGGTTGTAGGAAAAAAGGGATTTTTTTCTTAGACACGTAGGGATTTTATGAAATTTCTCCTGGCATCACTGATATAACATGCATGTTCCAATAAGAACAACAACTGTAAGAACCAGAGCCTGACCATGGTTTACGGATGATATTAAGCCACTTATACAACGTCGTGATATTAAGTATCGGTTGTGGAAACGATACAGAATACCCGGGTTTCATGAGGAGTATCGTTTAACATGGAAGGCTGTAGTTGCAAAGATAAAGCGTTAAAAATGTGCCTATAATTCAAATAAATTGAATAACGCAGTCGAAATGCATAAGACGTGGAAACAAATACGAGACATTGGTATGAGTAGGACAAAAAGTCGTGTTGTTTATGCTGATGTAAACGAACTAAATGAACTTTTTGCCAATATCCCCATGCCCACAGCGGACCCTGATTTTTATGTTGTGCAATAATATAACACTATTATTATTATTAGTACATTCCCTCAGATTGGAAGTATGCCACCGTCATGCCTGACTCAAAGAAAGGCATTGAATATCGCCCAATTTAAATTCTACCCTACCTGTCCAAAGTTTTCGAACATCTGCTACAGAACCAAATATTTAAATATGTAACAAGAAGAAATTAATTACTAAGCGGCAATTAGGCCTCAGCATAGCTGTGCGGGAACCCTTACTGTTGTTGTTGAAGAGATTAGGGGTTACTTGGATACCGGAAAATTTTCAATGTTCGTACTACTTGACCACTCAAAAGCTTTCGACACGGCTGACCACTCCATTCTGTGCTTGAAATTATCAAAAATGTTTTTCTACACCTGCTGTTAAGTTAATCTTAATGCATTTAAAAGATTGACTGCTATCCAGAGAAGTTTTAACGGCATGTTCTGCAATCGCGAATCGCGTAACATTTGCGATTTTGACTTGAAATTGCATAATAGGTGCAGCGTTAACCGCAATCGTAAGAAGTTTAGCGACTTTAAACCGCAAAAGCATGCTCCAGGGACATTTTAGAAACTATGGCAGATCGCAAGAAAAAACGCACGAGTTTCAGAACACCATAAAATAAATCTGGCGTTTTGCGATTTCAAATCGTGCGATTCTCAGAACATATCCGTTATATAACCAATCTTTATTTTTTACAATTTTACTGAAATAAACAACAAGTATTTACCTGGTGCACTTCCGACACATTTTGATGCAAAATTTTGTAAAAATTGTAATGGAAGTTTAACTTAGAGGCCACACGAACAACTTTTGCCTTTCAATTTGCAATACACTCTCACTTTTTTACTAACAAACTCACACTTTTTTAACTGACCACGAGATTGCTTTCAATTTCACCTTTCCATTTGTCTTGCGATTTTACTTTCAATTACAATTTTGTCTTTTAAATTGTTTTCTTGATGACATCTTGAGTAAATTGTTTAAGCCCTTATGACACTACATTTTTAATGCATTGTTCAAGTTTTGGTGAACAGTACAAATATAATATAATAGAATTATTTACCAAGTGCAAACAGTTAAGCTGTGTTAAGATAAATGGCAAACGGTTAAAAAATTTACTAAAGTTATCGATAAAAAATGAAGTTATGTCAAAAAAAATGTAAAATTGTTTAACTTAAAATTGACATTTCAAGCTTGAAATATTAAAAGTGTTGCTGAATCAGCAGTTAAGGCAAATTCAGCGATTTACCGCTTTTTGATTTTATGTTTCTCATAAACAAAAAGTTGGCAACATTTAACAAAATAAACAAAACAGGGATGGCTAAGTTGTTTCAATTGTACCTTTTTGTTGATACTTTTTAAACTAAGATTTATATTACCTTTTTGTGGTGTTTTTTATGAACATAAATAAAATTAATTTCAACTAAAAAGAATCTTTTAGTACAATTAGGGTAAAAAGTACAATTTTTAAAGGTTGTTGGTACCATTTTAAAAATTCTCAACGCCATCCCTGAAACAAAACCATAACAAGAGAAAAAAAAACTTAAAACTTTGTTTACATTTTTATAGTTCGCTCTTTCTAACATTTACTGTTTCTTTCTATCAGTTCTATATCAATTAATGAAAAAAAAATGTAGTATCATAAGGGCTTTACAAATTGAGTGCAGCCTACGTCACAGCTTTCAATTTATGTAAATTCTGACAAGCAGTATATGTAAAAGACTATCTAGAAAAACTTGATTGTGTGGCTGCAGGGTAAGAGTAAAAGCTTTTGACAAAAATTTCGTATATTCAGAAAGATCTATTCAAAAGCTTTAAAATAATACCAAAAGTCATTAGCATTCGCAAATGTAGTGGAAAATCGCATATTTTTATGAAAACTTCAAAGGTCCATAACTCGAAAACTATGCGTTTGCGGCACTTTTTTCACATAATATTTTCTTCTTAGTCTTCAACTTTCTTTCACCTTATTTTATTTGGAGCTGCGTCGGTAAACTAGATTTGTTCGAATTCGCTTCTGTCCCACTGCTACATCCAACATGACAAAGAATACAAATTAAAAAAAAATCCAATTTTAAAATGTTTCCACATGAGACTTACAACAATGTATTAATGTACAATAACTACAATTAGAAAACTATTGATTTCTATAAAATGTAAGCAAATTTCTAAAGCACACAAGTACAATAAAATCACTACAAGTTTCAATTGCAAACAGTAAAGATCCCAGAAAAGGAGAATAAAAATGAAGTTCTACAATTTCTTTATAATTTTAATAATTGTAAAAGTTTCCAGTGCAAAATTAAGTCCAGTTGAACATCAACATGAACATAATTTTCCTATAAATGTCATCAATGAATTAAATGAGAAACTTGATATAAAATGGAATGCTGTGGTCGCTCTAGAGTTTCAGCAGGAAATGGAGGATGTCCTGAAATCATTAAGATTGCCAGTGCTTCTTATATCTAAGAATTTCAACACGAGTATTAATTTACTATATCGCAAAGAAGTTCTCACTATAGTGTATCTACAACCTTCAACTATTCATAAAGTCTATGAAATGGTCCAAAATCTCTTGAAACATTCACAATTTACCCATATTTTATGGATTATGCCCGCAGCCAGCATGACAGACTTGTGGAATTTAGCAGACAAAAATTGGTTTTCTGGCTACACGAATGTTTTGTATTACACAAATGAAGGATTATTTACTTACCACCCAGTGCCCAACATTACAATTCGTCGTATCAAACATCTAACAGAGTATGTCGAGAGAAAGGATATACAAGATTTTCAGGATTATCCTTTAACAGTGCCCATTATAGCATTTCCTCCACGTTGCTATCGTTTTCAAGACCGTTCTGGTAATATAATTAATACTGGATATTTCTATAAAATAATTGAAATTTTTGCACAATACTATAATTTTCGGTTAACTATAAATCAAGATCACTATGAAGTCTTTGATTATGAGATTATCAAACAAGGCGTGAACAACAAAACTATTGATATTGTGCCCATAGCATTGTATTTTTACGATCGCTTTGCTGGTAGCAGTAGCGATGTCATATGGAATATGAAAGCGCTTATTTTTGCACCTTATCCCCCACCATTGTCACGAACTGAATATTTTATGCATCCCTACACTTTTACCACCAGGATTTGTCTTTTGCTCTTGCTGGTTTTTTGTGCTTTTGCAGTTGCTTTTGTTTACTACCGGCAACACTATATGAAAAAAATTGATTTAAGCAAATCCACTTTATATGTTCTGGCTTTGTTCATCTGTCAGTATCAGGCAAATTTTAAAATCGAAACTTTTATGCAGAAATTGATTTATTTCCTGATGTTTCTTAACGGTTTCATTTTGACCAATCTGTATTTGGCCAAATTATCCAGTCTTTTCGTGCAAGATATTTATGAAGCGAAAATTGAAAAGTTGGAAGATTTAAACCAAATTCCACAAAAGCTTTTATTAAGTATAACTGATTATAAATTTATAGATAATTTACCTGATATACCAAAAATTGTAAGTAAAAAAGGAGAAATTAGTTACGAAGCCGAAATTAATGAAGCCCACCGTGTCATGAATAAAACATATCTTTTTGTAGCTCTAGAAGATAAAATCGATTTCTTATTCTTTCAGCAGCATTACCTGAAAACTCCTCGCATGTACAAAATCAATGATCCTCTTCATGTAATGCCAGAGTATTTAACCGCACGACGAGACTTACCTTATCTCCAGCTATTTAATCGTTACTTGAAGTATATAATGGAATCCGGTATTCTATATAAGTTTGTGGATGATACTAACTTCGACGGCATTCTTAGTGGAGAAATAAATTTCTTGAATGAATTTGAAGGCAGCGATGGGTTGCTATTAGATTTTAACTATTTCAATACCTTATTTCGCTTTTTAATGTTTGGTTTGATTATTTCCTTTATTGTATTTATACTGGAGTTTGTATATGCTCAATATATAATGAAAAGATTTATCAAATAAATATGAAAGAAATACAAAAATAAAATAATGTTTTACAGTATTTTAAACTGTTATTTTTATTAAATTTCAACCAAAAAGGTACGATAGGCCCAACCATTTGATACTTCATATGGTGTTTTCTTTTCTACAAAAAAATGTGACATTTTATTTAAAAAAAATGCAATTCGGTGTCTGTTTCTTAAAAAATTTGCTCCCGAAAAGGTTGGCTTGTTTTATTCTAAAAAACTCATCCTTCTCGGGAGCAAAATTTTTAAGAACCAGACACCAAATTGCATTTTTTCAAATAAAATGTCACATTTTTTGTAGAAAAGAAAACACCATTAGATAGTTAAGCTTTTAAAATTGCGTTAAGATGGTTTGTTATTTTCCTTTAAACCGGCAATAAGCACCATTCAATATTACAAAAACTTAAATTTAGATCCCAAACTTTGGAAAGAGATTTCCGAAATTTTCCGTTCGAAAATTCCGAATAATTTATAAAATTGAATGTCAGGTGCTGAAAAGCAAAAACACAAAATATATCAATACTTTTGAAGTGGTTTGGTAAAGCGCTTCTCGTCATTAAGTTTAAAAAAACAAGGTTAATATGTGATTTTGATTTACAAGAGCACCAGCCATATGGCCTAATTTCATGATAAAATGCTAGTTAATGCTAGCAGTTTCTGTTGAATAGCAAGAGAACCTAGGGATTCCTCAGCAGGTCGAACTTTCCCACAAGGGTGAAAAATCAGCCTTCCATGTGGACGTCAATCTTCTGCGGTTTAAGCTTTAAGCCACAGCCAACACGTGATCGCCAAAAGTAGGGATTGCTGTTCGAATCGAAGCCGCGGTTTTAATGGCCAAAAACCGAAACCGAAAACCGACAAAAAAACCTCGGTTTTTAGCTGCATTAAAAATATATTTATGATTAAAGAAATTGCAAATTATATTGACTAATACTCGTACTTCACATAAAAAAAAGTTTATACATAACAGACTGAAACAATGGCAAGGTGTTTGAAAAAATTCTTAATATTATAAATAAGTACTTAGAAAAACAAATGTACTTTTTTTAATAAAAGTACCTTGATTCCCTGCTAGCATTTGAAAGATCGTTTTTTTTCCAAAATTATCTTGTTGATTCCTTTTTGAGTAGTTTTGGGGATCCAAAAACTGATTAATCAGTTACAGTTACACTTACAAAAAAACGAATCATAAATAACTCATCAAAAAGAGTATGGTATGTACCCTTTTGTAGGTAGTGAGCTAGTCTATAAGCGCCGGGGTTGCAGGTTCGATTCCCGCCAGATACTTTGGTTTCTTCCTGCAGACAAGCGTAGAGCTTCGCTGGGATTAGCTTAGGGAACTAAAAATAAAATCAGAAGAGTCAAAAAGACTCGAATATGATACAAAATGTATCATAATTGAATCTTAGAGGAATCAGCTTCACGAATAAAAAAAACGCATAATTAAAGATACACCCGTTGTGAAAAATGGTAACCTACCGATGAATTACCTCATCATATAGTTTTCTGATTTTTTTTGTTGAGAATATGTATGAATCATATGTCAATATTTTTTCAATGATTTCATATGATATGAATTTATGAATGCTTTTTCAATCGCTCAAATGATAAATTAGTTTTTAGTCATCAAAAGTGATCTGAAAATACGCATTTAGGTGATTTTTACAAAAAATTATCACCCAAATGATAGCTGGGTTGAAACAAATAAAAAAAATTTATTACATACAAGATTGTTTATGTAGTTTTATTGAGATATTTTCAAAACCGAAAACCGAACCGAAACCGACCGGTTTTAATAATTTTAAAACCGAAACCGCGGTTTCGCATTTTTACGTTTTTTAGCAAACTCTTGCCAAAAGTATCTCTTTTTGTTTGTTTGATGTCAAGGGGTATCGTTGCTTTCATGGCGCTATAGTGTGCGACTGAAGAAATCGCACGATCTCGTTGCCCCCATTATCATGGCCCAAAATCGTTCCTTTAGAAGGTTCAATGTAGGATGATTTAATTTATGTCAAAATAAATTGTTTTTATCGATCTGTAGCACTCGCCGTTGACGGTGATTGCCTGGCCTATGTCGTTCTGATGTTGTTCTGATTATGGAAAAATGACGCCTCCAAGCCAAGATTCTAAACTTTTTCGACATGCATGGAAAGCTTTTGGATCTCATGTGGATTGATATCGTTTTAAATTTGACAATGTGGTTTGTTGACGTACCCATTCACTAGGAAATAGGACTTATCGCTTCATTTTATCTTTGAAGGTCAATTAGAGTTAGTTTACAATATTTTTATAATACGTAAAATTTTATCATTTGTATATACACTCACAATATTCTGTACGTAAAATTAACTGAAATTGTAATATAAAATAAATGAAAGTTCAATTAAAAACCGGTCTACCTATTTTTCATTTATTTTTAACAAAAAGTTCATTTAATTTTTGCTGTCAAAAATTCAACACCATATTCCGTAAAATCAAATAAATATTCAGTTATTTTGTAAAATTTTACTGTCAAAAATTCAACACCATATTCAGTAAAAACGATTAAATATTCAGTTGTTTATTAAAATTTTACTGTCAAAAAATTGACCCCATATTCAGTAAAAACAATTAAATATTTAGTTATTTTATTAAATTTTCGTTTACTCCACAAAAGAGCCGAATTTCTAAAAAATACCAGACAGACACCTGTCCGCTTGTTTTTCTTATAAGCGAGAGCGGGAGAATATTTTTTATTTACTTACCCAGTTACACACGTTTGTTTTACTTATATAAGACACCAGCAGCAATTATAAGACACCAGCAGCATGACCGATATGGCTTCGCAATTATTTTACTTTTAAAATTTGATGTATTTAACTAAATTATTTTAACAAATAGAAAATGGGAATTGCTTACACAAAACAAGCAATTCATTTTTTATAGATAAGTAAAAATTAATTTTTGGTAGTAAAATTATATAAAATAACTGAATATTTAATTGTTTTTACTGAATATGGTGTTGAATTTTTGACAGTAAAATTTTATAAAATAACTGCATATTTATTTGTTTTTACGGAATATGTAGTTAATTTTTTGACAATTAATTTATATAAGATAACTGAATATTGATTTGTTTTTACGGAATTCGCGGCTGAATTTTTGACAGTAAAAATTAAATGAACTTTTCGTTGCTTTAAATTACATTTTTATTTACTTTAACATAAAGAAGAATTTAACTCAATCAACGGACAATTATAACTGCAACTGAAAATCCGTATTAATATGCACTTAGTTTTTTGAATAACTGTTAGAATCAGTTAAAAATAAATTTGCTTGGAATTTTAAATGTTTATTTATTTAAAAATGACTGAACGGAATATTTCTTAAATAAACTACAGTCCGTTACTGTAATAATATTGTGAGTGTACATATTGTTGACATCTAACTGACAAAGCTCGGGAGTATCTTTTGGAAAACACATATTTTAAGATGGTTCTTGGCATATCAACTATAAAGCAGTAAAAGTAAAGTGAAGGCTTCAACTGGTATTTTAACGAAAAACAAATGTTTGCTTTTTATTGCATTTAAAAGTTACTTTAAAATAATTGAAAAGGTGCCATAAACTCAAACTTTGCTTAAATCGACTTAAGCACTTTTAGTTTTTATATCAATTGTTTTGATTTGTTCATGCTGCTATGGAAACCCGGTAATTATGGGGCATCAGAAAATTGTACTCTTTTTGTTTTTTACATAGTTTTATTTGTTTCTAATGACAAATATCAAGTAGAAAGTGTATAATTTACATAGACGAGAATCGTATTAAACACAAAAACCCCACAAATGGTAGAGATCCCTGAAAAACTAAATCTATTGCAAAATTAAAACAAAGTCGGCTATCGCAAACAAACCTTGACGTTGGAAACTCAAACGATAGTCCAGACCACTTTTTCGCGTCACAGCGTTAAGGCTTTTCATACCTTACTTGCGTTCTAATCTTCAAGTTGTTTGCAACGCTTTTTAAGCGCTATCACCACTGGTAGAAATAAAATATAATTTTTCAAAATCAGCTGTTCGAGCGCCGCTTGATTCTATTTTTCACAGCTGCGCAGAATGAGAAACCCAGTAAAACTCGTTTAGAGCCTGTTGACCTTCAGATTCATACTAAAAGGCCATTTCTCTCAAAATGCTGAAATATCTGCAGAATACATTGCCTTCGGTTCAGTGGCCGGAATGTACTAAGGCACGCCTTGCTTTTCACAAACACAGCTGTATGTTGGTTGCTCAAGAATATCGAGTGCTCAAAACTTACATGTATGTGCTCGCGGAAAATTATAAATCTTATAGAAATATTTAAGCAAAAAATAGGTATAGATGTAGAAACCAATTTAATAAAAAGTCTTTAATTCTTTTTATCAGATAAACCTTTTTTTTTTTTTTTTTGTATAATGCTCTAATTTCCTCATGAACGAAGTCTCGGATAAAAGAAAGTGTTAAATATGGTCTGGTCAATCATGAGAAAAAAATATGTAAAGAAAATAAGAAAAATTCAACAATATGCCTCATTCATAAAAAATATTTCAGGTTTAATATTTAATAAGCCTTTTATAAATCAAAAATATTTTTTTATGAATATGGGGATTATTCTTTCCATCCAAAATATTGTCGGCCTTTAAAAAAATCTAACAGAAACACTGTAGCGGTATTAAGTGATTGGCATGTTTGAGGTTGCACCTCCTTGTTATTGCAATAATTTTGTCATTGACAGTTAGCGGTATTTGAAGCAACTTTGCAGTGCTAGATGTAAATTAGGTAACAGCTGATATACAGAATTATTGGTCGTGAAAATTTACAAAAAAGGTGTTAAAGTTAATTATATGAGGCAAACCAAATTGAACTTAAGGAAACTTTTTGCTAAGTTTAATGAAACTGTCATTTGCTTAAGCAAGGTGCGAATCTACGGAATCAAATGTTTTTTTATTTTGTTTTTGTTTTTTTTTTTAAATAGGTTAAGCAAGGCTATGCATATTATGGTTAGGCCTTAAAAGATATATTATCGAAGCATTACACACATAAAAAAATCAAGTTAAAAACGTAGAAAACAAGGTTGATTTAAAATTTTTCGGTGGTGATTTTGCTTTATACGTTTTTCATGTTAATTCAACCTGGTTTTACAATAACTGCGAACAACATTTTTTTCTTTTAAAATCAGCCTTATTACGGTTCTCGTTGTCGGTAACTTGTCGGTAACACAGTAAGTCGAATTTTGTAGTAGATTAAAGAACTTTAATTTAATTTACTTTAATCTACTACTGAGTCGTTTTCGACATCGAGAACCGAAATAAGGCTGAATAACTTTAATTCATGTTAATTTAACATTGCAGTAAAGTTAGAGCAAAATGTAATTTATATTTAAATAACAATCCGAATCACGTTGAATGAAAGTTATTTCAAGTTGAAACAACGTGAATTTCATGTAGAATCAAATTGGTTTGAGTGTGTTATAACAGTGTGAAGAAGCTGCAGAGACAACATATGCATTTATTTAAGAATAATTCAAAACACTTACCCCTGTAACACATGTTTCACTTATTTTGTTTTCTCCTTTGATAACAGAAGCATCAGCAGAATCGCCCAATATGGTCTTCGTCATCATTCTACTTTGAAAACTTGATGTACTATTTAACTAAATAATTTTAATTAAAAGAATACGGGAATTGTCTTCTTTTTATAACATATTTTAAAAATGAAAATAAAAAATGGACATACTTAAGTTTGTATGCATAATAATTTAACAAGATAAACTTTTGATTTTAATATAAAACAGCTTTTTATGGATTCAATAGTGAATCCATATTTATTTATATTTTAATATATTTTTTTTTTTACTTTAACAGTGAAAAATATTAAATAAACGTGATTTAAGGTTATTTTTTTTAAAATTAATATGAAATAATGAAAAATTTAAATAAAATGCATACTTTTGCAGAAAATTACTATGATTCTCAATCAACATTTTTCCATGTTAATTTTACATTGGTATTTTTTTCTTTGTGTAGTAGATTAGTTTGACGATTTTTAATTATTACTTAAAATGTCAGCTGTTCCAATATCAGGGTTGCAAACGCAGTACACCAATACCTCGGTTTTCATCGCTTCGAACTTGCGTATTTTTAAAATTTCTGTTATTTCTAAGTTGCGCCATTTTTGTGTCAGTTTGCGATGCAAGAATTCAAAGTTATGTCGTTAGTGCTTCGATTTATGTCGTTAACATAGAAAGTTTTGTGCAAAGCTTAAACAGGAAAAGGGGATTTCCTGTTTGAGTCTACTGCAAAAACATATATGTGTGAAGCTCGCCTGTTGGTTCTAAGTTGAAGGTCGTTAAAAGTTTAAAATTACATTTGCTGAATTGAAGTAAAATCTAAATATTTTGCAACAATGAGTCCAAAAAGAAAGCAAAATATGGACATTTTGAAAGCGCAACATCGTTACAAAATATATAAGTAGGTTACAAAAGCTTAATTAACTTTTAATTAATTATAATTGCATTCAGTTGCTATCCGTTCGCATTGGCGCAACAGAAACAATCGATAAAATGGTTATTAATTTTTTACAGTATAATAAAACAATATATTAATTAGGGAGATCGATTATTCGACTTTTTTCAAAAACCGGTTTTCGAATATTCCGAATAGCTGCTATTTAAAAAAAAACCGATTTTCGGTTAAGCATTTTAAAAATAACCGGTTAACCGGTTTTAATTCGAATACAGAAAAATACAAAAATCAAGTTAGTTTTTGCAATAAAAACTTAATTAACCCAATTCACAAAGGTAAGGAACCAACAAAATACATAGATATGACGCAAGGTATGTTCAGACCTAACAAATATTTGACGATAGAATCCGTAAAAAGCACGACCAGTAGTGGGATTCTGTAACTTTTAACAATAACAACTGTTGTTATAATTGTCAACCTTTTTTGTTGTTTGCACTAACGATGATGTGATTCTGTAAATTGTTGTTAACAACATAGATAAAAATTAAGGTAAAGTGGCATCACTGTCAAAAAAATGGCAAAATAACGAAAAACACAAAGAGGAATACACAAAAAAACAAATAAAATTATTAAAGAAGATAAGTAAAACAATTTACTATTCAATTAAAAGCAAATTATTTAATAGCCATTTTCAAGTTATATTATTTATTAAAACTAAATTATTTTATTTTTTCGACAATTAACAATAAATAAACAACACTAAAAAAGTTGTCGTTTACTTATCACAAACAGCTGACTTTACGATAAAAAGTGTTGTTTAAAATGTTACAGAATAGCAAAATCGTTAATTTGCTTGTTAAATTTTTTAACAATGACAACTATTGTTAAAATTTATTACAGAATCGCACTACAGTCAATTGATCAAACTAAAGCTTTATTTTTTATAATTTCTATATATTTACTAAATTTTATTCATAAGAACATAATTCTTTATTGTAATTTATAAACTGTTAAATAATGTTTGCTCTAGCCAAACATTTTGCAAAAGCAAACAATTCTTAGAGAAAACTAGTGGTTGAGTAGGACGCTAAATATTCAATAGGTGTGAACATAGCTTTAGAATTTTTGAAAAACTTTGATTCTAAAAAATTATAGGAATTTAATAAATTTTTTGTTTGAGATCTTCAGTGGTTTTTGGTTTCACTTAGAAAAGAACTAACTCCGACTTCAACCGTTGAAATTCCAACTCCGACTCCTAATTTAACCTTAATGCTAAATGTATGCATATTAGACTGGTCCTTACTTGACTTATTTTTTAATGCAGTACCCTTTAAATGGTTAAATATATCAAGAAAAGAATTCAGTGAAAATGTAGAATCAATATTTTAAATATTACATCGCCAATTTCGAAGTATTTTTGTTTTTGAAATTATTGGAATATGTATTTTTTTCATATTTTTTATGCCGAACAATTTTGAAGTCGGAGTCGCGAATTTTTTGTGGGTACTTCGACTCCGACTCCAGTATAAAAACCTCAACTCCGCCTCTACAACACAAAATGTATTCTTATTAAAGGTATATATGCTTCACTGAAAGAATTTTCTTCACAGATCCAATGTACTTTGACATTAATCCAATGAAAAATGACATTAAAATTTTAGCTATGTAACGTTTCATTGGATTAATAAGGAATGTTACATTCGCCCCCCGTTAATGAAATGTTTTATAAAATCGATACAAATTTTAATTTGTTTAATGACATAAATTCATTAAATTGGAGATTAAATTTATGTTTATTTATTTCAGCCACTTCCATGTACGTTTTGAGTTGTTGTGAATTTTATTTTTTTCCTGTTTCAAATCATCAAGTTACATTAATTTTATTTCGTTTATATATTTCTGTTACATCATGTTATGTTCTACTTGTAAAAGCTTACCTTTAAGTAAATTGTATTTAATTAATTTTCCAGCCCGGGACGACCTTCATCATGCTTCTTTCCATTTTGCTGGCTTGTACTACAACGTTAATTTTGTGTATTTAAATTAACAATTAAAAAAACAAGAATGTGAGAATTGTTTGCTCTTGTTTTTTCCTTCTCGTCGTATGTTTTTAAACCTATTACTAACATTTAGCTAAATTCAGTGTTTCGGTATCGTTATGAATTTTTTCATTGATGTTATGAAACATTGAAATTTACTATTTTTTTCATATAGTTTCATGTGTATCGCTTAAAATGGAATTGAAAATACGTTTTTACAGCTAGTTTCTAGTTATAAGTATTTTGAAGTAAGAGAACTTTATTTTGTTTTCATTGATTTAGTGACATTTTTCATGGAAAATATGAAGTAACACTTTTTTCATTAACTGAAAAATATTTGAATACATTAAATAATAGTTCATTTAAATCCTAAAAAACCTATTGAAATAATGTATAACAATTAGTTAAATTTTTCTTTTGAAAGAGATATTAAGTTGTCATTAATTTAATGAAAACTTTTACCAAATTACGAAACTCATTTTCGCTGTGGTAATGAAATTGCTTCATTATTTCTGTTAAATTTCATGCCCGTAATGAAAATTTTTATTGGATTAAAGAAAAAAATTTAATGAGATTGATTCATTAGATTTATGAAGCATAATTCTTTCAGAGTTGCTGATATATTTTAATGTCAGATATCCTCATCAGAATTTTGCTGTTGTAAAAATTTATGAAATTATAAAAATAATTATGTATTTTAGCTTTTTATTTTTAAATTTATTTTCCAAAAAAATATGTTTGAAAAACGTACCAAAATGTTGAAAAGAGTACTCTTTTGGTTGGTCAGTATCATCTAAATTTTTCAATTTTTCATCACTGCTTCAACCATATTTTTAAAACGTTACAAACAAAACCTCTTATCCAGGATTACATACATCAAATTATTTTGTTTAGGCATTTTATAGAAACCAATAATAATATGAACATGCTTTTTGTATAATACATATATCTGTCAATTCGTTGATCACAATTTAAACCCTTCCATGAGATTGTTTGATTCCGTTAATTTTGTTTTAAGTTCCTAGTGTTTTAATAAATAAAACTTATGAATTTTCCCATATCGTTCATTCCGCCGGTATGTTGTAGGTTTCAGAGAATGACAACAAGTACCCATAAGAATAATATACAGAGGTATTTACCCACGCTTTTCGTTATTGTGTATGCACATATTTATAACGCAAAAAGTATGGTTATTACTTATACTTATGCACGGCAATATCTTCACGCAACCATATTCAGTAAACAAAAATACATGAATGTTATGCAGATATTATTCAATAACCATGAATGTGTTTTGGGTATCTGCCATACATTTAAAATATCCATGTTAAAAAAAATACCTTCAGTATTTTTGGCACTTCTGTTTAAAAATGAAAAAATTTTTTTTAGCAAAATTCTGCTTTGATCACTTGGCAGGTATGGGACTATGTAAATATTTTTTATGATACATAAAATAAATTTGTCATCAGCATTGCCTATGTAAAACTACACATAAGCTCTATATTTTTATAAAAAGTAGGACCACGAGGGGTGGAAAGGGGCAATTTCTGCTCTCCGAAGCTATCTAACAGATTTTATTGAAATTTTAAACATTGATAGATCCATATTTATATGGACACATAAGCTTTGTATTTTTTAGAAAATAGGACTAGGAGGGAAGCTCGGGGGTATTTTCTGCCTCTGCAAAACCATCCAACAGATTTTAATTAAATTTAAAACATAGAAAGGGGCCTACTTATATGGACACATAAGCTATTTAGTTTTTTAAAAAATAGAACTAGGAGGGAGATATGGGGTATTTTCTGCCTCCCCAAAACTTTCTTAAAAATTTTAATGAAATTAAAAATATAGATACACAGTAGCTATGTATTTTTATTTTTTTTCAAACTAAGACCACGAGGAGCAAATTACATGTACGTTTTGGATCGAATATTAAAAAAATTTTGTTAAACAGCAATTTTGACAAACATGCAGAATAACATGTGACCTAAAAAGTTCACAAGTCAGATGTAAAAAACATGTCGCAAACGCTATAAAAACCAATGTAAATAAATGTATTGAGTGGTTGTTTCACTCTTTCTTATTAGCACAACATACAAATCCATACTTACAAGCATACATAAAAAGCCATGTATGCCTTCTCGTGCCACTTATCTATGCTTTGCGGGTGTGACAGCGACAAGTGCATGTGTATGGTAACTGCGTTTATATTTTAACAACTACAGTGTGTAAAATAAATTATGGTAAAATTAAAAAAAAAATAATTTTATTGGCTTTACGAAACTGTCATAAAAGCATACATGTAGAAGATTTTATTTGAGTTTTCTTTGATACAATTCTTGCTTTAATTTGCAAAACATTACCTATAGCAGTTCACACTGAATTAAATTATTTTTTTAATTGATTTACCTAAAATGAGGAAATTTTTAATACATATTGTTTAAAAAAAATTTTTAAAGTCAAAGTTTTAAATCAGTTTAAAAAATTAAGTATGAAAATTTAATATGTTTTAAATTTATTTCCAGCCAAAACCATTTATTGTGATTAAATGTTAATAAAAATATTTGCGCTTAGTTTTTTGTGTTTGCTGTACTTTAAAATTCTCTGATCAGTACAGTTGCAAAATTTTTTTGACATCAATGTTGTAGATTCTATAGAAATTGTTGCATGCTCATGTTATACTCACACTTGTTAGTTTTACCGTTAAACATTAAGCAAAAACACAATTACACAAGCATGTGTATATCGTTAGCTAAAACGCCTTCTCGTGCCACTTTTGCCTAGTTTCTAAATTTTTAAAATTGCATTTGCCATCTCTGCTCTCTCTCGCGCTCTGTATATTTACGTTATACTTACGGTAATACACATACTTATATGGGTATTGCAGATAGCTAACAGAAATTTTATTTATATCTGCATGTACTTTCAAAAAGAAGAATGAATATGCAAATACACATTGGCAGCGTATACCTATACATATTCAACTTTAGCTTTTTATAGGTATTGGTATGTGTGTGAATGGTTTTGATCTTTACTCATGCATGTCCATACCTGTTTTTTCACTAATATTGAAAGAGTACTTAAAATGATACTTTTGTCATTCTCTGGTAGGTTTAAGCATGAAGACATGCTAGAACTATTTAAGAGTTACTTAAGCGATTTGTATTTACATTGCTCATAACCATAGGTCTACACTAAAGATAAATATCTCAGCAAGTTGGCAATAACGTCGGCAGAATAACAGAGCAATATTTCTTATTGCTCAGCTTATGTTAAAGGTACGAGAAAACGTATTTATGTTAACTCATAATTTTAAAGAAATCAAGGAAGAAGGTGCAGTGCAAAAATGACGCCACCTTGCAAAAATTATATATATTAATATAAATTATATCTTATTCGACTTTTGTTTAAATGTATATTAATTTGTTTAAGCTTGAGATCTTTTTTATATAAAAATATTAATTTTTATTAAATAAATTTTTTTTGTTAAGATAAAATTTATATATTTTTATATAAAAAAGAACTCAAGCTTAAACAAATTAATATAAATTTAAATAATAAAGATCGAATAAGAAAAAAATTATATTAATATAAATAATTTTTGCAATTTTATTTTAGTGTTTATTAAATTCTTTAATTTAATTCTTTTGCTGCAATTGTAATTTGCTAAAATTTCACAAATTTAATTTCTTTCTCACACAATTTGCTTCAACTATTTTTTTCTTTTTTGCTTCTTTTTTTCAATTGACAAACAAATTTGACAGTTTGTGTTAGCAATAATTGTCAACAAAAATGGACTAACAATTATTGCAACATAAATTGCCGGCAATAAATATGTACAAAATAGTGCTGTCTACATTAAAGATAACATAATTTTGACATTTGCTGCAATATATGTCGCAATAATTATCTCTGGTATAGACGTGCAGTTAGGTTGCAACTTTTTGTTATGGCAATAATTTTGACATTAAAAGTCAGCGGTAAGGTTTTTTGACCTTTGTTACATTTTGTTCGGCATTCTTAAAAAAAAGTTTAAGTTTGCCCAATATTCAATTAGTAAAATACTTAAATTACGGGTACATTTCAAGGTATATTTACACAAGGTAGACTCATTTGGGAGTGTAGACATGCTGCTCTATAAAAGGAACCATGTTGTCAAAATTGTCTTCATATAAAACAAAAACAATTTAACGCACACATGTATACATTTTGGCTCATATACACGCAATTTGACGTTGAGGTTCCAACTATGGGTAAACAGCTGACAAACATATGGGCCAACGAGTTTACCTTGTGTAAATATACCTTGGTACATTTATAACAAAAGTAAGAAAATAACACATTTTTATATAACACATAATTAAATAACACATTACAAAATAACCGATATTCGAAATATGAACATTTTAAAATCGAATACTATTCGTTCGATCTCCCTAATATTAATGAATGTATACCAAAATTATCACTGTGCTCAAAATCAGGACCATCATGGGGCAATAAACAATTTTCTTCTCAAATCTTCTCGACAGAATACAATACGTAAAATTAAGATTTTTAGCTTCTAAGTCTATACTTGTAAAATTCGGTGTTCTGCAACCTTGAACCTCATTTGTTTGTGCCCTCTATAAACGACATGGCTGAAATTATTAAACATTTACATATTCTAATGCTCGCAGACGATGTAAAAATATTTTTTTTAACTTTACCAACTCTTTAGACCACATTTATCTTCAAACACTCTTCGATAACTTTTATAATGAAATGTAGACATATGTATGCGCTTTTCTAGAAAACGTAGTATTTTAAATTACTTTTAATTTGGTGACTATAAAATCGGGATAGTGGACTCAGTTATGGATCTGGGCATCTTACTGGATGTAAAATTGGAGTTTATTCAGCACATAACAATGCTCGAAGGAATTCAATGATCCTTTTGTCACTAAATAACTTTACACATCTCTCGTTAGACCAATCATGGAATACGCTTCGATTGCATGGAATCTACATTATATGGTGCATATTGGATCCATTCAAAAAATTTTTGCTTTTTTGCCTTAGAGACACATATCGAGGATATGATAGTCTTACCTAATATTCTACAAGATTATCATTAATACGTTTGCCGACACTGCAGAGTCGCAAAGTTATGCCAAATGTCGAATTTGTACTTAATTTAACTCATCATTTAACATGCCACGGCATACGGTGGTACGGTACTATAATCCTTTATTTTTAAAACTTTCCTAACTAACTACGCCATGGCAGATCTACTTAGAAAACTGTGTTGTTGCTTTAATAAAATGTTCGAATTTGTGGATTTTTCTCTAGGTGTAAACCATAGATTACAATGTAAAAATTGTTAAACGTAATATTATACTTAATTTAAAAAATTAATTTTATAAGGCTGTAAAGATTTATCCATAGGCCTAAAATATAAAATAAAAAAATAAAATAAAATAAATATATAAAGGATTTTGGAGGAAAAAATACATATTTCATTTGCAAACTTTAAAAAATTACAGATTTAACGTTTTCTACAGCAGGACATTTAATCATTCTTGCTATTTATTGTATTATGTTACAACTGCCATCTACAGGTACTTAACTGCATTTAAATAGCGTTCCCAGTTCGCAACCCTTAATGGTTTTCTTTCCACTATATAAAGTGTTGAAGTTAAAAACAACCTTTAATCTCATCTAGAAACCAAAATAACTGTATTACCATTTATTTTTTGCATCTTCCCTTAAAACAATACATGAACAAATCTATAAATGCATTTGTGTCGATAAAACTGTATGCCCGGACGCCCTTAATCTCTTAGGATAGATTTAAAATTTCACTTTTTACACACAGTTACTATAAAATACCACTAAAAATCACTTCGATGCACATAAAACTTAAATTGTTGTAGAGGGCGAAATTATTGCCTCATTTAAAGCGGAAGTTAAGCACATGAAGGTCCAGGCACCAGAGGTCGAAAAGTTGAATATGGGCATTTCTCCAATGTCGAATGCGACATTCGTACGCCTTAAAAGTTAAAAACAACAAAACATTGTTTTTTTTAACAAAAGGCGAAACTTATAGCTCTTGATTAGCACTATAATTTGTGCTAATGTTGACTTTGAGCAATTGTTCCTTTTCAAGATAATTAAAAAAAACCAAGGCATTTGCATGCGACAAAAACAAAAGTCAGTTTTAGGCAAACAGTTCAAACGCTGATTTCAGCGAAACCTGATGAAATGTTTAAATGCTACTTATTTTAAAATGTAATGCATTGATGTATCATAATAATGCTTTTTTTTGAATCAAAAATATTGTGTAGTTTATTTTTTATTTAATTTTAATCACTATCGCACGCTACATGTTGCATGCGACATTTTGTTCCATCATACTTTTATGTTTATGTTTTTACTTTTTATGTAATTAGACATGCGTAAGATGATTCTACATTATTTTAAATACATTCAATATATTTATTTTCCGAACAAAAATTATAAACTTAAAAAAAGAAAAATACAAATATAGAACAAAAACTAACAACTGAAAATAGCATTACTAGTCTCAAATAAAGTTTTTTTAATGGAATTAGCTGTCCTTGCTGCTTGTAGTTGTTGGCCATCGCAACAAAACGAATGCAATGCTGATATGCCTTCCTTCCTTCCATTTTTCTTCGAACTTATAATGTTGAGACAAACTTTTCAATTTGAGCAGATGCCATAAAATACGTTTTAATTCCATTTGTTTTCTGCAAATTGATAGAACGATAGTGTAAAATCGGGTAAAACAATGTTTTAAGATTTGGATATTTGCCATATTTTTTTTTAATGACGGCTCAAACTCCATCATCGGTTCCCTTTCCGTGAGAACCAGCAAATTTGTTTAATAATGTCATTTAGGCTTATCAAAATATATTTGTTTTTAAATTGAGCGCAGCTTCCATCAGAAACTATTATAATCTTTAAGAAATGCCAATAACTTTTTTATTTCGGTCAAAAGGGTTAAAACAAAAATAAATACATCGTGTTTATTATGACAAGCTGCACAGGTAAAAATTGTTACCTGGCGGTAGCTGAAATAAGCACTTTGTATTTCGTTTTAGTGTGTTAACCTACAATTCTCGGCAAAATCAAATTGAAGAACGCGCTCGGAAGGCTTTTAGCTAATTTTTGTTTTATTTTAGAAAAAAAAATATTTGGACGATGTCGCACGCTACAAACTTAAAATTAGTACCAAGAGAAAGGCACTGATTATTTTCCAGCAAATTTTTTTTATTTAATTTGCAACAAAAATATATGTTTGTAACTAATATTTTATGCGCATTGTACAAATATCCTCGACGCACTGATAGCAAATGTTCTTTTTCAATGTCGCACGCTACATCAAAATGTACGGTAAAGCAAATAAAAAATTTGCCCTAACTGGCAATCGCATCCTTCCGTTTACATTTTTCTTAAATTGTTTGAATATAAGCCGAGATTTAAAATGCAATTGTCAATGCATAATGTTTATCATTAAGATAATTAAGCAAAACAAAACGTGCAATAGAAATGTTCAGAACTTTTGCACTTGGTCGACTTTGCATTTGAATATTTCAAAGTGTGTTATGAATAAATGTAAAGTTTGTTTACATTATTAAAAGCTGATAGATTCCCTATAAAAATATATTAAAACAACATACTTTTATAGACCTTGAATTTTTTGGCTGCGGTGGAATGCCCATAAACGTCTGACTTTCCGTTTCTACGGTATTCATCTTTAACTCTATTAAGTACATATCGTCGCCCAAAACACAAAAGGCCCTAACTAACAAACAATTAAAAATCGTATTTTCATTAAATCTGAATTACTGCATAAACACAAATGTCCCAAAAAATGTTAAAATCTTTTGACCAACAATAGCGATTTTATTGACAAAAAACAAATGTTCTATCTACAAAAGATTATATTATAAACGCTAAATGACCTTACGTACAGTTTGTGTAATATGCAACATTATTAATTGTTAAAACAGCTGGTAGGTTTTAAAAGAAAAGTTGAAGAAAAGTTAATTTTAAACAGTTAAAGGCGATTTATGATATTAAATAATTTTTGCTTCTCCTGTAAAATTTTCAAAGTGCTAGTTAGGGCCTCTTACGTTTTAGGTGACGATATATGTTTTGGATGCTTATAAATTGCGAAGTTGATTTGACGATTTCCGTCTGTTCGTGTGTGTTTTTTGAAGTTGGTTTACTGAAGACCCCATATGATGGGAAAATAATGTTTATTTGAGGCCTTAAGTATTTTACGAAAATGCTTCCCTGATTTATGGTTTGAAAATTTTCACAAAACAATTTCAACTTATCATGACAGGCTTTTATTTTTTTAAAAATATGTACGTAAAAAAAAAACTTGATGCTTCGAAGTCTCCAAACAGTTAATGAAGTTTTTCTTTACTTTAACCTCAAATAAGCGCAGTATAGTTATGGTGGTTTGAATTGGCGAAATCAGTTAAGAAATGACCGAGTAATAAACAAATATCACCCTCTTTCTTCCAGTAATATTGGTTTTGGCGCAATATTAAGAAGAGCTGCAAAAACTCGATGTACTATCGATAGTTCAATTTTTGGCGGACTATCAATAGATTCTTTCGATATCGATAAAGAGCTTATGTCTGCCAATATTGTGTATAAATCCAAGAGTTTTTTGTGTCTTCTTCTATCCAATCTAGAAGCAAAAAAAGCAATATTGCAATGTATCAAAGCTAATAGTTCTTGTTGTTTAATACACATAAAGCCGCCCATACACGATTCAATTCAATTGTCAACTGAGTCGGTTGTTGTCCAAATCAAAGCGTGTATGGCTTTGTCAATTGATTATGGAATGTTTGAAATATAAAAAATGTTCGCTAATTTCTGCTATTTTTGCCAACTTTTCCGGAAATTTTAATTTTTGCGTAGCCTTGTTGCTCTTTGAGGCAATCCGCGCCGATTTAAAAATAGCCCCATATATAAACCGAAGTCACCTTTTTTGCATGGCCCTATCAACACTGTCGATTTATACGGGGCGAAAAGTTCAATGCCTTATGCCATTAGTTAGCGTTAATTTTTTAGAATAAAACATGCAACATTTATGGAGAGCAAAAAATGTTTAAGAGACGAACACCAAATTGCATTTTTTAAATAAAATTTCACATTTTTTTGTAGAAAAGAAAACAGTAAAATTACTTCAATAAATAAAAGAAATATATTTGCGTTTGATATTTTGTTATTAAATTTTCACTTTAAGTCCATTCCTCCATCTCTGCTTCAAGAAAATTTTGGAAGGTAAAGCAAGAAATTGTAAGTTTCTACTTTGCGTTGTTCGAAAGTTTATTTTAAGGCAATGCTAATTTCGAAAACACTTGTAAAGCAGAGTTGGCAAAAAACAAAATTTGAGTGCTATTTCCAGTAAGAGTGATAAAGTGCCGCAAAGAAGATACAAATTATACAAAAGGAAGGGTAATTTAAAAAAAGGGTCCGTCGAAAAAGGGTCAAAGTGATACTTAAGTATCACAGCGGTAACGCTGGTTGTGTTCAATACCATGACTTTCAGAGTTTTTTATCCGTTTCCAAGAGATCACCGCAATTTTAACTTAAGCTTAATTTTTGTAATCCATGATTAGAATACGACATACGCAGCGCATGTGTTGACATGTTCGTTTTCTATGCTCATGTGTGCATAATCATTGTTAAAACTATGCACAGATTTAATTTTGAGTGATTAGGCAATGTCTTCATATGTCGTTGTCAAACATGTATGAACTAAATTTCATGAGTTGGCCATTGCATCATGTGACACATGTCGTTACGGTATATAGTTCAAAATTTGCAGACCTTTATTTGCCATCAAAAACATTGTTGAAATTACCTTAGCTCAACCCACACTGAAAGAAAAATGCTTCATATATTTAATGAATCGTTTTCATAAAAAAAATTTCATTGGTTAAATGAAAATTTTCATTGTCCAAATGGAATTTCGTAGTTATAATGAAGTATTTTCGTTAAAATCGCTTCATTGGATTTCGTAATTACGTTAAAAACTTTCATTGGATATATGAAAACTTAAGTTTGTCCAAGTTAAACAAAAAATTTTAATTGGGAACATAAAAAAACAATATACAAACATAACTATATTCATAAATTAATACAAAATTATAGTTTCCTTAAAAAAATGTTTAATTGTAAATATAAAAATGTAATATTTAACTGTTTCATACATCTAATGTAATATGCCATTAAATTTATGAAATCAAAAATTTTTTTATAAAAGCAACATATTTCCAAAATTGCCTTCATAAATTTAAATTTTCATTATGACAATAAAAATGTCATTATAGTAATGAAACAAAAACTTTCAATCAACTTTGTTATTGTTGCTAAGGACAATTTAATCTCATATTTACGCTCTTAATTGAGTAAAAAACGTAGTTTTTTTATCCAAAAACTACACTGCCCCGGTAGGCTAGCTGGTAGTGAGCTAGTCTATCAGCACCGAGGTCACGAAGTATACAGAGATGTCACGAGACGGAAGATTTTGCGTTTTTTTTTTTGTCTCTTTTTAAGAAAGCTGCCCTTTTTCATTTCTCTTTGCATCATCTTTTATGCCGCAATACAATGAACACAAATTTATTTAGTTGATATTTATTTGCAAAGCTTTTGTAAAAATTAACTTTTTAGTTCACCACAACACGAGTAAATAATATTTAAGTAAGTAAATAACATTATAAAACAAAACAATATTATAAATACATTTTTTTCCACAAAAAACAACGTTTGTTGAACTAATGCATTTATTTAACGTGATTTGTATTTTGTTATTTTTGTTTTGATCACGCTATTTGTGTTGAATGTTGCGTCCTGTTTTTACACCTTGCCACTTCACTACCAAAAAAGCTTTCTGTCTCTTTCTTCGAAAGCTGCCCTCGCAACTGACTTGGGCCTTTTTCACACGTCACTTTTTTCATCTCTGTATACTTTGTGCCGAGGTTGCGCGATCGATTCCCGCCAGAGACAGAAAAAAAAATAAAATAAAATAAAAAAAATTAAATAAAAAAAAAATAATAAAATAAGAAAAAAATTTTTTTACTTTATTGAAAGTATTCATCCAATGAATAATATTCATAGATCTAATGTAATGTTTCATTAAATACATTTTAAATAAACAGGTTTCAGTGATCCAACGAAGCGCTGCATAGGTTCCTTTTTAATGCAATTTTTCATGGGATTACTGTTAAAATTCATTGGTATTCTGAAAAAAAATATTTTTCCATATCATTGGGCCGAAATGCTTAGACATGACTCCCACCAACACCGACGACCTTGCTAAATAATAACTTGTTTATATTAATATTCTATTAAGTAAAATTGTTAAACATACATATGAATATTGTTTAACATATATTGTATTAGGTTAAATGTCAATTGTCTTAGTAGATATAATACAAAACTTCTTTAGCATAAGGGACTTTTATTAAACTTTAAATAATAATTTGTCCACAGTCGATTTTAAAAGTGTACAAGTGAACAACAATAATAAAAACAGGAAACACAAAAAACAAACATTGTAAAAGAAATGTACAATTTTACCAAAACATAAACGAAATATTACCCTGTGCAAATTTGATGCTTTTTTTAACAAGCTGTGCACTCTGCCAATTCAGTTAATTTGAGTACGCTTAATTCAATGGTGCTATAATTTTTTCCTTTACTCTATTGACACAGTGATTAGTGCCAAATTATAACAAGCTGGACACCCTACCGGTTAAGCTAATTCGAGTACGCTGAATTTAAAGTTAGCGCTCGTATTCGCGATTAAAATCCTTAAAGCAGTTGTTATATTTTTTAAATGAAAATTAATTCCGCAAATTTTTTTTGTTTTGACTTTGCAATTATTTTAATATGTACCAATAAAAAAATTTCGCAAAAATATTTTTTTTTACAAAAAAAAAAAAAAAAAAAAAATCTACAATGTTATGGCCTTTGGTTAAGAAAAATATTCAAAACAATTAGGAAAATATTTTTTTAAAAATAGCAAAAAAAAATTATTTAAAGAAATTGAAATGAATATAATATTCACCCTTATCACGGTTGTCGTAGGCGTAATTCGACTGTAGTCGTAGTCGTGGGCGTTTTTAATATTTTTTGGTACCATGTAAAAAAAACGACTGTTAAGGTTTTGTAATAGAATAAATATTACAGACTGTTTCCAAATTTTTAAAAGTTTTTTAAAACTGTCAAAATAAAAACAGCTGTTCAGCGGTAATTAGAAAATAAATTTAAATAACAAATTTTTTTTTTTAAAGTTTTTATACATATATTGCATAAAAAATGTTAAGTGTGGCTTTGTTTTCATCATCTGACGAAGATGAAGAATCTAACGTGAGGGAGTTGATTGCTTTCCGACGGCAATTAAGGGAACAATCCAACATATTTTCCCTACCAAATCGCATGTAAGTTGGAAAATTACGTTTGTTGAAATTAGTTTTATTTTGTTAGAAATTAATTTCGTTTATAGATTTATTAGCTATTTTAGATTAAATAAAGATGCATTGAAGTATGTCTTGGAAAAAATCGGGTCACATTTGCAGGAGCCAAAGAGAAGAACCAGTGTTCCAAATATATTAAAGCTGGCCGCAACTATGCGAATACTTGCCGAAGGTAGTTACCAAAAGTCGGCTGGCAATGATTTCAATATTGGTCTCTCTCAATCATCCATTAGTAAAGTTTTAAAAGAATGTGTTGATGTGATGTACGATGAGCTTTGCCCAAGATGGATTTATTTTCACATGGATGAATATGAAAGGTATGAAATAAAAGAATATTTCTAGAGAAAAACCGGTTTTCCTGGAGTTATAGGGTGTATAGATGGCACACATGTAAAAATTTTACCACCTAGAGAAGAAGAACGTTTCAAATATTACAACAGGAAAGGCTTCTGTAGTCTGAATGTAACAGTGGTCAGTATAACAATGTTCTATAATTAAATCTTTTCTTAAAATATCTTATTGCAGGTGTGTGATCATAAACAAAGAATAATATATATTTCAACCCATAATCCAGGGTCATCTCACGATTCGTTAATATGGAATGCTAGTGATTTGAAACCATTATTAAGAGATAAGTACGAAAACGGCGAAAAAAATACATGGTTATTAGGTAAATAAAAAATTTTGTTTGGTTTAGAGTTACAGATTTGATATAATTTTAATTCCTTAGGAGATGCTGGTTACCCACTAGAACCATATTTAATAACACCTTTTAGATCCACTCAGGAAGGAAGTCCAGAGAGTCATTTTAACCATATACACTCAAAAACTAGAAATATAGTTGAACGGACCATAGGAGTTCTAAAAAACAGATTTCGGTGCATATTAGGTGCAAGACAATTGCATTACTCTCCACAATTTGCAGGAAAAATTACTGCGGTTTGTGCTGCTTTGCATAATGTATGTATACATTACAAACTTCAATGGCACGAAATTCATTTGGAAAATGAAATACCGGAAATACCTGTTGATGAAGCAAATGATAATTTGTCGGCTTCAAATGTAAGAATTAAAATAATGAAAGCACTACTTAATTAGGAAATTCATTTTTATTATCACGTTTAATATAAAAAAGTAATTAAAATAAAATAATAAAATTCATTAATAAAAAAAAAAATTACAAAAACTAAATAAAATTCTACAACCACTTCTTATAGGTACATGTTTCATGTTTGGTAACCACTTTTACATTCTTCCAATTCAATTTTTCGTCTTTTAATATCTATTTCATCTAATCTTATTTTCATTAAGAATTTTCTATTGTCTTCCTTTCTCTTTTATTCTTCCTTATAAAGTTTAAGCTTTTCTTCCTTAAGTTTGTATGTCTTCCGGCTATATCTTTCAATTTCAGATAATGATCGCTTCACGTTGGAATATAACTGCGTTTGTACTTTTAATTGCTCAGAAAGCAGCTCGTTTTTTTCAGTCTTATTCAGCCTTATTACGGTTCTCGAAATTATGTTTCGACTACTGTGGAACTTTTTGTCGAATTTAATTTTTAGTGGTACTACGTAAAATTTTCGACTACTTAAAATTTTGTAACAGATTAAATATTACAGGACGTTTCATAATTTTTTGAAACTGAGACAAAATGTCAAAACAATTTAAAATAAATAAAAAATAAAATTAAATTTCAATTTACATAAATTTTCATATTCAATTTGTATCGACGTAATTTAAAAGAAAAAAATGCTAAGTTTAGCCGCACTTTTATCTTCTGATGAAGAAGATGAGTACACTGTGTCGGAATTAAATAATCTGAGAAAACAAATAAGACAAAAATCTAATATATTTTCTTTGCCAAATTACCAGTAAGTAAATTTGTGCATGCTCCTGCATTTATGTACAGATTTAAATAATCGTTGTTTTGCGTTCAGATTTGTGGGATTGTTTAGATTAAGCAAACCTGCTTTTAAGTATGTTTTGGAAAAAATAACTCCTAAGCTACAAGCAGCAAAAAGAACATCATCAGTGCCAAACGTACTGAAGTTAGCAGTAACAATGCGCATTCTTGCAGAAGGAAGTTACCAGAAGGGAGCCGGTAACGATTACAATGTTGGCCTCTCTCAGTCTTCAACCAGCAAAGTATTTAAAGAATGCATTAATGCAATGCATACCGAGCTTTGCCTCAATTGGATATCGTTTCGTATGAGTGAAAGTGAAAAACAGGAAATAAAAGAGTATTTTTATAATAAAAATGGTTTTCCTGGTGTCATAGGATGTATCGATGGCACTAACATCAAAATTTTGGCTCCAAGTACACGAGAGCGCTTTAAATATTATAACAGGAAGGGCTTTTATAGCCTGAACGCAACTGGTGTAGGTATATTGAATTAATAAAAATTTTTAAATTATTCATTTAATGAATTTGTTGAAGGTATGCGACCACAAGCTCCGAATTAGGTATATATCGTCACATTATCCAGGTTCAGTGCACGATTCCCTTGTTTGGAATGCTAGTGAATTAAAGCAAATATTAAAGGATAATTTTTTTTAATGGCGATAAAAATACTTGGTTGTTAGGTAAGACAAATTCAATTTATAAAAAATTTAAAACAAAAACTACTTTCTTTAATTTTTCAAGGCGATGCTGGCTATCCATTGGAGCCATATTTAATCACGCCATTTAGGTTAGCTGGGGAAGGAACTCCTCAAAGTAATTTTAACTACATTCATTCACAGACTAGAAATGTAGTTGAGCGTACTATAGGAGTATTAAAAACAGGTTTCGCTGCTTATTGGGAGCAAGGCAATTGCATTATTTGCCAAAAACGGCTAGTAAAATAACAAATGTTTGTGCAGCTTTGCACAATATTTGTATAGCCTATAAAATGGAAATGCCTGAAACTAACGATGGGAATGATTCAACTGAAGACTGGAATATTGAGGGAAATGAGGACTTGACAGCTTCAAATATAAGAGAAAAACTTATGCAAGCAATGAATCTTTAATCCGTCAGTTGTACCAAAATATATTATCATAAAATAGTATTTGAAAAACTTACATATGTAGTTATTTAATTTTATTAAAATATTTTAAATAAAATTAAAAAATTCATAAATAAGAAACTACATGCCAAGTATAAATAACTAAAACTTAAATCACACTTCATGTTTCAATTTGTACATAAGGCAGAGGAACAAAAAAAAAATAAATTTTATTCAACAAAATCGATGTTTAAGTTTTGAAACGATGTTTATTTTCTTCCAATTCAATTTTACGTCTTTTAATTTCGATTTCATCTACTCTTAATTGCAGCAACAGCTTTTTATGTTCGTCCTTTTTCTTTAGTTCCTTTTTGTAGAGTTCAAATTTTTCTTTTTTTATTTGAATTTCATTTGTATATAGCTTTAATAATTCTTCCTGTGTAGTTAGCTGTTTTCTACCATATCTTTCTATATGCTTCAAAGAGTCTTTTACTTCCTTGTACAACTCGGTTTGGACTTTAAGCTGTTGTTCAATCAACTCATTTTTTACTAAGCTATCTTTTTTTACATTTTTGTTCACGACTTTACATTTTGGTGTGCTTGCGACAATTTCTTCACTTTCCACATTGCAGCCAACATAAACTGGTTCTTCACAGGAATCGTTGGTGATACCTATTTCCTGTCCATCAGGATTTATTAGACTATTTAATTGTAATAAAGCAGATGCAGCTTCTTCTACTGCAGACAAAGTAAACTGCTTGTTTGAGCCGCCCCCCGTGGCACGACTCTCAGTTTTGTTGTGCAAAATTTTTTTTTTAAATTGCATTTATAATCAGCCCAAACCTTCATCCACTCAGGACCAGTTCGAAAAGGCGGTCCTAATGAGTTGAGTTTGTTTGAAATTTCCTTCCATTCCTCTTTCGTGTTCAATTTGTGTATGCCGGTTTGGTAGGATTGTGCCAGTTCTGGTTTTTGCTCTAGCAACTCAACCATCTTCTCAAACTGTTTAGCCGTTGTAATTTTTATTCTGAAATCATATTCATAGTATTACAAATGTATTTAAAAAATGTGAATTTTTACAAAATACTAACGTTTTTATCAAAGTTATTTACGGGAATACAAAATTTATCATTAATACGATTTCTGTATGACGTGCTAAATTCCCAATTTTCCATATTTGATAAATACACTGAAATTTATTGTTGAGGGAAAGCTAGCTTCTATGCGCATTTCACTGGTTGCTTAGGCCAGCTCATCAGGAAACCTTTTCCTAAGATTTTAGAAAAGCTAGAAATATTATACGAATAAAACTCTAAAGCGAATAAGAATTTTAAACACTCAAAGTTTTACTCGTAAGTAACAATATCAAAGCTTAAACAAAACACCAACAATAAACAGTGAGTTTATCTTTTCTTACATCCCTCTACAATTGGTTGGGTTCTTTCCGACTCGAATTGTAGTTATAAGTGGGTAAAAAGAAAAAACAAAATTAAAAAACAAATTGTTTCATTCTATTGTCTTCGTAAGAAAACAACAAAAAAACCAATTTGCCAATTCAGTTTTCTGCACGGGCACATGCGAGTATATTATCAAAGTTATTTACGGGAATACAAAATTTATCATTAATACGATTTCTGTATGACGTGCTAAATTCCCAATTTTCCATATTTGATAAATACACTGAAATTTATTGTTGAGGGAAAGCTAGCTTCTATGCGCATTTCACTGGTTGCTTAGGCCAGCTCATCAGGAAACCTTTTCCTAAGATTTTAGAAAAGCTAGAAATATTATACGAATAAAACTCTAAAGCGAATAAGAATTTTAAACACTCAAAGTTTTACTCGTAAGTAACAATATCAAAGCTTAAACAAAACACCAACAATAAACAGTGAGTTTATCTTTTCTTACATCCCTCTACAATTGGTTGGGTTCTTTCCGACTCGAATTGTAGTTATAAGTGGGTAAAAAGAAAAAACAAAATTAAAAAACAAATTGTTTCATTCTATTGTCTTCGTAAGAAAACAACAAAAAAACCAATTTGCCAATTCAGTTTTCTGCACGGGCACATGCGAGTATATTATCAAAGTTATTTACGGGAATACAAAATTTATCATTAATACGATTTCTGTATGACGTGCTAAATTCCCAATTTTCCATATTTGATAAATACACTGAAATTTATTGTTGAGGGAAAGCTAGCTTCTATGCGCATTTCACTGGTTGCTTAGGCCAGCTCATCAGGAAACCTTTTCCTAAGATTTTAGAAAAGCTAGAAATATTATACGAATAAAACTCTAAAGCGAATAAGAATTTTAAACACTCAAAGTTTTACTCGTAAGTAACAATATCAAAGCTTAAACAAAACACCAACAATAAACAGTGAGTTTATCTTTTCTTACATCCCTCTACAATTGGTTGGGTTCTTTCCGACTCGAATTGTAGTTATAAGTGGGTAAAAAGAAAAAACAAAATTAAAAAACAAATTGTTTCATTCTATTGTCTTCGTAAGAAAACAACAAAAAAACCAATTTGCCAATTCAGTTTTCTGCACGGGCACATGCGAGTATATTATCAAAGTTATTTACGGGAATACAAAATTTATCATTAATACGATTTCTGTATGACGTGCTAAATTCCCAATTTTCCATATTTGATAAATACACTGAAATTTATTGTTGAGGGAAAGCTAGCTTCTATGCGCATTTCACTGGTTGCTTAGGCCAGCTCATCAGGAAACCTTTTCCTAAGATTTTAGAAAAGCTAGAAATATTATACGAATAAAACTCTAAAGCGAATAAGAATTTTAAACACTCAAAGTTTTACTCGTAAGTAACAATATCAAAGCTTAAACAAAACACCAACAATAAACAGTGAGTTTATCTTTTCTTACATCCCTCTACAATTGGTTGGGTTCTTTCCGACTCGAATTGTAGTTATAAGTTGATTTCATTTTCAAAATTTAATAATTTTTCCTTGTCGTATGAAAAAAAACGATCGACTATTATTTTAACTTTTGACAGTCGAATTCGACACTCGCGGTAAAAAACTTGTAATAGAATTTTAAGCAGGGTTGAATTTTATTATTATTCGAGAAACGTAGTACCAAAATGTATAATCGAGTATTTTTCAGCTCGAATACGAGAACCGTAATAAGGCTGATTATTTTTATTAAAGGTGCGTTTTAAAGATGACTTTTGTTTTGTTGCTGGTTGTGTTTTTAATGGTTCTTCTTCGTTTTCACCACAACTTTCTTCATTTGAACAATTTAAATCAACACTATTTTCAGGTTCTTTTGAAGCACTTAATCTACGTTGGGTTCCAAATGTTTGCCCAGGATTTATTATTGAGTCTAATTGCAATAATTTAGAAGCTGCATCCTCAGTTGGTGTTAAAATATACTGCTTAAATGGGCCTCCTCCGGTTGCTTGGCATTCTGCTTTGTTGTGTACGAGTTTTTTTTTTTCAATTTAAATTTGTAGTCAGCCCACACCTTCAACCAGCTTCACCTTTGCGCATTGGAGGTCCATATTTATTTAAGTGATCCGCAACTTTGTTCCACTCATCTTTTAAATCGAATTTGTGCAAACCCTTGTTGAATCCTTTGGCCAACTGTGGATTTTTTTCCATCAAATCTACTAACTTCTCAAATTGTTTTGGGTTAGTGATTTGTATTCTAAAATAATAAAAAAAACAAATTTAAGCAAAAATTTGTTATAAATAAATTAATTTGAATACTTACTTTCTTATATTATCCATTTTATTTGATTTTTTACATTTATTTTTAATGCTGTCGTGACCAAAAATTCAAACGACAAATTTGCAACAAAATGACAGACGAATACGACATACATGGTACGAAAATTGTAGTAGATTTGCATACAGAGTTGTATATTTGTCGTTTTCGACAACCACAATTCCATTTTTAAAAACGTCTTAAAAACGCCTTATTTTCGAGACGACTACGACAACCGTGATAAGGGTGATTGTGTTTAATTCGACCTTTATAATGTATAAATAAAAGAACTTTTTTTTCCTTATTGTTAATTATTCTAATTTTACAATTTTTAATTTGCCAATATTTCGTTTTTATACCATCCACCACAATTAGTTGTGAAGAGGGTATACTAAGTTTGTCATTCCGTGTGAAACTTTTTTATTATTCATCTCAGACCCCATAAAGTATATATATTCTGGCTGCTTGAGTAATTCTAAGTCGATTTAGCCATGTCCGTCTGTCTGTCCGTCTGTTGAAAACACGCTCACTTTCAAAAAAATCAAAAGAAATAAACAAACTAGGTGTCAAATTGCTTGTAGTTATCCTAAGCAGTTTAGGATTGAATTTCAGCAAAATCGGGTCAGTAGGACCAGAGCTATGAATCAAAATGTGAAACCACCACCTTCAAAAACTTGATAATTTTGTTACAAAAACTAACATAAATGATGCAAAAATGCACGGAATGACATAAGATTTTGCACAAGTCCGTTTTATTCGACTAGAAATTACACTGTAAAATTTCGCGAAGGTCGGTCCATAATTTACCCTAAGCCCCATATAAACACTACTCCCGGAAAACAGTTTAGTACGCCTTAAACCGTAAAAAATAATGCAATCATAACAAATTTTGGCTCGTCACAATTTAATAGGACTATAAATTATACTTTGAAATTTCGTGAAGATCGGTACATAATTTACCCTAGGCCCCATATATGCCCTACTCCCGGAAAACGGTTTAGTCTCCTAAAACCATAATTAATAACAAACCGTCACAGTTTAAGATAATAATAATAAAAAGACATCATACAGATATTACTCCTTAAACATTCGAACTGTCGGTGGAGGGTATCAAAGATTCGGCACAGCCGAATATAGCACTCTAACTTGTTCATTGAAAAACATCTTCTGGGCTATAATATAGAAAAAATTATTAACGTACAAAAATCAGAAAATTAATTCTTATTATGTTGTGTCAACATCGTCTAATTATGAACTCTCATGAAAAACGAAATATTGGCAAATTAAAAATTGTAAAATTAGAATAATTAACAATAAAACCAGGACCTCGAGCTCAAAGGGAAAAAAAAAGTTCTAAAATTGAAATGATTTAAATTGAACAATGATCCCAAAGGTATAGAAAATATCGTTTAAGGCTTATTAGCAGAGCAAGTTATTTATAGCATATGCCATTTTTTGCCATTTCTTCAATTATTTTTTTAAAAGGCCATTTTTGGTCCAGCTTGCCAAAAAATACCTTTTTTGCAACCTAGAAGAAATGTTTAAATAGGCTAAGCGAATATGAGGCAGAATCTATTCGAAATGCTAAATGAATGTTGCAAAAATCGGACGTAAAAAGCACTTTCAATGCATCTGTTCAAGTCCCTTGCAATTACAAAAAAAGGGCTTTTTATAAATGAGAGCTAAGACTTAATTGACAGTGCTAAGGAAAATAATAAAAATGTCAGTAAAAAAGCTTTTGTTGAAAAGTTTAAAAAAAGTTTTAGATCGTAATACCGGATTACAAGATTTATTAAAACAAGAGTGCTTTATTCGGCTATGCCGAATCTTATATACCCTTCACCATGATGAGAAAAGAACAAAAAGTTACATACATAAATAACGTTCTTTAGATAGGTATAAATAAATATTAATTGAGCCACGCCAACTTTTCATTTCGCCATGCCGAAGAATATAAAAAAAACCTAAATTTATATATGTACCTAAGCCCGTTTCCTCTTTTGCCTGAGTTGATGTTTGAAATTCGTTTTTTAATCTTAAAATCGTTTTTTAGAACATAAAAAAAATGAAAAAAAATTCTTTTTGGGATTCGAACTGGCAATATCATCAGTCTCAGGAGAGAGCGTTAAATTAAAATATATTGAGTTTATAAGTTTGTTTCTTTATTTGAGCGGCATATCACATACATGCATTAATGTGTATGTGGATGCGTAAAATTAAACACATTACAAATAAAATTCACCACTTGTAAGGAAGGGTATAAAAAACAACAAAAAACCACATTACCAACACTGTATTACCATAGCCACTGTATGACCGTAGAAACCAAAATTGAATTGGTTTGTATTGTATGTTTATGTCGTTTTCGTAATACAGTGTTGGTATGGTAATGTCACGTCTAATTGGACCTTTAAAGGAAAAAATTTGAGGCAGTCGTGGGTTTTTTACTCATATCTCAGCCATTTGTGGACCGATCTTGCTGAATTTCAATAGCAAACAATTCCGGACCATATGTGACATAAATGTATAATAACCTGGCCCCCATCATATATGGGGTCTTCGGAAAATCCATTTCAACGGACAGACGGACATCGTTAAATCAACTTCGCTCCTCATAAGGACCCAGAATATATATACTAAAGGGTGGTTAAATTTCAAGGGCCGATGTTGATTTTGAATAAAACACAAACTATTTAGGAAATTATTGTAATTTTATTTTATTATGATATATTGGTATTACTCAATTATGTATGGAACAAAATATCGGCCAAATGGGCGTCGCCACCACGGCGGCACACCTCCATCCGATGGTCCAAATTTTCGATGACCCTGAGGCATAATGGAGGTTCTATGCCGTTAATGTGCCGAATTATCTCATCCTTTAGCTCTTGAATTGTTGCTGGCTTATCGACGTACACCTTTTCTTTCAAATAACCCCAAAGTAAAAAGTCCAACGGTGTCAAATCACATGATCTTGGCGGCCAATTGACATCGCCATTACGTGAGATAACACGGCCATTGAATTTGTTGCGCAAAAGAGCCATTGTTTCGTTAGCTGTGTGGCAAGTGGCACCGTCCTGCTGAAACCACATATCGTCCACATCCATATCTTCCAATTCGGGCCATAAAAAGTTCGTTATCATCTCACGATAGCGAACACCATTCACAGTAACTGCCTGACCGGCCTCATTTTGGAATAAATACGGCCCGATGATGCCGCCAGCCCATAAACCGCACCAAACAGTCACTCTTTGTGGGTGCATTGGTTTTGCGACAATCACTCTTGGATTATTATTCGCCCAAATGCGGAAATTCTGCTTATCGACAAATCCACTGAGGTGAAAATGTGCCTCATCACTGAAGATGATTTTCTTCGAAATTTATCATCCATTTTCATAATAAGTCTGGATAACTTTAACACGTTGTTGGATTGTGTATCTCTCCATGGTTCAAATTGAGTAAGTCTGAAATAGAGAAATGTCAAATAAAATTCGGAAAAAAACTTGGCGTTTAGGTGTGGTTCACATTCAACATCGGCCCTTACAATTTAACCACCCTTTATATAGGGTCTAACATCAATATTATAGAAATTACAAACGGAATGACAAACTTATATATACCCTATTCACCACCTGTGGTGAAGGGTATAATAAGGAATTGTTTATTTATTTTTTTTTGTTTTTTAAAAGTCCGTAAGTTACGCGCAAATTCTGGTTAATTATTCAATACTCCTGCAAATCTCTACATGGCTTGGCATTTAAATTTTAGAAAAGTGTTTTAATCGATTTTCTCAGAATTTTGTTTTAATGAAAGCGAGACGGATGAATTTATTGACAACCTTTCTCCATCTGAACAATTAGCATTCAAATATGCTCCAGTTACATCTTGCGATGTTGAAAAAGTGTATTTCGTTTATAGAACTGTTTAATGCCAAAACAGATTATTTATTTTTGACAATATGAAGAAACATGCTATTGTACTTACAATCACTTACAATGTTTCTTAAATAACAACATGTTTATTTTTGCCATTTTTCGTGCCATTTTTATACTTTTTCGTGCCATTTTGCCAGCCATTTTTAACCATTTTTCGTGCCACTTTAAACTTGCCCTGCTTATTAGTATCGAAATTTAAATCGCGAATGCGAACATTTAAAAATGGCTCTCATCATTGAACTCAGCGTACTCGAATTAGCTTAACCAGTAGGCACAGTGCTCTTAACAAAGACAAACAAAATAGATTTGTAAAGCCAAAAACAAAAAGTGTTACTTAAAAAATGTTGCATTCGCTAACAAGAACTAAAAAAAGGAAAATAATTAAATCATCAAATAAGATATTTAACCAATTTTTATTTTACTAAAAGAATCACTACAAGCTTTAATTGCCAACATAAAAGAGGTTTTAAAGAAATAAATTCTAAAAAATGAACAGAAAAATGCAATTTTACAATTGTGTTATTTTATTAGTAACTATAAAAATTTCCACTGCAAAATTAAGTCGTGCTGAAAATGGAAATGAACACAAATTTCCTATAACTATCGTCAACGAATTAAATAAGAAACTCGATATGAAATGGAATGCTGTGGTTGCTCTAGAATTTAAGGATGAAATGAATGATGTGCTAAAGTCCTTGAGATTACCCGTGTTGCTTTTATCTAAGAAATTCGACACGAATATTGATCTTATACATTGTCACAAGGTTCTCACTATAGTGTTTTCACAAGTTTCAGCTTTAAATAAAGTACATGAAATGGTTGAAAATCTGTTGAAACCGTCGCAATTTACCCATATTTTATGGATTATTCCGGGAGCCCACATGAAAGACTTGTGGAATTTAGCAGACATTAATTGGTTTTCTGGCTACACAAATGTTTTGTATTACACAAACAAAGGACTTTTTTCTTACAACCCGGTGCCTAACTTACAATTCATCGTATAAAGCATCTAACAGAGTATATCGAGAAGAAAGAGTTACAAGATTTTAAGGAATATCCTCTAACAGTACCCACCTTAGCAATGCCCCCACGAACCTATCGTTTTAGAGATCGTTCTGGTAAACTAGTTAATACTGGATATTTGTATAAAATGATACAAATATTTGCGCAATTCTATAAATTTAGGTTACACGATATTCATGATCTTTATGAAATAACGACCTTAGAGATTCCCAAACAAGGTGTCAACAATAAAACCAATGATATTTTGCCTATATCCTTGAACATTTACGATCGTACAGCTGGCGGCAGCAGCGATGTTTTGTGGAATGTAAAATTATTTGTGATGGCACCTTATCCCTCACCCTTGCCCAGAACTGAATATTTTTTGCATCCATACACTGTTACAACCAGGATTTGTATTCTCTTACTCCTGATATTTTGCGCTGTAGCAGTTTCTTTTATTAACTACCGGCAACACTATATGATTGAAATAGATTATAGCAAATCAACTTTATGTATTCTGGCCTTGTTCATCTGTCAATATCAGACAAACTTTAAAACCGAAACTCTTATGCAGAAGCTGATTTTTTTACTGATCTTTATTAATGGATTTATATTGACCTATTTGTATTTGGCCATATTATCTAGTATATTCGTGCAAGATATTTTTGAAACGAAAATAGAAAAATTGGAAGATTTAAACAAAACTTCACATCAGCTTTTATTACGTCCAGGTGATGTTAATTTTTTGCGCTCTTTACCAGATATTCCGGAAATTGTTTACAAAAAGGCAAAAGTTTTAAATCCTATGGAAATTTATAAAGCCCTTTCTGATCTTAATAATACATATTGCTTAGTAGCTCTAGATGATAAAATTAATTTCTTATTCTTTCAGCAGCTTAACCTAAAAATTCCTCGTATGTACAAAATCGATGATGCTCTCAACGTAATGCAGGAGTATTTAACCGTACGACGAGATTTGCCTTATCTCCCGTTGCTTAATCGTTATTTGAAATATATATTGGAATCGGGCATCCTGTATAAACTCGTGGTCGATACTCACTTTGATGGTATTCTTAGTGAAGAACTTAGTTTATTCAGTGAATCGGGAAGCAGTCATGGGTTACTATTAGATTTTAATTATTTTTATCCCTTATTTTTTTTCTCTGCTTTTGGTTTGATTATATCATTAATTGTATTTATACTAGAGTTGTTATATGCTAAATATATAAAATAAATGAATTGGTGTGTGAAATTTCTAACTATAATTTAAATCGTTATTTTGCAAAAGGATTTCTTAAACTTCAATTAAAAAATGTTTAATTCGGTGTTATTCCTACACTGAAAAAATGTTAGCCAATTTCTTTTTTCAAATAGACTATTAATCAAAAAGGGAATCAGTTTTCATCTAAAATGTAATCAAGTGAATACAAATTTTACTTATATCAATAACATTTCTGCTGAAAATGTTGTGTTTATCACAAAATATTTTATTTATGGTTGTTTATTGGTGCAATTTTAATTAACTTTTTAATTAATATCACAAAGTTATTAGTTGAAATCAATTTTTTTTAGTTATCGCCCATAACCGAATTCAGTCAAAATCAATTTATGCGAATATTGAAAATAAAAAAAATTATTTTTTATTCGAGTTGATGGAGAGTTGATGACAACAATTCAACGATTTAATTTTGTCCTTTTATATGGTTTGTGGCCTGAAAACTAAAAAGAACTTGGCACAATAACGCCAATCATTTGTTTTACTTTTGCTTTTGCTTGCCGCTACTATATGGCATACATTGCAAATATGCTTATATCGGTAAATGGACTATAACTTTAATACTTTCTATTAAATTTACTTTTAGCCATAGAAAATACAGACCAAATGGACTTATGTGACTAAAAACGGTAGTGACTATAAACGAAAAGTACTGTAGCTGAAACGTTTTTTTAAAATAACGTTATTCGTTCGTTACGCTAAAGTTTGCGTATAAGTGCTTTCGAGTGTGTGGACTTTATATAGGACCTGTAGCAAATTAAAGACCGACCATCATGAAAGTTGATAATATAATTTCTACTAATATAAAACAAACTTATGGTGAATTTAGTTGTAATACCGGTATTCCGCCAGCGATTTTATACAATTTTGTCTTGTGAATACCTGAAATTAAGATTTTTCTGATGTAACAACAATTATCGTGAGATTATTTTTTATTTTTTCGGCCTTATGACGAGAATCGTTGTCGTTGATGTCGATCAAACCAATACAGACCATATGAATTTGACAACATTTATCGTAGTGCTGCCACATGTTACTTTTTGCACTACATATAATATATAGGACACTGATTTACAGCTGTTAAGCTTAAGCTACATATAAATTTAAGTTTAGTTCAACTAAACCAACGTGTAAACATGTATTGATTTATTATGTAATTTAGTTTTAAGGTTAGAAATCTAAACAAAATATTTTTACATTAAAAAAAGTAGAATTTTCTAAGAAATTAGTTTTAATCGATTGGCATAAATAGTTCGAGTTATTCGTTATTCGAAATTGGCTATTTTAATTATTCGATCAAATAATGGCGGAAAAATTTCTCAATTAATCGAGTGGATACTCTAATGTGAACCAATAAATAACTTAAGCAATATTAATTTTGCTAAGCATTTATTTTCATTTAAACGTAAAATTTTTTTTTTTTTTTTTTTTTTTTTTTCTCATTATTTTTTTATTGAATCTTCATATTTTAAATATGAACTAACAATAATTAATCAAATCTTAACCTAATACGTTATTTTACGTCCTGCCAGTGCCAGACAAAAATTTTCTTCATCACGGGTTCTGTTCACTTATATAGGTGTTTATCGCTCATCTAATTGGGTAAGTGCTGAAGTGTCTCTTCTTCTTAAGCGAGTGTGGCCGCCATGGTTTAAAATATTTCGAGCTAGTGGATTTGGGTGTTGTTCAAGCCTTTTAAAATATTTAACTGCATATTTTGTAATCATAGTTTTTACTAAAGGAACATTGAGATCCTTGTGAATATTTGAGTTTTTAACATACCAAGGGGCAGCTGTGATTATTCGAAGAAGTTTATTTTGGCGCCTTTGAATTTTTTCGATATTAGAGGCCGAGGCAGTGCCCCATAGTTGAATACCGTAGCACCAGATTGGCTTTAAGATGGAGTTGTATAGTAAAAGTTTGCAGTCTAGACTTAGGACAGAGTTTCTTCCAATAAGCCAATGAATTTGGATGGCTTTTAGTTTCATTTGAGATAATTTTGCCTCTATATGGCTTTTCCACGTTAAACGGCGATCTAGATGAAAACCGAGGTATTTTACATGCGAATTTTGAGGCACTAAATGATTATTGATTTTAATAGGGGGGCATGTTTCCCGACGCAAGGTAAATGTTACATGTACGCATTTTTGCTCATTGACCTTTATCCTACATTGCTTCAGCCACAGTTCGAGTTGAAATATATGATCCTGTAGGTATCGAGATGCTTCTTGACTGTTTTCGTGCACGCTTAGAAAAGCTGTGTCATCAGCAAATGTTGAAGTTTGGGTGTAGTTGTTTATTGGCATATCCGAAGTATATATTAAGTATAAAAGTGGGCCTAGGATGCTTCCCTGAGGGACTCCCGCTTCAATTGGTTGAGGAGAGCTTAAATAATCACCTTCTTTAATAATAAACTTTCGACCGACTAAGTAGCTTTCTAACAGCTTGTGTGTGTTTACTGGTAAGTTTAGCTTCAATTTATGTAATAAGCCTTCATGCCAGACTTTGTCAAAAGCTTGAGAAACATCGATGAAGAGAGCGGAACAATATTTTCTTTCTTCAAAGGCTTTTCTTATTGCGTTTACTATACGATGGGTTTGCTCAATTGTGCTGTGTTCTCTTCTAAAGCCGAATTGGTGGTTAGGAATACATCTGTTTTCATTTAGAATTGGGGTTAATTTTGACGCTAACAGCTTCTCAAACAGCTTTGATATATTTGAAAGTAAACTTATAGGCCTATATGACTCAACTTTTGTGTGATCCTTTCCTGGTTTAGGTATCATGATGACTAAGGAAACCTTCCACTTTTGAGGATAGTATTCCAGGCGTAAAATAGCATTAAAAATTAAAAGAATAATTATCCTTGCTATGCTGGGTAGCTCCAAAAGCATTTTGTTGCTGATCTTATCAAAACCAGGAGCCTTCTTGGGGTTTAAATCACAAATAGCCTTTTCGATTTCTCTTATCTCAAATCTTAGGGGAACAGCTGCTCTAGCAGCAACAGGTGGCAACTCGACCGCCATATCGTGAGATATGTTTGGGGTAAATACGTTTTTTAAATGATTAACAAACAGATTTCCTTTTTCAACATCATTTCTTGCCCAACTTCCATTCAAGTTTCTTAATGGCGGATTAGCGACAACTGGCCTTTTGAGGTTTCTAGCTGCACGCCATAATGAGTAGTCTGATTGTGGAGTTGCATCAAGTTCCTTAAGATATTTTTTCAGAGAAGCCGTTTTCTGAGTCTGCAGTAACTTTCTCAGCCTTTTTGTACAGTCTTTTAGTAAGTTCTTAAGTTGAGGGGATCTGTGCAATTGCCACTCTCTACGAGCTCTCCTTTTTTCAGACAAGAGACGCTCGACATCTGAGGAATATATTTTATTATTTTTGGTTTTTTTGGGGGCAATGCTGGAATGTTGAACAGCTAGTTTTAGAAAACTGTCAAAATTGACAATAGAGCGATCTATATACTCCGGTGTGCTAAGCGGAATATTTTCTGTGCAATGGGTACTGAGATATTTTTTATATTTTATCCAATTTATATGTGTAGCTGACGTCGCTATGTGACCAGAGGGAGATTCAATTCTATTGGTGTTTTTTATAGTAACAATTGTAGGTGTGTGATCAGAGGATAATTCTATGGAAGCTTCAACGTAAATCGTTTCTGTGGGGATGTTTTTAACCACGCCAAAATCGATGACATCTGGAATTTTTTGCGGATCAGCAGGCCAATATGTTGGTTGGCCGCTCGCGACAACATTTAAATTCATTTTAGAGATTGTATTAAACAAAACACGACCCTTTGGTGTTATAAGTCGTGACCCCCAGAAGGTATGTTTTGCGTTGTAATCGCCAGCAGCCAGGAAACAGGGCCCCAGTGACTTATAATATTTGTAATATTGGCTTTCTGATATTGCAAATCTAGGTGGTGAATATAGAGATGAAATAACTATGCTTCGATTTAGCTCTTCGACACAAATGTTCGTAGCTTGGAGATAATCTTCACGATGATCACACATTGGGTAGTGTTTAATTCGGTTTTTTATTAATATAGCAGAACCTCCACAAGCTCTATCTCGAGGGTCCTTGGTATCATATAGAGTATAACCATTAATTTTAAACGTATTTCTTGAGGTCAAATGAGTTTCAGAAACCATCATGACATCAATTTGTTTATTTTTAAGAAAGTATTCTAATTCATTTTTATGTTGGCGGATGCCGTTTGCGTTCCAAAAACAAATTTTTAAACAGTTCATGGCTTGTTAAGAACAGCTTGCAATAACATCGATTGCATTCTAAGAATTTCCTGCATCATATTACCCATTGTTTTTGTAAAATTATTTACTGTTTGCACTAATGTTTCCATGGTTTTTTCTAGACGACTTAGATTAGAAACTGGAGCTTCGTCATTACTTGACGAAGCGCCTTGCATTGGTACATTGTTTGATTTTAAAACGTTAGCATAAGAGGTTCTGTTACTACTAGGCTGCGGAGCCTGAAGATCATTACTGTTTACTTGATTCGTTACCTGCATTTGAGGGGGATTAGTTTTCGGTCCAACCGACTGCTTGACGATAGTATATACAGGGCATCCTCTATAATTGGCAGTGTGATTACCACCACAGTTGCTGCATTTTTTACGTTGGGGTCGGTTTTAGACTTCGCGCAAAGAACTGTACCGTGTAGCTCACCACATACTACGCAAACAGGGGGTAAATAGCAGTATGCCTTAGTATGGCCAAATTCTTGGCAGTTCAAACATTGAACGGGACCACCTCTTTTGTGCGGCTCCTCTATAGTTACCTTTCTGTACAGAATGTATTTTAAATCATAGATGGGATGCGTTTCATTTTTTTTAAGCTTAACGTCGCCGGGTTCAAACTCTACTCGAAAAAGTGGTTGGGGAATTTTTTTCTCTATTTTTAATGTTTACTACATGTTTTACCTTGAAGCCTTTTTCTTCTAGGAATGTTTTGACCTCTTCTGGGTCCACACATGAGTCAATACCCTTAATCACTACCTGAAGACCTTTACTGCTTTTCAGTTGGTATGTATAAAAGTTTTTTTTTAGTGCTTCAAAGTTGTTTATTACTTTGCGAAAGTCATTCTCATGATTGACTTGTATTTTAGTCTCGTTTATACTACCACGCTTGATAGCCGCTACGTAAAACGAATTTTCACCTATCACTGATATCAAACTCTTTATGAGCTCATTTGAATTTTGTTCCCTAAGATATATCGGGGGAGGCTTTGACGATTTTATGACGTTTGGTGCTTCAGAGGATTCATCCTCCAGAATTGCAAAACGATTTTGAGTATTTATTTTATCAAAAGTTTGTACTTTTGAGGCCGAAGCAACTGCTGCAGAGGTAGGGCTGCGTCCCCGTTTGAGCACTGTTATGTACCTGTCCATACCAACTTGTACTGTAGGCTTTTGAGAAATTTTTCCTTGAGTTACTGAGTTGTCCATAGCGGCTGTTTTGGGGTTAACCGTATCATCACTTATTAAAGTTTTTTTTGGCTCTGCGGCAGCGCCTGCAGTTAACAAACTTGTTATTGTAATACGATCGACCGTATTTGTAAATAAAGAAGGTGAGAGGGAACGCGTTCGAGTAATAGGTTTAGCCGTTAGGTAATTGCTATCATCGATTCTTTTTTTTTGTTTCTACTTTTGTTTCGTCAACACTCACTGTAACATATGCATTTCTTTCATTATGTTTAATTGTTTTTGCATTGTACGCATTCATAAGTTTTTTTTTTTTATTTTACAGTTTGTTTAATTGTGCTCTTCTTGTTATTTGTTGTTAAAAACCCCGATAATAAAAAAGAAGAATAAACAAAAACAAGAAATGTTTTTTGCTTAAAATGTATGTTTGTATGTTTATGTATGTATGTTCATACATACATTTTTTTATTAAATTATAACTTTTATTATTTTAATTATTGACGTTTATGTTCACAAATTAAAAATTATTTTTAAGCGTCCAATTCGCTGATATTATATTATTTATTTAATAAATAATATTATGATTTTATAACAACTTATTTAAGTATGTTAAAAGAAAACAAAAACCGTATGCCGAGTTAAAAAAAAAAACACGTCTGCATTCAACGAGCACTGTGATGCTAACTGAACGTTAAATGTGTTTACATTTTCCAATTGTACATACATACATAATTTTAAATTGTTTAAAAAATTTACTTAAATGTCAACTCAAAATCTAAAAAGTTTCCAAAAATGGTATATAACGTGTTATCCATTTTTCTATTTTAAAAAAGTGATGTACAATAATACACACATAAAGCTATGATTTCGATAAAACATTAATTTCATTATAAAACTTGCCACCATAATTCATAATCTTCAATACTGAGCCGTGAGATATCCATAATTGCTCAGAACGCAGTACAATCGATAAATTCGGAATATATAACTTTCACTAACAGAAGCGATAATGTTGACAGTGCGCAAATTGCGATAATGCACAGGCCTGACCACATATGTAAAGTTCCTAGCTCAGTACTCTATTATGACGACAATAATCGGTCCGTAATGCATGAAAAGTGACCGCCACTTTTGTAGTAAGTTTAACCGTTCGTCTTACTCATGAGTCTGGCCAGACCTTTTTCGATCTTAAATGTTGTTTGAGTATATTTAAAACTCAGGTAGAGACTTGAAATTTAAGGTACCCTTCTAGAATTTAGTTTACTATAAAAAGCTGAAAAAATATATCCTGGAAAGGATATATAAGAAACTTTTTCGTATATTTTACTGCACACATCACATTCGTTACACATGTGGTCTGACCAGACCAATATATTTTTTGTATAGATGATGCCGTATTTTTAACTTTTTTTCTTGCTGTTTTAAATTTTTTTTTTTATTAAATTATCTATTAAATATAACACACAAACTAGTAGCTCCATCTAGTTCTCAATATGAAAAAAAAAACAATAAGCACAGCAACTAGTAACTCACGTTCAGAAGCTGATTTTTACATGTGAAGAGGGGAGGCTAATGAGTTAGAACATAATAAAGCTGCTGAGGAAGGAAATGAAATTCAACCGTTCACAGCTGAACAAAATGATAGTGTGGATTATGTTCCAAATAAGAACGATTCATCCGGTTCTGAAAATAATTTGGTCTTAAAACCAAATGAATCGTTTGCTTCTAAGGACGATGAAGAAGAACCACATGTACAAACTTGTCAAAAATACCCTGCCCATGATTACATCTATGGTAAAGATTGACCTAAATGGAACAAGCATTATTATTTTGATGCGTCAAAATAATATGCGTTTTGGAGTTGGGCCGATGGAACAAGACTCTCTTCCAATTCAGGCGATCAAGAGATTTTGCACACGAAATATTACATTTAAAATCATAACTTAAAAAGGAACGATATTTGAAAATTCGCAAAAGAATTTGTTCTATTTAATAATAAAAATGGAATATTCATATACTCCAAATATTTTTTTGTTCAAAGTGTTCAGATTGTCAGTAACATTGTAAAATTAAAATTACATGTTTCAGTTGCTAAGGAAATCCATAATGCTTATACATTTATTTTATTTCTAGTAAAATAGTATTGCATATTATAAACATGTTATATAAATTTTATGAAATAAAACGATCTTATTTTTCAGTTTTTAGAAATATTTTGATAATATGTTAATTTACGTATTATAAGTAAAAATAATATGAATATGTACGCATATTATTTGATATAATTAATTTCATATTTTATTTAAATTATAAATTTGTATAATATAACATTTAGTTAAAAAAAAAATTGGTTTTATTTATTCAAAAGTTGGTTGGGGGTGCACAGAAAAAATTTTGCCCCAGTAAACGGATTAATCAAAAATAAAATCAGTTTTAATTAAAAGTTTAATCAAGTGAATTAAACGTTTAATCAAGTGAATTAAACGTTTAATCAAGTGTATTAAACGTTTAATTGACAAGATTAATTTGCAACAGCAAACACCAGCAATTCACCTGATTAAACGTTTAATTCACTTGATTAAACGTTTAATTCACTTGATTAAACTTTTAATTAAAACTGATTTTATTTTTGATTAATCCTTTTACTGGGGCAAAATTTTTTTCTGTGTGGCTAGACTCATGCGTCACGAATGTGAAAATAAAAACATGTGTAAGACCGAGGGTTAAGTTTTAACTATTTTTACCCGTTCCTCGTTTGTTAAACGATCTATATTCGTAAATGGCAAACCTTTCACTAACAACACTGACAGCCTTGCCTGACCGGCAGTTTTGAAATCACTAAATGAATAACCCTGCATATCAGATGACTCTCTTTGGATAAACCATTTTGTTCAACAAATTTGTTCCAATTTGTCGTTAGCACACAGAAAAAATTCTCCAAAATTTTTCACCAATTAAAGCATTAATCAAAAATATAATCAGTTTTAATTAAAAATTTAATCAAGTGAATTAAACGTTTAATCAAGTGAACGTTTAATTAATACTATTAACTGGTTTAATTGATACTATTAATTTGTTTACTGGTGCAAATTTAATTAATTTTTTAATTAATATCACAAATTTTTTAATTGAAATCAATTTTTATTTTTTTCTGTGCATTCAGTTGTATTTTATAACTGTAGCAATATATGTTTTAAATACTTTTTTTTATTTAATTTCCTAAGCTTGTCCCGCGAAGCTCTTCGCTTGTCTGCAAGAAAGAAACCAGTGTCTCTGGCGGGAATCGAACCCGCAACCCCGGCGCTGATAGGCTCGCTCACTAACAGGTAGCCTACCGGGGAACACTTAATCCATAGTTAAACAAATAGGAAAGTATAGCACGACCATGTGATACCCTACCCCACAGTATTTAAACAAATGTTTAACAGTGTACACTTTTTGGGACCCATGGGTAGGGCTGCCAGATAAATTTGTGAGGAAATCGTCAACTTCCTGAGAAAAAATAAAAAAATCGTCTTTCACGTTTCGAAAAATCGTCAAAAAAAAATCGGACAACTTAAAATTAAGTTTTTTACACAATTTTTGTTCGATTTTTACAAAAAAAAAAAAAAAACATTCACACAAAAACATAATTACTACTCATAAAGAGCGTCTTTGATCGTCGATGACCGCATTTTTTTATCGTAGAAGATTCCTTACACCGGGAAAATTGTAACACGAGTGAGATTCTTTCATAGCACAGCGAAATACGTCGTTGTGGGAATCGATAAAGACGTGGGTAAAGATTATCTAACAAGTCTTTCATATCAAGAATCGCATGAGACTTATGTAAATTAGATCTTACAATTCGTGAAATGTTCGCCCTATAATTGTTGAAAATATGATTTATACAAAGAGTCATAAAAGGTTCATTCGATAATGGTTTAACGAAAGATAAACATTGTTGTTCTTGTACCCTGAAAATAATCACTTTAATGATTTTCTTAAGACTTTCATATTACAGACGTACCTAAACAAAAGCGGCACGCGTTTTCTAGTTTTCAATATATGCCATGCCAATAAAATTTGTATGAAGCATACCTAAATAGAGCGGCGTCAACGCTTTGCAATTGGAACACCCGATTTCGACAGCTCGGTTAATAGTGAAGTTGGCCGCAATTGTTAATTAATAATGGCAATTTAGTTATTTTTTGGTAAATCAAGCGATTTTATTTCTATTTTTATTTATAATATGTGGGCTTTATTAAACAAGAAAGCTATCACTACTGTTCGTGACACAATATTGACGCTCTTGCTTATGCATGGCATATCAGCGTAAAAGCTAAGCGAAAGAAAATGTTCCGCCTTCCGCTCTTGTTAAGGTATGGCTGTTAATCGTTCCAAGATTAAAAAACGAACGTGTCACAGATATAATGTCTTATTCAGACTTTGGAGACTGAAAAAGTCGTCACTTTTTAGAAAAAAATCAGCAAATCGGCACTTTGCTAATTTCGGAACAAAATATCGTCAAAATGACGATAAATCGTCAAACCTGGCAGCCCTGCCCATGGGCTATAATGGACCCGCTAGAACAAAATTATTTTGTGAGGTTAAGATTCATGTAAAAGTTCTTTATTCAGAATATTATTTAGATATCTTCATCTGTATGAGATTTTTTTGGTTTTAAGTAATTTTTGGAAAAGGGTTTATGTGAGACCTATGGCTAATTTTGGACCTAATAGAAAAATATTTTCTGAAGACAGCTATCGTATAATTTGTTGTCGCTCATACCAACATTAAAAAGGAAATTATGGCACTGAAATCTATTTTCGAGACTAATATTTGCATTGACCGATTCCAATCAAATTTAATAAGATGATTTAGATTGCAATAAATTAAGTTTGGGCCAAATTTCATATTAATACCCACCACTGTTGGGATCAGACAATTCTTAAATTGTACCGTCTCAATGGCAAAATTGTACCAAATTGACATAAATTGTACCAAAATTTTGCTATAAAATAAAAAAGCATACATAGTAAGAATTCATAATTTTTTTTTTTTTTTTTTTTTAATAAAAACAAGATCTAAAAATTATAGTCCGTCAGTATATACTGACAAATTTTTGAAGAGTGAGACCCATGGGCAATCCAAATTATGTTATGAGGTTAAGATTTATGTTAAAGTTTTTGTGTCGACTATTATTAAGATATCTTCATCTATATGAGATTTGTTTACCTTTAACTGATTTTAGGAAACAATCGACAAAGTGGCAATTTGGAGACACTTAATCCTAGGCTTCTACAGGGATACGATTATATATATTTTATTCAAAATTGTATTATTGAAAAGAAAAGTGAGTTAATCCACCTCAAAGAAATGATAAAACTTCGTGGGTACTTTTTATTTAAGTGTACCAAAAAGGGATGAATTGTACCAGTGTACTAATGAAGTTTCGATTGTACCAAAGTTGTTACAATTGTGCTACAAATCTCATCAGTGATACCAACATAATAATATGCTTTATGGGCACAAAGACTATTCCGGAAAGAAACTTTTATGGGGGCAATGTGAAAATATTGAACGATTCTTACTGTTTGCAAAAGGCCAGGCCTTGTGCCAATTATAACCTTTGTATCATATTTCATTAAATTATAGCAAAAAGTGCGACCTTGGAAAAAGTTTACATGGACAGCAAGCCGGACGGATGCACATCGTTAGATCGATTCAAAAAGTGATTCTACATCGATCGATTGTTACACTAAAAGCTGGGTTAAGGGGCAATATTTAAAGATGTAACAAGCATCGGCACAAACGCATAATACCCTCTCTGCAATCGCAGTGTGGGTATAAAATAGTTAATTAATTTTATACTATAATACAAATCTTAAGTATTTTGACGAAAATGCTTCCCTCGTCTAAGTACGCAGGTCGACATTGAAAAATTTTTTTAACTATTGCAATTGATTTTTATGTCAGTTTTCTCGAAAGAGAGAGTTCTTTCGATTATAGTTAAATAGCCAGTATGTTAACAAGGTTAATTCCACTTAATTTCGTGTTGCGTTTTTTATTTTCTTATTTTCAATTTTATTTTATTACTAGCATAACTTAGTATTAGTCTACAACAAGGCATATTGACATATTGTACATTTATAGCAAAGCTATTTATTTTAAATGAGTAAATTTTAGCTGTGGCCGTTCTCTAGATTTACAGAAATCCAGTTTGATCCTCGCCAACTTCTCCGATCCCGCACATTTCTTACAGATGCGCTCTGTTTATTGATTACCATTCTAATTGTACCAAATTTGGAAAAACACTTACGGTTCTTCAAATATACGGGATTATATTTTGTGCCACGCTCACTTATCTTATCGCGCCCACTTTTTGACTGATGTTACGTATTGATCACCAAGCTATTTCTACCAACTTTGGAAACTTTAGCTATTACATACCGTTCTTTAGATATACAGAAATCTATTTTGTCTTGTTTGTGAGATACCACGCACCCTTATCCACTCCCACCTTCTCTTTGAACGATGTTGCGTATCGATAACCCAACTATGTGTACCAAATTTTGTGTTCTTAATTAAATCTATGTTACGGCACGCCAACATCTTCAACCCCCAAATCGTGGCAGATGTTGCGTATTGCCTACCGGGATGCTTGTACCTAATTTGGAAACTTTGGCTCTTGCCGTTCTCCACGCATAAAGGTATCTACAATCTCTTTGTATGGGAGCTTTCACTTTCACTTTTCCAATCCCGCCCACATTTTGTCGGATGCTGTGTATTGGTAACGGAGATGGAACCCTTGACTCTTACAGTTCTCCAGATATATATATATATATATATATATATATATATATATATATATAAGTCTATAATGTCTTTGTATGGGAGGTGCCACGCCCACTTATCCAATCCCATCTGTTTTCTAGAGATGCTGTGTATTGATAACCCAGCTTTCTGTACTGTATTTGGAAAATTTTTCTCTTAACGTTCTTAATATATAAATAAATATATTTTGTGCCAAGCCCACTTATTTCATATGTTCTGTATTGATAACCAAGATGCTTGTACCAAATTTGGAAGCTTAAAGTCTTTCCGTTCTCCAGATATACATAAATCTATAATGTCTTTGTGTGGGAGGTACCACGCCCATTTCTCCAATCCCGTCCTTTTTTGAGAGCGGTTGTGTTTTGATAACCCAGCTTTGTGTACCAAATTTTGACAAATTTTCTCTTACTGTTCTCTAGATATAAATAAATCTATTTTGTGCCACGCCCACTTCTCCAACCCCGCACAGATATTGTCAGCTGTTGTGTGTTACTAACCAAGATGCTTGTACCTTATTTGATTTCTTTTGATTTCGCCGTTCTCGAGACATACAGAAATCTACGATGTCTTTGTCTAGGAGGTGCCACACCCACTTATCCAATCCCACCCATTTCTTTGGAGAGCTTGTGTATTGATAATAAAGCTTTGTGTACCAAATTTGGACAATTTTTCTCTGACGGTTCTCCATAATAAATAAATCAATTTTGTGCTACGCCCAGTTCTCTCATCCCTTCCACATTTTGTCGGACGTTGTGTATTAATAATAAAAACCAAGATGCTTTTACCTATTTTCGAAACTTTGGCTCTTTCCGTTCTCCAGATATACAGAAATTTATATTGTCTTTGTATGGGAGGTGCCTCTCCTACATTAAATTTCTAAAACATATATAGCCTTCTGAGAAATAATTGCATTAAACATAAACACAATTATGAATAAGAAAAAAGTTCGTGAAATTTTATGATTTCCTTTTTTCTGTTATGTACTGTATACTTTTTGGTAAAGGAAGTACAGCTTACAACACACCGAAAAAAATCACACAATACAAATTTGTATCAACTTCTTTATTACTGGAATGCTACTGATGCTTACCTGAAAAAAGTAATAAGTTTTAAAAAAAGCGTGATTCTTGTGCGGTACTTGTGAATTGATAAAAAACGGGACAAGCCCACAAAAAATGGTAATGGAAATTTATAAGTCCTGGCACCCTTCGTTTTAAGTGAAAGGACATAATATATGAAGCTTACATTAAAAGACCTATCTAAAATTGTAAAAACAAAAACAGTTCTATTATAATCTAGTTTATATAAATATTGTATTAAGTGAAATTGTAATACATATGAATATTGTTAAATTGTTATACATATATGGTTTTAGTATTGTCCCATAAGATTTAGTACAAGACTTTTTGACATAATTGACTCTTATTAAAGTTTAAATAATTTGTACACATTTGTTTTAAAACTGAACAATAATTTGAAAACTGAAAACATAAAAGAGATTAACAAACATTGTTAAAATATAAACAACTTTAACAGAACATAAAGAAAAAATAATTGTAAAGACAGACAAAATATGTTTCTAAGCCCATAAGCAAAAAAGTGTAACTTAAAAGCAGTTCACACGCCGCAATTCTTGTTGCTCAATTTCTTTCCCTTTGAAGTTGCCGAAGTTGTTACCTGCAACAATGTGTTTCAACTATTTTCTATTCAATATGGCTCAAAACAACTACAATTTTATTCACAGCAAATCCCAAAGAAAAAAATAGAATAAATGTATTTGCAGCCATCTTTCTGCATGTACCTACGAATAAAAGCACAAAAAGTGCTGACGAGTACAAACATCTTCGTTCCAAGCAATTTATGTATTGTATTTATCTATTTTATTATAAGTATTTTCTTCTCTTTCCTAAAAATTTAAAAGTTGAGCATCAAAAGTCAAAGCGTGTAAGCCCTTACCTATTAATTAAAAAAAAACTGAACCGTGTTTTAATTTAAGATTTTAATTTTTGACACAATAGAAGAAAATTGCCAAGTTCTTCAAAATTAGTTAAATCCAACAACAAAATACACAGAGTTTCCGTTAGGTTTCATTAAAGTGCTACGATATTTTGCATTTGCACTTTTGCAAGCCTAAATGTAAATTTTTATATATGGGGGATTTCATGTCAAGTGCTCAAAAGAAAGCTCAAAAAAAAAACAACATTCCGGATATAAAAAAAATAAAAAAAAAAAGTTTTAAATATAAAAAAAAAACATTTTTTTTAAAACAAAAAAATTATCAAAAATAATTTTTGGGAATACAAAATTTTAATTTACAAGATTTTGTTATTCGTGCTTAATTCCCAATTATTATTCTTGATAAAAACACTGAAATTTATTGTTGATCAATTGTAGTGCGGAATGTAAGAAAAGATAAACTCACTGTTTATTGTTGATGTTTTTGTTTAAACTTTGATATTGTTATAAGTAGAACTGTTGCTTATAATTCTTATACGCTTAACAGTTTTATTTGGTTTAATATCTTTAGTTTTTCTAAAATCTTTGGATGAAGTTTCCTGACGATCTGGCCTAAGCAACCAGTGAAATGCGCATAGGAATAGCTTATCCCAACAACAGTAAATTTCAAGTGTTTTTATCAAGAATAAAAACTGGGAATTAAGCACGAATAACAAAATCTTGTAAATTAAAATTTTGTATTCCCAAAAATTATTTTTGATAATTTTTTTGTTTTAAAAAAATTTTTTTTTTTTTTATATTTAAAACTTTTTTTTTTCATTTTTTTTATATCCGAAATGTTGTTTTTTTTTTGAGCTTTCTTTTGAGCAAAAAAAAAAATAAAAAACATTCCGTATAAAAAAAAAATATAAAAAAAAGTTTTAAATTTAAAAAAAAAATTTTAAAATTTTTTAAAAAAACTAAAAATTTTTTTCGAAAGATCAAATAGCTATCGGAGCTACTAAGTTACATGGATGAGAAAGAACACTGCATATGCTAAAAATTTAGAAACCCTCGCCTGGAGTTAGAAACTATTTTTTTATATATATATAAGCCATTCGCATCCCAAAAAGCGTCCAAAACTTCCTTAAAGGAAAAGACATAAGCTTTCTTTTGAGCAAAAAAAAGTTTTAAATTAAAAAAAAAAAAAAAATTTTAATTTTTTTAAAAACCAAAAAAATTTTTTTCGAAAGATTGATCAAATAGTTATCGAAGCTACTTGGAACCTATTTTGCTAACACCAATAGGTAATAAGTTACAAGGATGAAAAAGAACACCTGTATAGCCAAAATGTCAAATTTTGACCCCCTCTAACTCAGAAACGTTTTAACCGATCTTGTTGAAAAATTGTGTATAAGCTACTATCTACTAGGACTAACCTTGGTGCAAATTTCATCCAAATCGGAAGACATCGATTTAAAAATTGGGTCACTTGACATGAAATCCCCCATATGTTATTTTTTTTAAAATTAACTTTACATATATGTATAAATATTTGAATGTAAATTTGTCTGTAAAATATGTAAAAATTCTTGAAGTCAAATAAACTTTAAAAAACTTTAAAAAAACTGCCTCTTAGAGAACTTAAAACAAAAACAACCATCGAATTTACACTGTTGGACTCATGTTAACACCAGTTGCACCCCATCATTCTACCACCACCAACACCGACGACCCAACGAGTAATTACTAGTTTATATTAAATATTGTATTAAGTAAAGTTGTTATACATATGAATATTGTTTTACAGATATTGTATAAGTTGAAATTAAATTGTCCCATTAGATTTTGTACAAAACTTCTTTAACATAAAGGACTCTTAATAAAGTTTAAAAAATAATTTCTACACAGTCGATTTAAGACAGTTAACAAGTGAACAACAATTTTTAATACAGAAACAATAAAAAAAAAAATAACAAACACAAAACATAAAAACTTTGTATAAAAAAATTTTAAACAATATTAACAAAACACAGTTAAATTTGGAGTTAAAGGAAAAATAAAGTTTTCCCGAGAATTTGTAGTATGCAGTCTTATTTCACTTCATTGCTAATAAAAAACTAAACAAAAAAAATTGCCTTAATGGTTTGCATAACGGTAATTTAAAAATAACGAGGACAACATTTTAAATGCATGTTAAATTATAATTAAATTAAAAAATAATTAAACACCTCAAGTACTTGGTTGGACCACCCTGTCTTTCTATTACATTTCTTTACTATTTCTGACCAGACCTTTTAAAGAGCACGTTTTAGCGATTCATTGCTAGTAATTGCTTCGTTTATGAATTTTCGCTCATTATATCCCAAACATGTTCTATGGGAATTAAGTCAGGGGATTGGGAAGGGCTATGGAGCTGCCTTGGAGCATAATAAAGCCGTCAATTTTCACTGAAAGTGCAATGTGCAAGATCCAAAGAGTTCCAAAGTCTAGTTTGTTTCCCGAAGCTTGCAAATTATTTTCTAATATGCCCTGATATTGGATATGCCTTCAACAAAAGCTAAATACCTAACACCAGCTGCCCCACAGCCCCAAGCCATTAAGTTACCACCTCTATGCTTCACAGTTACAATTAAATTTTTTGTTTGGAAGGCAGTTTTAGGTTTCCGATAGACTTTTGATCGTTATTCGCTTCCAAACAAATTAAATTTACACTCATGTGTAAAAATAAGAGTTTGCTAAATTCTACGTCATTGTTTTTATACTTATTGGCAAACTTCAATCTAACCCTTCTACTTTTCTCACTTATGAGTGGTTCCGTGGAACTCTGCTATTATTACTGTTCTCCCGTTATGCTTTTTGCACTGTATTTGGATGGACATGCTAATTCAAAAAAATTTATCATTTTCTATTCCTGGTATTTATTTGGCTTCCATAACCTCAGAACTACCATTAATTCTACGTCGACAGTTCTCCATAAGACTGGCATTTTCCATCACTATAAATGAATAACAAGGTCAAACGTTGGATAAGGTGGGGATTTATTTGCCAAAATGTTGTTTAACATTTTTATCATTTCAGATACACTCCAGATTTTATATTAAAAAAGCTTAAATTTGTTGGTGGTTTAGAGAGCTGTAAAAAACTGCAATTAACTGGCATTGAAATCAAAATTATTTCAACCAAACTGATTTCATTCTTTGATTTCAAAATGATTTAAGATTTCAAAAGGAAATATTGTCAAAATTGCAATATTAAGTTATTGCAATCATTAAAAAATCATTCCGTTTAGGTTTAATTGAATGCAAAGAATTTAATTCCAACCAGATTTTTATTTAAAGGCCGCTTTAGCCGACCGTAAATGTAATTAAATGCAATGTAACGTACCGTAACGTACTGTAAGCTCGTTTGTGCACTTATAGAACATGTAAGAACGTGTAAGCTGTTTTTCAAAAACATTAACAAAAAAGAGAAAAGTGATGAGAACTAAAAGTGTTGAAATGGTGACCGCTTTGAAGAAAAAGTACCAAGTGATTTAAATAGTATTAAAACGGTATTTCTTGTATGTTTATATAAATAAATAAATATTTGATATTAATATTACAGATTTACAATAAACAAATATGTATTATGTATAGCATATTCGTACACATGTTCTTACATTATTTTCAAAATGTGCATACACAAAACAAGGTTTTGATCCCATTAAAACCCAGACTTTTTATTGTTTGGGGTTATGTATGCATTTGTTTATTTTATACATACAAACATATATTTTTATAAATGAAAATATGTATGGATTGTAACTTATTTTGTCAAAAGTCCACAGATATTATTACTAAAATGTACCAAAGAAAAAGAGTGATTTTACCCGCATTCCATTTAAAATACAAGCAGCCCATCACTATCTACAACTGTCACGTAATCTCGTAATGAAATTCTATTTTCTACAGGTTGGCACGTTACGGTAAAGTGACATTACAGTCAGTTAAGCAGTTGCATTGCTTTCCATATAACAGAAACGATCAGCTGTTTACATTACATTTACATTTCTATATTTACGGTCGGCTAACGGGGCCTTAAAGCATGCGATTGCAATCAATTCCTCCGATATCACAACTATAGTGAGAGTCCAACAAAATAATAAACACTTGGAATAAAGGGGTTGTGAACAAAACTTAACGTTGACGCCAATTTAACTATCGGAGTCAGCTTGATTTCTAGAAGAAAGAGTTTCATTGGAAGAGACTGAAGATTTTTATTCTGATTTAATTTTGATTGCAATTAAATTGGATTTTTTAATCAATGTATAAATAGATTTCAAGAGCTTTATTCAATCAATCAATAACGAGAAATCATGTCTTCTTCTTTTACATTTCCTTCACTGCGAGTGAAGCGTAGGGCCTCCGAGAAGTCATGTGATTGCAATATTTTACACCTCTGGCGGTTACGCATGTCTATATTCCTGCATTTCTTTGCTGTTAATTTCAAATCATCAATAGACTTCAGCCATATTTTTGAAAAGTTATAAACAAAACCTCTAAGCTTATTTGCAAACACAGATTTTTATAAGAGACTAGCCTAACCCGGTGCGCTTCGCTACACTGCTTTAACCACGTTTGAAGACTCTCCCTTTAATAGTTCTTCAGTTGAGAGATATTTAATATATGCATCCTATGCTAGGTATTTCCCCCCCTGCGCCTACACGCTTTATTTTTATTTTCAAAAGTGTAGTATATAAGAGTGACTTCTACAAAGTTTGAACATTCTCACTATAGCATTTCTAAAGATATGCGATATTAAACATTGGCGTCCTATGGGGGTGCCACTTCCAACGCTGCTATTTTATTTCAATTTTTGGGCTCAGAAGATCCTGCTACAAAAGTTCAAGAAAATGCGTGCAGCGCCTCTTATTAATATTTCTATCTATCAGGGGTACTGCTTCTCTTCTGTCAACCCCGCCCATTTTTATATTGAAATTTATAGTTTACCATAATAGTAGCTTTAACCACGTTTGAAGACTCTTCCTTTAATAGTTCTTCTGTTGAGCGATATTAAATGTATGCATCCTATGGGAGGTATTTCCCCCCTTGCGCCTACCCGCTTTATTATTATTTTCAAAAGTGTAGTATACCATAAGAGTGACTTATACAAAGTTTGAACATTCTCACTCTAACAGTTCTTAAGATATGCGATATTAAACATTGGCGCCCTATGGGGGGTATAACTTCCCCCGCTGCTATTTTATTTCAATTTTGGGGCTCAGTAGATCCTACTACCAAAAGTTCAACAAAATGCGTGCAGCGGCTCTTAAGATATACGATATTTAATATTGGCATCCTTTGGGGGTTCCAATTCCCCTGCCCCTATCGAAAAAATAAGTAGCCTATTTTATTTTCAGGGCTCACGTGATGTTACTGTAAAAGTTTCAGGAAAATCGTTTTTGTAGTTTAGGAGTCTATAAGCCAACAAACAAACACACAAACATTTTTCATTTATATATATATAGATTTGTATTTACTCCGGTCATTATGTTATTTGACTTTTGTTACAGTTTGTTTTAACATTCTTCATGAAAAGTTGCCGTTTGTATCACAAAAAGGAAGTCCAATATTGCAATTTGAAAAAATATGTAATTAACGCGTGTTTTTACAAAAAAAGTTGGAAAACGCTTATAAATACCGGTTTATGTTACCAAGATAACCGATTTGCTCGATATTCGCAAAATGGACATTTAAAAATAACCGGTTTGAGTAAAACTAAAACAACCGGCTAAAACGGTCGAAAAATAACCGTTCGACTTCCCTAGTATTTAAATTTTTGTCCTCGTTAATTTAAACTCCCGGTTTATATACAATTAAGTGGTTATTGTTTTCTAAGTTTTTTATTTTAAATGGAAAGAAATAAGACTGCATACTACAATTATTTTTAACAAAAAAACTTAAGTTTTCCTTAAGATCCAAATTTTAGGTGTGTATTTAAACTTTAGTCTCTCACTGTAAGGAAAAACAAAATAAATTTGTTAACCTGAAAACAAAAAGTGTGGCTTAAAAAAAGTATATCCGCTAACAAAAGCTAAAACAGAAAATTATTAAATCATTCAATTGAAGAGTGAACGGACTTTGAATTAAAAATTTACATACATCTTCAACAGAGTAGCAGTTGTAACGTCCTTTTAAAACACACAAGCACTCAAACTCATTACAAGTTTTCAGAAAATAAATTGTAAAAAAAGAACACGAAAATGAAAGCATACATTTTCTTAATTTTAATAATGGTAAAAATGTCCATTGCAAAATTGCATCCAGTTGAAAATGGAAATGAGCATAAATTTCCTATAACTGTCATAAATGAATTAAATGATAAACTAGATATAAAATGGAATGCTGTGGTCGCTCTAGAGTTTCAAGAGGAAATGGAGGATGTCATGAAATCATTTAGACTACCAGTTCTGCTTATATCTGAGAATTTCAATACGAGTCTTAATTTACTTTATCGCCAACAGGTTCTCACTATAGTGTCTTTACAACTTTCAGCTTTAAATAATGTCTACGATATAGTCCAAAATCTCTTGAAACATTTACAATTTACCCATATTTTATGGATTATGCCCGAAGCCAGCATGACAGACTTGTGGAATTTAGCAGACAAAAATTGGTTTTCTGGCTACACGAATGTTTTGTATTACACAAACGAAGGTTTATTTACTTACCACCCAGTGCCCAACATAACAATTCGTCGTATCAAACATTTAACAGAGTATGTCGAGAGAAAAGATGTACAAGATTTTCAACAGTATCCTTTAACAGTACCAATTATAGCAGTTCCTCCAGGATCCTATCGTTTCACTGACCGTTTTGGCAAAATAAAACTAACTGGATATTCATATGAAACTTTAAAAATCTTTGCACAATACTATAATTTTCGGTTAATTAATAATCAAGATCATTATGAAGTCTTTGATTATAAGATTCTCAAACAGGGCGTGAACAATAAAACTTTCGATATTCTGCCTATAGGAATGTTTTTTTACGATCGTTACGCTGGCAGCAGTAGCGATGTTATATGGAATACGAAAGCGCTTGTTGTGGCACCGTATCCTCCACCCATGCCACGAACTGAATATCTTCTGCATCCCTATACCGTTACCACCAGGATTTGTATTTTGATACTGCTGTCGTTTTGTGTTATGGCAGTTACTTTTGTTTACTACCGACAACGCTATACGAATGAAATAGATTTGAGTAAAGCCGCTTTGTATGTTCTAGCCCTGTTCATCTGTCAATATCAGGCAGATTTTAAAATCGAAACTTTTATGCAAAAAGTGATCTATTTCTTGATGTTCATTAACGGTTTCATATTGACCAATTTGTATTTGGCCAAACTATCCAGTCTATTCATGCAAGATATTTATGAAGCAAAAATAGAAAAATTGGAAGATTTAAGCAAAATTCCACAAAAACTTTTAATAAGTCAAAGTGATTTTAATTTTGCAGGCACGCAACCTGACATACGTGAAATTGTGATTAATAAGGCATTAATTGTTAATCAGAACGAAATTTTTAAAGCCCACCTTGACCTGAATAATTCGCACTGTTTTCTAGCAATGGAAAGAAAATCTGATTTTCTACTCTTTCAGCAGCGTAATCTAAAAATTCCTCGTATGTATAAAATAAATGATGCAATCATGACGTCTCAGGTATATTTTACTGCACGGCGAGACTTACCTTATCTCCAGTTATTCAATCGTTATTTGAAATATATAATAGAATCAGGTATTCTTACTAAATTTATGGATGATACTAACTTTGATGGAATTCTTAGTGGTGAAATTCGTTTCTTAAGTGACTCTGAAATCAACGAAGGAATATTATTAGATTTTAATTATTTTCAAAATTTATTACGTATTTTTTTATGCGGCTTATGTTTTTCTCTAATTGTATTCATACTTGAGTTGATATACGCTAAATATGTAAAGAAATATATGTATGTAAAATAAATAAAAATAAAGATATAATATTACTTGAGATATTTTTAGTTATTTACTTTTATTTACTTACGTTACGTTGTGTTAGTTTCTTTTAATTTTTAAAATATTTGCCGCTGTTGCCAACTTTGGAAAATTTAAATTTTTTAGGTGCATAACAGAAAAAGTGTTGACATTGAAAATCTTAATTCAGGTTTAAAATACCAATGCTCAGAAAGAAAAACACTGGGGATAAATCAAGTTTTTTATGATTTCCTTAAGTACGAGTCGTACTCAAAAATTCAAGTACAACAATCCTAAATGGGATTACTTCCGAAAATCAATCCCGGAATTTCTTGAAATAAGTATAAAATTCTTAAATCAAAATAAAAAGATTAAACTTTTCGTTGTGTTTAGCCCTCCGGCTTACGCATGTTTTGATTTTCTATGCACATTGAAAAAAGGTCTGGCAATACTCATGTGTACCACGAAGGGTTTAAAAGTAAATTTGAACTCTTGCTTCCCATTTAGTTTATATTTTTGGTTAAATATGTACATAAGATTTCTAAAGTAAAAACCATATCGGGCATGATGTTGGTGTTTTATCATTCTGTAAGGTGTTATACGGGTAAGTAAATCAATCATAATAAATTTTCTTTCTAATTCGGGATAAAATCAACTTTATAATTCTAAATCAATCTCATTTTCGTATTATTTCAAGTACGAAATCGGGATTGAATATGGATGATTTAAGTATTTTGCGATTGAAAATCAGTACTTGAACCAAAATTTCTGTACTAGATTCAAGAAAATCCGTACTCACCGTACTATTAATACCGATACAGATGGATTGATTTTTCTTTTGAGTTTGGAAGCAAATCCCCGAATAACCTTTAAAAAGACAAATTTTTATGTGGAAAATCGTTGAGACAATGAAAATAAAATGTTGTTTTAAGTTCACACTTTCTGTTTTGAATCGTGGAATAGAGTTTAAAAATCCAACAGTCGTTATGCTTTGCGTAGTTGAATAAATTTTTTCACTTAAAAAAAATCAAACAGTAAATTTAAAAGTTTTTTTTAACATAATTTTTAATAATTTCCGAAAAAAAAACTTAAGATCCGCACCAAATTATTTTTGGCCCCTAAAGTAGTGCGGCCCCCATACAAAAATAAAGAATAAAGGATTCGTTGAAAACAATTCAGAAATGTTTGTTTAATTTTTTTGCCACGCCCCTGGATACCGTCTATTTTAAGCCCGATAACAACATGTTACAAATCATTATTTAAGGCTTGCATATGGCTCCATTTCTGCCCTTGACGACTTTTTTTAGTGCGACATTAACTTCTGGGCGCCACTTATGCCATCTCGTATCCTTCCCCCTAATGTTAAATTTTTTCACGTGGTAAGAAGGGCCTTCTAAAATTATGTATGTCTTGCTTTTAATATACTCATCGTTATGCCACACCCCAAAAGTACATACATCCCATTTTTTTATTACACATTTTATATTAAACAAGGTCGATCAACATACAAAAAAAGAAAGTTTTGTGCGGGTTGTTAGTGAATCCGTAAATCAGGTCACTGACGAAAGTCGTATGGGTTATATATATTGCACAGCCGCTTGCATGGGGTCTCAGTTGAACCCACGTTATTCTAATTAAACTTACTTTCGAAGCTAAAATTCTAAAAGCTAGAAGTCTGGAATTTGATGTTGGATTCAGAAGCAAGAATTAAGTAGTTAAGTAAAGGGTTTTTTTTAGGAGAGTCACAACTTTGAGTTGGCATCACTGCTTTATTTGAGCACCCATTTTACAGCTGATAATCGCTTTCACCAAAGCAACGCGTGCAAATTGATGAAATTTTTAATCAAAAAATTGATACTGATTTTGAATTTCCATCCAAAATTTTACTTCATTCTGGTTGAATGGGTACGTAAATAAGCAGAATTGTCGCATTTGTCGAAACACCATTACATCCACAGAAAATTACTGTTTGGTGCGCTTTATGGGCTGGCGGAGTCATTGGCCCTTATATCTTCGAAAACGATGATGGTCACAATGCGAAAAGTTGTTAAAAGTTGGTGTTCCAGGTTGCGGCCACATGGCAAAAGTCATATTTAAACATTAAATTCGGAAAATTTTCTTTCCAATAAAGTCCGTTTCTCTGATATTAAAAATATATTTCCTTGTTTTATTATGATTTAAACTTGTGTCACTCTATAAAAAACACGCTTTAATAGTGAATCCATAACCAGCGATAAGATCTATTTTAAACGGTGGTAAATATAAAAAAACAAAAAGGGCTGCATTCAGGGGGAGAGGATGGCAAAAATTATTTTTTAAAGTTCTGGTGGCTTCATTGATATACATTTACAAAACTTGACTCACAAAGTTTCAGCAGGGTTAATTTAGATTAAAAAAGCATTAAATACAAAAATGAAGCACTATTCTAGCCATTAACAGTGATATATGATACGATGAGATTGGACTTTAATTGCGATGCTACAATGAAAAATTAAATAAATTCAGCCGAAGAAGTGTCCTAAAATCAAGTACATAATGTCTGACTCAAGTATCCCATACTTAAAAACATCTGAAAACAGGATTGACTAAATTAAAAAAGAGATAAAATTAATCTCAAACTGTGCTTGATTGAGGAGTTTCCAAGATGGTATAATCTCGTTTCCTTCTTGAAATATTTTAAAAGTGAGATAAGATTGAATCTAACCTTAAAAAAACTTAAAATTTAACTAAATAATTTAAACAAACAGAATATGGGAATTATTGCTTCTTATTTTGATTTTTAAACATTAAAATAATCTATATTTTTCTACTTTTAGTTTTGTTGTTGTTTCCATACAAAATAATTAAATCGGTATTACCTTCTTTTGAAGTGTTGTTGTTGTTGCTTCTACAACAAACTTTTACAAACACAAATATAGTGCGGGTTATTTCTTTCTGTGTATATATATATACATATTAAACTAAAAGAGCTGTATTTAAGGGCGTGGCAGGAACCGTTTTTAAAGTTCACGAAACTCAATAAATGTACCTTTCATTCTATGGCGTGACTGGGTAATTTTTTTTATATATTGGGTTCTACCAGGTTTATTCTAATATGTATGTGAAAAAGAAAAAAAGGGGCAAAATATTGAGGCGTGTCATAAAAATGAGTAAATTAAAAGCTACAGTTACTAAGCGTTAGAAGGCTTTTCTTGGCACGTGCAAAAATTGGACATTTGGAAGGATCCGAGATGGTATAAGTGGCGCCCAGAATTTAACGTCGGGTTAGAAAGCCACCAAAGGCAAGAAATTTTTTCCTGTTTTAGAAACTTCGTTTACATATCTTTCTTTCTATGGGGTGACTTAATGCAAAAAGGCCTATCTGACATTTTACAGAAGAATACGTATTTCTTGTTAAACCTACCAGTTGTTCTGATAATTGACAATGTTGCATATTATGCAAACTGTAAGTTAGGTCATTTATAGCCTTTTCACACTTGTCAACATTTAACATCTAACATTAATTTGATAAAAATCAAAATTTTTCAAGATCAAAATATTCCTATTTCATTTTATTCCATTCGATATCTTTCTGTTATTTAAGTGTTATTACAAGGAAAGTGGCAATAAATCCCATTATAATTGTGGCATCACTGACAAAATGGCATTTGCTCTGAAAGCAGCGTTACCACTTCTCAAGTTTTTCCTTTTTTGCAAGCCTTAATTTGCTTAATTTTTTATATTATTAAGCAAAATTATTTCGAAATACATTTTGTTGTTTTCTTTTAAAATTTTGTCATTTTGTTGAAAAAAGTACTTTAAAAAAGCCGGGCACATTGCGTCTTATCATAATTCGGGTACGCTGAATCCAATGGGGCCCACCGTTTTTTCAGGTTAGCTCTTGTTTTCGAGATATACCGTTATTTCGAAAATGGAGGAGGTTGCACAACATATATTCGCGTAACTCCAAAACGGTTTAGTTTATTGAAATTCCTAAACCGAAATTCCGCAATAAAATTTCCTTTAAGAAAAATAAAATCTTTTTTTAATATGAGCAGGAGTTTTAGAAATTTTTTTTTTTTTTTTTGGAAAAAACAATAATTTTCTTATCAAAATTTTAGTTTTTTAAAAATTCATAAAAAATTGGAAAATGCAGCTAGGCTTCTAATTTTTTGCAGACATATAAAAAACGAACAAGCCATAAATAATTAAAATCTGTTCACAACTTTTGATTTTATTCACAAAAGTCTACAAATTTTAATTAATTAAAGAATTTTATAAAACCCAATATTTGTATGGGAGCCCCCCTAAGAAGTGGAGATAAGGGGAAAGTATGTCTTGAGAAAATGTTAAAGACAAAAAAATAAATGAGGTCGGTCATACATTTTATCCCACTAGGGGCAACGCGTGGGCATTTATGGGACTTTTTCTTCAATATATCTCTAGTCTGAATTGAACATTTTGTATGGGAGCCCCTTAAGGAATGGAGATAGCGCATAGGTATGTTAGAAATAAATGATTGAGATGAAAAATAAAGTGGGGTTGGTCACATTTCACACTAGTAATATTTTCCATGCGTTCCTCCAAAATGTGTTCAAGTGTACAATGGGTACCAAGCACTAGTCTTATGTGGATAGAGGTGTTTGTTTTTTTTGTTAATTGAATCGCTTATTTAGGTCGAAAGTTTCAAAAATCTGTGGTGGACATTTGTGTTTATATAATACATCAGAAGCAATTTAAAAATAGATTCTTAATCTTTGTTTAGATAGGGCGCGTTTTAGGTAAAAATATGCATCGACAGAGCTACTGCTACAATTGGAGGAGGTGTGCTTATAGCTATTTTTATCATGTTTTCATCTGAAGAAATAAACTGCAATATTTCTAAAGGCATCGAATTTATTGGCCTATAGGCGGAGTTTTATACGTATACGTATAAAACTCCATAGTAGCAAAATATTTATGACCTGCTCTACATCCCACCAAGCCAAAATAATAATCAACTTATTTACACAGAGCATGTTTCGTTGATAAAATCTGTAGTATCACTATCTGCACCAGGTGACTCTATTCTTGCTTTTGGTGATTTTAACTTACCTAATGTTACATGGAAATTTTTTCCTGGCTCATATATGTATACTCCAATAAAAGCTGCTGACTGTGAGTTCGAATTCGTATGGTAAATTACTAGATCTGGTTTTTGTAAATGAACGATCCGATTGTTCCTTGCAGCGCGCAGATCCAATTACAGCACCCGAGGACCGCTATCATCCAACTCTAGATATCAGCGTTAATGTGCCATTTAAAAGCAACTCCCACTTAACAAATCAACACGAAAAGGTTTTCTGTTTCAAAAAATGTAACTACGATGACTTAAAGCATCTTTTATATAATACGAATTGGCATGATCTTCTATCTATTCCTTGTTATACTCCAGCAGCTATTGATTCCGTGATAGTAAAATTTTACGAAACTTTATCAAATTTTTTCAATGAATGTGTTCCCAAACTAGCAATGCGTACAAAATCTGGTCATCCGTGGTCCACAAAAGAATTATCTATTAACTGATATCGCCTTTATTGCCCTTTGGCTATCGGTAAATATGTTGGCGTCTACCCGCCCCATATTCGTTTCTATTTATCCCACACATTCCGTAATAGCACGGACTTCCGCCTGAAAGCTAGTGTTGTGATCAGGAAGACGGTAGAATATCTCGGTTCTAAGGTTTTTAACGTAGACCCCTATGCCCGTTTTATTCCTCAGCATAGAGCCGTCCGTATAGCAACAGATCCCCACAGGCGTTTGCCCTAAAGTTCCAGTCTACCATGATTTCCTTTCGGGGATCATAATCTCGCAGTTTCCGACAATATCCGTCTACGGTATTCGATCGGGCATGTCTGATCGACCTGTATATCCGGTCAATGTATATAATATACACTGATGACACGCCTTGTAGCCGCCAAAATATAATTCAAACCCAATATATAACAAAAAAATTTGCACCAGTCACGCCCTCAAATTAAAGGTTTTTCAATATTTGTTGCCACGCCCCAAATACAAAACTTTCTGTTTTTTATGTTTTTATCAACTGTAATTCTTTTATAATAATTATTATCTATTTTATAATAATTATTATATAATTATATTTCACAAAAATTAGTAGAAAAGCGCAGTAAATCCGCAAGATTTTTTTTTTATACATAAACTGAAATCTCATATTAGAAGAGCAAGCGATAAAATTAGCTCGATCTCGGTTTAACATTTCACCTCATTTATGGAGCACTTAAAAACTTAACATTAAAAATATTTCTAAAACATTTACCTTTCAAAACAAAAATTTTTTAATTGGTCACTTAGATACGTGAAGCTGAAAAGCTTTTTACTTTCAGAAGATTAAATGCAAAATACTATTGTAATTTTCAATTTTTACCACATGGCTGTGAAGGTTAAAGTTAAGCTTTTAAATTAATCCTCACTTTTAGTCAATTTCAACCCTCTTTACGACTCCTTGAATAACCTTAACTCAGTTAAATATTTTACCATATAAATATTTTACCATATAACGATGACCCTGCAAAATGTTAACTTGTTCATATGAATATTGTATAAAGTGAAATTGTTATACATAACAAAATTATTAAATTGTTATACATAGTATATTGTATTAGGTTAAGTTGTTCAATTGTCCCAACAGATTTAGTACAGAACTTCATTAACATAAGGGACTCTTATTTAACTTTAAATAATAATTTATACACAGTCGATTAAATAGAAACAGTGAACAGCAATTATCGAAACAGAAAACATTTGTTTTTTTCTTTTTACCGACTTACAACTACAATTTAAGTCGGAAAAAGGCCAACCAATTGTAGGGGGAATGTAAGAAGAGATAAACTCACTATTTATTGTTGGTGTTTGGCTTAAGCTTTGATATTGTTACAAGTAGAATTTTGAGTGTTTAAAATTCTTATTTGCTTGACAGCTTTATTTGTATAATGCCTTTAGCTTTTCTAAAATCTTTGAAACAAGTTTTGCTGATGATTATTTTGGTTATAAAACTTGGACTCGGGAAGATCTATGGTTCCCGAAAATGGATATTTAAAAAAAAATTAATATTTTGGTCATAACTTTTTCGTATCTGAACCGATTTTCCCGAGTTTTTCAGAAAATCTTTTCTACTAAAAATTTCCGATCTTTTGATATATAAGGCGTAACCATAGGTCATATTACAGTAAAAAAATTCAGGTTTTTTTACAATTTTTGCTGTTTTTTTGTATGGGAGGTACCACGCCCACTTCTCCAATCCCGCCTACATTTTGTGGGATGGTGTGTATTTATAAACTAAATGTTTGTACCTAACTTGGAAACTTTGTCTCTTGCCGTTCTCCAGATATACAGAAAAAAAGTAATAAAAATACAACAACAACAACAACAAGGGATTTTTGGGAAAAATTAGAGGCAGTCGTGGTTTTTTGGTCATATCTTAGCCATTTGTGGACCGATCTTGCTGAATTGCAATAGCAAGAAATGGTGGACTATATGTAACATAAATGTAAAACAACCTAGCTGCTATCATGTCTGGAGCCTCCGGAAAACACATATCAAACGTAAGACGGACTGACGGTCAGAAGGACAGACGGACGGAGATCGTTAAATCAACTTCTCTCCTCATAAGGACCCAGAATATATATACTTTATATGGCCTAAGACTACTATTGTAGAAATTACAAACGGAATGACAAACTTATATATACCCTTTTCCACCTTTGGTGAAGGGTATAAAAATTATTGTCCAACAGAAACAAAATACAATCATAACCTCAAAAAGATATTAAATAAAAAAGTGAACCGACTTTTAATTTAAGATTTCAATCTTTAACAAAGTAGAAGGAAATTTTGGAAACAAATGGAAATTATTCTAGATTTTGTAAACGATAAGTCCGATTAGTAATTTGAGGTGGTAATTAAAGAGTTGTATTCGAGCTTATGTTTTGATTTTGAGATGTATAGACATGTCAGGTGGGCCGCCATTGTTCTAGTCCAGTTTGACAAAAAAGTTGGCGACGTGCATAGTGAATATTTTTGACTTGTATTGGTCTAGTATTTTACAAATATAAGACTCAAATTTAACATGATTTTTTTTAAATATTTTTCCGTGAATTATGTACCAGCAAATTTATAAAAAGTTAATTGAAAAAGTTGTGTTATTAAAAAGTTATTGCATGTAACTTTATTTAAAATTCAGAAAAACGTCGCACAGTGGCGTATTTTTCCAATGTATCCGGATATTATTTATTTAAGTTAGTATTGTTTCTTAAAAGAATCGTTAAAATTCAATGATATTTCTGAAACTACAGCGCAAATTTATTACAATGTCAGCACGGCTTAAAGATAATAACCTTGCCGAGTTTCGGATTTTTTTGCTAACTGAATATGGTCAACCGTTTTCATGTTATTCCAATATATGTAGTGAAAGTGCCTTAATTTTAAACATAACGTTATGTCTTGAAAAGTAGAGCTGCTAGAGAAAAATTAAGATTAGATTTTAAGTTAGCGACCTCAAGTTAGTAAAAATTTGCAATCAAATTCCAGACCGCAAAATGACTGTTCCGCAGTTCAATTAATTTATTCATATTAGTTAATAACTTATTTGTAATAGTAACAATAAATTTCATTTAAAATAATAACTAATTTGTTAAACATAACCTCTCTTTTGCACTAAGATGAAGATCAATGAAATGGTTCTTCTTCGTCTGTTTCTTAAAAGACCTCTTTCACGTCTGAATCATCTTCAGAGTCAAGTACAGGTGGAAGCATCAAAGAAATTGCTTCTTTCGTAAAGGGTAGTCCATTCATTCACAACTATAGAAAATCTTTTATTTTCTTCTTTATTTTTACTAAAATCTGCTATGAATTCTTCTTTTTTTTTAACGTAAAACTTTTCATCTTAACTCCATATCCTTGTATTACTTAAAGGCATTGTAAAACAATTAATTCCATAATAATCCGATATTACTTGGGCGTTGGCAGACCTGCCATCTTCAGCTAAACTTTTGCATACAATTTCTTCTATAAAGCAACCGCTGTCTCTCTTTTTGTATTTTTCCATTGGACCAAGTTCGACATTTTTTGATGTCGTTAGATTATCTTCCACTGCATCGTTTTCAGTGGTAATATTGTGACACTTACAAAAATTTTAAAATATATACATATATTTAAAAAAAAGGATAATACAATAACAACATTTTCTACTTTCATGATATGACCCAATTTTTAAATCGATGTCTTCCGATTTGGGTGAAATTAGCACCAAGCTTAGTCCTATTAAATAGTAGTTAAGAGACAAATTTTCAACAAGATCGGTCAAAAAGTTTCTGAGATAAAAGGGGGTCAAGTCTTGACATTTTGGCCATACAGGTGTTCTTTCTCATCCATGTAACTCATTACCTATTGGTGTTAGCGAAATTTGTCCCAAGTAGCTTCGATAGCTATTTGATCAATCTTTTGAAAAAAAAATATTTCTGTTTTTTTAAAATTTTTTTTAAAATTTTTATTTTTTAAATTTAACAGCCAGGCCCACAATGTCACGCGTTAACATTCGCATAGAAAATTACATTAAAAACAAAAACAATTTCTAAAATTTTGTTTTTGTTTTAAATGTTATTTTTTATGCGAACGTTAACGTGTGACATCGTGGGCCTGGCTGTAAATTTTTTTTTTTTAGCGGGAATGTTTTTTTTTTTTTGCTCAAAAGAAAGCTAATGTCTTTTCCTTTAAGGTAGTTTTGGTCGCTTTTTGGGATACGAGTGGGTTATGAATAAAAAAAAAATAATTTTTAATTAATTTAAGTTGTTTTTATTTATATATATAATTTTTAATTTTTAGCATATGCAGTGTTCTTTCTCAGCCATGTAACTTATTACCTATTGGTATCGCTTTTTGGGATACGAGTGGCTTATGTATAAAAAAAATAATTTCTAACTCAAGACAAGGGTTTTAAAATTTTTAGCATATGCAGCACTATTTTAAATTTTTTCCTAAAAGACCAGAACTACCTTAAAGGAAAAGACACAAGTATTCTTTTGAGCAAAAAAAAATTCCGGATAAAAAAAAAAAATAATTTAATGAAAATAAAATTTAATGAACTTAAGCCTTATTAAAAATATTAAAAATTTGGATTAAAAACCATAAATAGTTCAACAAAATAACCACAATACTAATTATTGAAAAAAGTTTTAAATAAAAGCTATCGAAGCTACTTGGGACAAATTTTACTAAAACCAATAGGTAATAAGATACATGGCTGAGAAAGAACACCTGTGTGGCCAAAATGTCAATCTTTGACCCCCTCTATTTCAGAAACTTTTTGAACGATCGTGTTGAAAATTTGTGTCTTAACTTCTATTTAATAAAAAAAAAAAACAGTTGATACAATTTTTTGTCAAAGATTTGTTCAATAAGAACCAAGGCGAATTCATACATCATGAGATAAAGTTATGCTAGCTATCCTTTTCTTTAAAAAAATGCTATGTATTTTGGGTTTTTAAAAAGTTAGAATGAATGTCAAAATTCTTGATTGAGAATATAAAAAAAAGAATTTTTTGTTTATAAACTATACACAATTGCTTTAGAATGTAATTTTTTTTCTGTATTGCAAATTTATTGTGTCTGCACTTATTCCTTACGCCTTTTTAATTCTTGTGTTTATATTTTATGTTCACTTTTTTTGTTTTATAAGATTTAAATAAGTTTTCTTTCAACTAATATTTAAATTTTTATTGAATTTTAAATTTGAATTAATTTTTTCACAAAATGTAAACAAAGCTTGACATTCAGTATACACAAAAAAGAAATAAACAATAAACAGATGACTCGAAAATGTCACCTTTATGAATTCGCCTTGATAAGAACATAAAATAAATTTTTGAAATACTATGAGTACTCAACAGGGGCCTGATTCTGGCAGTCGTGATCGAGTACTTTTTTGATTAGAAAGCAATTTAATATCTAATTATTTCAGTCAATACTGAAAGAAATCGAAATAATTTCAGTGTTTTAAAGCATTAATTTGAGTTTCACAATACTGAAAAAATTATTTCGATTCGTTCAGTATCGACTGAAAGAATTAGTAATAAAATGGCTTTCGAATCGAGAAATTACTCGATCACGACTGCCAGAATTAGGCCCCAGGATTTTTGCTTAATGAACATTGAGATTAATTACAGTCAGGGCTATGGCTATAATATTTTTAACTTTTCTACATTTTGTATAAAATCACTAAAATCGTTTGAGAATAAATTAAATTCTAAGCTTTTATTTTATTTATTATTTAATAAAAAAAATTGTTCGATTAATTGACATTAAATTATCGATTTATTCTTTATTCGAAAATCGCCATTTTAAAATTATTCGAACAAGAGTTTAGCTTTGTTTGATCGATTAATCGAATTATTCTTAATCGGTTGAAAACTCTAGTAATAACTCTTTTTTTTGGAGTTGGCCTTATGCACGTAATCGTTGGGTCAGAACTGACCAAAAGTCTATTAAAAATATCTACTTCACACTCAACTCTTAAATACTTTTTATCAAAATTATGCCTGTAAAGCAGTATGATTAAGCAAATTTTAAAGATTTTTTTGCGCACCTGTTTCCGTTACTTCATATGATTCTTTTGGAGGACAGCATTCGCTTTTTTCTTTCTGCAGAATACTGAAGCTAGATAAAACCTTCTTATCGGCACTTTTTTCATATTGTTTTCGAGAAACATAACCTTCCCCAAATATAGAAAGAGGTTTTAGAGGTGTAAGCTGTTTTACTTTATCCTCTTTATGTTTTGGCAGCAGGAATTAATAAATAAGCATCGAACTGAGTTCTCAAGATTTCAGTTTTTCTTTTCCTTCTCTTTTCGGCCAATTCAACCAAGGGCTTTTGTAGTCGTATTGAGAATAAAATACCAAATATAAGTTATATCGTGACTTCGATATAGTTCAAAATCTCTTGCAACATTCACAATTTACCCATATTTTATGGATTATGTGGAAAGCTAGCATGACAGACTTGTGGAATTTAGCAGACAAAAATTGGTTTTCTAGCTTTACAAATGTTTTGTATTACACAAATGATGATTTTCTCACCAGCAAGTGCCCAACATAACAATTTATCGTATCAAACATCTAACAGAGTATGGCGCAAGAAAAGATGTACAGGATTTTCAACAGTATCCTCTAACAGTAGCAATAACAGAAGTTCCCCCAGTATGCTATCGTTTCACAGACAAAATAAAAAAAATTACTGGATATTCATACGAAACTTTAAAAATCTTTGCACAATACTATAATTTTAGGTTAATTAATAATCAAGATCATTATAAAGTCTTTGATTATGAGGTTCTCAAACAGGGCGTAAACAATAAAACTTTGGATATTCTGCCTATAGGAATGTTTTTTTGCGATGGTTACGATGGCAGCAGTAGCGATGTTATATGGAATACGAAAGCGCTTGTTGTGGCACCGTACTGAATATCTTCTGCATCCCTACACCGTTACCACCAGGATTTGTATTTTGCTATTGCTGTCTTTTTGTGTTATGGCCGTTTCTTTTATTTACTTCCGGCAACGCTATACACAGAAAAAAATCGCCAGTAAAAAAATTAATCAGAAATAAAATCAGTTTTTATTATATATTTAATCAGGTGAATTAAACTTTTATTCAAGTGTATTAAATGTTTAATTGACAAACTTGTATGCACAAAGTGATCTATTTCTTGATGTTCATTTACGGTTTCATATTGACCAATTTGTATCTGGCAAAATCATCCAGTCTATTCATGGAAGATATTTATGAAGCAAAAATAGAAAAATTGGAAGATTTAAGCAAAATTCCACAAAAACTTTTAATAAGTCAAAGTGATTTTAATTTTGCAGGCACGCAACCTGACATACGTGAAATTGTGATTAATAAGGCATTAATTGTTAATCAGAACGAAATTTTTAAAGCCCACCGTGACCTGAATAATTCACACTGTTTTCTAGCAATGGAAACAAAATCTGATTTTCTACTCTTTCAGCAGCGTAATCTAAAAATTCCTCGTATGTATAAAATATATGATGCAATAATGACGTCACAGGTATATTTTACTGCACGGCGAGACTTACCTTATCTCCAGTTATTCAATCGTTATTTGAAATACATAATAGAATCAGGTATTCTTACTAAATTTATGGATGATACTTTTACTTTGATGGAATTCTTAGTGGTGAAATTCGTTTCTTAAGTGACTCTGAAATCAGCGATGGAATATTATTAGATTTTAATTATTTTCAAAACTTATTACGCATTTTTTTGTGCGGCTTATATTTTTCTCTAATTGTTTTAATACTGAAGTTAATCTAATCTATATATGTGAATAAATATATGTTTGTGAACTAAAAAAAAAATTATATTCCTTGTGATATCTTGAGCCGTTAATTATTTTTATTTGTTAAAAAATTAACTGGATTTCGGCGTCGTTATCTCTAGAACAAAAAAAATATGAAGGCTGTACTGGACCTGGAAGCCTTATTACAAAAGGTTATATGCATATGTCTACTTTGCAACTAAAGCAATACACGTAGACGCAGTAAGTCACCTTTCAATTCAGGCTTTTCTAGCTGCTCTGGGTGGATTAATTGCATGACAAGGATGTCCACCTTGAATTTAATTTCGTTGAAGTTGCAGAATTTATAAGAAAGGATAGACTAAAATACGTCAAACTCTTTACTTTGTCACCCTTCCCTTTGAAATACTTTGGAAACCAGGCGTGACATGCTTCAAGCCCCATTTACTTTTACACTTACATTTAAAGGCCTGCCCATAATTTTAAAACAAAAAGAACTCTTTCACAACTCTAGACCATTTTATCCTTCTAGTGATTAACTTAATGGTCAATTACCATTAACTCCTGCATTTTTCTTTAAATAGAAATACATATCAGGCCGAAAACCTCAAAGGTCCCCAAAGTGACTACTAAAACAAAAACAACGGTTGCCTGTATACAGTTGTATTCATGGTAACGTTCAGTAATGCATTTTGAATTTTTTGGTTTTTTTTTGGCCAAATTGACAAAATACCTTTGATTCGTCAAAACAATTTCTTTAATACATATATAATTTATTATTCAGTTTGTATTTAAATAAAACTAATAGTACTTAATACATAGTAATATATGTAGAACATGTGTTTATTTTCTTTAGAACAAAAACAACAATTCACAGTAAAGCGTGAGTAAATAAATAGAACCTGAAAGAAATGTACTGACTTACGTCCTACGTTCTTGCGACGCACATTTGAGTTTTTGATATCGTTGCAAATAGGAATTTTTGCAATTCTCATCCACTTTGTAGTTTTATTTGCTAATGTCTTTGGCTTTTCTAAAAAATTTTGGGAGAATGTTTCCTGATGATCTGGCCTAAGCAACCAGTGGAATGTGCATAGAAACCAGCATATGCTCCAACAATTAATTTCAGTGTTTTAATCAATGATAAAAATTGGGAATCAAGCACGACAAACAAAATCTTATTAATTAAAAATTTTGTATTCCCAAGAATTACTTTCATTTTTAAAATTTTCAATTTTTATGTTTCTTTTTAAAGGTTTTTTTGATTTAAAATTATTCCAGAAAATATTAAAAAAAAAAAAAAATTTTCTTAATGTAACTCATTCGTGACTTTACATCCTGCAGTGATGAAATAAGAGAATCGAAAGATGCTGCTAACATGACGTTATTTTCTCTCACCCTTGATGATTTGAACGTGTTCAGCAATTTTTATTTTTTTTTTTAATTTTGTTTAGGGACTCCTGTGCTTCTTCAGAAAGCTCTCCAATTGGCAATTATATCATTACCTTGCGACAATATCTTATGAACTGTAGGGGTCAACTTTTTCTGTGGATATAGTGATGCAGTTTTTAAGCATATTCTCCATATTTTTCAGAATCAACTTTTTCTTTCCAGTTTAAAACGTTCAAGATCGTTATTAATCTCTAAACGATTTGATTGTTTATTCCAGCGATTCAACACTGAAAGAATTTTCTTCGCAACTCCAATGAATTTTGACATTTATCCCATGAAAAATTGCATTAAAAAGGAACCTATGCAGCGCTTCGTTGGATCAATGAAACCTGTTTCATTTAAATGTATTTAATGAAACATTACATTAGATCTATGAATATTATTCATTGGATGAATACTTTTAATAAAGTAAAAAAATTTTTTTCTTATATGTCTCTGGCGGGAATCGATCGCGCAACCTCGGTGCTGATAGACTAGCTCACTACCAGCTAGCCTACCGGGGCAGTGTAGTTTTTGGATAAAAAAACTACGTTTTTTACTCAATTGAAAGTTTTTGTTTCATTACTATAATGACATTTTTATTGTCATAATGAAAATTTAAATTTATGAAGGCAATTTTTGAAATATGTTGCGTTTATAAAAAAACAAATTTTGATTTCATAAATTTAATGGCATATAACATTAGATGTATGAAATAATTAAATCTAATCTTACATTTTTTAATTAACAATTAAATATATTTTTAAGGAAACTGTAATTTGGTATTAATTTATGAATATAGTTATGTTTGTATATTGTTTTTTTATGTTCCCAATTAAAATTTTTTGTTTAACTTGGACAAACTTAAGTTTTCATATATTCAATGAAAATTTTTAACGTAATTACGAAATCCAATGAAGCGATTTTAACGAAAAGACTTCATTAATGAAATTCCATTTAGACAATGAAAATTTTCATTTAACCAATGAAAATTTTTTTATGAAAATGATTCATTAAATATATGAAGCATTTTTCTTTCGGTGAAGTTACAGCCCCCACTTTTTTAAAAAAAACTCCTCGAAGTGTTTCCATCGTTTGAATTTCCGTATCCGTACTTTGGAGAGTCTACTTTTAGCCCAGCTTGTTTGAAAATTCAAACATTCACAATTATTTTCGATTGTAGAATCGTTTTAATTGCCAAAGTTGTTTTGTGCCTTTTTTGCAAATTGGGCATTACAATTTTGAGGTTGTATTTTTCTAACAGTCAGTGAATTTAGGGAGCAGAATTTGACAGAGGATTTCAGGTAAGCATTACAGCATGAAAAACAAAAATCATATATCTTAACAATGACGAACGAAACAAAAACCATAAGAATGGCTTTTCTCGGTTATATGGCATTAATTGCCCAAAAATTTCAAATTTTGGAACCATGTCTTTTTTCAAAATTTTACCTCTAGCAAAAAATGGGGCAAAGACGGGCAGCTGGAAATTTCTTCATAAGGTGAAGGAATAATCAAAAAAATCAAAGGGCAAGAATGTTTAAATATGACCCTTCCTAGTCCCGACGACATTTCTAAATAACAACTTGTTTATATGAATATTGTTTTTAGTGAAATTGTTATGCATCCATATGAAAATTGTTCAATTGTCATACACTTGTATTATGTTAAATTGTTCAATTGTCCCAATAGATTAAGTACAAAACTTCTTTAACATAAGGGACCGACCTTCATTAAGCTTTGAATAATAATTTGAGCACAGTCGGTTTTAGACAGTGAACAAGTGAACAACAACTATAAAAACAGAAAAGATAAAAAAAATCACAAACACAAAATAGAAAAACATTGTAAAAAATTCTTACAACATTTAGAAAAAATTGTTGCAAAAGACAAACAAAATAAATTTGTAAATCCAAAATCATAAAGCACTTGAAAAAGTAAAATTATTTTTCAACAAAAAACTTAACTGTATTTTAAAGAAAGATTTCCATATTTCACAAAGTGGAAGGCGCAACGTTCGTCAAAAATTTGAAACACACAAGAACATAAAAAAATAGCAACAAGTTTTCATTGCAAACAGGAAAATGAAATTTTACAGTTTTGTTATTTTATTAATAACGGTAAAATTTTCCGTTGCAAAATTAAGACCAGTTGAAAATGAAAATAAGCATAATTTTCCTATAAACATCATAAATGAACTTAACCAGAAACTTGATATAAAATTGAACGCTGTGGTCGCTCTAGAATTTGAGAAGGAAATGCAGGATGTGCTAAAATCATTAAGTTTACCAGTCCTGTTAATATCTAAAAACTATGATACGAATATCAAGACATTCTATCGCGACCAGGTTCTCACTATAGTGTCTGTACAACTTTCAGCTTTAAATCATGTCTATGATATAGTCCAAAATCTCTTGAAACATTCACAATTTACCCATATTTTATGGATTATGCCGGAAGCCAGCATGACAGACTTGTGGAGCTTAGCAGACAAAAATTGGTTTTATGGTCTTACAAATGTTTTGTATTACACAAACGATGGAGTATTTTCTTACCACCCAGTGCCCAACATAACAATTTATCGTATTAAACATCTAACGGAGTATGTCGAAAGAAAAGATGTAAAAGATTTTCAAGGTTATCCATTAAAAGTACCCATTTTATCCATACCTCCCCGTTGCTATCGTTTTCAAGACCGTTCTGATAATATAGTGATAACTGGATATCTATATAAAATGATTCAGACTTTTGCACAATATTATAACTTCAAATTAATGGATCTTCAAGATTATTATCAAAAATTTGATTATGAGAAACTTAAGCAGGGTGCGAACAACAAAACATTTGACATTGTGCCTATGGCATTGTTTTTTTACGATCGTTACGCTGGAAGCAGCAGCGATGTTATGTGGAATGTAAAAGCGGTTGTTTTGGCACCTTATCCCCCACCACTGCCAAGAACTGAATATTTTCTTCATCCCTACACTGTCGCTACCAGGATTTGCATTTTGCTACTGCTGTCGTTTTGTGTTATGGCAGTTTCTTTTGTTTACTACCGACAACGCTATACGAATAAAATAGATTTAAGCAAAGCCGCTTTGTATGTTCTAGCCCTGTTCATCTGTCAATATCAGGCAGATTTTAAAATTGAAACTTTTATGCACAAACTGATCTATTTCCTGATGTTCATTAATGGTTTCATATTGACCAATTTGTATCTGGCTAAATTATCCAGTCTTTTCATGCAAGATATTTATGAAGCAAAAATAGAGAAATTGGAGGATATAAACAGAACTTCACACCAATTTTTAATAACTCAAACGGATTATAATTTTATAGACAAGTTACCTGACATACGAGAATTTGTAATGAAAAAGGCAAAAATTATTAGTCAAAGCGAATTCTTTCAAGCCCACCTTGATCTAAATAATTCATATTATATCATGGTCATGGAAAATAAAGGGGATTTTCTCTTCTTTCAGCAGCGTAATTTAAAAATTCCTCGTGTGTATAAAATTAATGATGCAATCATGATTATGCAAGAGTATTTTACCGCACGGCGAGACTTACCTTATCTCCAGTTATTCAATCGTTACTTGAAATACATAATGGAATCAGGTATTCTCAATAAATTTATTGATGATACTAACTCGGATGGCGTTCTGAGTGGAGAACTTCGCTTCTTTAGTGACTCTGAAAGCAGCGATGATATATTATTAAATTTTAATTATTTTTCTGTTATATTTCACTTTTTAGTAATTGGTTTGTTGTTTTCTTTTATTGTGTTTATACTGGAGTTGATGTATGCTAAATATAGAAATAAAATATATGTAAATGAATTATAAAAACAGTAATCAATAAAATAAAAACCTTGTTTTAATATTTTAAGCCCTTCTCTATTTTTCTTAGAATAGTGAACGAATTTTATTGTTCGGTAGAACTATAAAAAGTGATATATTCGGCTGGGCCGAAACTTTGACACCCTTTACTGAGAGTAAGCATATTTCAGGGATGGGGATAAACCAATCTTTATAAAAATTGAGATCACAGCACTTTAACTCGTTGCGGCTTAAGGCGTTTTAAATAATACTCCAAAGCTACGATTCATATGACACCTTTGGTAAATTGTGTCCCGGTCTTCACATATTTTTATGATTTTATTTTAAGTCATATCAAATAGATGCTATAATAGTTTCTGAAACTTATTTAACTTAAAAAAACTCGTTTTAAATTTATTGTATGATACCAGAGACCCTCGAGATAGAACTTGTGGAGTTTCTGCCGTTTTGATAAAGATACTTTTCAAGCAACAAACATTTGCGTTAATGAGTTAAATCGAAACGTTTTACTATCGCCTTTATTTTCGATATCTGGAAGTCAATATTATTTCAAATTCGGACCATGTTTCCTGACTTCTAGCGATTACAGCGTTAGGCATATTTTTTGGGGTGTCACTTCTTAAGTTTTTTTTTTTTGCCAGACTTTAAATTTCCCAAGAAAGCGGGACAGATTTAGCAGTTTCTCCGGAATTCCCGCTTAATATAATGCAAAATAAATTTTAATTTATTTGTAAAAAAAAATTAAAAACAATAACAATTCTTGAGGTATATTAGATAAGATAACTTTATCAATGCATTAAGCGTTAGTTAAAAATAGAAAATTTTAGTTCTTTATATGCAAAGACAACACCGTTGAAATAAAAACAAAATAGTTAAATTATGTTAACAAAATACTTATTACAAAATATTTCTTTGAAAATAGGATTTTAAATAAGAATAAGCATTTACAGGATCGTTCAGTGTTGCCAGAATTAGGGGAAAATCCCTATATGTAGGTATTTTTGATACTAAAATAGAAGCGTAGGGAAAATCTTTATATTCTCCAAAATGTAGGGATTTGTCATCATATCGCATTATATATGAAATAAATGCAGAAAAAAAGTCTTTTTAGTAATATTTTCTTGTCTTAAACGGTTAAAAAAGTTTATTTTTCCAAAAATCGATTAAAAATATATTTCCAGAGTTGTTTGATGTATTTGTTTTTTTCTAAAATATTCCTAGTTGGCCACGTCTTTAAGACATCCTCGAAGACGGATGCATGACAATTTTAATTCCTGCACGACATGTGAAAGACAGCGGGAACAAATCGTTAACGAAATTTTCGAACAAGTGTCGCCTACTTTGTCGTGAACGACTACACGCATGACAATTTCGTCTATTTTGACGTCCACGACAAAAATTATTATATGCCTATTTATTTCAGACAGTTTTTTAGTATAGTTGGAATTTTAATTTCTTTTATATATTTTGTATTTGACTCTTATAAGCAATCCTTAAGTTGACGGTGAAGTTTTAACTGCATGTAATCCATTTTCCAGCCCGCGAATAACTTCATTTGTAAATTTTTAATAGGTATTTAAAAAAATTTAAATTATAAAAAATAATATGAGAATTTTAAGAAAACCAAGCAAGCGATTGAACAGCATCCTAGAAAACTTTGTCGTCAATAGCATTTATACAAGAAAACTTAAAAGACAGTATCATACTGTCCCACATAAACCTAAATAGAAGACCACTTATAAGACAACGTCGCTCAAACTGTCGTGGACGACGATTTCCTGTACTTTGTCTTCTAGAGAACCTAAACGACAGGGGACAAGTCGTGCATACATTATTGATGACGATGTTGTCAACGGCAATCTAGCCAATTGGGTAATTAAAAGCACATACATGTTGTATGTATTATTTTTTTTAATTTTGTACTTATTTTCTGTCAAAGCTTTAATATACATATTCGAATAAAATTTATTTTTCATAAATAATGTTTTTTCTTCTATGTTAATGACAATAATGCGTAGGGATTTTTGTAGGGGAAATTTTTTCAACTTGTAGGGAAAAATCGTGTATTTTTTAGCATGTGTAGGTATTTTTTCAAGAAATCCACTGGCAACACTGGGATCGTTTGACATCATATCTCTAGTTTTAATCAAGAAAGTTTTATCACTTTCACTTTTGTCATCTCTTACAGAAACATTTTTTTTTTTTTTTGTTTTATTTGTTGTATTATTCTAATGCATTGCATTGGCTTGGAACTAGAAAAATAGTAATGTGAGGGAGGATAGAGGGAATGTGCTTTTGGACATTTCATTTGAACTGGTTGATGTTAGCAGTGAGAGGGAAACAGGACGGTAATTCCAAAAACGAACAGTCCGACGACCAAAGAACGAATTTTCCCTTTAATGCGTTGTACGATGCTAGGATGCAAAGCTAGATAATAATCGTATAAATGAAAGTGCTAGGAAATAAGATCAAACTTATAATCACATCATTTATTAAAGGATATATAAAAAAAACAAGTTAGAGTGCAAGTCTGTGCCGAATCTTTAATACCCTCCACCGACAGTTCGAATGTGCTAGGAGTGATATCTATACGATGTCCATTTATTATTAATTTATCTTTATAAAAAAAGACATCAGCATTAAAATTGGTTGCGGTTTAGACCTATATTAGTTATTGACCTACAATCTTAAAAAAATATCATGATTCGTAACAGTTTAAGTCATTTAAGACGTAATAAACTGTTTACGCAGTTAAATTTTATGTGTAAAACTAGCTATATTTATTTATTTATTTACTTGAGTTTTTAAGCCCTTCGGGGCCAATAAACCAGAAAAATATAACAAGTGGCATATATAACATAAATTAAAAATTATCCTATTACATATTCCATTTTGGATAGCAAAAATACTATCTGAAAAGAAGGAAAAAGTTGAAAGCAATCAAAAATAATAGTTAATGTGGAAACCGATTGACAACAAAATAACAGAATTATACAGCAAAAAGAAAATTTTACAACTGCTTTAAAATCAAATGCTTAAACTTCTTTAAGGAATATAAACATTTTCGCTCTGAATAAGGAATTAAAGAGTTCCATAAACTAATGGATTTTTCCACAAACGATCTTTTCATTATAAATGTATCATATCGTGGAGAAACAAGAACTCGAGTTCTTGCAGAGGTACCGAATAGGTATCTATGTCTCAGATATGGTGGGCAATTAGTCTTTATTACCTTAAACAACATAAGCAAAATTCTCGTGTTAATAAAACATGGAAAGTTACAGCCAAGAAGTGCTATTATGTATAATGTTATATGAGATCTATATTTAAGCCCATACACATATCTTACCATCCTTCTAAAACAATGCTCTAGTCTTTCCAGATTATGCTGCGAAGTACAGCTATATATTTCCATTCCATAAAGGAAAACGGGCATGCAGACAGAAAAAACCAATTGTTTCTTGACACCAACTGGTAGATAACAACCTAGTGCATATAAGCGTTTCAGTGAAAAAGATATCGAAGCAATGATATGACTTATATGAACATCAATATTTAAATGACTATCAAGGTATATGCCAAGAGATTTAACGTATGATACAAACTCAATGGGGCCTCCTGCCAAGATAAGGTTAATATTTGCTCGTGAGTTATTGGAAAACTAAACTGCTCTTGTTTTTACCGGGTTGAGATTTAAAAAATTTAGTTCAGACCAATGCAGAATACGTTGTAAATCTTCATTTATATTCAAAGATAAATAATTAACACCATTTCCTTTATCAGATGCAACTAGCTGTATATCATCGGCGTAAGCAAAACATGTACAAAAGTGTATTTTGGAAAAAATATCATTAACATACATTATAAAAAGTAGCGGGCCAATGAGTTTTTAAAGTATATGATTTTATACCCTGGACTTCGGTGAATTGACTACGGGATGAAAGAAAAGAATTTATAAGCTTACAAGACGTGTTTCCAAACTGAAATATATTCAACAACTTTTGCGCTAACATTTTATGGCTTATAGAGTCAAAAGCCTTGGAATAATCTAAAAATATTGCCACCGACTTAAACTTTTTATCCATATTATTCCTTAAAATTTCAACCGCCTCTAATGTTAAACCTGTAGTGTTATAATTCCGTCTAAAACCCGATTTAAATTCACAAAATAACTTTTTACCCGCAAATAATCTCGAATCTGATTCCGAAGTAACACTTCCAACATTTTTGAACCGCATGATAATATACTTATAGGTCGAAAATCAGTTAACAATCGGGGTGATTTAATCTTTGGAACTGGTACTATTCTTCCCACTTTCCAAATACCAGGAAATTTTGATGTAGTTATTATGCTATTAAAAATAAAAGTCTGTGGCCGTGATATTGAAGAAAAAACGAGTTTCAAAAATTTTATTGGAGTTCCATCACACTCCATAGCGTTAGATTTAATACACAACATGGCGTTATATGCATCTAATTCATCTACAGCTCTAAAGGAGAAACCTCCATTCAAAGGAGTGAGATTATCCACATCTGGTTCGTTTTGTATAGGAGGCATTATAACAGTTGTATTAAATTCCTCTACACTAAACGAAAAATACTCAGGCCGCCTATCAATTGCCCCTTCATATTTCAATCTCCTCCACAATTTAGTATTACTGCAGTAAGAAAAATGTGCATTTGCCTTTTTCCTATGCTTTCTAATAATGCTCTTTAATTTGTTCCTATTTATCTGATTCATTTTAAGATTATATTCACAATAATTCTCCTTAAGTGCACGAAAAGCCAAATTACGTTTTATTCTAGCGTTTACTATTTCCGGATTGAACATTCATTTATCGTATTTAGGTTTTACCATTCTTCTCACTGGAACATATTTGTCAAAAATTTCAAATACAATAGAATTAAAAATAACAACTTGATTATCAACTGAATTATTCGCGTATATGTAAGAGAAATCTATTAATTGTAGCTCATGCAAACACTGTTCTAAACTTAAACTTAAATACCTGTAATCTCGATAATATATATATATATATATATTAGGCCGGGTCGATTTGTATGGATGAAAAAAAATTATAATTCGTATACCAAAAACGTAATCTACATAAAATTCTAAAGCTACGGTCAGACTTATCAAATATTTGAATAAAAAAACGGGACCAACAACCAAACTAAGAAATTATTTAGCTTAATATCAATATTTATTTTGATTAAAATACCACATCTTACAAAAAACTGTTTTTTGCTATGTCTGGTAGTATAATTAGTTTATTTTGTAATATTAAGACCATTTTAAATCTCACTAACTATTAACAAAAATAGGGGTTACGCTTATTTGATCAAAGATTTAATAAGTGTGACCGTAGCTTAAGAGAATTCTCCGAAGAAACCATGGGTCTAAAATAAAATCCTAATCCGCGCCTCTCGACTTGAAAATTTATATGCCCGCCTTTACCAAAAAAAAAATAAATTTTGAAACAATAGCTTTTTTCAAAAAGAAATCGAATTTTCTGAATAAAATTGTTTAGTGCACTTTGTATTTTTTCTACACTCAAAATTTTTACATTAAAAAATATTCACCCAAGTAAAAAAGTTTGTATATAATTTTATCTATATATATATCTATATCTATATATAAAGCTAAAAACTTGAAATTTGGACCGAAGGCGGGTCTCTCCCCAAATTGGTCCACTAAGACGGGATTTTTGGAATTTCGAATGTTTAGGGAGTAAAAACAGATAAATTCGATAACCTTATATCTCCAAAACTAAAAGAGATACAAAAAAACTGTAATACTTATTGTTGTTCTTTAGAAAAATAAGCGCACAGGGGATGGTACTTTTTTGAAATTCGGCTCTTTTAGGGAAAAAACGGGTAAACCCTGAATTTTGGTACTTTTTTGTCACCTCATCTTTCTTTTGAACCAATAAACATAGAAATAACGTTTATACCACATTCGAAACTTTTCAAAAAACACGAATATAAATTTGGTACTTTTTCGAAATTCAAACGTTTAAGGGGTGAAAATCGTAACTATTTTTGGTACTTTTTTAAAAAAACATTTTTCCCCATTCATAGCCATATTCGTACTAAATTATAGGCCCCCACTATAAAACTGCAATTTTTTATACTTCAATGGGGGGGGAAAATAGTACCAAAATGGGAAATACGGGAAACTTAATATCTTTCTTTAGCTTTTTGGTTCGACAACTGGTATTTTTTTGATTATCGTTAATATTGGACCTTAAAACATAAAATTCAACATGCAATGTCCTGAGTGGATACGAATCTATAAGTGAACTTTTTGGTACTTTTTTGTTCTTTAAATTGTGCTTTTTGAATTTCCGTAAGTATTGGACCTAGAAACATAAAATTCAAGATGCAATGTCCTGAGTGAATAAGAATATCTAAGAGGAAAGTTTTTGGTACTTTTTTGTATATTAACTGGTACTTTTTGAATTTCCGGAGTTTAAACAAGTTAAAACCTAGAAAAATAAACTTTGGCATAGAGATATGTCCACGAAGAAAAATGAGACGCTAACGAAGAAGCGGGTTAATTCTAGTATTTGTTATTTTTATAAGGAACATAGATAAAAAAATTTTCTTTCATAATGTTATAAAAAAGATTGAATACAAAAAAAAATTACGCTCAAAAAATTGTTTTCAGTATATAAAAAATAACTTTTTCTTGTTTCGATAAACAATTTTTATTTTATAATGCAAATAAAAACAAAAAAAAAAGTGTTTTCACTCAAAAAATATTTCAGTAATGTTTTTGCAATTAAAGAATACTAAGAAAACTTCACTTATTGGTTACATGTTATTTTTTTAAGTCTTTTTACTCTCCATTCTAGGTTCTTTGGCACGACTGTGACACGTCGGGACACATCAGTTAACAAAAAAAACGTCATATTATAAATACTGAAAACAATTTTTTGAGTGTAATATTTTTTTTATTGTATTTTCAATCTTTTTATTAAATTATGAAAGAAAATGTTTTTATCTATGTTCCTTATAAAAATATTAAATACAAAATTATATACAAACTTTTTTACTTGGGTGAATATTTTTTAATGTAAAAAATTTTGAGTGTAGAAAAATATAAAGTGCAAAAGAACTACCTTACTAAACAATTTTATTCAGAAAATTCAATTTCTTTGTGGAAAAAGCTATTTTTTTCAAAAAAAAAATTATTTTTTGCCAAAGGCGGGCATATAAATTTTCAAGTCGAGAGGCGCGGATTAGGATTTTATTTTAGACCCATGGTTTCTTCGGAGAACTTTCATAGAATTTTATGTAGATTTCGTTTTTGCTATACGATTTAAAAAAAAAAAATCGACCCGCCCTAATATATATATATATGTTACCTGTTAATTTATTGACGGTATGTTATCCTTTTGAAAGTGTTAAAACAGGGGTTTTTTATGTTTCAAAGAAGTGGTTATAAAAGAAAACTTCTGTCAAGAGTATAAAAATGCATGCATTCAGGAAGAAATTCAAATGATGGAAACAATGCAAAGATATTCTATTCCGATCCAGAAACTGCAGCATCGATGTACATAATGAATAAACAAGTAGAATCCAAATCATATTACAAGTTATAGCATAAAGCAGAAAGATAAATGCAAAAAAATTTTGTCAGTATGCAAATAAAACACCAATTCTTTATAACAAAAAATACTCTTGGAGACATACATATGCCAACCACAGTTCATAAAATTTGGTTTCATGGGGAACTAATAGTTCAACAAAATATGCTACCAAATGGAGATCTATCTGAAGAAGCGCAAGAAAAAAGGAACAAGGGCTACAGATTCTTCCGCGAGCATAATACAAGAAAAATGTCCAGATGTTGTAATACTGACGATCTTATTACAATTTTATTGTTCCCATCAGACCCAAATATGTCCAGTATTCGACAAAAATGGAAATCAAAGAAGAAATTTGTACCAATTTGCACTCAGTTTTTTTCTATCAGCTCGACTTTTCGAGATATACCGTTATTTCCAAAATTTAGACACTTGCACTACATAGGTATATTTCAAAAACATAAAAACGGTGCAACATACTCACTTAAAAAAACCCAAAATTCGCTAACAATATTATCTTAAAGCCGTGCTTACATTGTTTATAAATTTACCTAGTGGTTTAAGAGATATCGTTGAAGTTTCAAAAAAAGAAACAATAAAACAGAAGTAAGAAAATACATGTAAAATCAATTAAAAATGGATAATCATTCAAAAAAGCAAATTTCGATCTACCAAAGGTTAAAATCAGTGTTGTCGTTAGGATACGAAAGATACATTTTTCGTATCTTTTGACTAATTCAGGTATCATGTATAATCCTGACATTTTTCGTATCTTTTGAATCTGTACGCAAAATGTACAGAAACAAAACATTCGTAAATTTTTAGCCAACTAAAACTTATTAAGACTGATCATAATAACCGACTCAATACTAATACAATAGCAGCCAAGGCACATTGACTAAAAGGTGAGGTCAACTATACAACAACACTGCTTCTGTGGTCGGATTGTCAAAAATATTGCTAGTAAAAAAAGGTTAAGCTTCGTACAGACGTTGGTAAGATCTAACAATGTTGTCATCAAAATTGACTACAAATGTCTTGCAACTGTGTAAACATTGTACGCTATTTTCATTTGGCAGATGTGTTAAATAAGTGAATCTGATAATGGCATCATTGTCAGAAAAATGACAACATTGTAAGATCTGACCATCGTCTGTACGAAGCTTTAGTTTACATAAAAAATTAGTTTGCATACACATTTTGATAAGTCAACCACCGAAAAAAAAACATCATATGTTGACTTGACCCCACCTTCTAGTGAATTCGCCTTGATAGCAGCTTTAATAATGGTTAAAGAAAACATTAAGGGGTTGCAACATACGATCCACCTAAATCGATGAGGAAATATGAAAATCTTTTTTATTTTCAGGAAATTAACTCGTATATTAATTTTTACAAAAATGAATTTGTTTTGTTAACATTCAAAGATAATTACATATAATTACTTTTTAAGTTTGCTTACTGTATTTTTAAAAATTACATGTGTACCTAATATTTATGACTTAAATAAATATAAAAATGAATTTATACGAATTCATTTTCTTTACAATATGCATTTAAATATGAAATAAAAATGTTCGAATCCCTGCCACGGTCAAGAATGAAAGATTATCAAAAACAATTTTAATTAATTTTCATGTGGTAAAATTCCTTTCTTCATAAAAATAGTTTAATTGAAATTAAATTTAATGAACTTAAGCCTACTTAAAAATATTAAAAAATTTGGATTAAAAACCATAAATAGTTCAACAAAATAACCACAATACTAATTATTTTTAAAAATGTTATGTTAATAAATATTAAACGTTAAAAATTGAATTTCAAATTTTTTTAAAACGTATATTTTTGGGAAAAAGTGTATCTTTTTGGAAACTAAAATGTATCTTTCTCGAAATGTCACTGGCAACACTGGTTAAAATACAATTTGTTTTAAGAATTGATGTTTGACTATTGACGTCAGCAGTCGTCGATGGCTGCGAGTGTAATGCGGCAAATACCTCTGAGGAGATCGAGTGGTTGCGATCGAAACATGTCAGGGTAACCTGCCGGCCAGGGTTCGAGCCCGGCTACAGTCAAGAATTAAAAATTATCAATAACAATTTTAATTAATTTTCATGTTGTAAAATTCCCTTCTTCATAAAAATAATTTAATGAAAATTAAATTTGATGAACTTAAGCCTAATTAAAAATATTAAAAATTTGGATTAAAAACCATTAATAGTTCAACAAAATAACCACAATACTTATTATTAAAAAAAAAAAAAAAAATATTTAAAAATTCACAAGAACTTAAATTTCGACAAAAATCACAGTTTTAGTATAAAAACAGTTTCATTGTAATCAGTGCACATCTTTTGATTTTATTCACAATTTACTGAGAAAATTAATTGAAAAAATCGCGATTTCCATACAAAAAAAAATAATTTTAAATATGTGTGTGTTTGTTGCTATTCTATTTATGTGCGTCTTTTGCTTCACTTAGGGTTACAAAAGCGTTACAAAAGCCTTTTCTGTCAGCTGTTTCGAAAACATACCAAGATTTTTTTATTTCCTTGAATTTATTCTATTTATATCAAGGACCCTAAATAATAATTATGCTCATTTTTCAGGTACCAAAAAATTTACCACTTTTAGTGGATTGCAAAAAAACTAAACTTCAGCTGGCCTACAAAAAATATGCTTAAAATTTTTGGTTATCTACTGTAAAGATTATCTCCTTTATACAGTCTCCATTTCCATAGAGTTCACAAATGCTAGATCACATTAACTAGAAGAAAAAAACTGTTGTTAAGACGCTGAATATTTAACACGAAGTAAGAAGTGATCTCCATTAACATAACTTTATAATTCTTATTCTCTTAACATTTTTATTTGTATAATTGGTTTAATTTTTCTAAAATCTTTGGATAAAGTTTTCTGATGAACGAGTGAAATGCGCATAGGAAAAGCTTATCCCATCAACATAAATTTCTGCTTATCAATAGTACATAATAGCACATTAAAACGAAACCTTGTTAATTAATTTTTCAACTCCCAAGAAAAACTTTGATAACTTTGTTTCTTTGAACAGCTTTAATTTTTTTAGTAGGGTATTTAAGTTGATCTCATTCGATATGTTTTCAATACGTATATTGATTGTTTAATGATTTTAGTTTTATGAAAACCGCTTATCGTTTAACTGAAATCTTAATAATAGAGGGAGCACAGTTTTTGCAAGTGTAATTATATAGACGTTTATTTAGAAATGCTTCTTTAGAGGCGTACCTCAAGGTACCAATTTGGGAAAGCGCTGTTTTTAATTTATGTAAGTAAAAACGTTTCGTCAGCAGTTTCATTTAAAGGTTAAAAGTATGCTGATGTAGTGGAATCTAAAAATGAGTTAATAAGAATTGTTAATCATTATTTGGAAAATGTCCTAAGGTGGTAAAATACTTATTTTGATAACGTGCGCGGGAATCATACAAAAATTGTACTAAGGGCTTAAAAATCAGAGCAAGTTAAACTCTCTTTTTGGTTTTAAATGTGTTTAAACCAACACATTTATAAATCACTAAACATATAAACCCTCTTTAAACGCATAAAATTGGGTGTTTAAACTACCAATACAAACCATATGAATTTGATCAGATTTATCGTAGAGCTGCCACATGTTATTTTTTAACAACAAGTAATACATGGGGCACTGATTTATAGTTATTGAGCTTAAACTAAATATAAATTCAAGTTTAGTTCAACTAAACTGATGGCTTAGTGATTTATTAGCCATAAGTGTATGTTTGTACATCTAAAATCCGTTTTGTATAAACCCTAGAAAGATAACGTTATTTTTTTTGTACTGAAAAGATCACGACACGTCTGAAAGACGTATGCTTGTTTCTATCCTTTAAAGGATACCACCGAAAATAATATTGATTAATTTTATTGTTGAAAACATTTATTTATTCCATTTCTTTTAAAAAAATATAATTTTTAAACAGAAAATTATAATAAAAATAAAATTAAAAATAAAACTCAATTAGCATTATCAAAAATCAAAGAGTTTTTATAAAGGACTTCAGTTCGGTTCTAAAAACTTAAATAAATATTACAAATAGACTTTTATTCGACCTTTACAAAATTTATTATTATTATTTAATTAAAAATTAGTATTGTGGTTATTTTGTTGAACTATTTATGGTTTTTAATCCAAATTTTTTAATAATTTTAATTAGGCTTAAGTTCATTAAATTTAATTTTCATTAAATTATTTTTATGAAGAAAGGAATTTTACAACATGAAAATTAATTAAAATTGTTATTGATAATCTTTCATTCTTGACCGTGGCGGGGGCTCGAACCCGGGCCGGCAAGTTACCATGACATGTTTCGATCGCAACCACTCGATCTCCTCAGATGGATTTGCCGTTTTACACTCGCAGCCATCGACGACTGCTGACGTCAATAGTCAAACATCAATCCTTAAACCAAATTGTATTTTAATTTATGTAAAATTCCTTTCTTCATAAAAATAATTTAATGAAAATTAAATTTAATGAACTTAAGCCTAATTAAAATTATTAAAAAATTTGGATTATAAACCATAAATAGTTCAACAAAATAACCACAATACTAATTATTGTTAAAGCTAAGGCACGAGCTCTATGTATTCATTTGTCCTTCAAGTTGTGCTGAAAAAGGTCAACGAGAAAAAGAAAGACAGAAAATGAAAAAACAAAAAATGTACTTTGGACTTCAAGAAAAATTCTTGACAAAAGTACGAAAAAACAGAAGTAAGGGAGAACATGTAAAATCTATTAAAATGGATAATCATTCAAAAAAGCAAACTTCGATCTACCAAAGGTTAAAATACAATTTGGTTTAAGGATTGATGTTTGACTATTGACGTCAGCAGTCGTCGATGGCTGCGAGTGTAAAACGGCAAATCCATCTGAGGAGATCGAGTGGTTGCGATCGAAACATGTCATGGTAACCTGCCGGCCCGGGTTCGAGCCCCCGCCACGGTCAAGAATGAAAGATTATCAATAACAATTTTAATTAATTTTCATGTTGTAAAATTCCTTTCTTCATAAAAATAATTTAATGAAAATTAAATTTAATGAAATTAAGCCTAATTAAAATTATGTATTAAAAAATTTGGATTAAAAATTATTTAATTAAGCTTGAGGTCTTTTTTTTATATAAAAAATATATTATATTTATTAAACCAATATTTCGGCACTCCGTTGTGTGCCTTCTTCAGGGTTTTTCTTGAATTTTTGACAAAATTAACAATTTTTAACAAATTAAATATATATAACAAAAAATCATAAAACAATTTTCAATTAAATACAAAAAAAGGTTTTCCAATTCAAAAACTAATATATTACATTATAAATAAACTTTTAACTTCCGTTTATATTTTTATAAACTAAATGCCTATAATTTCGTGCTAAACTTTCAGTATCTGACTTAAAATTAATTCTCGATATTGTCGGTACATTTATAATTTGCAACATTTTTAACATAAGCCTACGTTTATAATTATTTTCCGTATTTAAAACTGTTGTATTTTCAAAATCAGGATAATGGTTTAAATTTGCACAATGAGCTGATGAAGCCGTTTTTTGGAACCAAAAGTTTATAAATCGTTAACTTATGTACCAAAATTTTCGGAGAGATTAGAAAAATCTAATATTTATGATACGGAAAGGTATGCAATTGCGCATAAATCTTATAACACAATAGGTAGGTTATTCACTAATATGAAGGATAAAATAATTAAGTTGGAAATGTCGAATGTAGTTTATAAGATACCTTGTGGGGGAAATGTTAATGAACAATGTGGTAAAATATATGTTGGTACAACGAAAAATAAACTGAAAACTAGGTTACGGAATGTTTCTGGAACCATTTTTTACAACTGCGAAATAATATAAGCAGCCTTTGCAAAAGAAAAAAAGTACTAACTTAATATTAAAAAAGAAATACATAATTTAAATAACACAACCAGTAAGAATTTTTCATCTATATTTTCTTTCTTTTATATTAAAAAAAAAAAACATTTCTAGTAAAATGCATGTGGGGTTTGTTTACATACGCAAAACAATGTCGCATACTTTGAAGGAATAATAACGTCAACTTGTGCAAGCACGCAAGATAGGTAACATTGATGCATGTCAAAGTTTTCGTGTGAAATAACCAATGTTGATCAAAATTTTTCAGAAATTTTGACAGAGTACTTTGCTTTAGTATGTATAGATTTCAAATTAAAAATCAATTTTTGATTTTCACTACACAAGTTTTTGTAAACAAACATAATTGATATTGCCACACTTTCAATGTAACATGTGTGTTAAGTAACCGGAAGATGGTGAAAGAGAAACCCGTAATCGTTAAAAAGTGCTTGTTAACTTAACCGAAAGTGTGTTAATTTTCTTGTTGAATTAATTTAATTATATATTTTGATTTTTTTTTTTTTTTTTGGTTGGCAGTAATCATGTTTCATCAGTTAAAATTACAAAATATGCTTTATATAAGCACAACGAATATTTTGCTATGACGTTCTTTTAATCCTGTTCTAATGATGAATGCTTACCCTTAGATTCCTTTTTTAACAATTCTTTTTATAAATAGTTTTTTTTTTAATATTTTTACAATTAATATGTCATCAAATTGATTCACATTTTTATAAAAGCTGAAAATATTCAACACGAAAAACAGCGAGAATTAGTTTATACCACCAATTTTTTTAAATATTTCATTGCTATTGGTATTAAAGTGTTACTAAAGGTATGTTCAGACCTAACAAATATTTGACGAAAAAATCCAAAAAAGCGTGACGAATAAATTAATCAAACTTTAGCTTCATTTTTGACAAGTTCAATTGGTTTACTAACCCTTATTTGTGAAAAGAGAATTGTATAGTGTAAAAAAGAAACTCTTAAATGGTATTTAATTTAGCCAAACGTTAAGCAAAAGCAAATAATTCTTTAATAAAACTAGGAGTTACGTGTAGGACGTCAAATATTTAATAGGTGTGAACGTAGCTTAACAGACTAACCTAAATCAACGTTTTCTGGCGCCTGGCTTTAACGTTGAAATGACATAAAACATGAAAGTATCTAAATTGCTGTTCCTTTTAAACAATAAGAAAACCATCTCTTTTTTTTGCATTCAGATTCAACACTTTACGCTCAGTAAAAATTGGGTTTACCCATTGCAAAGCGTTAACGCCGCGCTGACCATCAAATAATTTTGTCCAACTAGATTTGGGATTCATCCCACTGTGCGAAGTTTGCAATAGCGAATCTCTATCGAATTTCATTTTTCGAGTTCGAAGCTCCAAAACCATATAAACTGAACATTAAATAATTTTGTCCAGCTAGATTCCGGATTCGTCCCACTGTGTGCACCATAGAATTGCAAATTAGAAGTCGCAGTTTTGTAGCTGATTTAATGAACTCTTATTTTTTTTTAATAAAATTACGTATTTACAATGAAATATTTTCAAGTTCTAACTAAAGAGAATTTATTTTGCATTCGAAAACTGTTAAAAGCTTTAAAAGTTTAAAGGTTTAGAAGCTGTTAATTTCCAATTAAAATTTTAAAGTTTAAAGGTTAATTTTGAATTAGTTGCGGAAGTTTCTAGTACTTATCTGTTAAAATTTAGATTAAACTAGCGGGCCCGTTGCCTGCTTCGCACGGCAAAACAAAATAAGAAAAGAAACACACTTGTTTTTAATTAAGTTGGTTTTGTTCCCTATTATTCAACTTTTAATTCTAGTTTCTTACAATCTTAGACTATGTATCACTTAAACTATCTTAGAGCTCTTTCGTAGACAACATTTTTGGTTTTGCCATGAGTTGTTGTGTAGATAAAGAGAACTGAAGGCTTGCCAACACGTGAGCACGAAACATATAACTGGCCGTGTGAAAAGCAAGGATATTCTTTATCAATTCCGCACAATTCCATCGATTGCCCTTGCGCTTTATTTATTGTCGAAAAGCACCAAAAAGTCACGAAAAGACACGAAAATTGTTAAAAATATGCTGAAAATGTGTCAAAATTCAATTAAAAATTGGCCAAAAAATCGAAATAATTTTTGTCTTACCGTTCGGAAGCGAAAATGAAACGTTCGAGATCGTCTGCACTCGGAAAGCACCAAAAAGTGACGAAAAGACACGAAAATCTGCTGAAAATTCTGGGAAAATTCAATTAAAAATTGGCCAAAAAATCCAAGTAATTTTTAGCTCACTGATCGGGAATTAAACAAAAAAAATTTACTCAATTTTTTAATTTTATTCACAAAATATCAAATTTGAGATTATGTCACAAAATCATATGATGCACTTGTAACAATCAGAACACTTGTTTAGCAAAACAATCGATTTTTATCTCATTAATCATTGTTTTTTTTTAAATTTTTTTAACAAAATATTCAAATTAAAACGATGATTAGAACGAAAATTAATTTATTTTTATCAAAACACTCACCAAAAAATGCGAAGAAATTAATATTTTCAAAAATCGATTATGATAAGATCAATCACCATTGACGTCCAAAGAGAAATGATAACAAATTGCTATTTGCATCACTCCGTGCAATGCTCTCCAATACACAAACGACCAAAATGTATTCAATACTAATGAATGCTGTATGCGGTACAAAAAATGCCTGCGGCAAAAACACACTCACTTCACATACGCACCGCACACACATGCGTTATCGGATTTCAACCAAACTTCTACGTTGCCTACGTAGTGTATAAGTTTGGTTGAAATCGCACGACGCGTTTATGATTAGTTCGGCGACGTACATATACGGACTTATTTTTATATATATAAGAAGATTATTCAATGAATCATACATATTAACAGTGAGATCTTCAACCCTTTGACCGATAGAAAAAAAAAAAAAAAGGAATTGTGGAATTGTTTACAAAGCTCAATGTTAGAAATGTTTATTGCCTTGCTAGTCGTCATGTGATTACTAACTGCCTCAATACTGGGCATAAGCCGCCGCGGCGCGCCGATAAGTTCTCTCTTATCCAGCGAAATAATCTTATACGAAAATGTACCTTAAATATCACCCATATCAGAACAGATATAATATGGATGATAAAATAAGAAATGCATTTTAAAAATTCAAAACCTACTATAAATCATTAAGACTCTATGGAAACAAAATGTGTAATAGACCATTTTCAAGCAACATATACTTGTTGTTGTAGTCACGTTCTTTTGGCTTAAATAGTACTTGCACTAGTAGTAAAGAACTATCAATTTGCGCTTTAATTTTATGTTGATATATTTATAATCAATCAAAGTGGTTTTGCAATTCAGCTAACGATATATTGTATTCGGTTAAATTGTACAATTGTCAATTGTCCCATTACGTTTAGCACGTAACTTCTTTAACACAAGGGACTCTGATTGAACTTTAAATAATAATTTAAACCCTGTCGATTTAAAACAGTGAACAAGTGAACAACAACTCTAAAAACAGAAAACATAAAAAAATCACAAACACAAAATAAAAAAATATTGTAAAAAAAATAAAAGACAATTTTTACATTTCGAAAAAATAACTTTAAAACATAACTTTTAAAACATAAACTTTTACTTAAAACAAGTGCACTTGAAAAAGTATAAACTGAACCGTATTTCCATTTAAGATTTCAATATTTAACAAAGCGGAAGGCGCAAAGTCCGTCAAAAGTTTTAAGCACACAAGAACATAAAAAATAGCAACAAGTTTTCATTGCATACAGGAAAATGAAACTTTACAGTTTTGTTATTTTGTTAATAACGGTAAAATTTTCCGTTGCAAAATTAAGACCAGTTGAAAATGAAAATGAGCATAATTTTCCTATTGACATCATAAATGAACTTAACCAGAAACTTGATATAAAATGGAATGCTGTGGTCGCTCTTGAGATTAATCAGGAAATGGAGGATGTGCTAAAATCGTTAAGTTTACCAGTCCTGTTAATATCTAAAAACTATGATACGAATATCAAGGAATTATATCGCGACCAGGTTCTCACTATAGTGTCTGTACAACTTTCAGCTTTAAATCATGTCTATGATATAGTCCAAAATCTCTTGAAACATTCACAGTTTAGCCATATTTTATGGATTATGCCAGAAGCGAGCACAACAGACTTGTGGAGCTTAGCAGAAAAAAATTGGTTTTCTGGCTTTATAAATGTTTTGTATTACACAAATGATGGATTATTTTCTTACCACCCAGTGCCCAACATAACAATTTATCGTATCAAACATCTAACGGAGTATGTCGAAAGAAGGGATGTACAAGATTTTCAAGGTTATCCCTTAAAAGTACCCATTTTATCAATTCCTCCCCGTTGCTATCGTTTTCAAGACCGTTCTGATAATATAGTGATAACTGGATATCTATATAAAATGATTCGGACTTTTGCACAATATTATAACTTCAAATTAATGGAACTTCAAGATTATTATCAAAAATTTGATTATGAGATACTTAAGCAGGGTGCGAACAATAAAACATTTGACATTGTGCCTATGGCATTGTTTTTTTACGATCGTTACGCTGGAAGCAGCAGCGATGTTATGTGGAATGTAAAAGCGGTTGTTTTGGCACCTTATCCCCCACCACTACCAAGAACGGAATATTTTCTGCATCCCTACACTGTCGCCACCAGGATTTGCATTTTGCTGTTGCTGTCGTTTTGTGTTGTGGCAGTTTCTTTTGTTTACTACCGACAACGCTATACGAATGAAATAGATTTAAGCAAATCCGCTTTGTATGTTCTGGCCCTGTTCATCTGTCAATATCAGGCAAATTTTAAGATTAAAACTTTCCTGCACAAACTGATCTATTTCCTGATGTTCATTAATGGTTTCATATTGACCAATTTGTATCTGGCTAAATTATCCAGTCTTTTCATGCAAGATATTTATGAAGCAAAAATAGAGAAATTGGAGGATATAAACAGAACTTCACACCAATTTTTAATAACTCAAACTGATTATAATTTTATTGACAAATTACCTGACATACGAGAATTTGTAATGAAAAAGGCAAAAATTATTAGTCAAAGCGAATTCTTTCAAGTCCACCGTGACCTAAATAATTCATATTTTTTCATGGTCATGGAAAATAAAGGGGATTTTCTTTTCTTTCAGCAGCGTAATCTAAGAGTTCCTCGTGTGTATAAAATCAATGATGCAATCATGATTATGCAAGAGTATTTTACCGCACGGCGAGACTTACCTTATCTCCAGTTATTCAATCGTTACTTGAAATACATAATGGAATCAGGTATTCTCAATAAATTTATTGATGATACTAACTCGGATGGCATTCTGAGTGGAGAACTTCGTTTCTTTAGTGACTCTGAAAGCAGCGATGATATATTATTAGATTTCGATTATTTTTCTGCCTTATTTCGCATTTTTCTAATCGGTTTGTTGTTTGCTTTAATTGTATTTATTCTGGAGTTGATTTATGCTAAATATATAAAGAAAATATGTGTGAAGTAAATGAAAAATCAATAATAAAAATAAAATTTTCGTTCTAATATTTAACGCCATCATTTAGTTTTCTAAAAATCGGAAAAAAATTTACACTTTTGTTAAAATAAGTAAAAGTGCTATATTCGGCTGTACCGAATCGCTGATACCCTTCATTGAGAGTCAGAATATTTCTGGAGTGGAATTTATATAAATTGGGAAACAATGTTTATAAAAACAGAACTCAAATAATATTAATTCGTAGCGCTTTTTGGCGCATTGATGAAATTTAAAAAAGAACGATTTATATGAGACCTATGGAAAATTTGAGCCGACCATCACATACCCAATTAAAAATTTTGTGTTCATTATTGGTTTGGCGCATATCATGGTGAAGTTTCCGTGATATGCGCCAAAACAAAAACGAGCTGACGTAATAGTAAATTTCAAAAAGTAAGCGCACAAGTATGCGCAACGCATTTGAATAATTTTAAAAGTAGAGAGGAATAGTCCCAGCGATTAAAACTAATATTTCTTTATTTAAGTCACATCACATGTTATGGAAGTCAAAATCGAGTGAAATTAAAATCAAAATCGATGGGGATTTCTAGTTAAATTTTTTTAAAAATTACCGTAGTTTTTCCCGATTTTAAGATAATTTCTGATGAAGATAAGCTGTAATTATAGTATTAAGTATATAAAACAAAATAATTTAATGAACTTTAAACTCTAGATCGATTTCAAAGTTTGTTCGATATAAATTTCACTCGAATTTCAATGGCGGTGAGTGTAAAATGGCAAAGATTTCTGCGGAGATAGTGTGTTAACTATCGAAACATGTAAAATTAACCAGTCCATGAACGTGGGCTCAATTACACGGTAAAAAATTAACAATAAATTTTAATTCATTTCATGTTGTAAAATTCCTGTCTTCATTAAAATTATTTAATGAAAATTAAATTTGATGAACTTAAGACTGATTAAAACATAAAAATTTGGATTAAAAACCATAAACAATTCAATAACATAACCACAGTACTAATTATTTTTGAAACATTTTGCAACTTTCTTCAAAATTAAGTCTTTTTAAAATTGTAGCCTTTATTCGAAGCAATGGATTCTTGTGAGTAAAGATTATTAAAAATACCTTAAGTCCTAAACGAGATCAGTTCATACAGATTTTGTACGTTATTTTTATTGCATTTTAAAAAACTTAACCGAATCTTGTTATTTGGAATGTCTTTCGGCAAATTATAAATGTTTCTTTTACAATTTTTTTCTTAGTGTACGATTTTGTTCTGTTCGAAATATTAATTTAAGTATTTTAAAATATAATAAATATAAAAGAAATTTTTCGACATTAAATAAAGTTTTTTAACTGGATAAATGGAGTTCAGTTTGTGCTTTGTTGTGAAACGGACGTGTATTTTCAACCCCGCATACGATTTTAATTTATTATTAATTAAATTTGATTTTGGAATATAAATACTAAGCGAATGGACGCTGGAAAATATATGATATTTTTTATTTAAATTATTTAACATAAAAGTGAACAATTAAAACGAAAAATTAAATAAAGATAAATAAAGCAAAAATATATACATATGTACGTATGAATGTTCATACATGTGTATGTATACATATTCTGTGCACAAACATTTTAGTTTAAATTTCTTATTTTTGGCGTTGTTGTAAAATACAATAAATAATAAAAACATTAAAAGCACATTAAACCGGTGAAAAACAAAAACAATTTCTTGCATGAGTAAAAACAATGTAACAACAATAAAATTAAATGATAGAAATGCTTATGTGACAGTGCATGCCAACGAAAATAATGTTGAAATAAATAAAACAACACAAAACAATATTAACTACCTAACGGCTAAGCCAATTTTTCGTGCACGTTCCCTCTCACCCTCTTTATTTACACAAACGGTGGATAGTGACTCATTAAAAAAACTAAAAATAGACTTGGTAACAAGTGTTGCCAGGCCAACAAGTATTGCCGCTACGTCAAAAATAAATTTAGTGGGAAATGATACCATGAACCAAAACACTAATGCAATGGAAAACCCCCCTGTAAAAAGTTGCCAAAAACCTCAAGTCCAAGTTGGTATGGACAGGTATATAACAGTCCTTAAGCGGGGTCGCAGCCCTACCTCTTCAGCTGTTGCTTCGGCATCAAAAGTGCCATCTTTTGACAAAATAAATTCCCAAAATCGCTTTGCAATTCTGGAGGATGAATCCTCTGAAGCACCAAACGTCATAAGATCGTCCAAGCCTCCCCCGATATATCTTAGGGAGCATAACTCAAATGATCTAATAAAGAGTTTAATTTCGTTGATTGGTGAAAATTCGTTTTATGTAGCCGCAATAAAGAGAGGTAGCATAAATGAAACGAAAATTCAAGTGAATCATGAAAATGATTTTCGCAAAATTATTAACAAATTTGAGGCACTTAAAAAAAGTTTTTATACATACCAACTCAAGAGCAGTAAAGGTCTCCAGGTGGTGATTAAGGGAATTGATTCATGCGTAGACCCAGAGGAAATTAAAACTTTCTTAGAAGAAAAAGGCTTCAAGATAAAACACGTGGTAAATATTAGAAATAGAGACAAAAATCCACAACCACTATTTCGAGTAGAATTAGAGCCCGGCGACATTAAGTTAAAAAAAAACGAAACGCATCCCATTTATAGTTTAAAATATATTCTATACAGAAAAATCACAATTGAGGAGCCGCACAAAAAAAATGGACCTGTTCAGTGCTTAAACTGCCAAGAATTTGGCCATACAAAGGCATACTGCTACTTACCCCCTGTTTGCGTAGTATGTGGTGAGCTTCACGGTACAGTTTCTTGCGATAAGTCTAAAACCGACCCCAACGTAAAAAAATGTAGCAACTGTGGCGGTAATCACACTGCCAATTATAGAGGATGCCCTGTATATAATATCGTCAAGCAGACGGTTGGACCGAAAACAAATGCCCCTCAAATGCAGGTTGCAAATCAAGTTATCACAAATGCAATTCAAGCCCCCCAGTTTAGTAATAACAGAACCTCTTATGCTAACGTCCTAAAATCAAACCATGAGCCAATGCAAGGTGCCTCGCCAAGTAATGATGAAACTCCAGTTTCTAATTTAAGTCGTTTAGAAAAAACCATGGAAACATTAGTGCAAACAGTAAATAATTTTACGAACACAATGGGTAATATGATGCAGGAAATTCTTAGAATGCAATCAATGTTATTGCAAGCTGTACTTAACAAGCCATGAACTGTTTAAAAATTTGTTTTTGGAACGCAAACGGCATCCGCCAACATAAAAATGAACTAGAATACTTTCTTAAAAATAAACAAATTGATGTCATGATGGTTTCTGAAACTCATTTGACTTCAAAAAATACGTTTAAAATAAACGGTTATATACTTTATGATACAAAGGACCCTCGAGATAGAGCTTGTGGAGGTTCTGCCATTTTAATAAAAACCAGAGTGAAACACTACCTAATGGGTCATCATCGTGAAGATTATCTTCAAGCAACAAACATTTGCGTTGAAGAATTAAATAGAAACGTAGTAATCTCATCGTTATACTCCCCACCTAGATATTCAATATCAGAAGGCCAATATTATAAATATTTTAAATCATTAGGACCCTGTTTCCTGGCCGCTGGCGATTATAACGCTAAACATACCTTCTGGGGGTCCCGACTTATAACACCAAAGGGTCGTGTTCTATTTAATACTATTACTAAAATGGATTTGAATGTGATAGCGAGCGGACAACCAACATATTGGCCTACTGATCAGCAAAAAATACCAGATGTCATAGATTTTGGCGTGGTTAAAAACATCCCGTTAGAAACGATTTATGTTGAAGCTTCCTTAGAATTATCTTCCGACCACACACCAACAATTGTTACTTTAATGAACCCCAATAGAACTGTATCTCCAACTGGTTACTTAGCGACGCCAGCTACACAAATCAATTGGCTAAAATATAAAAAATATCTCAGCACCCATTGCACAGAAAATATTCCGCTTAGTACACCGGAATACGTAGATCGCGCTATTCTTAATTTTGACAGTTTTCTGAAGCTAGCTGTACAACATTCCAGTATTACCCCAAAAAAAAACTAAAAATATTAAAATTTATTCCACAGATGTTGAGCGTCTCCTGTCTGAAAAAAGAAGAGCCCGAAGAGAGTGGCAATTGCACAGATCCCCTCAACTTAAGAGTTTGTTAAAAGATTGTACAAGAAGGCTAAGAAAGTTACTACAGATACAGAAAACGGATTCTCTGCAAAAATATCTTAAGGAACTTGATGCAACTCCGCAATCAGACTACTCATTATGGCGTGCAGCTAAAAATCTAAATAGGCCAGTTGTCTCTAAGCCACCATTAAGAAACTTGAACGGAAGTTGGGCAAGAAATGATAACGAAAAGGGAAATCTGTTTGTTAATCATTTAAAAAACGTATTTACCCCAAATATATCTCACGATACTGCGGTCGAGTTACCACCTGTTCCTGCTAGAGCAGCTATTCCCCTCAGATTTGAGATAAGAGAAATCGAACAGGCTATTTGTGACTTAAACACTAAGAAGGCACCTGGTATTGATAAAATCAGTAATAAAATGCTTTTAGAGCTTCCTCGCACAGCAAAGAAAATTATTCTTTTTATTTTTAATGCTATTTTACGCCTTGAATACTATCCTCAGAAATGGAAGGTTTCCTTAGTTACCATGATACCAAAGCCAGGTAAAGATCATACAAAAGTTGAGTCATATAGGCCAATTAGCTTATTATCAAATATGTCAAAGCTGTTTGAGAAATTATTAGTTTCAAAATTAACACCGATTTTAAGTGAAAATAGATGTATTCCAAACCATCAGTTCGGATTTCGAAGAAAACACAGCACAATCGAACAGACTCATCGAATAGTAAATGTCATAAGAAAAGCATTTGAAGAAAAAAAATATTGCTCAGCACTCTTCATCGATGTTTCGCAAGCTTTTGATAAAGTCTGGCATGAAGGCTTATTACATAAATTGAAGCAAAATTTACCAGCAAACACACACAAGCTGCTAGAAAGCTACTTAGTCGGTCGTCAATTTATTATTAAAGAAGGAAATTTCTTAAGTTCACCTCAGCCCATTGGCGCTGGAGTCCCACAAGGCAGCATCCTGGGCCCTCTATTATATTTAATTTATACTTCGGACATGCCAACAAGCAACTACACCCAAACTTCAACATTTGCAGACGATACAGCTTTTCTAAGCGTCCACGAAAACCGTTATGAAGCATCTCGTTTCTTACAGCATCATATATTTCAACTAGAAATATGGTTAAGACAATGGAGGATAATGGTCAATGAGCAAAAATGCGTGCATATAACATTCACCTTGCGCCGGGAATCTTGCCCCCATATAACAATCAACAATCAAATAATTCCTCAACTTTCGCATGTAAAATACCTCGGTATTCATCTAGATCGCCGTTTAACGTGGAAAAGCCATATAGAGGCAAAATTAACTCAAATGAAACTAAAAGCCATTCAAATTCACTGGCTTATTGGTAGAAACTCTGTCCTTAGTCTCGACTGCAAACTTCTTCTTTACAACTCCATCTTAAAGCCAATCTGGTGCTATGGTATTCAGTTATGGGGCACTGCCTCGGCCTCTAATATAGAAAAGATTCAAAGGCGCCAAAATAAAATTCTTCGAATAATCACAGCTGCCCCTTGGTATGTAAAAAACTCAAATATTCACAGGGATCTCAATGTTCCATTGGTCAAAACTATGATTACGAAATATGCAGTAAAATACTTAAAAAGGCTCGAATTGCATCCAAACCCACTAGCACGAAATATTTTAAATGATAGCGGCCACACTCGCTTAAGAAGAAGAGACACTGCAGCACTTATCCAATTAGATGAGCGACAAACACCTAGATAAGTGAACAGAACCCGTGATGAAGAAAATTTTTGTCTGGCACTGGCAGGACATAAAATAAAGTATTAGGTTAAGATTTGATTAATTATTGTTAGTTCATATTTTAATGTATGAAGATTCAATAAATAATATTGAGAAAAAAAAAAAAAAAAACTGGATAAATTGAATTTTTACTGGTACCTGGACAAGATCCAAAAAAACTGGACAATCCAGGCCATTGCAGGCCGTCTGGCAACCATAACCAAAAGGGTTTTTTTGGCTTTTTTCGATTAACGATTAAACCGGTTAATTTCAGTCGATTAACCGATGTAACAAAATTTTTAATTTTTTGTAGTATTAAACCATATTTTTCTGTGTTTTTAATTATGGGTGAGTTCAAAAACGTCAGTAGCAAGGCATCTCGCATTTTTAAATGTATTCTACAATGCAACCATGTAGAATTTTACAAAGTTATCTGAAACAAAGTTCTTCAAAAAAGTTACCAAAGAGCACCAAAAAAATTGTGTTAAGTAATATTTTTTCATACAATATATTCCCTTCTAGAAATACATTCTTAAAATACAGTACAAAAACAGAAATTAAGGGATACGGAAATGAACTTTTTTGCATAATGTTTGGTGCCGAGCTTTGCCAGAATGAGTTGGATGATGACCTGACAACAGAAAAAACTGTCGATAGACACACAACAACAGAATTATCCGAAACAATTAGAAGTGTTAAAAATTTAAAAAAATTAAAACTGGACTCTAATGGCAAAATGGAAGATTTTTTACGTTAAGAGAAATCCAGGAGAAGGAGGAAGGATGATGTGTTGCTTTCGATTTCTCCAACATCTACGATAAGTGAAAGAATATTTCCAAGTGAAGTTTTATCGATACAAAAGAAAAGAGTCGCTAAAATCTTAAACAATTTAACCAAATTATTTTTCTAAAAGATTATTTTATAAGATCTCCTTAAACTTTTAAAATTACTAATAAATTCATCTCGCAGTTTATTTAAAAAAAAAACATAATACATATCGTTACTTTAATATAGAAAAGCCCTAACTAACATGTTCCTTACTTTACAGGAGAAGGAAAAAACTTAATAAAAATTATAGTCTTGTAGTCGCGATTTTTTTTAAAAGCACTTTTTTATTAAACTCTCTAAACAATTTAATAAAAAACTGCGTTTAAAAAAAAAACAACTACGATATTACAATTTTTGTTAAGTCTTTTCCTTCTTCTGTAAAGTAAGGAAAATGTTAGTTAGGGCTTTTCTATATTAAAGTAACGATATGTATTAATTAAAAAATATGTATTACATAAATATGAATAGGGATGCGATTTCTATGCAAATGCATGATCTTTGTCGATAATCTAAGATCGATGTTGACCAATTATCTTTCCGAATCATTAAATTTGGGCTAAAATGGCATCGATTTGTTTTGGCATATTGTTGCATATTTTGGTTAAAATGCATATTTTAGCATATTTTGGTTTAAAACGCGTATTTTTGCATATTTAAAAATTTTTGAGTGACATATTTCTTTAATTTTTATATTATAAAAAATTTCTTCAAATAATATCCATGTAAACAAAAAAATCAAATCAATAAATAAATTTTTTTGTAGATCTGCTTAAAATACAAGATTTTCAAGATTTCGACAAAAGATCCTTCTATTTTTAACCAATGCAGCACCTTACATGGCTAAGGCAGCCTGCCAATGGGCTTGAAATGTTTTATCCAAAACTGTTACATGTTACTTGCGTGTAGTAATTTAAATTAAGTTTTAAAAAATATTGTACCTTTTAAATAAAATTTGAAAAAAAGCTTTTTTATGAAAGTGTTTAAGTTTTAAGTGCATATTTTTTATTTTTTTAATGCATATTTCGGATTTTTAATGCATATTTTATGCGCATATTTTCAATTTTTTAATGTATGAAAATCTCATCCCATTTTCAGTTTTTTTTTGACTTATAAACTTCAAATTATAAATAATTTTTTTATTTTTATTTATTGAAATTACTTAATTTATTAAAAAAAAAATTATTAATCGGCTAACCGATCAATAACAAAATTAACCGATTAAGCCAACACCTCGATTAATAAATCGAGCGATTAACCGCTTGAAGCAAAAGCCCGATTAAATGACTGCCCTAGTATAAATATAACATTTGAAGAGCCACGAAATTTCCTTACTACGAAGCAGGTTTCAGTTTTAGGCGTATAAAAATGATTTTCGGAAGAAATTTTTGATTGAACCTATGGTAAATTGTCTTCATGAATTTGATTGGTCTAATGTCCAGTCATAAAATAGCAACCGGTGCATTCTTCCACCAGGTTATGCTAGTTTTTGAAAGAAGAATAGAAATTTTCTGGGATTGTTGTCCCACATTTGGACTCTTTCTTTTATTTTTTTCATAAGACAGTTACGCCCGTATTTATAAAAAATTTTAACATTTAATAGAGGTTTACAAAACAAATTTTATATGAAAATTTGCCTTAATATAAGTTTGTTAAATTTAATAATCGTTTACAAATACGGGGGTTAATATTTAAGAAGAAAGTAAGTATTAATAATGTTATGAATATAAATTTTTAATTTTTATCTGAAATTTAGAGCCACACGATATTTGATTGAAAAAATCACTTGTATGCGTCGCCAACAATAAAATAGCATAAAAAATTGTAACACAATGTAAGACATTCCGATAACTGAATTTGAAATTATCAACTGCGGATCTACAGTACTCAACACTTTGATATTTTTATACATATGGATTTCATGTCAAGTGAACCAACTTTTAAAATCGATGTCTTCTGATTTGGATGAAATTTGCACCTTTGTTAGTCCTATTGGATAGTAGCTTAGACATAAATTTTCAACATGTTATGTTACCGCATAACAGTGTTGCCAATTTAGCCATTTAGTGGCTAGATTTAGCCATTTTTCATCTTGTTTAGCCATTAAAAAATGAATTTAGCCATTAGCCATTTTTCAAATTGTTTAGCCATAACATTTTTTTGCCGTTTTTGTAGTAAAATAATAGTTTTTACGTTCCTAAAAAAATTTATAAAATTGCTAAAAGTAAAATAAACATTTTTATAACTTTTACAAATGTTGAAAATCGCTATACACGAACAAGGAACAATATTAAAGTACTCAATTTATAAAATGGACCAACAAAAGCAACAGTTTCTTTCTGGTCGGAAGTTTTAGAAATTTTAGTATTTCTGTAAAGGTGCTCTCACTTCCATGGTCTAATGCTCAAATAAATTGAGTATATAGCCAAGTAAACATCTTTGAAAGTAACTTGAGAAATAGGCAACCGTAAATTCTATTTTATGAATTAGGTAAAAAATTTGGCTCTACCAATAAAATATTTTTTATCCTTTTGTATTTTCTATTGTATATTGGTTGGGTAAAGGATGTCATGATAATGGTTTACCTTTTTATTTATGAACGATAACGACATCGAATTTACCGATGATTTAATTTTTTAAATGTCAAAATATTGAATTTACTTTTTTTTTCTTATGTAGAAAATTAATCTTAGGTAAAAATTTCATTCTCAAACATTTTTAATAGTTTATATTTGGCCCTATACTCCTCATAGGATATATGTATAAAGTAGCCCCTCGCTTATATTAACTAATTCAGACAGGGTCTATTAACTAAATTGAAAAGTTCACATAATCGACACAATTTCTAATATGTGTACATTAGGGCGGGTTGATTTGTATGGATAAAAAAAAAAAAAAATTTAAATCGTTTAGTAAAAAAGTAATCTACATAAAATTCTTAGAAAATTCTCCGAAGAAACCATGGGTCTCGACTTGAAAATTTTTTTACTTGGGTGAATATTTTTTTTAATGTAAACAAATTTTGAGTGTAGAAAAATAGGTGCAAAGAACTACCTTACTAAACAATTTTATTCAGAAAATTCGAAAAAATTGGAAAAACCTATTTTTTTCAAACATTTATTTTTTGGCAAAGGCAGGCATATACATTTTCAAGTCGAAAGGCGCGGACTAGGATTTTTTTTAGACCCATGGTTTCTTCGGAGAATTTTCTTAAAATTTTATTTAGTTTACGTTTTTGCTATACGATTTAAAAAAAAATCGACCCGCCCTAGTGTAGACACATAACCATATTAAGTTTTTATTTTAAATTAGTTTGTTAAAATTAAAGGATTTCTGTAATGCCTTGTCCCTGCATTTTCGCAATGTCAAAATATCATTAATATCAAATATATTATTTTCACTCCATGCAAGAATTTTACAAACACCAACAATCTTATAAATTTTCCTTTGCATTCGTATATAAACATTTTCTAGCCTTTTTCGGGGAAGAACAGATTTCTAATAAAGGGTGTTTTTTATAGTGTGATACAAGTTTAAATCATAATAAAACAAGGAAATATACTTTTTATATCAACAAGACGGGCTTTATTGGAAAGAAAATTTTATGCAATTTAAATACATATGGGTCAATGACTTCGCCGGCCCATAAAGCGCACCAAACAGTTACAAAAAAATCAACGGTTGCAAGTTGTTCACATAATAGACACAACCTATGCATTCACTCTTTAGAACCTCATGTGTAAAAATTTTGTTGTTCACAATTCTGGATGTTTATATGTACATATAACTGGGTATTCATATAACCGAGCGGCTACTGAAATCTTTATAAGCTGAACATGGGATTATTGATCTGACAAACATTTTTATCCTGTTTTTCTATTTAAATTACCTCTCAATCAAATATATTTCCATGTTATTGTGAATGGTTTCTTTCAATTACACTTACAAGTAATTGTTTTTGCCTTGGCAAAACAAAACTAAATGCTTGTAATGTATGTAATTGTAATATGTAATAACCGTTCTTTAGTCTATTATTGAATTTAAAATTTGTAATTTTTTTAGGTATTTTACTTGTATTAGACACTGATGTCAACATGCACAAGTTATAATAACAAAAAACGTTACATATTAATAAAAAAAATTACACAGCGGAACATAATTTAACCTTTTGTGTGTTGATTAGGGATGCCAAACGGGATCGATTTTAACGAATCCCGGGATTCGGGATTTTCGGGATCCCGGGATTTTCCGGGATTTCGGGATTTTTCGGGATCAATTTGTTTCTTTAATATACAAATTTTTTTTAAAAAACAACAACACTTTATTTATTTATGTCTCAATTTTTAAAAAAGAAAACTTAACAAAACAATTATAAGAAAATTTTTTTAAATTAACTAAATTTTATTTATTTTTGAATTTTTAAAAAAGAAAAATTAACAGAACAATTCTTTTACAACTTTTTCTTATAAACAAAAGTTAAAATATATATATTTTTTTATTTATAAAAAAGAAAACTTAACAAAACAATTCATTTTATATACAAATTTTTATGTCGTTATTTCTTAATTTTTTGTGCGACGATAAAAATTTTACGCTTACTACGTTTAAAACAAAATATTATTTAAGATACATGTTAAAAAAAAATTTTATTTTTTTTATTGCATTGCTGGAGCGAATTAAAAATGTGAATTTGGAAAAAATTAAAAAATCACATTTTTTCAACTTTAAAGTCCTGTAGCTCAGCAAATCTTTATCCGACTCACACGGGGAGAGATATCTATTCAAAATGTTAAATCTTGTACAATTCAGTTAAACTGTTCTCGAGATTTTTCGAAATACCTTAAACAACTGCTGAAAAACACGATTTTCGCGTATATCTCGAAAACGGTTCATATCTCATAAAACAATGAATAATTAGAAAGTATAAAAATTCAATTGATTTGTTTTTATTTAAGCTAATAGGGCCTAAGGTTAATTAATGTAAATAAAAAGCAATTTTTTATTACAGTTTTCCCGACGTTTCGTCGATTTTTTGTCGACTTTTTCAAGGGAGCGTCTATTTAAAATTTTAAAAAATATATAAATTAACATAAATACAAATAAATTACATTAATAAAGTTAAACTTACAATATGAGCTTTTCACATTAAATTAAATTTCTCCTTTTACATGTAACATTAAACATATAAACCTAAAACATAAATTTAAAGTTAAACACATATCACAACCAAGTATCACTGTAGCGATTTAGAAATTGCAACTTTATAATTTGCGCTAATATTGTTAGTGTCTTCTTTGATATTCATCGTTTTCTTTATGTTTTCTTGTATCCTTAGACTTTCAATTGTAAATCTCTTCTTGTCCCCCTTACTTTATCTAGTATTCGCACCCCCTCAAAATCAATTTTATGTTGTGTTTTTAAGATGTGTGTTGATAATGCTGTCGTTTCTTTTTTCCTTTGTATATCCATCATATGTTCTCCCATTCTAGTTTCAAGGGATCGTTTTGTTGTTCCAATGTATATGAAAAACGAATATTTTTATACATATAAAAACTTTTGATACACAAAAGTTGTTAAATTGAAAAATCCCGGGATTCATAAAAATAAATCCCGGGATTCGGGATTTGTCAGTCCCGAAAAATCCCGGGATTTCGGGATTCGGGATTTCCCGTTTGGCATCCCTAGTGTTGATTGGAGGTTTGATGAAAAATTTTTACAAATTTGAGGTCGCTGAATTCAAATTTAAACTTCGTTTTCTCTATCAGCTCGTATTTTTAAGTCACAGGAACAAATCGAATTTTGACTTTTCTCCAAAAATTAAAAAAATCATCACAGCACTCTTCAAGAAGCGATTTCCATTCTTCTTCTTTTTGCATATCACACAAAAATGACTGAGTAATGGTTGTTTATATTTTTGGCGAATTGTTTGAAAGTTTAAATATTCGTGGTTACCAATTTTAAAGGTCTATAAGTCACTCATTGCATTCATTTCATTGCAATATATTCAGCCGGTCATAAGTTGCAGAATTATTTAATACGGACGTAAGGATTTCTACACTCAAGCGAAGATACCTGCTTATCTTCTGGTATAGGTAACGCATTACAATTGCTCTGCGGAAGCGACGCACATCCTCTGTTTATTGTGCCCCTGGCTGCCATATGCTTTGGATAGCTTCTTTTAAAAACTTGACTTCCACCTATACCTACTCTTGGCACTCATAACCTTGGCCAATACGGGTTCAAATCTTTTCGCCATAAACCAGTCTTAACTGGGCTCTACCTGCAACGAGCGACTGACGCATTCCCTTCTGTCTTCATCCGTACAGTGCCTGGCTTTCAATCTGCTAAGCTGTTTTCGCTCATTTATACCACTTCTTATATCTTCCGCAACATCTACAAGTGCAGTTATACAACTGTGTTTTTTTTCGAAACCCAGGTTGTTAATTGTTCATTAAGCAGATTATGATCATTAACGTAAAGCGATATCTGATTGTGAGTTATCCTCTCAAATATTTTCGACATGAAAGGTAAAATGGCAATTGGTCTATATTCTGATTTAGTTTTGCGTATTGGTATTATTTTAGATTGTTTCCAATTTAAGAGAAAATGACTGGTGGTAAGTATGGGGTTAAATACATGTGTAACAAAGGGCAATATTCTTGGGAGAATTAATTTAAAAAATCTTGGGTCAATTTCGTCCACGCCAACGTCAAACTGGTCTACCCAATCAAAAGAGAAATTATAATGGGGTTGACGATTGTCATGGTTGTGATTGTAAAAATCCATATCTGCTTCTACCATAGGAATATTCGCAAATTTTTCATTAATAACGTCTGGATCAATTATAACAGGGTCAGTATTTCCAGATTTACCGATACCGATTTCCCTTAAAGCTTTCCATGTTATTCTTGAACCCAGAGCCAAGGAGAATTTTTCAGTGTAAAATTTAAATTTTTTTTGTTTAATGATTTTGTGTCCTGTTTTTCTCGCCAAACAATATTCAACATGTAGATCATTGGTTTTAAACAAGGTCTCTTTGATTAATAGCTTGTTTAATATTTGATGAGAACCATGGTCTTTTTGTTTGACCCACTACTTTAGTTTTTAATGGAACAGCTTGATCAAACCAATATAATTTATTTCGTTCAAGAAAGACTACTTTATCCTTTGTTGAAACAATTTTATAGATTGCATTCCAATCAATTCTAAGTAGTTCTAATTCCAATGTGGCGTATTTTATATTTTCGAAGTAACTTTTTATACCCACACCACAATAGTGGAGAGGGTATTATGCATTTGTGCTGATGTGTGTAACGCCTTAAAATAGTGGTCCTAGACCCACCTTAAAGTATACCGATTTACTCAGAATCACTTTCTGAGTCGAACTAACGATGTCCGTCCGGCTGGCTGGCTGGCTGTCCATGTAACCTTGTGCGCAAAGTACAGGTAGCAACTTTGGAGATAACTTGATAAAATTTGGGTCATAGGTTCTTATTGGCACAAGGACCAAGCCTATGGGCCAAATCGTAGGACCACGAGGGAAGATAGGGGGAAATTTCTTCCTCTCAGAAACTATCAAACCGATTTTAATGAAATTTAAAACATGGATAGATCCATATATATATGGACACATAAGCTATACAGTTTTAAAAAATATAGGACCACAAGGGGAGAAAGGGGCAATTTTCGCCTCTCAAACTGATTTTAATGAAATTCAAAACATAGGTAGATCCATATCTATATGGACACATCAGCTATACAGTTTTAAAAAATATAGGACCACAAGGGGAGAAAGGGGCAATTTTTGCCTCTCAAACTGATTTTAATGAAATTTAAAACATAGGTAGATCCATATTTATATGGACACATCAGCTATACAGTTTTTCAAAAATAGGACCACAAGGGGATGTAGGGGCAATTTCTGCCTCTCACAAACTTTCAAACCGATTTTAATGAAGTTTTTAAACATAGAGAAATCCATATTTATATGGACACATAAGCATGATGTGTTTTTTAGTACTGTGGTGCTGGGTATCATATGGTCGGGCTTGACCGACTATACTTTCTTACTTGTTATTATTGATAAAAACACTGAAATTTATTGTTGAAGGGATAAGCTATTCCTATGCGCATTTCACTGGTTGCTCAGGACAGATCGTCAGGAAACTTCATCCAAAGCTTTTAGAGAAACTAAAGATATTAAACAAGTAAAACTGTTAAGCGAATAAGAATTACATATAAGCAAAAGTCTTACTTGTTACCATATCAAAGCTTTAATAAAAACAACAACAATAAACATTGAGTTTGTCTTTTCTTACATTCCCCACTACAATTGGTTGGAATTCTTCCAATTTTAATTGTAGTTGTAAGAAGGTTAAGAAAAAACAAAAACAACTTGATTTATTGCTCTCGCAAAAATAAAGCATTGTTTCCAGCAGCATGTCACAACCGCAATTACCAATATTTTGATACAGTTATTTGGATACCTCAGTTCGAATATATCTGCTATCAAATGACATTAAAATTTTTGAAATCGGCGATAACAAAAAATTGCACTTTTGACCGAAGAAATGAAATTTGCTGCCAATTGGCGTTGCTTCATCCTCTTGAAGCACATGTTCTTCACTTACAATTCGTTCAGTTGAGGTAGGAGATTGTAGTTGAACATGGCTATGTTGCGCGTTTTTGGTGAAAATTAAGGCCCAATTACGCCTCCAGCGTAGGCACACTTTGGGCGTGTGTAATGGGTCTTCGTGTGGTGTACGAGGTTTCCTAGAAGCATTAGGCAAGAATATAAATACTGTGAGTTCAAGTTTCATAGCGATTGGCTTATGTTATAAAGACGCCATATAAAGTCCAATTGTGAAATATTCTCGGTGGAGGGTACTAAAGTTTTGGCACAGCCGAATATAGCGCTCTTATTTTGTCCTGCGCAGTGCAGCCTGACAAAAATCTAATTTTTTTTTATCAATAAATCATATTGCCACAATAAATTTACATTCATTTAAAATATTTAATAACACATATTGACTGTAATTTTAAAATATATTGATTCATAAATTATACTCCTTTTGACTATTGATGATAAATTACTAGCATTACGCGCCCCGCTTTGCTATTCCTTATTAATTGTACATGGAATTGGTGAATCCAACACTAATATTTGTTTTATCTTCCCAAGAACTATTGTTACTTATTGCTAGCATAGTAACGTAAATCAATTTTTTTAATGTTGTCTATTGAGTTTAATATATTAAAAGGATACAGAGTACCAACTAAGCCGTATTAGGTATATACTTGGCAGTCTCTGAAATCTCCTCTAATAGGTCCAGCTGCAACACTTTTAAAGGTAAACGATTAAGTGCAAGGTGTTCCATCTCCGATTGTATGCCAAGCAATGCATCTAGCTGTATTACAAATTACGTCATGCACGTTAACCCTGCTGTTAGGTCTGTGGTCATACGGCTCTTTTCTTATTGAAAAGATTGCTACTTTATAGGCGAGAGGGGCGAGGGGAAAAGAAACGAGTACACAAATGCCTGTACTGTCTTTACGTTTTGCTTTTTCATTCGTTGTTTAATTTTGTTATTGTTTTCAATATCAAAAAAGCACACATGCAAACGCACGACTATACAAAATAAAAAACATGGCGTAAACATGACATGAATAATTTGAACCCCAATTCATGTTCAAAGAAGAAAAAGGAAGAATCTTTTCAATAAGAAAAGAGCCGTATGAACTCAGACTAGGCTAAGAAAAACTTACGAATCTTAGGTATAGGACCATTTTGGTCCATATTTGTTTTTTTTAATCAATGCACAAATTTTTTTTTACTTTTTTTAATAGTCTGCAAACAAATAAAGTTAATTTTTATATCTTCTTGTCCTACATTAGTTTATATTCAGTGTTTGACTGATTTCTTTGCTGATACAATGGAAAATCGACGATTAAGAGTCTAAACACAATGTTTGCGGTGCGGTGCGACTTATCGTTGCGGGAGAGAAAAATAAACATAATACAACGGAAGACGGCGACGGAAATAGTTGTCATTTTTTGTTTAAATTTTTATTAATTTATTTGTGCATACATTTTTATCATGTTGTTTGTTTTCAATAATGTTGTGAACATAGCCAATTATTCAAAAACTATGGCAACATCAGAAAGAGAACTAGTATCAAAAATTGAGAGACTAGGCGAATTAAATTCGCCTTGTTGAGAGAGAAAGAAAGTCCGCAATGAAAATAAAATAGATTTTAATTTTATGCCGTTTCGCACTGCGGTTTTTTACTTCAAAATCGTATGAAAAATCGCACCGCAATAAATTATCGTTACATTGTGTTTGGACTCTAAACTGCAGTGATATTGTTTACATTCTAAATAAAAGCTTCTCTGATATTTCAACTTGTAACAGCGTGGACAATGATATTGAATATGAAATCACCGGAAGAAATGCTTCTTATTTAGAAATTGAATAGAATGATGCAGCTATCGGTGACGTAGAAGAATTGAATGTCGCAAAAATGGAATGCTATAAAATTCGTCTCCATTACACAGTGGTATAAGAACTTTAGCTGAAAATACCATATCCACACAACCGGGGCCTACACGATTTGTTGGCATTTCCAGATGCCATGATTTATTGCGTTCATTTTTGTTATTTTTTTTAATCATGGAGGAATAAAAACCAAGGTAAAATTCGACAAGAAATGGAAAATTCTAGAAACTTACACTTTGAATACATACATTTCTGTCATAATGCTTGCAGGAGTTTACCGCGAAAAAAAAGGAAAGTCTACATGATTTATTATCATAAAGCAACAAATTTATATTCAAGTTGTAACGGAAGATAATTTGCTTATCATATACTGAGAAAATTTGATTTTTTTCATATCAATAAATCTATAAACATGAACGGACCAAAATGGTCCTAAACCTAAGATTCGTAATTTTTTATTTATCTAATTTCCTTTACATCACTCATAATTAAAAATTTTGCAGAAGTAATAAAATATAAAAACACCACATTAGCTAACGTTTAAGGTTGACATATTTAACCGTTCCGTAGATAAAGCGAAAAGAAAACAAAAAATGAAGAAAATGGTCCAAACCTAACAGCAGGGTTAATAACGAAATGAAATTATAAGATTTTAAGGAGTTCTCTTAATAAGACAAATAGACAAACCGCAAATTGTGTTAACTAAATTTAAAAACTACACAGAAAAAAATTTAAATTTATTTCAATTAAAATATTAGTGATATTAATTTAAAAAAATTATAATTAAATTTCCACCAGCAAACGAATCAATAGTATCAATGAAACGTTAATTTTAAAATGACCTTATGTTTGATTAATGCTTTAATTGGTGAAAAACTTTTAAGAATTTTTTCTGTGTGCAACTGTAACAGTTCTCTGGATAATCGATAATATGTATTTGCTTTATATTGGTCTAGCATCTTTTCTGTACCGTCTGTTTTTCTTTAAAGCTTGGCAGTTGCCATTTCGCTTACTACTACTATCCTTCGTTACTCATTCCTAGTTGAGTAGTTAACTTCGCACAAAAACGATTGCCAGTAGCTTTGAAAACTCTTATATTAAATTTAGTTTAATTCTACTTATATATTGCAAACGTAGACTGACAGTAAGACGATGCTAAGGAAATTTTAAAACTCCCAAACAGCCGTACCTAAACAAGGGCGGAAGGCGGAACATTTTCTTCTGCTTAGTTTTTACGCTGATATGCTGATATCTAAACAAGGGCGTCAATGTTGTGTTTTTATAAAACCTACATAATAGAAATGAGAAATGAAGATAAAACCGCTAGATTGACCAAAAAATAGCTAAATTTCCATTAATTTTTAACTTCACAATTATACGTGCTGTCAAAATCGCGTTAATGCCGCGATATTTATGAATGCTTCATGCGAATTGTATTGGTATGTGTTAAAATTATAATCTGGATATATTTGATATAAAAGTTTATTGAACAAAAGTGAAAAACAGAATGAAAAATTATTTAATTCTAAATACATATTTCACAAAGAATAACTTGATTATAAAATTCAAAGTTCAAATATGCAAAGTGAATTATTTAAGTTGGAAATAAAACAATATATTTCAACAGTATGCCAAGTTTTATCAACTATAGAACGCGTGCCGCTTTAATTTCGGTACGACCTATTAGAAAATGTAGAAAGTATTTTCTTTGTATAGGGCGTGACTCTCTTTTGCTCTTATCCCGCTCATAATTTGATAGTGCACACTATTGTGTTATAATTTATTTATTGAATCTTCATATATTTCATACGAACTAACAATAACACTGCGCTAGTTGGAAACACTGACAAGCGGTACAACCGGAGGTTAAACGCGAATCCAGCTAACCGTTTTTTTAGGTTAGCTCTTGTTTTTGAGATATACCGCTATTTCGAAAATGAAGAAGGGCACAACATATAGTTATGCGCGTAATTGAATAAACTAAGACAGCCGAAATTCCTCAAAAAAAATTCCTTTAAGAAAGGTGCAATCTGAGCAATATTTCGAAATTTTTGAATTTATGCTGTGCGACCTCCTCCATTTTCGAAATAACATTATATCTCGATAACAGGAGCTAATCTAAAAAACGGTTAGCACCACTGGATTCAGCCCGATTTTTTTGATTGATCTTCCAAACTACATTTTTATTTTTTTTTATTTTCATAGAAATTTGAAAAGTGATTACGCGTTATTCAGAAATTTTATGGAAAAATTACGAAATATTTTAATGTAGGGTACCTAAGTAAGCAAATTCATTGCAAACATTTTTGGACATTTTTCTTTTCCCCAGAAGTGAAGAAAATCGTGCATTTTGGCAAAATTATGAAGAAAACTCAAAAAAGCCTGGCAAACCAGATTTTTGGCAATAATTCGACTTGTGCGACCTCTAAACCTCCTCCCAAAAATCTCAAAAGTACTTTACACAATAAGCTTTTAAATTATGCTTACTGAGTGCCCCGGTAGGCTAGCTGGTAGTGAGCTGGTCTATCAGCGTCGGGGTTGCGTGCTCGATTCCCGCCAAAGACTCTGGTTGCTTTCCTGCAGACAAGCGTAAAGATTCGCGGGATTAGCTTAGGAAATTTACAAAAGAAAATAAAAATGCAGGTTTTTTAAAAATTAAGGAAAATAATTCTCAATGTTCTTTAGCTTATTTGTTCACATATTTGCAACTTTCTTAGCCATTTATTAACCGATTTGGCTAGTTTTAAATACTAAAATTCTCGGAAGCATCACCGATTTATAAATATATTGGCGTTGTGTAGGAGCTCCGCAAACTTAATTTCAAACGACAGACAGACGGACAGAGAGTCAACCGGATTTTACCTTCTCTTGTCATAAGGATCCAGAATAAATATACTTTATGGGGTCTAAAATCAATATTGTAGATCCTCCAAACGGAATAAAAAAGTTGTATATACCCTTTTACTTTCGGTGAAGGGTATAGTTCACAGGAATAAGATTGTCAGCTCTGCACTTAATGCCGCTTGTTTTCACATATGTACTCGTTTTAAACATAATTTCCATAAATTTATCTATGTTAATTAAACTGTATAGTCTGAAATCTTTTTAAAATGAAAATTTTGACTCTAGAAATTGCAATTAGACTTTAGTGGCACTTTTAGTAAGTCTTCTTTTTTTTAATTTCAGATATATAATTTAAGTGGCAGTTAATAAAAAATGCTGAATGCACATAAAACCAAAAGTATGGTAGAGCGCGAAAAAATTGCCACACTTAAAGCAGAATTTTAGCACACGTAGTAGATTAAGACTCGATCGATGTTTTTTATTCCTTTTTTTTTTTGGTAATAAAAACACCTGATCTTGTAAGAAGACTTTATTTGTTTTTTTTTTTTTTTGCAAGATTTTGCGGTTTGTCGTGACTACCAAGTAAATATTGGCATCAGTGTTTCTTTAAGCTACAGACAACAAAAAAAAGGCGTAGACAAGAAACTGCACTTGGGAAATCTACATATTAGAGTAGTAAAGCAGTCCCTAGAAAAGTGTGTGTGTTCGTTGAGTCAACAATTTATAAAACAACTTATTTTTCGTTCAAAAGGTTCACGGAATTAACGAATACGTTCATTGAATTAAAGAATTTGTTCATTAAAACATAATTAAACAGAACATAATAACAACGAACCTTGTTCGTTAAATTTATTAACTGTTTCGTTATATTAACGAACAGTTCATTAAATTATAAAAATAAAATCTTTTAAAGAACGGACATTCCTTGTCACAACAAACACAAATTAATAAATTTTTCATTTGTTCGAAATATATTTTCGTTGTATCTCCGTATATTTTTGGTTCAGCTAGCATATTTACAAAAGCAGCAGAGGTGAACAAATCGAAAAATGAGTTATATATACGTGTATATAATGCCCATTGATAATTTTCTACAGAATCTCTATGTTAATACATATTTATCGAGGGTAACCTGTACATTGATAATTTTTTAGCCTGTGAACTCTTAGACTTTCGATTAAATCAATATTCATGAGCTGGACCATCCTCTAAGTGCAATCTTGGCACCATGAAGTATAAAGTAACGTTTTAAATTTTGTCTTCTTTTTTTATAACAAAATTAACTAAAAAACTTATTATCGAAACCTGACTGAATTGGCAGCCAGCTGCTGTTTTTTTTTTTTTTTTTTTCTAATAATATGAGTATTGGTTAATCTAAGGTTCTTTAAAGGAGTGAAGACAAAAACAAACACAACTATGAACGCTAAAGGTGATTAACAGGGCAAGTTTTTCAAGTTTTTAGGTTGATAAATAAGGTTTTTCCTATTTTGCAAGAATGCTAGGGGCTGGTTGGGTTCTATGGCAAATTTTAAAATGATTCTCACAAAAATTTTTGTGTTTTTTCTATCAAATAACTAAATTGGACTTTATACCGCCATTAAATAATTTTCATTGCTGTTTTATATGTATGAAAGCATATATTGTAAAAATCTAGCCCGTATAAAACCAAGCTGAATAAAAGTGTTTTTAGGGAGCGTGCGTCATAGGGGACCAATGGTTTTCAACATTTGAAATCCGCCACTGCCGGTCCCAAGCCCGCTTGAGAAAGGTGGAGGTAACCAGCGTTTAAAAAGCTGCAGTTGAGATAGTAAAAGTCATAAGAATGTGCTGTAACTTCGACATCTTCATTTGTCATTGTACAAAAATAAACCGTTGACTTTACTTCTGATCCATTAAATGAAAACAGTCGCAGTGAAGGCAAAAACAAAAAACGGAAAGTTGTTCGCAACAACGAGCATCGGCAGTCGACATGTTCGGAAGTGTTTGGTTAGACCGACTTAAACTTTTAATAAATCCCGAAGTTAACGAAGATGGGATGTTGTGTTTTTGTTTTTTTTTCTTTTTTTTTTTATTTTGCTTGAAAACATATTGCTAGTAAAGCTGAATCCAAATTACCTCGATGCTGCTATAGAAAATATGCCACTTTTCCAAGAAGAAGATGAACAATATTAGTATTTTTTATTTTATTACCAAAACATGTTTTCATTATATTTTTTAATCTTTACAACAGTCTTTACTTATAATATCATTTTAATGTCCAGAATTGTGATTTAATTTTTAAAAAATTTTTTTTTTTATTTTAAATACCTACCACATGCGTTCATAAATACATACATACATATGTAAGTATGTTTTTATTTGTATGAATGTATTTATTTTAATGCTTAACAATCTTTTTAATTTTTTGAAATTAAATAAATCTTTAAATTACATTATCGTTTTCATACATATGTTTGTTATTTATTTGGTTTTTTAGGTTTGTATTTTAAAAGTTCTCTGAATTTTAATAATGTCTATCTAATTTCACTAACAAAAGAATTTTTGGTATGTACAAAAATAGCAGTAAAACAAAATACATACTTATACATACAAACATACATAAATCAAACAACCGTTTCTTTTTTTTCTTCCAACGAGTGATTACAGACATAATAGAAAAACGCACTTCGAACTGCAAAATAAAAAAAAAAGAAAAAAAAAAACAAAAACACAACATCCCATCTTCGTTAACTTCGGGATTTATTAAAAGTTTAAGTCGGTCAAACCAAACACTTCCGAACATGTCGACTGCCGATGTTCGTTGTTGCGTTCAACTTTTTGTTTTTTGCTTTTGCCTTCACTGCGACTGTTTTCATTTAATGAATCAGAAGTAAAGTCAACGGTTTATATTTGTCCAATGAAAAATCAGAAAGTGGAAGAAAAAGCAATTTTTTGATTTTGACTGCAGCTTTTTAAACCCTGGAGGTAACTTCGCAATGGATTAATACAAAACTGCCATACAAACAACAACGTGCAGTTATGCGAAAGCTTCATCCTGTAAAACCTTAAATAGGAGCGGCTACCATAACCAAGGAGAAAGTCACTTATTTCTCCGAACACTAAAGAAACGATTTATCCAAGAATGCAAAGAAATAAGAACGGAAATGACTCGAAAACTACCGACTTGGCGAAGGCCCAAGATTATCGATTATGTAACATGTAACCTAAGAAGTAGAAGGAAGCTGAACTCTTTGACGAAATTAAGAAAACTAGTTTTAAATACCTTGCCATAACTGAAATAAAGAAAAAGATTGTGAAAATGTAAAAGACTTAACTCTGGATTAGCAATGAAAGAAAGGGCTAAGGCTGAGGTGGGGTTTTTGGTCTAAAAGGAAATAAAAGTTTTTGATATTTTAATGAGAATGAGGTTGTTCTCGAAACTAATAAATTCGACCCGACTTCAATCCCGTGTTCAGTCAAGAATAAAATTATCAAACATTTTTAATTCATTTCATGTTGTAAATTCCTTCCTTCACTAAAAATAATTAAATTAAAATTAAATTTAAGGAATTTAAGCCTAATTAAAATATCAAAAACTTCAATTAAAAATCAACAGTTCAATGAAAAATCACAATTGTTATGGAAATGAAACAATCTATCTGTGAATAGGCATTCGTATACGAACGAATAATTTGCCTTACTCTGTTTGCTGCGTATGCACCATTGGATACTGAAAATACGGAAGAGAAGAATAAATTCTTTGACAAACTACATGGCGTTAATGACGAGATAACTTCGGATGGTTTACTACACAGAAAAAAATTTCTCAAGAAAATTTTTAACAAGACAGTTTGTTTAAAATAAGATTTTAGGTCAACAAACTTTTTGTTTGATTCAAAGAAAAAATGTATCAAATATACACTTTGCAAAATAGCACTCAATAAAACATATTTAATAATGAAATAATTAAATATTTCTTCTTATTCAATAAAAAAAATATTTGAATCAAAGTAAAGACAGTATTTTAACAACTTTTGACCATTTTTAAATAGCTCATAATTCTCATTTGTTTTAAAGTTTTATTTGAATAATATATTTAGTTTTGCCAAAGTCTTTGGAAAAGGTTTCCTGATGATCTGACCTAAGCAACCAGTGAAATGCGCATAGGAACTTACTTATCCCCACATAATAAATGTCAGTGTTTTTATAAAAAATAAAAATTGAAAATTTATGACATCATCATTAATAAATAAAAAAATAAAGATTCGATTAACATTTTGTTTGATTTATTCAACATTTTCAACAATTTATTTTAACAAATCAAGTAAACATTTTGTTGAAAAAAATTATTTTGGGCAACAACTTTTTTTATTGACTCAATAAACTTGGTTGTTGACAAAAAATTTAACCATTATACATACAAACTTTTTTATCAATACCGCAAAAATCGTCATCGCAGAAAATTCAAAAATTTTTGTAATCAAATATGCGATTTTCGTATTCAAATATGAAAATTATCCCTGAAAAATATGAAAATGTAATTGGCTTACATGGGGAAAATTAATTAAACGGATGCAACTCTGCATTGCTTAAAACCTTGTTACAGCTAACACAATGTTTCCTCATAAAAATATACACAAGAGAAGAACCCAAAAGCAGCGAAAAGTCAGTAACAGACTACGTTGTCATAAGAAGGAAACAACTGTCAAGATGTCGGGTGATCACTATCTACTGGTACTACGTAGAGTAGTAGAGATGTCATCAAAGAAACTTAAAAGTCAATCTAAACTTTGCTGTAAGGAAAAATTGCATTGGCAAAACAGAAGTCTCAAAGGAAACAAAACTTGCAATGAATATGCGAAGCTAAAAATAAGGAGGCTATTCGCGAAGTTATTTTCACGTTTAAGTTAACTTTTTTCGCTCTTTTCCAATTAAGCATTAGAAAAATACAGTCATTTTGTGGGAATGCAATAGTTCTTTATGCATTTCATGTCGATTTTCTGTGCTCCAGAAACGAAAATTTTGTTCATTAACATTACCACTTATGTGGAAATGAGATTCGTCGTTTATAATAGTGTTTGATATGAAATTTTACAAGTTTAACAGAGTACGGCAGTAAGTTAACCTTGTCATCGTCGTCTCGTTGGCGTTTATGGATTATCTCTGATGTCGTTAGCAACAGCAGCGATGTTGTCGGCTAAATGAGATATATATCGCCGGCCGCTTTTTGCGAGAACTAAAGTGAAACCAGTTAACACGAAAACGATCAAAGCGACGACAAAACTCACGCTGCATTTAAACAGCAGCCTGAAGATTTATCGAATAAGCGATAACAATAATTCCACGTTCTTAAGGTGTGTATCGTTTATTGGCTTGTTGACAACTTATTCTCTATATATCTGCATCATAAAAGCGACATTGGGCGTAATCGGCAAAAGTGGTATTCAAATCAAGTTATGACATTACTTTTGCGCTACTTGTATTCGGTGTACCATTAAAAAATTCAAAGTCGACCGAAAAGTGACTCGCAGAAAAAATTCTCCAAAATTGTTCACCAATTAAAGCATTAATCAAAAATAAAATCAGCTTTGATAAAAAATTTAATCAAGTGAATTAAACGTTTAATTGATGCTATTAATTTGTTTTCTGGCACAAAATCAATAAATTTAATAATTAATGTTACAAATTTTTTAGTTAAAATCAATTTTTATTTTTTTCTGTGTGGCTAAAAATGTTTTCGTCATTTGACTCGATTGGTTTAGAGGGTAAAATCAAACTTTTGAAAAATTGCCTACTTTCAAATACAAATTGCTAAAAAAAAACAGTTTGAAATAATTTCATTGAATATTTAGTATGCTATTCATACATTTTTAAGCATATTTCTCCGTTATTTTTACCTCTTCTGCTTCCATTTTTTAAAAATGTTTATGCTTATAAAAACTGTCCCTGGCGATAACTTTATAACATCGCCGAAAATATCTAAGCTTTATTGCATTAACAAAAATTTTGTCGTGGGAAAATTTGTAATTTTAGCTTAGAAAAATACAAGTAAAACTCTTCTAGCTGTTTTTTTTTTATCTCAAATTGAAACGAAAATATATGAACAAACCGCCTTTTGGCTACCAATAATAATTTGGAAAATGTTGGGTAAAAATGTTAAATTAGTCAAAGACGACTTATTAGAACGCTTTATAATAGGAAATATACGATTACTTTTATAAAAGCTACTATGTCATGACAAAATGTTGTGCTGGTGTATTCAAAATTAACCATAGGTCCCATATAAACCATCTTCCTAAAATTGCTTAAAGACAAACAAATTTCATTAAGATGAAGATATCTAAATAATATTCGGCACAAAGAACTTTTACATGAATCTTAACCTCATAACATTATTTTGATTGCCCATGGGTCCCAAATAGGGTACACTAGCAAAAATTGTTTTTACATATTGTGAAACCCATATGGTCGGTCTTGATCGACTATACTTTCTTACTTATTTTACTTTGTTTACACATGCGCAAAGTTTTCACAATATTTTTACATATGAATGCCACAAGTAAATTATTTAAAATAAAACCAACTCAAGTCTTCATCCATATAATGATATATTTTCCGTAGGAACTTTCTTCAATTCTCTTTTGAAACTGCATTCGTGTCCTTGCAATAAAACTTTTGTTTAAAAAGAAAATAATAAATTGTATTAAATGTAAAAAAAGGAAAGTATCTTAAATCATTTGAGGGGTTGTTGGGATGGTTATTAGCAGGGACACCAGAAATATGCAATTGCATGTTTTCCTTGCACAACCAATGAAGGCACAAAAATATAGTTATCCTTTTCAGAGCTTTTTATGAATTTTGGCATCGATTTGTTAGTGCATATTTTACCGTTTGTAGCATTTTTTTTTTGCATAATTTAGTGAAAAACGCCTTTTTGCAGGATTTTTAAGTTTATAGCGCATATTTTTCCTTTTTGAGGCATATTTTGATACATGTTGAATTTTTTTTAGATGTATAAATAAATAAATAAAATAAAAAAAATTGTTTTGCATAGTACACCCAACGTTTTGCTTCAATTTTGCCATCCAAACATAAATTTTACTCTAAAATTGTAAGACAAAGCAGGTTGCCATTAAAGATAAATGTTATTTTGAACTTTCAAATTATATATAAGCAAAAATATAGGAAAAAGAAATTATACATAGAAATCTGGACCAATCTTTTAATATACCGATCGACTCAGAATCACCAGTTTTAAGTGATCTGGCTGGTAGTCTGTTCATGTTAACCTTGTGCTCAAAGTTCAAATTGCAATCTTGTTGATAATTTGATTACAACTGGTAAATACATTTTAATTGTACTCAGGACGACCTCTGTTCCCCATAAAAACTTTTTTCAAATTAGACTCTTTGTGTCTGTAAATCATCTAACCAAGCTGGTATTTAGATTAAATTCACCTCAAAAATAATTAACTGCAAATTAAATTCTTTTCGTATCGGTTCACATTTGCCCAAAGCTCCTATTTATAAATAGCCTTAACTTATTTTTAAATGTTAACCAATACCAATAAACAATTTAGCGACCGTCCCCTAACAAATAACAAATAATACCAAATAACTCTAATATGAATTTTAACGTCTTAACATAACTCTATTTTTGTGAGCCCATGACTGCCCATCGTTTCCAAATAGGGTAAAATCTCGAAAATTCGTCTGTCAATACTATCGTTCTTAGACTTCACCGATCATAATTTTAGGATTGTTTTTATAAAATGGAACTGTTGTTAAATTGTTAAATATTTTGGTTTCTAGTTAGAAATTTTTGAATTATTTGGGGCATATTTTTAACAATTTTCAGGGCATATTTGCTAGTTTTGACGGGATATTTAATGCGCATTAGAGCATGTTTCTGGTTTCCCTGGTTATTAGCAATAGAAAAAGCACATAAACCCATTTATTGGCTTATGATGTCTAATAATAAGCCCTTAAAATACCAAAATTATCAAAAAAAAAAATTATAGTAAGATCCAACCTGTCATTTTTAATAATCTGATCAGTTTTCCTAAGCTGGATGTCGATATTTCCAACAGGTATTCCCTTATATATTTGCCTAGACGTCTTTGCCAAGTCAAGTGAAGCGTAGCGCATTTGGAGAGGTGATGAAGAACAGTCTACTTTCCCACTGGAACGTGGCAGGTGCAACTATTTCTATTAATCAGATACTTATTCTGCTCGCATATTCTCCTATGATCCAACGCCCAGCTAATACTTATATGTATATAAGTCTTGAAATATTTTTTCTGTTCACAGAAAAAAAGGTCGTACTAAATTTAAGTTTTTTCTTCTTACTTTATAATGAGTCGTACTCAAAACTTTGAGTACGGATAACACTTAAAAGTTCTTAAAACAATCCAAATTGGGTTAACTTTCGAAAATCCCTATTCGTGCATACGCCTACTTTAATGGAGAGCAAAATTGTGCAAAAATAGAAGGAGTTGACCAAGACTAATAATATTTTGCATAAATATGATAACAATAAACAAAATTTCAAAGGATTCATGTACCTCCCATATATCCTTTTTTTTTTAAAAAAAAACTCAATTCGGCAACACTTTTAATGTTGAATTGTTGAAAATTACCAAATCTAGCAAGGATTTTTTTATATTAAAATATGATACAAACAATTTAAATATTTCATAATTAAAATATTTCATACAAAAATATAAAAAAAGTACAATTTGGTGTCGGGAAAAAGCACAAAAATGACACTTAAACTCAAAATGTGGTAAATTTTTGTCTTGACATCAATAGTAAGGGCAACGGGGCATATATTCTTAAAAAAAAAAAACTGAAAAACGGTGCACTCAGTTTTTTTTTTTTAATTTAAAGTAAATATTGATGATTTTTATATTTTTTGCAAAAATAGCCTACATTTTTTTCGGCTATTTAATAACGTCTAATAACGGTGGAGATTTTCTTAAAGTTAATTTCTTTTGAACATTAATTTTTAAACACAGTACAACGAAATTAGGATAATTTTACTGTACAGAAAAATATTTATAGCTTTTAATGTAAAGTACTAAATTTAAAAAAAATTGATAAATGCGTTTTGGGCCTCTAAAAAAGATCACATATCTCTAAGTTAGAACTAAAATGTGGTTAGTTTCTCTTTTGATTCTTAATGGCGGAAACTTGGTTTATTAAACGGCAGAGAAATGAAAAAAGTATTCACTCAGTTTTTTTTATTTGTCCATCAAAAATTTGTTTTACTTTTTTTTTAGTCACGGCAACACTTTTTTAAGATTCATCCAGAGCATTATGAATACATACTTTAAATAAATTGTGGGCTCATATCAAAGAAGAATGTCTTTTTTACCAAATATTTACTTTTTTTCCTAGTACATAAATTAAGTTTAATTTTTCTTGTAAAATTTTATTAAAAATTAAGACAAGTTTAGCGATCTCTAGCAGCGGCGAAAAAAAAGGATCTTCCTACATGTGATTTATTTAGAAACGAATACAATACAGTAGTTTTTTTAAGCATTGGAACAACTTGTTTCACCTTATTTTTGTATATGGAACAAAGTACTGTGCGCCTGTGCTTGCAAAAGTTTGTTGTAAAACCAACAACAATACTACAAGAACAAAAAAATAGATTATTTTTATGTTTAAAAAGTAAATAAGAAGCAATAATTCCCATATTTTATTTGTTAAAATAATTAAGTTAAATACATCAAATTTTTAAAGTAGAATGATAACGACAACCATATTGGTCATGCTGCTGGTGTCTTATAAGTGCGAATTCTTCTGTAAACAAAGGGCGGAATACAACAATAGTGGAATAAACATGTTTAACGGGTAAGTAAAATGATAATATTCCCTCTGGTTCTGTGGGATAAGTGTTTCGTATTATTTCGAATCGTACGAATCGAGATAAAATCGTCTTCGAAATTCTTTAATAAAGCACAGGATGAGATGAGATTCATTTTTTCTAATTTTTAATTAAGTCAATCCTATTTTCGGAATATTTTAGTAACGAATTCGGGGTTAAATATGGATAACTTCAGAATTTCGCCCTTGAATAATCCGTACTTGAATCAAGCGTTCTTTACTTGATTTAAGGAAATCTGTACTTACCGTACTATTTACACTGCTTCGGCTTGATTTAAGTACGGATAGATGGATTTGTTTTTTCAGTTTTGTAGCTCATTAAGTGTGATGAATGTTTCTCGCTAGACTCGGGGCAAAATTTCTTAGTCATCTTGAATGTGCTAAGTCTACGGCATCTCCTTTAAGCTAACCCAGCGGGAAAAAGAAGGAGTACGGAGGCCTTTTTGCTCCATTCCATACTCATATCTTTTTTACACACGTTGTCATTGCGGAGCAGGCCTTCCGCTCTCGCTTCTTTAGCAGGTACATAAGAATGGTAACTGGACTAAAAAAAATTTATTTTGCTTTTGCTTGTGCAAAAAAAAACAATACAAAAAATGTTACTCCTTCTCTACTCCCTTCTCATAGAAGCGAGTGTGGAAGGTGTATATTATCTTTTATACGAAAGACCCGAGGACTTCTATGAGGCATTCTTTAGCAGTTAGATAAGAATATTAATCATCAAAAATCAAAAAATAATTTAAGCAGGCCTTTAAAAAGGCCTGAAGTAAGAAGTTCTTCTAAGTTTTCCCGCTGGGAATATCCAAAGCTAATATCTGGAGGTGTCACCTTTCATGGTCCCGAAATATGTCGGGCTCGTCATAAAATTTTCCACCCGTTCGTTGCCAGAGTAATCGATGTGTGCAGGAGTTAATATCAAAGTAACACCAGCTTGATAACTTATAGTGGATAACACGTTCTTTACATTCATGTAATATAACAAAGGAGGTGAGATGCGACCATAGTGCTATAAGTGCCGCTTGATTTTCACAAAAACTACGATCCTTCCACGTGTAGTAAGCTGCGCGCCTTTTTTGTTGCCAATTTTTCTGCCTTAAATTCGCTGGCCTCGTTGGGCAGACGGTGTTTTCTCATCTGAGAATACACCAGAAACTACTCTGCAGCTCACGTTAGATCCGTCTGTGTTTTGGATAGCAATAGTTTCCCTTGTAACCAGTTACCTCAGCACTTTCCTAAAAAGGGTAAGTTATTACTTTCTTGGTATGATTACTATGAATTTTATTAATTATATTAAGTTATTTCTATTGTTTTTACTGAAATGTTTATATTCATACTTCCATGTTGATAATTGTAGCACCCAACCCACCTGCTTGTAGTTGGTGTTGTCAACTCTATGACAATCATTCATAAACAAATACTGCCAGTATGAAAACAATTAATGTTTCATCATAATCGAAGACTACTTTTTGTTAATGGCAAAAAATATTTTTATTAGTGAGTTTATCTAAGACTTCAATATCTTTTACAGCTGATTTAAGCAATGAAAATAGTATTTAAATTTTTAATGGCTTAACTCAAAGGCGTGTTGTTTTCATTAAAATAAAACCAATAAAAATAAACTAGGAAAGGCGACTGGCTGTGATGCAATTACATGTAATTATGTGATTTTTTTCATTTCAATCGATTACAATTTGGCAAAAAGTGTGAGAAAAGCAAGGAAAAATTTTGTTAAAAAATTTCGAAATATTTAAATGATAACAAATCAAGTTCCAATAAATGGTTTATACGATTGAATCTTAATTATATAAGGACTTCCAAGTTTTTTTTAACCCTGAAAGGTAACTCTTCATTTTAGTTCATTAAGGTTACTCTTTGCCGAATCTACGAACTATTTAATAAAATTTTTAGCGGAACGATTTTTAAAGTAAAAAATCAACAAAAATTATTTTAGTTACGCATTTTATTAAAAAAAAAAAAATAATAAGAGAGAGTTTTTTTTCTCTCTCAAAATTCGAAACGAATTTGAGCGCTTTTATGTGTTTTCAAATAAATTAACCTTTTAATTCATCCCTTACGTTGTAAAAAAAGAGTTAAATTTGAAAACACATAAAAAAGTTATATGATAAAGAGTAAATGAGCTTCGTCGATTCGACGAACAGTAACCATCCAGGGTTAAATAATTTAATTCAAAGTTGAAGTCCATTTAAGCACCTTCATTTCAAACAACACCCTAAGATCGTCTTACGACGTGATATTTTTATGTTAACTTGGCAAAAAAATATACCTATTTTGACTGTTTTCCATAATAAAATGCTAATGATCTTCACGTATAGATCACAAAAACTTATTTCAGCAGAACTTTTTCTAAAGTGGCTAAAATTTAAAATTTTTTAACATGTTTTGCCTTAAGTTTATTCTAATAAAAATCACTAATATTTCTTAAAATAAATTCTAGTTTATACTCATATGCTAAGTTTATTTTATAAATAAACATTTAATTCGTAACTTTTAAGCCCTTTGTTTTAAACGTAAAAAATATCATGTATTTATTTTACCTGTATTAATTCTAAATAATTTAAATAAACTGCACCCACTTTTTGCCCACGTAAAGGGCCATAATTTAAAGCTTGTTTAATTAGATAACAAAAACAAGTAAGAAAGTATAGTCGGTCAAGCCCGACCATATGATACCCAGCACCACAGTACTTAAAAACACATCATGCTTATGTGTCCATATAAATATGGATTTCTCTATGTTTAAAAACTTCATTAAAATCGGTTTGAAAGTTTGTGAGAGGCAGAAATTGCCCCTTGTGGTCCTATTTTTGAAAAACTGTATAGCTTATGTGTCCATATAGATATGGATCTACCTATGTTTTAAATTTCATTAAAATCAGTTTAAGAGGCGAAAATTGTCCCTCTCTCCCCTTGTGGTCCTATATTTTTTAAAACTGTATAGCTTATGTGTCCATATAGATATGGATCTATCTATGTTTTAAATTTCATTTGATAGTTTCTGAGAGGAAGAAATTTCCCCCTATCTTCCCTCGTGGTCCTACGATTCGGCCCATTGCAATCCTTGGTCCTTGTGCCAATTAGAACCTATGTCCCAAATTTTATCAAATTATCTCCAAAATTGCGACCTGTACTTTGCGCACAAGGTTACATGGATAGCCAGCCAGCCAGCCGGACGGACATCGCTAGTTCGACTCAGAAAGTGATTCTGAGTCGATCGGTATACTTTAAGGTGGGTCTAGGACCAATATTTTTAGGCGTTACACACATCAGCACAAATGCATAATACCCTCTCAACTATTGTGGTGTGGGTATAAAAATGTTTGTATATTTAAAATGACATTTGGTTTTCGGTACAAACATGTAGACATATACATATTTACATATCGCACTTGACCATAAAGAGTGTATTAACTCAAATTTTTTTTTTTTTTTGAAAACATCGACACTTTATATCCATATCTACCCGCTGTATAAAATATTCTGGTATTTTGTCTACTTTTTGGTAATGAAACGGTTGGTTTAACAATTTGTATACACTTCACCGAAGTTAAAAGGGTTTTTATAAGTTTGTCATTCCGTTTGTGAGTCCCACAATATCGACCCTAGATCCTATAAAGTGTATACCATATTCTGGATCCTTATGAGCAGAGATGTTCAAATCCGGTTGACCATCTGTTGGTACGTTTGTTGAAATGGGTTTTCCGAAGACCCTAAATATGACGACTGCATAAAACTTAAACCATAAATCACTTGTTTTTGTTTTTTTTTTTTCTTTATATATGTCTGGAGAACGGCAAGAGCCAAAGTCTTCTCTGCAATAAAATGTGCGGGATTAAAGAAGTGGGCGTGGCACATCCCATACAAGCACATTATAAATTTCTTTATATCTGGAGAGTGAAAAAAGCCCAAGTTTCCAAATGAGGTACAAACATTTAGGTAATCAATTCACAACATCGCATAAAATGTAGGCGGTATTGGAAAAGTGGGAGTGGCCCAATATTTTTTTGTATCTAAAGAACGGTAAGAGAAGAGAAATATTCTCCAACCCCGCCCAACCAATGGGCGGGGTTGGAGAAGTGGTTGCGGCACCTCCCGAACAAAGACATTTCTGATTTCTGTATGGACGACGGCAAGAGCTAAAATTTTCAAATAAGGTGCAAACCTCTTGGTTATCCTCCGCGGTTTTGTTGGGCAACATTTTTAGAAAAGAACACATTATGCTCCTACAATATTACTTTTTTTTGAAAAGAACTCATAGTATGTAGAAGGGCAAAAGGCACTATCTACGCCATTTACGAGAAGAAAACACCATTAATATGGGACCTTATTAACTATTTCAGTGTTAATAAAGTGATTTTCGGGGCTTTATATTGTACCTGTGTTTACTTGTGGACCGATCAACACAACATTTTGTAAAGTGATTTTTAGTCTTGCAAAGCCACAATTTTATCACAGCATCATTATTTGTCACACTTTTCTAAGTATTTTACATGCGAACCGATCATTAAAAATCAAGTATATAATTATTTAAAATACAGCTATGAGGACATGTAACAGCAGTTATACACACACACAGTTTTTTGCAGCAAGTTTTTATTTGCTATTAATTCGCGCTGAATTACAGTAATGTATACAAACAACAAAAATGCCAGGTGATGGATTGCTTAGCTGTGCTTTCTTTAATATTAATTAAAGGCATTCAAAATTTGTATATGTTTACATAGGGATTGAAATGTCCAATATTTTTGTAATGTTGGAAAAAAAAATTACTTTTTGATTATGACAAATACAAAACAAAGAATCTGTATGGTGAACAACAACCAAAAATATATAAATCCCTTATATTTGTTCCAGTATTATCTGAGAGATTTGAAAAATCTAAATTATTTAATAATGAAACGTACACAATGGCCCATAAATCTAGTAACACATTGGCAAAATTGTTCAGTAAAACCAAAGATAAAATAGAAAAATTAGATAAATCAAACGTTATCTATAAAATACCATGCAACGGCAACGAATTTGGAATTTGTGACAAGGTTTATATAGGTACCACTAAAAACAAACTTAAAACTAGAATTTCAGCACACAAATCAGATTTAAAACTACGAAATAAAATTTCAACACAAAAAACCGCACTGTTAACCCACTGTGCACACACAAAGCACTCTCCTGATTTTGACAATGTACAAGTATTACAGAGTGAAAATAACTATAAAAGACGTTTCACATTGGAAATGTTACATATAATTAAAACAACAACAAGGATGAATTTTAAAGGATTTTTTAGGATTTTTAAATGATTGGTTTAAAAAAAATAAATTGAAAAGAAAAAAATTGAACAAAATCATAAAGTTTTCAATGAAGCTTGAACTTTTGTCCCCTGTAACTCTGTCATTTCTTGACCAATCTTCAGAAGCAATCCATGGTTATTTTAGAAATTTTATAACCTTTTAATAAAATAAAAGAAATACAGGGGGGTTGCTTTAAAACCATGGGAGATAAGGCCATGATGGCTTTATTGCTCAATTGAATGGGAGATAAATCCATAATGGCCTTATTGCCCAATCATTAAGAGGTAAGGTCATATTTAAAATTTTGCGAAATGAGAGATATAGCCATATTTTTTTCGCAAATGTGAGATAAAGTCATATTTTTCCAGAATATTGTTACTTTACTTTAGTGTTTCCGGGAAAAGTCATTTTTTTATTCTTGTGAGGCACGCAGAAAAACTTTAGTATGCGAAGCCAGATTTCAATACTTTACTTTTGTGTCTCCGGAAAAACTCTTAATTAAAAAAATAAGAGAACTATTAATCAATGTAAAATGCAAAAGTTCTTCAAAACTGAAATGAGAGATAAAGCCATTTTCTAAAATTACTTATGTGAGCTAAGGCCATGATGGCTTTATCTCCCATTCAAATGAACAAAAAAAAATAAAAGACTTTATCTCCCTTTTGAATGAGAGATAAAGCCATCATGGCCTTATCTCCCATGGTATTAAAGCACCCCCTCGAAATACATAATTCGTTTAAAATTTTTTAAGATATTTGCATTTCAGTCACATCATCTTTTTTAAAAACACAAATAACGCTTATTTTGGAATATCTGAAAAACTGTTCTACTTTTGACAATTCTGAGTTCATATTCGGATTTAGCGGAAAATTTTACATAAAGATTAGCTGTCAGATTCATTTGGTCACGACTTTGTTGAAATTTTGTCACGTAGTGTAATTTTTGTTGTTGGCTTAGCTGAGGCTTATTTATTTAGGCAAATATCAAAAATTTCAAATTAAAAATCGACAGTTTAACTTAAAAATCATAATTGTTCTAAATATATTTCTATGTTACGGTTCTAGACGTCTTTAAATGGGGCGTATGTTAAATTTTATACATCATAAAATTTTGGTAGCGTAACTTTCAGAAATAAACGACACAAGCAGTTTGATAAAAACAAAAAGTTACTTGTGAGAATATTAAAAATGCTTAATAAATGTTTTAATGACATGTAATTAAACTAAGTATTTTCGTATATTTGTATAACTGCTTGTTATTTGGTTCTTTATGAAACAAGATTGGGCCAAATTTCACCACAATAAAATTTTTTTTTAACGGTTAAAGGCATACTAAAGTATTTTTCGAGAGCAATATTTATATGGGGGCCTATTTTCGGAAGATTTGGTCATGTGGTTTCTAGTCACTTGAAACAAATTGGTGCCATATTTAATAACAATCCATGCATTTCGCCAGCAATTTGATGTTAGTCATTGGTGTTTTGTCGCATTAATACATTGAATTAAGGTATTTGTCATGTATTCCTTAGGGCCGTCTTCACGATTTACCGATAGCTAAGTTTAGGATTTTATAGGCCGTATAAAATTTGATCCATTATTTCCTCTTTACTTCAACCTACCTTTAACTAATCGCTCACTTTAGGTTAAAGAAAGGTTGAAACATTTAATATTCGGTCAATAAAATCCCACCTTTGACTGTCGATAAGTTGTGAAAACGGTCCATAGTATTTTTTGTGAATAACAATATATCATCGTAATAAAATAAAAAATGATTAAGTCTTTCTATATGGAAATTACCGTGTACACAGAATGAAACCAAGCGCAAGTACAATCTGGTCATGATATCCTCCTGGTATTGTCTAGCACTGGTAATATAAATATCATAATTTTGGGCTTGTAGGCTATCCTGGTTAAATTAATACTATGTGACCCCTTTTCACCCTGAACGAAAGGCTGGATCTGGCCATGAATGGATATATCATGGTGTTAAAGGTTTACATTTGTGTCCACAACTCTTTTCCTCTTTACCCAATTTTGCCATTTAGTTCTTTTATGTTGGCTTGTTCAAAACTTGGATGGATTTCAACAGATGTACATACAAATTGAAATGGCTAAATTAACCTCGCCGCATAATATACGTATACTTTATTTTGGTCTTAAATAAATATTTAAATTTTTTCACACGGAATCACAAATTAAGTATGCTTTTACCAGTCGTGGTGAAGGGTATGAAAACTATAAATTTTAAATCAGTTTGAAATAATTCATACCAACCACAACCACCATTTAAAGCAAACCAACCATGCAAACCAAATAGTCAATCAAACAACCAACCAAGCGGCAGACCAACCACTTCTATGAGTAATAAAAATAAAGTAATCGGAAATGCACTCAATAACCCAGAATACAAAATAATTTTTCAATTTGATTTTTATAGTTGTTGGTTGAGTTGGTGTTACTTTTGTTTACTTGTCAATTCAAATACACGAGCACTCTTTCTGTTAAATACTGCACCCCGACACCGCCCACTTCTTTCAAAACGTATGAGCTTTAAAATCATTAAGAAAAACTTATATATCTCACCCTCTACCCCTTTCCAGCTTACTTTGATTTGAATTTGTTATTCAATTTTTATAACATTCAATTTAAATACCGTAAATTAACTTGTGCATGAAAAAAATAAAAACCTTAAACTAAAAAATCATCAATAAAGATCGTGTTAACAACAAAAGAATAAAGATCGAGCTCAACTTTAAAACTTTGAAATCGATTTCAAGATTTTTCTCACTGAAAGTGTCGTAAAATTTTTAGACTTCCCTATTGGCGAACGCATGATCTGTATCTTGTGTTTATGTAGCGAAATTGATGACATGGTATTGTATTAAGCTTTAGTGACTTACACTCAAAAGTAATCAAATCAATCTGAAGCGTTATTAATAGTACGGTGAGTACGGATTTTCTTGAATCAAGTACAGAAAAATTGATTTAAATACGGATTTGCATTCGCGAAACACTTAACTTTTCCATATTCAATCCCGAAATCGTACTTGAAATAATCCGAAAATGAGATTTATTTAAGAAAAACTAAGATTGAATCAATCTTAAAATGCGCTTGATTCAAGTATTATAAAGTTGATTTAATCCCGAATTCGTACTTAAAATAAAATCAACCAAAAGTGAAATTAGAAGGAGAATTTTATTATCATTTTTAACTTACCCGTTTAACACCTAACATAAAAATTTCAATTATAAAACACCAGCATAATTTTTACTTTTAAAATTTAATGTTCATATTTAACTGAAAATATTAACTAAATGAGAACTCTTGATTTCAATTTCACTTTTGAAACATGAAAATAATGTGTTTTCGTCTTGTTCTGTTGTTTTTGTTGTTTCTAGATACAACAAGCAAATCGTGTTTTAACTACTTGTGTGCAGCGTTGCCGTTTTGGTTATTTTTAACCAAAATTGGTTATTTTTTTTTCCAATGTGTACTTTTTTTCCATTTTGGTTACTTTTTTTCAACACAAAAATAACCAATTTTTTGTTTTGGAACAAGAACTACCACAAGGCGAATTAACTCCAGGTAAGCTCAACTCGTCAGCCGTTCATCAGCTGTATCCACGGCGAATTAAAAAAATGGTGAAACGTCAAAATATTATTTTGTTTCTATTCTGAAATTTGACAACAAGTCAGAAAATTGCAAAAACAATATACATGGGGCTTTTTGCAGTTGTAGAGTTGCACTTACCTGTTATAAATTCGCCTTGAACTACCTGCTGCGCTTTGTTAACCCTTAAAATTGTGTGTGGTATTTGTGCATCTAAAACCAATTCTTTTTTTTATCTACTTAAAAATTATTTTTTTGAGAAGCTTAAACTATAACATTGATAGTCTGTTAACCATATAAGGTATATACTTTGAGGTATATATGGCCATTATCTGCCATTCTTAATGCTTCAAAGGTCTTACTGAAACACTTTTCTAGATAAGCGATAAGGTCAAAGGCCCTTCCGATACAATCCCGTTTAAAATAATAATATTTTCACCGGGCAAAAGCATCTATATATAAAAGATCTACTGAATAATTTAGCTCAATTTTGCACTTTGATACCATTACGCATAGCAAGACTTTAAAAGTTTTACTTGTAAGAACTCTTTATAAAAAAGGTTGAAAGATCTAGCTCAAAAAGTTTTTAAAATTAAAAATAAGTGTTAACTTTGTATAGAAGGTGCCACTTACACTTAAAAATTACGAAAAGTTATATAGCATATTGTTCTTTCCAGACCATCGGTAATATACTGTCAAAACTTAAAAAAAACGGTCCAACGGTTTATGAGCCTTCAATATACAAACAAACACTATTTCTTGTTTAGAAACACAGTTTTTAAACCGAAGTGCGAATAAAATACATAGTACTTTTGATACAAATAATTTTGGTTACTTTTTTCGCTTTTGGTTACTTTATTTTTGCATTTTGGTTACAAATTTTTTTTGGTCGTGGCAACGCTGCTTGTGTGGTGTTGTTGTAGTGTCTGCAAAAATCTTTGATAAATTAAATGAGATTTAAATGCTCACTTGTAATTGTACTCTCAGAGTGGCACTACAAACGAAAACTTCAATCCTTTTTATACCCTTCACCACAGGTGGAAAAGGGTATTTATAAGTTTGTCATTCCGTTTGTATTTTCAACAAAATTGATCCTAGACCCTAAAAAGTATATATATTCTGGGTCCTAATAAGGAGTGAAGTTGATTTCACGATGTCCGTCTGTCTGTCTGTGCTTCTGTCCGTCTTACGTTTGAAATGTGTTTTCCGAAGACTCCAGACATGAAAACGGCTAGGTTGTTTTACATTTATGTCACATATAGTCCACCATTTCTTGCTATTAAAATTCAGCAAGATCGGTCCACAAATGGCTGAGATATGACCAAAAAACTACGACTGCCTCTAATTTTTCCAAAAAAAATCCCTTGTGGTTGTTGTTGTTTTGTTGTTTTATTTTAATGCGTTTAATATTATGCACACAAATCCATAAACATTTATGTATGCACATGATATGCCGCTCAAATAAAGAAACAAACTCGTAGACTCAATATATTTTAATTTAACGCTTCCTCAGTAAAAGCGTTCGTAGCCAAATTGTCTAACTTGCCGCCCAAGACTCTTGAGGTTTCAAGTTCTAATCTTGGTTGCCCCAGTTTTAAAAAATTGTTTTTTTACACAACATTTATGTATGTAGATGATATGCTGCTCAAATAAAGAAACAAACTCGCAGACTCAATATATTTTAATTTGACGCTTGCTTAGTAAAAGCATTCGTAGCCGAGTTGTCGAACTTTTCGCCTGAGACTCATGAGGTTGCGAGTTCGAGTCTAAAAAATAATTTTTTATTTTTATTTAATTTTTTTTTATGTTCGAAAAAAGCGATTTTAAGATTATAGAATTATAAAACAAATTTCAAACATCAACTTTGGCAAAAGAGGAAACGAACTTAGGTACATATATACCTTTTTTTGATTTTGTCATATTCTTCAGTATGACGAAATGAAAAGTTGGCGTGGCTCAATTATTTATATAAATTTTTGTTCTTACCTCACCATGGTGAAGGGTATATAAGATTAAGTATAGCCGAATTTAGCACTCTTACTTGTTTTACTTGGTTTAAGAATTTTGAACTTATTTTAAGAAATTTCCGGATTATTTTCGAAAGTAATCCTCTTAAGGATCGTTTTAGTGTTATTTGTACTTAAAATTTCAAGTACGCCTCGTACTTAAAGTAAGTATAAAAAACTTAATTTATCCCGAGAGTTTTTCTGTCTGTGTAGAAAAAACGAAGTAACTGTCAACAGTAATCGATTGTTTTTAATAACGTCTTTGAAAAAACAATTATTGTCCGGACTTTCATAATAGAGGCGAATATTTTCAAAATAGAGTACAGTGAAAAATCTATACACTCATATGTGCAAATAAAATCATTTTATGGATTCATCATTTTTATTTTTTTCTCTACACAGAAAAAATTATTTTTCCAATTCAAACAAAAAATTTGTAGAATCAAAACATTTTTTGTCTGAAATCGGTCCTATGAACAAATTTGCATATTCAAACGATTTATTTGCATTTCGTTTATTGAAAAAAAACACAGATTTTTTCAAACAAATAATTTAACTGAATCAAACAAATAGTTTACTGAAAATCGTATAAATTTCAAACAAATAATTTTGCTGAATCAAACAAAAAAGTTTTTGCACAAGCAATGACGCGCACACAAGCAAGCACTGTAGAAGTAGATGAAGGCAGAGCAGAGCGGCGCCGGCTGGCTTTGAGACACATTTTTTTGTTGGAATAATTTTTGAACCAAGTCTTGTTTGTACACACAATGTTTTCCTCACTCACTGTTGCTGTATCCTTTCCTTGGCAGCAGACCGACTCGACATGTTTTTCGTCATCATTTTATTTCTTTTATTTGATGTAGGTATTTAACTAAACATTTTTAAAAAATTGAATACGGGATTTTGTTTTTCATTCTTTTTTACCAACTTTGAAACTAACAAAAAATTTATTTTGTTTCTTCTAATGTTGTTGTTGTTTAAAAAGAGTGAAACGATTTTTTACCTATTATTGTTTTTGTTGTTTTTTACTACAAACCTCGCCACGCTATTTTATCATCTTTCTTATAGTTGTACTTTTTCAAAGCATCCAAAAATAGACTGTATGTGTTTTTTGTTGTTGTTCTTATATTTCACATAAAAAAGTGTTGCTTACGGTCAAATAAAAAAATGCAAAAAAACGACAACATTAAAGAGCGTTAAATATTTCATACAAAATTATGAAAACTAGAAACCAATAACGCGTATATTATATTTTTGAATAGTTGTCAACATTTCTGTTGGTTAAAATAAAAATCAAACAAAAATATTAATTGAATCAGTAAAAAAATTTGTAGAAATTAAAAAAAATTTCAAACAAGCGTTTGTTTGAAAATAATTCAGCAATAATTTTTTCTGTGTAGTGAATTGTGTGCAATAAATATTTGTTACTGATTGATTGAGATCGAATCAATTGCCTCACTGCCTTTATTACCAGCACCATCACGTTCTAATCTATATACTCTGTAACATAGATGTTACTTATTTATTTTCTATATCTGTTTGAATGTCAGTTCTCCTCCTAAATGATAATAAATCCAATAGAAAAAAAGTAATGAATTGTAATTTTTTTAAATGCAATAGATTGAATGTTGCTCTCCATTTATTCGTAGCCAACCCACCACAACTTGAATTTAATTAATGAATTCAATATGAAAATGAAACAACACTGAACAAAAATCAAAGATATAATATAAAAAAAAATATAGCATTTATTTATATTACATGAAATAATTTATCACACGTTGATCGTAAAATTTAATTTACTTCGTTTTTATTATTTTATAAATTCTTAACAATTTTCAATTAACTGATTTGTTTGTTCAATGTTTTACATATACTACATACAAATCGTCACCTAAATCCCAAAAGGCCGTTAACGCCAAAAAAATCAATATCGAATCTTTGATTGATTTTGATGTCCTTCACCAAAATATATTTTATAATCAATCAAAAATGGATTTTAAGCTTTTAGTCGTTTAGGCCCTTTTGGATTTTAGGTGACGATTTGATTTTTTACAATTTCTAATGATTTTAGCAAGAAGGTTGGCTTGTGAGTTTTATGTAATAACAAATTTATTTTTAAATCGAACTATATACTTAAATCAATCAGACTGTTGAAATACGAGTATAACTTTTATTTAAATTCTGTTTTGTTTTTACATATTAACTTTGAAAACAATTTGTTATAAATAATTAAATTTCTTAAACTCAATTACATAGATAATAATGTTTTTGTTTGCCCTTTACTGCTGGGAGTTTATTACTGCATTTTATGGAATGGGTAATGTGTGTTTTTTGTAAGATAGACCTGTAATCGCTTAACCCTCTAATGGCAAGTTTAATAAAAAAAATTTGAAAGTATAACGAAAATAATTTGTTTGTGTATTTTTGGGCATCTGAGTACAAAAAAAATATTTTTAAGCCCGTACAATGAGTCGTTTACGTGCCAGATGACATCATGGAGATCAAGGAGTTCCTTGAGGCACCCTTAGGCATCTAGTGATTAAACACATCTAATTTTTGGAAAATAAAAACTAATGAAACAAATTAAAAATATTTAGTTTTGTTTAAGATTTTTTTTTTAATATTTGAGCAGCATAAATGAAGTTTGCATTTCGAGCAAATGCAATGTTCGGGATTGTTTATAATGCCTTGAGGCACTCTTAGGCATTAGAGGCATTTTGCGATAAATTTATAGTTATTTTACAGCTTAAATATAAAAAAATATTATGCATTTTGAAACAAACAAAATAAGAAAGAACTACAGCCGATTTGACGATGTCAAAAGAATCAACTTCATTTGTAACAAAAAAAAAATATAAAATTTTGTTTTTGTTTAAAAAATTGTTTTACGAAAGAAAGAATTTTTTTTGATATCGTGAAAAAGGCAGTTCATTTAAAAATTAAGAAAATATTAATTTCTAAATTAACCCCAATACTAGATTAAAAATTCAGCAAATTTTTAGCATTAATCTTTTTTGGTACAAGTTTAGCATATTTTCTTCATTTTACGATTTAGCACATTTTAGCACATTTTTTGAAGTTTGGCATATTCTCAACAAACAGCTATGGCAACACTGAAACACATAGCCTATTGAACGTCATTGGAAAATATTGTTTTGCGCTCCTCATTGATGTTTCTCGAGGTTTTGTTAAAGTGTGACATGCATAAAGGCTTAATAAATAACCTGAAGCTAAACTAATCCAAAAATATTCACAAGCTGTTGAAGAGCTATTTGTTGGCCCAACAATGTTGGGTTGAATATTTTTTAGGGTTTCCTCAACCAATTAAAGCTGGAGGCAATCTGAACCAAGCGTAGCTGATATATACGTCAGACATGACTTTCAACAACTACACAACATCCAACTTTGCTGATGATACAGCTTTTTTCCAAATAATTTTTTTAAGATTTTTGCTAAGAAAATATTGCCATTTGTAATTTTTATATTAAAAACGCCATGATCTGAAATCGTAAACAAATGAAGTTTCAATGGTTTTTCTTGATTTTAAGAGAAGTAAAGATAATAAGTACTTAAAGTAGGAAGTTCATGAAATCATCCGGAATCGATTTTAGAAAATTATTGAAAAATTACACAAAAGTCGATTCAGTGTTTTTAAAAACTTGAAAATAAGTTTAAGGTTCTGAATTTAGGTTATCTCCAGAAGTATATTCATATACATATTTGAAAATACACGTAGGAATTTTAAAGATTTTTTAAAATTACATTAATTTTTCAATATAACTTAGAAATTTATGGAATTTTCTTTAAGAAATGGCTGTAAGTTTAAAGAAATTTGAAATTTTACTCTTTATAACTTGTCGGTATGTATATTTATTTAATGTTTTTTAAGATAATTATTTGGTAAAAAAAAACTTTTGCCTGTCAGTCATATACTTTTTCCCCATTGAATGTACGTTACGAAGGGCGAAAGGCAATAATATTTTACAATGATTTACAAAATATTTGATATATCTATAAGATTTTGAAAAATTTTTTTAATAAGATTTATAAATTTGAAATAAAATTTACACAAGAGAGAAAAAAGTTTTTATAATATTTTAGATATATGTATGTAAATTAGAAAATATTTACATAAAATGCATTTCGCATATCGCCAATCGTTTTAAATTTCGCCAAAATAATCGCCATATCACCAAACGTAAATTTCCATCGACAAAAGGATTAAGAAATCGCCACATTTGACAGTCCTGCCAATAACAGCTAAAAAGCGGAAAACTATTATCCATTTTTGTTATTTATAACTGGCATATTAAAAAATATTAAATATATATTTTTTTTATATATTCCCCTAACACCTGGAGCATAGGGCGCCAAAAAATAAAAAAAAAATTTTTACAAAAAAAGTCTTAAATAAATAAAAACTTTTGATTAAGTTTTACGTTATTTTTTTAATATGAAAAAGAGTTACATTTCTTGTTTTGTTTTTTTGATTTATAATTATTGTTTTACTTTAAAGTGCAAATAATCTTTGTGTTACAATGTATTACAATGATTTTAATAAAAAGCATTTTAAATTTGGTTATATTTTTTTACATTTAGTAACTTTTTCAAAAATTTTGGTTGTAAAAATTGTATTCGTTGTGGCAGCACTGATCACAATGTTAATAATTGTTAAACATCTAAGGCATAAACTCTATGTAAACGCTTGTCCTTCAAGTTGTACTAAAAAGGGTCAACGGAAAAAGAAAGGCAAAAAAAGAAAAAGAAAACAAAAAAATATACTTTGGATTTCAAGAAAAAAGTATGAGAAACAGAACATTTAAATCAATTAAAATAGATAAACATTCACAAGAACAAATTTCGATCCACTAAGTAAAAAAAAATAACATATGGTTTAAAGATTAATGTTTGACTATTGGCTGCCAGCCGTCGTCAATGGCGGTGAGTCTTAAACTTCAAATATTTCTGAGGAGATAGTGTGGTTACTATCGAAACATGTCAAATGGACCTGGCCGTGAACGTGGGTTTGATTCCCCGGTCAGTCAAGAGTGAAAAATTATCAATAACATTTTAATTTATTTCATGTTGTAAAATTCCTTTCTTCATAAAAATTATTTACTGAAAATTAAATTTGATGAACTTTAGCCTGATTAAAATATGAAAACTTGGATTCAAAACCGTAAACAATTCAATAAAATAACCACAATACTAATAAAAATGTGCACACATAACGTAGAAAATTTGCGTAGAAAATCAAGCAATACAGAGACAAAACTAATTCAAATGAATTTTAAAGCATTTCAAATATGTTGGCGTTTTGCACATTGGTTGAAAATCCTTTTCTTTTTTCTTTTTTTGGCCAAAATGTAATTTTTTTTTATTTTCCAGAGTTTAAAAAACTTCAGTCAAAGTAGAAAAACTGCCATTTCTTCCACTTCTTCATTTGTCATTGGCCAAAAAAACTGTTGCTTTCACTTCAGATTCATTGAATGTAAACAGTCGCTGTCAAACCAACTCAAAAAGCAAAAAGTTGTACACAAATTTTAGGTTTTTGTTCGACAATTTTTGGTTTTGACTGCAGTTTTTTAAAACCTGGGGCCTAATTCTGGTAGTCGTGATCGAGTACTTTCTCGATTCGAAAGCAATTTTATTTCAGTCGATACTGAATGAGTCGAAATTATTTTTTCAGTATTGTGAAACTCAAAGTAATGCTTTACAACACTGAAAAAACAATTCCGATTCGTTCACTATTGACTGAACTAATTAGATATTAAATTGCTTTCGAATCGAGAAATTACTCGATCACGACTGCCAGAATCAGGCCCCTGTTATTTTTTTCTCACTTTTTATAATAATTATATGGAGATTAAAAACACCATGTAAGCAAAATTAAGCAGATCTAATAATTCATGTAGGATGCATTTTAGCTAGAGTTTCTACGCGGGAAAGAATTCCCGGTAATCCCTGGACATTTTTTTTTAATAATTTCCGGGAAATTTTTTCCAGGAATTTTCGGGAGTTCCAAATTAAATTTTTTTAAATCGTTAAAATAAAAAACGAGCAATAAAAATAAATTCTTTACTAAAATTACTAAAAACTATCTGCAAATCGAACTATATTTCCTACGCCAATAAATCAACGTAGAAGTAAATGAAGTAGAAAACCATCAACAGATTCTAAAAAATAAATGTAAAGAAAATACAAAAGCCTGAACAAATCTTAAAATAAGAATTTGAAGTCTATGAAGTCCCGGGTAACAGGCCAACAAATTTAAAATCTTTGTATAATGCGCTTCTTACTATAAATTTTATAGTATAAAACCAACGTCTGAAATTCTGTAACTTTTTAACGACAAAAAATTGTCGTTAAGTAGTCAAAATTCGTTAGCTAACGATAATTGTCGTTAAGAACTATTCTGTAATGAAATTTTAACAATTTTTATCGGCAAACAATGTCGGTAGCTAACGATACAAAAAAAGTTGTTGTTAACGATAATAAATATACTGTTGAAAGATTAAAAATATAGAGTAAAGAAGCCAATTTTTTACACAAAAAAAGGAAAAAAGTATAGTCGATAAAGCCCGACCCTACATAACCGTATTTGGGCGATCATGTGTCCGCAAAAAGAGTATGTTGTGAGGTTAAGATTCACATAAGAGATTTTTGTGCCAAATATTATCTAAATATCTACTACTAAATATAACTACTATGAGATAACATAGAAGCTATTATTAAGGTAACTTATTTTAAGTGTATTCGTATGGGAGTTGTGGTCAAATATGGACGGATTCTAATATTGCTGATTTATGTAGGTTGCAACAAAATATTTTTGGACCTAATTAAACCAAAATGTCTATAAAACAAGATGGTTAATGGGCAAAAAACCCTATTCCGGAAAGAAGTTTGCGTGTGGGCTATGAAAAATAAATAACCGCTTCTCCGATTTTTAAAAGGCTTCGACCTTGTGGCAATAAAATCATATGTGCCAAATTTTATAAAATTATTTCCGAAATTCGACCTGTAATTTGCGCACAAAGTTATCTTGGACAGACAACCAGCCAGCCTGATAGAAGGACGGACCTCGTTAGATGGATTCTGAAATTGATTTTGAGTCAATCGTTATACTAAAAGGTGGGCTTAGAATCTATATTTAAATGTGTTACACACATTCGCACAAACACATAATATCCTCTTCAGATACAGTAGTGTGGGTATAAAAAGTAAGAGCAGAATGTTGTGCTAGAGTGGTTAAGGCCCCTCGAACTTTTTCCCTATGTATAAAAAGATTTTAAACCAACATATTTGTTTAGAAATATAATCAATATTTACACTTTTTCATTCATGTTTTGTTAAAATAAATTTTTTACAAGCAAATTTATTTTATATTTTTTATTAATTTTAAAAATTTTAACTTTGACGTTCTTACATTTTTACCGATATTTGTCGTTATTTTTTCTTATCGAATACATTTGTTAATTTAAAATAGAAAATAACAAATTCGTTAAGGTGACCGAGATTTCTCGTTACTTAACGATATCGGTAGTTAAAATAAAAAAGTTACAGAATTGAGGTACTGATGAGCTTTTAAATGCTTTAAAATACTAAAAATTGTTTTATAAAAAGAAAATTAATGATACCAAGTTGCTATTAATAATAACTACTAAATATTAATAAGTTTTAATAATTCGTGATCTCCAAAAAAAAAAATAAATATATACATACATATATAATATGATTATGTAACAATTTATTTAGTTTTGTTTTGGTTTTCTGTGGAATTAATAAAGCTAATTTTTTTTAATGTGTATGTATATTCTTTTAAAAAAGTAAAAACTTTTGTCTTGAACTCATTTAATGAAATCATTGTTTTGTTTAAAGAATCCCGGGATTCCCGGGAATAATATTTTATTTGTTTCGTTTCCCGGGAACAGAAAAGGTCCGGGAAATTAGAAACCCTAATTTTAGCCCGCTTTAAGGAGATAGGGTCTTTAAAGCTGAAATATGCTGAAATATGCTGCTGTTATACCCCGTTTTATTGCTATACACAACCACATGCATTAAATCAAAGTAAGCGCCAAATACTTCCACAGTATCATATTGTGGGGCTTGACCAACTATACTTTCTTAATTGTTTTTTATTGGCTTATAGAATTTTTATATATTAAAGTATGAACTAATAATATATAACTAAATCTTATTCCAGTTCTTTAGTTTACGTCCTGCTTATCACCGTTCTTTTAGGTGCTTAGCGCTCTTCTGATCGTATAAGTGCTGAAGTATCTTTTCTCCTTAAGTGAGTGTGGCGGCCATCATTTAAAATTTAGTGCATTTGGTGGCAATTTAAGCCTTTTTTAATATTTTACTGCATATTTCGAGATCATAGTTTTTACTTTTGCAACATTGAGATCTTTGTAAATATTTAAGTTTTAAACATACCAGGGAGCGGCTGCGCCCACTAGCTGAATACCGTAGCAATAGATTGGCTTTAGAATAGAGTTGTAATGTAGCAGTTTGCAGTCAAGACTTAAGGTCCCACCATAATATGCATAGCATTGCTTAAGATACTGCCAAAAATTACCAAAAAGTCTCTCAAATGTATTAAAAAAAAAAAACAAACTCAAACTCGTACTTTGCTTGAACAAATGACAGTTACTTAAAATTAAAAGAAAAGTTTCCTTAAGTTCAATATGGTTTGCCTCATAAAATTTAAATGTACTCGCACATTTGCTTAAGCCAACTTAAGCACATTATGGTCGGGCCTTTAGGGTAGAATTTCCTCCAGTCAAAAATCAATTTTTTCTGGCCAAAATTATTTGTATAAAATATATCAAATTATTTTGTTAATTAATAAGTTATTATTAATTATTGTAACAAAATTTTATCGAATATATGAAACTTACGGGCAACTTCATCAAGTTCAGTTAAAACTAACTATTACTTTAACTTCCAGTTAACAATATTTTTTGACAGTTAAAACTGATAGTTAATTATAACTGAACTTGGTGAAATTGGCCGTTAGACATTAAATTTTATAAATAATTTTAAAAAGTTTTATTGAAGCCAAAGGAGTTTTAAGTGTTTTTTAAACATACATATTTGTTTTCAATAAACCTAGTTTAAGTATAATCAAGCTAAATAGTATTTATATTAATTAAATTATCCAGCTCTTCTTAAAATTCTTCTTCGTCTGGAAGTGATGGCATTAAAGCCTATTTTCGGGACCAAATTTAATCTAAATACCAACACAATAAAATGGTTTATGGGCACAAAGGCCCTATTTCTGAAAGAAGTTTGTACAGGGGCTCTGTGAAATTATAGACCGATTCGCCCTATTTTCAATAGGCATGGTCCTTCTACCAATTAGAACCTATGTACCAAATTTCATCAATTAATCTCCAAAGTTTCGACCCAGTACTTTGCGCACAAGGTTTACATGGATAGCCAGACGGACATCGTTAAATTCTTAGAAACTGATTCTAGGTTGATCGGTACACTTAAAGGTGAAATTTTTTAAGGCGTTACAAGCATTATACCCACACTATTGTGGTGTGGGTATAAAAATACAGTGGTTGAAACAAAATTAACTTTGTGCTCTTCTGTACAAGACGGTGGCCAGATCTTACAATAATGTAAGGTCTGGCAATATGCTAAAAATATACCGCCAAAGAAAAATTGCCACTAATAGTAAATTGTCAGTTCAGACGACAGTAAGTTAACCACACAATTTCATTGGCAGATAAATGCCAACTGCCAACAAAAATTGTGAGTTCACACGGATGTCAGATAATTTCATTGCAAGAATTGCCAGATCTGTTTTTAGACATTCTGAGAAAACAAAATTTGCTTGTGTTTTAATAAATTGGAAAAGTGGAAATGTTTTACTTGAAGGTAAAAAGCAATAGGAAGGATTTTTACTTTTTTATGTTGTTTTTAATAGGTTTCATTGATGTTAATTAAAATTGATTTTAATTTTGCAAAATTAAACCTTTTGTACTTTTTTTGATATACCTTTAAAAAAAATTTTCATAAATAATAAAACGTTTTTTTTTTCTTATTATATATATATATATATATATATATATATCGAAAGATGAGTCAGAAAATATAAGACTGGTACCGTCATAGTCTCAAAACTACTTTTTGAGGTTGGTAAAAAATTAATACAGCCCATTTTCCATCCCTGATACGCATGTATTTGCAGCGTTGCCAATAGAGAAAATCTCAGGCAATGATGCCATTGTCAGATGCATAAACTTCGCACTTCTGACAATAAAACATAAGCTTCTTACGTCTGACAATGATCTGCCAATGGCAGCGAACAGTGTTCACTAGATTGCTAGATATCTAGCAATATTTTTGTCTTGCAATGAAAAGACAATGTGTTTTTTAACAACGTTGTCAAACAAAAAATACCAGTTCACACGGTTGAAAAACATTTTTAGCTCATTTTACTGCCAATATTGTAAGATCTGACCAAAGTCTGTACGAAGCTTTAAGTATGTACCTTTTTTATTCGTAATAAAATAAAAGTTACCATAACTGGACGTATACACATTATAGAATACCTTAATTATAATGTTAATCATACGTCTTATTATATAAAAGACATAATTTTGAATTTTTTGCAAATTTCAAGCGTTTATAGCAGGGACCGAAAATAACAGTTATATTCGAATTTTAAAACAAAAAAAGCATATAGAAATAAATGTCGAAAAACTGATTCAAGTATACCATATTGATCCTTATGAACTTGTCTATGATAAAATATATTGATTTTTAAAATTTTGATTTTTATTGTTTTGATCAAAAATAATTGTTGTTTTTTTATTTTTATTTTTTAAAAATAACAGTTATTTTTTGATTTTGGTTTTTTTGAACAAAAATAACTGTTATTTTTGATTTTTATTTTTTCGATCAAAAATAACAGTTATTTTTGATTTTAAATTTTTTCGAGCAAAAATAGAAGTTATTTTTCAAAGAAATGTACGTGTAATCATAATTAAGTTGACTTTAAATGTTTATTTTAACGTGTAATCATCACTGGGATTTCTTATGCACATTAAAATAAATATTTAAAGTCAACTAAATTATTATTCACGTATATTTCTTTAAAAAATTACTTCTATTTTTGCTCGAAAAAATTAAAAATCAAAAATAACTGTTATATTTTTCCAAAAAAAATAAAAACATAAAAATCAAAAATTACTGTTTTGTTTGTTCAAAAAGATAAAAATAAAAAAAAAAAAACTGTTTTTATCTGACTTTTATAAAAAAAAAGGAATAACTGTTACGGTCCCTGGTTTATAGTTAAACTTGTCCATTCCGGCCAATACAGGCAAAGCTCGATATAACAAATACTCACTTTAATGAAAATCCGATATAACGCATGACCAAGTTTTTTCATTAGCTACTAGGGTATTCATTAAATCGGGCTTTTTCTTTAATCGGTTAATCGCTCGATTAATTAACCGAGGTTTTGGTTTAATCGGTTAATAATCGGTTAATTTAGTTTTTGATCGGTTAACCGATTAATAAAGTTTTTTTTACTAAATAAGGTAATTTCAATAATTAAAAATGCATGAATTATTTATTTTATGGAGTTTATTATTAAAAAAACAAAAATAAAAATTCTTGATCTAAAACGAGCAAACAAAAAAAATAAATCATAAATATGTATGTGATATGTATTTTGAAAGTAATATGATGATGTGTTGGGTGTGTATGGGGTGATCTGGAAATCGAAAACGCAAAACGCAAGAATTTCAAACGTCGTTTTTTAATAAGATTTCTGTAGTTAAATAATTTTATTGACAAATATTTCCCTATTAAACAGAATTTTATAACTAAATTAAAAAAATTAGATTATTAATATTTACTAGTTATTTCAATAGTTTAAAGAGATCTGATTAAACTTTAGTTTTGACAACACTTGACTTGGAAAATTTTTTTTCTCTTATCGTGGGTGCTGGAGGAATCAGAAGCAGCCATAATAAAGAATAAATAATTTCTCAGTTCTTTTCCTGGATTTCTCTTAACATATAAAATCTTCCATTATGCCATTAGAGTCCTGATTTAATTTTTAAAAATTTTTAACACTTCTAATTGTTTCGGGTAATTCTGTTAAGAATGTTTTTCTAGAAGGAAATATACAGCCCAATTATGATTGAAAACTCCCCGGGAGTTTTTTACCTTTTCCCATTTTTACAATTGAATTAACATAGGAAAAATGGGAGAAGGGAGCAAACTCCTGGTGAATTTTTATTCATAATTGGGCTGATATTGTATAAGAAAATATTTTCTAAACATGTATATGAGACGAAACAATTAATTAAAACACAAAAAATTTGTTATTATATTACAAAAAAATTAAAAATTATGTAACATCGGTTAATCGACTGAAATTAACCGGTTTAATCGTTAATCGAAAATAGACAATTTTAAATTAACCGATCAGTTAATCGGGTAGTAATTAATCGGTTAACCGATTAACGGTTAACCGAATGAATACCCTATTAGCTACCTAATATAACAAACGATCAACTTTTTTTTCTCCCGGTTTAACGAATGGTTAAGAAAAACAAAGCAAAACCAAAAATTTGTTACAATACCGTTTGTTTGGATGTGCTTTTTTTTTTTTTTTTTTTTGTTACAAAGTAAAGGCCCAAATACACTTGTCAAATGAATATCCAGCCGGCGAATTCAACGTAATATTCGCCGTCATATCTAAATTTTTAGATTTTTCATCAAGCGTTGTCGGTCCCACATATACAAACACATTTTTACTAATACTACGACAATGCTTGATGAGTATTTTGATCAATGTATTTGTGTCTTAAGAGAACTTGTAGACTAGTTTTAAGCATAATAAAAGAGTTTTGTTTGAAGTGTTGTTGAAGCAAAACGGTGAATAGAAAAAAAAATATCATTCAGTGAAAAAAAATTTTTTTTGAAGAATGTAAAAAAGGTGTAAGTCTTTTTCTTATACCGCATATTGAATATGAATACGCTGATAGAGGCATTTGTTATTATTTTTAAGCATATGAGTGTAAGCATACATTTGCTGTTTCAACATATTGTCTTAACTAAGCTATATATTACAGATTTTTTGAACAAATAATTTGTCCCAATATGCAAACACGTATGTACTTACGTATTAAGTTTAATAAACATGAATATAATAACATAAACAGCTCGATTTCTGTATTACGAATCTCTCTGTTTAACGAAAGGGGCTGACATTATATCATTCGTTATACCGGGCTTTGCCTGTAATTATTTTTTTTGTTTTAGCTAACACTTCGTTATTTTTTATTAAACAACTAAAATATTCTCTAGAAATAATTTGTATGCCAAAAAAAAAATATATAATATATTATATACATTTTTTTTACGAATTTATTGAGTATACTTAATATACTCCTTAAGTTTAAGCAATTTATTGTGTATGAGTTACAAATGAGTCAAAAAATTTAATTAACCTCTTACAAAACAAAAAAAAAACTCAATCAGATTATTTAATCAAAATTAGATTATTAAGACAGTTAATTTAAAAAAAAATACAGAATACCAAAATAAATTACCCTTAATGCATATTTATCATTAATTTCCATCAACATTTCAATGCATCCTAAACTAAAAACAAAATACAATTCTACAGAAATTCCCACTTTTCTCAAATTGTGCCAACATATTTTGCAACACTTAAACAATTTAAAATGTCCTCCGGGAACAATTGTCTAAACAAGTATTATATGAGTAATAAAACAAAAAATAATAAAAATAAAAGCATAAAAATCAATTTAGTAAATGTTCATAACTTTATCAAATACACAACATACTTAAGACTGGAGTACATTTCGTTAGATATCTTTCTGTCCGTCCTTGTATTCGCCTGAGTGCCAGCAATTTTGCCACCATGAAAATCAAAACACAGACCTCCAACGTTCAGCCGAAGCTGCCTTCAATGAAAGCAAAACGTATTGAATTGCGATGGTGAAAAAAGGTATTATTCATTGAAAATATGAGTGTTTAACAATCATAAATAAAAGATCTTTTAATTTTCTGTTGAACCGTGTAGAATTCGTAAGGTTAAATGAGGGAAAAAAACACAAAAAATATTTAAGATGTATGATAATTGTTAAGTGTTTTGACCAAAACAATTTTACAGATCGTAGAAACAAAATAATAAAATTTGCTAGTATGAGTTGCAAACAATGTGTGAGGTAAAATTGTTGGTTGTATGAAAATAATGTTTATAAATTATTGCCAATAAGATTTACAACTTTATTTATGTAAATATAAATATTTGATAAATATAAAACTAAATGCCTTATAGAAAGAAAAATGTAACGTAATGTATAACTGACATGCTTTATTGTGTTCTGAAATTTTGACGACAACAAGAAAGAAATATAACCCTAATATATCTTTTTAAAAATTGTGCTATAAAAGCCACTGCAATAATAAACAAATTTTTAAATGCATAACTTCCTACTTTTTGCTGGTAAAGGGTACTTTGCACTATCTTAGGTATATTGAGGAAAATACAACACTATCATGATAAGTTGTTGTTGCTTTTTTTTAATTTTTAAACAATAATTAGTTCAGAGATGCATTTTTATAAAAATATGTAAAACTTCTGTGATAGTGTAAAGTACCCTTTAAACATTTATTTACTTTCTTAATTTTTTGAGTATTTAAAAGAGAAGATTTTGTAAATTTTTAATTGACTCTCTTGTTGCAAGTTTCTGCTATCAAAGAACACATTTATTGATTCGATGCCATAAAAAAATACGCCTGATATCGACATAATAAAAATTTCAATACAGATTATTTATTTTTAAAATAGATTAGACTAACCCAGAATTTCACCAAGTTCAGCTATAATTAACTTACAATTATAGCTGTCAAAACATATTGTTAACTGGAAGGTAAAGTAATAGTTAGTTTAAACTGAACTTGGGGAAATTGGGGGTTAAGGATTCAATCTATAGTTTAATATAATGCAACTATCAAGTGTATTTTTTCATATACAGTTCTTGGCAAAAAAAGGTCGATTTTGATCGAAATATAATTAAATATTTGAAAAGTTAAAAGTTTTTTCGAGCTCGAAGCCAATTGGCTTCGAAATATAATTAAAATTTTTTATTTTTATTAAAAAAAAAAAGGTCAAAGGAATATCAAATTTTATTTAATATTTGAAAAGTATTTAAAACAAATTTTCAATATTTGTTCATAAAATTTCAATTAACGAATAAATAGTTCAAAGCTTCGTTCGCAATGGCAGCAACATTTTAACATGGTGTTCATAATTAAGCAACCTTTATTTTCTTGCAAGTACACACATTTTCAATTAAGAAAACGTTTGCAAATTATTCCCAGAACAATATAACTTATTTATTATTAATTTTTTAAACAATTTTTTAAAATTTTCATTCAAAACTAAATAAAATTATTATATATATATATGTTCCTTTTACTCCTCTGGGGAGCATAGGGCCGCATTATTATAAGCTTCATTTATTATTTCATGAAAATTGTTGCTGAAGTAGAGAACAGACTCACATTTTTAAAAAACTTTAGTTACATTTTTGTTCGAAAAATTAAAGGAAAATTTATGAAAAAGAAATAAGATAGAAGACAAAACGAAATTGTTGCTGACATTGTGAACGAAGCTTAACTTCATTCATATTCAGATTGGCTTTTAAAAGACTTTTCAGATGTTTGATTTTTGTAACCCCAATTTCACAAAGAATTGAAAATGATTGTACTTTTATCTAAGGTTTTCTTGGGAGTCAAAATATGTTTATTAATATTTTTCAAAAGCTGCAAATCTGCTTGCAATTTCGAAACATGAACTGCCTGTTTTTTAAAATAAAATGAACATTTTCGCATGGAAATTTTTGTTGAAAACAAATAAATTCGAGTTTTTTTAATTGTTGTTTCAATGTAAATTCCCAAACGAAAATTTTAATTTTAAAAACAGACAGTTATTAGTTTAAAGTTAAAACTGATTTCAGATAAAGTAAAACTAACACGAAAAAACTTATTAAATCACTAACGCTAAATATGTCTTTTTTTCATTTCGTTACAGGTACGTTTTTATTATACTTATTATTGCAAGTAAATAGAGTAAGTAGATTACATGAAAAAGATTTACAATCACCAATTAAAAATTAAAAATGTTGGATTTCTGTACTGCCCCCCTAAGAAAGAAAGTGACATCTCCATTTAAGTAGTTTTGAGCAGGGTAGGAAAAAATTTATACTCGCGAGCACGGCTACCAGATTTGACTATTAATCGTCGTTTTGACGATTTGGGAGCCCACAAAAATAGCCTATTGACGATTAGACGATTTATACCCTACATTTGACGATTTTTCAAGTAACAAATTTTGTACTAATTTACGAAGGTTTTGAATATTCGGGCATCTTCTAGAAATCAAATGAAGTGAAATGGAAATCCAAAGAGATTTTAAGTTCAATTATTTGCAAAACTACCGTAGTTTTTCCTGGTTTTAAGAGTTGTTTTTGTAAAGCTTATTGGTACTCACAAAATGAAATTGATAAGATCGAATATTTGTATCAACTTTCAGTACAGGGTCGTTTTTAAAACTTGCTCCATTTCAAATCCACTTCATTTAAATTTCTAGAACATGCTCGATTGTTTCGTATATTTTAATAGTTTTTTTTTTTTTTTGATCATTTCTATTATTTGGTTGACAGTAATTGTCTAGTGTAAGCAGCTCATATTAAAAATATTATAGTTTACGCTTGAAATTCTGGGGCAATATATCCATTTTTCAATAATTTTGTTAAGCACCGAATTATATTCTGATTAATTCTGAGTAAAATCGATGTTCGATATCTCTCAGCTCATGCAGCACCCAATTTTCGTACTTTTTAATGAATGATTAATGATCTTATTCAAGTCACGTCGCCAATTACCCATTTCGGATACATGACATCCTGAACAATACCAAGCTAATCAGAGTCATCTGTCAACAAGCTTCAAGAAGTAACTTATATGAATTACCAAAATGTTTTCATATATTGGATTTTTAAAAAACTGATTTTTTCATATTTGAAAAACAGTTGCCACTGTTATTTAAGTTGGTATGTAAAAAAGTTTAAACTTGCATTTATAGTCAATTGGAGTGAGAATAGCGGTTTTATTTTTAGAGATTTTTTATTACCTCAAAAAATCTCTAAAAATAAATAAATATAATTTTTTCATTTGAATTAAAACAAACGGAAAATAGCTTAACATTTTTTCAACACTAAACAAAAGTAAGTGTTACACTCAATTCACATGAGGGCTTTTACGACGTCGATTTGTCGACGTCTCTTTTGGTTTGTTGGCGAGCGGTGAAGAGAAGAATGAGGGGTAAACAAAACGACTCGTTTTGTGTTGTTCATGTCGTTTTTTATATTTCTCTTTCAACTTTTTCTTTTTATGTTTTATTCTTTTTCTTACTTTGAAGTGTGTGGTTGAAAATACAGTGAGACCTCGATTATCGATAATAGACGGGACCGGCAGCATTCTTGATTATTTATTTTTTTGGTGTGTTTCTTATTTTATGTAAATATATAATGTATTATTATGTAAACATGAGGAAAAAAGTAATTTTGGCAGAACATGCTTCCAGTACGTTGGGAAATTCTCTTATTTCGTTTATTTAAATTTGTTTTAATTGTTCAAAAGTAAACGAAAAAAAGATAATTTGTTTATAATTTCGGATAACAGAGGTAATGCCGGATAATAGAGGTAATTTAAATCAATGCAAAAAATTTTTTATTTTCCAGTCAATTGAAGCTGCCGGTTAATCGAATGACGGATAATCAAGGCCATACTGTTAATAAAAAAAAGACATGCAACCAAAAATCATCGTATGAACGCAAAGAGATTTTGGAAGTTGCTTTAAAAGGGAATCAAGATAAAACGACGTCGTAAAAGCCCTCATGTGAATTGAGTGTTATTTTACAATGACGCTTTAAGTAAGTCAATTTGAAGATTTTAACGATTTTTTACGCAAAACTTGCCGATTTTCGAAACATTTTATCTGGCAGCTATGCTCGCGAACACAATTCTTTCTAGTCAATTCCCTCGTTTGAAAAGTGCTCGCGAGTTTTATTTTTCAAGATGTTCATATATTGAAAAATTTGAGTTTAATGGAAAAAGACGAATTTCGAGGAAAAGGAAATTGTAAACCCATGTAAATAAATAGTACAAAAATAAACATATCTGTAATGTTTTTTTTTATTTATATTTTTTAAACAATTATCATAGCAAAATATATTTTTGGGCTTTAAAATTTCTTGGTATATATGAATACATAAGCTAGTCTGCATATACAGGGTGGCGCATAAGTTAGGTCATGATTTAATAAGTGAATAAATTTGTTGTTTACGTGTTTTTTTTAATTAACTTTGAAGAATTTGGGAAATTTATAATGGAAAAACTCAGCACCGATAGAGAACCAAACTTGCTCAATTTTATTATGAAAGTCAGCATTCGATTATTCAGACACAAAGATCATATACAATAATGAGCGATGAGGCACATTTTCACCTTAGTGGTCACGAGCATAAACAAAATTAAAGAATATGGGGCATTCACAATCCAAAGTTAGACGGACATACATATTTAATTTAATTTTTTTTTTTTGCCATATTTTTCGAAAACGACGAACAAGTTGCGCTTAATGTGAATGGCATTCAGTACCGAGCAATGATTGAAAATTTTTAAAGTCATGAGGTAGAGAGCAATCCACAATTGTGGTTCCAATAAGATAGAGCCACAGCTCGTCCAACTATGGCGTTCCAGCGCAATATTTTGGCGATCGAATAATATCGCGTTTTTCTAACTTTAACTACCGCGTTCGCTCGATTTAAAGGCTCCCGAATTAATTCTTTGGGGTATTTTAAAGGGTAGAGCGTATTGTCAGCTTATTATAGGTTTGGCGCATATGTCGTAGTGGAGACAAACGACAATGAAGGTTTACATGAAGTTTTCTGAAAATATACCCTATGGAATTTTTTTGTATATGCTCCTCTGCTTCTGGCTTATGTTTTGAAGAAAAATTTTAATTTTTGTGAACACTCATGAACGAACTAAGAAGTTTATAGTGTTTTATTGAAAGTGTAAGTTAGTGTTTTGTGCCGCAAACGCCACTTTTCTAAATTTATTTCTAAAATGTAGCTTTTTGTCTTGCATTTGTATACTTACTGCTGTGTATTGAGTTGTTGTCATTTTATTTTGCTTTTGCTTTTACTACTTCTTTTCTTACGGCAATGAAGCGAAGCAAGAATGAAATTTATTTTGTACGTTTTTGTATGAGAAATTTGCAGCATTCGCCAAACAGTGGCGTGGAGATCAAAACAATACTTAATACACTTTTAAATAGTTGATATGGAGCAAAGTTAATGTTTAATATCTCAGAAACCCTAAAAAATTTCGTAAAACAAGTTTTGGATTTAAAAAGGGGGTATTCAACACATACACAGAAAAAAATAAAAATTGATTTTAATTAAAAAATTTGTAATATTAGTTAAAAAATTAATTAAATTTGCACCAGTAAACAAATTAATAGTATCAATTAAACCAAATAATAGTATTAATTAAACGTTTAATTGACTTGATTAAATTTTTAATTAAAACTGATTATATTTTTGATTAATGCTTTAATTGGTGAACAATTTTGGAGAATTTTTTCTGTGTACCAAACTACATAATTTTTAGAAATTGTCGGTAGGTCAAACCAATCATAAGCTGACGCTATGTCAATAACCCATGAACCATCCAACAGCTTGAGGCAAACAATGGGCACCATTTTAAAGTTATAATCTTCAAAATATAATGCTAACATATTTCCAATCTGTTATCCAAATTTCAATGAATGTCAACGTTAAGAAAAATCAAAAAGAAAAAAGTAATTCATTAAACTTATTAAAACGTTATTTATTTACTCCCTGGATTACTAAAAAGAGGTTCATAGATACTGTATGCTACGTTTCCGACTTCTTTTCAAAACTCAAAACGGGCCCAAAAAAGTGAGTGTGCCACAGTGCCATAGATGGCACAATTGTGCCACAATTCCCATCTCTGATTCCTATTTGCAGATTGTTGCTTTGTGCTGGCTGTGATGTTAATTTTATTATGCGGTTGTGATGTATTGATAATTTGTGTTATATTGCTGTTGATGAGAAATGTGTTGTTGAAAGATGTATTGTTGTTAGGTGCGTTGGGGTGCATTATATTCGTTTGTATTCTGATTGTTGTTATGTTTGTTGTTGTGTTTGAAATAAACATTTGACATCAAATGTTTTATCAATTTGAAATTTTATCAATTTAATGTCAAATTGGCATCAAATATTAAATTCAAATCCAAAATAAACTTGGCAAAACTTTAGCGAAAAATAAATGTAAACAATAAAAATGGTGATTAAAGTTAAATGTTCACTTCGCAGTTAAATGTGTTTTAAAAGTGAACAATTTATTTCTTGTGAAATATAAAAATTTTTTGTGTAGAAATTATAAGTTTGTTATAAGCTGTTCCTATGCGCATTTCACTGGTTGCTTAGGCCAGATCGTCAGGAAACTTCATCCAAAGATTTTTAAGAAACTAAAGATTTTATACAAATAAAACTGTTAAGCAAAAAAGAAAGCTTTAACAAAAACAATAAACAGTGAGTGTATCTTTTCTAACATTCCCCACTACAATCAACAATAAATTTCAGTGTTTTTATCAAGAATAAAAAAAAAGTAAATATAACATATAAACACAAGGAATTAAAAATGTATAGGGCCAAAACAGGAAAAATATTTAAATTTTAAAGCAAATCCGTGTTTTATATTTTCAACAAATAATTTTGAGATTCACTCTAACTTAAAAAAAAAAAACAAAATACATAGTGGGTGGTATTATTGATTCCGCACGGAAAGGAAAATTCGAAGGAAATAAATATCGACCGATATGCAAATTGCAATTATTCATTCCAGCGGTATAAGCTTTCCGCAAAAAATTTTTAACATCCCGGTTTTAATAATTTCTGAGTTGATATTAGCTCTGTTTCTTTACTTTATGGGTTAAGTTCGTGCAAATGAGAGCAAGCATAAATTTCTCTCATAAAGAGACAAACTTACACAAAAGTACGGGAACAGAAAAAACACAATTTAAAGCACACAATAAAAATTCAGTGTTTTGACAGTGTTTAAAACACAAAAAAATTTGCGCCACTTTTAAAAAATTTTATGTTGGCTGTAGAAATAAACTAATTTTAACAAAAATAAAACAAAACAAACACTTTTACAAGACCTGACATATTGTATCCCTAATATATCAGTACAAAACTATCTATTTAAGTTCATTATTTTATTCCTCAACCCTTTTTCCAGAATTTGGATCATAACTTTTAATCTTGGATTTTTGTTTGTTTTGTTTATGTTTTACTGCTGTTTGACAATTTACAGAATTTGCTGTTTCGTGCAAGAAGAAGAAGAATTTTGTTCTCTCAAACTCGCTCTCATTGGCATCCCGTGGGATCCCAAATTAGAGTGAGTAAAGAAACAGAGCTATTGTGTCAGCTGTTGGTAAAAAGAACATTATAAACCATTTGAAATTTTTGTGAGGAATAATTTAAATTTCTGTAAAATATACAAATAATATAACAAATAATATATATAAATATAATTTGTTTTAAATAACAAAACTAAAGCTTTTTATTTAAATATTTCTTACATTTTTATTCCCTCCGTTAGCTTCTCGTTGTCAAATTTTAACGTAAGCAAAATGGCGAAAAATATCTATATTGCGGTTTCAATAATATGGCAATACCGCAATGGTAGAGATGATACCGCAACAACGGAAGGATACCGCACAAACGGAATGAATTATTACAAATTTGGCTGCCGCACAAAAATTGCTTTCCGCACTTGCGGAACGGAATCAATAATACCACCCAGTATTTTCCAAAAAAGGGATAGCTAGCATAACTATATCTCCTGATGCGGTCACCTGTATGAATTAGCCTTGGTTCCACAATGTATTATAATCCAAATTGGAAAAACATTTGTGTTGTTGCTGGGTTTTTTATTAAATAATTTTGGAAAAAGTGTAGTTCTTATAAAGGATTTTTAGTACTCGGTTCTGGGTATTTTTTCATATAAAACATGCAATTGTTTCAAGTTCGAGAAGCAATTTTCCTGTACTTTCCTTAATTTTTGCAATCCTTTCAATACGAGTAGATTTAATTTGTCTTCACTAAATTATAGAGTTGGGCAAAATCGTTCCTTATGTGGAATCGTTCCGACCGATCCGTTAGATCAAAGGAACTAGGTCGTTCCTTTCGTTCATCGTTCCTGTTTTTTACTTTGAACAATGAATGAACGAGGAACGATAAAACTTCTTTGTCGTTCGTAAAAACGTTAATAAACAAATATTTGTTATTGTTTGTTGTCATGTTGTGGCGTAACGACTACATCAATAATAATTATATAATTTCTTAAATGTTTGTAAAAAATAACAACTTTTTTAATCCGGTTTTAATCTGCGCGTAATGCCGTTGCTGGTGGTGAACGAGTGGTATATTGCTAAAATATATTGCTTTGAATCACATCAGTAATTGATTTAATTAGAAATTTTTTATGTGTCACGATCTAAATACACATAAGTCGGCAACACTGATCAACGCACAAAAAATTAACCTACAGAAATACATGTGATGATTCAACGGATTGCAATTGCGGAACGAGGAACGATAAAAAAAGAACTATTGAAAAAGTCCGCACCGTTTCTTTTAGGGAATCGTTCAATGGAACTAGGTCGTTCCGGAACGACACAACTCTACTAAATTACATAATGCCAATTGTAATAAATAACTTTTAACGTCGAAACATTTAGGAAATTGATATCTTTGTTGCTATTTATCCATTTTTGAAGGGTCTCTTTCTTCTATCATTTTTAGATAAAAAGCTTCAATTTAATGTCTACTATAACAACGATAAATACTTCATCTTTATACAAAAGTAATAATTTGCAAACTAAAGCGTTATTTCCAACTAATGTCAAAGATTGGTTAAAAAATCAGACAGTAAAAAATACGCTCTTTCGTCTGGTAAAGAAATATTTGGCTAAAAAAAATTAAGGTGGCCATTTTTGAGTGAAGTATTTAGATAAATATTGAATGTTTGTTAAAACATTGGTCGTCAAACACACTCCAACTAAACTGCTAATATCCGCAGGGAAACACTAAATCAAGCTGGTCGCTCTATTACGTCACAAAAAAGCAAAAATTTTATTTTGAAAAACAGTCGTTATCACTTGCCATTTAAGTCTTGTTTCGTTGAGTGGTCGTCTGTCTTCCTTTGCAGTGGACAATGGATGAATAAGGAGGAGGAGTTCAATGGAAATCAATCCATTACTAACCGCTATTTAATTCAAGCGCATCCAATCTTTTTTTTTTTTTTAACTAAAACCGCCGAAAAATGTGTTGATCTTAGCCATTGCAGTATTTTTTTCTTTATCCGATCACAGCTAGTTGATAATGGGTTCATCCTGCAGCCATATTTGGTGTTTATTGTTAGAAACTCTTATACACTTACTCATTTATTTGAACTCCACGAAAATATGTGGCTGAAGCTTTGTTGAGTGGTTGGTTGTTGGTTTGATGTCCATGTTTTGTTGTGTTGCTTAGAAGGAATGCGCATTCGCAATAAACAATGGGAAATTTGTTTAAGAGTATGATGCGATTTATTACTATAAGATCGGTTATTTATAAATTTGTTTTTTTTTTTTATTAATATTTATCGTTTGTTAAGACGACTATCGATTTGTTAAGCAAAACTACAAGAGCCAAAGAAAATCTGTTAACATTTTGACAGTCCATGTTTGACCCATTCAGGCAGGCAGGCAGAAAAAAGGCGGCAGACATTGTTCGCCTAAGCCATTGGTGATGAAAACATTAGGTTAATAGAAAAACTATTGACCTATTCAATTTTGTTTTTTAATGTTCATAGAATTAATTTTTGCTGTAATTGTTATTGATTTTAAACGATTTATCGATGAGGCTTAATAATGAATGTTTATTTGTGAGTTTGAAAACATAAATTAAATGGAATTGTGAAATAATACGTTAGTATCGGAAACCAAAAAAAATGCTATATTTGCAATTTTTATCGGTGTGAATGTCCAAAGACAAGTCATACGCTAAATTATTTCTGTAAAAACATTCCGTGCTTCTTTGTTTGGTTGTTCCCTTTATCCGCCTAAGTCGCAGAACCGATCTTTATGAAACTTTTACAGAATATTACTGATGGCTTAAAATGAGCTATACGGGGATGTTCTATAAATTTAAATGCAGTGGATTTAAAATCGAACAAATTTTGAAACGACCGTGTAAAGAAAGTTCATAAAGATATTTCTATCTAAATACTTCATACTTTGAGTACCAATTATCTTTACAAGAACAACTCTTAAAAACAGGAATAACTGTAGTCATTTTGTAAATAACCGCAATCGAAATCTCGTTTGTTTTCAAATCCACTTCATTTCAATTTCTAGAACAGTCGATATTTTTTTAAATTTTAAGGGGGCGTGGCACCTTACACACAAAGAAAATATAGTTTTCTGTACATCTGGAAAACGAAAAGATTCAAAATTCCCCAATTTGGTACATTCACCATGGTTATTATTACCCAACATCCACAAAATGTGAGTCGAACATGAGAGAACATTTTATGAAATTAATGTTTAAATATGATTTCTGCCATGTGGCCGCCATTTCTGGCGCGTAAAAGGCTCAATCCGAAACACCAATTTTCAACAACTTTTCGCATTCTGAACATCATCGTTTTTGAAGACATAAGTGCCAATGACTCCGCCAGCCCATAAAACGCACCAAACAGAAATTTTCTGTGGCTTTAATGGTGTTTCGACAATGGCTTGTGGATTCTCCTCACTCCAAATGCGAAAATTCTGCTTATTTACGTACTCACTCAATCAGAGATAAACTTCAACGGAAAACAAAATTTTGAATGGAAATCCAAAATCAACATCCATTCCATCCATTCACCGAATTATTTTAATTAAAAATTTCAACAATTTGCACGCGTTTCTCTGGTTTAAGCAGCGTTTAAAAAGCTGCAGTTGAGATAGTAAAAGTCATAAGATTAAGGCCTCGTTACTCTTACGTAAATGTTGCGGATACGTTAACGATGCGTTCGACTTAAAATAGTGGTAGTTACTAAAAATACGTAAACGTGTCATATGGTGTTGAAGTGCATATGTGTACTCGTACATATGTATGTATGTATGTAAATTATTATTTGTTTTGATTTTGCTCACAGTCTTATTCCAAAACATGTTGCTGACATTCTTGTTTAAAAACGCCAATACAAAACGATATAGGCGCTTTTGTACAAAAAGTAAAATACTTTATGCATATATACAATTTTTTTATCTAGTTTTTATTGCGCCTGAGGATCTTGTTTTGGAGTTATGGACCTTAAAATATTTTAAGTCATTATAAATATCTCTTTAAATAAAACTTGACATAACCAATATGTGTATAAGTAAAAATTGAAAAAAAAATTTTTTATAATTTTTTATTGTAAATTTAATTTTATTTCCTAAAGATGCTAACCAAAGGTTAGCAAAATATTGAGAAAAATAAATAAATATAATGTATTTTTTAAAAAAGACCTCAAGCTTAAGCAATTCAAAATAATTATAAAAAAAGAAAGGTCAAATAAAACTAAATAATATATATATTGAATATAATTAAGTTAATTCGAATATTCGGAACTATGCGCTGATTTTTTTCTATTTGCATTCTCTAAAATTTATTCAAATTTTTATTTTATAATAAAACCGATAATCGAATCAGCTGTTTTATGTTTTGGCTCATGTGTTTACAGCTTGAAATGCAATTTTTGTTTAATAATTTTGTAAATTATGATTTTTGCGTTAAAATATTGTTAAAACTTGTTATTTTAATAAATGAAAATTATAGAAAAGAAAATAAGAAGTGGAAATACAGTAAACATACAAATGTTGTTTATATTTGTATAATTTTATTGTTTTGTAAATATAGGAAGCGAATTTATTAAAAGTAGAAAAATAGTTGTTGCTTAAACTAATAAATAAATAAATAAAATAAATATAGAAAAGGTGAGGAAAAAGTTTTCGCAAATTTGTAGCAGCCCGCTGCCGAAGACTGCCGGAAACATGCAAAAAAAAAAACTATATTAACTATTTATCAATTTTATTTACTTCCATCTATGGAAATAATCTAACTGATGAATAAAATAAAATAAGAAAATTAAGCTTTTAACACCAATATTTATTTCTAATAAAAAAAAAAAGCAAGAGCTGTTAGCTGGCTTCGTTTATTTTCAATAAAAAACCCGATTTGGTTTCTGTGACACCTAAAGCCGCTACTAATTTCAGTTCGAACAAAAAACCCGTAACATTGGATTTCATTACACCAAATTAAAATTAATGTTTTGATAAGAATCTCATTAATAAAATTTTAAAGTAAACCGCTGGTTAATAAGTTTTGTTGACAACACTGCTTGAAAACAAAAAAAAATCTTAACAGCTGATACGTAAAAACGGAGAGAAATTTTAATTGTATCAGGTTCATCCGCAACGCAACGTTACGTTTACGTGTGAGTACCTATTTACACATAAGCTTGGTAAGGAAAACGGAACAGCTGATCCGCAACGTATACGTTTACGTAAGAGTAACGAGGCCTTTATGCTGTAACTTCGACATCTTCATTTGTCATTGGACAAAAATAAACTGTTGGCTTTACTTCTGATTCATTAAATGAACACAGTCGCAGTGAAGGCAAAAGAAAAACACGAAATGTTGTACACGACCAGGGTTGTCAGATTGATTTTGACCTTTTTCGCCAAATTTAATGTCAAAAATCGCCAAAATCGCCAAAGCCTTTGTTTTTCAGTTTTTGACAATATAATACATATTTTTAGAATTATTAAAAATATTTTTTATAAATTCTAAAAAATAAATTTGTTCAGTATCGCTTAAATACGCCAAAAATTTAAAAAATGTCGCCATAATATATGTTTTGTTTAATATATATTTAGAACACAGTAAAAATAGTAAGTTAACACAAAAGAGGTACAATGTGAAATATCATCATTAAAACCCAATTTACAATTAATAAACGCAAATTTGTTCGAGTCTGTTTCGTAAACATCAAAAGGTACGTTCATAAAAATCTTTAACAACAATGTTTTTTTAACTATGATAATAAATTGCCACTTACATTTAATAGACTTTAAATAGATTCATGTTTTAAGGAATTATATTTATTGATTCTTTCAAGAGCACTTTTAAAATCGAAAAACAATTTTCTCGAATATTTATTATCTTCATCAGCCATTTGACCATACATACTTTCAAATACTGACCATACATATAAATGCCTCAAATTTCATACATAAAAATACTAGAATAAAAGTAATATTTCTTCTTCTTATTGAATATAACGAATTCTAAATCAAATCCATAGCCCATCAAAAATAGCCACCAAAATCGCCAACTATTTTTTTAAATCGCCAAAAAGTCGCCATGTCGCCAAATCAAAAATAAGGCCGCCAAACAAGTTTGAAAATCGCCACGTTTGGCGAGAAATCGCCACATCTGACAACACTGTACACGACAAAGAACATCGGCAGTCGACATGTTCGGAAGTGTTTGGTTTGACAGACCAAAACTTTTAAAAAATCCTGTAGTTATCGAAGATGGGACGTTGTGTTTGTGTTTTAATTTTCCATATTTTTTTTAATAATACATGCGTTCATAAAAACATAAATATGTACATAAGTACATATTTATTATTTTTAAGCTTAACAAATCTTTTTAATTTTTTGAAATTAAATAAAACTGTAAATAACATCATCGCTTTCATATATATACAATGAACACAACGTCCCATCTTCGTTAACTTCGGTATTTATTAAAACTTTCAATCTGTCAAACCAAACACTTTCTAACATGACGACTGCCAATGTTCTTTGTTGTGTACAACATTTCGTTTTTTGCTTTTGCCTTCACTGCGACTGTTTTCATTTAATGAATCAGAAGTAAAAGCAACGGTTTATTTTTGTTCAATGAAAAATCAAAAAGTGGAAGAAAAAGCAATTTTTTCATTTTGACTGTAGTTTTTTAAACCCTGGGTTTAAGTCGATTTATAATGAAATTTCAAAAACAAAAAACAAAACAAAAAGCCACTATCAGCTATTAAATGGGTGCTCAAAAAAGCAGTGATGCCAACCAAACGTTGTGACACTCTAAAAAAACACCCTTTAGGTTTCCGTATATCTGGAGAACGGACACAGCTGCAGTTTACAAATTCGGTAGGAATTTCATCTGTCAAAAAGACGGTGGAATTGGAAAGGTGGGCGTGACATAAAACAGAATGCTTTAAATCTTGAGAACGGCTATAATTAAAGTTTTTAAATTTGTTACCTGTAGCTCAGAATCCAATGCACAACAACTGTCAATAAGTGTTCGGGATTGGATAAGTGGGCGTGGCACAAAATTAAATTCTTTATATCTGGAGAATGGTAACAGCTAAAGTTTCCAGATTTTGTATAAATAGCTTGGTTAATACGCAACATCAGTTAAAAAGTGGGCGGAAGTAGATAAGTGGGCGTGGCAACAACAGAATTCTGTATATCTGAAGAACGGTTAGTGTAAAATTGTTCAAATTTGATACATATAGCATGTCATGAATATTCAGCATCTGCCAAACAAAATGGTCTGGATTGGAGAAATGGGCGTGCACAAACTATAATTCCTCATACCTAGAGAACGGCAACAGCTCCAGCTTACAAATTAACAATACAAAAATCACAACATTTTTTAAATGCACAACATTTATCAAAACATGTGCGCGTTTATATAAGTGGGCGTGAAACAAAATAAAATTCTGTATATCTGGAAAACCGTAAGTTGACAAATGCATTGATTTTTAATAAACAACATTTGTCAAAAGGTGGCTAGAACTGAAGAAGTGGGCGTGGCACCTTACATTCAAATGCTATAAAAATTTCTGTTTATGGATAACAGTAACAATAAAATCTTCCTAATTTGGAACAAAGAGCTTCGGTATTAATAGACGACATATCATCGGCTCAATATGCAAACCTCCACTTTTTAAGTGAATTGAGATTTTGATGCCGTGTGGTAGAGAAATATACGCCTCGTCGACCGGCATGTAGTTTTTCTTTAATTGGAGTCTTGATAATACATATATTTATGGAGTATGCTGTTAGATGGTTAAAATAAAACGTACTTTATTAACAGAACAAAACTTGTGCATCTTACAATTCGGGGTTTTTGTTTGATTTTTTTTTTTTTTTTTGTGGAAGAAATTTTATTAGTATATATATAATGATATTTATATCAAAGTATATTTTGCCACAATTAATGGAATTTGGCCAAACATCTCAACTGAGAGTAGACAGACCGGGTTGCACTTTGTTGGTCATAAAAAATAAGTAAGCGTTCTATTTTCGGTTCTATGCCCAATCTTGTGATCCTTCACTATGGTGCGACAAGAACAGAAAGTTATATAATTACCGTTCTTGAGAAAAAAATAAATCTATTCTGAGCCACGCCCACTACTCCGATCCTACCCACATTGTGTCGGATCTTGTGTATTGATATCCAAGATGCTTATACCTTATTTGGAAACTTTGGCTCTTGTCGTTCTGCAGATATACAAAAATCTATAATGTCTTTGTATGAAAGGTGATCACTTCTCCAATCCCGCCACATTTTGTTGGGTATAAAAAACAACAACAACATGGAATTTAAGGGAACAACTAAGAGAAAGTCGTGGTTTTTATTCATATCTCAGCCTTATGTGGACCGCTCAGGCTGAATTTCAGAAGCAAAAATTAGCGGAGCATCTGGAGTCTTCAGAAACTTCTTAAAACCCGGTTCAACAGACGGACATCGTGATTTGAACTTCTCTTCTCATTTTTAGAGTCTAGGATCAATATTGCAAAATTACAAACGGAATGACAAAGTTATAAATACCCTTTGACCTTCGGTGAAGGGTATAAAAACAAATATGAAAGATTACAATTGTATTTTCCAGAAATGTTCGTGTTTTAAAAAAAGTATTAAATCGAGTATCGCTAAGAAAACGAGTTAGGTAGTCAAAAGTGTAAACATTTTTATCACTACATTTATTCGCCATCAGCTGTACCCTAAATTTGACGAATTTTTAAAAATGTTTCGTCAGCGTTTTTTTTTTTTTGGCAACACCTTTTTGAGCCCATTTTTCAGCTTACTCAGTAATTACTCATTAACTGCATTTTACTGTAAAAGTACTCGAACGCACCTGTTATTGACAGTTAAATTGTTGCTTACATTAGTGTTGTTGACTTGAGTTTTGTTGCTGTTAACTTTTCGGATGTTGTTTACGTTTGTGTTGTTGTTGACGTATGTGTTGTTTTCAAATGGGTTGTTGTTACTATGAATGCTGTTTACAATTGTTAACAACATACACAGAAAAAAATATCTCAAGAAAATTTTTAACAACACAGTTTGTTAAAAATAAAATTTTAGGTCAACAAACTTTTTGTTGGATTCAAAGAAAAAATTTATCAAATTTACACTTTGCAAAATAGCACTCAATAAAACATATTTAATAATGAAATAATTAAATATTTCTTCATATTCAATAAAAAAAATATTTGAATCAAAGTAAAGACAGTATTTTAACAGCTCTTGTTCATTTTTAAATAGCTCATAATTCTCATTTGTTTTACAGTTTTATTTGAATAATATATTTAGTTTTGCCAAAGTCTTTGAAATAGGCTTGCTGATGATCTGGCCTAAGCAACCAGTGAAATGCGCATAGCAACTTACTTATCCCCGCATAATAAATTTTAGTGTTTTTATAAAAATTGAAAATGTATGACATCATCATTAATAAATAAAAGAATAAAGATCCGATTAACATTTTGTTTGATTTATTCAACATTTTCAACAATTTATAACAAATCAAGTAAACATTTTGTTGAAAAAAATTATTTTGGGCAACAACTTTTTTTATTGACTCAATAAACTTGGTTGTTGACTAAAAATTTAACAATTATACATACAAACTTTTTTATCAATACCGCAAAAATCGTCATCGCAGAAATCGTCATCGCAGAAAATTCAAAAATTTTTGTAATCAAATATGCGATTTTCTTATTCATATATGAAAATTATTTTTTTCTGTGTAGGTTGTTAGCGTTTTTGTTGCTGTTAACATGAATGTTGTTGACGTGTACGTTGTTGTTTACGTGTGAGTTATTGTTAAAGTGAGTGTTGTTTCTGTTGACGATTTCGTTGTTGTTTACGGTTGTGTTGTTGGTAATGTCTGTATTGTTGTTAACTTGTGGGTCGTTTTTACCGTAAGTATTGCTCACCATTGTATAGTTGATTGCTTTGTTATGTTTGTTTTTATTGACGTGTGTGTTATTGTGGACCGGAGAGTTGTTTACGAGTGCGTTATTCACGAGTGTGTTGTTTACGGGTGTTTCCTTTGCGAGTTTGTTGTTAAAAAATGTATTTTGGCTTGAGTGTGCCTTGTTTGTGTCACTTTATATCATGGAATAGTGTATTTGTTAGATGTGCTGTTAGTTTTAAGCAAATTTTTTTAAATTTGGTTTTATGTTAGCTGTAGACTGCTACAATATGTTAAGCTTTCCCAAAATGTAAAACCATGCACAAAAATTTGATTTGGCCAAGGTAAGGTTAGATTCCATGGGCAGCCATCAAAAGACAACTCACTTGGGTCCCCAATTTGTCCCTTTGTGATACCCGGCGCCAATGTCCATCCCTTGGAGCATTTACTCAGATGGCGTCACTGCAAGTTCCAACCACTTCGTTTTCCTAGTGAAGAGAAGGAGCGATTTTAGTTCCATCCCGGACAGATCCCCCAAACAGGAAAACACCGGTCCCCCAGGTATTTTTCCCTAATGCCCCGCAGTCCAGGGCAATGGCAAAGGAAGTGAAGCACGGTCTCCTCTTCCTCCTCGTTCTGACAGCTCCTACAGTAGTCTTTAAATTCCAGACCCATTCTTCCAGCATGAGTCCCCACCGGCCAGTATCCAGTCCTGGATATCAAGCAGGTGGACTTACAGGTCCACCGCATCTGCGCAATTCTATAAGACTCGCGCCCGATGAGTAATTTACAGTGAGCCATTGGAAGACCAACAAATTGATCGATGAATCTGTCATCCATGCGATCACCTTGTCTGGCCAGCCCATCTGCTACTAGATTGCCCGGGCACTCCGAGGGACCAGGTATCCATATAAGCGTTACCCTTGAATGTTTCGCAATCTCATCCTAAGACATCCGACATTCTACAGTCAACCTAGATGTCGAGTAGACACCCGCCAAAGAAACAAGGGCAGCCTTGCTGTCAGTAAATATACGTATATCTCCCGATATGCGATGATACCTCAGCCAGTTTGGCCAAGGAAATGTACATATGCCTGTTGAAGGACTGTAAGAAGGGTACAACAGTTGCTTAGGTGAAAGAGGCTCTATTCCGAATTTCTTAACTTTTTTCGGAGACTTTGTATATTAGTCAGCAATTTTATATTTGTTTTTATATTTATTACTGTGTTTGCGTTTGTTGTTATGAGATATTAATAACACAAAAATGTTAACAAAATGTGTATAAAATAGAAAAGCCAGCTTTCTATGTGCTACTTTTTCTCAATATACCAAATTTTTATTAAATAAATAAAATATTTTGTTGTAATTATTAGCAATTTCCTTTCAATTTCTAATTAAGTACACCAATCACAAATGCTTCTGGTTTAAAATAAACTCATCTTAAATAAAAAGTATTACCTCATTAAATTATACTTTAATAGTTTAATTAGATTTGATGATCCTAATAAATATTTTTTAAAAATATTTATATGCATCTTAATTTGTACATTTACTTTTTAAAACACCATTCACTTTTTTTTTGCAAAACCAAATTTATTGATTTGTCAACCTGTACATTCATGCAAGTATCATAAAAATCACATTTTGCGTTTTTGTAGTTTTATTTCGTCATAATTTATGATGCTTTAAATATTTTTAGAGTCTGCTATTTGCATAAGTATTATGAGTATTTTATGTTTAAGAAACTTAACCACATAAGAAATTTTTTTGCAATTTAAGAGTACTTTAACAATCACAAATATAAAAAACTTAAAACCTAGCTGAGGTTTTGATGTACTGTATTCTAAACAAAATTAAAATAATTTCAAAAGATTTTGTTATTCGTGCTTAATTCCCAGTTTTTATCATTGATAAAAACACTTGAAATTTATTGTTGATGGGATAAGCTATTCCTATGCGCATTTCACTGGTTGCTTAGGCCAGATCATCAGGAAACTTCATCCATAAAGATTTTGGAAAAACTAAAGATATTAAACCAAATAAAACTGTTAAGCGTATAAGACTTATAGCAACAGTTCTACTTGTAACAATATCAAAGTTTAAACAAAACACATCAACAATAAACAGTGGGTTTATCTCATCTTACATTCCCCACTACAATTAGTTGAAATTCTCTCAACATTAACTGTAGTTGTAAGTAGGTTAAGAAAAACAAAATAAAAACAAACAACAACTTACAAAAGATGTTGTCAATTAAGTGTTTTTTTAGGCGGTGCACTTGCCTGTTTATTATCAAAAAGTAATTTCAATGTTGGGAATACAAAATTTTAATTTCAAAAGATTTTGTTATTCGTGCTTAATTCCCAGTTTTTATCATTGATAAAAACACTTGAAATTTATTGTTGATGGGATAAGCTATTCCTATGCGCATTTCACTGGTTGCTTAGGCCAGATCATCAGGAAACTTCTTCCATAAAGATTTTGGAAAAACTAAAGATATTAAACCAAATAAAACTGTTAAGCGTATAAGACTTATAGCAACAGTTCTACTTGTAACAATATCAAAGTTTAAACAAAACACATCAACAATAAACAGTGGGTTTATCTCATCTTACATTCCCCACTACAATTAGTTGAAATTCTCTCAACATTAACTGTAGTTGTAAGTAGGTTAAGAAAAACAAAATAAAAACAAACAACAACTCACAAAAGATGTTGTCAATTAAGTGTTTTTTTAGGCGATAATAAACAGGCAAGTGCACCGCCTAAAAAAACACTTAATTGACAACATCTTTTGTAAGTTGTTGTTTGTTTTTATTTTGTTTTTCTTAACCTACTTACAACTACAGTTAATGTTGAGAGAATTTCAACTAATTGTAGTGGGGAATGTAAGATGAGATAAACCCACTGTTTATTGTTGATGTGTTTTGTTTAAACTTTGATATTGTTACAAGTAGAACTGTTGCTATAAGTCTTATACGCTTAACAGTTTTATTTGGTTTAATATCTTTAGTTTTTCCAAAATCTTTATGGATGAAGTTTCCTGATGATCTGGCCTAAGCAACCAGTGAAATGCGCATAGGAATAGCTTATCCCATCAACAATAAATTTCAAGTGTTTTTATCAATGATAAAAACTGGGAATTAAGCACGAATAACAAAATCTTTTGAAATTAAAATTTTGTATTCCCAACATTGAAATTACTTTTTGATAATAAACAGGCAAGTGCACCGCCTAAAAAAACACTTAATTGACAACATCTTTTGTAAGTTGTTGTTTGTTTTTATTTTGTTTTTCTTAACCTACTTACAACTACAGTTAATGTTGAGAGAATTTCAACTAATTGTAGTGGGGAATGTAAGATGAGATAAACCCACTGTTTATTGTTGATGTGTTTTGTTTAAACTTTGATATTGTTACAAGTAGAACTGTTGCTATAAGTCTTATACGCTTAACAGTTTTATTTGGTTTAATATCTTTAGTTTTTCCAAAATCTTTATGGATGAAGTTTCCTGATGATCTGGCCTAAGCAACCAGTGAAATGCGCATAGGAATAGCTTATCCCATCAACAATAAATTTCAAGTGTTTTTATCAATGATAAAAACTGGAAATTAAGCACGAATAACAAAATCTTTTGAAATTAAAATTTTGTATTCCCAACATTGAAATTACTTTTTGATAACAAAATTAAAATATTTTAAAGAGAAAAGACCATTTTTTCATGATGGCAAAACGATTTCTCCTTTTATGTCATCAGAGAAGTTATCTTAACACCAACATTAAATGTAGCATCAAGGCCTTTTAAAGGGGCATGTGTAAAATTCGTTTCATGGTAGCAACAAAAGTATACATATATAAGTTATTCATTCCGTTTGTAATTTTCTTATGAGAAGCGAAGTTGATTTTACGATATCCGTCTGTCCGTCCGGCTATTGAAATGGGTTTTCCGAAGTCCTGAAAAATGATGGGAACTTGGTTGGTATAGATTTATGTCACATATGCTCCTTTAAATTTTACTATTGAAAACTAGCCTGATCGGTCTACAAATAGCTGTGATATAAGCAAAAAACGCATAATACCCTTGTTGTTGTTGTTTTTTCATATCTGTAGAACGTCAATAGCTAAAGTCTCCAAATTAGGTTCAAGCATCTTGGCTACACAACATCCGACAAATTGTGGGCGGGATCGAAGAAGTTGGCGTGGCATAAAATAAATGTATTTTTATAAAATGTCCTATACAAAAAAAAATCGCAAAATTTATAATTATTAACCAATATAACTTTAATTAAATTTAGGCTGCTTGTACACAGTATACTGTGATGGGATTTATGGCAGAATTGGGCTATGTTTGGCACTATTGAATGTTGCTTGGCCCTATGGCCTTTTCGCTCTTTTGTGACCCTTTTTAAGATCACATACATATCGACACTGTTTAAAATCATGTTTCAAAGATTTATATATTTCATACTGCAAAACATTAATGTTTATGACTCTAGAATTAGTCGGATTCTTTGAGCAATTTAGTGGTTTATCTTTTTTATTAGCACCAGTATTCCTGTTGGATTTTCAAATTAAATTATATATTTAATACCTTTCATTATGGAAAATTCTATGAAAAATTTTGTACAAAATTTGCAACTTTCATATACGAAGAATAATTAGAATTAAATAAAAAAAAAGTTCAACCTGAGTTGGATTATTGTGAACTTGATTTAGTGAGAAAATTTAATTTATCGTAAATTTCATCAAGTCCGAATATAAAGCAAATACATCTATCAAATAAAAAATATACAAATAATACATACATATGCAATAACTATTTACTTCTCGTTATATGCAAGTATGTTTTTGATTTAATGAAATGTATGTACTTTTTATTAAATTTAAAAAACTAAAAAAAATCTTTTCCTGATTTTTACCTTAAAAGGATCTATTAATTATAAAATATAAACAAAATGCTAAACTTCAAAAGATTTTGTTATTCGTGCTTAATTCCCAGTTTTTATTATTGATAAAAACACTTGAAATTTATTGTTGATGGGATAAGCTATTCCTATGCGCATTTCACTGGTTGCTTAGGCCAGATCATCAGGAAACTTCATCCATAAAGATTTTAGAAAAACTAAAGATATTAAACCAAATAAAACTGTTAAGCGTATAAGACTTATAGCAACAGTTCTACTTGTAATAATATCAAAGCTTAAACAAAACACATCAACAATAAACAGTGGGTTTATCTCATCTTACATTCCCCACTACAATTAGTTGAAATTCTCTCAACATTAACTGTAGTTGTAAGTAGGTTAAGAAAAACAAAATAAAAACAACAACAACTTTAGAAAAGATGTTGTCAATTAAGTGTTTTTTTAGGCGGTGCACTTGCCTGTTTATTATCAAAAAGTAATTTCAATTTTTGGGAATACAAAATTATAATTTCAAAAGATTTTGTTATTCGTGCTTAATTCCCGGTTTTTATTATTGATAAAAACACAAAAATTTATTGTTGATGGGATAAGCTATTCCTATGCGCATTTCACTGGTTGCTTAGGCCAGAAAACTTCATCCAAAGATTTTTCGAAAAACTAAAGGAATCAACAAACATATCAAATATGTAAAAACTGAATATTACACCAAACGTTTTGGTAATGCAATTAATTCCCAACAAACTTGGCATACTATTCGTGAAATAGGGATTGGCAATGCACACGGCAATATTGACTACCAAGTGGATGCAAATATGCTTAACAGAACGTTTACTAACGCTCCTGTTATCTAAGCAAATCCCTCTTTTTTCAATTTATCCTCAGACACTTTAAATACAGATAATGGGATAATTGGGGAACACATTCAAATTTCTTGCGTTACTCAATATGATGTTTTTTCAACGTGCTCTTTAATAAAATCGAACGCAGTGCCCAGTAAAAACTTCGCCTACAAAATAATGTGTTAAGTAATCAGGAAAAAGTGAAAGCACTACTTACAATTCTACTGGAGGAACCAATGAATTTTACAAGGGATGTCCCAAAATGAACGCATTCAAAAGTAAGTCATTATGTTTTTAACCTACATACATTCAGAAATAAGTAGTTATAGAAGTTGTTATAGAAGCAGGTTTAGAAGAAAGCTACTAAATAATGAGTGAGAGAAGCTATTCATTTTGAAAAAGTAAGCGAAGTTTTTGCTGGGTGGGAAGTGATAACTTAAATCCAAAATTTATAAGATTACTTTTGCTATTAATTTTTCCATATGTTACTCATTTGCTTAATACTATCATAATGTCAGGTATTTATCCGTTAAACTGGAAACATGCAAAAATTGTGCCATTACCTAAGTCGAATGGAGAGTACAGACCTATAGTCATCTTGTGTTTTTTCTATAGAACGTCTTGGAGAAACTTTTGTATAAACACATGATAACATACACTAATACTCATAATTTGCTATCCAACACACAATTCGTCAGAGTCATAGTCATAGTTGCGTAACGGCTCTTGTTGAAGTTAGTGAAAATATACGGCAAGGATTGGAAAGTGAAAATATAAATTTGTTGGTGCTTCTTGACCATTCTAAGGCTTTCGATACGGTAGATCATGACATACTCATCCGAAAACTTAGACATTTTTTTAGATTTACGCACACGTCAACCAAACTTATTATCTTATCATATCTTTCAGAACGCACGCAATCGGTGTTTGTAAACAATGTATGGTCGGATAGCTTATCCCTGACTAGGGGAGTGCCTCAGGGTTCTATTCTAGGGCCACTTTTATTTTCCTTTTATGTAAATGACTTGCGAAAACAACATCCATTTATACGCCGATGACGTGCAATTCACTTTAAGTAGCCCAGTTCAAAATATTGCGTAGGGGATTTCCTACCTAAATGACGACTTAAATAGAATTTTCCTTTGGGCTGGTGCAAACGGTCTCTGTTTGAATCCTCACAAATCTAAATGTATTGTAATATGTAAAAAAAAAGCTTATTTACCTCCATATCTGAGGATATTGCTTTAAATGGCGAGAAAATTGAAATTGCCAACAAGGCGAAAAATCTTGGTATCATTTTCAATGGCAATTTGACCTGGACTGGATTAAGACGGTCTGAACATGTTTCCTCTGTTGCCAATAATCTTTATGGAGTATCCTTTGAAAGTTTGCTAAAAATTCGCACTCTTACTTTTTTACATAAAATAATCAACATTCGAACACCTAAATATATATTCCAGGGCTGTGGAGTCGGAGTTGAGATTTTTGTGCCGCAGTCGGAGTCGGAGTCGTAGTACCCACAAAAACTCGCGACTCCGACTCCAAAGTTTTTCGGCATAGAAAATTTAAGAAAAATTTTCCAAAATAAAAATTATTCGAAATTGACGATGAAATATTTCAAATATCGATTTGAAATTTTAAAGAATAATTTTTATGCTATATTTAACCATTTAAAAGCTAATGCATTAAAAATGTTAGAGTGCTATATTCGGATGTTCCGAATCTTTGACACCCTCCACCGAAAGTTAGAATATATGAGAGCTATAAATTAATAATTAATCTTTATAAAATGGACGTCAGTATAAAAATTGGTTCCAGTTCAAACCAATTATACGACAATCAGAAAGTTTTATGCTTTTTTCTTAGCAATTTGAACTAACTTGAATAATATATCGTGATTCGTAACAGTTTATGCCGAACTAAAATGATTTTCAGGAGGGACATTTATATTATCCCATGGCAGCCATGTCATTTCTCAAGTTTTCCCTTTTTTTGCAAGTTTTTTGAGATGCAAAAAAGTGGGAAATCTAGTCTATTTGAGTGATATTGAAGAAGTTAATAATGAATAGCTTGAGCTTTAATTTTAGTAACATAATTAATAGAAAGAGCAAAATATTGAAAATTTTCGCGAGTTCGTATTCAAAATAAATACATTTTTAGATTCAATTTTTATATATTTTGAAATAAAATGAATTCTATATAATTTTTTTCATTAAATTATTTAACAGTAATATAAAAAGCCTTACAACATGTTTTTGTTTTTTCTTTTAAAAATGTTGGCACTTTTGTAAAAAAAAAAGTTTTTTTTTCAGAAATAAGAGTTTTTTTTTTTTTAAATAAATTATGGACGGATCATCACGAAAGCCTGTATAGTGATTTCCGTTATTAGATATCTAAATGGAACAAATTTCAATACAGTAGTGAAATTTGTTTTAGCGCTTAAAGTGCTTTTCAGTAACCTGCTTAATAGGGGATCTAAGGTAAATATGGACCGATAATCAGAAAATTGCATGGTATTATTTTTGGCCATATAAACCAAAATTGGACCAAATTTTACAAACTCTATAGCTGCTACGGTTTTAGGTGTATTTAAACAACATTTTTAATTTTTAAGGGTGGTGCTTCTAAATTTTGATTGATATTTATGATCCTACTGATCGGATTTTGCTGGATTTCACTCCCAAACTGCTTAGGATAACTAGAAGTAATTTGACACCAAGATTGAACTTTTGTTTTAAGTTTTTCGAAAGTGGGCGTATTTTGAACAGACGGACATGGCTAAATCGACTTAGAATTACTCAAGAAACCAGGTTTATTAGATGAATAATAAAAAAGTTTCACATAGAATGACAAACTTAGTATACCCTCATGGATTTTTAGTATACATATACGTGCTTACATATGTATGAATGCTTAAGGTGTTATGATACTTGCTATTTTTTGTATTTTTTCTATATTGGAGAATAGTCCAAATATATTTGCATAGGAAAAATGGCTAAGTGTAAAGAGTATGATTATATCATAAAAAAATCTTGAAATTTCAAACAAATACACGTGTGTTATCGATAAATAATCTAAGACTGTCAAAAAAAATAAAAAAATTTTTAACTTAAAATTGACATTTCCAGATTAAGTGTTAGCACTGTTGTCAATTTTTTAGTTTTTGATCGAAAGTAGCGGTTTTTAACTTCTTTTTGCGATTTTTAGCTTTTTTTGACCGGTTTTTGTGGGAACAAAAAGTGGGCAATATTGTTTGTTTGGTTTACATTTTATTTTGGTTTCACAAACAATTTTTTTTAATACAACAAAATTTAATGCAAATAATGAAAAATATTACGAATTACATCGGGGTATATTCTTTAATTGAAAATTTAGAATCCCATATGAAAAGCACCTGCCTCATTTCATTTATCAAAAACAAAATATTTTCATCTGCCCAAGCTTTTACTACTTTTTTTTTTTTTTTTGTTTTAGTCAAAGAAAAAATATACATGAGAAATGTCAATCAGAAAAAAGGATTTGTTTACATATTGTTTTTCTTGTTCTCTCTCGCATTTGTTGTTTCATTCAGTCAATCCTAAAAAAATCCAATACAAAAAATAGCAAGTATCATAAGGGCTTTAATAATTTTAACGTTTGAAAGGTGATTTGAAATTTAAAAATAGATAAATTTTAAAACAAAAAATTAAGAACGTAATGCTTTTGCAAATGTTTTCGTAACAGCGATAAGTCCAATTAAGAAAACTGAAATTATGCTTGTATAGTTATTCTTAATTTTAAATTAAACTTTTTGTTTGTTTAAAAATCGACAGTATATAAACATACTTACATATCAAATAGCCGTGAGCTAATAAATTTTACTATAGTTTTCGGATTATTTGAAGTACGGATCAAGGATTAAATGGGGCTAGAGTTAAGTGTTTGGCACTTGAATAATCCGTATTTAAATCAAGCATTCTGTACTTGATTAAAAAAAAATCTGTACTTACCGTACTATTGACACAACTTTGCCTTGGTGAAGTACGGATGGATTAATTTTTCTTGTGACTGTAACAATTCAAAAATTATTATAGTACATAACTTTCTTTAAGTATAGAATTAAATGAATTAAAGAAAACATTATTTTTTTTAATGTTTATCAAAAAAAATATTTTGAGTTGAATGAATATACATATGTATATGTTTGTATGTATCTATTTTATTCAAAATATTTTACTGCCATATTCATAAAAATACAATAATTTTGCTTAAAATGTTTTTTAAACAAAAATTTCTAATCAAATTTTTTCTTAAAACACATTTAAAATTTTAACACATGGTTTATGAATACTGCTCGTATGTGGTATTACCAAATGACAGGCGATGGACTGAGCGCTTTTCATATAATTTTTACTACATAACCAATCGCCTGTCATTTGGAAACAGCACATTAATGTTTTCGTACGGCAATTTCTTCTCAAAAACGGTAATTTTTAGAAGGCCGTACGGTAATGAAAAAATAAAAATTAACATCACTGAGTCTCATATACATTAAGCATCATGATTATAGAAGGAGTCGGAGTCGGAGTCGTGAGTCGGAGTCGCACTTAAAAAATTTCAGTGTTTGGAGTCGGAGTTAGTACTTTTTCGGACGACTCCACAGCCCTGATATATTTGATAAAACTTTTTTTTAATCGCCACGAAATCGAAATATTGTAATACCTCGACATCATTTACTAGTATCTGAATGGCAGTTTAGGTACATGCCGCTCGTCTTTGGGACAATCTTCCACAAAGTCAACGACTAAACAGCAATGCTAATAGTTTAAAAAAAATTTTATTAAATTTTTTTAAATAATAATTTTTACTTTTTTAATTTATAATTTTTTTAACTTTATTTTTCTTTATATCATTATTGTTATTTTTACTTGCATCAAGTTTGTTTTGTAACGTAATAAGTTCCTGTGCTATAAATATAAGACCCAGTCTTGTTGTACAGGAAATGGAATCAATAAATAAATAAATACAATAAAATAAAATAAAATAAAATAAAATAAAATAAATAAATAAGACTGTTAAGCGAATAAGAATTATAAGCAACAGTTTTACTTGTAACAATATCAAAGCTTAAGCAAAAACAACAACAATAAACAGTGAGTTTATCTTTTCTTACATTCCCCACTACAATTGGTTGGAATTTTTCCAACATTAATTGTAGTTGTAAGTAGGTTAAAAATAAACAAAATAAAAGCAAAAGCCTGTTAAGTTTTTTTTTAAGCCGTGCACTTGCCAAGAATTTCTATAATAAAGGGATTTGGTCGCTTTTCATTCAATTAGGCCCGTTTGCGTTACAATTTTGACACAAAATGAAAATTTTCAAATCCCATCACTGGTTAGAAGTACTCTTCATTATAAACGCACTAACAAAGGAGAGAACTAACATTAAGGCTGATCTCACAGAGAACTTGCAGAGTTTTACCATCATTAAGTTAATAAGAACAAAAAAAAAACACAGTGCAATATATACATAATTAATATACATAGAGCTCAATATTTTGTTTAGAATCTGTGCAATATCAGAAGAATTGGTGACAACTACGACTTTGACATTTTGTTTTTGACTTTTGAAATTTAAAGGGTGGTTATAAGGGCCGATGTTGATTTTGAATAAAACACAAATTATTTAGAAAATAATTGTCATTTCTTTTTATTATGATAATATTGGTATGGTTCTATTATGTATGGAACAAAATATTGGCCAAATGGCGCGACCTCGGCGGCACACCTCCATCCGACGGTCCAAATTTTCGATGACGTTGATGCATAATTGAGGTTCTATGGCGTTAATGTGCCGAATTATCTCATCCTTTAGCTCTTGAATTGCTGCTGGCTTATCGACGTGCACCTTTTCTTTGGAATAACCCCAAAGAAAGAAGTCCAACTGTGTCAAATCACATGATATTGGCGGCCAACTGACATCGCCTGTTGAAACCTGTTGAAACCACATATCGTCCAGATCCATATCTTCCACTTCGGGCCATAAAAAGTTCGTTATAATCTCACGATAGCGACCACCATTCACAGTAACTGCCTGACCGGCCTCATTTTGAAAAAAATACGGCCCGATGATGCCGCCAGCCCATAAACCGCACCAAACAGTCACTCTTTGTGAGTGCATTGGTTTTTCGACAATCCCTCTTGGATTATTATTCCCCAAATGCGGCAATTCTGCTTATTGACGAATCCACTGAGGGGAAAATGTGCCTCACCACTGAAGCCATTTCTTGCCACCATTCTCACCATTGACGACGTTTGGAATGGTCAGGAGGCTTTAGCTCTTGCGTCATTTGCACCTTGTAAGCGTGTAAATGCAAGTCTTTATGCATAATGTTCATCAACGACGAGCGTGAGAGGTGCAATTGTTGGATACGACGACGAGTTGAGGTGGGCGGCTCTTCAGCAACACTATCGCGAACAGCAGCATTATTTTCTGCAGTACAAGCTGTACGAGCTTGCACTGGTGTTTTCACATCTCCAACAGACCCGGTTTGCTAAAATTGTGTACGCACATTTGGACGATTAAATTGACCAAAAAAATCACGAAGTGCACGATATGCATTTTGATTTGAACGCCCATTTTCATAATAAGCCTGAATAACTTTAACGCGTTGCTCGATTGTGTATCTTCCCATGGTTCAAATTGAGTTAGTCTGAAATTGAGATACGTCAAATGAAATTCAGAAAAAAACTTGACTTTTAGGTGTGGTTCACATTCAACATGCCCTTAAAATTTAACCACCCGTTATACATAAATATAAGCATTGTTATTGTTGCATTGAGTGTTTATGTTGTTGGTAGATTTTGTTTTGTGCATAATTTTCTTATTGGGTTGATTGTAATTGATGTTCTTGTATTCACTTGTTTTTATATTTATGTAGCTTTAACCCTCCCCAATGATGCTACTCGATGTTTTGTAGCAAAATATTGATAATAAAAATTTGATTTTCTAAAAACACAAACTTGGACTTCGAGCTTAATTAATTATTACTTGTATGTTGGAATAAAAAGGTCGAATAAATACAAATTTTAATAATTTAGTAAAAAGTTATCCCGTAAATTAAAATTGTAAGTTGTATTAGTTTAAAATTGTTATGCAAAATGTATTGTAACTCCAGTAAAAGGAATTTTCTAGAGATGAAAAACTATTTGCCCAAAAGTACACTGAAAAGACAACTCCATCCATTCGTTCTTAAATCAAGCCGAAGCGGTGTCAATAGTACGGTAAGTGCGACATTCCTTAAATCAAGTACAGAATGGATTATTCAAGTGCACCGTACTTTAAATAAACCAAAAACAGGATTGAAGTAAGCTTAATTCTAACCTAAACACCAAATATTTTAATAAACATAAATGTAATCAATAGGAATCGAGAATGTTATAAATATCTTGTATAATATTTAATTCCAGAATTTATTGTCAAATTTTTTTCTAGTTCTTTTGGGCTGTTTTAGATTGAATTCCAGCAGAGTCGCTTCAGTAGAGAAGAGTTATGCACCCAAATGTGGAATTTCCTCTCTAAAAACTTGAGAAGAACTAACATTAATTTGTGGCGGAATACACCGATTGTCATTGAATTTCAACAAATTCGTTTTATCGTACTAAATTTCGTAAAGGTCGGTTCATAATTTACCTACGTCCCCATGTTGAGACCACTTTCGGAAATCATGTAAGTATGGCTAAAAGCGTAACGAATAATGTTTTTGTGGTGCAATTTAGCATAATCTACTTTCATAAGAAGTGAAATTACACCACAAGATTTTGTAAAGATCGAGTTTTTATTTATCATACGCCCTATATGAAACACCCTCCCTGAAAACACTTATGGCGATTTCTTTTCTGAGAAAAATGTTGCATTAATGTTACATGTTCTACATTTTGTGTTCGTTTGTACAAAAAATACAACTGTGGTAAAAATTTTCAAGTTCTTTTGTGAAAATGTTGATGAAAAACATGCAAAACATGTTACATGTTTTACCCTTACTTTTACTTAAGGGTTCATACTGCCCTGTTTTACAACTTTGGTACTTACTACTTTGTTTGTACAACCAATATTTTATTTTGTTTGTCATAATATTTTAAAAGTTTTGTCAAAAAATTCTACATCTAAATATTCTTCGACGGCATACTCCATTTTGAATTAAATCGTTTTTTTATTTTGGTGGAAAATTCTATGTATTTATTATCGTTTTAAATTTGTTCAAGCAATAAGTGATGTCAATGTCTGTTTCCAAACCGTAAAGTAAGTGTGCAGCAAATAGTCGAATAGTTTTAAAAATCGCTAATGAACTACATTAATAATAAAAGTGTAATAGTTGTAAATAAAGGCAGCTAATTCTGTTCGATTGAAGTTGTACAACATGTAACACTTCGAGTGATTATAGGTAACATGAAAAAGTGTTACATGCATATACTGTAGCATTTTTTTCTCAGAATAGAAATCGCCATTAAACTACAAAACTAATGATGTTTTCTTTTTTATAAAAAAATGTGACATTTTATTTTACAAAAATGCAATTTGGTGTCTGTTTCTTAAAAATGTTGCTCCCGAAAAGGGGGTCTTGTTTTATGCTAAAGAACTCATCCTTTTCGGGAGCAAAATTTTTAGGAAACAGACTTCAAATTGCATTTTTTTTAAATAAAATGTCACATTTTTTCTAGAAAAGAAAACACCATTTATAATAATGTTATAAATTGAGCCCGCTACAATTTGCTAAGAAAAGAAATAAGATATCCTGAAGATAGATCTATAATTTATTTAGGCCCTTAATAAAGCCTATTCTCAAAAATCAGCTTAATAGGCCTTAAACTGCAGCAGATATTAAAACTGTGGTGAAATTTAATTGGAAAAAACAACTAAAGACACGAGTCGGACATAGTTCTACTAAGTTTTAAAAAAGTTTTTCTATAAAATTACCCGGGAATCCCGCAATAAATTCCCGTGAATGCGGGCATTGAAAACAGATGAAAATTCCGAGAATTTCTGGGTCGGGAAATCCCGGGAACAAACTGTAATAATACTCTCTCCATCACTTATTTAGACAACTGATTATTTTTTTTTTAATTTTATTAAAAATTTTCAAACTATTCAAAAACTGGGTTTGAAAAAAACTCCATTATTCAATTACCCTAAAGTCAATTTACTTATGGCGCTTTCTTTTCTGAGTAAAATTCTGCATTTTTTCTGCCTTTTACATTTTTTTAATGTTCTTTTCTGAAAAACATGTGTTATTTTAAAAGAGTAAAGCGTTCTGATGATGTTTCCTTTAAAATTAAAAAAAATGCTACATGTTCAACACTCATTTTAATTAAATGGGCATGAGTGCAGCACTAGATCAAGGCGAACTCAGTACAAGGGGGTGGCAAGTTTCGAGCCGTTAACACTAACAATGCAATACAAAAAACATCTGTTGTTTCTGTTGGCCTTGGATTGTTTTAGTCTTGCCACCACCTGTAATTGAAATTACCTTGTGCTAATTGTACTTTATTGTTTAATGCCGAAATTTGTTTCTTTTTGTAAACGTAAAATATGAAAGACTTCTTAAAAATTAGGGGTGCATTTAAAAATGTTGTCAAGTCACATATAACACTTATGCAACACTTTTTTTTAGAAAAGAAAACGCTGTTAGTCATTGCCACTGTTAATAAGCAGCTCAAAGTGATCAGTGCATCCGTCCAGCTGGCAGCCCAGGTAAAACCAAGCCTATTAAAAATCGTGGGAATTGATCCATAACTTCACAGAGGCTCCACACAAGCTTCTTTCCGGTATAGAGTCTTTGTGCTTATAAACCATTTTATTATGTTATTATTTAGAATTAATTTTATTAAAAAATCACCCTTATTGTCTTTGGCGTTTTTGCGGCGTAAACTAGTCGTTTTTTTGAAATAAAATGTAAACATGCAAAAAATGTAATATCATTGAAATATAATTTTGTTTTATGTGCTTTTGTACCTAACCCCGGCGTATATTTTAGGATAAAGTACAAATGCCACAATTTGGGAAGTAATGGAGCAAAAACCTTATTTGGCAAAGGCCTTCCAAAAAAGATTAAGCAAAATAAATATTAAAGAGGAGTGGAACACCGTTTCCGAAGATTAAAATTGCATTGGTCCCCCATCCCAAATTGCATTGGTCCCCCATCCCGTTCCGAAGAGGGTTAGATGAAGGTGTGGGCCGATTTTAAATTTTAATTGAAGAAAAAACGCGCTCATAACTGAAAGCTATGCAACAGGTGGTGGGCCGTTTAAACAAAATACTTTTTCAGCTGTCGAAGAAGCAGCAATTGATCTATTAGACATGCGTGCTGTTGCCGAACATAAAGATCCATTTGGAATTAAGAGAACGCAAAGGATTTAACCAGATCCCGAACCAAATTTAGACACAATAACTGACATTACCGAAATTAAAAACCCGTGTACTTCACCTTCGACACCTCCACTTGAACTTGAAGATTTAATAAAAAGTAAAATGATTTTTTTTTTTTTATTTTAATTAATCTAATTATGTACATGTAAATACTAATTTTAGAACTACTTAAATGTTAATCTTGAAATAAATAAATAATAAATAATGAATAGAGATGAATAAAAACCTAAGCTTAACATTTTCACAAGTAAAATAATACAAAAATTTCACCAAAAGTTTAATGCCTGTATTTATAAAAAAATTTTAAATTTAAGAAAGGTTTACAAAACAAAATTTAATTAAGTGTATTTTTTTACTTTGTGAATTTTTTACAAAATTTTGCTAGTCGAAAATTTTAGACGGTAACATAAAATTGTAAATACGTCTGCAACTACGACAGCTGCCGTTTTTCGACTACGCCTAACACAATAAGGGTGAATATTCTATTGCAATCTTAATTATCTTACCAAAGCTTACGCGAATCGGTCCATAATTGACAATACAAATACCATTCCCGAAAACAACTTTTAATACCAGAACGTCATGTCAAAATGTTCTGCTAGTATAAACAGAATTACCCATAGGACAAATCCTTCCCCCTCCCACTCTCTAAAATATCTTTAAGAAGATTCAACACATAGATCTTTTATATGAATCTTAATCTCATAACATAGTTTTGTTCTGGCGTTTCCATGAATTTCCGAGGGTCCCGAATAGAAAACACTCGAAAATTTTTCTCAAAATACTGTGCAGTAGGATACCATATGTTCGGGCTTGGCCGACTATACTTTCTTACTTGTTTAGGATTTATTTTAAAGGTTTTTGCTTCTGGTATTTAAAACTCAGCCAACACATTTTCTCTTAAATATTTTACATATTTTTACGGCTTCAAATAAATTTTCAATTGTCACAACCTGATAAATAAACTTAATATACGATTACTTACTTACTTAAAGTAATAATAAGTTATTTAAACGAAACGAAACAGAAAGCGAAAAAAATTTATGATCAATTTTTACGGCAAAGTATTTGGCATTAAGCATTTTATTGGTTACTCAAAAAAAATATATGCATACAGATATTTACGATACTTATTTATTTATTCATTTTTGCCGTTTTAAATTTATTTATATTTAGATTGTATTATGATCACCTAAGTAACAGTTTCCAGTTGCAGTTGCAATTTCAGCATTCGGTAATACAGTAGAGAAAGATACGAAAATAAATCAAAATCCACAACATCGCAAAACACCAAAAATATTCAGGCAAACAAACCATCGAACTGAACAAAAAAAAAATGTAAATATAAGGAGTGCGCACGAAAAAATTTGAACATATACTTTTTTATAAAAACTAGACTTTTTGGTAAAGCTAGTTCAATCTATATTGAAATTAAAAAAAATATTGCTTAAGTTCTATTGCATAAAAAAGAATTAATGGTGTTCTCTTTTCTGAGAATAATATTCCATGTAAGCTACCATTTGCGCGGGTTTTTGTTCTATTCTAAAAATATATGCAAAAATGTGAGAAGTTGTTTTCCTTTCTTAATATTTTGCAAAAATTAATGGCAAATTTGTTCCATTTCTTATTCCCATAAATAGCTGCGTTCGTTTACCCCAAATTTTGTACAAATTTGTACTGGATTTTACTGAAATGCGTTCGAGTACACATAAATTTGTAAAATTTTCATATTACTCACCTACTGGATTTTACTGGGATTTTACTGGAATAGTACCCTCTTTTGCATCTGCGTTCAGTACTTTTTTATGCATGCAAGTATTTTTATCAGTGTTGCCACCAACGACATGGTAAATTACACATGGACCATGCCAAAATTACACATGAAAATACGAATTACACATGCTATCTTTTTACGCATGTCACAGAAACAAATTTTGATCAAAAGTGGAATTAAAACTATATTTGGCTTCTTCAGAAAACGTAAACCAATTTCAATTTCTGTTTGCAAATAAATAAACAAATATCGTCACCTAAAATGCAAAAGGGCTTAACAACTCTTTTTATTTTTTTTACAGCAGAAGCAAAAAACTTTACAAAATCAATAACAACAAGGTGTAATTGGCGTTTGAATTTCTTTAATAAAGTCGCAATTTTTGATCTAAAATTGTTTGTGAACATAAAGTTAATTAAAACGAACAAAACTCAATCAAAAACCATTATTTCGAATTTTGTTTTGTTGTTAAGCCCTTTTGCATTTTAGGTGACGATATGTTACTTGCATTTCATTTGGGTATGATAAAGGATCTAATGCATCCCTTAAATAGCGTCGACGCAATTTTTCAACGGAATGTTAATTCAGTTCCTCTATCGCTGCAGCATTGGATATGACGGACATTTTTATATTTTTTACTTATCCAACACAAAAATTTTTCAAATGTCTCTTTATTAGCTTTTTGTTAACAACAATCGTATCGTTGCTATATTTAATACAAACAAATAATATTATATAAAATAATAAAACAAAAATAAATATTTGCAAAGTAGGAAATGATTTGTCTCCAAATTTGTCTAATAATATTCTGCCTTCAAATTACTATGAAGCTAAAATTTTTCAAAATGTAAGAGTGCATGTTGTCGCGAAAATATTCTTGAAACTCCTTAAGTTTTACCTTCCGAGCATTACTTTTAATAAAACAAGATCTAATATTACAAAGTCAATCTTCCAAATATGTTAAAAGGTTCAGACAGGCCTTCAACGTTACCAAATGTATTTAATGGCACGAGCATTTTATCAAAATAATAACTGGCTTTTCGTCTTTTAGGAACTTAACTTCTGAATTATACTGTCCAAACACAACATTAGTTGTATCTGATGCAAATCCAACTAGGTTTTTAAAAAAGGAATCCCCTTTTCTATAATTGTGCTTTTGAGAAGCTCGGTAGGCTACCTGGTAGCGAGCTAGTCTATCAGCGCCGAGGTTGCGGGTTCGATTCCCGCCAGAGACTCTGGTTTTTTTTCCTGCAGACAAGCATAGAGCTTCGCGGGATTAGCTTAGGAAATTAAAAAAAAAAAAAAAAAAAACATTTCTTTTGCAGTCGATGATCCACTCTCTTTGAAATAAAAAAATGAATAATGTACCCAGGATGTTTCGTCGTTATAATAAATTGTGGCAAAAGCTATCTAAATGCCAAATGGTTAGTAGTTAATGATCCAAACATTTTTAGTTCAGCTCTTTTAACGCTTCTATATTTTAATTAAATTTTTAAGTTTTGCCAAGAATAATAAAACTTTTTACTTCTTGTGAAAAAATAATAACAAAAATCAGTGCAACACAACGTTAAAATATTAAATTACACATGAATTACACATGCAGTCAATTACACATGGGCTACACATGAAAAAATATATTACACATGATATGTGTAATTACACGTGAGGTGGCAACACTGATTTTTATATTAACTTTTGTTTTGTGTTGTATTGTGATTTTTGGTTATATTGTGTTGGATATAAGAACTTTTTGTTTTACGTTTGTTTATTTTTTCTGGCGCAAAATTTTTAACAACAGTTGATTTTAATTATTGAAAATCAGTGTTGCTTACGCTTATTTTTTTTTAATGTTGAAAATTGCTACAGCCGTGGTGAATATCGCTTATTAGTACAAAATTTGCATTCAATATTTAAACGCTAAATACACATTAGTGTTGAGTGTAAAACGTAGCTATTATTATGTTCCATTGTAATTTAGAAAAATTTAACACTTTGTAAGGGTGCGTGTAACCTGTTAAATATATTACATAATTATAATGCATTATTATTTTTTAGAAAAGAAACACCATAAGTCTTTTCTTACAATTTTTTTTTTTAAATTTTTTTTTAATTTCTTCCATTAGGACCCTCTTTTATCGTTTTTTATTGAGCTGTTTTTACCTCTCCATATGCCGGAGTTCTGGGCAAGTTAATAGATCTGCTTTAGTGGCATGAAGACACCTTATGGTTGTTACACTGTGCACGAATAGTTTATTCAATGAACTTAACCGTTTTTGAGTTACGCGAATATATGTTGTGCAACTTTCTCCATTTTCGAAATAACGGTTTATCTCAAAAACAAGAGCTAACCTAAAAAAACGGTAAGCACAACTGGATTCAGCGTACTCGAATTAAGTTTACCCGCCGGATACCCCGCTTGACAGTTCTTTCAGCTAGCCCAATGTAAAGCCTAGTACTCTGTTCAAATTTGTGAAAAATGATGAGCATCATTTATTATGTCACACGAAAATTTTGACATGTATCAATGTTACCTATCTTGCAAGTTTGTACAATTTGACGTTTTCATTCCTGTAAAATATGCAACATTGTTTTGCGTATGTAAACAAACCCCACATGTATTTTACTAAAATTTATTTTTTTTTAATTACCGGTTACCGGTTACCGGTTGTGCTTTTTTTAATTTTTTTATTTCTTATTTAATATTAAGTTCATACTTTTTTGCTTTTGCTTAAAATTTCACGTGAAATAAGTGCAGCTTACATTATTTCGCAGTTGTAAAAAAAATGTTGCCAGAAACATTTCGGAACCTTTTCACAAAATGAACAGAGTACAACTCTATCAACATTATTTCATAGATATTCCGCACAAGTTTTTTTCATATGCGTTTTGACAGCATTTCACGTGAAATGTTGAACAGAGTACCAGGCTTTATTTAAAAATTGTAACCGTCTTTTTTGCAGATACAAATTCACATAAATACCGGTGTTAATAAAGCCGTTGACAGTAAATGAACGGCTTCTTTTATCACATGTGCAAATTGCTTACCATACCAAACATTTAAGGATGTTTCTCTCTTTCTGCACACGGAATTTTCCTCTTGAATTTGGCACATAGAATTCTTGTCTAGGAAGCTGTGAAAACTCAGCCAACACGATTGTTTTTAGTGGAGGAAGAGGATTATTATTGAATATTTCAATTATTTTCTTACGCGTTTCTTCTTCGATGACCATTTAAAAAAAACGAATTTTGTAATCAAAATTAAACATTGCACATTAACAAATGCAGAGTTAAGGCATTTCTTTTTTCAATTACTGTAATATAGAAAAGTCTAGAAGTATGTACAAATTTTTTCGTGCGCATTCCTTACTATAGATTATCCACCTAAACTCTTGCTCTGACACTGGTGAGTACTCAATACTCCAAAGTAATAATGTAAATAATCGAATGCGTAGGCAGCATTCAATTACCGGCCGACCGCAAATGTGTACAGCTGACGATTTTGCCACAGGCCTTTTGCATACGAGTACGAGTGCGAGTAATAAACAGCTGTAATATGTTTATAGAACTGCTGATATTTGTGGCATAATAAAATTATTTACATATTTATTTACTTCTATATCGTATTTATTATTTTTGCTTTTTTAAAGGATTAACCTGTAAAACATTTTTTTTATTTTTTTTTTTTTTTTTTTGTCAACATGTAAAAATGTATCACTTTAAAATGTAAGTGTGTCAAAGATTATGGTTTAAAAAATTAATTCCTGTTTTCGAAACTTAAAATGATAAACTGCATTATAAATTAAATTTTAAATACAATTTTATAGGCAATTTTTAATGTACTTCCAGAAATCTTAAGGATGTAAAGTACATTTATTTTTTGTAGTAGAATTAAAAATTTACATTAAGAGAATTTTTTAATTTGACAATATTTAGCAATATTTGGGAAACAGTCGTACATGAAACTTTAAACACGCAACAAGAGATTATCTTTAACCGCAATGAAAAATAGTGTTAAAGTAGCAACAACACAATAAGAAGTCAGAAACAACTACAAGCCCGACTATATGATACTCTGCACCACAGTATTTAAAAACAAATTTACGAGAGTGCACCCTATTCGGAACCCATGGAAAATCATGCTTATTTGTCCATATAAATATGGATCTATCTATGTTTAAAATTTCATTAAAATCGGTTTGATAGTTTCCGATAGGCAGAAATTGACCCGATTGATTGACCTCGTGGTCTAACGATTCGACCCATTTTCAATAGCATTGGTCCTTGTGCCAATAAGAACGCATGTGCCAAATTTGATCAAATTTGTAAGTTCTAAATTGCAGCCTGTACTTTGCGTAAAGGTTGCAGCCAGCCTGCCAGTCAGCTGGACGGACATCGTTAGATTGATTCAGAAAGGTATTCTGAGTCATCGGTACACTTTAAGGTTGGTGTAGGACCCATATTTTAGGGCGTTACACACATCAGCACAAATGCATAGTACCCTCTTCAGTATTGTGGTGTGGGTATAACAAGTGGAAACTATAGTCGGCCAAGCCCGACCATATGATACCCTACACCACAGTATTTAGAGACAAGTTTTTGAGAGTGGACTCAATTGGGACCCATGGGGCCAGAACAAAATTGCGTTATGAACTTAAGATTCAAAAAGAGTTCCTTTTTTGACATGCGACAATTATAAAGCTAAAAAAAGTTTACAGCAGGTTTTTAAGATCACCTGTAATGAATCCGCTTCGATTTGAACATATTGACCTAATTATCGGAGAACCCATGAATAATATATTCTAGATTCTTGTAACATTTTGAGACGACATAACGTTGTCCGCCCATCTATAAAAAATTATGACAGGGGTCGCAGAAAAGTCTCTTTGAATAAAAGGTTCTGGTGCGAAAACGACTAAAAAAATTGTTCTTATTACGATATTCTCTCAATTATCATTTTCTAAAAATATAAATCTTTGATACCCTCTACCAGGAAAGTAGAACTTTTTCGAGTAAGCTTTATATGGGATATAATAGACATATGAAACTAATCTGTACAAACTTTATGACAGTAATATTATTCGTAACAGTTCGAGGCGTAGTCAAGTGTATGTCGGGAGTAATCTTTCTATAGGGCCAATGAAAAATTATAGTTTCATCATCACAAAATCTAGTAGTGCAATTCCTAGTTTTACAATACTTAATTGAACCAAGCTTAATAACAACTTCGTTTATGCGTTATTAAGTGCTTTTTGGGTACATATTATAATTTCCACTCATATAGAAGAAATTTATGTCGATGCAAGTTTTTGTCATTTTATTGTTTAGTTAAATGCATAAAATCAAGGCTTTTTTATAGAACCAGCACCCAGGGCATGACCTTTACTAATGCATTGCATCATGTTGGAGCTAGGAAAATAGGTTATATGAAGGAGGATAGAGGGAGTAGTGTTTGTGAACCTTCGACTTTAACTTATGGTGTTTTCTTTTCTACAAAAAATGTCACATTTTATTTAAAAAAATGCAATTTGGTGTTCGTTTCTTAAAAATGCTTTGCTCTCTAAGAGGGCAGCGTGTTTTATTCTAAAAAAATTCACCCTTAAATGGCATAAGGCATTGCACTTTACGCCCCGTATAAAGCGAGAGTGTTGATAATGCCCTGTAAAAAGATGGCTTCTGTTTATAGGGTTACCAGACGAAGTTGGGAAAAAATCGCCTCTAATCAGGACAGTAAAATTTTTAAGTTTTAATAGTAATTTTGTCTATTATTTTATAGTAAAAACAAAAGAAAGCATAACATTATAAATGGTAGGTTGTCAGTGACATAAAATTTAAATGGATTCGGTGTTAAAAAATTGTTTTTTGTAAAAAAACGTCAAATCAAGAAATCGTAAAAACTTGGTGTTAATAAATTCGCAATCTGGCAAAGGTATTTTCTTGTTTACATATTTTATGAAAAACAAACTAAAGAAATTGGAATTTGGTCATTCATTTTGTTCATTTATTTATTTATTTAATATTAATATATTAACAAACTTTGGCTTATGTGTATTTTTTTTATATTTTGAAGAACATCCTTTTATATTTATGTACATATTTTTTTATATATTGAAGAACAAACTTTTTGTCAGCTGTTAAAAACAGGGCGATCCAATTTTGTGTTTTGTTCTCGTCAAATAAAAAATTGCATTATTACATGTATGGCAAGACATTTTATAAATGCACCTTTTAAAATGTGGTATTTTTTTTGTAGAAAAGAAAACACCATTAGTCATGCTGAAAGTGAGAGGGAAGATTTCTGCAGGAAGGTTATTCCACATACGTACAGTGCGGCAAAAGACGAATTTTCCCTGTAATGCGTTGTAAGATTCACCTGCCAAGCGACCACAAAAGGATGGGCATTTGAAGAAAAAGGTGTAATACGCACAAACTTACAGGTTTTAGGAAACAGATACCTAATTTCGTCAGAACACACCCCATTGTAGTAACGATAACACAAGCAAATACAGCCAACATAGCGACAGTGCTCAAGGGAGTCAATTGGATACCCTACTATACTGTCACCAATGAGAACCTGCTCCCTCTTCTGCACGAAGTCGAGAAGCTTCCAAATTAACTTTGAAGAACCGGCCAACACATGAGAGTTGTATTCCATACGCGGTCAGATATAGGTGGTAAAAAAAAGTAAGGAGATCAGATGAAGTGAAGCTTTAATTAAACAGCGCCTACCAAAGGAGGCGGGTCAAAGCAACAATATGTAATTACGATAATATAACAAAAAATTATTATTCACATTTCTTTATTTTCGAATTTATTCTATGAGTTACATTTCAGTTATGTATTTTATAAAGCTTTTTTGAATAGTTCTATTCCTTAAATTTTTAGGAATGACTTTTATACACTACCAGACTATTATATTGTATTTTCTTGTTACATTTTACCTTAGCTATCCTTTGGATAGCAATGAAGTATATTGTATGTACAGAAAAATTTACAATTATTAGACACCAGCAGAATGTAATGCATTTTCTGGCCCGCTACGGCCTTCGTCAGCATTCTTTGTGTCACACTGGATAGTGATACTTTATAAATTGAATGTATTTAACTCAACTATTTTTAACAAATAGAAACTGGGAATTATCTCCTTTCGTAGGTTACTTAATATTATATTCAACATTTCTTTATTTTTCGAATTTATTCTATGAGTTACATTTCAGTTATGTATTTTATAAAGCTTTTTTGAATAGTTCTATTCAATAAATTTTTAGGAATGACTTTTATACAATATACAATACAATATACTTCATTGCTATCCAAAGGATAGCTAAGGTAAAATGTAACAAGAAAATACAATATAATAGTCTGGTAGTGTATAAAAGTTTCAGATCAGATCAGATCAGAATAATTTGAAATTTTTTTGGCAAAACGTTTTGGATTTTTTTTTAATTTGACGGGCTATTCTTTCTTCAACATTGTTAATTTTAATCATCGGTATCAAAAAACTCTTGTTTTTACGGGCTGCAATGAAACGGGAATCAAGGGAAACATTGCATTAAAAACTGCAATATTATCTAATTTCCTCTGCAACTTGATATTACCAAGCAAGTAACTTGTAACAGTTTTAAGTAAATTTTGTTTACCCACAGGCAGCCCTTAGCATGTAAGGTACTGCATCGTTTTTAAAAAGAAGGATCTTTTGTCGAAATCTTGAAAATCTTGTATTAAAAGTAAAGCTCCAAAATAATTTATTTATTTATTTTAAAATTTTTTTGGAAGGTTTTTTTGTGTATTTAAAAACTTGTTTAAGAACTTTTTTATAATATGAAAATTAAAAAAAAATCACTCAAAAATGTCAAAATATGCAAAAATATGCGTTAAAACCCTAAATATGCAAAAATATGCATTTTCACCAAAATATGCAACAATATGCAAAACAAATCGATGCCATTTTAACGCAAATTTAATGATTCGCAAAAATAATTGGTCGACATCGTTCTTAGACAATCGACAAAAAACATGCATTTGCATGGAAATCACATCCCTAAAAAAGTTCACACGTTACTTTTGTTTAGAAGAGGCATATTTAGCATATACAATTTTTTAAACTTAATGTGCTGTGTTTACACCATAAGTGATGAAAAGTCTAGTAAAATTTAAATGAAAAGCACTCAGTTTTTTTAATGTGTTCTTCATATAAATTTTACTACACGTTGTGAAAACAGCACATAAGACATAAAACTTTTTAAAAAAATTATGTTTTTAAAAAAACTTATGTAAAACTTTAGATGTACGTATAATAAAATTAGAAACTTTCCTATGTTAAATAAGCCTTTTCTAAATTAAAGTAACGATATCTATGAGTCCATAACTCTTCTCATAATAAACCGATTGTGCTGGATTAAATTAAGATTATTATTATTATTATCTGTCGAATCGTTTGGAAGTTTACCATACATACATACATACGTATGTATGTCTATATGTGTTTTTTTTTTTTTGCAGATAGACAGACATATTGACATAGATTTTCTCAGGAACCCAAAATAACTATAGCATTATGTTACAAACTAGACAACAAATATATGTACAATATTTTCTGCTTCTTTTTTAAGAAGTATGAAAAAGAAACAAAAAAAAACTAAACACAATTACAAATGACAGTGACAAACAACAATAACATTAAATAATTTTTCAAATACTATTCCGAAAGCTTTCAACTTGTTGAATGGATGGACGGATGAATGAATGAAACCAAAATGGATGAATTGTTCAATGATGTTATGAATAAATGTATGAATGTTAGACAACTAACCATCCAAGTGTCCGTCTTATAATTTCTTTACAAGTTTTTTTTATAAATATGCACATTTTTACATTCATATTGAAAGTATGTTTGTACGTATTAATGTTGTTCGCATTGTCCGTCCAAATTGTCGGTAATCAATCAAACTGATTGTATATCTGTCTGTCTCTCAGTTGGGATCTCAATTCAAATGTGTGTGCGTGTATTTGAATTGTTGTTCATTTTTCGATTTGAAATGTTGGTCACATGCACATGACACTCGTACAATTCGTATTCAAGTTGATGCATACAAACATTCAATGACAACAACTAACTATATAGTATCAACGACAACAATAGCAACTGCAACAACACCAATTCATGTAAGTTAATCGTTCAATATGTTCAACATGCAGGCTGCATTTAACTGCATTTTAAAATTCATTTGACTCAAGCAACATAATTATTTTTTAAGGTGTACGTACGTATGTTTGTGCACATATTGGATATATTTTCAAAAGTCATTTTATTGAAGACAAACAATTATCATTTGACAAAACCGATTTTCTTTGTTTTGTCAAGATTTCTTTGTTTAACCTTATGTGTGTAAATCAACATACAAATAAACGAGTAGGTATATACCCTGCAGAAAACTTGAACTCAAGTGTCAAAGTCGCTACCTTTGTCGATTATGTTGGAGACTATTTGGTGACATTGTCAACTAAGCGTCTGCCTTTAAAAAAGGCAGGAGTTTTTTGACTGCTTTAAAAGTTTGTATTTTTTTAATTAAATACCCAGCAAAAACTTGGTAATGACTTGCAATTACTGAACAACTTTCTTTTCAATGCCTAATTCATACCATCTGCATTACATAGAAGTAGTTTAGTAATGGCTGGCATATAATCTGATACATAAGTACTTGTTTATGAGTTGATTAACGAAATTTATAATTAATTCATAATAAAATGCATCTAAGGTTTTATTTATTCAAATGTAATACAAACTGATTTTATTTGTACTAAATGAAGAACAATTTGTAATAAATTTGAATATGAAAAATTTAAATACCTAATTGATTTTGATATATATTTTAATATGAAAAACTTGATTAAAAACTTGGTATTGTGTTCTCAACCAAACGATATTATAACGATATCGTCTAGGTGATATAAATTATAACATATGATATCGATATTGTATCATAAACTTAATGACTTATTTAACTCAATATTTGTAAGCGAATGTGGTAATGACTTATTTAACTCCCTATTTGTAAGCGAGGGTGGTAAGTACTTGTCTCCAATGGCATCACCGTGTTAAACCATTTTCGTTACGAATTTTTTCCTATTCAAATAATGTTTTCCGAGTAAAAATTCTAAACTTCCTAAATAATTTTGATTAGCTACTGATGGATGATAATTATGATACCTATATTTTTAATGTGGCTGGGGAGCCTTAATCTAAAGTGATAGTATGTTTATTATTTTTAGTTTTCATTTTGTTATTTTAACTATGAATTATAATAATTGATTAATGAATATTTCAATAAATTTTAAAACAGCGGTGAAATTAGTTTTAGCGTTTTCAGTAATTTTTAGAAGGCTGTTAATTATAAGATCTAAGGTAAATTATGCTACGGTTTCAGGCGTATTTTATTTACCAGAGTGGGCTTTATATGGGCCCTTTAGTAAATTATTTGTGTGATTTCTAGTCCTATAAAACTGTAAAGTATTAAATTTTATTGTGAAAGCATTATTTATTACGGTTTTAAGCGTACTAAACTGTTTTCCGGGAGTAGGGTTTACATGGGGCCTAGGGTATATTATGAACCGATCTTCACGAAATTTGACAGTGTAGTTTCCAGGCGAATAAAATGATTTTTTGCAAAATCTTATATCAGTCCGTGCATTGTTCCACCATTTATGTTAGTTTTTGTAACAAAATTATCAATTTTTTAAAGTGGTTGTTCCACATTTTGATTCATAGCTCTGATCCTACTGAAATGATTTTGCTGGATTTCAATCCCACCTAGTTTGTTTATTTTTTTTGAGTTTTTCGAAAGTAAGCGTGTTTTCTACAGACAGACAAACGGACAGACAGACGGACATGGCTAAATCGACTTAGAATTACTCAAGGAGCCAGAATATATATACTTTATGGGGTCTGAGATGAATAATACAAAAGCTTCACACGGAATGACAAACTTAGTATACCCTCTACACAACTAATTGTGGTGGAGGGTATAAAAATATGCCCATATATGCACGTATTTCTATTAAATTAATTGCCTTATCCATTTATATTATTATTGCGAAAATTTCGTAAAAAATTTTCTAAAATGAAGACTAGAACTATTAAAATGTACTAGCGAATCTCCACAAGACAACCTCCTATTTAATAGTTCTCAGGTCAGTAGTGGACTTTTAATGACAAGCAGATGCTAAATATTTATAGCACAAAGTTTTTTCTAGTCTTTAGTTTTTTAGTAGTCCTGGCGACAAAGTCAATAGTAAATCAGTACAGCTTCACTATTGCCATTTCCTACAGGGTATTTTTTAAAATTGTTTGTATGAATTTTTCGTTAAAAATACATTAAGTATTCTTCTGTGAAGTTGCTTTTGTGTACTTGGTTTTTTTTTGTATACAACAATAGCTAAAAACAAAGGGTGTCCAAAATTGAGGTATGATTTTAATTTTAATAAAAAAAAAGAATTTTTGAGATATTAAACATTTTTTTATTTCCGGTTAAAAATTAAAAATTATGTCGGTCAAGTGACCCCTCCTACTGGCTCGTCAGGCTACCAATCTTTTGCCAAAATTTTTTACCACGTTTTTCAATAAACTGTTGTGAATGTTTGATATCGGTTCGAAAAGGTTGGTTTTGAGCGCTAAACCTGTTGTGGGATTATTGATGTACACTTTTGATTTCAAAAAACCCCACAAAAAATTTTCTAAAATTGTCAAATCGCTCAATAATGGTGGCCAATTCACTCTGCCTCTACGAGAAATAATGCAATTTTTCAACTTTTCTTTTAAAATATCCATTATTTCTATTGCTGTGTGGCAAGTGGCAACATGCTGTTGAAACCACATATTCTCTACGTCGAAAACGCTTCGGATCATCTCATCTTCCTGTATCAATTTCCATTGACCGATAATACCTCAAATTTGGACACCCTATATTTGAAATTGAAATTGGATTCATGAACTTTCACTTAGACTTGTAAAAATCATAATTTGAACGACCGCTAACAAAATTTTACAATATATAATATAAAAAGTTTATTCTCATTTCTTTTCTTTTTTCTTTTTTTATGATATTCGACTTTATTGCATAACTGCTCTTTATATGTACACTGCACCAGGGATTTTATAATCAATTTGTTTTGATCCCTTTACGCCTACGGCATATGTACATCGAAAGAGATTTTTTTTTTTGCTGAATATGGTAATGTACATTTTAATAAAATCGGTTAAAAACAATGTAAACTTACCAAGCAAATCAAAACGATTTAGAAAGAATTTGTATCAAGCTTAGTAACATAAGCCTTTAGCTTAGAAAAGTGTTGTGATCAGTGTTCGAAACTAACAGTACATTATTTAGCGTTCGGGTCACACACTCAAGAATGATATCTATTTTTTTAGTGAGTGTGAACACAACCCTTAATACCGTTCGTAACTTTTTTTAAGAAAGAGCCGAACATTATATAGTGTATTACAAACATAATATTTTAATGTTCTATAATGTTTCTTTCTTAACATTGATAAAGAAATGAACAAACAAAAAATTTAACAACGACCGCAGCACGAACAGCTTGTGTGTGTATTGTGTATATGTTTTGTTTGTGTAAAATTAGTTTGCTGGATTTTTTGTTTTTTATTCGTATGTGTATTTTGTTTTTGTAAAAATTTTTGGTTTTTTTCTACCAGCCAAAAGGGACGAACATTAATGAGCCGAACCGAACACAATGAAGTTTGTGGTTTTTTTTAAAAAACCGAATGGAATTTAATGTTCTCATCTTTTGTTGAGTTTGATAAAAACAGTATTATTTTTGTGTTCGAAAGATGACAAACAGGGAAATGTTATTTTTTGCTGACTTTCTACACAAACACTATTAGCGTTTGTGCTTTCCACAAATCTACCGAACCGAACACTAAGGAGCAAAATTAAGTCTTTATTTTCGAACACTGGTTGTGATTACTATCTTAAAAGGGTTATAAAAATTGTTTAATAATGAAAACTGAGCCCTTGCGATAACATTGCTTGTCTATAATATAATGTAAGCTAAGATGACTAATTATAGAATAAGCTTAGAGAAAAATACTTGTCTAGTCATGTTTATATTTTTGTCAAAATTTAATGTTGTTACCAACCTAATGAGATGGTTAATGGGCCCAAAACTACATTTCGGAAAGATTTTTTTATAAGGGCTTTGTAAAATTATGGACCGATTTAAAAAATTTTAAATAGGCTCCATTTTTGTTTAGCACAAACGCATTACATCGTCTCCACCTTTGGTGGCGTGGGTATAAAAACAACAACTCTTCCAGAAAGAAAATTTAAAGTTGTTAAAATCTATCTGTTGCTATACCCACGCCACCAAAGATGAAACGATATAATAGCTTCACTATTGCCATTTCCTACAGGGTATTTTTTAAAATTGTTTGTATGAATTTTTCGTTAAAAATACATTAAGTATTCTTCTGTGAAGTTGCTTTTGTGTACTTGGTTTTTTTTTGTATACAACAATAGCTAAAAACAAAGGGTGTCCAAAATTGAGGTATGATTTTAATTTTAATAAAAAAAAAGAATTTTTGAGATATTAAACATTTTTTTATTTCCGGTTAAAAATTAAAAATTATGTCGGTCAAGTGACCCCTCCTACTGGCTCGTCAGGCTACCAATCTTTTGCCAAAATTTTTTACCACGTTTTTCAATAAACTGTTGTGAATGTTTGATATCGGTTCGAAAAGGTTGGTTTTGAGCGCTAAACCTGTTGTGGGATTATTGATGTACACTTTTGATTTCAAAAAACCCCACAAAAAATTTTCTAAAATTGTCAAATCGCTCAATAATGGTGGCCAATTCACTCTGCCTCTACGAGAAATAATGCAATTTTTCAACTTTTCTTTTAAAATATCCATTATTTCTATTGCTGTGTGGCAAGTGGCAACATGCTGTTGAAACCACATATTCTCTACGTCGAAAACGCTTCGGATCATCTCATCTTCCTGTATCAATTTCCATTGACCGATAATACCTCAAATTTGGACACCCTATATTTGAAATTGAAATTGGATTCATGAACTTTCACTTAGACTTGTAAAAATCATAATTTGAACGACCGCTAACAAAATTTTACAATATATAATATAAAAAGTTTATTCTCATTTCTTTTCTTTTTTCTTTTTTTATGATATTCGACTTTATTGCATAACTGCTCTTTATATGTACACTGCACCAGGGATTTTATAATCAATTTGTTTTGATCCCTTTACGCCTACGGCATATGTACATCGAAAGAGATTTTTTTTTTTGCTGAATATGGTAATGTACATTTTAATAAAATCGGTTAAAAACAATGTAAACTTACCAAGCAAATCAAAACGATTTAGAAAGAATTTGTATCAAGCTTAGTAACATAAGCCTTTAGCTTAGAAAAGTGTTGTGATCAGTGTTCGAAACTAACAGTACATTATTTAGCGTTCGGGTCACACACTCAAGAATGATATCTATTTTTTTAGTGAGTGTGAACACAACCCTTAATACCGTTCGTAACTTTTTTTAAGAAAGAGCCGAACATTATATAGTGTATTACAAACATAATATTTTAATGTTCTATAATGTTTCTTTCTTAACATTGATAAAGAAATGAACAAACAAAAAATTTAACAACGACCGCAGCACGAACAGCTTGTGTGTGTATTGTGTATATGTTTTGTTTGTGTAAAATTAGTTTGCTGGATTTTTTGTTTTTTATTCGTATGTGTATTTTGTTTTTGTAAAAATTTTTGGTTTTTTTCTACCAGCCAAAAGGGACGAACATTAATGAGCCGAACCGAACACAATGAAGTTTGTGGTTTTTTTTAAAAAACCGAATGGAATTTAATGTTCTCATCTTTTGTTGAGTTTGATAAAAACAGTATTATTTTTGTGTTCGAAAGATGACAAACAGGGAAATGTTATTTTTTGCTGACTTTCTACACAAACACTATTAGCGTTTGTGCTTTCCACAAATCTACCGAACCAAACACTAAGGAGCAAAATTAAGTCTTTATTTTCGAACACTGGTTGTGATTACTATCTTAAAAGGGTTATAAAAATTGTTTAATAATGAAAACTGAGCCCTTGCGATAACATTGCTTGTCTATAATATAATGTAAGCTAAGATGACTAATTATAGAATAAGCTTAGAGAAAAATACTTGTCTAGTCATGTTTATATTTTTGTCAAAATTTAATGTTGTTACCAACCTAATGAGATGGTTAATGGGCCCAAAACTACATTTCGGAAAGATTTTTTTATAAGGGCTTTGTAAAATTATGGACCGATTTAAAAAATTTTAAATAGGCTCCATTTTTGTTTAGCACAAACGCATTACATCGTCTCCACCTTTGGTGGCGTGGGTATAAAAACAACAACTCTTCCAGAAAGAAAATTTAAAGTTGTTAAAATCTATCTGTTGCTATACCCACGCCACCAAAGATGAAACGATATAATGCGATTGTACTGATGTGTGTAGCGAATATTTATATTGGTTCTCGACCCACCTTTTAGTGTACCGATCGACTAAGTCCGTTTGGCTGGCTGGCATACACTAAGCAAAGTCTTTGTTTCTAGACTGCAGTCGACTGCTGGCCATACTAGATGTAAATATATACATTTTCTAGTTCTGTAATTTGTAAAATAAAACTTGTAAACCTTAAACGAGAGGCTGGTTGTTTAGATTGTGCTCTCGATGCTGAAATTGCTGATCGTATCGTTAGACTGTATTCATAATCTCCAAATAGACTTTTAAATAATGTCTTTATCTATATCTATTATTGAGATCGAATGGTCAGTATTCGACCGGTTTTAACCGGTTATTTTAGTTTTCCCAAGTCGGATATTATAAAATGTCCATTTTTCGAATATCGAATAAACCGGGTATTTTAGTAAAATAAACCGGCTATTTTAGTACACTGAAAGAATTTTCTTCACGATACCAATGAATTTTGACATTAATCCCATGAAAAATTGCATTAAAAAGGAACCTATCCAGCGCTTCGTTGGATCAATGAAACCTGTTTCATTAAAATGTATTTAATGAAACATTACATTAGATCTATGAATATTATTCATTGGATGAATACTTTCAAAAAAGTAAAAAAAAATTATTTTTATGTTATTTTTTTTTTTTAATTTTTTTGTTTTTCTTTATTTTTTTTAATTTTTTTTTTTAATTTTTTTTTGTTTTTTTTTAATAATTCCCCAAAATAATCCCGCGAAGCTTTACACTTGTCTGCAAGAACCAGAGTCTCTGGCGGGAATCGATCCCGCAACCTCGGCGCTGATAGACTAGCTCACTACCATCTAGCCTACCGGGGCAGTGTAGTTTTTGAATAAAAAACTATTTGCTAACGCATAATAAAAAAAAAAACAAGCTTTTTCGTATACATCATTTGGTTGACAACAGTTTAAAATAAGGGTGTGTTTTTTTTTAAGGGAGAACATTTGTTTGTTCATTACTTATTACATACTATATGAAGGTAACTATGTAAATTAGGGGTATAACCAATTTTTTGGTATAGTACCATGAGGTCAACAATGTCCTAGTAACCACGAAAATTACAATCTTTTGTAATTTTTCTCAAAAAAGTTCACGCACCAATTGGTTTTTCTTAACCAATGCAATATTGAATATTCATAATTTTATACGGAAAAAATAAATATACGTTCCCTTATAGTTTTTTATGCTCTATCGGACTATGCTATGCCAATTTTGATATTTTAAAAAATTGTTAAAAAGTACATATTAAAGAAAACTAAAAACATAAATATTTATGGATTGAAAGTTTTTGTTTCATTACAATAATGACATTTTTCATTGTCATAATGAAAATTTTAATTTATGAAAGCATGCTTTTTCGAAATATTTTTATACTATTAATTATTGAGACTATAAAGTTATTTGAATGTTAAAAATCATATTTTTTTTTTAAATTATTGAAACAATTTGCTTTTATAAAAAAAATTTTGATTTCATAAATTTAAGGTCATATTACATTAGATATATGAAATAATTAAATCTTACATTTTTTAATTAACAATTAAACATTTTTTTAATGAAACTATAATTTTGTATTAATTTATGAATAAATTTATGTTTGTATATTGTTTTTTCACTTGGACAAACTTCAGTTTTCATATATCCAATGAAAATTTTTAACGTAATTACGAAATACAATGAAGCGATTTTAACGAAAATACTTCATTATAACTATGAAATTCCATTCAGACAATGAAAATTTTCATTTAACCAATTAAATATATGAAGCATTTTTCTTTCAGTGTAAGGTGTTATTTATATAAGTTTTCCTTACTTTTATTATAAATGTACGTAAATTTTAATGAAGAATGTCAAAACAAAATGTAACAAAAGTCAAAAAACATTAAGAGCAATGTAAATACAAATCGCTTATATAAGCGTGTGTTCTAGTAAATATTATATATATTTTTATAAAGATGTGATCTCTGGTAAGATTTCAAACTGATTTAAAAGACAATGGTGCTTAAAGGGCCCTAAAATGATAAGTTGCATAGTTTTTCAATGTCACGGCATATTATTATTTAATTAGTCCACAAGCTTGACATAAATATACGCGTGTTAAAACTTGACTCTGTTCCAAGTAGTTCTTAAGAGACTGCAAATAATACTTTACTAAAATATGCTGCCAAAAATGAATCGTTGGGTGAAATATTAGCCTGTTGTGTTGTCGAGGACGGAATGTCCTTTAATACACTAATAATTCTCAAGTATTTCTAGCATATCTTCATGCTTAAAATTCCAATATACCGGCGGATTTAACGATATGGGAAAATTTATCAGTTTTATTTATTAAAACACCAAGAACTTAAAACAAATTTGAAGAAATCAAACAATGTCATGGAAGGTTTTTAATTGTTATGGACGAATTGACAGATATATATTTCATACAAAAAGCATGTTCATATTACTATTCGTTTCAATAATGCTGAAACAAAATAATTTGAAATACATACTCCTGGCTAAGAGGTTTTTTTTGCAACTTCAAAAGTATGGTTGAAGTCTACTGATTCATGAAGACATGATTAGCCACCAACAAATTTTAACTCATTGTAAATAAATATGGGAGAATATCTCAAATAATAAATTTATTAAATTCCTATAATGTTTCAAAACCAAAGTTTTTCAAAAATTCTACAGCTATGTTGACCTATTAAATATTTGACGTCCTACACGTAACCACTAGTTTTCTGAAAGAGTGGTTTGCTTTTGCAAAACGTTTGGTTAGAGCAAACATTATTTAACAGTTTCATAATTACATTATAAAAATATCATCTTGGGAATAAAGTTTAGTAAATTAATAAAAATTATTAAAAATAAAGCTTAAATTTGATCAATTTACTGCTCACGCTTTTTTTTGGATTTTATCGTCAAATATTTGTCAGGTCTGAACATACGTTTAGTCATAAATATGTATTTCGTTGGTTCCTTGCCTTCGTGAATTGTTTTCTTTTTCTTCCAATTAACTTTTTATTATAAAAACTAATATAATTTTTGCATATTTATGTATTCGAATTAAAACCGGTTAACCGGTTATTTTTAAAATGCTTCCCCGAAAACCGGTTTTTTAAATAGCAGCTATTCGGAATATTCGATAACCGGTTTTTAAAAAAAAGTCGAAAAATCGATCTCCCTAGTACATATGTAGAACATGGATTTGTTTTAAGACAACAAAGCTGGGTTGTATGGTCAAGCCCCAAGACATTGTAATGTTAAATAGACCATGTTAGACCATACATTTGAGTTACCTTTGGACTTGCCCTAGTCTCTTATGACTATGTATGGACTAGTCAAAATGTGCATCTCACAAATACTGCTTAAATATTGTAATGCATGTGTTTTCGGGTCTTTGGTTTTAACTTATTATAAATATAAGTGTAGAATAAATAGCTATTTTTGTTATCCAATTTGGATATAAGGCAAACCACTTTCGATTACTTAAATGTGTTTCTTTATACAAGTACATATCTGCGATTTCCAAATTGTTCTTAGGGTGTATGACACATGACAAAATAAATTACATTATAACCCTCGTATTAAGCTCTCATATATAACATTAAAAATATACAAAATATTTAAAAACCTTCAAATAATTGTTTCAACAAAATTTGACTATGTCACAAATTAGCCTCAAGTCCTCACATACCTCATCAATCACTGTAGAGTAAACTGTTGAAATGAAAAAGAAAAAGCGAACAACAAAAAAAGAGAACGGTTCATTTTTCCTTAAGTGGTAAATAAAGTAGTTATGTAAAATTTACTAATACATAATTTACTCGATGTCAGTTGTTTGTTTTGTCTATGTCGTTCCATCCATCCATTCATATGCACTCTAGATTGTCTTATTGTTGATGTTATTGAGTTGAATACTCATTCATTGTAAAAGTTGCTGTTGATAAATTACAACTCAAAAACAAGTGTCACTTAAGATTCCATACACGCATTTCTAGCTATTATTCATTAAAATCCATTTACCATAGTTTGTATAACCAATTTTCTAGAAAATTTACCACAAAAAAAATACAAATTATGTGCCTCAAATAAGAGTAAAACGGCAACTTCTTTTTGTAACACTAAGTGCAATATTTAAAGTTAGCCTAGAGATGATTTTTATTTTGTAATAGCTTTTTTTGAAATATTCTACTTTGATTCTTGGAAAGTGTTTGGTGCTTCATACATACAAAGTTTTTTCAAGGCAATGAATGGACTCTTTGATATGTTGCATTGCATTAAAATACCAACATGATGTCATCACAACTTAATCCATACAAGCCTGTCACTTTATTAAAATTAGCGTTTATGTTCAAGTTGAATAAATTCGCATAAGGACCCAATCTGTTTAGCAATCAAGGACTAGGTCAAAATTGTTTAAAGTTCTGAGTCAAATGTTTTCATGTGCTTGTACCTTCTCTTCTGAAAGATTTCTTTAATGGAAGGTCAAAGTTTCAATTACAGCGAAATTTCTTTGGAATCTAGCAAAACTTAAGCACAAGTTGTGAAGAGGGTATACTAAGTTTGTCATTTGGAACGATTAAATTAAATTGTTTACAGTTCTAGTTTATGAGAGCTCTTGGAAAGTCTTATGTCCACACATCTGGCTCTCTGCTCTGCGGTACGATAGAATTCTATGCATAACTAGTCAAATCGTGACTACGGTTACGCCAACGGGCCAATTACCGCATTCGATATCGATCGAAATTTTTATTCAAATCGTACTGTAATTTCGATCGATATCGAATACCGTAATTTTCATAGCTCGATTACTTTTGGTAAGATAATTTTCCACGCGATATGTAACGCATACTGTTGCAACACATACTGATAAATAACATCGATATGTTTTCATCTAAGCCAACCCTTAGAAAAGGCAGTAGTATTAAAGGAGGTTTCTTCTGATTGTAGTGTCCTACCGACACAAATCTATGCAGATATAAAAGATTACAAAACACTCTAAACTAACGCTTATATTGATACTAGGACATACGGATTGTCAAAGTAATTTAATAGCAGATAAGCTTGCCAAGCAAGGTGATCTTTTGGAAGACAGATTTAAAGACAAACTTATTGGCAATCCAAAGGCTCAATGTTATATACACTTTCGTATATGGGGTGGACATGTGACTTAAACTGTTTCTTAACTAAGACTTTTTTGTCTAAATACTGCTGAGGATAGACCTGTAATTCAATGACCAGAAGTTGTAATAATGTCATTTTCCGGGCAGTAAGGGATATTCGGGCGGAACACTTTAGAAAATCTGTGCCACCCTATTTAAATGTTGTTTTTGTGATAAAACCAATAAAACTTTTTCTTTTCATTGAGGAAAAGGATCGGTTTAACTCTGCAGTGATGCGTCCGTTAAAGCAGATATTTCCTCTGGGCATCACAAATAAGCCCAAGGAAGCTGATATTATAATGACTCCCCATGGAATATGAAACGAAGTGTACATGATAAATTTAAATTTAGCAGGTTTTAAATAAGTACAAAATTTTCCTGGCTAACCTGCTTTTCTTGAAGTATAAATGTGCGAAACAAAATTTCTACTTTTTAAATAAAATGTTATTCTTATTCATAATTTAATTTAAAGGCAAAACAGTTTTCAGAAGATTTGCTATATAGTATATTTCCTTTCCAATATTAGGATTTCTTTTTTTAGTAAAACAGTTTTTAGAAGATTTGCTTTATAGGGTGTGTGTGAAACGGTAGCAAAGTACTCATGGAAGTAAAATGTTGCCACTATTGAGGTGAATAAAATTTCACTAGCCCTGGGGGCTAGTATAAATTTTGACATTAGTGTAGAAATTTTTGACAACCACAAAATTATTTTTTTTCTTCAAATTTGTTTAAACAAAATAAAAAATAATATGGAAGCAGGACCAGCGGCAAAAAAATTAAAAAGAATTATACCACATGTAAGTATTTACATATGTATAAGCTTTTTTGCCCACACTTTTTGTAAAAATTGTTAATATATCAGAATGAATTCATCAAATAGTTGGGACGATCTTATTTTCAACAGAATTGAAATGATTATTGGTAAAAACTTGATTTATTTATTCATTTCTACAAAACTACTAGTAATTGTTTTTTTCTTTATGTCAAAATTTTACGTTGTCAAAAATGTTACAATTTCACACAGCACAAATATGAAAATTTTCTACCACAAACAAGTTACATTTCACCATAGAACTTTGCTACCGTTTCACACACACCCATAGTATATTTCCTTTCAAATATTATATTATTAATATTAAATCTTAAAATAGGGAAAATGTACTTACAATACATTTGAGTGTTACGCACGAAATGTCAGACTTAATGTACCCTTCTTAACTACTCGTGATGGTAGAAGGTATAACTACAGGGTATCCATGTGTACAACGAAAATGTAAACGAAAGCTTTTCAATTATAGTCAAAGTCTTTGTTTGCAATTTAGAGAATTGGAACTAAAATTAATTCAGTAATCTATTAAGAAGGCTAAAAAGTAGAATTTTTCTGTTTCTGTGTCAGATTTGTTTCTTCCTCCAGTCGCATGTACAGATTAATAGTGCGCTTATTTATTATACCCTCGCCACCATAGATTGTGGTGTATTTTGCGTTTTATGTATGTAACACATAAACACATTGGTCGTATATCCACCGATCGACTCCGAATCAGTCCTACTATGTCCCTCCGTCTTTCCGCCTAGCTATCTATACAAAGCTTGTGCGCAAAGTGTAGGTCGCAATTTTGTAGAAAATTTGATTAAATTTAGTATGTAAGTCTTAATTTGCATAAGGGCAAAATTTATTGAAAATAGTGAGAATCGTTCTATAACACTGCGCTAAATTAAAATCCGTTTTCGTATTTTTTTCTAACGGGCTCAGGTTTGTTTTATTGTGTAGACTAATATTTGGCCTATAAAAAGGCGGCTATGCTTATACTTGCAAACGATTTGTACACTCATAGAAAAATGCATCTTCATATAGATGATGCCCTAACATCAGAATTGTAACATCAATGTTATTACAAATGGTTTCAATGAGGCAAAAAGTAGCATCAATCTAATGACAAACGTCAATATAAAATTTAATGCGTCATCTATGCTTAAGTACAGTGACATCTATTCGAAGCCACATTTTGTGTAAAAGTTAAATTAAAAGCGAAAATTCCCATATTCTATTTGTTTAAATTATTAAGTTACTTAAATACATCAAAGTAAAATGATTACGAAAACCATATCGGGCATGCTGCTGGTGTCTGAGAGTTCTACCGTAAACAAAAGTGAAATACAACAAAAGTGAAAAAACATAACAGGTAAGTAAATAATAATAAGCTCTCACTTTGACTTAAGTCAATCCCAATGACTCAATTAAATGAAAGTTTGTCATTAATTTGAGCCTAGTGAGTCCCTTCTCCGATTTTACTGAGTCATCGCAATGATGACATTTTTTATTAAGCTGACTCCGAATCGTAATTTCTGTGAAGCCGATGTATCCCATCCCATTGCTGACATAATTTCACCTGATGGCAGTTTGGCCCAGTGAAGTTAAGGCTAACATTACAATGATGAAAAGCGGCTTGGGGTCAAAAACGAAGACGCTTGTCATAGTACTGATGTTAAAATTCATCAGCGTTATGACGCCTTTTCCATTAGTGTACGATTTTAAACTATTAGTTTTAATGAATAAAATTTACATTTGTCCATCGATTCTTTTTATATATGGCTTTTTTTACTCATAATATACCTAGATTTCTGATAAACGTAAAATGTTTGTCCTTGGAATTTTTTTATACATTTTTTAAAACTAATACTCATTTTACATGAGAAAAATGTATCGCCTTTAATTTCTGAATAACTCCGAAATATCTTAAATATAAAAAATAATTTTTTGGTTGACTTAAATGAATTTTTATTCCTTGTGTTTTGATCAAATTAGCATAACCATTTTATTTTGGGCGAAATGTTAGTTAAACCTTATAAAAGTCTTAGCTCGATTAAAACGAATTTGAAGTTATCGCTTGAAAATATTTATAGTCACATATTTTTATTGAAAGGCTCGAAACTTTTTTGTTTTTTTGAAGGCCAGTAAAATTTCACATTATCCACATACAAATGATTTTCAGTCGCTTAACCTTGTTTGAAGGCCAATAAAATTTCACATTATCCCCATAGAAACGATTTTCAGTCGCTTAATCTTGTTAACTAAGAAAGTCTTCAAACTATGTGACCACAAAATATTTTATTATATTGGTATTTGAATTGAATTTGGACCAAAAGTGAGTTGTTGCAATCATAATCACTTTACAAAATTTTTTTGGAGTCAGGCCATATTTAACCAAAGCTCTCATAAAAATGACACTCCCGAAAATATCTTTTAATGTCATAACTTTAACGCCAATAACTTCTTTACCAGCTACTGTTTTATTTCAGCTACTTTTAGGCTAGTAGGCCCAAAACGTACCCGCCTCCCTAAAATAACTTTAAAGCTAATAAAAATCCCATACAGACGTAGCTATGTATGTACCAAGATGTCTTATATGAATATTTTGCTTTGACGGGTCCGTGATTGGCCATGGGGTCCAAATAGGGTAGACTCTCGATGATGTATCTGCATAAAATCTGGTCTATGGTATCATATGATGGGGCTTGGGCGACTATACTTTCGTCCTGGTCCATTCTTAAATATTTGTGTATTGTATTTATTGTATTAAATATGAGTGCCTCGGTAGGCTAGCTGGTAGCGAGCTAGTCTATCAGCGCCGAGGTTGCGGGTTCGATTCCCGCCAGAGACTCTGGTTTCTTTCCTGCAGACAAGCATAGAGCTTCGCGGGATTAGCTTAGGAAATTAAAAAAAACTTTTTAGGGCACTCACCTACCGACTATTATCTTTAATAAAAAGAAGAACAAATATTTACTACTAACATCTTTGCTCGTGGTTTAAATAACAAGTGTCAAACTGGCAGCTGCGTTTAAAAAAATGTTAGTCTAGATTAAAACGCTAAAAAATTTTTGTCATGTTGCTTTTTTTGCAGTTTATTTCTGTTTGTTTGTTTTTTTGCTAAAGTGTAACCGTAAATGTCATCGCGATGTTACACGATCGCGCCTTAATTTATTGAATAAATAAATAAAAATTACCTTTTTATTTTTCAGTTTTCAAAATGTTGAAAGAGGGGAAGAATGTTTTTACATTAGGAAGTTAGACTACAGTGGTAAAAAGAATTTGCAACACATACGAGCACTAGTGAGTTTTTGTTATAAAGATTTTTCATAGTGAATATGCAATGTTTTAAATTGCGTTTAAAGATACATATTTGATAATGGATCAAGTAACATTTACAAAAGTTGGCAGGGGGCTTCAAAAAAAAGAGAGCTGAATATTGTTTAAATTTGTAAATCTTTGTTTTTATTTAATAAACACCTTAATTGTTAAAAGTTTTTAAAACTTTCTAATGGCCGTTTTCTTAATGAATTGACAAACTTCCTATTACCAAATCTCGACATAAATTGATTGGACTGAAAACTGTCAGTTAAAGATTTTCATTTTCTCAATTTATCTACAAAAACATAATTTTCAGTTGACAATACCTTTCAAAATACATTTAAAAGTTGGGAGTCAGCTGATTGAATTTATCTGTGTTTCAAATAAATAATTGGCAGATGAAGGCGTGCTAGCTTTGTGACAGAAAATAAGCAAATGAGACATTGAGAAAAACAAACTTCTTGAAAATGCGCTTTTCGTTGCGAAAAAGATAATCGCCTAATAAAAAAACGGACATAAGTTTTGTTAAAAACAAAAAAAAAACACATCGTCAGCTTATTTTTGGTTTGACCTAACGACCATTTTTAAAAAAGTTTAGTTAGGTATGTTGTTGTTTATATATTTTGAATACTCCCTTTCTGTATCCAAAACCTATTTCATTTAAATGTTTATAGCTTCGGAGATATTAAGCATTTATTTTGCTCCATATCAACTATTTTAAAGTGTATTAAGTATTGCTTTGCTTACTGTTTGGCGATTGCAGCAAATTCCTCATACCAAAATAAATTTCAATCTTGCTTTGCTTCATTGGCGTAAGAAAAAAAAGATGTTAAAGCGAAAGCAAATCAAAATGACAACAAGAAAATAAAATATACTCTAGTTTCGCTTCACTTCCGTAAAAAAAAGTAGTTAAACAAAAGCAAAACAAAATGTCAACAACTCAATACATACACTCACAATATTCTGTACGTAAAATAAACTGAAATTGTAATATAATATAAATGAAAGTTCAATTAAAAACCGGTCTACCTATTTTTCATTTATTTTTAACAAAAAGTTCATTTAATTTTTACTGTCAAAAATTCAACACCATATTCCGTAAAATCAAATAAATATTCAGTTATTTTGTAAAATTTTACTGTCAAAAATTCAACATCATATTCAGTAAAAACGATTAAATATTCAGTTATTTATTAAAATTTTACTGTCAAAAAATAGACCCCATATTCAGTAAAAACAATTAAATATTCAGTTATTTTATTAAATTTTCGTTTACTCCACAAAAGAGCCGAATTTCTAAAAAAAATACCAGACAGACACCTGTCCGCTTGTTTTTCTTATAAGCGAGAGAGGGAGAATATTTTTATTTACTTACCCAGTTACACACGTTTGTTTTACTTTTGTTGTACTGACCACGTTGTTTACAGAAGAACTCTCAATTATAAGACACCAGCAGCATGACCGATACGGCTTCGTAATTATTTTACTTTTAAAATTTGATGTATTTAACTAAATTATTTTAAAAAATAGAAAATGGGAATTGCTTACACAAAACAAGCAATTCATTTTTTATAGATAAGTAAAAATTAATTTTTGGTAGTAAAATTATATAAAATAACTGAATATTTAATTGTTTTTACTGAATATGGTGTTGAATTTTTGACAGTAAAATTTTATAAAATACCTGCATATTTATTTGTTTTTACGGAATATGTAGTTAATTTTTTGACAATTAATTTATATAAGACAACTGAATATTGATTTGTTTTTACGGAATTCGCGGTTGAATTTTTGACAGTAAAAATTAAATAAGCTTTTCGTTATTTTAAATTACATTTTCATTTACTTTAACATAAAGAAGAATTTAACTCAATCAACGGACAATATTAACTGCAACTGAAAATCCGTATTAATATGTACTTAGTTTTTTGAATAACTGTTAGAATCAGTTAAAAATAAATTTGCTTGGAATTTTAAATGTTTATTTATTTAAAAATGACTGAACGGAATATTTCTTAAATAAACTACAGTCCGTTACTGTAATAATATTGTGAGTGTAGCAGTAAGTAGACGTAGGTAGGCTACTTTTTAGAAATAAATTTAAAAAAGTGGCGTATGCGGAACAAAATAATAATTTTTACTTTCAATAAAATACTAATAACCTCTAAGTTCGTTCATGAACGTTTACAAAAACTTACATTTCCTTCAAAATATAAGCCAGAAGCATAGGTAAAAATACAAAAAAAAAATGTATCGGGTATATTTGCTGAAAACTTCATGTAAATCTTCATTGTCGTTTTTCTCCGCTATGATTTTTTGGCATATGGGTAATTCCAAAGTGTTGAACGGGACATTCGAACGCATTAAAAATGCAATAACATTTTAAAAAACAAATATTTTTACGTTCCTTTAACCTTTAAATTATAGCACTAAGAAAGCACTATTGTCTATGCTAAAGTTTATGGGGGGCGCGATTCTAGGTTCGAACGTGAAAAAAATAGAAGTAGTTTTTGTGGCCATGTATGAAAAGGCGTAATTCAGCGAAACCTTGCACAATTTTTTAGTAAACTATTTTCAGAATTTACGTAGCAAAGTAACATTAAAATTTCTTTGGTTTGATTCCAAATCTTCAGTATTTTTTTTTTTTTTTTTTTTTTTTGTTTAAGCCAAAATCTGTTTCGATACGTGACATTTCGAACGTGAAATTTGTTCCATAATAATTCAACTGAATAATGGTTAAAAAAAAATAAAAATTTACCATTAATCCGAATAACATATTTCTCTTTAAACTCTTCCTTAGATTACAGACCATGTAAGAAATTTTTTTTGGAATAATTTTCATCAGATATCACCTCTTTTAAGGAAGATAATATTAAAGAAAACATGCAATAAAACATTCTCACAAATAAGAAATTACGTTTGCACAACTTTGCAGTCTGATTGTTTATCTAAGTGAACAAATTTATGGGTAAATTTATAAAATAAGTAAAATCTAAATATTTCTCTATAACAATATCGTTAAATAATCAGCTTTTAATAACTTTTAAATTTTCGGTTACGGTGGACCTTTTGACGGAAATCCCCATATGCGCCGAGCCAATAATTTTCGTATGCCAATAAATGCTTGAATAAACTTAAGAAAAGATATTACATCTATTTATTTTTTATTCACTTACATTACCTTATAATTGTATAATGTAGCTTAAGCTATGTTCACACCTATCAAATATTTGACGTCCTACACGTAACCACTAGTTTTATTAAAAAAAATTTGCTTTTGCAAAACGTTTTCTAGATCAAGCATCATTAAACAGTTTCTAAATTACATTATAGAACTATTCAATCACAAATAAATTTAAGTAGTCAAAAAAATGTTTAAAAATAATACTAAAGTTTGATTAATTTACTGGTCACATTGTTTTTGGATTTTTAGTCAAATATATGTTAGGTCTGAACCAGTGTTGCCAGTGAAATTTTGAGAAAGATACATTTTAGTTTCCAAAAAGATACACTTTTTCCCAAAAAGATACGTTTTGAAAAAAATTTTAAAATCCAGTTTTAACGTTTAATATTCATTAACATAACATTTTTATTTCATATTTAAATGCATATTGTAAAGAAAATGATTTCGTATAAATTAATTTTTATATTTATTTTAGTCATAAATATTAGGTACATATGTAATTTTTAAAACTACAGTAAGCAAACTTTAAAATTAATTATATGTAATTCAAATTCAAATTCATTTTTGTAAAAATTAATATACGAGTTAAGGCGTTTATACTAAGGCGATTATATCAACGTTGATATAAATTTCCTGAAAATAAAAAAAGATGTTCATATTTCCTCAGAACAACTTCTCACTTCTAGAAATCATCGATTTAGGTGGATCGTCAAGACGAATTCACTAGGAGGTGGGGTCAAGTCAACATATGGTGTTTTTTTCGGTGGCAAACTAAATTTTTATGTAAACTAAAGCTTCGTACAGACGATGGTCAGATCTTACAATGTTGTCATTTTTCTGGCAATGGTGCCATTGTCAGATGCAATAATTAAACACATCTGCCAAATGAAAATAGCGTACAATGTTCACTCAGTTGCAAGACATTTTTAGTCAATTTTGTTGACAACATTGTAAGATCTTACCACCGTCTGTACCAAGGCGAATTCAACTACAGGTGGTGTCGGAACTACAACAATCCAAAAACAACAGAAACAACATAGGGGTTTTTTGCATTGCATTGTTAGTGCCATTAGCTCGAAATGTCAACCATTATTAGAAAAACACTAACAAATCAAAACAAATAAGCCCGAACTGTCAAAATCAGATGCCGTTTCGACACCACCTGTAGTCAATTCGCCTTGGTCTGTACGAAGCTTAACCTTTTTTACTAGCTATGTAAATTTTTGACAATCCGACCACAGAAGCAGTGTTGATTTGTAGTTGACCTCACCTTTTAGTCAATGTGCCTTGGCTGCTATTGTATTAGTATTGAGTCGGTTACGATGAACAGTCTTAATAAGTTTTAGTTGGCTAAAAATTTTCGAATGTTTTGTTTCTGTACATTTTGCGTACAGATTCAAAAGATACGAAAAATGTCAGGATTATACATGATACCTGAAGTAGTCAAAAGATACGAAAAATGTATCTTTTGTATCCTAACGGCAACACTGGTCTGAACATACCTTTAGAAACTGTTCATGTTTGATCTGGTAAACGTTTTGCAAAGGCAAACAATTTTTTAATAAAACTAGTGGTTCCGTGTAGAACGTCAAATATTTGAAAGGTGTGAACACAGCTTTAGAAATGAACAAGGTCATGAAACGTATTTATCAATTTTTAGACGTACATATAAAGTAATTGTTAACATTAAAAAAATATTTAAAAATTACCATTAAGATAATAATTATATCGTGTTTATAGAAATAATTTGCGTTTATTTCTTCACAATCATAAATTTATAATTTACAAAGTACTTTAAAGTTTTAAGATATTTGAGTGCTAAAAAACAAAATTGTTAAGGTGGCTCGTAATTTTTTGCTTTTTTGCATAAAAGACTTTGTTTTAAAACGAATTTTTTTTTTTTTTGTTTGCCAAACTTTTGCTATTTATTTATAGCAAAACAAACAGCGAAATCCTTGCGCCCGACTGTAGGCCGCCCATGCTAAATTTTCAAATTCAGGATTTTAATAAATAATAATATATCTAGGATTTTTATTTAAAAAGTGCTATCTCCAAAATTACAATTCCACAGAAGAGCGAAAAAACTTTTTTTTCGTTAACTTTAAGAGTAATTACTAAACTTTATTTAACGATGTTATTTAAAAACAATATCTAATCCCACATATATGTTAATTTTTTATTAATTTCAGATATTCGCGCTTATACTGCAAATATGTAGATACTGCGCGTCATCAAGTTAGCGCCGCCCCAAGAAGCTTATTATATTTGCTCTAGTTGTTGTTGTTATTAATATATTATTTCTTTTTGGTGTTTCATTCAACTTGAAGGAAAGAAAGCATGTGCCGGAAATTTCTCGTTAGATTGTTTTTTCTATTTTATATCATTTTCGATGAAAGAGCTAGCATAGTTTTTGCGACATCAGGGACCTGATTCTGTCGTGATCGAGTACTTTCTCGACTCGAAAGCAATTTTATTTCTAATTCTTTCAGTCGATACTGAACGAATCGGAATTATCTTTTCAGGGCTGTAAAGCAATAATTTGCGTTTCACAATACTGAAAAAATAATTTCGATTCGTTCAGTATCGACTAAAAGAACTAGAAATAAAATCGCTTTCGAATGGAGAAAGAACTCGATCACATCTACCAAAGTCAGAGTCTGGGGCCTAATTCTGGCAGTCGTGATCGAGTACTTTCTCGCTCCAGGTTATTGCCTACAATTTCTTTTTAGTTTTTCTTAAAGACTAGAAATCGTTTCGACACCAAATTTTTTTATACCCTTCACCACAAGTGGAAAGGGGTATGTATAAGTTTGTCATTCCGTTTATAATTTCTACAATATTGATCTTAGGCCGCATAAAGTATATATATTCTGGGTACTCATGAGGAGAGAAGTTGATTTAACGATGTCAGTCTGTCCGTCTTACGTTTAAAATGTGTTTTCCGAAGACTCCAGACATGATAACGGCTAGGTTGTTTCACATCTATGTCACATATAGTCCACCGTTTCTTGGTATTGAAATTCAGCCAGATCGGTCCACAAATGAGATATGAGCAAAAAACCACGACTACCTCTAATATTTTCCAACAGAATTCCACAAAATGTGAGCGGGATTGGAGAAGTGGGCGTGGTACCTCCCCTACAAAAAATATCAAAAATTGTATAAAAACCTGATTTTTTGGACTGTCATATGGCCTATGACATCAGTGTTGCCAAAACTTGGTGACCAAAAATGGCTAAATTTACAGAAAAAAATGGCTAAAAAATGGCTAAAAATGGGCTAAAAAATGGCTAAAAGCTTTTTTTAATAAAACACATTAAAACGCATAATATAAAACACAGAAATAATTCATTTAAAGTTGTTTACGATGAAATTGTAAGTTAAGATCAACTTGATAAATAAGAATAAACGTAAATTAATATTTTGATAGATATTTAAAAAATTAAATCATCGATAAATTCGTTATTGTTCGTTCATCTCATAGGAATTAAATAATTTAAACGTAAATCATAATCACGACAATATTTACCCTACCTTTTGAGTCCAGATCTACAATAAAATACAAGTAAGAAAGTATAGTCGGTCAACCCCAACTATAAGTAGGGTATCATATTCAAATTAGAACCTTTGTACCAAATTTTATCAAATAATCTCCAAAATTGCGACCTGTACTTTTTGCACAAGGTTTACATGGACAGCCAGCCAGCCAGCCGGACAAACATCGTTAATTCGACTCAGAAAGTGATTCTGAGTCAATCGGTATACGAAAAGGTGGGCTTAGGACCAATATTTTAAGAAGTTGCAAACATCAACACAAGCGCATAGTACCATCTCTACTATTGTGGTGTTGCTATAAATATTTTATTGTTAAGGTAAAAATATTTACCTAATTGATAAAATCGAATTAGCGGTTGCTAAATGTAACCTATTTCTCAAATTACTTTTAACAATATTTACTTGGCTAAATACTTAAGCATTAGACCATGGAAATGAGAGCAACTTTATAGTCAATTCTGAAATTTCTAAAAAAATTTTGTTGCCGCCTGCATCTCTTTATTGAAATACTTGCAACCAGAAAGAAACACCGACGTTTGTGTTGATCCATTTTATAAATTTAATATTGAAATAGTTTTCCTTTTTTTTGAAAGATTTTTCATAATCATAGTTTATAGCGATTTTCAACATTGTAAAAGTTGTGATTTAATTTAAAGGCGTTTTAATTGTTAAAAATGTTTATTTTACTTTTATAAATTTTTATAATAAAATAAAAATTATTCTTTTAAAAGAAAAACGGCAAAAAATAATTTTATGGCTAAACAAGTTGAAAAATGGCTAAAAAAAATGGCTAATGGCTAAACTCATTTTTTAATGGCTAAACAGGGTGAAAAATGGCTAAATCTAGCCACTAAATGGCTAAATTGGCAACAGTGTATGACATGGAAATCTTTAGTAGAAAATATTTTCGGAAAAGCTCGGAAACATCAGTAAAGATACGAAAAAGTTATGACCAAAATGATTTTTTTTTTAAATACCCACTTTCGGGAACCATAGATCTTCCCGAGTCAAAGATTTATAACCCAAATAACTGGCAAAATTCTTCTGAAACACGTCGGTATATAAATCTGTCAAATCTGAAATCCCAAAAATTACTCTTTTTATACCCTTCACCACAGGTGAAAATGAGTATACATAAGTTTGTCATACCGAAAACAGGCCATATTTCATTTTAATGATACTCAAACAACGTTCCTTCATGGTTCAGTTGTCTATGGGTTTTGTTAAGGTTAGAAACTGTGGCGCATATTCATAAATCATTACCAAGTGTAAACTTTTTTAAGTACCTATTTAAGCTATTCACAGATGATTACTTGCAGCATAAAAAGTTTACACTTAATTATAGGTAAAGCTGTAACTAAGTGCCAACTAACTAATACATTCAAAGAACAGCTGATTGATATCATTTTATAATTTATTTCAAAAGTACAACATTTTTGAAGTGGTTATAAAAAATAAATGGAAAGAATTATAAGAGATATTAAAATAATAACAGATAAAAACATGACAAAAAACAGTTAAGACGTATAAAACACGCTGCAATTATAATTTGTGTTTGAAATGAATTTCTGCTGCACCAAAAAAAAAATAATAAAATAAACTAGAGATGTGTTCTTAGTCGATAAAATTCTTTTGAATATTTTTATTATTATTTTAATTGATTTTTATATTATTATAAACAAAAAACAACTTTTTTAGAATTTGCGTTAATTTTTTAAAGAACAAAAAATGAGATTTTAATAGTTTTATAAGCTTTTTAATTAATTACAGAATATATCGTTCAAAATATTATCGACATTTAATTTTCTCCAAATGCCAATATGCATGGTTGCATTTCTACTATCAGCTGAGAGCTGTTACTACGTTAGTTATGAATTGTGAATAGGAACTATAACTATCTATGAACTATTTTTTAGTTTCTGTTTTGTTAGTTACAACTTTAGTTATGATTTCTGAATATGCGCCTGTGAGTCCGCTGGTTCGAATCTTAGTTTTTCAAAAACAAATTTTTTTTAATTTTAATTTTCAAAAACGATTTAAAAAAAATATTTACCAGTTTTCCCTTTTTGAATTTAATTTATAATGAAGTTTTTAGTATTGTAAATATCGTTACTTTAATATAGAAAAGCCCTAACTAACATGTTCCTTACTTTACAGGAGAAGGAAAAAACTGAATAAAAATTATAGTCTTGTAGTCGCGATTTTTTTTAAACGCAGTTTTTTATTTAACTCTCTAAACAATTTAATAAAAAACTGCGTTTAAAAAAAAATCGCAACTACGATACTACAATTTTTATTAAGTCTTTTCCTTCTCCTGTAAAGTAAGGAAAATGTAAGTTAGGGCTTTTCTATATTAAAGTAACGATATGTATGTTTATATAAAATTATTTTGTTTTTGTCTAGTTTCTCTGTATTCTTCACGCAAAATGGTGAAGGGTATATAAGATTCGGCATAGCCGAATATAGTACTCTTACTTGCATTTTGCTGACCGTTGCTATCAATATGGTTGAAGGATAATCACTTTCTGAAAAAGCGAAAATTGCTTAAGCTTAAACTAAAGATCATTTAAAGCTGTCAGTAAGCGATACAGTTGTTGAGTTTTGTTGAGTTTCCCGTTTTATTGCACTAAAAACCATGGATTGAAATCGTTCAGTATAGATGTTTATGTAAAAATACCCGCTTAGTTGAGTTCCGTTTAATTGCGTCACCCGCTTAATTATTTCGCAAAATAAGACCGCATTGCGAAAAACAAGAGCAAAGGTTTCAGTTAATTGTTTCCGTCTACTTAATGTGTTTTTGCTTCACAAACGTAAACAAATTATTTTGCGGCAAGAAAGATTGTACGATGAACGTACGTGATTTTTATTTTGTTTTAAAAAACCTAAACCAATTTTTAACTTAATAAATCAAGAAATGAGTTTTATTTTTTATTGCACATCTTGCTCAATTAAGCGATTTTCGTTTTAATTGCATCGCCGATTCAATTAATCGAGTACTGCTTAATTGAGTTCCCGTTTTATTTCGTCAAAAGTAGTGCATTTTTAGAAACTCAATTTAGCGGTAATAACTGTATACCGAAAAAAATGGGTAAAATTCGTTAAGCTACAACGGCATTCTTGCACAATAAGTCAAAAAAACGGCAAAAACAATAAAAAAAAAATAATAATAGGGTTCTTTCGGACACTTGTAAAAGCGGAATTCTGAGAGAAGCATCACGGCAAATGTTGGCGTTGAAGCAAGCTTATCTACTATTCAAAGATTAATAAAGATGCTCCACGCTTTAAAATACTCAAATTACACCCCCTCTTAACCCGCCACGCAAGAAAATGCGCCTCAATTTTGCCAAATAATATAACGTGTATGTTTGAGAGCACAACCAAAAATATACAATAAAATTTTAGAAATAATTTAGAAAAATGTTTCTCCACTATGGTAAAAGTTAATTAGTACCCAAATATAACGAAAAATCGCCAAAAAAAAAAAAGGGTTATATTTCTTATGCAATATCACACAAATTTGTATGGAGATTTTTTTTTCCTACAGCCAAAATATTTTATTTATATAAAATTTTGCACAAAATAATTTTTTTTTAAGGGAAATCACGATGGGTAGTGCAAAGTGTGCAAACGGTGCAAATGCTTGCAAAAATACACACATTTGCACAACACAACAACAAAATGTACGTACATATTTGCATTTTGCTCTATTATACTTCGTTTGCTCAAAGTAAAACCATGAGCAAACTTTGTGGTGCATATTTGCTCAGTTGCAAACAAATGTAAACAATAACATTTGACATATTAAGCGCCATATTGTTTTTAAGGAAACTTATTAATTGAACATTTCCGTGGGTTTTTGTATAAGATACAGAATTAAATTTAAAACAATTAAAAAGAAAAAATTTATTTTAATTTGCTTGTGTTAATTGTAAACAAATGCAGATTTTTTAAAGTGCTGCCAGAAGTTTTTAGTGTTGCCGGAATATATTTTTAGAAAAATAGCACATTTGCACAAAAAATAATAGCCTTTTCACACTTGTCAACATTTAACATTTAACATCAATTTGCGAAGATGTTGGAATTTTCCCATAAGAAATACATAGGGCTAAAAATCAAAATTTTTCAACATCTTTATAAATAGAATGTTACTATCTCATTTTGTTACCTTTTAGATTTTTCGATCCTTTTAGTGTCATCACTAGAAAAGTGGCAATAAATTCTGTAATTATTGTGGCATCACTGACAAAATGGAAGTTGCTTTAAAAGCAGCGTTACCATTTTTTAAGTTTTTCCTTTTTTGCAAGCCTTATTTTGCTAAATTTTGCTAAAATTTTTAAACAAAATGAATTAGAAATACATTTTGGTGTTATCTTTTAAAATGTTGGCACTCTTGTAAAAAAAAAGTATTTAAAAAAATAAAATTTTTTTTTCAGAAATGGTAACATTTATTATTGATAGTAGATGTTAGATGTTTCAAGTGTGAACGAGTATTTCACATTTTCAACATCTTCCATGCGTTCCTCCGAAATGTATGCAAGTGTACAAAGGGTATAAAAGATGTATGCTCACCATCAAGGCGAATTAACTACAGGTGGTGTCGCAACGGCATCTGATTTTGACAGTTTGAGCTTATTTGTTTTGGTTTGTTAGTGATTTGCTAATAATGGTTGACATTTCGAGCTAATCGCACTAACAATGCAATGCAAAAAACCTTATGTTTTTCTGTTCTTTTTGCACTGTTGTAGTTCCAACACCACCTGTAGTTGAATTCGCCTTGGCTAACCATCAATCATAATATGCACTGCAAATTTACAAATTTGCACAATGATCATCGTGATTTCCCTTTATATAAAAATTTCCACAAAATTTTTTATTTCTTTGAAATTTTGGTTAAAGTTGAATATTAGAAAATTTTGCCAAAATTTTCTATTTATAGCCAATTCGGCAAAAAAATTTCTGTTTTCAGGAAATTTTGCTTAAAGTTTGTATATCAGGAAATTTTGCTAGTCTTTGCTATTTTAAGGAAATTTTGCTATTTTTAGGATATTTTGCAAAAATTCGCTGTGCTTCTTTTTAAATTTGATATTTTTAGGAAATTTTTACAAAATTTTTGTATTTGTAGGATATTTGGCCAAACTTTGCAATTTTAATGAAATATGCTATTATTAGAAAATTTTCCAAAAACTTGCTATTATACGAATTTTGGTCCAAACAGTACCAGCCAAATCAGCCTGATGTTAGGATGAACCCACAAAAAAAAGACACTAAACATATTTGTATGTTTGTTCGTAAGTCTGAATTTACACGTTTCATCTTTTGATGCTCAACTTCTTTTCAATTCCCTTTAAAAGATGCCAATATAATCACACGCAGCAATCGGTTTCAACTTTGTTCGGTTCAAAACAACAACAATTTTATTAACAGCGAATCAAAGAGAAAAAGAAAAAAACAAAATTACATGCAGCCATCGTTGTGCATATACCAACGAATAAAAACACAAAGCGTACTGACCGAGTACAGGCATCTCCGTACTAACCCCCTTTCTTCTTTCTTCTCTCACCTAAAAACATAAAAGTTGAGCATCAAAAGATGAAACGTGTGAATGCAGACTAAGCATATAGTTAATAATATTTGATTTTAATGCAGCTGTCAATTACAATTTTAACATTTACAATAAACAAAGCTTTATGTCTTAGGAAAACAAAATAGAAAATAAATATACAGATAATTACATTTATCTTGTCAAAAGCAAATACCAACATATCCATCATTAATGAGCAAGTGTGCGTATTTAACAGAATATTTGTGTAAACATTTTGAAAAGTTTATATTTTTATTAACACTCAGTTCAGTATTTATCTTTTCACCACATTTGTTTCTATTTTTTTGTTTTTTTAGCAGTGGAGATATTTTGAGAATAATTTTGTGTTATTGACAACCCATTGACATTTGCTATGAAGTATCATATCAACACAAACTGACAACACACACTCGCACTTGTCTACTTACCGTATCACCACAAGTTGCAACTTGCAAGCAAGAAGCACAAGTAGTAAACGTAAATGAATAGAACGAATTCTACCAACAACTTACTGCCACTTGATTATTTGTTTATATTTATTTTTGGCTTAATAACTAAATGCCGTTAGAGAAACAAAAACCAAAAAAAAAAAAAATCAAAGGAATTAAACTCCCAACTCAATTGAATTAAGCTTAACTCTACACTAACATCAGCAATGCCAACAACACCAACGCCGCCACTAGCAACACCAAAAGATGTAAAACACACATTAATTCAACTTTGACGTTTTACTGCATTGTTGATAGATCAACTGTCATATAACATCAACAATAACCATAAAATAGAGTCCGCTTACACTTCGATCAAATCGTATCGCTATTGAACTGGTGCTTGTTGTTTGTATCGCATTGGAACGACCGTACTGTAGAGCCTGATTCATTTACAGTTGCAGTCGGTGCTGCCGCAGCAAACAACAGATTCCTCGAACACAGTGGCGGCATTTTGTTTAACATTAACTTGGCGTCGATTGGTGTTAATTTATGCATTTGTTTGCGTGGCAAAAGACAAAAGAGAACAGCAAGGAAAAACTTTGTGTTGCAGTTTTTCTTTCTTCATTCATTTAATCGTAAAAATGCAGAATTTTAAATGATTGGAGTGAAGTGAAAAGTTTTTTTAATATAAAAAAACTTATCCATATTTAATCCCGAATTATTACTTGAAATAATCCGAAGGTTAAATTAGATTGATTCTAACCTAAAGGCCATGTCAGATAAAACTTCATCGCTTTGCGTGACACTTCTAACTTTGAAAGAAAAGCGTAACACAAAAGGTGTATGTCACAATAAAAACTTTGACAACACTCACACATTGTGCGTTAAAAAGAAAATAAATAAAAAAAATTATACTGTCAGATTGTCAAAGCGCGCAAAAAGATGAGAGTTGCCCAACTTTTCGCTTCGCTTTGCGTTAAAAGTTCTTTCTGTGACATGTTTCGCATAAGTATGAATATTTCATCTTAGATGTCAAAGCGAATCTCTAACGCAACGCGAAGCAAAAGTTTTATCTGACATGACCTTACAACACTTACCGCAGAAAACCAGAGCCAGAATTCACTTTTGTTGTATTGCTTTCTTTATTAACCGAAGAACTCTCAATTATTTAACAACAGCATAATGCCCTTCTTTAAAAATTTAATGTATTTAACTAAATAATATAAAAAAATAGAATATGGGAACTTATGTTTTTTATTTTACTTTTTAAACATGAAAATAATGTATTATTTTCTATTTGTTCTGTTGTTTTTGTTATTTCTACACAAAACAAGCAAATCTTGTTTACCTACTTGTGTGGTATTGTTGTAGTTTCTACAACAAACTTTGAGATACACGCGCGTATGCATGCATTTAGAATGCTATGCTGAGAGTGGCAAATTTCAAGGTTTTTTAATTGATTTAAGAATTTTGTTCTTATTTTAAGAAATTCCGGAATTGGTTTTCGAAAGTATCTAATCCCATTAAGAATTTTTGTAAGTACGTTTTAGTGTTATTCGTAATTAAATTTTTAGGTACGACTCGTATAAAAAACTTAGTTTATTCCGATTATTTTTCTTTCTGTTTATGAACAATTGTTTCAACACGATTGTACAAAACTTTCTAGTAATGGAAAAATAATATTTATAACGCCTAAATTTAGGCTTTAGATTAAGATGTTTAAAAGTGTATTAAAATTCATAGAACAAAAAGTTCTGGAAGCATCTAGATAAGGTTTTGAGGTCGTTACCAAGATAAATTTTATTAACCTTATGATTAATTTAATTTATGTTAAATAAATGTGTGTGTTTATTTTGATTTGCAATTAAAAGAACTCAACGGTCTATTATAAAGGGCATATCAATATTTTTTAAAGTTTAACACATAATGGTTAATTGGTTTCTATTCTCTGCTATAAACACACTTGGGGTATTCACAAGGTGTGCTATCATGTTATATTGTCATAATGTTCTAATATTTTACAATGGTTTAAAAATATTGTTGTTGCTTTGTTAAATAAAAGTGTCTTAAATTAATAGAACTTTGCTTGCTATGTTTATTGTGCAGTTGTAATTAATCAGAAGAGACCTGCGCTGAGCGCCTGAGCCGAGCCGTATTAGTTTTTGTAGCCATCGCCGTTGATTGTATAGTTTTATCCGGCTTATATACGAAATTAACCTGCGGCTAGCAATTTTCGCAACAAAACACTTGCGGCGTCAAATTATATCGGCTTAGGACTCTGATGTTTGGTAAACAAACAAAATAAAATTTATTTGTGATTTGCGTCTAAAAAATGGAAAATAGTCAGATAAGATCTAATTTAATTTATTAATTCATGGATTAGACTTAAAAAATATTTTGATGTTAGGTAAATATTTATTTTTTATATTTGTTTTAAACCAGCTGATTTAAATTCCAAATAGCACACTAAATTATGATGGGTTGTTCACAACAGTCGTATTTTTTCATGTTATTATTTTAAGACTTATGACTTTATGACACCTTGTGAATCCCCCAACTATATATTGTAGTGACTTTATTCACAGAAATAAAAGTATGATCACCAAAATCGAAATTGGAATAAATTCGGAATTTCAATTTTATTTCATTATTCTTGTTTTTGTATTACTAAACCTTGCTAAGAATTCGATTTTTGAACGTTAACGTTCGTATAGAATTTTATATGGAAAATATTTTTAAAACTGAGTGTTTTTCATACAAATTTTCTATGCGAACGATAACGTTCGAAATCGTTGAACAGGCAGTAAAATTAAGTTTTAAAAAAATGGGTTTTGATTTTTGTTAACGTAAAATATTTATTGGGATTAAAAACTACATAAAACCAAAGATTAGTTATAGACCTTCAGCCGTATTCATAATGAAAATTTGGCATTAAGTTCGCACAAATTTTATTCATAATGCACTTACCAAACTCTGGCTAACGATTTGCTAAACTCTTGTTAACGACCTGCCAAACGTTTGCCAACTTATGTAAAAAAGCTGCTTTATGTTAAAAAATTTTGTTTGTTTTTTTTGTTTTTTAATGTACTGTTTTTTTTAACTTACCATCTTTTTTATTTAATATAAAATTTTTATATATGGAGGAAAAACAAAAAAAAAAGAAAAAATGGCAAAACCAGCGATGATAAATGCAAAACGTGTTGCATTTTTGAGTAATACAATGCGGTATCATAAAATTCAGAGTTGTTTTATTAAAAGTTGGCCGATGGAGAAAAGTTCGTTATGAATTAACTCTGTGCCAACAAGCTGCTAAGTTTAATCGGCATTCTAGTTAGCAGGTCGTTGTACGTAGTGTACAAACTGTGGCTAACTTTTTGTTATGAATACGGCTTCTTATGTATATTAGTATAATGGATCACAAGGGATACTTAAATTTCAACCTGGCCGTTACTACACAGAATTTTACTTTATGATAAATTATTTTCTTATATACATACGTATGGAGTCCAAATTAAAATTTTACAGGAAAGTAATTAAGGTAAATTTTTTTTAGCAGAATAAAATACCATTTTGAATTTAATAGTTTTGGAAAGCTTAAAAGTTGCGCGTCGTATAACTACATATACCAATTTATTGGTTTTAAACATAAACCTTATGCACTCGTGTTTCACCTGACTTTGTATACCTTCCCCCACTAGCGGCTAACAAGGGTATACTAAAGTTGCCATTCCGTGTAAATCTTTTTTAGTAATAATCTAAGATCCCATTAAGTCTGCCTGTTCGTCTGTCGAAAAGAGCAGTTTTTTGTGTTTGGGATTGAAATTTAATTGGTTCAGTAGGAAAAGAGTTTTGGACCCAAGTGTTAAGCAACATTCCTATTTCAGTTCAAAAAAAAAACATATATAAATTAATGGCAAAACGCACGGATGACTAAAAATCATGCTACCAAATTACGTAAAGATCATTCAGCAATTAACTATAGGCCCCAAATTGGAACACACTTTAGTAAGCCTTAAAGAGTAACGAACAATGCTTTTGTAGTTCAACTTGGTTCAATTCAGCTCCAACAGACCAGAAATCACACAACCAAATTTTAAGATCGGTCCATTACTAAGCATAGGCCCCATATAAAGCCCTTACACTTTATTACGCCTAAAACATTAACATATTATGATTTTGTGAAGATCGGTCAATAGTTTAACTCATATAAAGCTTTCTCTTGGAAAACACTTAGAAGAAGCAATGCTATCGAGTTCAGATGTAAAATACATGTCGTGTACAGTAGACTTTAAATACAAATCCATTATTTTGAAAGCCTGCCATGCACCATTGCAATATTGGGCATGCAACTTAAGCAATCTGGTTTGCACTCCAGAAGGGGGAGATTTAATTTATTTACGTTTTTTTCGAATTTTTGACCAATTTAAGCGTAACACTTTACCAAATGACGCTTTAATGCAAATGTTGCAAACAATCAAATGCAACAGCAGCAACAACGACAAAGTCACTCATACTTTAAAACATTTGTACGTACTCACAAGGCAGTCAAGTCAGTCGTTTAGTCATTCATTCAATTTAGTTTTGTGTATAACATGTTCTCGTCAATTTCATGTTCAATCATTTAAATAATTTACATATTTTTTCTACATAAACGAGTGCTTACAATTTGATTGGTACATATTTTGTGAATATTTTCTTTAAGTTTTTTCCTTTTTCGTGTTGTTTTTTAATTCTTCTTAAATTTGTTAACGATTTTTTGATACTTAAATTTTTTTTCTTTAACCACAATTCACACCTCAAGCGGTAACTAGCATTAAAAACCACAGCAACATACATTTATGACACCCCGAAACAATTGTTGAAAATTGCAGGTTAATGCAGCAATCATTAGATGATATTGCTGTTGCTGCCTCAGCCTTTGCTGCATTAAGTATCCAAATGTTTCCTTAAAAAGCCATAACTACATTAAACATGAATTCAAGAAAAAAAAAAACTTTTAAAAAAAAAATAATGGCAAAATACAATAATATTCGTAATAACCATCTATTCACGAGATGTTGAATATTAAGTGGATAAATTACTTTTTGATTAGATACCGTGAAATGTAAAAGGTTAATGGGAGTAATTACTGTGGGTAAAGCCACAATAAAATGATATAAAAAAGAGTTTATTTGAGTTTTTGGGAGCATAAAAGTTGGCTAAAACAAAATAAAAACTAATATGCACTTGTAACAAATGTTTTTTCCTATTTTGTGGCACGTAGACATCATCGTGTCAAAGGCATGCATATATCATTAATAAAAAATATACTGAAATATATATAAATTAAATAAACTTTTTATAGAAGAAAAGTGTGGACTAAATTATGTCCTCTCATATCAAAAATTTTGACGCTCTCGTTCCAGCACGTTATTTGCGTAAGGAATAGAAACGGTGGCCATATTTTTTGGAAAAAAAAAATATCGAACAGTAGTTCAAATATTTGTTAAAAGCACACAAAAGCAGCCACACATGCAAAGACGTTTCAAACGCTACAATAGTGGAGAGGGTATTATTTGTTTGGGCTGATATACCCTATACCCACCTTAAGGTATACCGATCGATTTAGAATCACTAACTGAGCCGGCTTAACGATGTCCCTCGATTCAGTTGGCTAGCTAGTTGTTTAAATGTTGTGATTGTAGGTCCAAAATTGTTCTCAATAAAAATTGTATGCAGTTTATGCAGATAATTCCCTATTTTGGGTGATAATCGTGCAAAATGCTTATTAAGGGATACCCAATAAATTTTGGATTTAAATTATGGTGCATGCACAGAAAAAAATAAAAATTGATTTCAATTAAAAAATTTGTGATATTAATTAAAAATTAATTAAATTTGCACCAGTAAACAAATTAATAGTATTAATTAAACCAATTAATAGTATTAATTAAACATCACTTAATTAAACGTTAAATTCGCTTGATTAAAAATGTAATTAAAACTGATTATATTTTTGATTAATGCTTTAATTGGTGAAAAATGTGGGAGTATTTTTTCTGTGTGTGCTTAAACTGTTTTAGACTTCCTGGATAATGTACCTGATCCCGATTACCATATAGTTATACCCACAATACAATAGTGGAGAGAGTATTATGCATTTGTGTTGATGTGTGTAAAACCTAAAAATATTGGTCCTAGATCCACCTTAAAGTATACCGATCGACTCAGAATCACTTTCTGATAATTGATAATTTGAAGATAATTTGAATGGTACATAGGTTTTAATTGTCACAAGGACCAAGAATTTTGAAAATGGGGCGAATCGGTCCAGAATGTCATATAGTCCCCATAAAAGCTACTTTCCGGAAAATAGTCAAACAAATTTTAATGAAATTTAAAACATAGATAGATCCCTATTCATATAGGCATACACTTTCGAAAATTAGTTTTTAAATACTGTGGTGTAGGGAATCACATGGTCGCTCTTGGCCAACTATACTTTCTTACGTGATTTTTTAATGTTTTGTTCTTATCAGCTTTTTTCTATTGAATGAGTGCAGATTTTATGCTAAAGGTACTATAAATAAGGTACTACACTTAAAAATCTAAAACAAGCAAGCGCGAAAATTTAATCGATTACTCGACAGCCAACAAGAAATATTGCTAGGGTATATAAACGATTAACCGTTGTTCGATTAATCGAGTAATTTAAAGCGATTAACTGGTCGAATAATTTAAAATTGCTTATTTTCAAATAATGAATAATTCGAATAATTTATGTCGATTAATCGAAATTTTTTTTATTTAAATACTCTTTTATTGTTTCTTAACGCAGGAACATTTCCATCGAGTAACAATTTTTTTTAAATACAAAGACTGAAACCAAAGAGTTTGGAAATAATTTATTTTTAAGAAAGTTTAGTACAGACTGTTCTCCGTATGATTCAGATAAACAAGATGATTTTTTGAGACGAATGAAAACCACATTCTACCAGACCTTAATAAGACTATTAAAATTGTTAAAAAATTAATAATAGATTCAAGTGGTATAATAGAAGACTAGCTAACTAAGACTACTAAAAGAACAGAGAAATTGGAATTGCTTTATAACGCTTTACTTTCAATCTCTCCACAATAAGTGAAAGAAACTTGTCTAAATCACGTATCATCAAAACAAAAGAAAGAAATCGTTTGAAACATAAACATTTAAACTGTATACCATTTTTGAAAGATTATTTTAGAAGATTTGCTTAAATTTTGATGCTATTTTTATTTGAAATGTTTTCCTTTTTATTACACGAAGTGCCTTTTGTTAAACTACCAAACTAGACAAAATTAAAATTATTCGGTTAACCGAATAATATGAGACTTAAGAACAGTTAAGAACAATTAAGAAGCATTAATTGAACAAATGCCTGTATTCTTAAAATTTTTTTAAATTTAATAAAGGTTTAAGCTTTGTTCACAATCAGTTTTAAGTATTTTATATATTTCCCTTTCATTTTTAGAAGAAAAATGTAAGTAAAATTTTTTTTAAAATGTAACTTAAGTTGAGTCTACTTCTTGTTCAGGGACAATTTGTATGAAATTTAAACTGACGTAAATAATTATTTTTTTTTTAGTTTTGAATGAAAATTTCACATTATTTTGTTTTGGGAAAATTTTGCAAACGGTTCCTTAATTGCAAATGTGTGTTGTTGCAAAAAAAAAAAATTATTTCTCTATTGTGAACAACAGTGAAAATGTTGCTGCCTATTGTGAACGAAGCTTTAAAGAACAAATTTATTATTAAAATTATGCTTAATAAGCATTTGTTAAATTTAATAATCGCTTATGAATAAGGGATTGAATATGTTGTAAATAAATGAATATTTGTGTATTGGGCTTGGCGTGGTGATACAACTACTAGTTTATTCTTTCAATTTTCATTAATACGATTTTGTTTGTTCTGCTAAATTTCCAATTTTCATTCTTGATAAATACACCGAAATTAATTCTTAGACGAAAAGCTAGTTCCTATGCGCATTTAACTGGTTGCTTAGGCCAGATCATAAGGATCGCTTTTCCCAAAGAATTTTAAAAAGCTTAAGATATTATGCAAATAAAACTGCAGTATGAATGAGAATAACAAACACGTCAAGTCTTATTTGGCAACGATATCATAGCTTAAACAAAATACCAACAATTAACAGTGAGTTTATCTTTTCTTACATTTCTTTTTATTTCGTTAGTTGCGAAACAAAACATAAAGTAAGACCTTCTACACATTTTCGACTTATTACTTTTAGAAATTTGTTTAAAGAAACAAAATGAGAAAAGTCAGACAAATTGGGAATGCATTTACTAAGCTATTCCATTAAAGACACTAAAAAAACAACAGTTAATTAAATGAAAATGCTGTTCTATATAATACAAACTGGATCATCCCCGTGTTCATATGTAACTTTTGTTTGAAACGATACAAAACCATTAAACGCTTTATTCTGTAAAAGTTTAATTCATTTCATGTTGTTAAAGCCCATATGACACTACATTTTTTATTCACTGAAACAATACAAAATGTGAACAAAATTTTTTTTTTTCAGTTTTTCTTTTGTTATGATTTTGTTTATTTTATGAAATGTTCTCAACAGAAATCGGTTACTCGCTCAATTTGCCCATAAACCGCTGATTTAGCAATACTTTTAATATTTCAAGCTTGAAATTTAATTTTAAGTTTTTTTTTGACATAACTTCATATTTTATCGATAACTTTATTTAAATTATTGACAGTTTGCTATTTATAGTAATTAGACTAGCAGTTAGTGATTCACTATCACTAAACGCAGATTGAATGCAAAAAATCTGCACTCAATTCGAATAGTGCAAAATTTGAACTTGCAATCAAAAAAGCTGCATATAAACAGAATCTCGCTAATCTTTCAAAAATTATTGGTCACGACATTTTTGAGACAAATACGAATAATAAAAATTCTATATGATATTAATCAAAAAAGTTTAAATTATATTCTTCGGATCATGGTGAAATTACTACAAGGTGGCATCACTACGGCATCTGGTAATTTTTTGCTTAACTGTGGTGAAAACCCAAAGATGTCATTTTTTTTTTTTTTTGCTTATGTTTACATTCAAGGCGAATTTACACCAGGTGAACTTATCTTGCTACGTAAGCAACAGCTGATAACTAACTTTGTGTCAAAATGGTATACCGTTCTAGTGGTTCTGGGGAATCTTTACTAAGTTCTATAATTTTCGCTTAAAACTATGAAATTTAAAACTTTTTTAAGTTATAAGATTTCAAAACACACAATTTAAAATTGAAAACAAAATGAAATATTTGCTTAAATTTTTGACACAACGTTAAAATATTTTACAGTGTTGTAAAACGTTTTCAAAATAAGACCACCTTGTATGAATTCGCCTTGTTTACATTCTAGAAAAAAAAATTTAAAAAAAATCATTTTTGTACGGTTTTTAAATGAAAATTGTGCATAACAATTAAAATATTTGCAAAAAATAAATCGTATGTGGTTTTTATATGTGCGTCTTTAGTTGTGCTAACAGTTGTGTATGTGACCACGTCGTGTGAACGTTTGAAAAATGCGTATATTTTTGATATGCGCTTGTGTGCCACTTTCTTTAAACCTCCAAAGGACTTGTAGTGAAAAAAGTGGTAAAACAATTGTTTTTAATTCAAAAAAAAAATAAATTTTTTAGTATGAATCTTTTAGTAATTTTTTCATAATATTTTTCGTTTTATTTGTTTTTTATTTGTTCTATTCCACCAAACTTATTAACCAAAATCCTTTGGACTCGACCAGTTTTCTATTTTTGATACATTTAAGCAAGTTTAGTTATAATTAACTAATAGTTATAGCTGTTAGTTTAAAACTTATTTTTTATATACCTTTAGAATAAAATTAAAATTTGTTTTGCTTCTACGGAAAATTTTTAAATTTTGAGTTAACATGGAGCAGTAGGTAAATTATGGACCGACTTTCACCATATTTATATAATGTCCTGTGGTTCCTATTCGGAACAAAGGGCCACAACGAATCTATTCCATTCGGTCCGGTTTGATGATATACGTTTTATTTCTCCCCAGCTGAGATCGATGCGTCTAATTTCGATGTTCAATTGTCGACGCCAGGTGTGAGATGGTCTGCCTAATCTGCGGGATGTCCCATGTGGATTCCAATCAATGGCAATTTTTGCTGTGTCATTTGGAGGCCTACGTAGCGTATGGCCAATCCAGCGCCATTTGCGGTTAAGTATGTCAGTATGGATTGGCTGCTGATTTGTTTGACTCCAAAGTTCCATATTGGAGATGGTGTTGGGCCAAAAAACCTTTAGGATGCGTCGAAGACATCGATTAACAAACACTTGTAGAGTGTTTACGTCGTGATCTGTTGTATTCCATGTCTCACATGCATAAAGGAGCACAGACTTAACACAAGAGTTAAAAATACGAATCTTAGTGTCCTTGGATATGGCTGAAGATTTCCATACTGACCGAAGGGTACCAAATGCTTGGTTAGCTTTAGAGATTCGGTACGTGACATCATTACTAGAACCACCTGTGTTTGTAATGATGCTGCCGAGGTAGCAAAAAGACGTAACTTCTTCCAGGTCGGTATTTCCTATGCAGAATTTGTTGGTGTTTGTTGTATTGCAGCGCATCACTTTGCTCTTGCCTATGTTTATTTTTAAGCCAGCTTTTGCAGCTTCTGTTTCGATGCATTTCAACTTAGATGTCATATCTTTATAACTGTGTGCAAGCAGGCAGATATCATCAGCATATTCTAGGCTCTCGAGCTGTTGGTTAAGACCCCAGTTGATACCTCTCTTTACTTTAGTAGCATTGCGAACTATAACATCTAGAACGATGTTAAACAGCAAGGGAGACAGTACACAACCCTGGCGAACACCAGCTACAACATCGAAACTGTTGCTCAGAGCATTATTGTGGACAACACGACATTTAACATTACGGTACAGCTCCTGAGTAAGGCTTATGATTTTGGGTGGGACCCCTTTGCAAGCTAGAGCACTCCATATTGCGTTTTGATTCAGGGTATCAAAAGCTTTTTCAAAATCTATAAACAACAGGTAGAGCGGAGAACGAAGTTCTTTCGATTGTTCTATGATTATTCGGAGACTATTGATGTGGTCTATACAAGATTTTTGGGGTCGGAAGCCAGCTTGTTCGGGTCTTAGGTCCTTTAGTACAGTGTCAGATATTCTCTTGTTAATAATTTGTGCAATAACTTTATTGGTTGCGCTAAGGATGGTGATGCCCCGCCAGTTCTTACAGTTTTTCAGGTCACCTTTTTTTGGAATATTTACGATAAGGCCTTCTTTTAGCTTCGAGTCAAGTTCTTGTGTGCGCCAGAAGTTCTGGATAAGGGGAAGCAATATGTTGGCTGTGGTTTGAGAGTCGGCTTTAAGCATTTCGGGCGATATATTGTCGGCCCCAGGGGCCTTATTCGCTTTTAAGGAATCAACTGCATCAACAACTTCTGCTACATCTGGGCATTCAATGGAAATATCATGCCGTATTAAGTGAGAGTCGCAGGTACACATATTTGGGTGGGTGGGAGTTGTAGTGGAAAGCATATTGGAATAATGTTGCTTCCATATTTCTAGCTGATCTTGCGCGGATGGTGTGAGGTCACCTTGGGCGTTTCTTAGTGGTCTTGTGTTTGAGATGTTTTTCCCAGCGAGTTTTTTTGTGATGCTATAAAGGTCCTTCGATCTATGCTCGGCTGAGGCTTTTTGTGCATCCGATGCAAGCTTATTATACCACATTCTTTTGTCGTTTCTGGCGCTACGTTTGACCAGCTTATCATGTTGTGTGTATGCCTTTTTACGCGACGACTTTTCACCGAGAGTTCTGGCTGCGTTAAGTTCGTCTTTTAGGTCTTTCCTCTCAAGAATGAGGTTCCAGGTTAAATCAGACATCCAATGGGTTTTCTTAGGTACTTTGGGACCAATATGTTTCTTTGCAGCATCAACAAAACTTTTTTTAATTAAGAGCCACTCAGAGGTAGGATGGGGTTGTTGCACAGCTAATCCACTTCTCAGCTCTTGTACGTAGCTGTTAAGAGTTTGTGGATTTTTTAGCTTTACTACGTCGTATTTACGTGCTACAGCCTCAGGTTTACGAATAGCAGCAACTTTTATACGTAAGCTACCAACAACGAGATGGTGATCTGAGTTGCAATCGGCACCGCGCCTAGATCGCACATCCAGGAGGCTACTTCGCCAGGTTTTGCTAATAGCTATGTGGTCGATTTGGTTTTCTGTCTCATTGTCGGGCGATACCCATGTCGCCTTGTGTACTCTTCTGTGAGGAAATAAGGTGCCCCCTATTACAAGATTAGCGTTGCCACATGCCTCAGCAAAGAGCCTACCATTTTCAGTAAGCCTTCCAATTGCGTGTTTGCCCATTATATGCTCTCGACCTATATTATCGGGGCCAACCTGTGCATTGAAATCGCCCATCATTAGAACGATGTCACCGCGGGGAATTGCGGATAGCACACGATTTAAATGGCTGTAAAAACTTTCCTTCAGTGTTGATTCTGACGTTTCAGTCGGTGCATAGCATTGCACACAGGTAAGATTTCGAGCTCTTGAACGAAATCTTGCAGTTATTATTCTGTCTCCATATGGCTTCCAATTAATCATTGCATCATATGCTTCTTTCGACAGCAGAAATCCGACACCGCTTGACCTTGGCTGGTCATCCGGCTTTCCGGAATAGATAAATTTTAGGTTTTCGGAGGTATTGAGTTCTCCTGATTCTGGCCATCTTGTTTCGCACAAACCTAAAAGCAGCAGGTTGTAGTTCGCAAACTCTCTGCATACTTGGGCCAGTTTAGATGGATCAAAGAGTGTGCGCACGTTCCATGTTCCAATTCGAGAAATTTTTTTCATGCTGAAGGTCGTCATCGGGGGGATCGGTTGGTAATAATCATTATTAGTTGTGGTTTCGTTAATAAATTGAGTTTAAGGCAAAGCGACTGATTGGGCCACCTTACCCGATCCTAGCGTTGGGGCTGCCAACAACCTCTAGGCAGGTGGGAAACAGTTGAGTTTCAGTGGATTACACCTACTTACCTGAGACGCAATAATCATGACATGCCATTCAGGTTACTCAGCTGTACGCCTTCTCACTTTAGCTGCCGTCAGACGAGCGACCAAACGGCATTACCAGGGGATACTTGGTATAAAACCGGAAGTAGTGAGCTGCTTGGGAATTTCAGACAAAGGAATCGCTTCTTGTCATCCCCAAGTGGATGACAGACATAAAGCTTTCCGCACAAGTGCACCTCTGTGAAAAGCCCCATTCACCATATTTGGTGTCATAAAAAGGTTTTTGTTGAAATTTAATGACAATCAGTGCATTCCGCTACAAATTTATGTTAGTTTTTAGGGAGGTAGTTTCACATTTGGGAGCTTAACTCTTTTTCTAATAAAAACATCTTTGAAGAACTAGAAACAATTTGTAACCCAAACGGCTAAATCGACTTAGAAGACCCAGAATATATATAATTTATGGGAATCACATAGAATGATAAACGTAGTAATATGATAAATTAAATTTCTCCTTAATGCACAATTTGTTTAATAACGAAATTGTTTCAGAATTCCTACTTCGTAATGTTTAGCTTTCTGTTTCTATTCGCCCTTCCAGAAATAGCATTCCACTTAGACTTCAATATTTTCATTCTCATTATGCAATGTTTATACGTATATTCATTTCTATGATCCTTTAGCATTTAAAATGACCACTTTAATATCTTTAAATAGCTTTAATCTTAAGTTTTTTCGTTTTTGTTATATATGTATTTATTAAACGTGTAACATTGCCCTAAGGTTTAGCCTACCATCCTACCAAGCGAAAATTATCCGACCAAATGTTTTCGGAAAAGACAAACAGTTTGCCTGTTTTTGTTGTATTGTTGTACAACAACACCTAGTGCTGCCACCTTGTAGTAATTTCACCATGCTTCGGATGAAATAAAAACGACGTTTTAAAAATTTGAAGTTGATTTTGAAACCAAAAATGAAAAAAATTATATCGTCTATATGATTAAAAATTGTCTGCAAAAACTTTCTTCAGTTCTGTTTTAAACTGAATTTGTGTCCATACAATGAAACTTTGTTTTGCAGCATTTACATTTAATATGTCGGTACTACTGCACACATGTGGTCTTCTTAAACAGAAAACATCTTGCATCACACTTACGAAAAAATCGCGGAAATTGTGAACCACATCCACACAGAGTTTTGACCCGGCAAAAATAAAATTTTGATGCAAACAATAGTCAATGGATCTTAATTTTGCATAATAAGTTTATCATATACCAATTAGTGCACAACAAATCAATTGAAACTTAAAATTAAATGCAAATGTTAAGTTGCACTCTGATGAGTGCAGAACAAGAAAGTTTCAATAAGCTGATAATTGCTTTTTTTTAAATCAAGCTAATTTTTTTGAGTGCAAAACTTTTTAAAATCACTATCACTCATGTTCAGTGAGGCTGCAAATTTTCAATGCATCACTCAACATTATCAAAATGATTGAAATATTTATGCACTATAACTAAGTGGGAGTTGAAATTGCAAAATGGGTGCACTACAACCATCTATGCCACGGATTAATATACGATTTTGCATAAATTCGGTCTACATAACTCAAAATCATACTGGAAAATTTTGTGATGATTGGTCCACAATTTACCATGAGCCCATTATGAATTCCCCTCTCGAAAATTACTAAATAATTAAATTACTAATTTGCTAATAAATTTGTCTATTTCATTATATTTGCACTGTTCATTAAAACTTGAACAATGCATTAAAAATTTAGTGTTTTAAAGCCTTGAACTCCTTTCTTCATAAAAAAAATTTAATGAAACTTAAATTTGATGAACTTTATTAGCCTGTTTAAAATATAAAAATTTGGATTTAAAAAAAATTACTTGCATTAAGTTAATGCAACATTTTCATCGATTTAATAAAAAATTTCTTTAACTGGGGGCTAATGAAACATTCTGCATTAATCCAATGAAGCGTCTCATAGCTTGAATTTTAATATAATTTTGTATTGGATTAATGTCAAAATCGTTTAGATCTGTGAAGAAAATTCTTTCAGTCTAGATGAAATTCCAAATGTGAAGTAAATTAAAAGGAGTATTTTTATAAACTTTTAAAACAAGATCATTTTCAAAATTTGTTCGATTTCAATTTCGCTCAAATTCGCTTTTCAGGAAATGGATGATTATTTTCGTTATTCTTCTTTTAAGCGGAAATTCCTAAGATCCCGGAAGTTTAAACTATTTCAGGCGTTTTCCAGAATAGTGAAAAAGTCCAAAAAAAAACTCTCATGACAAATCAGGAGAATAACAATAAATTTAACATGTAGAAGTTTAGCTGTTCTGTTAGGCACTAGGAAAAAATATCCATAGAAGTATTTCCAATTCTAAGAACATTTTGTTCTTCACATTATTGTCAACAATTCCATTAACTAATTTTTATATCTTTTCATTTTAACAACAAAAGATTTTGAAAAAAAAAAATCATTCTCATTGTTTCCAGCCACAACAAAGTCGGTAAAATTAACTTAACTTTGAAATGATTTGCAGGTCTATTAAAGCCTTATCTAAATGTGCATAATTCGTTTTGTTTCTCTATCTCTCTCTCTCTCACCATTATTTATTTAGTTTTATTTTACTTAATACTTTAAACATCTAATTGAATAGATTTTCTATTTTGTTGCTTTAAACATTAATGTCAGTCATAAATTAGATGTCTTTGACTTGAGCATATAAATACTTTTTAAAATACGATTGTTGCTACTATACAAAATATCCATAAAAAAAGCGACAACAATCGATGTGGTTGCTACTTTAAGCAGTTGCCGACAACAAAAATTGACAGCAAATTCCAAAAGCAAAGTCAATTAAAAGATTCATTATCTTTTAAGCGTTCGCTATTGAAAAAATAATAATAATAATGAAATGAAGAAGAAAGAATAAAAAGGTTTTTTTTTCAATAAACGAAAATCAATTATGTATCCACCCTTTTATTTAAAAATTATTTGTAGAGTTTTTTGTTGATTGTTCAGCAAGTTCAAATATTTTGCTGTCATTTAATGCAGCACAAAAGAAATAAAGTTTTCCGAAATTTGAGGGCACCATAAGTTTTTATTTTTAATTCTGGCAATTTTCTAGCTTGCATGTTCCCACAAAAGGAAGACATGTTTTTTGAAAACGGTAAAAGGTTTAACACAATACCATCCCTGGCACTCTCTATATTAAAAAACTGTATTAAGAAACTTTGGCCACATTGTTTAAAATTCAACTGTAAATGCTTAGAATTGTACGATGGCTGGGTCAATAAAGCTGTGACTTTTTAAATAAAGTCTTAATTTTATTTTTCAATGCAGTGTCGTTTATGCTCTACACACTAAGCTCAACGTTTTTCCAATTATTTTATCCCTTCAAAAAAATAAAATTTGTAGACTTCATCTCAATAGGTATTTGTTTGCCAGATTATTTCATGGTTGAAGTCAAATCTTTTTCCGATGAGCCATTTTTTTAGTTTTGGAAACAAGAAATTGTCATTCGGGGCTAAGTCCGGAGAAAAGAGCGAATATTGAAGCAATTCTTAGCGCAATTGATGTATTGAAAACTTCCATGCAAACTTCACATATCCTGGTGCAAAAAAAAACTGTTTTTGCTGTGGCCAAACGCCGTCGTTTTTTACAAGCCCTTATAAAATCAATTTAATAACTTGACATAATATTTACCCTTGATTGTAGTCAATTTGCATTTTACTGCGTGCATCCCAAAAAACAATCACCATGACTTTTTTGGCTGACAAACCCTTCTTTGCCACCGATTTACCCCATAAAAACATTTTTTACTGCTGTTTAGTCTTTGGTACGTGGTGGTGAATCCTCGAACGGGGCAAAAGCTAGTCCATATTGCGTTTGAACAATGCCAAACACTCCTGAGAAGTTATCACACGATTGCGTTTGTTGTGGACTATGAGTAAACGCGGCACCTAGTTTGCTCATACCCTAGTGATCATTCAAAATTTAAACCACTGAAGCTTTTAAGTTTAAGATATAGAGATCCCTACTGGGTGTCCAGAACGTATGGCATCTTCCGTGCTTGTACACTGATAGAAAAGGCTTCATAACGCTGATGTATTTTGACATCAGTACTATGGCAAGTGTCTTCGTTTTTGACCCCATGACACTTGTCATCATTGTGATGTCAACCTTAACATCATTTGGCCAAAGTGTCATCCGGGTCAAATGAGATTATGTGATCAATGGGATGACACATCGGCATCACAGAAATGACGAACATGTCCTCAGTGCGATAACGCAGTACCATCGGAGAAAGGGCACATTAGCATCAATTTAATGACAGTTTGTCATTAAGTCAAAGTCATTGGAATTGACTTAAGTCACTGTGAGAGAATATTATTTTTTACTTACCCGTTGCACATGTTTGTTTCACGTTTGTTGAATTACGACCTTTGTTTACAGCAGAACTCTCAATAATAAGACAACAGCACCATGCCTCATGTGGTTTTCGTAATCATTCTACTTTAAAAATTTCATGTATTTAACTAAATAATTTAATAAAAAAAGAATATAGGAATTTTTGCTTCTTATAATACTTTGTAATCATGAAAAGAATATTAATAATATGCAAAATGTGGCATCGAATTGATGTCACTATAGCCATAAAATAGATGACACGTAAAAAAATGACAAAATTGTACGAAGACGTTAGTCATTAGATTGATGCTACTTTTTGCATCATTGATGCCATTTGTAGTAACATTGATGTCACAATTCTGATGTTAGGGCATCATCTATATGAAGATGCATTTTTTTATCAGTGTACGTACAGCCACAACGAAATTCAGTAAGCCACCATTTAAGTGGATGGTGCAGAGTTCCCAGAGTTATAGGCAAGTTTAGCCTCGGTTTAAAAGAGTTTTTTTTTTTTGCATAAAAAATAACGTTTGATGAGCAAAGGTTTTATTTCCTCCTCAAATCACGCGATCGCCTGGCAGGAACAAGAAAATTTCACTGCGCCTGTAGGATCTCTGACGTCACACAATCTGCGGTCTTATTGGCAATATTATGCTTTCAAATTGCTATGTTTATATGTAAACATGACAGTGGGACAATTTTTTGTTTTTTTTTCCACAATAAGTAAACGAGAACTGGCCTTTGGCGCGAAGGAGCGAATCTGAGTAGGATAGACCATGCTAAGTTGGGTTCTGGTAAAGAAGAAGTCGAGAGTCACTTTAGATCTTCTGATATTCCTATAGTCGCATTTCCGCTTGTTTACTGGCGCAATTACCCAAATAAAAAGAAAATGCCTCAGAAATACTTAAATTTTCAAATGAGTTCAGTCGCATCTGAACGACTGATTCAAACGGATTTGCGAAATCGTCTATCTTTGCAAAAGTTGAAAATACTTTATTTTGTTTTTAAACAAAAATTGTAATAATGTCAGTTTTAAATATTACACTGCGGAACAGTCATTTTGCGGTCTAGAATTTGATTGCAAGTTTTTACTAGTTTGAGGTCGCTGATTACAAATCTCCATTTTTCTCTATCAGCTCTACTTTTCGAGATATACCGTTATGTCCAAAATTAAGGCACTTTCACTACATATATTGGAATAAATTGAAAACGGTAGACCATGTTCAGTTAACAAAAAAATCAAAAACTCGGCAACAGTATTATCTTTAAGCCGTGCTTATATGGTTTTTAATTTTGCCCTGTAGTTTCAGAGATATCGTTGAATTTTGGAAAAAAAGGAAAATTTTGAAAGAAAAAATCTCTAAAAATTCATAAAAAATAAAAATGAGACAAAAATCACAGTTTTGGTCTGAAAGTATCTTAATATATTTCGAATGAAATGAATTGTTAATCGGTACACAACTTTTCATTGTATTCACAATTTACTAAAAAAAATGAATATCGATTTCCATACAAAAAAAAAACGTTAATTTCACACACATATTTAAAATTGAATTTTTATACGCTGCAAATACATACAATACAACTGTTACCAACCTTTTTATAGTTTTTAGTTATGCGACCTTTTGTATAATAATTTCATAATTTTTTTATGAAACGTTGTTTTGAGACTATTACGGTAGAAATTTTACATTTTCATTAATAATGAAACAACATAAAATAGTATAAAAGTATAAAAATATTATATTTCCTCTTTTTCAATTAACAAAAAACACGCCATTTTTATTTTCTGAGAATGTCTAAAAACAGATCTGGCAGTCTTGCGGTGCAATTATCTGACAACCATGTGAACTGACAATTTTTGTGGCAGTTACATTTTTTAACAGACAGTTGTATACCAATGAAATTGTATGGTTTTCTTACAACCTTCTGAACTAATAGTTTAATATAAGTGTCAATTTTTCTTTTGCAGTATATTTTCAGCACATTGCCAGACCTTACATTATTGTATGGAATCAATCAATTATTTTACTTATAATAATGGATCGATTTCGCCTATTTTCAAAATTAAATAAATCTGGCATCTAAAACATATTTGACCAAATTTCATTTTTTAAAGTTTTCTATTGCATGCTTAATTGTGCCTTCAACAGACAGATGAACGGACATTTTAGAATTTCACAAGCTGGTGGTTGTAAAAAGAGATATATTTCCGTTATGAGCGAAACCCGCTCTAAGATAGTTCAAACATTTTGAACTCTTTGTAAATGATATGATATGAGTGTGAAAAAAGTTTTATAGTAGATTTTATCAAGTATTCGAATTATTTTGAATTGTGTAACTTTCCGCATAATATTTTGAAACTCAACAGTTTCGACAGCAATTGCCAGATTTTTTGTTTAAAACTTTGTATGAGAGTTATAAAAAAATATCCCTTTTTATCAAATATATTAATACAATGACTTAACAAATTTTATACAAAAGAGAATTTCCACCATTTCACTAATAAAAAAAACTTACTACACTTTTAGTGTTATCGATTACATTGAAATAATTTCCAACTGTTAATAATGTGGGGCACAAACAATTGTCAACATTTTGGAAAAAAAAGGCTTAAAACAAATGACTAAATCAACACGTTTGCATATGAGGGCGTAATAATGGTGAGAAATTTTGTTACGCCAATCTCATGGTTTGTTCTTGATTTTATTCGTTTTTTTTTTTTTAACAAAAATTTGATTCCAAAGAACAAAACAGGATGGAAGGACAGACAAATAGACGGTATTTTAAACATATTAGAGTATCCAATTATTTGACTTTTTGTATTGTTCGAGTAAGAAAATGAACGATTTGTATATTCCTTGATTAATTGAATAAGAGTTTTAATTTATTCGAATAACGCGAATAATGCAAATAACAGCTTAGTTTTGCTTTAAATGTTGTTCTGCAAAGCAATAAAAAAATCGAGTCTTAGGCTACATTAAACTTAGTTTAAACTTAAACCATATCTCAAAAACCCGGCGTAAGAAATTTAAGAAAAAAATATTTTTATTGAAAAAAGGAGAATTTTCCAAGAAATAATTTTTAATCGATTAATTGAAATAAATTGTTCGAGTTTATCTTTATTCGAAACTTCCTACTTCAATTATTCGATCAAACAATGGCGACTCTAATACATATATTGTAGTAAACATAACAATTTAATAGACCAACTGTTGTTACCCACCAGAATCATTTCCATAACTTGCAAAAGATTAAACTTATATGACTTTTTGTAGAGATTTTTCTTCGCTTTAAACTTTTTTCTTTTATTTTAGGTATTCAAGTGCTATTTTTTAACTTTAAGAAAAAAGAAATATATAAATAAACAAAAAAAGTATCTTTACACTTTTATTTTTTTGCCATATTTTTCCTTGGCTGTTTGTTCGCAAGTTGTTGTCTTAAAGGCATCAACGAAATTAGCAGTGTGGGCGCTCAAGCATTACAGCATTACAAATATTGACTGCCTGTCAGCCTTCAACATAAGCATTTGTATGAAAACAACATGTATCTACAATACGAGTAACTTATTCGAGTATTTTATACTACAAGTAGTATCTACTAAATGCCACATGAAAACTTGCAACAAATAAACAAATGAGTGAACGAATAGACAACACAGCAACAAAGAAAAAATTGTTATACACCCAAACACAAAACAATGCCGAATACCAATCGGCGAAAACCTAGAAATATTAAATCGGGGATAAACAATCTTTTAATTTAATTACAGAAGGTGAGAGTTGAGAAAACAAAGTTTTAATTTTACCTAGAATAACTTTCTTGGGTTAAGGAGTCTAATCACTTTATATATGTAGATGGCACACTCGAAGCTTTGATGTGATAGCCAGTCTGACCAGGTTTTAGCATTTTAATAGAAAACACCCTATAATTCCTATTTTAATAGATAGCGCGTTTTACTAATTTAACTCTCTTTAAAAACTTAGGCTTGAACTTGATATTATTATTGAAATCCTCTCAATATTTACAGTTCCGATTTCCCCCTAAGGTTGTTTGAATTCGCATCTTTTTGCTTTGCATTCTCGCAAAATAGTAGTGCAGCTTACAACTAAAGCTTGTCCATTGCTTAAAATCGTATGATATTTTCACATTGAGACTGGCCAAAGCCGAGTGCATACATCGCATTATGTAAGCTCGGTGTTAAGAGCACCGTCAGTGCTATTAACACCGTACAATGTCGCTAATAATAATCGATGACCAGAAAGGATGTTTCACCATTGTTATATACATTCAAGGCATTTTTTATCACTCTGGTGGATACTTCGGGGTTTTCTGCGACATCTTCAGCATCAATATACTCGTAGTGTTTGCCGCGTTGGTGTCGGACAACCGCGAAATCACGCTGTGCCCACACTACTGAAGAATTATAACGCTAAAAAGTTTAAACATTTTTTCCGAGTTCTAGAGATCCACGTCAATAAAAAATTGAGCGCTATAATTTTTTATTGACGTGGATCTTGTTTTTTGATTTGGTATTCTGGTTACTGTTGAAGCAAAACTAACATTTGACGTCATTTGCAAAGATTATAGCAGGTGACTTTTTCGCAAACTGTTATTATTATAGATAAACTTGCTTACTGCAGCATTTTTGGAGATAAAACTGAGAAGGAGCTTGCAATGCCAAATCAGGTGAATTTATTTCATGCACTGAAGTAAGCAGGGGAAATCCTGAGTTCATATTTACTAATTTACATATAATACTAACTGCCCGTCTACACCAGAGATAAATTTTGCGACATACTGTCAGCGTCAAAATAAAGTGTACAACTGGTTTTCCAATATAAAAAGTGATATTTTAGCAAAAAATAATTAAAATTTGTAGAAGTTTATTATCATTTCTAAAACCTTGGACAATGTTATTACAATTAAAAATTAAAAATTTGAAATACTTCAAAAACAACAAAATCAATACAATAAAAAAACTAATATACTCCGTTTTAAACGCGTCAAAAAAAAGTGTACAGTTTTACAATACTAAGAAAAGTGAAGTGGCTAATACATTGATTGATTTCTTTTTGCTTTTAGGACGGCTTATAGTCTCTTTGGCATCAATTCCACCCATTTTAAAGTTAGATCAGTAGACAATTTTGGCTACCCTTTCTGCAGAATTTTATTCAGAGAGTGCTTGCTGCTAATGTTTTTTTTTTTTAATTTGTCTGTCCAAATGATTTCAGATGTTTACTTGAGTTGATATCGAGCGACTATTGGGCTGATCCATCTGTTTTATGACGTTTTACAAAAGCTAACCCTATCACTCTTCACTTTAGATACTATATTTTTTTCGTTGAATTTCTTATTTCTACCTTTTATCACGTTTATTTTTTGTCCAACTTGCTTTTGTCACTTTTTGGAGCAACGTATTTTTCACAGATGACAGCAAGCTTGAAGTCTGATCAAAATTGGCAAAGTAGAAATTTAACTTTTTATAAATAACATAACCCTTTTTATATTGGAAAACAAGCTGTACACTTTATTTTGACGCTCACAGTATATTGCAGTAAATGTCAAAATTATGTCATCTTTAATGTAGACAGCACTCTAATGTACATATTTATTGCCGGTAATTTATGTTGCAATAATTGTTATTTAATTTTGGTTGACAATTATTGCTAACAAAAAACGTCAAACTCGGTTAAATAAGCACTAAAATAAAATTGCAAAAAATATTTTTGTTAATACAGTAAAAATTCGATAATCCGGATAATTGATTGCACACCCCAATCCGGAGTAGCGAATTATCCGGATTACCACATGTAGGTATTTATTTAAAATTATAATAATTCATAGCAAAATTAAACATAAATATTAATTTGTACAGTTCAGTTAAAATAAAAAAAAAAATACAATTTCAACAGTTTTTACTTTATCTAAAATAGATAAAGTCTTGTGTGCTCTCTTCACTGAAGGCATCTTGCATCAATACTAAACTAAAAACGCATGTGCAAGCATACTAATATCACACTATTCTAACTGTCTTTTTCAAACCATGCTGTGATTTAAATAAAAAAATAAATAAAAACGAGTGTTGTTAAATCCGGACTATAGAGTTGCAATCAATCCGGATTAAAGAATACGCAATGAGCTGCAAAATTCTGCCCGGATTACCGAATATTCCGGATAAGTGTATAATGTTTTTCTTATTTGATTTTTATTATTTAATTTTATATTAATTTGTTTAAGCTTGAGTTTTTTTTATGAATTTTATTTTAACAAAAAAAAATTAATAAAATTGAAATTTTAATATAAAAAAAGGCCTCAAGATTAAACATATTAATATACATGTAAATAATAAAGTCGAATAAGAATGAATTAATATTCAAAAAAATAACTTTTGCAATTTCGCGTCATTTTTTCGCTGCACCTTCCTCCTAGATTTTTTTTCAAATTATGAGTTAACATAAATACGTTTAATATTTGACGTTATTGCCAAATTGCTAAGATATTTATCTTTGGTGTAGACCTGGGGTAATAGACGGCATTTTGAAGACATGTACATACAAGCAAATTTAAGATAACAAACAATGGAAACTGGAGAATGCAACAAGTCAAACTGTCTGCTCTTGCGTATGCGGACGACATTGTGCTTATGGCTTAAGAAAATCTTATGGCAAACCTCATAACTAGGGCAAACAAAAAAAAGCACTAAAAAACAGTTTAAGCTCTTAAAAAAAGCGTTTAAAAACATGAAAATAAGCTGTTAAAATTTAAAAAAAAGCAATTTAAAATTGCTTATTTTCCACCTAATTCGTTTAATATGTTGTTATAGTAAATTATAAGTTGATGCAAGTATATTTGATACGATTGGACTCATAATTCCGCTTGTCTCCCAAAATATCCCCAATATCTTTTAATACCGAAAATCCTTAATTTTTTAATGAAACTGATTTAAATTTTGAATTAACTTTGTCTTCTATATCTCCTGGAACACGGGACATTTTTCTTACGGTCCATAACTATTTTCACTTAGAAAACCAATGAAAGATTTTTTGTTTCCAATTTCGTTACAACTTCGTGTAAAACCCCAAAATTTGCAGAAATTAACAATATTTGATATACAGAGAAATTCTTAATAGCTAAAACTATATTAAAAAAGCAAAAAACAAGACGTTACTATACCAAAAACAGAGAGAAGGGGTGCTAACAAATCCTTTATACAATAACTATATTTAAAAAGAAATAAGACGTTACAAAGTATGATGGTAAAAGACGTTACAGACTGAGGAATTTGATCATAAGAATATAGCAATGGAATTTTCGAGAGAAAAGAACTTAAACAAGCAAATAATAAAATAAGGTGATAAAAAGGCTTAATACTAAAAACAAAAACACATAAAAATTAAACACAACACTATAAAAAATACGTTACAGTACCGCTAAGACAGAGTTGCATAAAAATCAAGTAAGAAAGTATAGTCGGTCAAGCCCGACCGTATGATACCCAACACAACAGTATTTTAAAGCAAGTTTCGAGAGTGTATGGCTATATTAAAAGGGATCTATCTATGTTTCAAATTTCATTAAAATCGGTTTAATAGTTTCTTTTAGGCAGAAATTGCCCCTTATCTCCCTTGTGGTCCTATTTTAAAAAAAATGCATAAATATGGATCTATCTATATATGTCTTAAATTGCATTAAAATTGGTTTGATAGTGGGCACAAAGACCCTCTTCCGGATAGCAGCTTGTATAGGGGCTATATTAAATTATGGACCGATTCACCCTTGTGCCAATTAGAACCTACGTACCAAATTTCATTAAATTATCTTTAAAATTGCGACCTGTACTTTGCCCTCGTGTGCAACATGGACAGCCAGCCAGCCGAACGTACATCATTGGATCGACTCAGAAAGTGATTTGATTTGATTTGAGTTGATCGGTATACTTTAGGACCAATATTTAAAGGTTTTTCTCACATCAGCACAAATGCATAATACCCTCTCCACTCCTTAGTGTAGCTATAATAACATACAGAGATAATATAGGATAATGGGATAATATTGTTCAAGGGAAGCACAAAATATTACCATAACGTTGAACGATTTTTTTAACCAGAGTTGTTACAGCACAGAAATGGTTGATTTTTTAGTATTTATAAAAAAAGTTTCACATAAAAATAATTAATAATAATCACGATTTTTGCAAAATATTATTAAATAAGTTTTTTTCGTATGAAAAAAATGAAAAATTATCTTAAAATGGCAAAATAAGCAAAAAAAAGCCGATATTACCAAAATAAGCAAAAAAAAGCCCTAACAAATATAGCTCATTTTATTTGTTTTTTTTATGTTCGGAATTTGTGTTTAATCAAAATCTTTCTATCTTGTAAACCAAAAAATAAGCATTTGCTTTTTTTTGGTTGCCCTACTCATAACACTTAAAGAAGAATTTGAAAAACGAAGACTACGATGTATGAAACACGACAATAACAAATTCTTGAACCTAAATATTTAGGAGTTGTTGTAACTGATGATGGCAAACTGTTAAAACCAAACTTGACATATATAGATCAACGAACATCCCTACTTAAATATATGGCTGCGAAACCTGGGTGCTTACTGACAATAGGCAGATGCAAAATGAAACATCCGAAAAAAGATTCCAAAGAGGTGTGGCGAATAAAACTAGAAGGAACAGGATCCGAAACGAACAGCACAGAACTAAGTTCCAAGTAAAACCAATAAGCGAGATAATAGACCAACAGGAAATGAGATGGTTTGGCCACGTTGCGAGAATACCAGCAGAACGTCTTCTGAAAAAATTGTTTGAGGCAAGATGCGAAGAAAACAGACCAAGAGTCAGAGACCGCAGCAGCTGGCAGACAACATTGGGGAACTCTTTGTATAAAAATTAAAGGTAGACTGAAAGATAGACGGCGAATGAATTAAGTAAGTAAAATGAGAAGGGGAATGTGAAATGTGCAACACATCCTTTAATTCTGTCCTCCACTGGCACGACAAGCCAAAATGCAATCTGGTACTTTCAAGTTTGGTTTTGGTACTCTTTACAAATATTCCCTTGGAATAAAGGCCTAACCATAATATGCATAGCCTTGCTTAACCTAATGTCAAAAATTAACAAAAAGTCTCTGAAATGTATTTAAAAAACCAAATAAAAAAACATTTGATTCCGTACGGAATGTGCGATTAGATTCGCACCTTGCTTAAGCAAATGACAGTTTCATTAAACTTAGCAACAAGTTTCCTTAAGTTCAATATGGTTTGCCTCATATAATTAACATTTATTCGCACATTTGCTTAATCCAACTTAAGCACATTATGGTTGGGCCTCAAACCTTTTGGAACGATGGCGGCCATACGGAATAAGTAAGAGAAACATTATTTGTTAGGAAAATAAAATGGGCCAAATCACACTTCTGGGATGGTATGTTCTCTATAAACTTAAAGTAGTAATTTTCTAGTAATAATTTTTAACAACACTTTTAAATGAAGCAAAGGAAATACAATTTCCAAATACTGAATATTGTTAACAGATGACTAAACATTCTAATAAAATGTGTTGATGCTTACAAATTTGGTCAAAGGTATTTATTTACATACTTTATATTTATTATAAAATGTTCACGAAACATTCTGCCCCTTAATTTAACTCAAGTTTGCTCAGCTCTGCAAAAAAAACTATCAAGATTTTAATAGTGGTGTGCCCCTTAACAATGTCGTTTAGTTTCTTTTGCTGTGATTGAATTTATGTTAATTTTTCTTCAAGTTTTGTAATATTAAACGTGAAACAAAATTATGTGAAGAAAATTGACTTTATATGGCATATAATTTTTATAAAGTGGTAAATTTTACTTACCTGCATTTTTACACAAACTTATCACTATTGCGGACAGCTGCACATGTTGGGCAAAGAAAAAAAGCCAATTGGAAACTGAGAAAAAGTATTTCAACTAACGTCATCATCTGTAGCAATTACTTTGAAATAATATGACAAATTAATTAATATCGGCAAAGGTAAAATCCACATTTAAAAAAATTAGATGAGCAGTTTTATCTCATCCGCTTTATAGACCAAACGTTTATTTTTTTGATCACTATGAAATTGACTGATCTCAAGACTTGAGACCTAGCCACGTAACCGCAAGCCTTCAGACCTTTATACGTCCCTAATTGCGGCCCTTTGTTCCTACTAGGAACCACAGGACATAATATAATATATATATATATAACAGGCTGAGAACTTTCTAAGAATCACCACAATAAAAAATTTTATCATTTAAAAAAATAAGCGCACAATTATGCGCTAATCAATAAGACATGCAGAAATACAGTAAAGTAAGTGAAAGAACTCTAAACAACTTTTATAAAAAAATAACTTTTCAAGTGCTACGGCATTCCCTTACTACGAAGCAGGTTTGTAAGGGAGAATACTAAAAAATAACTGTATCAAAACATTCAGTGTGTAAAGCTGATCGTTACATCCAACAATTTTTATATGCGCTGAATAATCCGCTTTATATGTCAAAAATGTATTGCTTCCAAGTGGGAACTCACCATATAAAATTCATGTCTTACGTAAGCGCAATGGTAAGCGAAACTTTTATGTTTCTCCCTAACAAACCTGCTTCGTTTGAAGCTCAATTTTTTATTGGGACGCGGTGGCGATTACCGTTTATCGCTATAGATCTTAAAAATATTTGTTTGTACATAACAGAAGATAGAGGTCATTCTGCTGTGTGATACTGTTAATCAACAAAAATTGCTTTTGCACTTGAGTTTGGATAGCTTCAACTCATAAGTAAGTGCAAAGTCACGTGTGTGCAGGTTCCCAAACAATGGATAAAGTATCTCAACTCGGTACTGAGATAATCGTGGGGTGAGGCAGCAAAATCAAATACTCTCATTAATCTTGAAAACATTTGCTTGAACTATCTCGGACTTCAGTAAAAGGTACCAAAAGTTGAATTGATAAAAATTAAGTTCTCTTTACCACAAAGAGATGACAGAGTCATAGCCAACTTGACTTTTATATCTCAAGTTCATAAAAATCTAAATTATGTATTTTGAAATAACGTTTACTTATGTAAAACAAATGTTTTTCTTTTACATTATATCAAGGTTTTTAGGGACTGTATCCTGTTTGCAAGTTTGAAACAGTTATTTTCGTTGATGTAACATAACGCTCCACTACCTAATTTGGTATTTATGTCAAATTTATCATTAGTAACATAAGAAAGAAAGACAAGACGTTGTACAAATAATCCAGACAGTTTTTGTGTTGTTTGTGGTAATTATATCCTTGAACGTTTTGCACGTATTCACATTGACTGTAAAATAAATTTCGTAGGAATATTTTATTTTATGTAAAGAGAAACATTTTGGTACTGTTTAAAAATGTTGAAAGCTAGATAAAATGTAAAGTTGTATTCTAACTCCCTTACCATTTGAACACAATTGCAACGTATGAACCAGAGATCAGCAATAAGTAGTGAAAAAGTGAGTAGAGCGAAATCATGACTCATAAATTCTAGTACTTATACGCACTCATACTTATTCCAATGTTATTCAAACTCATATTCACTCAGAAGTTTTATTTTACTCATCGTATTCATAAAGGGTGTTTTTTTAAGCCCGATAGAACTTGAAATTGTAAAAAATAACACAAAAAATTAAATTGTAATCAAAATTTTTTTTTTATTCGAAAGATCAATACGTTACATTAACATTTGAAAATGATTTCGGGCATATGGGCACCGCGGCTGTTCTTGACGAAGCGCATTCTGGACGTCCAATTTTGGGCCACTTTTTCGAGCACTGCTGGCCGTATGTCACGAATAACACGAACAATGCTGGCCTCCAAGGCGTCAATTGTTGCTGGTTTATCAGCATAAACCAGTGACTTCACGTAGCCCCACAGGAAATAATCGAGAGGTGTCAAATCGCACGACCTTGGAGGCCAATTGACAGGTCCATTTCTCGAAATCAACTTATCGCCAAATTTTGATTTCAATAAGTCGATGGTTGCGTTCGCCGTATGGCACGTAGCGCCATCCTGTTGAAACCACATCTCCTCCGGATCAATGTCATCCATATTTTCAAACAAAAAATCATTGATCATGGTGCGGTAACGATCTCCATTGACCGTAACGTGAGCTCCGGCCTCATTTTTGAAAAAATAAGGTCCGTTGATGCCACCAGCGTGAAAACCTCACCAAACGGTGCATTTTTCTGGATGTAATGGAGTCTGTAGGGTCTGTTATTGCATCCTCTAGAGAGTATGTGGTACGAAATCTATCCACAGTTCGACGAATGGCTTGTTCAGATGGACGATTATGTACGCCATAAAAATGACGAAGTCGTCTATAAGTTGCGCGAATCGACGACTGATTTTCAAAGTAAATTTCGATAATTTCGTAGCGTTGTTCAAGCGTGAGTCTATTCATGATGATTTGTCAGAGTATACTGAAACGATAAAAAAAAAATATTTCATCAAAATTTAATTGTTTGTGTTACTTTTTACAATTTAAAGTTCTATCTAGCTTAAAAAACACCTTTTACTTAGGAACAATTGTAGTGGTTGATTTAGAATCTACTCAACTCAATGTCAGCGTTGCCGTTTTGGTTACTTTTAACCAAAACTGGTTACTTTTTTTCTCAATGTGTACTTGTGTACTTTTTTCCATTTTGGTTACTTTTTTTCAACACAAAAATAAGCAATTTTTTGTTTTGGAGCAAGAACTACCCGCTCCGCTTTTTTGACCTTTAAAAATTGTGTGTGGTATTTGTGCATCTGAAACCAATACTTTTTTCATCTAGTTAAAAATAATTTTTTTAGAAGCTTAAGCTTTAACAGACTATCAAGTGTAAATGGCCATTATCTGCTACTCTTCATGCTTCATATGGCTGACTGAAACACTTTTCTAGATAAACGATAAGGTCAAAGGCCCTTTCGATCCGATCCCGTTTAATATGAGTATATACCACTGGGCTAAAATCATCTATAAATTAAAGATCTACCGCAAAATTTAGCTCAATTTTGCACTTTGATAATATAACACACAGTAAGAGCTCTTCATATAAAAAGAATCAAAAGCTATAGCTCATAAAATTTTTAAAAATGACGAAAACAAGTTAAAACTTTGTATAGGAAGTGCCACTTCCACTAAAAATTTCGAAAAATTGTATATCGTTTTGTTCTTTCCCGAAATCAATCCAGCGGCTAATGAGCCTATAAGATACAAACAAACACAATTTCTTCTTTAGACATATTTTCAAACTGAAGTGCGAACAAAATAGTACTTTTGATACAAAATCATTTTGGTTACTTTTTTTCGCTTTTGGTTACTTTATTTTTACATTCTGGTTACAAAATTTTTTTGGTCGTGGCAACGCTGCTCAATGTGTATAGGCGAAGCAAAATGCGAGGCTGCCAGATTTGTCCCCGAAATAGCAAAGTGACGATTTGGCAATTACAGTTTACTAAAGTTAGATGTATGAAGTGGACGATTTTTCGGCAAATTTATCTGGCAGCGTTGATTATGAAGTTGTGTGTTTGATCTGTTGTGTTAAAACGGTAAATGGATGAGTTAAATGAGTTGAATCATTGTGAGTATTGTAAGTATTTTCCTGAAATTATAAATCAAACTGACGTCATTTATGAGTATGCGTATAATGTTGACGTCGCACTCATATTAATTTCTCTTGTGAGTATGAGTGAATCAGAGTAGTTTAGTTTAAATGATGTCTACGCACTTATAAATACTAACAACTACATGAGTCAGCATGAGCAGCAGAAAAAACGATTCATTGCTTATCTCTGTTATGAACATAGTAGCGTACGACGTAGATACGTTGTCAAAATAAAACGTATATTTTATACAAAGGCACACATTAGCCGGCGTAAACGCAAAAGCGTATCTACGTCGTACGTCGATATCTAATTATATATCATGCGCCGGTTACGACTTTATTGTTATACAAAAAGAAAATTCAAAATATTAAACTAACAAGATTTTGTTTGTCGTGCTTAATTGCCAATTTTTATTCTTAATAAAAACACTGAGATAGGTTGTTATTTCTTAACCTACTTACAACTACAATTAATGTTGAAAGAATTCCAACCAATTTTAGTGGGGAATATAAGAAAAGATTAACTCACTGTTTATTGTTGGAGTTTTTGTTTAAGCTTTGATATTGTTGCAAGTAAAACTTTTGCTTATAATTCTTATACGCTTAACAGTTTTACTTGCTTAATATCTTTTGTTTTTCGAAAAGCTTTGGATGATGTTTCCTGATGATCTGGCCTAAGCAACCAGTGAAATGCGCATAGAAATTGCTTATCCCTTCAACAATAAATTTCAGTGTTTTTATCAAGAATAAAATTTGGGAATTAAGCACGACAAACAAAATCTTGTTAATTGAAAATTTTGTATTCCCTAAAATTACTTTGATAATAATAAAAATAATAAATATTATATTGTGTTTAATTCGACCTTTAAAATGTATAAATAAAGAACTTTTTTTCCTTTTGAGCTCGAGGTCCTGGTTTTATTGTTAATTATTTTTATTTTACAATTTTTAATTTGCCAACACAGAAAAAAATAATTTTCATATTTGAATACGAAAATCGCATATTTGATTACAAAAATTTTTGAATTTTCTGCGATGACGATTTTTGCGGTATTGATAAAAAAGTTTGTATGTATAATTGTTAAATTTTTAGTCAACAACCAAGTTTATTGAGTCAATAAAAAAAGTTGTTGCCCAAAATAATTTTTTTTAACAAAATGTTTACTTGATTTGTTAAAATAAATTGTTGAAAATGTTGAGTAAATCAAACAAAATGTTAATCCAATCTTTATTTTTTTATTTATTAATGATGATGTCATAAATTTTCAATTTTTATATTTTTATAAAAACACTAAAATTTATTATGCAGGGATAAGTAAGTTCCTATGCGCATTGCACTGGTTGATTAGGCCAGATCATCAGGAAACCTTTTCCAAAGACTTTGGCAAAACTAAATATATTATTCAAATAAAACTATAAAACAAATGAGAATTATGAGCTATTTAAAAATGGTCAAGAGTTGTTAAAATACTGTCTTTACTTTGATTCAAATATTTTTTTTATTGAATATGAAGAAATATTTAATTATTTCATTTTTAAATAACAAACTGTATTGTTAAAAATTTTCTTGGGATATTTTTTTCTGTGAATATTTCGTTTTTCATTGAAAAACATCTTCTTCTCAAATGAAAGACATTTTGGTATAGATTAATAATACAGAAAATTAAAGTTTGTAGGGTCGTTCGTGAAAAATGAGGCAAATGCAAAAAAATGGGGAAAATTGTGCGAATATTTAATGTCAATCCCTACGAGATCTTTGATATAATTATATGATGACATCGTAATCAGCACTTTGAATTTAACCAAAAACATAGTCCTTTGTCTAAGGAAAATGTTAAAGTTTTGACATGTTGAAAATTATAATTATTATCCAAGTTCTTAGGTGGAACTTAGGGCTAAAACCAATTGCATATATTTAATGCCTTTTCTAACTAATATGTCAATGTTTGAGCGAGTCTGCCTTTGCGTACGCTGCCCTGGCGGTTCCATTTAATTGCTTCTTTGGCAATATTTCCCTTCAGGCTTTCAAAATAATCATACATTGCATCGCCATTTTTGCTTTTAATATTGATTGTACCTTTCGTAAATATTTTAATTGAAGACTCTAAAGCACCTTTTAAGAAATGTCCGGATTTTGTCGAGAGCTTTTAAAGATGTATTACATATTACATACAGAAAAAAATCTCGCCAATTTTTTTTTAATTAAGCCATTAAACAAAAATAAAATCTAATTTTAATTGAAAATTTAATCAAGTGAATTAAACGTTTAAGCTTCGTTCACAATAACCAGCAACTTTTCACTGGTGTTCATAATAGAGCAAGATTTTTTTTCGAGGCCACACACATTTTAAATAAAGAAACCGATTGCAAATATTTCCCAGAACGATATTACGTATTTATTATTATTTGTTGGAACATTTTGTAAAAATTTTCATTCAAAACAAAATAAAATTATTATAAACGTCATAATCAATTCCATAAAAATTATTGCAGAAGTTTTTAAAAAAAAAAACTTTAGTTACATTTTTGTTTAAAAAATTAAAGGAAAATATATGAAATACTTTGGGATGAAATGAGATAGAAGAAAAAACGAAATTGTTGCTCTCATTGTAAACAAAGCTTAAAGCATCGCATTTTTACTGGTGTTCAAAATACATCAACAATCTCTTTCACAAACTCACGCATTAAAAAACCGATTGCAAATTTTGCCCACAATAATATTATTTATTTATTATTATTTTTTTCAACATTTCGTTAAAATTTTCATTGAAAACTTAATCAAATTATTATAAACGTAATTTTCAATTTTATACAAATTGTTGCTGACTCAACTTTTTTAAAAAACTTAAGTTACATTTTTGTTTAAAAAATGAAAGGAAAATATATGAAATACTTTGGAAAGATAGAAGGTAGAAGAAAAAACGAAATTGTTTCTATTTGTTTTTCTTTATTTTTGGCCACTTTCTTTTATTTGTATTAATATATATTTTTATTATATATATTTAGCTGGTGAGGCCTAACTCCATTTGTGAAAATAAAAATGCAAAATTTTTTATTTCATTTTTCCCGACGTTTCGTGAATTTTATGTTCACTTCTTCAGGGGATTCGTCTATTAATATAAAATAAAATCATCAACATTTAATAATACAATAAATATAAATGTAACGAACTTACAGTGAAAAGAAACAAATTTGTATTACATTAATATATTTTTAAAAACATAAAAGCCAACACTAGTAGTGTCATCTACTGTTTTTCAAAATAACTCTATAACTGGCGCTTAAATTGTCAGTATCTTCTTTTTTATTCATTGTTCTATTTATTTTCTGTTGAATTCTTAAGCTTTCTGTTGTTTATCTTTTCCTCACGTTATTTACCTTGTCAAGTATTCTTATGTTGTCAAAATCAGGTTTGTGTTTTGTTTGTAATATGTGCTGTGATAATGCAGTGCTTTCTTTGTTTTTGTTTATGTCTGAATTGTGTTCCCCCATTCTTGTCTCCAAATTCCTTTTGGTCGTACCAATGTAAACTAAGTCACAGCTGTTGTTGTTGTCTCCCTTGCATGGTATTTCATACACTACATTATTTTGTTGTAGTTTGTGTATTGGAGTTTTTGTATTTGTAAATATTGCACTTAATGTTTTGTTTGGTTTGTAAGGAAAGCTCATGTCATTTTTATCTATTGCACCTTTTATGTTTTTATTGTCCGTGAGGCCCGGTATGTATTTTACACACAGAAAAAAATAAAAATTGATTTCAATTAAAAAATTTGTAATATTAATTAAAAAATTAATTAAATTTGCACCAGTAAACAAATTAATAGTATCAATAAAACCAGTTAATAGTATTAATTAAACGTTAAATTCACTTGATTAAACGTTTAATTCACTTGATTAAATTTTTAATCAAAACTAAATTTATTTTTGATTAATGCTTTAATTGGTGAACAATTTTTGAGAATTTTTGCTGTGCATTGTGAACGAAGCTTTACTTATAACAACAACATTATTGCAGAAAATGTTGTTGATATCAAAAAATATTTAATTGATAATATTAATTTGTTTACTGGTGCAAATTTAATTAATTTATGAATTAATACCAAAAACTTTTTTATTTAAAATCAATTTTTATTTTTTTTCTGTGCATGTTTCGCATCCAAAAAGTTATACGGTTTCTACGTTGGAGTTTTATATACAGATATATCTGTGTTAGGTTTGGCTCCAAATGCTATCCCTGCTTTTTTCATTTGGTTTTTTATATATACTTTGGAGACGCCGCACAGAGGGGTGAACAGTACCAAAAACGAGGATTAATTCAAAAATAAAGTAAGTTTTTCGTATAAGTATTTGGTACCATATAAAAGAAGATAAAATTGAACACGAATAACTGTAAAAATTGTGGATCTATGTTGTTTACTTTTTTTGTTATACGCTGCCAAGGTTTAATAATATTTTATAGTTTGGAAGTATTATTTATTTATTATTTATTTATTATTTTATTAATAGATAAATGTAAATATAATATGTACATAAATATTTGGTTTTTTTCATAATTCAATTGTTTTTTTAATACATATCTATATTAGGCTGAACATTTTGTTGTAAGCCTGATTAGCATTGTTATTATAATAATTCATTGTTGTTAAAAAATTCAAACTTAGGAATCAAATTCATTTACAATTAGTTTTCTATAGTTTAAGCAAACTTTTATGTATTTGTATAGGTTGTTGTAATTGAGCCCATTCAGCATATTTAGCACCTCACTTATATTAAATTGTTGTTTCCCAAGGAAGCTGATCCTGAAGTGATTATAAATTGGGCACACACCAATGAAGTGAAAAGTGTTCTCAGGTTCACAAAGATTACATAAAGTACATAAAGTAGTAGAGTTGTTACAAAAGCTTCTAGCGTTTAAGTTTAAGCTTAAATTATAACACTTGAGATACTTGAGGATAAATTTGCGGAGAGAGAAGCCGGACCATTAAAATTAAGTTGTGAGTAGAGATCATGATGCTGTGAGTTTGTTGCATTTAAAATGTAATTTTCGCGTTCTTTACTTCTAAGTAGGTTTAAAATAGATTTCCAATAGGCACATAAAGGCTGGCCAGCGTCAGGAGGGGAGAATCCCAGATAAATACAGAGATCAGACCACTCTTTTGCCCAGCATACATTTTGTGCTATGATACTTTTGGCCAAGATTCGAGGTAAGCGATTGTGATTTAGACTCAATATAGTATTGATGTAATTAAAATGTAGTTTCAGAGTAGTTAGATATAGTGAATCGTAATCAGTTTCCCAGTGCAACTTGTAATTGGGAGTATTGGCGGGCAAGTAAAGCATTTTTTTAATAAAAAACCGATATAGTTTTTCGACTTCGTCATATTTTTTGTATCCCCATATTTGTGCAGCGTAAAACATTATAGATCTGGAAGCAGCATGAAAGACTTTTATTTTATTATTTGCGATATTTGTGGATTTAATATATATTTTGACCATGCCGAGTTTATTGCTAACTTCGAGTCAGAAAGCTTGCCAGTCAGATGTTTCTTGAATGATAAATTATATGCAATTATAATTCCAAGATATTTGTAGTTATTAACGATTTCTATATCTTGAGCTCCATAATGCCATTTCAAGGTAGAGGGTAATCGTGTGGCTGTTCGAAATATGATAATTTTAGACTTATCTAAATTTAAATTTAATTTAGTTTGGAAGTTTTTGTTAAAAAGTGAAAATCAAGATATTTTAATTGCGATTTGAGAGAATTGTTTCTTAGAAAACAATTTTTTTTTAAATGGATCCATCAACTTCAGGTAAATAATTTATTAATAAATTTTTGTAAAGAAAAATATTGACGAAGTATTTTTAATTTTTTTTTTTTTTAAATTGGTCAAAAAAAATGCGTTTTTGTAAGGAAATGTTAATTTTGAAAATGTTTGTGAGAATAATTGGGCAAAGCTTATATATATGTATTCTTAAAATAAGGTATGTATTTCAACTTGCATAATCAAAAAAAATCTTGCCCGTTTTTGCACCATTTGACAATTTTTGAGATTTTATGAAACACATTAACTTGTTTTTTCACACAAACACGTGTATGTGTTATACGGTACATTTTTCCACATTCTGATTTCAATGTTAATATTGTTATTTCTTTTTGTTTTGACTGCTAGAAAATAGTTTTTTATTCCTTTTCTCTATTTAAAATCTACTTTTATTAATTTTAAAAGTAGTATAATAAAACAAGTGTATGGTATGTTTTCGGGATTTTAAGGAATATCTTAGTAGGGACATTTTTGTATTTGTAGCAGCTCTGGTACAAAAAAACACGAAGAGAGTAAATGTAAAAACCCGAAAAACTTCGTAATCCAGACAAACCAGCGCCCACCGCCGATTTAATGCCACAAAACCATAAATTTAATTTGAAAACTTAAAAAAAAATTGAGTAATTTCTTTTTTTTTATACTCTTCACCGAATATAAGTTTGTCATTTTGCTTGTAATTTCTATAATATTGTTGTTAGACCTTATAAAGAATATACTCTAGGTCCTAATAAGTAGCGAAGTTGATTTAACGATGCCCGTCTGTTTGTCTATCCATGTGCATGTTTAAATGGATTTTTCGAAGACCCCAGAAATTATGGGAACTAGCTTTTAATATGTTTATGTCACAAATGCTCCGTTAAAATTTGCTATTGAAAAACTGGCAGATTGGTCTAAAAATGACTAAGATATGAGTAAAAACCACGACTGAATTTAATTTTACATATATCGGGAGAACGGTTTTTAATACACAAGTTTCCAAATTAGGTACAATCATCTTGGTTATCAATTTCCAACATCCCACAAAATTTGGGCGAAATTAGATAAGTGGGCGTGGAACAAAAAAGATATATTTATATCCAAAGAACGGTAATAGAAAAATTTTCCAAATTTTGTACACATAGCTAGGTACACAACGTCTCAAAATATGGGAGAGGTTGGAGAAGTGGGCGAGGCACCTCCCGTACAATGAAATTATATTTACTCATTGGATTGGATAACTTTCTTATCGCACCATGGTGATGGGTTTAACCTTCGCATTGCCATTTCGGTTTTATGTATTTCCCCAGCGGTAAAAATAAAGTAGTAAGCAGGCCTTCTGGAAGCCCTTATTTCTCAGACACAAGGCCTTACAACCCCATTCCATACTCATACATATTTTACACACGATGACGTAGGCAGCCAAGGCCTTCTACGTTCACTTCTTCAGCATGCCTGATAAGACCCCTTCTTCAGCAGGTCCCATTGTAGGTCTATGAATGAAGAAGGGAGTAGGTAGGCCTTCCATAAGACCTTCCTGAGAAGGCAAGCGAGCATGAGTACTGGATCTTAAAAAAAGGCCTCGGAAGGTCTTACAGAAGGGCTAATAAATGAAGGCCTTCAATAGTTTACCGCTGGGTCTTTAATAACTTTCTTAAATTTGACTAAGTTGAAAGAAAATTTTTTCTTTAAAAAAAAAACTTCTCAAAAACTTTTTCTCATCGCTTATAAACAAGCAGCTTCACCCGGGTGAGTATTGGTAAACAATGTTGATAAAAATCTTTTGTAAGGCGAAGTAATTTTCGCCAAACTTGTTTCGAACTCTATTTTGTGGGCATCTGTTTTGTCGTTGCAATATAAAAATTAGTATTTTTATTTAAAAATAGTTAAACTAATCCATTTTCTTGTTTTTTTTTTTAAATAAGTAACTATAACGTTATTTATATACATAAGGGTTAATTCCAAAAGTAGTGTACATGAGCATTTTTTTTTTTTTTTTTTTTAAGGTTGAGGAATTCATTCTCTGAAATTGTTTACTTGCATTAAGATTTGTGCAGCTTGCGAAATTACTTTTAGTTTCTTTAAAAAAAATTTGTTTTGCTTTTTTATTGCATTTTGGTGAAATATTTTCCGGAATGTCACTTTTTACAAAAATTTACAAAACTAAGAAATTAATGCAAAAATGTTAGAACAAAGCCTACTATCGCATTCGTTCACTTATTATTTACCAGCTTTGGATGTTTTTCTTAAAAAAAACGGGTTAGTAATAGCAAAAAGTTATTTTTCGAAGAGATTCCAATTATTTTGTTTTCCTTTTATAATTCAAGAATTAAAAAAAAGTAATTTTTTTACAAAAATTTGTTTTTGTGCAGCTTACATTTAAAGTAACAAATTTGCTTCAAACAATTTGGAAGAAATTGTTGTATTTTGCTGGAAACTTGAAAAAATAAAAAGTGACAGTACGGAATTTTTTGTGACAGTAAAGAAAATCCAATTTAAATTTCAAGTGTAACGAAAACTTAAACATTTATTCATTATTTTGTTTTTGGTTACTGTTTGTTTTTTCTTTTTTATAAAAACGAAACAAAAAATAAAAGTAATCCAATTATATTAACAAAAAATTCATGAACAAATCTATTCATCGGAATCTGTGAATATTTCATAAAAAATTGATTCCCGATGGTTTTTTTTCTATTTGTCTTTATCTTTACATCAAAAGAACTACAGTATTGAAATCAATCAGAATTTTCGAGAAATAAGCTTTTAAAATAAAAAAAACCTTTTTACTTAAAAGTGACAGTAAAGAAATTTGTGATATTTTTTTTGTTTTTTTCTTCTAAAAAGTTATTTCACGGAAAATAAAAACAAGAAAAAGTGATCAAAACTTCGTAATATATTAATATACATTTTTATTTATTTTATTTTTTACGATTTTTTATTAAATAACTGTGTGACAGTACGGAAATTTTTAGCTGCACTTACCATCGTGCGATTATAAATTCACTTGAAAACACCAAATAATTGATTTTATTATTTTATTTTTTATCTTAATCAATTTATCACTTCTTGCACTTTTTAATAGCGATGCACATAAAGCAAACGAAACAGCTCAAGTAATGATTATGACTTAATTAAAAAAAATGTGACATTACGGAAAAAACGCAGAGACAAAGTAAAATTAGAACGTCAAAATGACATCGATAACATTTTTCAGGTAAAACCAGGAAAAAGCAATAAAAATAAATACAATCATTGAAAAACAGTTGAATTTTTTATTATTGTTCTATTGTTTTCAACTCTTTTTCCATGTTGCTTAATGAATAACATGTGTGGAGACAGGTATATTTGTATGTAATAGGCATGATATACAGTTAAAGCACCATTTGCACAATTTAGCAGAAAGTTTTACAATAATAACAACTACTTTTGTTTGTTGCTAATTATTTTAGAGCTTACTTGCCGTTTTTGTTTTTTTATTTTCTTTTACATGAAAGAAATAAAAAGCTTGAGACGAAAAAAAAGCATTGTGTTTGGAATTAACCCATAAATATTTAAAAATTGTTTCTATTAAAAAAAAAAAAAAACGTGTAACCACATGCCCACATTCATAAGAGATTTTAAAGCAACATACTTGCATTTAATACTTACAACATTCTTAACAGTTTCAGCCAGTTTGTCAGTCAACCAGCAGTCAACAACATACGAAATGGAAAACAAAAGCCGACCGCAACTTAAAAAGATTTTAATTCTTTTGTATTTAGTTTTTTATAATAAAAGATGCGGGTGTTTAAAGGATGGTCATGTCATTTGCGACATGGGTATTATAACACAAAAATTTAACGCTGACCCTACAATACGCCTAATGCAACTATTTAACTTGGATTTTCAGCCCAAAATATAGTCTGTTATATCGAAGAAGAGTTTTCTTTGATTAAGATTATATTAATTTTGTTTTCTTAATCTTGTTTCGCTCGTTTGAATGCATTAATAATATTCCTGATTACGTCTGATTTCAAATTTTAAAATTTTTATTGCCCGGCACTTTTGATGAGAGATGCCAGCCAGTTTTAAAAAACTTTTTAAACCACTTTATTCATCTTATACAAATTTCAACATATTACTTTTATATATTTTTGTAATCCCTTTGTAATCGGCTTTTTTGTTTTTAGCCGCCTATCCAAAGACACTTGACCTGTTAGGGCAAATATAACGATATCTCAAGTATTGAAAGCCATCCAACCGTTTTAAAGAAACGATGAAATAAAAAAATTCAAGAACACACACACAAGATACGCGCGAAAATCAGAACCCCTCCTTGACCGTCGCCCTAATAAGGCATAAAAGAGAAAAGGCCCTAAAAAGGATCTTATTTACCTTTTGGGTAGAGTTTTTCTTTTCCCGGCCTTTTTCACTTCCCGGGAAAGCGGGATTTATTTTTCAATTTCCGGGAATTCCCGCTTAATACAAATCGATGCAAAATATTATTTAATTTAATTTATTTGAAGAAATAACTTTTCCTGAGATCTTTTAAATAAGTTCATTCTACTTTTTTATTTCTGCGGCAAAAAGGAAAATGTGCTTGATGGCACCTTAAGGCCCAAATACACTGGTCAAAGGCTTGACATCAAGCTCGTATAAATGTGCTTGACATTAGAACATACATTTGCTGGATCAGCTGTCAAGCATTCATTTTGCATTTTATTTTGAAGTGACGACAGCAGGAGCAACCAAATATTAAAATATAGATAAAAAGTGTTTAATTGTTGCTTTTTAATAAATTAAAACAAAAATTAAAGAGAAGAAGAAGAAAATTATTAATTAAAAAGTTTTCCATATTTCCATAATTTTTTTTTCCTCCAAAGCATTTTTTGTTTTCATCCGACATTTTTAGCGACTGTTCGGTTTGAAGAGTAACGCCAATACATTTATCAAAATCACTCGTCAAGCATGCTAAATATCTAAATTTTTTGATTTTCCATCAAGCATCGTCGGTGTCACACATACAAACTCATTTTCACTAATACTACCACAATGCTGGATGGGAATTTGACCAATGTATTTGGGCCTTTAAGATCTTCATGTTCAAAAGTACACATGGGCAAAATTTATTAATGATAAATGTTGTATTCCCGTAAATAACTTTGAAAATTTTAATTAGTTATTTTGTAAGATTTTTGAGGAAGTTATAGCAAAATGACTTTTTGGTTCTCTTTTTTCAATGTGCAATAACATTTGGAAAAATAAAACTTCTGTGACATTAGGAGTGCTTAGGAATAAAAACTTTAAAAAACATAACCGCAGAGAACTTATGATTATATTAAATTCGAAGTAAATTTCCAAAAGCCACCTTTAAAGTTTTTAATTGCTATCCTATAAAACTTAGCAAATAGACTTAAGCACTTATTGCCGCAAAATTATTTCAAAGCCAAAGCATTTATAAAAAATCAAAAATTTATTTTCATTAAATTATTTTTACTGAAGGAATGAATTTTACAACATGAAATTTTATTAAATTCATTAATAATTTTCTTGGCTGAGCTGGGGCTCGATCCTGGGTAGAATTTACATGTTTCAAGAATCACCACATTCTTTCATCAGAATTCTTTGACGTTCTACGTCTGCACCATTGCGGTGTCTGCCAGCCAACAGTCAAACATCAATATTTAACCAGTGGTACTGGTGGTTCGAAATTTGCTGTAATTATAATTTTCAATTTATTTACATGTTGCTTCCTTTCTTCTGTTTTTTCGTATTCTTTCTGGTAAGACTTTGTCTTGAAAACCTGAATACATTTGTTTAATATGTTTTTTGTCCACTTTTGTCGACACAGTTTCGTTTTACACAGAAAAAATTATTTTTCCAACTCAAACAAAAAATTTGTAAAATCAAAACATTTTTTGTCTGAAATCGGTCCCACAAACAAATTCGCATAATAATAATTAAACTGAATCAAACAAAAAGTTTACTGAAATTCATATAATATATTCTAGCAAATAATTTTGCTGAATCAAACAAAAAAGTTTTTGCATAAGCAATCCCGCGCACACAAGCAAGCACTGTAGGAAAAGATGAAGGCAGAGCTGAGCGGCGGCTGGCTTTGAGACACATTTATTTGTTGGTATAATTTTTGAACCAAGTCTTGTTTATACACACACACACAATGTTTTTCTTCATCACTCACTGTTGATGTATCCTTTCCTTGGCTAAAGAACAAGAAACGAATCAAAAACGACAGCAGACCGACTCTATATATTTCTCGTCATCATAAAATTTTTGTATTTGATGTATTTAACTAAGCAGTTTTAAAAAATTGAATACGGGATTTTATTTTTCATTCTTTTTTACCTACTTTGAAACCAAACAAAAATTTCTTAAAAGAAAAAACAAAATAAAAACAAAAACAACTTGCAAAAGCATGTTGCCAGTTAAGTTTTTTTAGGCCGTGCACATGGCAACATGCTTTTGCAAGTTGTTTTTGTTTTCATTTTGTTTTTTCTTAACCTACTTACAACAAAAATTAATGTTGGCAGAATTCCAATCAATTGTAGTGGGGAATGTTTATTGTTGATGTTTTTGTTTAAACTTTGATATTGTTACAAGTAGAACTGTTGCTTATGATTCTTATACGCTTAACAGTTTTATTTGGTTTAATATCTTTAGTTTTTCTAAAACCTTATTGGATAAAGTTTCCTGATGATCTGGCCTAAGTAACCAGTGAAATGCGCATAGGAATAGCTTATCCCATCAACAATAAATTTTAAGTGTTTTTATCAAGAATAAAAACTGCGAATTAAGCACGAATGACAACATTTTTTTAGTTAAATATTTCATACAAAGTTATGAAAACTTGAAACCAATAACGGGTATAGTATATTATTATATATGAATAGTTGTCAACATTTTTGTTTGTTAAATAAAAATCAAACAAAAATATTAATTAAATCAGTAAAAAAATTTGTAGAAATTAAAAAAATTTTCAAACAAGCGTTTGCTTGAAAATTATTCAGCAATAATTGTTTCTGTGTATTTGTACAACTTGAAGTACAAATGTAAAAATAAGAGCCTGTATTATAGCTATTTATCAAAAAAAAAATATATAAAATTAACAGTTCAATTAAAAATCACAAAACCAAAAAAAAGTTAAATGATTTAAACAAATTATAAAAAAATATTTCTTTTAAATAGGATTTTAGTTACAGAATCGTTTGATAGCCTAATTCTAATTTTTATCAAGAAGATTTCAATGAGAAAGCACGTTTCCTTTCTACGGATGTTTGCACTTATAGTCAAAGGAACATTATATATTCTCTAGACACTTTCAGGTTTCTTAGCACTTCCTTTAAAAAAAAAATGATTTTCTTCGAATCTAATAAACGTTTTCTTTATTTATAACTTTTGTCATCCTCTCTTACAGAACCTAATCCGAAAAATCTTTTATGCAGCTGCTCTTCATTTTTAAAATCATTAAATTTTTTGAAGCAAGTGGGAACAACTTTTTTCGTTTTATCAAAATAAATCTGGGTCTTTAAACAAATTAAAAATTCGGTACATTTTTACTTTTTTTATTTCGAAATTTCAGAGCATTAAACATTGCCTTATTTATCGGTTATGAATTGACATCTCTTTGACGTTTGGCAAAACTGTCTTAAGTCAGAAGCTGTAGTTTTTCGTTATGTTTAATAAATTTAAAAATATTAATTTGGCGTATTTCATAGACTTTTTTTTCCTAAGAGCAGATGGTAACGATTAGAAGCAGTTGTGCTAGACTAAAGTGATTTAAAAAAAAAACAAGTAAGAGTGCTATATTCGGCTGTGCCGAATCTTATATACCCTTCACCATTGTGCGAGCAGAATACAGAGCAACTAAATAATTTTTACATATACATACATACATATTAACAATACTTAAAACTTCATTATAAATGAAATTTAAAAAGCGAAAACTGGTAAATATTTTTTTAAAATTGTTTTGGAACATAACAATATTAAAAAAATATTCTTTTTAAAAAACCAAGATTCGAACCAGGGAACTCACAGTTTCTAACTTAACACACCCCCTACCATGAAGGAACGCTGTTTAAATATCATTAAAAAAAATGTGTTTACAACTCAACACAGTTTTTTGTTTGTTTTCTTTTTGTAAAGGCACTGTTGTCATTTTTTATCTCTTTTGGCGAGTTTTTAAGTAGCAAAAAAACACAAAAATTCCTAGTTTCTATTTGTTAAAATTATTTCGTTAAATAGATGAAATAATAAACGAAAATCATATTGGGCATTATGCTAGTATATGTAAACAAATGCGAAGGGGGGAGAGATGAGACGACAACCGGATTTGAACTTCGTTTTTCATAAGGACCCAGAATATATATACTTTATAGGGTGCAGGACCTTCGGTGAAGGGTATAAAAAACAAACTTAATTACAAAAAAGAGTAATTTTTGGGATTTCAGTATATTGGTCATAACTCTGCTATTTCTGAACCGATTTGAAAGATTTATATACCGACGTGTTAAAGAAGAAATTTGCCATTTATTTTGGTTGTAAGACTTGGACTCGGGAAGATCTATGGTTCCCGAAAATGGGTATTTTCCAAAAAAAAATTAATATTTTGGTCATAACTTTTTCGTATCTGAACCGATTTTCCCGAGTTTTTCAGAAAATATTTTTTATTAATTAAATTTCCGATCTTTTGATATATAAGGCGTAACCATAGGTCATATAACAGTCAAAAAATTCAGGTTTTTATACAATTTTTAATACTTTTTGTATGGAAGGTACCACGCCCACTTCTCCAATCCCGCCCACATTTTGTGGAATGGTGTGTATTTATAACCTTAATGTTTGTACCAAATTTGAAAACTTTGGCTCTTGCCGTTCTCCAGATATACAGAAAAAAGTAATAAAAATACAACAAGAACAAGGGATTTTTGGAAAAATTAGAGGCAGTCGTGGTTTTTTGGTCATATCTCAACCATTGTTGGACCAATCTGGCTAAATTTCAATAGCAAGAAATGGTGGACTATATGTGACATAAATGTAAAACAACTTAGCCGCTATCATGTCTGGAGTCTCCGGAAAACACATATCAAACGTAAGACGGACAGACGGACGGACAGACGGACGGATATCGTTAAATCAACTTCTCTCCTCATAAGGACCCAAAATATATATACTTTACTGGGCCTAAGATCAATATTGTAGAAATTACAAACGGAATGACAAACTTATATATAACCTTTTCCACCTGTGGTGAAGGGTATAAAAACAGAAGAGAAAAAAATTTAATTAAAGCCAATCAACAACATAATGCGTTTTTTTGACTTAAGACCTTTTTGCCGAACGACTAAGATCTTAGAACTTATATCAGCAGTAAAGTTGCCATAGTAAAACTAAAAAAAAAATCCCGGAAATTTTCGCACAAATTTCCCGGAATTTTTTCCCCGAATAGCGTAAGGGATCTCTGGATTTTTGTCCCGGGAAATTCCGTATGAAAAACACTACTTTTGGGTCACAAATATTAAGCTTTTTCGTATTTCAGTTTATTAACAGATACCGGTTCACACATGAGCGTTGTATTCCATCCGCGTTCGGATAAAGGTGGTATAAATAGTAAGTAGATCAGGTGAAGGGAAGTATCTCTTACACCGTTTTAAACAACCAAAGCATGCAAGTGCTTCTTTCGACAGCTTGAATATAAATGTTTTGTCTGTCGGACATCACATTGTATTTTTATACCCAGAACTTCAAGAGATTCTGAATTCCCAATAATTATCCTACCCATATATACAGATGAGCCACCTTAATCCGTCGCGCGTTTATGCAACATTGGGTCTTTCGGGCATTGCTTTAAAACGAAAAAAATACTTGTTCTTTCGTACTAATGGTCATTCAAAATGTTGTTTTAAAAATTAAATTTAAGCCAAAAACTGTACGAACAAATTGCCAAAAACTTCCCCTCATAAAATTCTAGGGAACATGAATATTACAGAAACTTCCGATAAATGTATTCCAAATGTATATTCCCTTCTACCCAATAATTTGCGAAGCACTAGTAGAATTCATTGTGTAAAGCTGATCATTGCTTTTACCAATTTTTAGATAGCGCTGTGTCAAAACTGTATTGCTTCAAAGTGGGAACTTGCCATATAAAATTCAGGTCTTTCGTAAGCGATATGGTAAGCGAAACTTTAATGTTTCTCCCTTACAGACCAGCTTCTTTGAAAGCTCAATTTTTCATTGGGTATATTCGCCCCCAAGTAGTTAAAACTGAAACCCTAACACAGTCCTTCTATTAAATTGTAAAACTTTTACATAAATCAAATTATCCGTTTATGACCTGTATATATTTTTGGTTTCTTCACTAAAATATTTCAATGTAGGCCGGTATAGGTCTGAAATATTGCCAAAATCTTTAAACTGTCCAGTGTTTATACCTTTAAAGAAGGGCGTTTAAAATTCGATTGATTCTTTTTCAACCTTTTTAAAATTATTGTGTTTTTTAACCACTTCAACACTGTTTTTGGCAGCATTTTTGCCACAATCATCAACACATTTTAAGATCATTGTTAAACATCTATGAGTTACGAATCATGTCTGAACTATTGTTATTTCACGATTAGATTTTTTTTCAGCAATTTTGTTGTTGTTGTCCCTCGCCTAAAATGACACGTTTTACAAATGTTTACCACTTTGTTTAAACGACTTTAACTAGATGTTTTTATTCAGTAAGTTTTTTGTTTCAATTTTAGTTGACTCTATTCAAGTGACACTATTGATTGGACATGACTTCCTTTTGAAAATAAAAAAAAAATACAAAAACTAAAAAAACTAAAAAAAGAATCACAAACAAAAAAATCTATAATAAAAAAGGAGAAGTGATTAAAACCGCCAACTCAAATCGGTATATATCATTATCGTGACTTTTAATCTCGTTTTACTATTTTTGCGATGACAACTTTGAACTTTGACATACAAACATCCATACACAACACATACTTAAAAACCAAATACAGACCCAGCGAGAAAAAGAAGGAGTATGGATGCCTTCTAGAAGGCCTCATATCTGTTTTACACACGTTGCCATTGCGGAGTAGGTCTTCTGCTCTCGCTTCTTTAGAAGTTACATAAGAATGGTAACGGGATAAAAAAAAAATTATTTTGCTTTTGCTTGTTTGTGCTAAAAAAAAAACAAATACTGTTAATCCTTCTTTGCTCCCTTTATCATGAAGGCAAATTTGGAATGTGTATCTTATCGTTAATACGAAAGAGCCGAGGCCTTCTATAAGGCATTTTTTAGCAGTTAGATAAGAATAGTAATGTTATCAAAAAAATGTTTAAGCAGGCCTTTGAAAAGGCCTGTAGTAAGAAGGTCTTCTGAGTTTTTCCGCTGGAGACTGGTATGTAAGTATGTGTGTATTTTTGTATGAGTGTATGTTTATACATTTTATTTCTAAACATATTAGACATTGTTTTTATTCTTGTTTACCAACATTTTTATATCCGATGTATTAATTTTGAATTTTGTTAGTAATATAGATTTATAAACACCCACATTGTGTTTTGTTTTTGGTTTTTAATTCCATTCAAACAAATTTTTTTTTCTATTTTACTTATAGTAAAATGAATCATGAAACTGCCATTTTACTTGGGTACTAAAAGCATATATGGCAGTAATTTGTAGATTAAGTGCTCCTAATGTGATTCAATAGAGGAGTTTGTCTTTTAAAATATGTAACAAAAAAAAAAAAAGATTTTAAAGGCTAGTGCATCGTTATTATTTTGTAGAACATATTTATGTATTTTATTGTAATTTTAAAAACAATGTTGTGGTTTTTTTTTATATAATTTATGAAATTTAACTTAAAAATTCATATAACAAAATCTAAAAAACAATCCTAAATAAAGATAATTGGCAGTTTTTGCTTTAGCATTTAGCACGTCATACAGAAATCGTATTTAACAAAGCAATTTATCTGTTTATAGCATTGAATGTCGGCTATATAAGAGCTGTAGAACTATCGATTGCACTATCAATAGTATCGATTCTATTTAAGCCCACACCACAATAGTGGTGAGGTGTGTGTAATACCTTAAAATGTTGATTCTAGACCCACTTTTTATTAAACGTCCGTCCGTATGTCTGGCAAGCTGGCTGACTGGTCATCATCTGGTTAAGTATGTTTTAAGAAAATGCTTATGATGGAAAACGAATGGAGGGCGGTCATGCATTTTACCCCCCTGGGTGGACTTCTATGCAGTTATTGTACTTTTTCTTCAATGATTGTTTTAATGTATGGCCTTGGATAAACATGCAAGAGGGCATGTATTCAGTATATTTTTTCTCATAAAGCGCAAAAAGAACTGTTAGAATCAATTGTCATCTCGTATTTTTAATTTTGTAACGAACGAGTTTTGCAACTTACCTACTCATATATTAGGGTAAGTATTTTTAAATAAATTTGCTGGCGACACTAATAATAATAGTTCTTTCTTGAAATATTACACATCTTGGAATGAAGTAACAGATTTTTAATAAAAACAAAGGAAGAGAGTTGAAGAACTAGACTAAAGACCCAACTATAATAAACATTAGCTGGCTTAAGCTACTGACACAAATTAATAAAAAAAAATCAAAAGAAGCATTTAAAAAAACAAAAATAAATTAAAAAAATATTTTATTCTGCACAGAAAATGCGATCTGTTTCGCACCTTGCTTAAACAAATGCCAGTTTCTTAAAATTAACCAAAAAGTTTTCTTAAGTGCAATATGGTTCCACACAAATGAATCACATGTATTCGCACAATTGCTAAAGCCAACTTAAGCATTTGATAGTTGGGCCTTAAGGAACCAGAAGATACTTAATTGTCCGTATAATCAACTTAATTTCACTTTTTTTTTGTTCAAGAAAATTAAGTAAAATCTATTAAAACTTCGAATCGTAAGTTTTTTGTTTAGAAAATAACAACAAATAAAAATGTAGTCTGTCTTAAGTCTTTTTAAAATAAAAAAAAACAATTTTAAGTTCTTTTCTTAAGTCTTTTAATATTGAGTTCGCATTTTAAGTCGTCACTTTTTACTTATATTATGCGCCTGTGTCTTAAGTCTTTACAAATCAATTATACTAAAGCAAGTTCGGGTCTTAAGTCTTTTCTTTAGTTATGCTGTCAAGTATGTTTCTTAAGTCTTTGAAACCATACGAGTAATTTGCTTGTTTCAAGTTCGTTTCTTAAGTTTTTAGGAAAAATATGAAAAAAGTCTGAAAAATTTTACATTTTTAGAGATTTTGTTAAAAAAAATTAAATTTTTAGGAAAAATATTAAATAGAAACTGGGAATTATCTCCTTTCGTAGGTTACTTTATATTATATTCAACATTTTTTTATTTTTCGAATTTATTCTATGAGCTAAATTTCAGTTATGTATCTTATAAAGCTTTTTTGTAATAGTTCTATTCCTTAAATTTTTAGGAATGACTTTTATACACTACCAGACTATTATATTGTATTTTCTTGTTACATTTTACCTTAGCTATCCTTTGGATAGCAATGAAGTATATAGTATGTACAGAAAAATTTACAATTATTAGACACCAGCAGAATGTAATGCATTTTCTGGCCCGCTACGGCCTTCGTCAGCATTCTTTGTGTCACACTGGATAGTGATACTTTATAAATTGAATGTATTTAACTCAACTTTTTTTAACAAATAGAAACTGGGAATTATCTCCTTTCGAAGGCTACTTTATATTACATAACTGAAATGTAACTCATAGAATAAATTCGAAAAATAAAAAAATGTTGAAAAATATTAAAGATATTTAATAATCCAAATTTTTAATATATTTAATAATTTTACAAAAAATAAAGGACAATTAATTCAACACACATTCTTAGTAAAATACACGTCAATCTCACAAGTAGGCAGCTTTGATACTAGGGTATTCATTTAATCGGGCTTTCGCTTTAATCGGTTAATCGCTCGATTAATTAACCGAGGTTTTGGTTTAATCGGTTAATAATCGGTTAATTTTGTTATTCATCGGTTAACCGATTAATAAAGTTTTGTTATAAATTAAGTAATTTCAATTAATAAAAATGCAAAAAATATTTATTATTGGAGTCTATTAGTAAAAAAAAACAATAATATAACGAACAAAACAATTCTTGAACTAAAAGAAGCAAACAAAAAAGTAATTCATAAATATAAAAAACATATTTTATAATTAATACATAATATTTTTATGCATTTATTAAAAAATTAGCTGAGATTTTTTCATTAATTATTTCAATATGTAGTTGAATATCTTATAAAATGATCATTTGGAAAAATAATTTGGTTTAAATGTGTAGGATTTAGGATTCTTCTCTTTAGTTTTGATAAAACTTGACTCGGAAAAAATTCTTTCAATTATCGAAGATGTTGGAGAAATTGAAAGCAACCCATAATACAGATTCAATAATGATAAAAACAAGATTACGCATTGCACATGTTTACAAAATTCAACTGTTTGATATGACGTCACTTAAGCATATTATACACATGTTTGGTTTCTTGTGTTTCTATATTTTAGCTGTACTTATGCGCTGATGTGACGCAGATGAGCAGAAAAATTTCATTTTTAAAAGCTGAATGCGTTATCTTTTTTTCTTTGTATCATGATACAGATTATCTAATTTCTCAGTCCTTTTCCAGGATTTCTCTCAACATATAACATTTTCCATTATGCCATTATTTCGGCTAATTTTGTTAGAGATAGTTTGTGTTACAATCGAGAGTTTCTTCTATTGTTAGGTCATCATCTGACTCATGCTGGCAAAGCAAAAAATGTATTTCCAAATCCCTAGTTTCTGTTTTTGTACTGTGTTTTAAGAATGTATTACTGGAATACATATACCTTTTTTATATGAGACGAAACAAATAATTAAAAACACTAAAAAATATGTTATAATACTACAAAAAACTAAAAAAATTTTTAACATCGGTTAATCGGTTAATCGACTGAAATTAACCGGTTTAATCGTTAATCGAAAATTGCCAATTTTAAATTAACCGATCAGTTAATCGGGTAGTAATTAATCGGTTAACCGCTTAGGTTAACCGAATGAATACCCCATTTGATACGTACGTAAATTTTCAAAGATAAACTTTAATTAATTTTTATTCAATACAAAGAATTTGTGCGGATACCAATAAATTTGATGATAACATTGACAGCTCGGATAGCGTGAGTACCTCTAAAAGAAAACTGTTGGTATATCTCAAGTCAAATGATAACACCTATTTTAACTTTAGCAAAGAAAGGCCCTAACTAATTTTTTTTAATCAATTTTTGTTTATTTCGATAGATGATCCTCTCATACACCACTGGTAAAATTTAAGTTCATGCGCTCTTAAAATAACTTAACAAAAAAATAACAAAATTATTAGCAGTTGAAAAAAGACCAAAATCAATTTAGTTATATTTTTTTTTAAAAAAAAAAGCCCTAACTCATTATTATTATTTAAAATATATTAAGCAAAGTACGTTCATTTTGCAACTACTTGCTTGCATGATGTGACATATAATTGAATCCCGCTACTTAGAACCAGTGTTCGAAAATAAACACGTATTATCGCTCCTTAGTGTTCGGTTCGTTAGATTTGTGGAAAACGCAAACGCTAATAGTTTTTGTGTAGAAAATCATTAAAAAAACGTTTCCCTGCTTGTTATTTTTCGAACACAAAAATAATACTGTTCGTATCAAACTCAACAAAAAGATGAGAGCATTAAATTCCGTTCGTTTTTTTTTAACCCCAAACTACATTGTGTTCATTTCAGCGCATTAATGTTCGTTCGTTTCTGTTGCGCGTAGCGCCCTTTTGGCTGGTAAAAAAACCAAACATTTTTTAAATAAACAAAATTCACATACGAAAAAAAAACAAAAAGCTAGCAAAATAATTTTACACAAACAAAACCAATACACAATACACGCACAAGCTGGTCATGCTGCGGTCGTTACTAAAATTTTTTGTTCGTTCATTTCTTTATCAATGTACAAAAAATAAACATTATAGAACATTAAAAAATAATGTTTGTCTACAGTATCACTACAATAGCTCTGTTTTTTAACGAAGAACAGAACACTATTTAATGTTAGGCTTTTTCTCGAAAATAGTTACGAAAGGTATTAATGGTTGTGTTCGTCTAAACAAACGCTAAACAAAAAAGATATCTTTCCTGGTTGTGTGAGCCGAACGCTTAATAATATTCTGTTTATTTTCGAACACTTCTTAGAACAATTTTATTAACTTTTAATTCAGTGTGACCATTTTGGCATTTTTGGTAATTTAGCATTAAACATTTTTATTTACAGGCATGTTCTGAAAATCACAATTGTGACTTTAGGGTGTATTGCACACCGCAAAAGTTTTGACTTGGGTTTTAATGATGGAAACGAATCAGCAAGTCATTTTAAATCGGCAAATAAGCAAGTAATTTTTAGCTGACCGGCTTAAAACCACAATTTTAAAAAAATATATTTGTTTAGAACACCAAAGTGATTTCAGAACATGCCTGTTAGCTTCAACATGTTCCTTTAGCATTTGGCATTTTATAAAGCATTTTTATAATGTTTTTCTTTATCTTCTATATAATAAAAATGAAATGTTGTCTGTTGCTGATCGCATAACTTGAGAACGGCTTGACCGATTTGTACGATTTTTTCTTTAAAATGATCGCCATGGTCCAACTTAGGTTTAGACGCCCACTTTTACGCCCACTTTTTTCGAAATACCTAAAATCAGAAAACGGCTCCATCGATTTGACAAATTTTTCTTTCAAATGGTCGTATTAATCCATTTAAAGTTTTCATTGAAAGAAAAATTTACCACGCCTACTTTTACGCCCACATTTTCTATTAAGCGCATAACTTGAGAACGGCTTGACAGTTTTGGACGATTTTTCCTTCAAAATTATCGCCATGGTCCAACTTAGGTTTGTACGAATAGAGAATTTTGCCCCGCCCACTTTTTTCGATTTACCTAAAATCAGAAAACGGCTCCATCGATTTGACAAATTTTTTTTTCAAATGTTCGTGTTAATCCATTTTAAGTTTTCATCGAAAGAAATCTTTACCAAGCCTACTTTTACGCCCACTTTTTCTATTTATTTGACCGATTTGGACGATTTTTTCTTTAAAATGGTCGCCATGGTCCAACTTAGGTTTTTAAGGAAAGAAAATATTTCCCCGCCCACTTTTTTCGATTTAACTAAAATCAGAAAACGGCTCCATCGATCATTAGTAATCAGCTACCGAGCGAAGCCGGGACGGCCAGCTAGTTTTAAATATTTTTTTATCAATGGGAGCACTCAATTATATAAAAAAAATGTATTCCTTCCGATTTCCATAATTTTTATGATCATTTACGTCACACCCTGTAATACTCCTTTTTATTCCCCTGTATATTTTTCATTTATCTTTATTTTGATTTTTGTTGGCAGTTAAAAAAAATGCTAAAAGCGAAAGACTCCATCAATATAGGATTATTTAAGTAATAATAAAAAGCCCTAACATTCAAAATATCTTTCATAACATTAATCCACATTAAAATATTAACTTACATGTAAAACAAACACAATATTTTATACTCCGTTATTGTTTTAAATGTAATTTAAGCAAACGAAATCTGTTAAAGAATTTAATAGAAAACTACATTAAAAAGCTAGTGTATTCTAAAGGTGAAACTCCATACAAAAAAGTTATAACTCTCTCGGCGGTCACCTGTATAAATTCGGTTTGTCTGATTTTTTTTTTTAATTCTTTTCACTAAGAACTGAAAAAATTTCTCATATAAAATTAAAAAAATTTTTAGAAATATTCTATATTATTCAGATAAAATGACTTCGAATTTCCTAATTAAAGCTTTAAATTATATTGATTTTAGGTTTTTTTGTAAAGAAAAAATTGATATAAAAAAAAAAATTTCCTCAAACCTTTTTCTTATCTTAATTGTTTACAAAAGAACATCACGCTCTTTAACGCTAATTTATGCATTTAGGTTATAAACATTTTAGCGTAACTCAAAGACGTTCTAAAAACAATAAAACCATTTCCATGTTAAACAGTTAAACAATTGTAAATTTTTCTACTTAGAAGCCAAAACCAACAACAAAAGTTAATTTAAATTTTTTTCTAAAATAAATTTGTAAACCAAACCCATTACAAAAGCATTAAACAACAATAATGAACAAAAAAAAAATGAAAAAAAAACTGAAAATAAGCGAATGGCAATTCAAATTAAAAATATAACCAAATCAGTTAATTGACTCGATTAGTTTTGTTCGCCAAAAAATTGACTTCGAAATTCAAATACGTTTTTAACACGGATGGATGGTTAAACGTTCAAATTCAAATAAATCGAACGAATAAATGTAAACAACATTCAATATATTGTTGCATTTGGGCTAAAGACTAAACTCGATTACTACGAATATCTATTGCTGGTGCAAATATTGAGTACTGCTGCGGCTGCTGTTACCGCTATAGCCGCGGCTACTGACAATATTGTTTGTTGTTGTTGTGTTACTTGCTGAAGCTGAATCTAGAGCTGGAGCTGATGTTTTTGGTGCCAGAGCACATTTTGTTTAATCGTTTTCAGGTGCTAGTTTCACAGATACTCGACACGTATTTGTGAGTGCCAAATGCATAATAAATAGCAGCATGCCTGACATTTAACAAGCGTGCAATATAATGAGGCAGACCGACTGCAAAATGATAATAAAACCAAAAAAAAAAAAATAATAAGAAACCACTACGTTACCAAAATTCCACTATGTAAGCAGTAAAGTACTTACTTACACTACATAGACATCAACTTGGCTCGGCAAATAACAACTGCTGCTGCTAGCCCCAGTGTTTACTAAAAAGCCATAGTTATTGAGTTTTTACATTAAAATTGCTTAAATAGCAACAATAGCCCCAACAGGCAAATATGGAGGTGGTGATGGTATTCTCTAATATTTTATCTTGCAGAGAAACAGGAATTTTATGAACTTGCAATTGAAATAGAGTTTGCCTGAAGAAAGTTTTGGGCGAAAATTTGTTTCATATACATAGCTTTTAAAAGATGGTAAAAATGTATTTTCTTTCAAGCTTTTGATTCCTTAACTTTTTTTACTCAACCTGCTACCCCTGTTTCTTTTATTTGCCATTAAACAAAATTTTGTTTAACGAATTTAACACATCAATACTGCAGCCAATAAACTAAGACAACAGTTTTGTCGTTGGAGTAAAAACAACTTTAACGGCAAATTTTGAATAAAAAAAAAATCTGTCTTTTCCTGAAGAAAAATTGACAAATTACCGCAGTTGTTTGTAGGCTTGCAAACATTTTCTAAGCCATTACATTTTAACGTTTTTTTTTTTTTTTTAAGGTTAAATATTAGAAAAAATTAGCTCTGGTTAAACCTTTTATTATGGCATGTTATTGCATTACCTGGTTCAACTTTGACAATTATTGACGCACGCAAATAATTTCAATGCTGATGCGACTGTAAAACATAAAATGATATTCAGGATTGAATGCTGGGTGTGTATGAAAATAAAAAGAATTTTGAAAACAGCATGCATGCAAAAATAAGGTGGATGGTTTGAAAAAGTTAAGCTTAATTTAGGAGCTCCATAACAAATCGAAACAATTTCACATTTACAATTTTTAGATAAATGAACAAAAATAAATAAATTTTAGCCAGTACGATGCATGAATGTATGTAAAATTGTTGCGTTTTGACTCGATTCAGAGTGAATAAATTCGGTAAAACAATGGCTATAAGGATTTTAGTCTGTATTATTTTATTGTCTATGGATTAATCCTTACAGACATTTTAGACCTTTAATATTACACTTAAATAAAATAGACTATAACTAACATTTGATTACATTACATAAATTTGATCAACAATTATGAAAAGCAATTATTAATCTACTTATTGACTTGGGATCCAATGAATAATCAATAAATCTATATAATTGATTGAAAGTGTTACAAATTCTTCTAAGAGGGTCAGCATCACCATAATTAGCTCTAAAGAATTTAATGGATAATGGTATGAAATTTCGAGATGGTCGTTCAGGAATATTAAATGAAATCTCATTCATTAAAAATCCAGCGCAGATATCACCATTCCAGAAGGTATTATTCAGTAAAAAAAAAACACTGAATTTAAAAAGTGGAATTGTTGCGTTTACTTATGGACCTCCTCAATTATTATATTAGCCCTATTCACAATCTTGTGCCAACGGTCTTGCAATAAGCATTTGTAAAAATTTTACTCTACACCAACAAAATATACAGCAAGTGCATTGGTTTTTTAAACCAATAGTTTTTATTGAATCCTCGTAGACACCAACACTCAGTGAAATTGTTTATCATTCAGCTGTAAATTTCGTGTATTGCAACAAGCTTTGCAAACAAATTCAAGAAGGTCATTCACAATTGATTGAAAGTATTTACAATTGCAAAAATAATATTGCATAAATTTATAACCTCATATGCTTGTGAATAGGGCTATTATTAGGTATTTAATTATGTTCCATGCATTTTGTTTGAATTTAAATATCAAAAATTCACTTTTAATAATTTGCTTGGTTTTCTTAAAATTCCCACAATCTTTTTCCTTTACTTTTTGGGGGACACAACTTCTTACACCAAAGGATCGTGTTTTGTTTAAAAAAAATTTTGTTTTTCACATGATTTTTATTGAATCTTCACTCGATATTTTTGAACATTTAGTCCAGCCAGTGCCAGACAAAAATTTATTGGTAATAAAGGGCACGATGTTAATTGTAAATAAAATAAAAAGAACAAAAAGAAATAAATAACTTGCATTTTTATTTACATAAGCGGAGTTAGGCCTCACCAGCTTAATCTATATATAAATCGGCGAAGGCAAAACTGTTAACACTTTTCTCCTCTGTATGTTAACCGATTTGAACAAAATAAACACCATTTGAAAGATATTGACTTACAGAAGTGCACAATATATATTTTATTCAAATCTCAGAGCTATAAGCTATACATCATTGACGACGATGTCGTCAATGATGTATGCATGACTTGTCCCCTGTCATTAAGGTTTTCTGGAAGACAATTTTCAGGAAATCGTCGTTCACGACAGTTTGAGCGACATTGTCTTATAAGTTGTCTTCTATTTGGTTCTATGTGGGACAGTATGAGCGACATTGTCTTATAAGTTGTCTTGTATAAAAGCTATTGACGACAAAGTTTGCTTAAATGCTATTCAATCACTTGCTTGGTTTTCTTAAAATTCACACATTATTTTTTTTAATTGTTGATTTAAATACCTACATAAAATTTATGAACTAGTTCTAAACAGTAAAACTGAAAAATACTGATAAAGTTATTCGAGGGCTGGAAAATGGATTACATGCAGTTAATACTTCACTGTCAACTTTAGGATTGCTTATAAGAGTCGAATATAAAACATGTAACAGAAATTAAAATTCCAACATACTAAAAAACTGCCTGAAATAGATAACCATATAATAATTTTTGTCGTGGATGTCAAAAAAGACGACATTGTCATGCATGAAGTCTTTGGCGACAAAGTAGGAGACATTGTCTTTATTTGTTTCGTGCACGATTTTCGCGACAGTTGTTCGAAAATGTCGTTGACGATTTGTCGTGCAGAAATTAACATTGTCGTGCATCCGTCTTCGAGGATGTCTTCAAGACGTGGCCAACTGGGTAAATTTGCTACTAACACATATCGTTACTTTAATATATAAAAGCCCTAACTAACGTTTTCCTTACTTAACAGGAGAAGGAACAAACTTAATAAAAATTATAGTCTTGTAGTCGCGATTTTCTTAAAACGCAGTTTTTTATTTAATTCTCTAAGCAATTTAATAAAAAAATTGCGTTTAACAAAAATCGCGACTACAAGACTATAATTTTTATTAAGTTTTTTCCTTCTCCTGTAAAGTAAGGAAAATGTTAGTTAGGGCTTTTCTATATTAAAGTAGCGATATGCAGAACACATAAATAAAAAATTTGTTTTTTTTCAATTATCAAATAATAAAAAATAGGGCAAAACAGGCAAAACAATTAAGAGCGCTTTCTTCCTTTGTTTGTATACTGAACCTATATGGGGAGAGAAAAAGTATCAAAAAGGGGAAATACGGGAAATAAAATTTCTTTTTTTTTTTATTTTTCCGTGCTGCATGTGATAATTTTTAAATTTTTTTTAATGTTGAAATTAGAAAAAAAAATATTATGTTCAGGGCCTGAGTGAATGAAAACCTATAAGATAAAAAATGTTGGTACTTTTTGTTTTTAATCTGGAACTTTTTGAATTTTCGTTAATATTCGGCCTATAAAGATAAAATTATACATTAAACTGGGTGTAAGAACATGTACGGGGAGCTTTTTGGTACTTTTTCGTTCAACATCTGGTACTTTGATTAGTTTTCGTAAAAATTAGACATAGAAACATAAAATTAACGATGCAATGTCCTGAGTGGATGACAATCCATAAAGGAGACTTTTTGATATTTTTTTGTTTTTCAATTGTTATTTGTTATATTGAACTTGCAAAATTAAATTAACTCACGTAGAAGATAAAATATGAATCGAAGGTTGGTCCCTCGCCAAATCGATCCACTAAGACGGAAAAAATAAATGCTCAAAACATGTAAATGCATATATACTTAGATGTGCTATGTTTCCTTCATATATATGTACATAACAATTTATGGTCGAATTTTGACCATTAGGCGAACACTAGTATATATAAATATGTATATACAAACTTATAAATAAAAGAAAGTGACAAAAAATAAAGAAAACAAAAAGTTTTCATAGAATTATCCCTTTGCCGCCGGACGGTACTTATAAGTACCCTCTCATATTTTTATGCGCTATATATGTAGGTTTTATAAATAAAACAAATAATATTAAATTAGAGATTAGCTTAAGTTGTATTCAGTTCGATGTCCAATTATACTCTGTCTTATGTCCTAAAAACTATTTCTCGTCTCAGTCGCAACTCGCCACATTACCATTACCATTTCGCCACTATCAAACATCTCGCCACCTGTCAATACATAGTCGTATACATGCAGAGTTGCATGTTTAATAAGTGTTACCACTTCTAGTAATATGCCCGCTACCACCCGATCCCTCATATATTAGGCAGACATATTTTTGCATTGTATGACCATTGGTTCTTTAAAGTAGCATATTTTCTTCTATTTAGAAAAAAAATTTTATGTTTCTTTGATTCTTATTTCAAAAAACATCAGTTTTCCCCAAAAGTTGCAGTGTTTACAGGTGCTTGGAGAGCGCAAACTTTCAAGTTAATGAAATTTTTTTATAAAATTTTAAAAGTGTGCATTTCAAGTTCTTAGATTGCTAAATATTAGAGTATCCAATTATTCGAATTTTGGTTTTGTTCGAGTAAGGAATTAATCGATTTTTTAATTTTAAAATTGCTCGATTAATCGAATAAAGGTTTTAAATTGTTCGAATTACTCGAATAACTTGAAGAATTCAAATAATTTTATCCAATAGGAAAAAACAACAAACTCATACTTTTATTTTATAAATAAACAGAAAAAGAGAGGTGAGAGGTGCCAGCCAGTTATGAAAAACATTTTAAACCAATTTATTATTTCTTAAAATCGAGTGAAATTTAATTGGATGGAGGTTCTTCCTTTAATTTTTTTTTTAAATCACGCAGTTTGCTCTGGTTTTAAGAAAAATTTTCTTTTAAAGATTAGAATTCAATATTTAATATATAAAAGGAATTTGTTTATAATCTTTTTAAACAGGATCTTTGTTTTAAAATCCCCTTTTAATTTCCTTTATTTTTAAACTCTACTCTATAAGTTTGGTTGATTTATTTTTTAACGTATTACTATGTCACGACAAAAACCAAAAACTTCGTTTTTAAACAAGGACACCGATTAGAAGATACGAGGTAATAAAAAAAATTACAGTAGGATAATAACAGGCAACCCATTATCTGACAGTACATGGTTTACAAAAAAAGTTGACGCTTATAGTCAGCGTTTAAAAAACTGCAGTCAAAGTAGAAAAACTGCTGTTTCTTTCACTTCTTCATTCGTCCGTCATTTGCCAAAAAAAAACTTTTGCTTTTACTTCTGATTCATTTAATGCAAACAGTCGCTATCAAACCAACTCAAAAAGCGAAAAGTTGTATACAAATTTACCTGCCGGCCGGGGTTCGAGCCCCAGCCACGGTCAAGAATGAAAGATTATCAATAACAATTTTAATTAATTTTCATGTTGTAAAATTCCTTTCTTCATTAAAATAATTTAATGAAAGTTAAATTTGATGAACTTAAGCCTAATTAAAAATATTGAAAATTTGTTCATCAACTTTAATTCTCCACTTATTCGTTCTCACTTAAAATTGCCGTATCGTCCGCATGTGTCGATGTAAACGTGTTTTCATTTAAAGGCATATTAGTTGTATAGAGAACGGGGCTAAATAAACTAACCTGCGGCACACCAGCAGGAGAGGTCCCAATGTTTTTTCTTTACTACAAAATGTTCGATTTAGGATCCAGCTATGCAAAAGTTTATACGTGTTGTAGGCAACCACTTCTAGATCTTATAAATGAAACCTTCGCGCCAGACCTTGTCGAAAGCTTGCGAAACGTCAATAAAGAGAGTCGTGCAGGAATTTTTCTTCTCAAAAGCATTTCGGATATCGATTGTCCCAAAACAAAACTCAGTACTTTCGTATATTTTAAAGACTTTTTCGAGTATGGTAAATATCAATTAATATTAATTTATATGAAAAACTTTATGAAGAATACCACTATGCTCTGTTTAACCATACAGCTATTAACACAGTGCGATATTAACGATCTTTAACTTCTAATGGCTTTCAGTTAAAAAGAGAGCTTTTACCTCTTTTGCTACTAAAGACCGACAAAATGGTGTAAATATTAGCTTTTTGAGACCGAAAATTATTTTTGCAGATTAAATCCAAATCTTGATCGTCTTTTAAAAGCAAATTGTAACATAATAATTATATTGTAATTATTATATACTATATAATTATATGTATATTATATTGATGATTTTCTTTTTAAATTTGGATCTTTGACCTCTAATGAGTCAGTTTTTTGAGTGCTTTTCATATAAATTTTTCTACACAATCAATTGCTTGTCACCTGGAAATAGCACATAAGTCTTTTGGGTAAAGTAAAGTATTACTCTTAAGCCCGAATTTACAGTCATTAAGCCCTTATGACACTAAATTTTTTTATCATTAATTGATATAGAATTGATAGAAAGAAACAGTTAATGCTAGAAAGAGCAAACTATAAAAAATGCAAGCAAAGTTTTTTAGTTATTTTTTCTCTTGTTATGGTTTTGTTTCTGGGATGGCGTTGAGAATTTTTAAAATTTTACACACAACTTTTAAAAATTTTACTTTTTTACGCTAATTGTATTAAAAGATTTTTTTAGTTGAAATTAATTTTTTTTTCTGTTTAGAAAAAACACCACAAAAAGGTATTATAATTCTTAGTTTAAAAAGTACCAACAAAAAAGTACAATTGAAACAACTTAGCCATCCCTGTTTTGTTTATTTTCTTAAATGTTGCCAAGTTTTTGTTAATGAGAAACCTAAAAACAAAAAGTGGTAAATCGCTGAATTTGCCCATAAACCGCTGATTCAGCAACACTTTTAATATTTCAAGCTTGAAATGTCCATTTTAATGGCGATTTCTATTCTGAGAAAAAAATGCTACAGTATATGCATGTAACACTTTTTCATGTTACCTATAATCACTCGAAGTGTTACATGTTGTACAACTTCAATCGAACAGAATTAGCTGCTTTTATTTACAACTATTACACTTTTATTATTAATGTAGTTCATTAGCGATTTTTAAAACTATTCGACTATTTGCTGCACACTTACTGTACGGTTTGGAAACAGACATTGACATCACTTATTGCTTGAACAAATTTAAAACGATAATAAATACATAGAATTTCCCACCAAAATAAAAAAACGATTTAATTCAAAATGGAGTATGCCGTCGAAGAATATTTAGATGTAGAATTCTTTTGACAAAGCTTTTAAAATATTATTACAAACAAAATAAAATATTGGTTGTACAAACAAAGTAGTAAGTACCAAAGTTGTAAAACAGAGCAGTATGAACCCTTAAGTAAAAGTAAGGGTAAAACATGTAACATGTTTTGCATGTTTTTCATCAACATTTTCACAAAAGAACTTGAAAATTTATCCCACAGTTGTATTTTTTGTACAAACGAACGCAAAATGTAGAACATGTAACATTAATGCAAAATTTTTCTCAGAAAAGAAATCGCCATAAGTTAAACAATTTTACATTTTTTTTGACATAACTTCATTTTTTATCGATAACTTTAGTAAAATTTTTGACAGTTTGCCATTTATTTTAATACAGTTCAACTCTTTGCACTTGGTAAATTTTTGTATTACATTATATTTGTACTGTTCACCAAAACTTGAACAATGCATTACAAATGTAGTGTCATAAGGACTTTAGTAATCTAATAACAATAGTTTAATCAATAAAATATTAGTCCAGCTTTTTGTTAACCCGTAGTTAAACCATCAAATATAATTGGTTAACTAATAGTTAGAGAACAGCTGTTGATGGAGTTACTAATGGTAGTTTGCTCGGATGAAAATTTTTAGATAACCAATATCAGTAACATTTTAGTTTTCTAGTGATTAACTAATGACTTTAAATTTGGGCCTTAGTGATATTTTACTCCAATAGTTATCATCTTCCAAAAGATAACTCTAAACTAATAATTAGAATGTCAAGTTCTACTAATAATGATAAAATATTAAGACCCCAAGACCGGAGTTTCGTAAAAGATTTGAAATTTCCAAATTGAGCGATCTAAGAAAAGGATTTTAGCATCTAATCTAATGAGAATTTCCTCATTAATACTTTTTACAGTATCACAATTTCTCTTTGCTACATCTTACGTTCCTAACCAACAATATGCTCCCAAGTCTATTAAATAAATGTTCCCACATTTTTCTCTACGCACCTTTCAAATTCAAATGAAATCACAATTATGTTTGTCTAATTAATTTTAGGCCTCCCTCTCTTTATCTTTTACAAACATTTATTTATTGCCAATATTTTTCTTGAAATGTGGTTTTCCATTTTATTACCATGAGTTACACCTTCTTCTTTCCCATGTACTCATTCCAATAATACAGGTGCAAAATTTTATAAGAAAAAGCAACAAAAAAAAAATCGAAAATACAAAACAAGCTTCTGGTATGTAAGCGTCTGACATTGATGACTGTTGTTAAGAATGTATGTATGTATGTAAGTATGTTCGTTCACATCACTGGTTAATGGGGGTCAGTGAGACTAACTAGCCAAGTAAATGGATATTAAATGCGTTTTTATTGCAAAGATCTCCCTCCTTAGCGTAGTATTTTGGCAAGAAAAATTGTTAATTTTGTTTTCGTACACAATTTAAATTTGGCATTTACATAATTAAAATTAAGAAATGTTAAAACGGCAACATTTTCCTAACAATGACAGTTAACATAAAATTTATGATAATTGAAAAAAAAAAATATTTAAAAATATTGAGTGCGTGAATGAGTGCAAGTGTAACTTAAGGGTGTCCCTTAAAATTTTATTTTTTTCTTTTAAAACATGTGTAATTTTTTCGTTTTTCGATAATCCAGTAATAACAAAATCTTATCTTACTTTTTTTACATACATGAGTATTGAAAATTGTGTCTGCAGTTTGTTGTCTCTTAAATCGAAATAGTTGCATACATAAATCACCTTCACCCTTACACTCACCTTAACTGGGTTACTTGGTCTTTTCTCGACACAAAAGTTTCGTTTTGATTGTTTTTTCCTTTAACTTTTTTCTAGATTTTTTTTGTATGTATGAAATTTTATCGTGGCCTTGGTTAGAACATAAATGGAATGGTGTTGTTCTTAAGATGGTAATTGTTTTATAAACAAGATCTTATTGCTTAAAACAATTTTAAAATTTGTTTACATGTCTGAGGTGGGCGATAAGGGGCACAAGAAAAATAATATTGTTTTTAAGTAATTTTTAGAATTTTTCCATACCTTATTAAATTATCTATATATAAATCGGCAAAGGCGAAACAGTTAAGAACACTTTCCTCCTCTGTATGTCAACCGATTTGAACAAAATATACACCATTTGAAAGATATTTACTTACAGAAGTGCACAATATATATTTTATTTAAATCTGTTTAATAATTTCAGAGTTATAAGCGTTCAATTTTGCTATTAACACAAATACAAAAAATTAGTTTTTTTCAATTATGCAATAATAAAAAAATAGGGTGATCGATTATAAGACATTTTTCAAAAACCGGTTTTCGCTTACTTCGATTATATAAATCTTATATATAAATCAGCACAGGCAAAACAGTTAAGAACACTTTCTTTCTTTGTTTGTCAATCGAACCTCTATGGGGAAAAATGTATCAAAAAATAGAAATACGGGAAATTTAATTTCTTTCTTTTACTTTTCTTTGCTTCATGTTATAATTTTTAAATTTTCTATGATATTGAACGTAGAAACATAATATTCTAGCTGCAGGTAACTTTTTGTTTTGTTTTGGTACATTTAAATTTTTGTTAATGTATGTCGATTACAAAGATAAAATTAAACATAAGAATGTCTAAGAGGGAGCTTTTTGGTACTTTTTCGTTCTACATCTGGTCCTTAAATTAATTTTCGTTAATATTGGACATAGAAACATAAAATTAAACATGCAGTCTCCTGAGTGGATGACAATCTATAAAGGAGACTTTTTGATACTTTTTTATTTTTCAATTGATATTTTCTGATATTTTTTATATTGAGCTTACAAAATTAAATTAACTCACGTAGAAAATAAAATATAAGCCGGAGGTTAGTCCCTCGCCAAATCAATCCACTAAGACGGAAAAAATAAATGCTAGAAGCATGTAAATTCATATACTTAGATGAACTATGTTTTCTTCATATTTACATAAAAATTTATGGTCGAATTTTGGGCATTAGGCGAACACTAGTTTAAATGAATCGTTATTCAAATATATATTTATATATTTAACAATTTTTATCTTTTAAGTTTTTGCTAAAGGCCAATATGGCCGCTAAGTCGTAGTTTTACTCTACTCGTCAGATAATCTCAATTTGAATTTAATAGTAGGACTGAATGTGCATAGTTTTATTTTGGATTGCACAAAGATATACATATATGACAAATATATAATTTTACATACATAGTCCTTATTTAGATTGAATAGTATGTTTTTATATGTTTATTTATGTTTTCAATGTGGGCTAAATTTAAGGTGCTTAATTCGAATTTAGGTTTTTATATCTGAGGCATTTTGACAAAACATCTTAAGTTGAGATAAGATAGCAAAAAAGATTTTAAAAAAACTCGGTGAAAAAATCGTTTTTATAAAAAAATAAAATAAACCAAAATTAAAGAAAAATTTCGTTTATAAAACAAAATTTTAAAAACGTAAACAAACATGTTTTTTTATTGAAAATTCGTATGATTAACAGCATTTTTTTCAATTTTTTAAATTTGACTTAAGATGTTTGGTCAAAATGCCACAGATACTATATAATAATTTATATATAGTTTTTATTTAATCGCATTTCATTATATAATTTTAATTGGGCTATAATTTTAGTTCTGATTATGATCCCAATCTGTATTTAGCCGTAGGATTTGGATTGGATGATAGGTTCTTATAGAATCTTAATTTATTCGCAGTAACTTTTTTTTTTTAAATCTTGTCACGATTTGGGTTTGATCATAAGTAGGCCAACCAAAAAAAAGCAAATGCTTATATTTCGGTTTACAAGATAGAATGTTTTTGATTGAAAACAAATTCCGATCATAAATAAACTAGAAAAATGCCCTATATTTGTTTGGGCTTTTTTTTGCTTATTTTTGCAATATCGGCTTTTTTTACTTATTTTACCATTTTAAGAAAATTTTTAATTTTTTCATACGAAAAAAAAAGAATAAAAATTGGGAATTAAGCACGACAAACAAAATCTTGTAAATAAAAAATTTTGTGCTCCAAAAAAAAACGTATTTAATAAATTTTTGCAAAAATCATTATCATTTTTTATATTATAGTTTTTTTTTTTTTTTTTTGATGTGGCAACATTTTTTTTAATAAATATTAAAAAAGTCAACCGTTTTTGTCAAAATGTATTAACGAAGTGACAACAATGAAACAATAGAAAAAACAACAGGCATTTTGTTGCTAGAATTGTGACGGCAAATGTCAAAATGTCTTATTAAAAAAAGTAAATAAAAAAAAAAATAACGACAAACGTCACACACGAAGAAAATCACTGCAAACAGCTGTGCTTGTGAGGTCACTTTATTAGTACATTCTGGTGTTTGTGCTGTAACAGAATATTTCAGGAGTGGGATTTATACATATCTATTGTAAATTATAAACCGATCTTTATGAAATTTGACAGTGTGATTTCTAGTCATATAAAACTCCAAAACACGAAAATCTATTACAATAGCGTTAATTGTTAAGGTTAAACGCCTACTGAAGTGTTTTCCGAGAATGGGCCTTATATGGGGCCTATGGTAAATTTTTGAACGATCTTCAGGAAATTTTCTACTACGATTTCTAGTCGTATAAAACGAATTTGTGCAAAATGCAACATGTGCATTCTGCCACTATTTATGTCAGTTTTCCTAACAACATTTTTCAAATTGTTTAGGGTTTAGGGGATTGCTTTTGAGTTTTTCGGAAGTGGGCTTGTTTTGAACAGACGCAGAAGGCTCAATCGACTTAATATTACTCAAGGAAGGATATGTGTATAACCATATACATACATATATTATAACTTATACGTTTGTATGTATTGGTGTGTAGTATACCCTCTTCACAACTAGTTGTGGACTTTCTAAAAAATAACGGTTTTACAAGCAATTTGATGCATACGATTGCCATAATATTTTAACCTTCTCCTGTTACAATTATGTAAATTAGGATCTTTCTACATTAGACAAACGGTATGTAGATCAAAGTTTTACACATTTGGCTGTTTTGGCAGGATATATTTCACAGGAATATCAAATCTAAAGGGTTTTTTGCCGCCTCGACTGATTTGAAGAGTTTTCTAATGAAAATAAAGATTTTGGTAATCCGAGAAATGTAATTTATTTTTGTAAGAAATATTCTCTCTTACATCGTATCTAAATATTACAAGGTATCAATGTTAAGTACAGAACTTTGAAAACTGTAGATTCTTTCTAAAAAAATACCGGTTTTACAAGCCATTTGATGCATACGATTCCCATAATATTTTAACCTTCTCCTGTTGAGACAAACGGTATGTAGATCAACTTGTCTGGAATAAGTTACTTAGATCTAGAAGAACCTCATTGAGAAATGTGTTATTTATGCTAAATATCGATTTTATAACATAATCGTAACTGGTTTATACAGCGGGCGTATAATAAACATTATGATTTAATAAGTGAATACATTTTTTGTTTGCGTTTTTTTTTAGAATTCACTTTGAATAACATAGAAAATTTATGATGGTAAGACTCAGCACAGAACCAAGGACCAAAGTTGTTAAATTTTATTTTGAAAGTCTTAAGTTTGAAATATAGATACATTTTCAGGTCACTGCATGAATGAATAACTTCTTTTTTTCAGAATTTATGTGTTGTTTCCAGGTGACAAGCAATTGATTGTGTAGTAAAATATATGAAAAGCACTCAAAAAAAGCACATTACAGTATTTCGAAAAGATCTAAGAAAACTGAATTATTTTTTCGAGAATTTTTTTAATTTACTTTTTTGCTATCATAAAAAATTTAGTTTGTTCAACTCTGCTTTTAAATTCAGTTGTTGTCATTCTTTATTTTTTTTATTCTTTCCTATTACCACAATCATCAAGGTTACTCAATTAAAAGTGACATTTTGCAATAGATTTTATTTATTTAATTTTTTTTGCCGTTTTGTATTTTACAATTTGTGATTCTGTATGTAAAAGTAATTTTTCTACACACTAAGAGATCACAGAGTGAACCAAAAACTTAAATACAAAATTGTTAAAAAAAAACTTGAAAATAAAAATGTATACAACTAAATTATTTATTTATTTAATTTATAATCTTATTGTTTTTCAATTAAAGTCTTCGTCAACTTTTCAAACAAAAACTTAATTGATAAAAAAATACGAAAAAAGTTCTTCCAAGTTCTTCTTTTGCAAAGTTTGCAAAAAGCTTAAATTTCTTCTCTTCTTTTGGAGAAAACATTTCAAGTACTAAGAAACTCAAAAAGTTAATTAAACATTTTTATTATTACAAAGTTTAAAAAAGCTTTCGCAGTAGAGAAACTGTTAATAAGCCTTTTACTATAAAATTTAAAAATTATTATTTTTAAAAAAAAGTTATTTAAAAGAACATTTACTGAAGAAAAAATGCATTTCCCCAAAAAACGTTAAAAAATAAATACTTCTATTAAAAAGCTTTATAATAACAATTTTTGAATTTGATATTTTTAAAGCTTACAACCCCATTTTTTTATTTAATTACTACCACATAATCAGACAAGTCTTATGATTAGAAATATTAAAAAAAAATCACATTAACCTGAAAGCAGAAAGCTGTTTTATTTAAAAGGTGAGAAAAGATTTTTCTATTTAAAAGTCTTTTTAAAATAATCTTTTTTAGTAAACTTTTATTATATTCTTTTCTTTTGAAAAGCTTCAAGAACACTTTGTCATTAAAATTAAGAAAAACAAACATTTGAAACCAATTGGAAAGCGTAAAAACATTAAACTAAGAGCTTTAAGCTTCATTCACAATCCCAGAAACATTTTCACTTGGTGTTTATAATAGAGCAACAATTTTTTTCGCAACCACACACATTTTGTATTAAAAAACCGTTTGTAAATTTTACCTACAACAATATTATGCATTTATTATTATTTTTTAAAACATTTTGTTAAAATTTTCATTCAAAACTATATAAAATTATTATAAACGTAGAAGTAAAAGCAGTCAAAACTTTAAAAAAAAAAATTAGTTACATTTTTGTTCGAAAAATGAAACTTTATGATACTACGCCAATAAAAAATTATATCATTTTGCGAAGCAATAATGGTACATTTATAAAAATAAGCGCACAATTATGCACTACGCAATAAAACATACAGAGATGCAGTAAAGTAAGTGAAGGAACTCTTAACAAGTTTTATAAAAGAAAAAATAACATTGCACGTGCAACGGTATTCCCTTACTGCGAAGCAGGTTTGTAAGGGAGAATACTGAAAATAACTGTAAAAAAACATTCAGTGTGTAAAGAAGAACGCAACGTTTACCAGTTTTTATATGCGTTGGATAAAGCGCTTTTTGTGTCGAAAATGTATTGCTTCAAAGTGGGAACTCACCATACAAAATTCATAACTTCCATAAGCGAGATGGTAAGCGAAACTCTTATATTTCTCCCTTACAAACCTGCTTCGTTTGAAGCTCAATTTTTTATTTGGAAGCTTTTGGAAATAATTATATGTATGTATGTATTTTACTTTAAAAACTTTTCCTATATTTTTTATTTAATTTTAATATACTAGTTTTTATAAAAGCTTTTGTATTTAAAACTTTTCACCTTCTCTTTTTGATTTAATTAATTTTATCAGTCTTTTATAAAATTTTACAAAATTTCTCATTAAAAAGTTTTCAAACAAAAAGCTTTAAAATATTTGCCTTGGCAGGATAAATTTCACAGGAGTATCAACTCTAAAGAAGAGTTGATACTCCTGTTTTCTAATGAAAATAAAGATTTTGGAAATCCGAAAAATTTTATTTATTTTTGTAAGAAGTATTCTCTCTTACATCGTATCTAAATATTACAAGGTATCAATGTTCAGTACAGAACTTTGAAAACTTTCGATTCTTTGTATGATAAGAGACAAATTACAAAAACTACCCAGCAAAAAATATTATATAATCTGAAGAAATGTTCAACTAAATTATTTTTTTTTAATTGTTATTTACAAAATTAAACAATATGTTAACTTTTAATTTTTCGTGAATGAACCCCTTTAAGTCTCTGCTACGATATTCTCCGTTTGGTACTTTCAAGCTTGAGAATTGTTCTAAATTATGTAACGAATCCATTTTAATACACTCGTACAAGAAGTGATTGAGGTTAAGTTGAATTGTTGTACCGAAAGACTAACAAGTAAACGAAATACAAAACGAAATAAATGGCGTTGACAATTTGGAACTGAAAAATTTTTAAAGAACAAAAACATTTCAAAATAAAGTCACGTATTCCAATGTGGGTTTTCATTTGAAAATAATACTTTTTTTTTTGTTTTGTACAATTACGTACGTTTAAACACTCGTGGGTACTTGTTATTAACTTTGACTTTAACTTAAAATATTTTTTTTATTTTTCTTATTTTGTAATTTTGTTTAGTTCCTTTAACTAGTGACTTGATTTTAGGTTAATCGTTTAATTACAAAAATTTTTTACAACTAAAAACGTTTATACGATTTAAACGATTTATTTGTGGGTAAATTGCCGGATGTTGATTAAGAGCAGTAAGTCCTAATTTATTTTATAATTTAATGAATTTTATGACATTAAAACGATGGTAGAATAATAATAATAAGTGTATCAGCTAAATGCCTTAAATAGAAAAAACTTGATACAAAGATTAAATTATATTGATGAAATTTAAACTTGAAAATGGCTTTACTGTTCTCTGCAAATGAAATATGTATGATTTTTTTTACATTATGCATTTGTAACTTAAATATTAAGTCACTAAGGTCACACATATTTTGCACAACTATTGTGGGCTTTAAAAATGTTGGTCAAAGTGAAAAAATTTGCTATCTTGAGGGCATACATAAGCTGGAGGTTCACTGAGTTGTATGCATGCAAAAAAAAAAGTTATCCTACTTAATGCGTTCGATGCGTGCATTAAACACGTGTTGTGCAGCTTCAGCTTTACTCTTACTGAGGGTTCCGCGGAAGACATTAATTCCCGTATAGACAAAGCTTGAAACAGTTTCTCTCAATTACATAAGAGCATTAGAACAAACTAATATAACTACTGCAAGCCTTAAAATAAACAACTCAAACGTCAAATCGGTACTCCTGTACTCAGTGGACTTTTTTTGGAAAACTACAAGCATTTGCTAACCTCTGTTTAAGAAATATCTAACAAACAACTCTTGGAAACCACAAAGAAAATTTTAATCGATGTATAAATACAAAAACATGTGGAAAAGATTTAAATTAACACCTTCCGCTTGGGCCAAATCTACCCAGTGGTATTGCGTACTAGCTCTGTACGTGCATATTCGCTAGCTCATTAAAAACTACCGCTAGTTCCACTAAAATCTACCTTCCATGTTTTTGAGTGGCGAATTTAACACGAGGATTTCGTACGAGGTAGCGATTGGCCCCTCTCTGCATAATCTTTACCTACCATAAGGTTTAGCTACTTATATCTTCAAAGAGTGCTAGCAAAAAGCAAGCGATTTTGTTGTTGTTCTAATAACGGGATCTATTTCGGATGCACATTTTTTTGTGCTGTCGTTGAAAAAAAAATTGTTTTCTGCATTACTTGGAGCTATAGAATTAGCTAGAAAAACGTCGGTACCTATTTTAACATATTAACACTATATATTGGTGTCTAGGGAAAAATGTAGGTATGATTTGAATGCCTCATCAGTAGTCCCTAGTACAAATTGAGTAAAAGTGCTTACAATTTCGCCTGTCATTATTGGCGATTGCTACTTTTTATACCACTGGGTAATGATGGTCTTCATCGCTGGTTAATAATTAATTATTTTACAATCCGCCCCTGTGTGTAAGAGCATACAAAGGTTCAATATGAGTGTACAACTTGGCAGAGCTTTCTAACCTCCGCTACGGCTTTAAAGGAAGCAGCATCTGTAGAAGAGCAACAGCACTTAGGGAGATCCCTCAGCAGTTCGGACTGGCCGTTTCTTTAAAAATATGTAATAGTTTAGTTATGTAGAAATATATACTTTCTCTGTATACAGGCATTTAGTTAAAAAGTTATGAATGACTTCCGATTCGTTCCGATGCGTATATTACTTCTTAAGAAACATATATATTCAAAAAACTCCTTCAGGAACATAGGCTGTCAGCATAGCATCTCCATATGTTTCGGTCTACTGCAGTGCGTCTCTTTAAAAGTCGGATTTCTCCAGGTTGCTTTAGGTCTTCAGCGCATTCTGTACGCAATTATTTTTATTCGAGAAATTGGGCTTAAGAGTTGTTCTTGCTCTCATTTCAAATTTTCTCGGTAAAGCCTGGTACTCTGTTCAACATTTCACGTGAAATGCTGCCAAAACGCATATGAAAAAAACTTGTGCGGAATATGTATGAAAAAATGTTGATAGAGCTGTACTGTGTTTATTTTGTGAAAAAGTTCCGTTTCTGGCAATATTTTTTTACAACTGCGAAATAATGTATGCTGCATTTATTTCACGTGGAATTATAAGCAAAAGCAAAAAAGTACGAACTGATTATTAAACACGAAATAAAAAATTAAAATAACACAACCGGTAACAGTTTCTTATCCATATTTACTTTCTTTTTTATTAAATTTTTTAATAAAAAAAATATTTTCAGTAATATACATGTGGGGTTTGTTTACATACGCAAAACAATGACGCATACTTTGCAGGAATAAAAACGTCAAATTGTACAAGCTCGCATGATAGGTAACATTGATACATGTCAAAATTTTCGTGTGAAATAATCAATGTTGCTCAACATTTTTCACAAATTTGAACAGAGTACTAGGCTTAACATAAAATTGTGCAAATTTTCAACAATATCAGTTTGAAGCAAAAAGAAACGTCTACCCTAAGACTTGGTAAAAAAAAAACTATATCAAAAATTGTTACAACTATTTATGTTCCTGATATTAGAATATTGAAGGACTTAAGAAACTTTTAATATTTTAATTAGGTTAAAATATTATTAAATTTTAATGTTGAATTTATTCGACCTTTAAATTTGCAATGTAAATGAAATACTTGAGCTCGAGGTCAAGTATTTCATTTACATATTATTAAATTATTTCATTAAATTATTTTTATAAAGAAAGAAATTTTACAATATGAAATTAATTAAAATTTATTGATAATTTTTCATTCTTGACTGAGTTGGGAAACGAACCCAGGTTTTCACGGGCAGGTTACCTTTACATGTTTCTATTGCAACCACTCAATTTCCTCAGAAGGTTTTGCCGTTTAACACACACCGCCATTGACGACGGCTGGTAGTCAATAGTTCAACATCAATCTTTAAACCAAATTTTACTTAACCCTTGGTAGATCGAATTTTGCTTCGAATGATTATCTACTTTAATTGATTTACATGTTCTTCCCTACTTCTGTTTTTTTCGTACTTTTTGTCAGGAATTCTTCTTGAAGTCCAAAGTACATTTAACTGCTTTTCATGTTTTTTTTTTTCTTTTTTGTCTTTCTTTTTCTTTGTTGACCTTTTTTAGCACAACTTGAAGGGCAAATGTAAACATAGAGCTCGTGCCTTAGCTTTTAACAATAATTAGTATTGTGGTTATTTTGTTGAACTGTCTATGGTTTTTAATCCAAATTTTGATATTTTAATTAAAATTTCTTTCTTCATAAAAATTATTTAATAAAAAATAAATTTGATGAACTTTAGCCTAATTAAAATATCAAAATTTAGATTAAGAACTATAGACAGTTCAACAAAATAACCACAATACTAATTATTGGACTTCAGACTCTTAAAAAAATATTTCCCTAAAAAGTCGGTAATTTTTCGACGTAAAATTACGAAAATTTCTTTCAAAAGTTTTCGACTAAAATTTTTGTTTTTGTGCCATTTTATGTTACTAATTACAACTTAATCAATATCGAAGCAAAAACGGATAAACATTTTTTACCAATGCAAACGATACGCAGCCTAGGACAATTTAAGGAACTGAATTTGATGTTCAGTTTCCAGGACAGGATTTAAGTTTTAATACACTAAAAGAAAATTGCTTCATATATTTAATGAATAGTTTTCATAAAAAATCTTCATTGGTTCAATGAAAATGTTCATTGTCTAAATGGAATTTCATAGTTATATTGAAGTATTTTCGTTAAAATCGCTTCATTGGATTTCGTAATTACGTTAAAAATTTTCATTGGATATATGAAAACTTAAGTTTGTCCAAAAATGTTAAATTGTTAATTAAAAAATTTAAGATTTAATTATTTCATACATCTAATGTAATATGCCATTAAACTAATGAAATCAAAATTTTTTTATAAAAGCAACATGTTTCATTAATTGAAAAAAAAAATTATTTTTAACATTCAAATAAAATTTTCATAAATTTAAATTTTCATTATGACAATGAAAAATGTCATTATAGTAATGAAACAAAAACTTTCAATCCATAAATATGTGTGTTTTTAGTTTTCTTTAACATGTACATACCTACCTACATATAGTATGTAATAAGTAATGAAAAAACAAATGTTCTCCTTTAAAAAAACACACCCTTATTTTAAAGTTTAAAATTTAAACTGCTGTCAACCAAATGATGTATACGAAAAAGTTTGTCTCTCTTTATGTGGTCTTTTTTTATTATGCGTTAGCAAAAAAATCGACTTTGTTATTGTTGTTATGGACAATTTAATCTCATATTTACGATCTTAATTGAAAAATGGCAAAAAAGCTAGTTTTTTTATTCAAAAACTACACTGCCCCGGTAGGCTAGCTGGTAGTGAGCTAGTCTATCAGCGCCGAGGTTTCGGGATCGATTCCCGCCAGAGACTCTGGCTTCTGCAGACAAACATAAAGCTTCGCGGGGTTAGTTTGGGGAATTATTAAAAAAAAAAAACAAAACAAAAATTAAAAAAAAATGAAATAAAATAAAAAAGTAAAAAAAAAAATTGTTTACTTTTTTTAAAGTATTCATCCAATTTATTCTTCCCATGAATAATATTAATAGATCTAATGTAATGTTTCATTAAATACATCTTAACAGGTTTCATTGATCCAACGAAGCGCTACATAGGTTCCTTTTTAATGCAATATTTCATGGGATTAATGTCAAAATTCATTGGTATTGTGAAAAAAATTCTTTCAGTGTACCATTTGAAAAATGCTCAAAGTTAAAGCAATATTTTAGTAAAACAATTATGCAATTTATAAACGAAGGGATTACACGTATAATCTCAAATTTACTAAAGTAACGTTAATTCCAAAAAAAGAAAAATCAAAAAAATAAGGATTTTCAAGGATCCAATTTACATCCTCTCAAATAAAGTTTTCAAAAATGGGTAAAAAAAAGTAAACTTTCATTAATTAATGAAATATATGGCGTTTTTTAGTTGCATGAGAACTTAAAAGATAATACAAGACAGAAATATTGTTGGAATGAAATTTTTTAGTGTAATCTGGTAGATAATTGCATGGTAAAAATGATTTCCGGCATTTGTCCGCCGCGGCTATTAATTACATGGTCAATTCGATCAGTCTAATTTTTGACTCCTTTTTTCCAATAAATCTAGCCATATGGCGTCAATAGTGGCTTCCAATACGTCAGGAGTCGCTTGTTTGTCGGCATACATCAATGACTTTAAAGTAAACCAGTGGCATTAAATCGCACGAACAAGTGGGTCAGTGAACATGACCACTTCTGAAAATAATGTTGATTTTGCAATAATTTGATTGTTAAGCGTGCTGTGTGGCAAGTTGCGCTGTGTTGTTGGAACCAAATTTCGTTAATATTTAGTAGATAAATTTTTGTAAAAAGTCAAAGTGGCTCGACAGCGCCTGCCATTCAACGTAACGGCAGTTCCTTGCTCATTTCGAAAGAGGGTGTTTCATTTACGGCTTAAGGATTGTCTTCGCCACAAATACGGCAATTTTGCTTACTGACGTAGCCATTTAACCAGAAATCAAATTTACTTTGCAAAGTAAATTTCCACAACTTTAAAGCGTTGTTTAAGCGTGTAACGATTCATGATGACCTGCCCAACCTTATTGAACAGAAGTGTCAACACACTTTGACATTTTCACACTTTGAAATTTTTGATCGAATCACAACCTTATTTTTTCTCAATTTTTAACTCAGTGATAAATAAATTACATTTTTAAATACACTGATCTGTCCGCTTTGGTGCTGTGTGGTAATTTTTTTTTTTTAATTCAAAATTGACCAAATCAAAAAAAATTGTATTCATAAAAATGCGGTCAACACTTTTCTATACTACACCAATTATAGATTAATCTTAATTTTTTAAATTTTCCCCCTCTCATATTTAGTAACAAATATTTATTTTATGTGAATTGAATTAAAAAAAAAATAATAACCAGAAATGTAATTAATGAAAATTAAACAGAATGTAGGACGTAAGTTAACGACCACCCATAAAAATTGCATGATTCGATGTGGATGTGGTAGATGTGCCTGCCGTCAAAGCGGCCACGGGCAACACTTAACAGACATTTCAAATGATCTGCGAAAAGCGACACAGAAAAAATAACATAAATAGTTATATTGTCTTTTGGAAAAAAGCTAAATAAAAGGTTAAAACATCTCACAATTTTTTATTTATTTTTTTTTTTTTTTTTTTTTTTGTGTAAATTTTTTCAAAGACAAACAAACAATATACAAAAAAAATTGTTTTAAAGAAAGTGGCACCGCCATAAAGTAAACTATTTGCAACAATCCATGAGTAGTGAGTCTCCCAAGTGGTTTTTGGTTAAAAGAAAAACAATTCTATTCATCTAATTGTCTTAAGGAATTTAATGTGTTTAAACCATTTGGTATTTGTTGTTTGTTACAAAAACTAAGCTCCAAATATACACACACTTGGCTTCCAACTTCCTGCTAGGAGTTTGAATTTTTGTGGCCCAAGTGGTGGTGATGATGGTGTTGATACCAAACAGCCTTTGGATGGTAGCATTATTGTTATTTGGTTGCATTTCTTCTTTGTTTTTAATATGAATTTTTGTTCCTCATATGTACTCACTCACGTATACGGTTAAATATATTTTATTTTCTCGTTGGCATTTAACATGGAAACGCATTAAATTCTTATTTGTTATGTGGCAACACGTAAATGGTAAATGATATGGTGTGGCCAAGAATATACTCGTATTCGCTGTGCCGAGTCTGACTCTGACTCTATAACCCGTACGAGTCCATGAATAAATTCATACATGCATACACACATTGTTAGAGCCAAGCGTAAAAGCAGCCATCAGCAATCATTGAAACAGCCAACAGTCATGGCGCAGGCGTAAAAAACATTTTTCAATTGTGAATAAAAAAAAGAAAAAAGTCGGAAAGATAGACGGACAGACAGGACAGAAATTGCTACGTAATCGTTGCAGCAACAAAGTGTGATACAAACTTGTAGTTTAATTTACTCACGAGACTTAAATCGCGCCTGTTTGTTGTTTGATAAAAAAAAAAATTGTTAAAAACAGAGATTCCCGAAGTGTAAACGGTACCACACTGCAAGAAAAATGCTTCATATATTTATTGAATCATTTTCATAAAAAAATTTTCATTGGTTAAATGAAAATTTGCATTGTCTAAATGGATTTTCGGAGTTATAATGAAGTCTTTTCGTTAAAATCGCTTCATTGGATTTCGTAATTACGTTAAAAATTTTCATTGGATATATGAAAACTTAAGTTTGTCCAAGTTAAACAAAAAATTTTAATTAACTATAACTATATTCATAAATTAATACAAAATCACAGTTTCTTTAAAAATATGTTTAATTGTTAATTAAAAAATGTAAGATTTAATTATTTCATACATCTAATGTTATATGCCATTAAATTTATGAAATCAAAAATTTTTTTATAAAAGCAACATATTTCAATAATTGCCTTCATAAATTTAAATTTTCATTATGACAATAAAAATATCATTATAGTAATGAAACAAAAACTTTCAATCCACTTTCAATCAAATTAGTTATTGTTGTTATGGACAATTTAATCTTATATTTACGCTCTTAATTGAGTAAAAAACGTAGGTTTTTTATCCAAAAACTACACTGCCCCGGTAGGCTAGCGGGTAGTGAGCTTGTCTATCAACACCGAGGTTGCGCGATCGATTCCCGCCAGAGACAGAAAAAAATAAAACAAACAAATTAAATAAAAAAAACAAAAATAAATTAAAAAAAAAAAGAATATATATAAAAAAAAATAAGAAAAAAAATTTTGTACTTTATTGAAAGTATTCATCCAATGAATAATATTCATAGATCTAATGTAATGTTTCATTAAATACATTTTAATGAAACAGGTTTTATTGATCCAACGAAGCGCTGCATAGGCTCCTTTTTAATGCAATTTTCATGGGATTAATGTCAAAATTCATTGGTATTGCGAAGAAAATTCTTTCAGTGCAGTAGGGCAAGTTCCGAAGCTCATATCATGTTGTCAACAAGTCCTTCAGTTACTTGTCACTAGGGAAGAGATTTTCATGAACTAAAAAATCGAAAATATACGCTTAAAATATGCAGTAAAAATCGAAAATATGCACTAAAAACATAAAAAATGTGCCCTAAAAAATTAAAAAACATTTCCATTAAAAATAGTTTTTTAATAAAGAAATAAAGAGTATATTCCCTAAAGGGAAGCGAACTGACACCAAATTAGTCCCATGATCGGTCTTTGGTGGTAGAGACCGGTTCTAGTTTTAAAAATTTATATGAATAAGACCAATCACTTTTACATGGGGTTGTCATTGGAGGGGGTCAATTGACACCATTTGACCAGTCACAGATCTATTCTCCATGAACGTGCTTAGTGTCAGTTACTAAAATGTAGTATTATTTCAATACAATGTACATAGTATTATTTTAATAAAACACGACCAAGAATTAAATTCAAGATCCAAATTTTGGAAAGTACCAAAAAATGTGCCACAGCACCGGTGAAGACTGTTCTGTAGTTCATTACTTTTTCTACTTTTTTGTTCTTCATAAACCAGTTAAGGGATTGATTCTTCTTTCACTGGTCATGAGTCCTTTCTTTTTGAACTTGTTCTATTTTCACAAATCCTAGGACCAGTCTGTTGGACCAATTTACACAAATTTCCCGCAGAGTTGTTATTCAAATATCTTTAAAAAACTTAAATAACTAATTTTCATTTTTGTTTGTTTAAATAAATAAGTACTGGGCCCAAATCGTCGCAGTCGTGATCGAGTGACTTTGATCGAAATTTTACTTTTTGAGATTATGCCATTCGATAACGAGTAGTCGATCGAATGACTTTACTCGAAATGTCATTCGATAGGTTAAGAGCTTTCGTAAAAACATTTAATTGTTTTTTTACAAACATTTTACACAATTTTTGGGAATAATTATTAGATTTCTTTAACAAATAGCTAAAAATTTAAGTATTAAACTTTTTTCAGCAATAAGAAATAAAATAATAACATCAGTTTTGCAATTTTTCGCAAATTATAGTCATAGATAGAAGCGATTTTTGTATTGAAAGTTTTTAGATTCTTTACAGCTTTAACGATTTTTAATAAATAGTAGACTTTGCTATTATGCCGCTGTTAGCAATTTTTTGCGAATTTCCCCTAATTTAGCAATTTTTTCAATTCCTTATATTTTTTGGACTTTTAATCAATTTTATGGCTTGTTCGAATTATTAAAAACTTTCGCGAATTTTCGCTATTTTTGCAAAAAAATTTTTTTGTTAATTGTTGACATTTTTTTTTTTACCGATTTCAAATAAATTATGTATAGGGTTTGTTTCCAAGTATGCGATTATTTGCGACTTTGCTTTCATGCCGCTGTTTGCAAATTTCCGCTAATTTAAAATTTTTAATCGAATTTTTGACATTCCTTGTAATTTTAGGGACTTTTAATCAATTTATTGGCTTGTTTGATATGTTAAAAATTTTCGCGAATTTTCGCTATTTTTGCAAATTTTCTGAATTTGTAAAACGTTTTCAGAATTTTCGAATTTTTGCGTTGCTTTGTTGCTCTTTTTGGCAAGCGCCGCCGTTATTAAAAAAGCCACATAAATAAGCCGAAGTCACCTATTTTATAGGGCACTATCAACATTGTTGTTTTATATGCGGCGAAAAGTGCAATGCCTTATGCCATTAGTATACAAGCATAAAAATCTATTACATTTTTTAAAAAAATTTCGATACGAAAGCTTTCGAATGCCGCAATCTCGTTTTTGATACGTCACGAAGATTTATTCGATACGAAAGTTCATTCGATCACGTGTGCGACGATTTGGGCCCTGGTTTATTGAAAGTAAAACTTTGTCTTGCACTTGAAGAATGCCAATGCATATGAAAAAAATGTATTTTCAGATCCCACATTGATTCCACATCAGTAGTGGAATTCTCTTACTTTTAACGATTAACGTTAACGTTAATTTTACCGGCACAGTTTATTGCTTACGGTAACAATACAGCAATTCAGTAACTCAATTTTAACTACATAGTTAAAAATGTCAATCAAGTGCCATCTTCGTTAATTAATTAGTATATTTAACGAACACTGTCATCGAGTGCAAATTACTTCTATTGTGGAACGACTTAAAGTACTTTCGAAACTAACAAAACTCCATTTAGGTTTTGCTAGTCCAGCAAAAATTCGGAAAATTTGCAAAAATAGCGAACATTTTTAATATTTCAAACTAGCCATAAAATTGATTAAAAATCGCTTAAATTATAAGGAATTGCAAAAATTCGGTAAAAATTGTTAAATTAGCGAAAATTCGCAAAAATTTGCAAACAGCGGCTAAAATTCGCGAAAAATTGCAAACTTGGAAAAATATATAAAATTTATTTGAAATCGCTAAATCGCTTAAAAAAGCAAATTGTCGGAATATATAAAACTTTTTTGTGCAAAAATAGCGAAAATTCGCGAAATTGTTTAACATTTCGAACAAACCATAAAATTGATTAAAAGTCGCTTAAACTATAAGGAATGACAAAAATTCGGTAAAAATTGCTAAATTAGGGAAAATTCGCAAAAATTTGCTAACAGCGGCAAGATTGGAAAGTCTACCACTTATGTTTTGTGTAGAAAAGAAAACACTATTAGTTATTTCCATAAGCTGCATCTAAAATGTAAAATTTTAATGATTTTTATATATTTCCAAAAAACAAATTGTTTAATATTATTTTTGCAAAATCGTTGTAAATAACGTGAATTTTAAAAACGTTAATGTGGCTTTTATTTGCCAAATTTTTTTTTTTTTTTTTTTTTTTGTAAAATAACTCTACGAATTTAAAAGTAAACAATGAAAAGTAAAAGTTATTGTTAAAAAAGTTACTGAATAAAATTTTCGTTAACTTTGCTGTTAAATATTTTTAACAATTTTAACAGTTGAAAAATATTTGAAATTTATTTTATATTTTTAAATCCTTAAATTTTTCCTGTAAAAAGTTTTGGTTTTTTTTTAATTTGTCGGGCTTAGTATTCTTCCTTCTTCCACATTGCTAATTTTACTTTCTGCAATTAAATTAATTTGACTTGAGTATTATCACGGTGCGCCTTAACTAAAATTAAATAAAAAGGTCTTGCACCTAGAAAATTAGTAGAGATTCTGAATTTACAATGTTCATAGATGAGAAAAAACTAAAATAATCTGTGGAGAGATTTTTAAATAAATCCACTTTGAACATTTTTGCAATTTTAATAACGAATGACTAGTTTTGACTCCATTAAGAAAATTGTGCAACAGTTTTTTTTATCTCTTATGGTTTAAGATATACAGACTGAGTTTTTTTAGACCCAGTAGGCCAATGCGTATACTTATTTTTTACCTAATGTTTCATTGTATTATACAAAATGGCTGACTGAAGGAAATGGCTTAAAAAACAGAGCGAAAGATTATTTCAACTGCATTCATCAACCGCTAATTACAACGGTTGGAGGCAAAACATTCCTAGATATTATTCCACCGCCAGAATTACACCTTATGCTTGGTGTTGTTAACACTGTTTTCACGCATATGTTGAAAGAGTGTGAAAATGAGTCGCTGACATGGGCAAAAGCTTGTCACGTTTAGCGTGAAATCAGACGAGGATGTTCTGGGTTTAAAGGAAATGCATGCAAAACACTTTTGGATAAAGTAGACCTTCTGCGCCAGTTTGAAAACCTAGCAATACCTAAGTATGTTAAAGTATTTGACGACTTCAAAAATATAGTTTCTGCATGCTTCGGATATAATCTTGATCAAAATTACAAAGCATGTATAGAAGCTTTCAAAAAGAGCTACATGGACTTAGGTGTCAGCGTTACACCAAAGGTTCATGCAGTTTTTTTTCACATAGAACAGTTCTGTGAAAAAACGGTGAAGGATTAGCATTTTTTGGGGAGCAGGCGATGGAGTCCGTACATTTCGATTTTTTAAAGTCTTCCTGGGAAATGAATAAGGTTGCTGCGAATCATCCGGATTATCCTTAACACCTTTTGAGCGCTGTTTGTAGATATAATGCTTCACATGTTTAAATTGATGTAATTATAATTAAATTATGTTACATTTTTATATTTTATTAGTACTAAAATGTTGAAATAATAAAAGTTTAATAGATTTAACACTTAAAAATTATTATTATGTCATTTTTTCCTTTCTATTCATATAAAACAATGCCATATTTTCCAAAATATCGTACTTCATGCGCAAAAATGTTCAAAGTGGATTTATTTAAAAATCTCTCCACAGATTATTTTAGTTTTTTGATTTTTCTCATCTATGAACATTGTAAATTCAGAATCTCTACTAATTTTCTAGGTGTAAGACCTTTTTATTTAATTTTAGTTAAGGCGCACCGTGTTAAGTGATCTTAATCCCTCCTTCACCAATTGGAAAATACAAATGCCAATTTACTTCTGATGTTATTTAAATTTAATATTTCTCTTACCTTTTTAATTGCATATTCATCTGTATCAACAAGCTCTTCGGGTATTCTTAAATTACTCAAAGTTTTTTGAATGTAATTCTGAAGCATCTAGCCAGGTCCACCATCTTGTTACTACTGGCTGCGGTGGAAGGGGATTCAAATATTGCAATATAAATGAATTGGCTTCTAATTTCCTCTGCAATGCGGTATAACCGACGTGCCAATTAACTTGTAACAGTTTTGGATAAAATATTTTAAACCCATTGAAAGCCTGAACCATGTAAGGAGCTGCATCGGTTTAAAATAAAAGGATCTGTTGTCGAAACCTTGAAAATCTTGTTTTTAAAGCAAAGCTCCAAAATAATTTATTTATTGATTTTAAGTTATTTTTTTTATGTATTTAAACATTTTTTTAAGAACTTTTTTTTATTTTAAAAGATTTTGTTATTCGTGCTTAATTCCCAATTTTTATTCGTGATAAAAACACTGAAATTTATTATTGATGGGATAAGCTTTTCCTATGCGCATTTTACTGGTTGCTAAGGCCCGATCGTCAGGAAACTTCATCCATAAAGATTTAAGAAAAACTAAAGATATTAAACCAACTTTTTTTTATAATATGGAAATTAAAAAAAAAATCACTCAAAAATTTCAAAATATGCAAAAATATGCATTTAAAACCTTAATATGCAAAAAATATGCATTTAAAACCTTAATATGCAAAAATATGCATTTTCACTAAAATATGCAACAATATGCAAAAACAAATCGATGCCATTTTAACGCAAATTTAAAGATTCGGAAAGATAATTGGTCGCCATCGTTCTTAGACTATCGACAAAAAACATGCATTTGCATGGAAATCGCATCCCTACTTATCACAATCACAATGGCATATAAAACAAGTCAAACTTTACAGACTAGTATGATAAGGTTATCATAATATGAAAAGCTAACCCTCCAGAAGGGAACTTTCTTGAAATCTATGGGCCTATCGCAATAGCACTTTTGTAAAAGGTGTTTTAATAAGAGTCATTTATGGCAACTTTTACGCTGGTATTAATTTTTAAACGATTTTTTGAAGAAATTTGCTTACTTGAGTGAACTTTTTATGGATGATAATGGCCTCCTCACAAAAGGAAAATGTGACAGGTTTTTGCCGAAATTTATTTAACGTTTACACAAAATTTTTTCGTTTGATTTTTGGAAGGGGCTCTTATGGCCAATTCTTGACCAGAACAAAACATTTGTCATGACATACAACCCGATATTAACTCGATATCAAGATTTTTAAGAAATATATGGAGACAAAAATAATTATGGCTGCCTAAGACTCAATTCTTAGAGGACGCTAGAGGCTAGGTCCGCTAGTCGCGGTCCGATTCTTAACATTTTAAAAGACTTTTTTCACCTGGCCAATAGAAGCCTTTCTGTCTAATTCATAATAATACACACACCACAATAGTGAAGAGTTTATTATTTGTTTGTGCTGCTTTGTGTAACGCATAAAAATATTGATTGTAGAGTCTAGAATCTAGATACACCTTTTAGTATACCGATCGACTCAGAATCACTTTCTGAGCCGATCTAACGATCTCAGTCAGTCTGACCGCCTGACGGGCTGGTGCAAAGTACAGCAGATCATACCTCAGAAAAAAAAATCTACATATACTACCTAATTTTTAGGCTTTTGGCAAGGCGGTTTCAAAAAAATAACTTGTTTGTCGAACGTAGGGGTCGCCTTTTTGATTTGTTTGTAAAATCTTTGGTACTTAAAGTCTGGGCCCAAATCGTTGCAGTCGTGATCGAGTGACTTTGATCGAAATTTTACTTTTTGAGATTATGTCATTCGATAACGAGTAGTCGATCGAATGACTTTACTCGAAATGTCATTCGAATTATATGTTTTCTGATTCTGTACAGCTTTAACAATTTTTAATAAATACTAGACTTTGCTTTTATGCCGCTGTTTGCAAATTTCCGCTAATATAAATTTTTAATCGAATTTTTGCCATTCCTTGTAATTTTAGGGACTTTTAATCAATTTAATGGCTTGTTTGATATGTTAAAAACTTTCGCGAATTTTCACTATTTTTGCAAATTTTCTGAATTTGTAAAATGTTTTCCGACTTTTTGCAATTTTTGCGTTGCTTGTTTGCTCTTTTTGGCAAGCGCCGCCGTTATAAAAAAAGCCACATAAATAAACCGAAGTCACCTATTTTATGGGGCACTATCAACATTGTTGATTTATATGCGGCGAAAAGTGCAATGCCTTATTCCATTAGTATACAAGCATAAAAATCTATTACATTTTTTAAACAAATTTCGATACGAAAGCTTTCGAATGCCGCAATCCCGTTTTTGATACGTCACGAAGTTTTATTCGATACGAAAGTTCATTCGATCACGTGTGCGACGAATTGGGCCCTGATCTGAAAGTAACCATTGAACGCAAACATCCCGTTCTTGTATTAATCCAGATATTAATCCAGATCTCTACTTCTATCACTCTAATGTACCACCACAATTTCAGAAAATTAAAGCTCATTAATCATTAAACTTCCCAAAGGAGGACTTATTTAACTATAATATGGTTTCGGTGAAAATAATATGGTTGAAGTAGCTTTAATATGTTTTAAAATTTTTTTTATTCGTTTTGTTGGAGGTAGTGTATTTTATACGGGATTTCCCGGGACAAAAATTCCGGGATCGCGCACATTTTTTTTTTTTTTTTTGAAAAATCCTGGGAAATTTGAGCGGGATTTCCCGGGATTTTTTTATTTAATAAGGGCAACTTTACCGCAGATATAATTGTAAAAAAGTTATGTCCAGAAAAAGATGTAAATTCCAATCCGATAGGAAAGCAATGTTTGATGCTCTGAAATTTCGAACTAGTTAAATAGCAGTAGTAAAATTGTAGACAATGTTTTATTCTTTAAAGAAAAAAATTTTTTTAAAAAAACCACAAATAATGTTCCCACTATCTTAAAAAAATGGAATCATTTTTTAAGCAGAGCAGCTGCTTATTATTTGGAATTGGTTTCGGAAAATGCAGTAAATACAATTTTTGTAAGCGATGATGACAAAAGTGAAAAATTAACATTTAAGGAAATTTTAAATGCAGTAATTAGTAAAGAAAACGCTAGTTCGATTCAAAGAAAATAATTTTCTTTAAAAAAGAAATTACAAGTTTTTGAAGGGAGATGTGAGTAAATTGAATGCGTCCAGAGATTATCGGCCTTATTACGAGTCGTTGTAGTAATCGAAGTCATTTGAAATTTTTGTCGATGTCACATGGAAAGTTTGTCGCTTACGACAATCATTATATCGATTTTTAAAAACGGTTGATTTTCGACTACGACAACGACACTCATAATAAGGCCCTAGACAATGTTCTTGTGACTATAAAGGCAAACTTGCTTTTTAATTGACTGAACTCTTCTTGTTTTAAATTAAAAAAAGGCTATCAAACGATTCTATAAATGCTTATTCTGTACTAAAAGCCTATTTTCAAAGAAATATATTGTTTAAATTCTTTAATTTTTTTTAAATTTTATGTCAATACTGTTGGCTTTGAGTTTAAATAATTGAAACTTTTTATTTTTTTTTACTAACGTTTAATGCATTGATTACCTTATTTAATAGATCTTATGAATTGTTATTTGTTTCTTGTGCAAATAAATTATATCATATTTTGCAACGTTTTATATTAAGCGGGAATTCCTGGGAAATTGAAGAATAAATCTCGCTTTCCCGGTAATTGAAAAGTCCGGGAAGGAAAAAAAACTCTAGTTGGAGTAAAACAAAAACTAACTGAAACTAGTTTAGGCTTAATTAAAATTGATATTATGTTTACCAGTTATGTCATAAAAAATCCCTATGGTCAGAAACAAAATATATCTCCACTTAAATCCTAAAATTCATTTAAATAATTATTAAAAAAAAACATTAAGCTGTTTCTATAGCCTTCAGCACAGATGAAGTTTGCCATTCCGTTTTTAATTTCTACAATATTGATCTTAGACCGTCTGTCTGTTGAAATGGGGTTTTCGAGCAAAAAACCACGAGTGCCTCTTATTTTACCCATAAATCCCTTGTTGTTGTTTTCTTCTCTTTATCTGGAGAACGGCAAGAGCAAATGTTTCTCAATAAGGTTATCAATATGGTTATCAATACACAAAATCCGACAAAATGTAGGCGGGATCTCCGTACATCTGGAAAACGGCAAAACCCAAAGCTTCCAAACCAGATAAAAGCATCTTGGCTATAGATGCACAATATCCGACAAACTTCTCCAATCCTGGAGAAGTCGGCGTGTCACAAAATATATCTGTTTATATCTACAGAACGGTATTCTTATTGCACCATGGGGAAAAGTATATAAGATTGGGCATAGCCGAATATAGCGCACTTACTTGTTTTATAGAAAAAATTATTCCTTAACGAATAATTTACAAATTTTTATTTTTAAAGTTTTTTTTTAAACAAAAACAATTATAAATTAAATTCTAACTTACTTTTCGTGCAATAGTAACTTATATCCCGCTATAGAGAAACAGACCAGAGTTTCTCACAACCCTCACACTGAAAGACTAGCTCACAACTTACTAGCCTACTGTGACACCCACTTTACAAAGTAGTTAATCAGTTATAACCAAAAAAAAATTTAGAACCCCTGTTTAGCCTTCAATACAAAAACTGAATACAACATTAAACAACAAGGCGGTAAAAGTATAAAAAAAATAAAGAAAAAATTGCATTGAAAAAAGACATTGGGGGCAGGCAGCGCAATCCAGCCAAAACCAAACTGAATTGAATGAATAATTTGAAGTCAATTATTTAACGTCATCTTATAAGTGCGATAGCAAATATGTTAGTAAATTTTTAAACATGAATCTAAATATGTTAGTACGATTATATTTTAATACCTCCATAAACTACATTCGTATAACCAGAAGCATATTCACTAAAGATTAAAAACTTCCATTGGCAATAAAATTTGACAAAAACAAAATAATTAAAATTGTTGAATTACTTCATGCAAGAAAATAAGTTGTTTGTAAGTTTTTAACATAAACTTTAAAAAAAAAAAAAACAAATTTAATCAAGATTTTGAATGATTAAAAATATTGCTCTGCCAATAGTTGCAAGTGGCCAGTTGTAGTTATATCTATAAATTAACAAAAAAAAAGTGGCTAAGGTCGTTAAAAATCTAATAATATCTAAAAGCCATTGAGAACAGTGTTGCCAGAAAACGTTTGGCTTATGTTCCCTATTTAAAACTCGCAGTCTCTAAAAATCACTGTCTTAAGAATTTCAACTTTGCTCTTCTACTTACATGACGCTAACTAAAGTCCTACAAAAATGTATTTGAAAATCAAACAGCCGACAAAAATTAAATGTGTGTACAAAACGTTCGTTGTGCAATTTAAATTTGTCAATCTAGTGTTTTTATCTCCACTTTTTATTTCTATTATGTGGGTTTTACTAAACAAGAAACTGTCCATGACAAAACGATGACTCTCTTGTTTAGGTGTGGAATGTCAGCGTAAAGGCTATGCGGCAGGAAACGTTGGCATAATCCTGTATTCTATTTTTCTTGGATCATAAGGTGGTAATCGAGTAGAATATGCCAGAATTGCAAAGAGCAACATTTTGTATAGATCGAAAAGTTGAATAGTGTCAGATATATTTCTTTTGTTTTGACATGCCATAACTTTTGAGATATCCCTTTAAAAAACTGGTTGATCTTAACAGATAAATGTCTATACTTTACATCTGATAATTTTGTCTTCGTTTTTTTTTTATTAAAAAAAAACATGTATATACATAAATGAATTAGAGCTGCGAAGTAATTTTATTAAAAAATTTAAGAAAGATTAAACTTGATTTTTATTCAAGCCTGTCACAAATTCCGATCGAAATGGTTTTAATTCTGTAGTAACAAGTCCGATCGATTTTTCTTTGCTTCCGTAATTAAATTTTGCGTTTTTTAGAGAAGAAAATTACAAAATACTTTCGATCGAAAGCGCAGACCAGGGCTGATAAATTAGTTTTAAAAACAAAGTTTAAGATTTTCAAACATAAAAAATTAAAAATAAACTTTTGGATTGCTCTTAAATTAATGCGAATGTTAATCGAAAATAGTTTCCTAAGTAAATGGAATGGCCTTTGGCTGATCGTATGCCAAATAGCTGCTGACCACAATTTCCTAAACAAAACAACAACAAAAAGAATTGCAACAAAATAAAGAACTATAAATCGATTTAAAAAAAAAAAAAAACATTGAAGGTTTTCTTTATCACATAAAACCAACAACAACAGTAACGGAATTTGTTATCGAAAGTCCAACCAGAGAAAAAAATGGTAGAAAATAACCCACAGGCAATTAGCCACCCATAATACGCTGAATGACGTTGCTTGAATGCAATTTTTTGAGTGGCAAGCGTCCGTTTTAATACTACCACAAATTTGGAATACAATCACCAAATATGCCACTATGAGTAGTACCAAGACCACAGCTCTAATGGCTAAAACAATTTGTTACAGTTCATTTTCAAAATAATAGAAAAAACGCTTCTATCAAAATCAAAATAAAATAAAAATTAAACAACAAAAAACCAAGCACCAAGGCACCAAAATGAAACAAATTATTTGCCAATATCTATTATTACAATGAAATATAAACTGACAGTATCAGTTAAAGACAGACAGAAAGACCAAATAAAATTTAAAAAAACAAAAAAAAAAACTGCCAAATCTCAAATGAAATTTAAGCCCAATTTAAAAAAAAAAAAAGTTGAAAAAAAATGTAGTACGTAGTTCCTATTTTAAGCACGTGCCACATGAATTAAATTGATTTTTGCCAGTAGGTGGAAAAAAATTTTCAAAACTATAAGTCAAGCTTTTAAGAAACAGCCCACAATTTTAATTTTTTGCTATGAATGTAATTTTTTTTTTTTTATTTTCTATTAAATTTATTTAATTCAATATTAATGTTTGTAAGTATTTTGTATTTGTTGATTTTTTTTTTTTTTTTTTTGACTCCCCCTTCTAAATTTTAACAGTCATTCGTTTTATTGATTTTTAAAATCGAATTTAATAACATGTTTTTGTTGATTAATAATGTTGTAAATATGGTTGCAACTATAAATTTGCAATGTTTTCTTGTTTTTTATTGTTCACTGTTGGCATTTTTGGAAAAACGTTGGTTTAGGGAAATGTCAATCTTGGTTGGACAGTTTTTTTTTTTTTAAATTCCATTAAAATCGAATCTATTCCTTCCTTTTTTATAATAATAGTGAAAGATTACATACGTTTTTGCTTAACTTTTTTTATAGCATTAAAAACGAATTCTGCCAATTAAAGAAAAAATTTATGTCATTTTAGCTGTTGGCAGAATATACGAAAAAGTCTCTGCCAGTTGACAAAAAATTGACCAGTGGTTCAACGTTAGTTCTAAAATGGGGCGGATCAAGCCTTACCGTTTGCGGGAACCTTTTAGAAATTTATTTAAACAAAATAATGTAATTTTAATTATGTAAATATGGTATTAAAAATATGGGGGATTTCATGTCAAGTGACCCAATTTTTAAATAGATGTCTTCCGATTTGGATGAAATTTGCACCAAGATTAGTCCTATTGGATAGTAGTTTAGACACAAATTTTCAATAAGATCGGTCGAAAAGATTCTGAGTTAGAGGTGGTCAAAACAATGTTCTTTTTCATCCCTGTAACTTATTACCTATTAATGTTAGCAAAATTTTTCCCAAGTAGCTTCGATAGCTATTTGATTAATCTTTCGAAAAATTTGTTTTTTTAAAAATTTTTTTTTTTTAAATTAAAAACTTTTTTTTTATCCGGAATGTTTTTGTTATGTTTTGCTCAAAAGAAAATTTATGTCTTTTCCTTTAAGGTAGTTTTGGTTCCTTTTTGGGATGCGAGTGGCCTATGTATTTCAAACTTAAGACGAGGGTTTTTAAATTTTTAGTATATGCAGCACTATTTTGAATTCTTTCCTAAAAGACCAGAACTACCTTTAAGCAAAAGACATAAATAAGCTTTCTTTAAAGCAAAAAAAAAAAAAATTTCGAAAGATTGATTAAGTAGCTATCGAAGCGACTTGGGACAAATTTTGCTAACACCAATAGGTAATAAGTTACAAGGATAAAAAAGAAAACCTTAATGGCCAAAATGCCAAATTTTTACCCCCTCTAACTCAGAATCTTTTTAACCGATCTTGTTGAATTTGTATCCAAGCTACTATCCAATAGGACTAATCTTGGTGCAAATTTCATCTAAATCGGAGGACATCGATGTAAAAATTGGGTCACTTGACATGAAATCCCCCATATGTTAATTTAATATTTAATACTAGCTGACCCGATAGACGTTTTCCTGTTCCAATTTCAACAAATTTGTTTGTGATCGTTGGGAAGTACTTAAAAGCTATTGTAAAAATGTAAAAAAGAGAAAAAAACGTATTTTTGAGTGATCATTGTATGTAAGAAATATTTTTATTTATATAAATAGATTTTGGTAATGTGTTCTTAACATTTGAAATATCGATCAATCTCAAGATGTTTTATTTACATTTAGATTGCAAGATCGATAATCAAGTTAACAATCGAGACAAACAAATATTTCTTCATTGCAATGCTTTAAGGCCCAGTTAGGCGAACGTTGCTGTACCAGTAATGTACCGCACCGTGCTGTAGGCACGTTGGTGCACTTATAGAACATTTAAAAACGTGTCATATGTTTTCTCCATACATAAACAAAAAGCAATAGTATCCATAAAACAAAGCACACAGTGATGGGAATCAAAAATGTTTAAATGGTGACCGCTGTGCAGAAAAAGTACCAAGTGATTTAATTCAAGAAGTATTTTGTGTATGTAAAAAACGTTAATAATTAAATATTTACAGCCGTATTCATAAAAACTTATTGATGATTAATTGAGCGTTTTTTAGCAAAAATTTCTAAAGTTGTATTCATTAACGAAAAATGGTCTATATATATATATATGATTTCCTTTAACTCCTACTGGAGCATAGGGCGTCCACTACGGCTGACTTCCAACGAACACGGTTTTGTGCAAGATTTCTAAGTTGACTCCAGCTCAAATTTAGAGACCTCATTTCATCCTCTGTAGATCTTCTCCAGGTTATACGAGGTCGACCGACTCCACGATTCACGTTATTGAAGGGGTTCCATTGTAGGGCATGCTTCGCTATGTTGTTATCATCCCTTCTCAACGTATGACCAATCCAGTTCCACTTTCTACGTCTTATTTCAATGGCAACTTCAACTTGATTAGTTCTTCGTAGTAATTCGTCGTTTGAAATTGTTCTTGGCCAAAATATGCGAAGAATACGTCTCAGACAGCGATTAACAAAAATTTGTAGGCGGTTGGTTAGCTGAACTGTTACCTTCCATGTATTACATGCATATAATAAAACTGATTTTACATTTGAATTAAAAATTCGTATTTTAGTACGAAGGCTTATATTATTGTTTTGCCACAATGGAGCTAATAACCCGAAAGCTGCTCTTGCCTTTTTTATTCTGTTATCAACATCAAGATCACTTCCTCCATCGACAGATACGGTGCTACCCAGGTAGCAAAAGTTGTTAACTTGCTCATAACACAAGTCATTAGCAGGAAAGTCTCTGCATGAGCTTAGCAGTTTTGTTTTAGGGATATTTATACGTAGACCCGCAGGTGTTGATGCTTGGGATATAGATTCCGCCATATAAAGTACGTTGTTGATGCTATTCGAAAGGAGGCAGATGTCATCAGCATATGCTAGGTGGCTCAAGTGACTCCCATTGAGCTTCCATCTTATGCCACTACAACGTCTATTATTTTGAAGTGCTGCGCTTAACACGTCACCCATAACGATTAGAAAAAGAATTGGTGATAAGATACAGCCCTGCCTAACTCCACTTTGTACAGCAAAGGGGTCCGATAGACGGCCTTTGTGAAGAACGTAGCAATTAGCATTGCTGTAGCTAGCTTTTATCATTGCAATGATTTTGGGTGGAATTCCCCTGTTTCCCAGAGCAGACCAAATACGGTCACGGTTTACGCTATCGAAAGCTTTTTCGTAGTCTATGAATAGTAGATGAATGTTAGACTTATATTCCGCAGATTGCTCAATAATAATTCTAAGCGTATTAATGTGGTCTGCACAGGAAAACCCGTTGCGGAAACCAGCTTGGAATTCACCAATAGTCGATTCAAGATGGTCTTTGATACGGAGTAATATAATTTTAGCTATGATCTTAGCAATAGCTGGGAGAACACATATACCTCTCCAGTTATGACATTCCTTTAAGTTGCCCTTCTTGGGAAGTTTGATAATTATACCTTCTTTCCATTCCGTAGGAAACTCCTCTTGTTCCCACGCGATGGTTATAATAGGCAGAAATATTTGCGCAGTAAGAGTTGGGTCGACTTTTAACAGTTCAACTGGTATCCCATCTATACCAGCAGCTTTACCAGACGGTAGTTGGCGGATAGCAGTAACAATCTCGTTTATAGATGGAGGGTCGGTTTTAATACGGGCACTCGGAGTATGTGAATACGACGCATTTGGTTGCAGGTTCTCAGAAAAGATGTTGTTGAGTACCGTGGAGAAATGCTCTCTCCAACGCCGTAGCTGTTCTTCGTCAGATATTAATAAAGACCCGTTGATATCTCTTACCGGATGTTCTGTGTGGTGGTCTTTATCTACAAGTTTTTTACTTATTTTGTAAAGGGTGCCGCAGTCGTTATTGTTAGCTGCTAGCTCGGCCTCGTCTGCCAAATCGTTAATGCATTTCCTTTTATCCTTTCGGACTAATCGTTGAACTTCCTTCCTAAGAATCTTATACTTAGATTCCGTTTCCGTGTTTCCGTGTATTATTGCCTTTTTTGCTTCGTTCCGTTCTTCTATCTTCCTCCAGGTATCTTCGCTCATCCATGTTGTTCTGCCTTTAGGTATAGGGCCGATAATGTTATTTGCGACGTTTTTAATTTTGTCTCTTATCGCGATCCATTGGTTGTCTACGGAAAGGACTGGGTTGTTGTTATTATTGAGGAGGAATTCATTGGCCATCTGGTCTCTAAAGCTATCTTTAATAGCGCTTATTTTTAGCCGGGCTAGATCTAGTTTTGGAGGACGAGTCCTGGGTCTTGCGGTTTGGATTGCTGCTGTGCACAGGCGGAGTTTCGCAATCACCAGACTGTGGTCTTTGGCAACGCCGCAGTCTGCACCACGCTTTGAACGAACGTCTAATAGACATTTTCTAAAGCGCCGGGAGATTGCGATATGGTCAATTTGATTTGATGTATTAATTCTGTCCGTAGAGACCCATGTTACCTTGTGGCACGTCTTGTGTTCAAAAAGGGTACCTCCAATTACAAGTCTTCGGGAATTGCAGAAATCGATAAATCTTTCGCCGTTATCGTTTCGCAAGCCAATCCCATGTTTACCCATGACATGTTCAATAGACTGGTTGTCACTACCCACTTTTGCGTTAAGGTCACCCATTGTAAGAAAGATGTCCCCACGAGGAAGTGAGTCATACACAGCATTAAGTTGACTGTAAAAGTCATCCTTTTCGTCTTCGGTTGCTGATTCTGTTGGCGCGTAGCATTGAATAATTGATATGTTTCTCACCTTGGAGCGAAATCTGACCCACATAAGGCGTTCAGATATGGGTTTCCAATCAATTACACACTTTCGAGCTTCTGGTGATAGTAAAATACCAACTCCGGCCTCTCGTTTGCTACCAATATCTTTTCCGGAGTACAGCAGAATCGAGTTGTTTGTTGGGGATCTATATTCACCGGCTCCGTTCCACCGAACCTCACTTAGACCCAAAATTTTTAATTTATATCGCTGGAATTCTCTTTCAAGTTGCAGAAAACGTGAATTCATGTTGGAGCTTATACCGTCTTTGTCATTTAGGGTTTTGATGTTCCAAAATCCAATCGTAGTCATTATACCATAGCCAAAAGTCGTCATCAGTTGTTTTCGGTTTCGTTTACATTTCTTGGACGATTCGTTAGCAATTTTAAATTTGGTCGCGTAGGTTGCTAGCCTTCACTTCCTAGTTTGGTGATAGGGCTGCTATCTAAGCACCCAAACGTGCTGTTTTTCGGAGCCAGCGTTTCAGAGATATCTGTGTTCGCATATCTCCTAGTTCCTGAGACGCACAGTGGCCATTCAGGGTTGACTGACACTCCTAATGTGGCAGCAGAATTTCCTCCGTGCTGATGTGAAGGTTATACCTATGAACCTTTAATAAACCATTCATAAAGTAAGAAAATTTATTGTTGGATTTTCCCTTCTTTAAACCAAAAATAAAATTACATTTTGAACAACGGACATGTTAAACACATTTTACTAATTTTTTTTTTTTTTTATTTTAGACAGCCAATTTAAGGTTATATTGATAATTATTTAAAAAAAAATTATGTGATTTAAATGAATATGTTCAGGGGCAAATGCAGATATTCTCTTTAATTATTTATTAAATTATTGCCACTAGTTGTGTTTTTTTGTTTAAAACAACAAATTATTGTTCAAAAATATAAAAATAAATAAAATAAATAAATCTTAATAATAGTGATGTTAATAAAAAATAAACAAACTTTTTATTTGAATACTTTCTTATCGTATATTTAAAAAAGGTTCAAACAAAAGTTTTTATGATACCTTTCGGCAACATTTTGTTCAGAAACTTAAATAATATGTAGTTTTTTTTGATAAGAATAATTTTGAAGGGGTACAATTAAGAAAAAATTATAAAAAAAATTTAAATATAGAATATCATGTAAACCGCATAGAAGTTTAATGCATCACTAACAATAAAATGGAAGCCAAATAAAAAGAAAGTTGCCATACTTAAACAGAAAATCGCTGCAAACAGTTAATAGTAAAAAAGCTGAGAATGTTCGTTTATGAATACAAATTTTTATAAGAGGTTTATAAGACAAAAAGCGTTTAATAGTTATTACATACTATAAGCTTAAAATAAGAACTATCAAAAGTAATTTGTTGGGAATACAAAATTTTAATTTAAAAGATTTGTTATTCGTGCTTAATTTCCCAGTTTTTATTCTTGATAAAAACACTGAAATTTATTGTTGATGGGATAAGCTATTCCTATGCGCATTTCACTGGTTGCTTAGGCCAGATCATCAGGAAACTTCATCCATAAAGATTTTAGAAAAACTAAAGATATTAAACCAAATAAAACTGTTAAGCGTATAAGACTTATAGCAACAGTTCTACTTGTAATAATATCAAAGTTTAAACAAAACACATCAACAATAAACAGTGGGTTTATCTCATCTTACATTCCCCACTACAATTAGTTGAAATTCTCTCAACATTAATTGTAGTTGTAAGTAGGTTAAGAAAAACAAAATAAAAACAACAACAACTTTACAAAAGATGTTGTCAATTAAGTGTTTTTTAGGCCGTGCACTTGCCTGTTTATTATCAAAAAGTAATTTCAGTTTTTGGGAATACAAAATTTTAATTTCAAAAGATTTTGTTATTCGTGCTTAATTCCCAGTTTTTATTATTAATAAAAACACTTGAAATTTATTGTTGATGGGATAAGCTATTCCTATGCGCATAATAACAAAAGATTTTGTTATTCGTGCTTAATTCCCTTTATGGATGAAGTTTCCTGATGATCTGGCCTAAGCAACCAGTGAAATGCGCATAGGAATAGCTTATCCCATCAACAATAAATTTCAAGTGTTTTTATTAATAATAAAAACTGGGAATTAAGCACGAATAACAAAATCTTTTGAAATTTGGTTTAAATGTTTAAAATTTAGGATTCTTCTCTTAAGTTTTTATAAAACTTGATTCGGAAAAAATTCATTCAATTATCGAAGATTTTGGAGAAATCGAAAGCAACCTATAATACAGATTCAAGAATGATAAAAGCAAGATTACGCATTGCACATGTTTACAAAATTCAACTGTTTAATATGACGTCACTTTAGCATATTATACACATGTTTGTTTGCTTGTGTTTCTATATTTTCGCTGTACTTATACGCTGATGTGACGTATCATGATACAGATTATTTAATTTCTCAGTCCTTTTCCAGGATTCGTCTAATTTTGTTAAAGATTGTTTGTGTACAATCGAGAGTTTCTTCTATTGTCAGGTCATCATCTGACTGTATTTCCAAACCTATAGTTTCTGTTTTTGTACTGTATTTAACAAAATGTATTGCTCGAATACATATACCTGTTTTATATGAGACGAAAGAAATAATTAAAAACAGAAAAAAATATGTAATAATACTACAAAATACCAAAAAAATCTGTTACATCGGTTAACGGGTTAATCGACTGAAATTAACCGGTTTAATCTTTAATCGAAAATTGCCAATTTAAAATTAACCGATCAGTTAATCGGGTAGTAATTAATCGGTTAACCGATTAACGGTTAACTGAATGAATACCCTAACATACATACATAAATAAATGCATTCCAATATAATATATTTTCTGTTCCTTTATTTTTAAAAATGATCGTTTTATTTTTTAACAAAAAGTACCATTTGGTGGGAGAAGTACCCTTTTAGTTCAAGTTAAGTACCATTTCAAAATTTAAGTTTTGCAACACTGGTATCATTGCAAAACAACAAATAAAACATATTAAATGGTATTTATTCTAGATATGTTTGGACAGAGTTCGACAGAAGACGTTTAGCTTTAAGCTATTTTTCAAAATTCTTGTTCGCGTTTTTTATCTTGATATCTTAATAAAACAAAAGAATTGATTATGAGAGACTTTGAGGATCATATCTTCAAGTTTTTGGTTGAATTTCTATGGCGTTTTTTTTTTTTTTTTTTTTTTTTTGAGCGTGTGTTAACCACGTAGCAATTTTTTTTTTGCTTAGCACAAGCAAAAACTTCGGCAAAACAATGGCGAAATACTTACTGATTATATTCCAGCAATAACACGTGAAATTGCTTTGCCATAAACAAAATGAAATGTCAGATAAATGAACTGATGAAGAAAGGAAATCGCCTAATTTTGGGAAAAAAATATTTTAATTAACGACTTTAAGGCAAAAACATATGTTAGAGTTATTGTTTGAAATTTTCTTTAAGTTAAACATAATGATATAGGAATGGCAAACCTTCTGATGAAAGGAAATTCTGGATAGTGTCTGCTAGATGTTTCTCTAAAGAAATTATTCATATTCTTCGATGTTAAAAATTTCGGGAAGCTGAATAAATTTTGTTAGACTCTAAAATCCCTCAGGACAAGCTAAACAAGACCGGCTAATACCATTTTAATAAAAAAAAAAACAGACGCGCTGCGACGTAGAGATCAGTCAAATCATTCCAGCCGTTTGTTATTAAAAACACCTAAAAATTAGAAGTTTTAGGTTGAGCTGTTAGACATATTTCAAGCAATTTAAATGTTTTAGGTTTTTCTGACTAGAAACGATTTATTGCAAAAAATTATTTCTTAACCCATGACTGCACTAGAAATATTTACAAAAAAAAAATGTTTAAAAGATTTTTTTTTAACATCGCACATATGAATATTGTGGCATTTGTGGCGAGTTAGTGTATTTGTGTTTGAGTAAAAAAAAACATTTGTAGATACTTGAGAAATAAAAAACAAAAACATCAAAACAAGCTCCTGTAATTGAGCACCACAAGTGTAAATATTTCAAATAAACAAATAATGTTTGCTATAAATAAACATAACAAATGTTTGACAACAACTTATGTACTGATTTTTCTTAAAGGCGGATGTTTAGGTCGACTTGGATATGCGATTAAATAATATTAAAAATTGGAGCAATTCTTTTCGAATTCAGATCCCTTTGAATTTGTTTAGCTGTCCAACTGTGGCGATAACGATTCTAAACTATGCAATTTGTTAAATGACCCAACGAATCCCGCCAGGGGTGCAGAGATCATCTTAAAAATATTTCACATTTTTGTGTTGCATCCTCCGAGGCACAATCAGGTGCAGCCAATACCTGCGAATCGGCAGAAATTCAATATTGGCAGGTTTTTTGAGATCTTGATCTCTTGAAATCGTGTCTAACGGAGCTAGTAGCTCCTGCTGTTTCATTACCAGAGTTACTATTGGACCGAGGGTGAACTTTAGTGGAAATTTTAGGTTGATGCTCCTGCTTTGACGGGGAGCTGAAGTTATGAAGTGAGGGTCTTGCTTTAGTGGCCGGTAGTTCTTTGGTGAAGATATATTAGTTGGAGATCGAGTGAAGTGACGTCCCAAAAATTTAATGCAATAGTATCAATACCCTGTAGGAAGTCAAACACATTTTTAAGTAACTTCAAAATGGTTTTTTTTTTACCACATCTAGGATGAAATTCGATGAATTTCGATATATCGGAGAAATAAATTAAAAATTATTTAAAACAACAGACCTCGAGCTCAATTATTTCATTTACATTACAAATTTAAATGTCGAATAAATACAACATTAAATAAATTATTTAAATTTTAAAAAATTTTTGTCAAAAAAATATATGTACATATAAACATACATTTTTATATATTTAATATAAAAATAATTGTTTAAGAAGATTTTGCATCAAATTACTTTAAATGATTATGTATAATAGTGCTGAAATAAATACGCTACATAATTTCTTGTACATAAACGGATTTGTATTGCTTTAATTATTTTCAATTATTATTATTATTTTGTGTTTGTATATATATTTTTTTGTTTCATTTGACTTCATGGCATGCTTGTTTAACTTTTTTTGCTTTTATTTGTGTTTTACGTGTGCCTCTATGCAAAATGTTTGGTTGATATCTGCATGAGATTTAAACCAATTTGTAGTCAATTAAAAAATAGTTAATTTATAGTTATTGTTTTTTGCAACTGACTTTATTATTTACTACAGGGTAATAACCTTTTTAAAAGCAATTGTACAAGAAATTTTATATACATATTATATACAAACACTTAATAATTTGTTTTTACCTTTTCCTGTTAAGTTGCAATTATGTGAGCAAGGGCCTTTCTAAATAAGACCAAAGACTTACAGTGTTCTCTATTATTTGCAGTGTTGCCAAAAAACTTTTGTTTCATTTTCCCAATTTTGAGTTTTACAAAATGCTTGTCTTAAAATTTTATTTACTTAAAATTTTAACTTCTAAAGCGCCTTACCCATTATACAATACATATTATTGTAACGTCATATTTTTTCCATTTTTCCCTATATTATGCAATAAGTAACACAATAGTTTTAATTAAAATATGGCATACTTTTATTAAATAAAAAGGTAAACATAACCTACATGAAAAACATAAACAACATTGTACAATGTCGCCAACACATTTCACTTTCTTTTCGTTGTGCAATAAAATTCAAAAGTCTTTTGATGGTTTCCAATATATTATTCACCTTCGAATATCACTTAAGGCTAGATTACACTATTATACTTTGTATTAATACATGTCAAAAACTCAAGTAATATGACAAAGTGTGATAGTGTGAATGCAATGTGTCACGAAAATGACAAGTATTATGAAATAAAGTTTGACATCCCATACGACTTCGTCGTTTTTTTAAAAATTGCTAAACAATAATACTTTTCATTGGATCAGGGTTGCATTTTATTTCATGTGTGAGTGTTTATACTTTGTGTGATGGTGTAAAAACAAACTGTCATGTTAAATTAGATTTTTTGACAGTCGCAACAAAACTCATTAGATTTCTATCTCACAAAGTACTATGGAATACGTAAGACTTGTGAGATAGTGTAATCTAGCCTTTTTACATTGGCGATATAATTATACAATACGATAAATTTAACAATTATATGGCAAGTGTATGGGCCGCTTAAGAGATTTTGTTATAATAATTGTAATTTTTTGGTTTTAGGATAAAAAAAAGTGATCAGAGTAGTTGTCCTTCTTATTCAATAACATCTTGTTTTCTTGTAGAAAATCAATACCTACCCATTAAAAAGTTTTATCATTTTGCGAAGCACTAAAGGTACATTTAAAAAAATAAGCGCACACTTATGCGCTACGCAATAAGACATACAGAGATACAGTAAAGTAAGTGAAGGAACTCTTAACAAGTTTTATAAAAGAAAAAATAACATTTCAAGTGCCTCGGCATTCCCTTACTACGAATCAGGTTTGTAAGGGAGAATACTAAAAAATAACTGTATCAAAACATTCAGTGTGTAAAGCTGATCGTTACATCCAACAATTTGTATATGCGCTGAATAATGCGCTTTATGTGCCAAAAATGTATTGCTTCCAAGTGGGAACTCGCCATATAAAATTCATGTCTTCCGTAAGCGCAATGGTAAGCGAAACTTTTATGTTTCTCCCTTACAAACCAGCTTCGTTGGAAGCTCAATTTTTTATTGGGTAGTGTAAATGAAAAAGTGATCATAACTGTGTTTCCCTTTCGCTTATGGAAGAAAATAAAGTTATATAATACTAAAAAAGTTTAAAAAAAACTTAAATTTAAAAGATTTTTTTATTCGTGCTTAATTCCCAGTTTTTATTCTTGATAAAAACACTTAAAATTTATTGTTGATGGGATAAGATATTCCTATGCGCATTTCACTGGTTGCTTAGGCCAGATCATCAGGAAACATCATCCATAAAGATTTTAGAAAAACTAAAGATATTAAACCAAAAAAAACTGTTAAGCGTATAAGAATCATAAGCAACAGTTCTACTTGTCACAATATCAAAGTTTAAACAAAAACATCAACAATAAACAGTGAGTTTAGCTCTTCTTACATTTAAAAAAAACTTTAAAATCAATATATTTTGAAAACTTAAGTCAATCAGATAAAATGACAACATAAATAACAATATAAAATCGTGTATTATTGCTAATTCTCTTAAAGCCCTTATGACACTACATTTTTAATGCATTGTTCAAGTTTTGGTGAGCAGTACAAATATAATGTAATACAAAAATTTACCAAGTGCAAAGAGTTAAGCTGTATTAAGATAAATGGCAAACCGTCAAAAATTTTACTAAAGTTATCGATAAAAAATGAAGTTATGTCAAAACAAATGTAAAATTGTTTAACTTAAAATTGACATTTCCAGCTTGAAATATTAAAAGTGTTGCTGAATCAGCGGTTTATGGGCAAATTCAGCGACTTACCGCTTTCTGTTTTTAGGTTTCTCATAAACAAAAAGTTGGCAACATTTAATAAAATAAACAAAACAGGAATGGCTAAGTTGTTTCAATTGTACTTTTTTGTTGATACTTTTTAAACTAAGATTTATAATACCTTTTTTTGGTGTTTTTTATGAACATAAATAAAATTAATTTCAACTAAAAAAAATCTTTTAGTACAATTAGGGTAAAAAAGTAAAAGTTTTAAAGGTTGTTGGTACAATTTTAAAAATTCTCAACGCCATCCCTGAAACAAAACCATAACAAGAGAAAAAAAAAAACAAAAATCTTTATTTACATTATGTATAGTTAGCTCTTTCTAACATTTACTGTTTCTTTCTATCAATTCTATATCAATTAATGAATAAAAAATGTAGTGTCATAAGGGCTTAAAGAATATACAAATCAATCCGAAACTTTAAATACTTTCCTCTAGGATTTCCTGACAATTGAAGACATTAAAAAATGTATCAACCTGACATTTTGAAGTATTTCCGAATATCCTTTTTAACGAAAATCTTTCCTTTAATAATTGTTAAAATTGGAGAATACTGTATTTTTGTATTTTTTTGAATTTTGGCACAATATTGAAAAACACATCCAACTTTTCTGTGGATCCATGAGCGACATCAAATTTGCTCATCGGAAATACTGCTCAAGATTTTTAAGTTTTTTTTTATTTATTGAAGACTTTTATTGTCCCCAATTTTTTTCAATAGTTTTTAAGGTTTTACAGTTTAAGTTTAGAAAAGAAATTAATATACGATAATAGAAAGATATACGATAATAATAGTCATACAAAAAAAATACTTCATACACAAGCATCCAACTATTTCACAGGATGTATCAAACTTCATGTAGAGTGCACGTAGCCCATTAAAATAATCTCATAAATACAGCCAGTGTTTTCAAAACGTTTTTTTTTTATATTTTATGATGTAGTTAGTGTACCATGATGTAAACTAAATAACCAAATGACCTGACGCGCCATGTCGTGTATGGAATTGTACAGTTAACGTCGCCGTCATCGCCAGAGTCCTAGTTTTTGTTGTTTATATTGCTTTGGCAACCTCTTAGGTCTTCCAAGCCAGGTGCAAAAAATCTCAGCTACAACGTTAATAGCAACAGTATTAAGAAAACATCAGAAAAACAAAATTAAATTGAATCCAAAAAAATATAACATGAACCCAATACTGCAACCAGAGTTTTTAAACAGTATGTGAATGAGCTTTAATGCAACAACACAGACAAATAATGTCTAGCAGTAGTCAATTGCTGAAGAAACCCCCTTCAAAAATAGTAGAAAAAAATCTAATAAAAACTATAAAAATTGTTGTTGACAATACATAAGTCGACTGTTTTAAAGTAAACAAAAACAACAGCGTAGAGTACATGAGAGTCAAATCAAAATGCTCGTAATAAAAACAACTAACAACATTGGATAGTTAAATAACAAAGACATGAGAATAAACAATTGTATGGCAACCTTTATACTCGACAATTAGTTGAGGAAGTCGAGATACAATCTTATTTTAGTATGAGGGGCCAACAACGCAATTGATTATATTTTGATATTAGGACAGTGAAAGAAATAAATAACGTTTTGTATACCAACAAGGATTTTACACACTTTTAAATTGCAGGGAGCGCCGAACGTCCTCATTAATATAAAATATAAACAAAGGATGTCAAAAGCTTAAATAAATCCCACACCGGCTTGAAGAACTTTATCATTAGGTAAAGGACAAAAAACAGGCACGGATCTTCAAAATCCCCCCTTACCTTGATTTTAAGATTTCAGTACAGTTTCCAGATGATTTTCAAAGTGGAATTACAAATTTAAATAAGAAATTGATAATGGGGCCAATGGGGTACTTCTTGTTTTCGTAGTTCTAAATTTAACAGTAATGATACGAAATATTGACATAAGTACCTGCCATAGTGGCCTACCTCACGGTTGTCTTAGCACCGGGAGACAAACAAAGCGTTAACCAACTTGATAATTTGGAAGAATTATACATACCTCCTCTGCGGTTTTGAATCAAGTAGCTCATAGTGAGTAGCAACAGTAGCTAGGAAGATCTGCCAGCAGACGAACTTCCACTCAAAATGGAAAATCAGATTATAAAGATATAAGATAAGATCTCCCTTTCCGAAAATTTGGGTCCAAACTACCACGAGATTCCCGATTAGGTCTTGACCAATATTCGGATTGGAACCAAAGTTTCAGGGCTACTGACTCCCATGATACCAAATTGGAGCACTGGTCAGCCGCGAGCTCAAGAGATCTGTCAATTGTAAATTCTGCCGAATTCCAGGTACTGACTGCACCTGATTTTCCCGAAGAATGTAAGATGGTGGTCATGGTGGTCTTACTAGCGGATAAATACAGTGCGTCCTCTACCTCCAAATGAATTTTCTTTGATTGGTCAGATGCGAATTCTAAGAAATATGGCTTCTTTTCGTGGATACACTGAGAGCAGACACTTACATAACAACCAAGCTTGTTCATCATAAACAAAGTTAAAACAGAATGCTTACGATAAAATAATTGTTATGTTGGTAACCGTTTTTTAAAGCAATGAATATATCTAGCATATCGTAACTTAAAGTACAAATGGGCCTAAATAAAATTTTGAAAATTTTACAGAAGAAACAAAAAAATATTTAAAATGATAAATTGATATATCGATATAAACTGTTTATAATTTATTTTTGTCAACAAATAAATAGTTTGGCAGTAAAACCAACCAGTTGTTTTGACAATGGGCAATGTTGAATATTATGCAAACGGTTAGTTAGGTCTTTTAGCATTTATCATATCGTTCCTTAATTACAACATAGTCATAGCTCGAAAAAATCGAACTTGGCAAAATGCGATTAAAGTTTTCAAAACGTACCTTTATATACAGATTTAATAAAATATATTTTGCTATAACTGCGGTTCTAAGTAGGTAGGCTAAGACCTTTCAGAATCCGCTCCAGAGTATGTTATGGTACTTTTTTTCTTGGTTGGCCGATGCCACGCCACCAGCCAATGCGGGGTGAAACGTTTAACGTACGAAAAGCAAGCCAACAAACACGGCCTGTTTGTCTCTAAAAGATAAGGACAAAGACGGCCGAGCTGCTTTCCCGCCCAGAGCATTTTTTACGAATATATTTTGTTCTTAACTTGATTTTGATTGTTAAATTATTTAGTTTTTGCTATTTAAAAAAAATATGCGAATGATTTTTAAGCGTTTTTTGTTAATAACAGACACTAGTGGATGGCCCGGCGGGGGTTACTACGCCTTAAAAAAGAAATACGTTTTGTTTATGGTATTAGTAGGAATCTATGTATGTTTTAAATTTAATTAAAATCTCTGAGGTAGTTCCAAAGGGAAATTTCCCTCCCCTCGTGGCCCTAGTTTTCAAAAAATATCTTACTAATTTGTCGATAGAAGAAGTCATCCAGCTATATGAAATTTTTCCTTAAAATCTGTGAGGTAGTTCCAAAGTAGCAGAAATTTCTAAAAAAAAATGTATTACTTGCTTGTCCATATAAATAGTCATCCATCTATGTTTCAAATTTCAATAAAATCTGTTGGATAGCTCCGGAGGGGCAGTAATTGCCCCCTCGTGATCCGAGTTTCAGAAAAATGTATAGCCTTAAACCATCTTCACTTCCGCTTGAGGTCCTATTTTTTAAAACATTTAAAAAATTTTATGTTTTAAATTCCATTAAAATCTATGAGGTGATTTCGGGCGGGCAGAAATTGCCCCCAAACTCCCCTCGTGGTCCGAATTTTGGGAAAAAAAAGTGAAGCATAAAACCATCCCTAGGAAATGAACTTTCTAATGAAACCGGTTTGAAGCACATCGGCTGGGTGGTTCCAGGGCACTCCTAGTATTCCTTTTGCTTTAACAACAAATTTTCTCTTACATCGACATTAAGGGAATTTCCGTAATTGCCTCGGTACTTTTGTATTGATCTAATACGCGTTGTTTCTTCTAGAAACAGCAAAATTAGCCACACGAGGCATATTCATGTGCGCACATAAAACTGTTAATTGTACCTGCCCCACAATGTCGACAATAACATTTCCTTCGTAAATTTATGTATATTGAAAACAAAAACCAATTTAGGTTTTTTATTTTTGTAAATATGCGAAAGAAATGTTCTTGTGGGCCAGGCAGTTACTATTACCCATCATCTTAAGGTCGAGTTGGACCTGATAGTGGCTGGTTTTTGTTGATATTACTAAATTCGCCTTAAAGTTTGTTCTCTCCAGAATGGCAAGGAACACAATATTTATTTTTTTTATCTATTTATAACATATAACGATTTCTATTGGCATAATTAATTTTGATCGTAGACATAAATTCCAAACAAAATAAACACATTTGGGAAAAATCCGGTTCAATTACCGCCAAGAATTTTCCAACACACAACACAGCCACCAAAAAAACGCAAAAGCTGTCTAAATTTTATGTCTCCATTTGTTAAACGCGTTCAAAATTAGAACATAAATATAAGTAACGAAATTTTTTGCTTGAATTTTTTTTCACTTTGACCAACTGCCGGATACTTTGATTTTGAAAACCAACCATCAAAAAAAAAAAAGGTTGAAACCAAAAAAAAAAATCGCCAAACAACCTTGCAGCTGTAGAAGTTTTAATTTGAAAAAATTTTAAATCTTTCATATAATATTTAACAATTTCTGTCGTATGGGCAAATAATTCTCATTGTATTCTCTTGTAGTCCGTAGTAGTTCTAACCTGGTGTGTGGGTTTTTTTCAATTTTATTTATTTGTAATTTTTTTAACTTTAACACCAAATATTTGCGGAATGCAAATTAATTAAGTCATGTTATTTTATGGGATTTTGGTTTCTGTTTTTTATAATTTTTATAAAATTTTTTTTTTTTTTTTTTGTTTGTTTTAAAAATTGTTAAAATTATCTCGATGATTTTTTTTTTTAACAAAACTACATATAATAAATTTTCCGTTAAGTTGGTTTCAATTCAGTTCAATTCAATTCAGAAATGTTTAACAATAATTTACATTAATTGTCGCTGATAGTTGAATTGGCTTGAAAGGATTTATTAATTTTGATAAATTTGAAAGGGGAAAATATTTGTTACAATTACAAACATATATTTTTTTTTTTCTAAAATATAAAATTTTCAGGTGCTAAATAGGTTTTTTATGGAATTGCTCTTAATTTATTATAGTAAAATAGTTTAAAGTGCAAAAAGGCGAATTTATTACAACCAATAACTATGCTATTTAAAGAAACAAAGTATGTATTTTATGGGAGTTTCCGGTTCGAACTCAATTTGAAATATACCCAGCAGGAAAATCTAAGCAATAGACATCGAGAATGTAATACATTTCTCATTTAATATTCGATTCTAGAACTTATAACTCTTATCACAGAACAAGTTATTTTAATGTATACTGCTTTTGTATTAAAAAATTTATAATAAATTTTTATTAAGAAAATATGTAAAAGAGATGATACCAATAATAGTCACGAACAGAAGAAAAAATACGAATAACTATTACGAACAGATACAAAACATACATTCCTTGCTCTGCAAATGTGGGAATGTACGTTGTTATCAACTCATAATTGTTGCGTCAATTAAATCACCTTCTCGATTTCACCGAATGGATTATTATTGGGCATGTTCTAGAAATCGAAATGAAGTGAAATTAAAAACGAACGAGATTTAAGTTCAATTATTTACAAAATAACCGTTTTTTCTGGTTTTAAGAGTTGTTCTTGTAAAGCTTATTGGTACTAAAAAAAATTAAATTGATAAAAAGGAATATTTTAATAAACTTTTAGTACAGGGTCGTTTTTAAAATTTAATCGATTGTAAATCCGCTTCCTTTCATTTTCTAGAACATGCCCGTATTATCTCGAAAATAATACATTATTTTTTTAGAATAGAATATTTGAGTTTGGAATTTAACTTAGTTTTTAATTAGGGGGATGTAAGAAAAGATAAACTCACTGTTTATTGTTGTTGTTTTGTTTAAGCTTTGATATTGTTACGAGTAAGACTTTGAGTGTTTAAAACTTTTATTCGCTTTAGGATTTTATTCGTATAATATTTTTAGCTTTTCTAAAATCTTAGGAAAAGGTTTCCTGATGAGCTGGCCTAAGCAACCAGTGAAATGCGCATAGAAGCTAGCTTTCCCTCAACAATAAATTTCAGTGTATTTATCAAATATGATAAATTGGGAATTTAGCACGTCATACAGAAATCGTATTAGTGATAAATTTTGTATTCCCGTAAATAACTTTGATAAATGAACTTAATTCAATGAATATAATACTGAGAATAAAAATTTCTCGCTGTTTGTCCAAAAAGATCTGTACTTGCAAAATAAGTCTTATTTATTGGAGCATATCCGTTATATGATGCAAGGAAATTACAATTTTAATCGCCAGCTAGTCGTGCCGAAGTTATCTGGAAATATGTATATCACAAAATCAAAAAAAATGAGATAAGACTGTTTTCCGTGTTAAATTTAACAGATCTTTCGATTTTCGTAATCGCACTTCGCTATTTCATATGGTTTTTATAATTTAGGCCGAGTCACATAGAATCCTTTAGAATACTTTATACGTCGCTTTTTCCAACTGGCGCTTACGAAACAACGGAGTAGGGGCACACAATTAAAACTTTGCTGAAGGATATGTAATCAAGACCGAGCCAATTTTATTTATTTTACACAAAAAATTAAATTAAAATAATTTAAAAAACAAACTGATAGACATAGATTACAGCTTTCAATATCTCAACGTACGTTTAAATTGAAAAGTTGCCCAACTTCAGTACTTTGCGTTAACGTAGACGTACGATATGGGACAAAGCTCAAAAGAAAACCTGTATATCAACTTTGTTGTCAGTTTGAAAAAGTGACGTATTACTTAAGTACAAAGAATTTTATGTCCTTTTATTTTATATCCACTATTTCAAAAAATCTAATACGCTATAATATACTATATGAAAAAATAAAAAGTATGTGTGCATTATATTTTCAATATGATAAAAAATCATATTTTTCGTATTGTTTATCTTAAGGTTAGAGTTTTTTTCCCGGAGTTTTTCGATTCCCGGGAAAGCGGGAAATTTTTTTAAATTTCCCAGGATCCCGATCCATATAAATAATACAAAGTAAATTTGTTTTTAATTAATGAAAAAAACTTTTATAAAAAAAACATAAGGGAACTTGTTTACAAAGTAAGTAAAAGAAATGCTTAAATAACGGGTCCGCCATCTAACGTTTTTTTTTTCAACTAGTGCTTATTTCGTGAATGGTAGCACTTAGCTCATGTCTGATTTGACAGATAATTAGTTTTATCCTTCCGCTGAACGAATATGGTTGTGTAAACGCTTGAATGCGCTTCGCTAATTGGGCTTGCGTTCGACTTGCAAAAGATGCCGATTTTGCCAAGAAAATCATCTTTTCAGATGAAGCTCATTTTGATCTTGCCGGGTATGTAAACAAGCAAAATTGTAGCATTTGGGGCACAGAAAACCCGCACGCATACGTTGAAAAGCCGATGCACCCAAAACGAGTCACTGTTTGGTGCGGATTTTGGTCCAGAGGCATAATTGGGCCATTTTTCTTCAAAAATGAGCAAGGAGTGGCCATTACAGTTAATGGCGATCGTTATCGGGCCATGTTGAACGAATTTTTGTTCACAAAAATTGAAGAGGAGGATATTGGCAACATTTGGTTTCAACAGGACGGCGCTACGTGCCACACAGCCGAAGCTACACTCGATGTTTTGTTACGGTTTTATATGTAAATTCCGTATTATTATGCTCTAGATACAAGATAAAAAGATAACATAAACATAATTATTTAATTCATAAAACAATAACAATAGCAAACAAAAATTTAGGTACTCAAGATATGAGATCAAAAAGTTAATTCATAAAATAGATAAAATATTTTAAATAGATATATTAACATTTTTTACCGGCTTAGGAACTAACTTTCTGACACACTAAAAGCGGTTAGTAAGTCTTCAAAAAGTCTACTCCTGATTTTATTTACTAACTACCATGTTTCCGAAAAATTTTTTTCACTTTTTTACCGAGGTTGGACAAATAGTTAAAAGTGCACCGTTGTAGAATGCTTCTGATTCACAATAAGAAGCAATTTTTTTTATAAACAACGTCTATATCAGTCAAATGTATGTCAAGGTTCATGCAAAAAATAGCATCAACCTCTTACAAACCTTTTCATTTCATTAGGTCTATCTGTAATCTTTAGGACAATGTGTTTTTCAAATTGTATGTTGTAGAATTTACACGAGTTTCCATAATTTTTTTATTTCGGTTTCCCCGCACTTCACGGTTATATAAACCAACACAAATTGAAAAAAAATGTTTGTCTATCAACTAATAAACATATCGCTTCTTCATTGCCATATCTCAAAAACATTAAGCAAAGTGTTCCTTCATACCTTCTCGTTTTATATCTCAAACTGAACCGAAGTTATAGCATAGTTATCGCATTTTGCCAAGTTCGTTTGTTTTTGTAGATATGACTAAGATGCAATAAAGGAGCGATATGTTTAGGTATCTCCTATTTTTAAGACTTGTCCATGGACAATGAAACTTTACTGCCTGCATCTTATTTTGAATTAATGTTCTTTATTAACTCTTCACTTTACTAAATTTATTAATTATTAACTGTTGCACTGTCCATTCTGCTTTTAGTAGATTTATTGCATCAGGAAACATTGATTTACGTATGTACTCACTTCTTGTAATTGATCTAATCGACAACAGTTACTCATCTACGAGTTGTTACATGTTTTCAATTCAAATTATTCAGAAAACTACTGAAATAATGATATTTATCCAACTTATGGTTGTTTATTCTCCCTGTGGGGTAAAAAGTGTTAAAAAAAATTTAACGATGTGGAGACATGTTTTTACAATTTCTTACAACCAATTAAAAACAAGTTAGAGTGCTATATTCGGCTGTGCCGAATCTTTGATACCCTCCACCGACAGTTCGAATGTTTAAGGAGTAATATCTGTATGATGTCTTTTTATTATTATTATCTTAAACTGTGACGATTTGTTATTAATAATGGTTTTAGGAGACTAAACTGTTTTCCGTGAGTAGGGCATATATGGGGTCTAGGGTAAATTATGTACCGATCTTCACGAAATTTCACAGTATCATTTATAGTCCTATAAAATTGTGACGAGCCAAAATTTGTTATGATTGCATTATTTTTTACGGTTTTAGGCGTACTAAACTGTTTTCCGGGAGTAGTGTTTATATGGGGCCTAGGGTAAATTATGGACCGACCTTCGCGAAATTTTACAGTGTAATTTCTAATCGAATAAAACGGACTTGTGCAAAATCTTATGTCATTCCGTGCATTTTTGCATCATTTATGTTAGTTTTTGTAACAAAATGTTCAAGTTTTTGAAGGTGGTGGTTCCACATTTTGATTCATAGCTCTGGTCCTACTGAACCGATTTTGCTGAAATTCAATCCCAAACTGCTTAGGATAACTACAAGCAATTTGACACCTAGTTTGTTTATTTCTTTTGAGTTTTTCGAAAGTGAGCGTGTTTTCAACAGACGGACAGACGGACAGACGGACAGAAGGACAGACGGACAGACGGACAGACAGACGGACATGGCTAAATCGACTTAGAATTACTCAAGCAGCCAGAATATATATACTTTATGGGGTCTGAGATGAATAATAAAAAAGTTTCACACGGAATGACAAACTTAGTATACCCTCTTCACAACTAATTGTGGTGGAGGGTATAAAAATTATAGCAAAACAGTTTAACGATAAAACCTGATAAAAATTAAATTTTATAATTGCCCAGGTCGACTTTGAAAATTTTTTTTACCAATTCCAACTGATTCTTATATTTATTCCATGTTTCTGTTTTCTCCTATCAAATAAAATGTATCAGATAACGGCACATTTGTTTGTTCCCTTGTATACTTTTCTTTCCTTTTATGTGAATTTTAAAATGGTTAAGAAATCTCCTGCCGATTTTTGCCTTAACACATTTAAATATTTTAAATTTAATAAAGGTTTCCAAAACGAATTTCCTATGAAGATTTCCTTAAAAAATGTTTGTTAAATTTAATAATCGTTTATAAATACGAATGTTTATACCGCATCTTTAATTTGCAATGTCTTTCCTTAAAAGGGATTTGATCAATGTTTGATATGCTGAAAAAGATCAAAATAAAAAAAGTAATGCAGTTATATTTTACCTTTTTATCAAAAGTGGTTACAAAATTATGAAATTGACGATTATAAAAATACATAATCTAGCAGCTCGAATTTTTATTAGCAAACTGTTGAAGTAGTTGTTGCAGGCACATCGAACAAATAATGTTTTCGAGTCTACTTATTAAAGTAGAATGGATGATTTTTTCTCTTTCCTAGTTAAGACTCGTCAATGTTTTAGAAAGAAAACTCGGAGAACAGACGTCCGTCCGTATTTGGAAGGAGGCTAAAGATCGAAACAATCGAAAATAAAGTATCTTGTGAACACCTGAGTGAATACCCAAAAGAGTTAGCATTTGCTGCTGCAAGTAATATACATTATAATTGTATAGCTTTTCAGCCATATTCATACAAAGTTCTTATTTTAAGCTTATAGTATGTAATAACTATTAAACGCTTTTTGTCTTATAAACCTCTTATTAAAATTTGTATTCATAAACGTACTATAGCAGCTTTTTTACTATTTACTGTTTGCAGCGATTTTCTGTTTAAGTATTGCAACTTTCCTTATATTTGGCTGCCATTTTATTGTTAGTGATGCATGAAACTTCTATGTGGTTTACATGATATTCTATATTTAAATTTTTTTTAATTGTACCCCTTCAAAATTATTCTTATCAAATAAAACTACATATTATTTAAGTTTCTGAACAAAATGTTGCCGAAAGGTATCATAAAAACTTTTGTTTGTACCTTTTTTAAATATACGATAAGAATGTATTCGAATAAAAAGTTTGTTTACTTTTTATTAACATCACTATTATTATGATTTGTTTATTTTATTTTTTTTTATACGGTGCGGTTTTTGTACCTTTGCGCACTTATAAGCCTGTAATTTTGTTGATAATGATCCGATTTTCAATTTCTTACTAGAAGAAACTGAGATCTTTCGAACAATATATAATTTATCTAAGAAAACTTTAGAAATTTGGGTGTTATTGTCGAGCAAACACAAATTTTGTAGATTTTTCAAAAATTTTTCAACTTTGGTGAAGTTTTTATACGTTATTTTATTAAGAAACTATAATACTATCGAATTTATTCAAAAAGTACATTTATTTACGATTACAACGCATATTTGGGTTTAAAAATATATAAGTAATTGACTGAGTTATTTAACTTTTCATTAAAATAAACTTTTAAACATTTTATACAAATTTTATTAATCAATTAATCAATGTTATCCTAAACACAAAAAAGAATTGTAATGAGAGTTTTAGTCATTCAAAAATATTGGTTTTTTCGTGTTCTTTTTATGCACTTTCTTTAAAATTACAAATCACTGTTAGCCTAAACACAACTTAGAATTACAACAAATATTTGTAATGAGAGCTTTACACATGTAAAATTATTGTTTTTTCTTTTAATATGAAGTTTTGTTAATGTCTTCTTTTTCACTTTAAATTTGTGTATTTTAAAAAACGTTTGCAATTGAATAAAAATCGTGTGCAATTTAAATTATTATTAAATAAAAATGTGTGACAATCGTAACAAATTTTGCTATATTTGTGGCTTATTTACTGATATCAGTCACCGGCGTGATTTTAAAAACAATATTGGAGTGGTAGAAGTGTACAATAAAGTATTTAATCGTTCTTTTGATACTAGTCGCTGGTACGAGCCAGAATTTGTTTGTCAATATTGCTGTAATACTTTAAAAAAAAAAGAAAATTCAACCTTCGTTTGTTTTGCCCTTTTCTACGCCTATGATTTGGCATCATCAGCCATATCATAAACCAAATGTTTGCTACTTTTGTCAAACCGATGTTTTAGGCCACTGTTTTAAAACGCGCAAAAACATTAAGTACGCAAATGTTGTAACTGTTACAAAACCGATTCCTGTAAGTAATGATCTACCGACAACGAGCAAATCTGTCGATATAACAGAAAAAGATTTTGAACAAGAAGAGTTCCTTCCATCCAAAACTACAACAACGGAGCGGCATATTTTGTCAAAAGCTGATTTCGACGATCTTGTTCGCGATTTACACTTGTCAAAGCGGCAATCTGAAGTAATCGGGTCGCGATTAAAGCAGTGGAATTTGGTGGAAAAAGGTTTCGTTATAACATCTGGTAGAAAAAGTGACCGGACTTGGTTACTTGAAGAAAGTTTTAAGACTAGTTCCAATGACAGTGATCTCGTATATTGCGTTGATGTACCGAAACTATTTTCGGCATTAAATCACAATTATAATGCAGATGAATGGCGACTTTTTATTGATGGTTCATGAAAACGAAGTTTTCTTATAAAAATGTATGACTTTATTTTTATTAATTTAAGATTTGTAATGTAATGTAGGCTTAAAAGCTGTTTTATTGCATAACCAAAATCAATTACCTTCAGTTCTAATCGCATATGCGACTAATACAAAAGAAACTTACGAAGTAATGAAAAATATACTAAATGTTTGTTAGCTATACCACCCATAAATAGAAAGTCGTCGCTGACTTAAAGGTTTTGACAATTTTATTTGGAATGCAAGGTGGTTACACAAAGTATCCGTGATATCTTTGTGAATGGAATAGTAGTGCACCGAATCGTTATGATCGCAAAATATGACCATCTCGCGAGTCACATAGAAAAGGCAGCAAAAATATTTTAAATGCCCAATTAGTTAAAGCTAAGGACTAACGTTCTGCCACCACTGCATCTTAAACTGGGATTCATGAAACAATTTGTAAAAAAATTAGATGTAAACGGCGACGCTTTTTGTCATCTCAAAGCGGTGTTCCCAAAACTAAGTGAAGCCAAAATAAAAGGAGGTATTAATTGATTCGTTTACATATCGATAGATATACTTACTATATTACGTTTTCCATCGTTTTTATCTGTTTTGATAACTTTTAGGTATTTTAATTGGACCTCAAATTCGAAAAATTATGAGAGATGCAGATTTCATTAACAAGCTAAGTTCCGTTGAAAGACGTGCATGGAATAGTTTTGTTGCGCTATGCGATAATTTTCTTGTCAATGAGTTTTTAAGTGCGTATGGTGAAATGGGCTGCAACATGTCCATAAAAATTAATTTTCTACATTCGCATTTGGACTTTTTCCCAGATAACCTTGGCCAGTTCAGTGATGAACAAGGCGAACATTTTCACCAGGATATGTCAACTATTGAAAAACGCTTTGAAGGAAAAAATAAGATAAAAATGATTTCAGAATTTTGCTGGTCACTTAAACGAGAAAGTGATGATGCTGATTTAAAAAAAAAAAACGGTCAAGCAAACACTTTTGAGTTAAATAACCAAAAACAAAATTTGTATAAAATGTTTAAAAGTTTATTTTGATGAAAAGTTAAATTACTCAGTCAATTACTTATCTATTTTTAAGCCCAAATATGGGTTGTAATCGTGAATAAACGTACTTTTTGAATAAATTCTATAATATTATAGTTTCTTAATAAAATAATGTATAAAAACGTCACCAAAGTTGAAAAATTTTTGAAAAATTTGTGTTTGCTCGACAATAACACCCAAATTTCTCAAGTTTTCTTAGACAAATTATATATTGTTCGAAAGATCTCAGTTTCTTCTTTCCAAACCTAGTAAGAAATTGAAAATCGGATCATTATCAACAATTACAGGCTTATAAGTGCGCAAAGGTACAAAAACCGGGTTTTTAACCGTAAATCCGGATTTTAGAGGTGTCCGGCATATTTTACTATTGGAATCTTGTTTTACTCGACAAGCCCTACAAAAAAAAATAATATTCGGTCCCAGGTTTTTCTATTTCATTCAATTTTGTAACACTGTGTAATTTGTTGTTTCAAACAAAAAAAAAACAACTAGTTGCAATAATTTAATAAATAATTAATGAGAATATCTGCATTTGCCCCTGAACATATTCATTTAAATCATATAAATTTTTTTTAAATAATATACATAACTTTAAATTGGCTGTCTAAAATAAAAAAAATATTAGTAAAATGTATTTAACATGTCCGTTGTAATAAATAAAAAATTTTTGTCATTTAAATTTTTGGTTTTAAGAAGGGCAAATCCAACAATAAATTTTCTTACTTTATGAATGTTTAATTAAAGGTGCAATAGACTATTTTTAGAATCTGAAAAGTTAACCATACATTGATTCAATTAAATTTAAATAATAATTATAAAATTAAATAAATAATAATTTAGTTTGGAATTTAAGAAAAAATAGAAAAAGAAACAAAATTAAAAAAAAACTAGTATTGTGGTTATTTTGTTGAACTATTTATGGTTTTTAATCCAAATTTTTAATATTTTTAATTAGGCTTAAAGTCATCAAATTTAATTTTCATTAAATTATTAAAGGAATTTTACAACATGAAAATTAATTAAAATTGAGAATCTTTTAACTATTTTTTATTGAATATTGGCTACATCATTAATAAAATTTACGAAAGATGTTCTTTAAGTAATTTTTTGACCTCATTGCGTTGCTAGTAGTCTGCAAATTATCAGGGAGTTCATTCCAGAGACGGATGCTAAGAGATACTTTGTCATAATATTCCTTTCCTTTGTCATAATACTTACTTAGTTTACATCAAAGTTTCTTTTGAAAAACTTTCAAAAACGCTCAATATTTATGCAGAGCAATTTTCTAAAAAAATTATCCCATATGTTTGCTTAAGTCAGTTATAACTGTATCCAAACAAAATTTACTAACGTCGTTTAAAAATTAAAATGTCGTTTTTATACCCTTCACCGAAAATAAAAAGTTATATCGTCGGCTTAATATGCAAACCTGATAAATTCACTTTTTAATTAAATTGAGACTTGATGCCGTGTAATAGGGAAAGATACGCCTCGTCGAACAGCATATAGTTTTTCTTCAAATTTTTTTTCTCTCCTGTAAAATGTGCTGAAAGGGAGTTAGCAGGTTTGCATATAAGACGATATATAATTTTGGTCATCCTGCTTGTAATTTCTACTATATCGATCTCAGACCCTATATTCTGGGTTCTTATAAGTAGTGAAGTTAATTTCACGTTTTCCGAAGTCTCCAGAAATGATTATTTATGACACATATACTCTGTTAAAGCTTGTTACTTTTTTCAAAACTTTAACGATATCTCTGAAACTTCTGGGCAGTTTAAGCACGACTTAAAATAATATTGTTGCCGAGTTTTGGATTTTTTTCAACTGAATATGGTCAACCGTTTTTAAGTTATTCCAATATCTGGAGTGAAATTTTGGACGCAACGGTATATCTCGAAAAGTCGAGCTGATAAAGAAAAATGGAGATAAGATTTGAAAACAGCGACCTCAAGTTAGTAGAAATGTCCAATAAAGTTCCAGGCCGCAAAATGACTGTTTCCTAGTGTAAATTAATTTAACCCTTTCAGTGTTTTTGTCGAATATAACCGACATTTCATTTCATTTCATTGTACTCTGTCTCTACGCCCTTTTAATGTATAAAAATGTACAGTTAATTATATTTTTTTTTTGTTTTATCTGAAAGAGAGACACTTTTGCCATTTTGCTACACCGTTTTCATATTTCAATAAATATTTAACGGATAAATGGTAAAAAATCAATTTTTTTCTTTTATTTCCGTACAAAAGGGAAGCATATATACTTAACAATAGGTATCCTTGAAGGTCAATGTCGAATATATTCAACATTCCCTAAAATCAAGGGGAGCGACTTGAGACGAAAACTAATATTTTTCCCGACTTCAGCGCCATGACATTACCTCAAATACAAATTTTCAGATTTTTATCTCGCCGCAAATTATTTTTGACCCTGAAAGGTTTAAATTAAAATTAAAGCTAAGGCTTTTATTTTACGTGCCAAACATTTCAACATAAGACTTTTTCTATGTGTCCCACTTGAAGAGTGAGAGCCGCACATACATTATTATTGAAATAAAAAATTCTCAAGAATGAAAGATACAGTTCTTAACGTTCCTTAAAAAGGAAAAACTTCGGGAAATGAAAATCCTAATTGGAATACTAAAATTTGGATTAAAAGTTGCTGGTGGTAAAGTTTGTACAATATACAAAAATCTGAGTAAGTTATTAAAGAGATTTACTAATTTTCTCTAAATATTAGCAAATAATTCAAAAATCGACAAAATGAAAAAGAATGCTTAAAAAATAAACTTTAATTTGTGTGGTTCCCTAAAGTTTCTATTGTTATTTTATTTGCTCATATATAAAACTTGACCTCTTTACATTGTTTATCAATTTGCAACACTGTGCAAAAGATTACAGACAGTGTGTGTAATTGCCTGAGCAAGTTATACCGCTCCCATTGATGTGTTTTTGAAGTGTTAAATTTAATTTATACGAAGATGGGTGCCTTTTAATACCCGAGTGAATATTACAAAAAAACCACACACATACACAAGCTGTTGCAGTTGCACTATAACGGGCAAGTAAAGTAAAAGTAAAGTAAATCTTTATTGAGTCTTTTGAAACACATGTTTAGATACAAAGCGACAGTATCACAAAAGTTTATGCTCTTAGAACTATATTTGTATTGTTCTAATATACAATGAAAGATATAAGCTACGCGCTAAACAGGAATAGGTTGTGTATAAAAGTATATCATATTGTTAAAGTATTTAACAGTAATGTTTGCTCGCGACATTAACAGTGACTGACAGAGTCAAATCTGTTAAAAATAAATAAAACACTTAAAAACTAATTAACAATTATACTAACTAACAAGACACTATCTGATAGTGTGTTACTATGAAAACATCACAGATTAAGCGAGTATGTCGACATGTATTAAAAAATACAAGTAAACATTTACAAATATAGAATACATATAATTATAAAATATATAAATTTAAATAACATGTAAATAAATACAATAACAATTAAAAACAGGTTCAAAATATCACATGCGTATTTTCAGCCTCTATGTGAGCCAGGAGTGGACTCGGTGAAAAATTCAGGTAGTTGTATTGCGGTTATGGGAGCCTCGTGCAGGATACCAATAGGAGACAAATAACCAGAAGAGGTCCAATTAACATTCTTTTCATACTCAAATATATCGTTTAAGAGGTTGTTGTCATGAGATTCAAGATTATCCACAAATCGCCTTTGTAAAGAAAGCGCATATGAACAAAATGGGACCAATGAACCCTTGCTGTAGATTGTAGCATTTGAATGTCGTTTGTTATATGATGAGAAATTCATATTGATACATTTCCTTATTATCGTCCTCTCAAAAATTTCAAATTCCCTAGCCACAGTAGGAGAAATGGTAAACCATATTGGGAAAGCATACGTCAAAATTGATCTGATGGCTACCTTGTACAGTAGTAATTTTGTATTTTTTGGAAGGTGTCTGCTTTTTAATAAACTGGAAAGCATACCCGCAATTTGTTTCGCCTTGGTTAGGAGCATCCTGCCATGGTTGTTAAATTTAAATAACTTGTCAAAGGTGATTCCCAAATATTTGATGTTGTTTTTAAATGGAATAGTAATACCGTCAAGGGCTAGAATAAGGCGCTTGCTTTCTGGTACCACAAACCTCGGACATTTCCCCGAGGAATTCCTAATGCATATTGCCTCCGATTTAGCAGCATTGATTTTGATGCCCCAGGTTTCGTAATACGTATTAATAATTTGAAGATGATGGGCAGACTTTTGTAAGGCACTTGTAGGCGATTTATCGTGGGAAAAGATTAGACAATCATCAGCGTATAAAATTGCCGTCGAATCAGTCATTTCGTGTGGAAAATCATTTAAGAAAAGGTTGAATAAGATTGGAGCTAAAACGCTGCCTTGTGGGACCCCACTTTTTACGGATCCAAAATTAGAAAAGGAGTTGTTGATTTGTATACCAAATTCACGTTGGCAGAAGTAGCTATTCAGTAATTTTAGAAGAAATGGATCAATACCAAGATCCACTAGTTTGTATAGAATACCTTTATGCCAAGCATTGTCAAACGCTTTTTGGATATCCAATGAAATTGCTACGGTAGATGTTTGATTTCTTAGGTTTCTTGTGATGTCGTTGTGGAATTTTAATAAGGCATGTACTGTAGAATGGCATTGCCTGAAACCAAATTGATATGAAGATAAAGGATCCACCGTAAATCCTGCATCGAGTTTTTGTTTAACAATATGTTCAAATATTTTACCCAAATTAGAGAGTAAAGAAATAGGGCGAAATTCTTCAAGTAATTTGCTATCCCTCTTTTTCTTAATTGGGAGTATTTTTGCTTTTTTCCAATCAGAAGGAAAATAACCATTGTTTATGCAGTTATTGTAAATTATTGTCAAGAATTTCAGGACTATGTGTGGAAACTTTTTTATTATGTAATTTGAAATTCCATCTAAGCCAGATGATTTTTTGTTATTAATTTTAGCTATAATTTCTTTAAGTGTATCAATCTTTACAAAGTGATAAGTGTCACTGTTCTCAAGCGAGCTGAAATTGTTATCAAAAGAGTATATAGCATTGGACGTATTAGTTATGGCGCTGCTGATGCGTTCATTAAGATTTTCAACTGGGGTTGAAGGGAGTTTCTCTTCATAGATGGATGTGAAATAGTTTCTAAATAATTCACATTTCTGGACATCGTCTGTGATTTCAATATTATCTTTAACTATTTTGTCGCAGAAAGGTGAGTTTTTCTTACCTACAATTTCATATATTTTTTTGAATGCAGTAGGACCAGGTTTAATCTTTTCTAGGCGATGGTTAAGATTCTGGGCTTGTTCCAAATTAATAAGTTCCTTCAGAATAATCTTAAGTAATTGGATTTGTTTTGAAAGAATATTATAATCGGAGCATAGCCTATTGCCAGTTCTATGGTAGATTTTTTTAAGCTCTTTTTGCCATTGGTGTTTTGTTTTCAAAAATTTTTTTAGTTTCTCTGAAATGTATATTTGATTTGTCTTGAGTTCTATTTTAGTAGAATGCATTCTTGTGACTCTCTCTACTATAGAGTTAAATTCATTTATAAGCTGATCAATTTCCTCATTCAACAAATTTCTATTTTCAGGAGGTAATATGTCAAGCGTATACATATCCAAGTTCCGACGAAACTGCTCCCAATTGGTATTCTTAAATGATGTTAACATATGTGGTTGTCGAATAACGAACTCGAAATTTTCAAGCTGTAAATCAATCATTATTGGAAAGTGGTCTGAAAACGATGCAAGACTGGATATTTTAAAATTGGGAATATCATTGTTTATCAGATCTCCGCCAATCAGAAAGTGGTCCAAAAATGAGGAACCATTAGGAAATGAAGGTGTGTCGTCTGCCAGACGATGGACTTCTAAGCTATGGTCCTGTAACCAGTTATGCAGAAATTTTCCATTAGGATTTTCCTGTTGATCGCCCCATGAAGGACTTTTTGAGTTAAGATCACCTCCAATTATGAAACTATCAAAATTTCTGGCAGCGGATAGAATTTTCATTAACCCCTCCTGGATTCTAGCAAAATTGCACGGTATATAGACTGAGCCAAGTAGAATTTTTTTATATATATTGTTAATTTTCAAATCAATTGAAATAAAAGAGCCAAAAAAACCAAGATCACCCAAATCAACACGACTATATTTAATGGAGTCTTTTATCATTATAGCTACTCCGATACGAGAGCTATCATAAATGAAATTGTAGCCATTAAGTTTAGCTGGTACATTTCTTTCGATGTGGCATTCTTGGATAAATCCAACTTCAATTTTGTTGTGAAACAGTGTGTTGACAAGTTCGACGCGTCGACTTATATCTATAAGTGAGCGCACATTGTAGGTAACTAGTTTTAGTCGTCTATGGATCATAAGAATTTTTAACTTTGTTTAATATACACAAGAATTTTTCTTTTGCATCTCTTCTGGGCATATTTTTATAGTTGTTTAGAAAATTTTCAACTTCCTGCTCAAGTGAAAGCTCTTCAGGTTCCATGAAATATCGTGAAAGTTTCATGAACTCTTCGATGACATTTGGTTTTGTGCTTATATTACATGTCGTAACCTGATTTTTATGAAAGAGATCAGCATAGGACTTGCCTTGTATGGTTCTAGAGGAACTAATCGCCTTTGTTACATTGCTGGTAGCAATTTGTTTTTTTTCGTGTTCTTCATTGATTCGTTTTCTTTTTTCAGCGATATATTTTTTGTAGGAACTGCATCCTCTCCAATTTGCTGGATGGCCATACTCTCCACAATTTGAGCAAATGAGCTCTTGAGTATTTTCATAATCTTGATTTCTTTTGCATTTTCCAGGTTCATGTGTATTGTTGCATTTCACACATTTATATTCACGGTTGCAGTTTCTTGCAATATGACCCCAACGTTGGCACCTTCGACATTGTATTTCACCTTCCTTTTTTTACGGTTTTTCCCACACGATTGACTGACTCAACAGGAACCTTATATGAGACACATCGCCTAGGCCTTTTCCTGGAATTAAAGAAATTAAAAATAAACCAGTATCAGTCTTATTTTTAAGTGAAAAAGCTGTTGTGAATTTTGATACTTGGGCTACCACGTTCGGAACTAAGCCATGGAGTGCTTTTTCAATCTCGCATACTTCAGTGCCAAAGTATAAGCCACGTATTATTAAGGAGGTTTTCCGCATTTCCTTGGGTGTGAACGAGTACGAATTAATCTTTTTCTCTCTCAAGATTAACATCATTTCCTCATGGGCGTTGGCGTCAGAAAGGTAAAGCTTGCTTTTGCTTCTATTCACATTCTTTATTTTAAATATTATCTTTGGACTTCTTGCCTCGAGTTGTTCAACCAGGTGTTTGATGTTAACATTGTAGAGAAAAATTGGTGGGCAAAATACCGGCCTTGTGGATTTTGAGGTTATGGTTGGTACTTTCTTTTTCCCATTGTATTCATTGGCTTTTGTAGCAGCCTTGTCGTTTACGATTTCCAAATCTGCCAGTAAGGCAAACTTGTTTATGTTGTTCACGCCAGATATATCAATGTTAATCGGCACACCGGCAACTTTCCTCCTTTTGATTTTACTTGTATCCGCACTAAGCTCGGTTCTCATATCGTCCTCCACATCACTTTCCATTGCAGTATTAAATACTTTATTAATATCCAGATGGTTATTAATGTTATTAATTAATCAATTTCGCCCGTATAAAACAGTATACAAAAAGTTATACAAAAAAACGGGCAACACATTATAGAGCCGCAAGGTAAAACAATGTTGTCAACAAAAATGTAAAAAAAAGAATCTTGAATTTTTGTGGCTTTTGAAACAGCTTTACGCATTTTTTTGGCTTAAATGTAATAAAAAAAAAAAAAGAAATACCGTTCGAAAAAAGCATTTCGATGATTTTCAATTTTCTAGTTTCTAGTTTCTTTAGAAGTTAAACCTCATAATGATGTTGACTATAGTGAGGATGATGATAATTTTTATTATTTTTGCATTTGTATATTTATCATATTTAAATAGTAATAAAATGTATTTTATGTCGACAAACGACATCTATGACAGCTTTAAACGTGGAGCGAAAACCAATTTAAATATTCGTACTACCAAATAACACATAAATTTAAATTAAAAAAATGACAAGCCAAAAAAAAGAAACATCTACAACACAATTGTGTGTTGAAAAAAAATTTACATACAAAAAATTTTGTAAAAAAAAAATACAAACATTTAAAACATAAAATGCAATAATTCATTATAATTGCACTAGTAACGCATCAGTTAGGAAACTAAAAGATCACTACTGCACTCACACTAACTCGGGGTAACCATATACTCATTAACGACTGGTAGCAGTGGCACAGAAATGTTAACCGTTATCGGGTTTAGTTGATATTACCATTATCGGGACTCTTCTAACATATCTTCTTACGGAGTTTTACATTTAAATTAAACCACTACCGAACTGACACTTACACAGCGTATCAGTGATTTGGTTATACACATACACATAGATTATGACTATGTGTAGAAAAATACCACACAATCCTATTTTGACAACGTATTGTTGTCATTTTGACAACCCATTGTTATTATTGACAAGAAAGTGTTCCCCTTAAATTTTACAAGATTTCGTTTGTCGTGCTTAATTCCCAATTTTTATTCTTGATACAAAACACTGACATTTATTGTTGATGGGATAAGCTATTCGCATTTCACTGATTGCTTAGGCTAAAGATTTTTACAAAAACTAAAGATATTATACATGTAAGAAAAGATAAACTCACTGTTTATTGTTGTTGTTTTTGTTTAAACTTTGATATTGTAACAAGTAAACCTTATAATTATAATTCTTATTCGCTTAACTGTTTTATTTTTAAAATATCTTTAGTTTTTCTAAAAATCTTTTGTAAAATGATCGAAAAACAATTCATTCTAGATAAAGCATGCATTCTTATTCTCGAGGTGACAACATTTTGTTATAAATTTGACAACACTTTCATACAATTTTGATATTGTCAGTTGACAACTTATTAATGATCACAAATTATAAGTTAGGTTTACGAATTATTTTAAAAATACACAAAAGCTTTTTAAAAAAAAAAAATTCTTAGGTGAAAATATTTATACTCTCCTTCATACCACCCATATTAACTGTAGGGTATTATTTAATCACTTTATGTATCTAGATAAACATTAAACTTTAAATGTGTAAAGAAAATTTATGGTAATAAATGAAATTTATTAGCGAAAAAATGTAATTAACTTGGGTGATTATTTATGTGACACAAATGAACCGAAATATTTTTATTTCTTATGTTTTATTGTTTGTTTTATGAGTTGTGAAAAATTAAAAGCAATATTATTATTTTATGAGAAAACAATTTTGAAAAGAATTATTTTTGAAAAAAAAAATTAAATTTAAGTTTTAATCGCTACTTTATGGAAGGGGAAGAGAAAGACCTCAGACTTAAATTTAAGTAAATAATAATCTTAATTATTTAACACACGTAAATAACCTGACAATTTTTAACAAAGTAAAAATAATATTGATGCTTTATATTCCAGCATTATGAACAGGGTGATCCAACTTCAAATTACATAATGTATCCACAATTGGATCCGTATAAATACTTCCACTTAGAGAACTCACATCTTGTACATTGATAACAGATCGAACATTTGTTCATGGTTCGTCGCCTACTATATTCCTTAAGACAGGTTATTTAGTTTCATATCATGTTAACACTGACTCGCTCTGTAAGAGGTTTTTTTAATTGTAAGAACATAAAAAATGTTAAAAGCAGAAACCGAAAATTACACTTATTTTAAAATTTTAAAACAAAAAAAGCATATACACCAATACCCCGGTTTGCGTCGCTTCGGTTTGCGTCGTTTCGAAGTTGCGTCGTTTTCAAATTTCTGTGATTTCGAAGTTGCGTCGTTTTGGTTTCAGTTTGCGTCGCATGGCTTCGAAGTTGCGTCGCCAGTGCTTTGATTTGCGTCGTTGATATAAAATTGTGTGTACAAAGCTAAAACAAAAAAAGGGGATTTCCCATTTATGTTTCAGTTTGAGTAGCATGACTTCGAAGTTGCGTCGCCAGTGCTTCGATTTGCGTCGTTAATATGAAAATGTTTATACAAAGCTAAAGCAGAAAAGGGGGATTTCCCGCTTAAGGCTAATGCAAATATGTATGAACAGGTTGTCTGCTAGTTGAAAGTTAAAGGTCGTTAGTAGTTTCAAATTACATTTGCTGAAGAGAGGTTGAATCTAAATATTTTGCAACAATGAGTCAAAAAAGAAAGCAAATAAGCTTAGAACAAAAACTGGACATTTTGAAACGTTTTAAATTAGGGGAAAAGGCTGTTGATATTGGAAGAGGCCTTGGATTAGCAACTTCTACAATTAAATCCATTTGTTCCAGAGACGCTGATAAAATTAAAAAATTTGCTGAAACCGCAACATCCTTACAACATAAACAGGTAACGAAAATGAGAAGTCGTTTAATGGAAAAAATGGAGTCACTTCTAAGCATATGGATAGAAGATCAAAATCAGCGAAGAATGCCATTAAGTCAAATGGTAATTCAAAAAAATGCTTAGACTTGCTTTTATACTATGAATTTTTTATTTTTATTTTAATCTTAATATTTTTATGTTTTTGTTATGTTTTTTACGTTTTTCTCATGAATTGTTATATTTTTATTTTAATTAAAACTGTTTTCAAAAAAAAAATATACAAAAAAATTGCATTTTTTATTGAAAAATCTAATTTTTCTGCTAAAATTATGAATCTCGGAACCAATTAAATGAAAATCAATACAAATGTATGGAAAATCGGGCTTCGGTTTGCGTCGCGTTTCTCCGGTCCCAATTAACGACGCAAACCGGGGTATTAGTGTACATACCTGATTCAAGTATACCATATTGCTCCATACAAACTAGAATATGATAAATTGGTTTTTTTTGATTTTGATTTTTTTTTTTTTTTTTTTTGCTCGAAAAAATAAAAATTTTTGAATATAACTTTTTCTGCAATGAATTTTCAGGCTCTTGGTCTTTTTCCCTAAAGAAGTTATCCATTGAGATAACGAAATATTTTATTAAAAGATGAAGAGCTCAAAAATTTATTACAGAAAAAATAATATTAAAAAGGTCGAAGAAATTAGACAAAAGAATCATAAAAAACTTTTACTATTGCTCAAAAAAAATGTATGAAAAAAAAATAATTGTTACGGGTCCTGATTATAAGAATTTAAAATCAGCCACACAAAATTGGGCCACCCTGTAGAACGTCAAATAAACGTTCTTAAACTACAGTCAAGTCTTAAAAAGGATGCTCATGAAAACTTTGCTATTTATTAAAAATAACTACAATATTTTGTTTAAGAACTAAATCTAAAATCTAAACCGTATTTAAGGAGCTTTCAGAACTAATGGGCATTAATTAAAACCATGGGCAAAATTTCAGAAAAAAATCTCGCCATGTTTTCTTTTTCAATGAAATCATTAATCAAAGATAAAATCAGTTTTAATTAAAAATTTAATTAAGTGAATTATTACTGAAGAAAATGTTGTTAATTAAAAAAAAATATTTATTTGGTACTCTAAATTGGTTTACTGGTGCAAATTTTATTAATATCACAATTTGTTTTTAATTGAAATACATTTTTGATTTTTTTCTGTGTTGCAAACTACTGTATCCTCCAAGAAAAATAAAGGTTGGACCAACCATAATGCACGATGTTAATTGTGAGTCACATCTTTTGCCCAACTTAATCCGGCATTTCTTTGTTTCAGCGTTTGACAAATTCAACCATGAGGAGGTACACAGGGCTGCATGAACAACTTCATTCATAAACATACTTAAATGTTTATCCACTGAAGTTCGTGTTCGAATAAAATTGAGCTTACTGAACAAACTGTTGTTTGTTTCACACAAAAAAAAGTAAAAAGTTATAAACATTATCAAAGGTTTTTGTAAAAGTAACTTCTATTTTTGATCATATGCCCAATATTAGTACCTGTGAATTGTTTCTTAGTTTGACATTGATTTATAATTTAAGTATGTATATATAATAGTTAATACATTAATACATACTAATAAACTTGACCCTATTTTACTTTAAAATAACCCCTTTTTAAAATATCCATTTTATGACACTTTTTCGAAATTTTCAACGGCAACCCTGGTTCACATCGCAAACACAAACCCGTTGTTCAATGAAACGACTTTTGTTTTAGTACCGGTTTACACACGTCAAGTTTGACTCGTCAAGTCTTGAGTTTTTAGGAGAGAGGCAGGGTTGTTAGATGTGAGGATTTTTCGTCATTTTTACGATTTTTTTGAGAAAATACAGTAAAATGACGATTGACGATTTTTTTACTTAAAGTAATAGTGTCATGACGATTTTCTGGCATCAATAAAACACTTACAAGAAATATTTACAATTATATTAAGAACAGTCCAAAACGTAAAAATCAATTTTTCGAAATACAAAAATTATTGGAAATTAAACAAAAAAAATCTTCCCCCATCACAAACCAGGTGGCTTTCATTAGAAGCATTAGTAATTTGAATTCTACAATTATATGAATGCCATCGATACTGCAAAAAATATACACTAGAACCCCGATTTGCGTCGGTCATAATTGTGTAGCTTTTTAAAAATTGATCAAATCCGCTTTGCTTTTTTATGATATCGATTTGCGTCGTTAGATACGATTGGATTCTTTTAACTGAAGTCATAATCACATGTGAAGAATTTTTCTATTTGCGTGTAAAAATGCGAATTTTATTTTGTTAGGTAAGTTATTCTTAAGGCTCAGTTAGCCGGGAGTAACAGTAACTTAACATTACCGTAAAAAAGCAAGACCAATCAATTTCTTACAGATTGAGACGTAACATCTTACTGCTAACTATAATCGTTCTAATTGCTTTACATACAACAACATGAAGCAGCTGATTTGCAAAGTTACTGTTACTCCCAGCTAACTGAGCCTTTAGTATGGTTGCGTGGTAGGAAGTAAGAAGTTAGTTCTTAATAAGAAGTTGTGTAGAAAAATTAATGCAAAGAGAAGAAAATGCTTTAGTTTGAAACTAAAATTGGACGTAATAAAACGTTTCAAGTCGGGTAAAAAGCTGTTGATATAGACAGAACCCTTGGTTTACCACCTTCAACAGTAAAAAAATTTGTAATAGTGATCGCGCTAAAAATTAATCATTTAAAGCTAGCTCGAGTTAATAGCAAATGAGATTTTGTTTTTATTTAATGTTTTTGTGAATATGAATAAATGAAATAAATAAATTTTTGTTATGTTTTTATGAAAATATTTAAGAAGGTTTTTTCAAACACTTTCGACACAACTGATGTTTTCTTTTTTTTTTGTAACATTGAAATGAAAAGTCAGCGAAAATAAAATTGCTCCAAAACTCTTTATTTACTACAACAACAAACACAGAAGCGTCACGAGACAGAAAATATTCTGTTTTTCTGTCTTTTTCTTTAAAAGCTGCACTTTTTGCATTTTTGTTTTGATCACACAATTTGTGTTGATTTAAGCGGCCAGTTTTTACACATTTGCCGTTTGGCATTTGGCTTTTTCACTACCAAAAAACCTTATCTTTCTCTTTTTTCGAAAGCTGCCCTCGCAAATGATTTGGGCATTTTTCTTACGTCACTTTTTTCCTCTATGTATGCTCTGTACCAGAAAAGGAAGAACATAAGACATGATTTCCCCAAATTTAAATTTGTCTAGTTCATTATGACATTCATAAATTCATAAATTTGATAAGAATATCCTCAATTATGAATTGTAAATGTTAGTTAGAGTCGACTTAAAAAAATGTTATCTTAATAAATAAAAGGTAAGTTATTTTTCCCCTTATTTTTACCTACAACAAATTTTTTCGGAATTCTAGCATTAAATTACCCAAAAATCGCCGCTTAAGGCGCCCGTACACGACATGTTTTTGTCATCTGACATGTCAAATTTCCCACTGCAAAATACATACATGTCGTGTGTTACCTTTTTAACTTTGCTTCTGTAAAAGTCAGACGCAAAGTCATCTGACAAAATTTCAATTAGAGCGTGCTCTATTTTCTTCAGACAAACCATCTGACATCAGAAAGCTATGCCGGGAAGAAACCGGCAGCGGCGTCCACAATTGACGGAATCATTAACCGGCTGAAGTTAATTTTTTACAATACCGAGATATGTTTGATCATCTTACCATTGAATAGAATTTATGTGAATATATATATAAAAACCGTGTTATTATAAAATCCTAAATTGGTATCTTTGAATTAAAAGAAAAAAATGTTAAGATGGCTGAACTATTTTACGGCGCAAATAAAACTTTTCATGGCGGCAGCAAACTATTTTGAAACCGAGCACTACTTTGGTTTCTGCAATAACAATGCGAAAAAAACAGAGACAATGTCAGAAGCAAATTACATGTACGTTTGTGACCGAATATTATAAAGCTTATGTAAAACAGCGATTTTGACAGACATACACAATTACATGTGACTTGAAAATTTGACATGTCAGATGACAAAAACATGTCGTCTATATGCTCCTTTACTCTAGTGAGTGGTTTAAAAGCCCTCTTGCCTTAAACTTTGAATACTGCAGAATACGATTAAAATATGCACAATATGTTCTTTTAAAAGCTTTATAAGGAATTTCAAACAATAGGTTCATAATCTTTTTTAAACGACGACTTGTATTTTATTCTAAGTCATATTGAAATTGCAGCTCTATTTATGTTTTTAATAAAGTTTTAAGTATTTTGAGAACCCCAGTGAGATTTTTGACGTTTGATTATATAGTCGCATTAAGTCAACACAAAAACATAAGTACATATACATACATACATAGTATTTGACATCAAAGGAATTCAGATATGTTGTAATTTTAAGCAAACCCATAACATTATTTTTAATTTATGAGCAATTATACTTACAATGTTGCACCAATAGCACAACAATCATCATCCCAAAACCATAATCTCCTACAGTTTTAAATTACTTATACGAGGGTAAAGAAAAAAGTTTAAAGTTTCTTTAATATGGCGTTGCAATCAGTAAACATGTGTGTCATCATCAAAATGCTACTCTTAACTCAAAACTTTCATAGCAGTTCTCCTACATTTATATTTAAAATGACGAAAAGTTTTACAATGCCAAGAAATTTGCATAAACGTATGTATGTGCACTCGCAATAGCAGATACAGATGTGCATATGACGATGACAAAATTATAATAAATAAATATATAAAGCAAATATGAATTTGAGAACTAAAACTATTAAATGAAACTGAAATCACTACAGTCTATTGCAGGCTATGGAAATCCAAAAAATAAATAAATTGTGCAACTCAACGCAATGTGTTCATAGAATACAAATCTTTTATGACAGTTTTAAAATACAAATTTAAAAAAAACCGTTATCCTACAGTGAGGTATGCAAAGAGTAATTTTTTAATGTATGGATACATGAGTGTATGGATACATTGAGTGCCCCAGTAGTAGTGAGCTAGTCTATCAGCGCCGGGGTTGCGGGTTCGATTCCCGCCAGAGATTCTGGTTCCTGCAGATAAGCGTAGAGCTTCGCGGGATTAGATTAGGGAATTAAAAAAAAAAAAAAAAAATTTATTGAAAATCTAGCCCTGTACTCTGTCTAGTGTGTAGTCTATTAAGTCTATAGTACGTTTAAAGTCTAGCCTGACTAGAATATTTATCAATAAGATAAAAAGTAGCAAAATTACCCATTATTTCCGTTTTACTGTGTAAAAAGTACCATATATTTTAGTCTGAGCCATATGCTATCTCTACACCAACAGAAGAAAAGTTCCAAAGGTAAAAGAGTACCAGCTTTTCCTCATTTTAGGCCATATTTAGAGAAAAAAATTGGCATTTTTAAAGGCTTTAAAACGGGATTTAATAGGTACTTTTTCTCTTTCCGATAAATATCATATGTATACAGATTATAGCCTACATTAACATACAGTGTACTTTTTGGGACACTAGGGATAACTCTAAAACTAGCTGTCATACAATGCAAAGACTTACACCAGAACAACGTTTACAAATCATGGACATTTATTTTCAAAATTCGTGCTTTGTTCGCGAAATTTATAGACCACTTCGTCAAGTTTACGATGAGGCTCATTTCTGGGTTAACGGGTATGTACGCCAGCGTTAGCGTTGTGATACTAAAGTATCAAATTGAACATTTTTCGACGGTCTTGATACCCTTTATGAGCCTTTTTTTTTAAATTACCCTTTTGTATAATTTTAAACTATTTTGTGTCACTTTTTGACCCTTTTTGGAAATAGCACCCACATTTTGCTTTTTGTTAACACTGCTGAACAGTAATGCTTCTGCTTAACAAAAGTTTTTGAGACTAGCATTGCTTAAAAAAAAACTTTGGAACAGACTCAAAGTAGAAACTTACAATTCCATGATTTCTTCTCTTAATTTGCTCGAAGCGAAGATAAAGGAATGGACTTCAAGTGAAGATTTAATAACAAAATATAGACACACATTCCTTAATAGTAGTTAGTTTACCTAAAAATGTTGTGTTAAAACATTTTTTACGACTTCAAAATTAGATTTTCGAAAGTACAATTTAAAGTACAATTACTATTCTACAAAAAAATGTGAAATTTTGTTTAAAAAATGCAATTTGGTGTTCGTTTCTTAAAAATGCTTTGCTCTCCAAAAGGGTAGCCCTACCTAATGGCATAAGGCATTGAACTTTTCGCCCCGTATAAATCGACAGTGTTGATAGTGCCCTGTGAAATAGGTGACTTCGATTTATATATAGGGCTATTTTTAAAAAAGGTGATGATTCCCTCAAAGGGCAACAAAGCTACGTAAAAATTTAAAATTAGCGAAAATTTTTTATAGTTCAAACAAGCTAAAATTGACTCAAAGCCCCTAAAACTATGGCAAAGGTATGGCAAAAATTTGGTAAAAACTGATAACTTAGCAGAAATTTTCAAAAATTTTGTAACTGCTGTGTAATAGCAAAGTCTAATTTTTATTAAAAATCTTAAAAGCTTTTAAGAATCAAAAAAATTTACAGTAAAAAATCGCTTTTATCGCGAACATGGCTAAAATTCGCGAACAATTGCAATATTGGAAACAAACCCTAAAATTAATTTGAAGTCGGTTAAAAAAAGGAAATGTCAGAAAATATCATAAAAAGCTTAAAAAGCTTAAAAAATTAGCCTAAATAATGAAGAACAAACTTGTGTTTAAAACAGGAAAGAACACTCCTTAAAAAAAGTTAAGTTTTTTGAACTTCCCACCTGAAATTAATATTTTTTGCTTGGTTGTTTTAAAAAAACTTGGTCTTATTATTTTCTTTAAAATGGAAAATGCTTCTTATAGAAAACTTGACCCTTTTTTAATAAAAATATAATTTTTTGGTCCCTTTTTCTCGAAAATCTCCTTTTTGTGACCCTTTTAGAAAATTTTCAACGGTAACACTGATGTAAACAAGAAGTAACGCTGTTTTTGGAGAGAGCACAATCTTCATGAGACATCCCGAAATAGTCTCTGTTTGGTGCGCTACATGCCGTCATCGGCCCATTTGACTTTAAATCCGAACCTGTTGCCAACATTACCGTGAATAGCGAACGCATCAGGCAAATGATTCGTGATTTTTTAGTCCTCATGTCATTGCAAATCATTTGGAGGAGTAATGGTTCGAGCAACACGGCGGAATATGCCAAACAGCGCGTGAAACCATCACTTTGCTTAGCCAAACATTTTTTGACCGAATTTTCTCAAGAAATGGACCTGTGAATTGGACACCTTATGAATCGACACCTTGGACCTACTTTTTGTTGGGGTACGTCAAATGTTAGGTTTGTGCTGATAAACCAGCAACGATTGATCATTTTGTTGTACACAATCGGCACACTATTGACATTGTAAGACCAAGAATGCTTAACAAAGTGGTGTCAAAAAGGACCGACAGGATGGCGTTCATGAGGCGCAGTATCGGAGGCCATATGCCAAAAAAAAATTCGGTCATTCCATAAAATTTGTTGTGTTTTAATTTTCAATACAAGTTAAAGCCTTCAAAAAAAAAACACCCCTTTACATATGTCAAATATGTATAAGTTGTCATGTTTTTCCCCACTGTGCATTAGTTTTTTTTTTATCATATTTAACATTAAAACTTGATACGAATGCTTAATATATTTTATTGTTTTGGCTTAATAAAAATTAATTTCCCGGATTCGTTTTATTGATTTCCACAACTTAAGGCAGTTATAGCACATTCTCAGCTGGCTTAAGATAAACTTAACATTTATTTTTCTACTGCCAATTGCACTGTTTCCACATGCATTCACACAAGTTGCTCTAAACTGAGCCAAAGTACGTGAGTGATTGAATCTTAAAGATCATAATAATCAATTTTACGCAAAACGTAAAAAAAAAAATCTAAATAGAAAAATACGTATGTACATGAACAATTGATACAAAGTATTACAAGGTAATAGACGAATTTCAAATGACCTATCATAAGATAATACTTTGAATTTACATACATACCTAGTAAAAATGAAGCTTACTGGTAAGCAGTTTTGTAAGGGAAAGAAACACAATAACCCCTTACAAGTGGCGAATTTTCACTTGGAAGCACTACTTTTTTCCTCTCTGCAAAAAAACAATTTATTGACTGATTGCGTTAGAAAAAAATGTAATTTCTATTTATGTTCGGTAATATTTTGGGAATGATCGTAAACACATTTTAAAATCATTGCAATACAACCTGCTTCCATGTAAGGGAATAAAAGAAGCACTTAGAACATTGTTCGTAAAGTTTTTTTTAAATAATGATTTTAATTATTCACTTACAACCTGCCTACTTATAAGAGATAATGCGAAGATATTCAATAATTTTTTATTAACTTAAATGGTATTCGCTTCTCTGCAGCTTAACCGTAGTGTGTAATAGCCAGCGCATATATCAGCGCTCATGTAGTTTTCGTGCTTCCAGAAACCTAAACATTTTTTACTGGGTACTTTCATAACTAACTTTAAGATTTAGATAAATGACACTTTATTTCAATTCTGATTTTGCTAAGTCCCCATCCCCGTAATATTAAGCATTTAATGCGAAACGTGTGATAGTGAAATGAAAAGTTTGTTTCGTGTACAAGCCGTTTTTGTGAGAGAAGAAGAAAGAGGGAAGTCATACAAAATACCTAAATGCTGCAAAACCATGATACAAAGAAACCAATATAGCGCATTCAGCTTTTAAAAATAAAATGTTTCTGCTCATCTACGTCACATTAGCGTGTAAGTACAGCTAAAATATAGAAACACAAGCAACCAACATGTATAAAATATGCTGATGTGACGTCATATTTAACAGTTGAATTTTAAAAACATGCGAATTGCGTAATCCTTAAGCAAAACAAAAGTTTCATTGTATGGACATGAATGCAGTTTTAAAAAAGAATTGAAGACAGTTTTCGCTCATAAAATGTTTTATAATATGGACGAGGACAAACGCAGCCAAAAATCTTTTATAAAAAAATCTTCAGTTGTCTTAGTCTTGAGTCAAGTCAAGTCTTGAGTTTTAGGAGAGAGAGGAAAAAATGGCATTCTTTTTTCCCTTCTCTCCTAAAAGATCAAGACTTGACGAGTCAAACTTGACGTGTGTGAATCGGCACTTAGTTTCAAAATGGTTTCTTCTAAATATGTTTTTAAGTTAAGCTTAGTAGATTCTTAATGAAGTCGAAGAGATTCTTTGGCGTAGTGCATTTTAAGCCTGTTCCTATCTAATCATTTTGATCAGTTTTGTTGCAACAACTTGTTTCATCCATGCAGTCGTTTTGATTATTCAGATCATTCGTTTAAATCTATACTTCATACGTTTAGCAGACATCTGTATTCAATACCATACAAATTCGTTTATTTTGTTATTTTGCCGTTTAAGTTTCCTTTTAGTTTTGTTTTATTGATTAGTTTTCTGTTGCCAAGATTTTTTTTACCGGAAAAAATAATACTTGAAATTTATGTAATTGCAGTGATTCAATAATTTTTTTTTTACTTACAATCACACCGATTCTGATTGAAATCCATTTAAATTATTCTGTCTTTTTTTTAATTTTTGTGTATGGATGTGAGTTATTATTATTATTTATTATTTGTGTGGATTATATTGTAAGCTTCTTATTGGCAGCTGCTAATTTGGGTTAACGAACAGGTCTTTTTCCCAGCTTTAATTTTCATTCGTAATCCATTTACAAAATTTTTTTCATATTCGTAAAACAATAATTTGGTAATGGGATTTTCTTTGTTTCATTTAAGCATGCATGAGTTGTATATAATCCGAGTATGATGCTTAAAATAATTACACTTTAAGTGTTATAGTGCGAGTACTTAAAATGTGATCTAAAATACGTGTAGGACTACTGTGTGAAGAAGAAATATTCTTCAGATTGTTTTTTAAACTCATAACACTCATTGTATCTTTTGCAGAAACTCAAAAGTTATTTTAGTATGTGTAAAAATTACACATAACAATATTTTTAAATGAATCGTTTAAGTTTGAAATGCTTTAAAAGATTTAAGCAGCAAGATAAATGTGTGTTTTAATAACATTATACAGTGACTAACAAAAGTTTATGTGTTTTCTAACACAAAACCTTTAAACGAGTGCTATATTCGACTGTGCCGAAGACAAGGAAACAAATACGAAACATTTGTATTGGTAGGACAAAAAGTCGTATTATTGATACTGATGTAAACGAACTAAATGGCCTTTTTTAATATCCCTATGCCCACAGCGGACCCTGATTTTTATGCTCGAATCACATCTTTTGATTCGTCTATTACAAAATTTAGTTTCAGTTGTTTTACTGCGGGAGATGCTATAGAATGATTTCATTTAGTTAAATCTAACTCTGTGCTCTTGAACGATATTAATCCTAGATTTATTAAATTAATCCTACCCAAAGACAGGCAGCGAATATCACCCAATTTCAATTCTACCCTACCTGTCCAAAATTTTTAAACATCTGGTGCAGCATCAAATATTTAAATATGTTACCGAAAAAAACTTACTTACTGAGCGGCAATCAAGGCTTTAGGCCTCAGCATAGCTGTGTGACAGCCCTAACTGATGTTGTTGAAGAGATGAGGGAAAACATAGGTACCGGATGTTGGTACTACTTGACCACTCAAAAGCTTTCGACACGGTTTACCACTCCATTCTGTGCTTGAAACTATCAAAAATGTTCAATTTTTCTACAACTGCTGGTTAATCTTATCGTATTTAAAAGATAGACTGCAAAGCATTTCATATATGATGGACTTATTTCATTTTCTTTATGGGTTGTGAGAAGTGTTTTATAGGGCGCCATACTTGGACCATTATTATTCTTATTGTATGCAAATGGCATACCAAAACAACTTTAGTATTCCAGTATACAAACCTGAGTAGTTCCAAGGCGTCCATTAGCTCTAACGTAAATGATCTGAATACTGATATCAATAGTACTTTTTTTCTCTGGGCGTCAGCAAATGGGTTGCGTCTTAACCCTAAAAAGTCTAAATGATTAATAATTTGCAAAAATTAGTCCAAATTGAATCTAAAATTGATATATTTCTTTGAGGTACAAAAATTGATATAGTTAGCTCCTTCAGAAATCTTGGTGTGATTTTCAATATTACTTTAACTTGGTCTGGCCATATTAATCGGTCATGTGCTAGAGTATATAAAATGCTAAGGGGCTTATGGACAACACTATTTTTTACACCTCTAAAAATATGGTAACTTCTTGCAAGAACGTATGTATATATTACCAACACTGTTATATTAATCAGAGGTTTTTTATGGTTGTAATTCTAAGGACACGCTGAAACTCAAAACGAATTTTAATAAAATTGTACGCTACATTTACGGCCTAAACAAATTTTATCACATATCTCAACTCGAATTTTCAATAAAACGTTTAATAACTATTAAATGCTAAAAAACCTTGTTCTGCTACACAAAATTAGTATGACAAAAATGCCGAAATACCTTTTTGATCGCTAACAGTTTACTAGATCATCGAGAGGAAACGGCATCATCCAATTTCGGCATCATGATACGGCATCTGAAAAGCAGTTTTTATATAAAAATTCTTCCCTGGAACCAACTCCCTGCTAATTTGCAAAATACTAGCAACGCAACTAAATTTAAAAATTTATGTGACCTATGGCTAAAGCTTAATTGGACCAAATTTTATCACAATATCTATATTTGCTATAGTTTTAGGCGTCTTAAAATGATTTAACAGAGTGGGAAACCTATGGCTAATTATGGACCGATATTCACGGGGTCTGACAGTGTGTTTTTTTTTTTTTTTTTTTGTCTTATTAAACTATGAAAGACCAAATTTTACTACAGTAGCATTATTCGTTACTGTTTTAGGCGAATTAAAGTGTTTTCCGAGAGTGGGCTTTATACAGGGTCTATGATAAATCTTAGACCGATCTTTAAGAAAGTTAATAGTATAATTTCTAGTTCTATGAGAGTCTACGATGCACTAAATTTTACTACAGTAAGTAGCGCTATTCGTTACTGTTTTTGGCGTTCTAAAATGTGTTTTCCGAAAGTGTGCTTTATATGGGTGCTACGGTAAATTCTGGACCTATCTTTGCGAAATTTGTTAGTATTTTTTAATTGCTATAAACTTTGATAGGCCAAATACTTCTACAACAGCATTATTCGTTACGGTTTTAGGCGTACCCAAAGTGTTTTCCGGGAGTGCACGACATTTAGTTATATGATTTCTAGGCATATAAAACGAATTTGGGCAAAATCTTATACAGGGTGTCTGGTGGAAAATTTATATTTTTAAATACGATTATTACAAAAAGTAATAAATGGTACGAAGGGAGGGTGGCGCCGTTGGAATTATCGATTGTGCGGATTTGTTAGTCATGATGTCGCAGTGGTCGAGTGAGCATCGCGCGTTCGCTGTAGAGACATTTTTTAAGAGTAATGATTCTTACGTAATTGCTCGTCGACAATTTTGTTCAAAGTTCATTTTCTCTTAAACGACCACGTCAACAAGCAAAACTGACGTTGCTGGTCTCCAAGAACCCGAAACCCTCGATTGAAACATCAAAAACCATTGCATTGCCCCAGGGTTACTGTTTGGTGTGCCTTATCCACGCATGAGATAATTGGAACATTTTTTTTTTTTTTAATTTTCGAAAAACTAGGCTCCGCTTTGAACAGATGACTATTTATTATTATTACTTTTTTTTATTTAAGTTTGAAAATATAAATCTGCTACCAGACACCCTGTATTAATTTGTGCATTCCACCACAATTTATGTTAGTTTGTAGCAAAATTATCAATTTTTAAGTGTAATTGTTTCACATTTGGATTCGTGACTTTTATCCTACTAAACTGACTTTGCTGGATTTTAATGGCAAACTTCTTGGCATAACTAGAAACAATTTGATACTCCATAGTATTGTTCTTTTCTTTTGAGTTGTTTGAAAGTGAACGCATTTTCAACAGACGGACACACAGACAAGGAGCAAGAATATATATATACTTTATGGGGTCTTATATGAATATTAAAGAAGTTTCACACGGAATGACAAACTTAGTAACACGTCATTCATCACTAGTGATGCACGCAAAGAAAAAACATGTTTTAGTATGATCACCTCCAAAAGAAACTATGTATAAGGAACATTTTAAACATATTTTAGTAAATTTAACCATATTTTTGTCCCCCATAACCATATTATGGTTAAATTAGTCATCAATCAAGAAGCCACAACCATGTTATGGTTGTTTCTAATCATGTTATGGTGAAATATGACAATAATTTGTTCTTTAATTAACAAAATTATTTTCATATCTTCCAAGACCAACATACTACGGCTCAAAAACAACCATGCTATTAAAAGTGTTAAGCATATTTTAGTTATTATTAACCATAAAATATTCGAAGGCAACCATAATATGGTTGTGGCTTATTGATGGAGGACTTATATAACAATAATATGGTTGTGGTGGACAATAATATGGTTAAATTAAATATAATTTGCTTAAATTTTCCTTTAAAAATACTGTTGTTGGAGGTGACCATATTTAAACATCTGGATGTGAAGGGTATAAAAACTGTGCTCTTAGGTTTGATAACATATAGAGCTAAACTAGAACGGAAGAAGAACAGAACTAGGACTACACTATTACTGAACTATAACTGCACTAGAGCTGAATTAGAGCCGAACTAGAGCTGAACTAGAACGGAACTAGAATTGAAGTATTAATTCAAACATTCGTTGAAAACGGTTGTATTTTTTTTTTTTTGTAACGAATAACAATTGTGTTCAACGTGCTTTTAACTAAAGGGTGGTTAAATTTCAAGGGCCGATGTTGATTTTGAACAAAACACAAACTATTTAGGAAATTATTGTAATTTTATTTTATTATGATATATTGGTATTACTCAATTATGTATGGAACAAAATATCGGCCAAATAGGCGCCGCGACCACGGCGGCACACCTCCATCCGATGGTCCAAATTTTCGATGACCCTGAGGCATAATGGAGGTTCTATGCCGTTAATGTGCCGAATTATCTCATCCTTTAGCTCTTGAATTGTTGCTGGCTTATCGACGTACACCTTTTCTTTCAAATAACCCCAAAGAAAAAAGTCCAACGATGTCAAATCACATGATCTTGGCGGCCAATTGACATCGCCATTACGTGAGATAACACGGCCATTGAATTTCTTGCGCAAAAAAAGCCATTGTTTCGTTAGCTGTGTGGCAAGTGGCACCGTCCTGCTGAAACCACATATCGTCCACATCCATATCTTCCAATTTGGGTCATAAAAAGTTCGTTATCATCTCACGATAGCGAACACCATTCACAGTAACTGCCTGACCGGCCTCATTTTGGAAAAAATACGGCCCGATGATGCCGCCAGCCCATAAACCGCACCAAACAGTCACTCTTTGTGGGTGCATTGGTTTTTCGACAATCACTCTTGGATTATTATTCGCCCAAATGCGGAAATTCTGCTTATCGACAAATCCACTGAGGTGAAAATGTGCCTCATCACTGAAGATGATTTTCTTCGAAATTTATCATCCATTTTCATAATAAGTCTGGATAACTTTAACACGTTGTTGGATTGTGTATCTCTCCATTGTTCAAATTGAGTAAGTCTGAAATAGAGAAATGTCAAATAAAATTCGGAAAAAACTTGCCGTTTAGGTGTGGTTCACATTCAACATCGGCCCTTACTATTTAACCACCCTTTAGAACTAAAAAAAGTGAACTAGAATTAAACTAGAACTGACCTTCACCTTAACTTAACAAAGTTAAAGAAAAGTTTATACATTGCATCGGAATTGATAATCTTGCATTTGGTTATCACAATTTTTTTGGAAATTCAGAACTATTGTCGATTTTAAAGTATACAAGTGTTCAAACACAAGAACACAAGTGTTGGCTCCAACATAACCACATAACATACATATTGGGCGGCTTTTGTAGCAACATAAAACCTATCAAATTTCAAATCTAAGCAAATCTAGATTCTACTTTTCTATCTAAAGACATTGAGTTTTCTGAGAAATAAATTAATTAATAGAAGTAGGTCTGCAGTCATGATCGTACTCATATGAATATATAAGCAGAATATGTAAAGTACTTATGCATGTAATCAATACACTAATTAATTCTTGATATGTTTTATGGGTTTTTGGTTTTGTAAAAACACGATTGTTACATGTTTCGAATTGGTAACTAGTAATTGCTTCTTAAATGTAATAACTCAATATTTGAAATTCCAAAACGTTTCATTTAATTTTTTTATTTCTTCTTTTTCTTTTCTTAAGCAAAACAAATGCAAAGCATGTGTATAGTTTTTCCAATATTATTTCTACTGCAGATTTGCTCTTTATGTCTTTAAGCTACGATTTGCATAATAAATCATTGAGTTCAATATTGTCGCCAAATTGTTTTTCCATTGCACCGATTGGATGGCAGCAAAAACAAATAAACTCAAGTACATGAAATCTTTGAATAGAAAAAGAGAAGAAAAATAGTTACGGTTCACAAGGGTATTTAAATGACTAGATTTGCAGTCCATAGTAGTCGAATTTACATTCCTCTATATAGTGTTACTATAAGCCTTGGCACCTTTGCAACAGGTATGCAAAAACGGTAATTGCACATTGTACCCAAAAATCAAGTACTTTTTAAGACTTAATTTTAATTTTCTATAAAAAAGTATCGTTTACTTAAGTTTTGTTTATACAATTTTTTACAAGCTTATATTTGCTGTATAAAATTTATCGGAAATTTATATTTTTTATCGGGCATGTTCTGACAATCGCAAAACGCTTAACATTTGCGATCTTAGTTTGAAATTGCATAATACGTGTACTGTAAATCGCAATCGCAAGAAGTTTGGTGACTTCAAATTGCAAAAGTATGCTCAAGGGAACTTTAAAAAACTATGGCAGGTCACAAGCAAAACGCACGAGTTTCAGTACACCATAAAATAAATCTGGCGTTTTGCGTTTTCAAATCGTGCGATTGTCAGAACATTGCCGTATAATTGGTCAAATAATTTATAAAAAATTTACCGCAAACTTTTATTTCATAGAAAGTTCAGCGCAAACTAATATATTCTTTAAAAAATTTATTGTCACATTAAATTTTCTATAAAGAAAATTTATCGTTCAAAACTTTAATTTTCTAAAGAAAATTTATCGCTCGATATTGATTTTCTATAGCAAATGTATCCCTCAAAATTTTGGCTTTGTGCAAAAAAATTTAACGCTTAAAATTTTAATTTTCTTAAAAAACACTAACTTAGATTTTTTGAGAAATTTTTTCGTTAACTTAAATTTACTAAAATTAAATTTTCTATATAAAAAAAATTAACGCTAACAAAATAAAAAATTTAACTCGGGAATTTCATTTATTTTTATAAAGTATTTTAAGTATTTGAACACTTTTTAAATGTGCTTTTTGAGCCAAACTTAAATTTATAAAGCTTTACTGCCTGTTTTTAGAAAATTAAAACAAGTGAGTGAGAAATTATATTGAAAACAAAAACAAAAAACAGTAAAAATGTAAAAAAGAAAAATCAATTTTCTACAGATTTAGACGTTACGGTTAAGATACTGGTAACTAAAGGGTGAATTTTTATGAATTAAGTGTTAAGGGCTGGCAGCACTGGTGGGTAATTGTGCCAAACTACATCTGTGAAAGTGAAAAGTGTTCAGTATACTCTGCCATTTCATAATGGAGAAACTCACAAACGAGCAAGGACTGCAAATCGTTGAAATTAATTATTAAAATTCGTGCTCTGTGAGAAATGTTTTATCAAAAAATTGTGTTCAGCGATGAGGCTCATTTCTGGCTAAATGGATACGTAAACATTAAAAACTGCCGCATCTGGGGTGAAGAACAGCCACATGCCGTACAAGAGTTACCGATGCATCCCAAACAAACGACAGTTTGATGAGTTTTATTGGCTGGTGTCATCATCGGTCCATTTTTCTTCAAAGACGACCGTGAAAGAAACGTTACCGTCAACGGCGAACGATATCGAGCCATGATACGCGACTTTTTTTTTGCCCCAATTGAATGAGTTGGACTTGGTTAATATGTGGTTTCAACAAGACGGTGGCACATGCCACACAGCTCGTGAAACAATGGACATATTAAAGGATGAATTTGGTGAGCAGTTTATCTCTCGAAATGGCCCTGTGAGTTGGCCGCCAAGATCATGTGATTTGACGCCTCTTGACTATTTCTTGTAGGGTAATGTGAATTCGTTGGTCTATGTGGACAATCCAAATACGATTGAAGCCTTAGAGTATAACATAACACGTGTTATCCATGGAATACAGGCCGAAATGCTCGAAAAAGTGGTGCAAAATTGGACCTTACCAATAGGCCATTTGAACCGAAGCCGCGGGCAACATTTACATTAAGTTATTTTTAAAAAGTAAATGGCGAAGGCCAACTTATCGATTCTAATAAAAATTTTTAATATATGATGCAAATTTGAGTGTTTTGTTAGATTTTTAAAAAAACTACGCTTAAAAAATCACCCATTATATTCGTTCTAATTGCTCAACACACCCAGAGAAAAAACATGTTTAAATATGGTCACCTCCAACAATACTATGTTTAAAGAAATTTTTAACCATATTATGTTTAATTTATTCATATTATTGTCGACGACAACCATATTATGGTTAAAATAGTTCTCCATGAAGAAGCCGCAACCATCTTATGGTTGCCTCCGAACATGTTATGGTTAAAAATAACTATAATATGTTTAACACTTATAATAGCATGGTTGGTTTTCAACCATAGCATGTTGCTCTTGAAAAAGAGGAAAATACTATTGTTAATTTAAAAACAAATTATTGTCATATTTAACAATAACATGTTTAGAGGCAACCATAATATGGTTGTGGCTTCTTGATAGGGGACTAATTTAACCATAATATGGTTGTCGGTGACAAAAATATGGTTAAATTAAACATAATATGGTTAAAATTTTCTTTAAACAACGTATTGTTGGAGGTGACCATATTTAAACATGTTTTTTCTCTGCGTGCATACAACAAAATGAAGCAGCTGATTTGCAACGTTACTCTTACTGTCAGCTAATTGGGGCTTAATTTTTGGTCTAAATATACCACAAAAAAGTCCAAATATAGTAACTCTTCCATCCCTGCCTTACACTACACATAAAGGTTAGTGCAAAAAGGTTAGAGCTGTTGTTGCATTTGAGGCTACTCAATGAATTTACTTCAAATCTCATTTTTAAGCTCCTTGCTGGAAGCAACACAATATTTAATCGTTTTTTCCGTTGTCTACGACGATGCGCCACTTTAAGTCAAAAAGCCGCTTAAAGTCAACAAAGTCATGCACACACATGTTAGTTAAACAACGACTAAAAATACAAATAGACAAAAGAAGGAATGAACAAAACACCAGTATGTAGTAATTTGCAACTACAGACTCTACCCAATGGAGGCTGATAACGTACTTTAAAAGACTGCAAAGGCCTAAAATTAAAAAAAAGTAATAGTCGGCCAAACGCAATCATATGATACCCTAAATCATATAAAGAAAATATCTGTTTTTTTTATTGATAAAGGTAAACATTACGTTTAAGTGGAAGAGTAAAATTTTGTGAACGTAAGTAAAATAATTATACAAGTCAGGAATACTTGTACGGAAGTATTCCCTACACTTTTCACGAAATTAATTTACCCCTGTTTCCTTTTTTTTTCTTCCCTTTTATAAACAACCCAATAAAAAATGGAGCTTCCAACAAAGCAGGTTTGTAAGGGAGAAACATAAAAGTGTCGCTTACCATTGCGCTTACGGAAGACATGCATTTTATATGGCGAGTTCCCACATTGAAGCAATACATTTTTGACACATAAAGCGCATAAAAAAATTGTTGGATGTAACGATTAGCTTTACACACTGAATTGTGCCCTTATTTTTTTTTAAATGTACCATTAGTGCTTCGCAAAATGATAAAATTTTTTATTGGGAATCAAAATAAAATAGTTATAAACTCCCCCTTGTGCAAGGGTACAAAACACCATACCTTTTTTCCTGATATTGTTTACTGGGTTAGAGAAATTATATAGACGTCGGCCTATGGCAGCCATTGATTCCGCAAGCTAGCAATAGGGATGGTCAAATTGAAATATTATATCGATATATATCGAATCGATATTTTTTAAGAGTATCGATATTTATTATTCAAAAAATATCGATATATCGAACGTTTTTTGCTGAAACTATTATCAAATTAAAAATTTAATTTACCTTTGTACATACATACATACATATTTATCAACAAACAAAATATATGTAATTACATTGTTACTTTCAAAAAATTAATAAGAACAAAAACTTCAATCAAAACAAAAAATTCAATTATAACAAAAATAAAAGGGAAGAATACAAGAAACCCATATGAAATCTAAAAAAAAAGTATATTACGTAAATTTTAAATGGAAGTAAATAAGTCATGGAAGTACCAACTTACCTTACAATTTGAATTGCACCCCAAAAGTACCAACTTTAACTAGAAATGTTTTTGATTGTTTTAGTTAAACCAGTAATCATCAGATATGGACATCAGGAGCACTCTCTGTTTTATGTGCTCTCCTGTCAATCTGCTTCTTTTATCCGGCACTGCTTCTTATAAATGCCAATCATTATAGATCTTCAGATTAGCTTAATTAAATAAAGTTTAAAAAACATATGATGCCAACTCTTAAAAAAAACATATTGTTTGAAAAACGGCTAAAATTTAGAGTTTTTAATGAGAACTGACTTTAAAAAATATCGAATTCTATAGTCGTATTTCAATATCGATACATCGGTATTTTAAATATCGGCGATATATATCGATTATTTTTTATTTAAATATCGATATTTTGATATACGATATTTTTTGCCCATTCCTAGCCTAGCAGCCGGTTGGGGAGTTTGTGTCCTATTCTACATCCTTTCATGTTATTACATTGCTCTTTGCTATAGACTCCCGGTTTATTTAATGTAAAATCTCTAACATACTAATGGTCCAAATATGACTAGAAAATTTATAATAAAACAAGCCCCAAAGCCAATAATCCAGAAAAGTGGAAATAGTTATTCTGCATCTAGATTCATGAAAAAAAAAACATTTTAAAATTATGTTTAAAGATAAAATCTATGTATATTGTAGAGAAATAAAATTTAGAGCCAGAAAATATGAGCTATTCCTTCGGGCCCTTGTGTACCTAAATGTATACAAGCAAGGGAAATTAATTCGGAAATATTCCCTACACACGATCGCATGATTGGAAAAAACCTAACAAGACGTCTATCCAGTATCAATTTCATGTCAAATTCCAGTTCACTTGAACCAGCAACCCAACAAAGACCTATTAGTTCAGACCTTTTTGACAACCATGTATTTGATCAACGGCAATCAAACATGGCAATCTCAATGCTGATAAGATTTCATTGATAGTCCAAAACTGGAATGTCAAATTTAATGGCACTGCGAATGGATAAGATATCGTGGAATTCATGTATCAAATTCGGATCTTAGCAAAGGATTATTTTATCGGTGGCTTTACTATCGTTTGATATCCGTGAGGAAGTTCGCAACCGAAGACAAAAGCCTGGCATAACATTCGATTCATTCTATGAAGAACTTTCGACAATTATGGACAAACTACCGAAGCCGATGTCAGAGTTTGAACTAAGACTAAATAAGACAAGATATTTTATACCTCCCGGCCCACTCGATTCCACATTTCAGAAAATTAGTTCAAATGTGAGAGTTTCCTTTCAGAGGGACATGTTAGCAAGAACTTTATATTTAGAACAGCAAAGCCAACCACCAATGTGCCTCGTCTAGTGTTGGGTAAAATACATGGTTTGCGGTATTTAAAATACAAAATACTTGCTGGCCATGTATTTAAAATACAAAATACTTGCTGGCCATGTATTTAAAATACAAAATACTTGCACGGCATGTACATGTATGTATTTAATACGAAATACACCATTTTTATTCAAACCAAAAATACTTTAGATAAAACTAATTAACAAAACAATTGTTTCCTTTCATAAATATCAGACAAACAGTTTCTTGTTGGAGAATAAATAAAACCTGCTGAAGAAAATAATCTTTCTACAGGTCCTGATGAGCACTATGTTTTTAAAATACTAAATACTCCCATTTTTTTATGTATTTAAAATACAAAATACAAACTACTTCTATTTATTGTATGTATTTGAAATACAAAATACGTATTTGTATTTTAAATACGTATTTCAAATATATATATTTTTTTCTCATTATTTATTTATTGAATCTTCATATATTAAATGTGAACTAACAATAATTCATCAAATCTTAACCTAATACGTTATTTTATGTCCTGCCAGTGCCAGACAAAAATTTTCTTCATCACGGGTTCTGTTCACTTATATACACGCAGAGAAAAAATATGGTTGGGCATGGTTACGGCAACAACACTATGTTTAATGTAACAATATATTGTTGTCGTACACAAATAATTGTTATTTTTATTTAATATCAACAATATTATAGTTACTGTAAACATATCAATGTTTATCGCAATTATGAATTAACCGAAAAATAATTATTTTTCTAACAACTTAATTATGATAACTTTCTAAACATATTACATTTCTCACAACCATATCATGATATTTAATAGCCATAACATGATAACTTTCTATACATTTATCATATTATGTTAAAGATGCAATCAAACTATTTTTACTCTAATCATATTATTTTAGCGCCATTTGTAAAATAATTTTGAAGAAGTTGTGTCGTTTTTTTATTTGTGAGCGATTAAACAATTAAAAGATAAAATTCCATAAAAAAATAAGTTTAAAGAAATTAAAAAATTAAAATATTAGCGGAGTTCATTCAAGTATTAGTGATGTAATAGTGCAAATGCAAAATATCATAGTTTTTTGTAAAATCCAACAACAAAACACACAGAGATTTCGTTATATTTTATAAAAGTGCTACGATATTTCTGTGGTTTTCATGGGCAACCGCGTGTGTCTTAAAACAAATTGTTCAGGAAAGCCGAAAACCCATTCTAGATCAAACTATGGGCTAGGTATTGCACATTTTAAACTTTGTCATTACGTTACAAAACGGAATTGATCCATCTTTTTTAAAAAAAATATAAAGAGCGTTCAAAATTAGGCAATATGGCATCAACATCTTAAAATCAAAAAATGGACACACGCGGTTGCCCATGAAAACCACAGATTTTTCATTTGCTCTTTTGCAAGCCTTATATTGAACTCCGCTATTTGATTAACATTAAGAAAAATTGTAAAAAGCCACAAAATAAAAAATCGATTCAAAAATATTTAAATTTATTTTGTATTTTTATGACAGCTATGAAAGGTGCTGTATCATAATATGATTGCTTCTAAATTTATTATGATTAACATGGTGATAATATGATTACTTCTTAGCTTATTATGATTCACATGACAATAATATGATTAATTTCTTAACTTAGTATGATTAACAGAATAATAATATGATTAAGGGAAAAATATTATGATGACATATTACGAGTATATTGAGTCATAATATGTTTCAATAATAATCTTAATATGGTGACTACAATCATAATTCTTATCATAATATGTTGCTCTTAGAATATGTTTACCACAACCATGTTTTTTCTTTGCGTGTAGGTGTTTATCGCTCATCTAATTGGATAAGTGCTGCAGTGTCTCTTCTTCTTAAGCGAGTGTGGCCGCTATCATTTAAAATATTTCGTGCTAGTGGGTTCGGATGCAATTTGAGCCTTTTTAAGTATTTTACTGCATATTTCGTAATCATAGTTTTAACTAATGGAACATTGAGATCCTTGTGAATATTTGAGTTTTTAAGATACCAAGGGGCAGCTGTGATTATTCGAAGAATTTTATTTTGCCGCGTTTGAATTTTTTCTATATAAGAGGCCGAGGCAGTGCCCCATAACTGAATACCATAGCACCAGATTGGCTTTAAGATGGAGTTGTAAAGAAGAAGTTTGCAGTCGAGACTAAGGACAGAGTTTCTTCCAATAAGCCAATGAATTTGAATGGCTTTTAGTTTCATTTGAGTTAATTTTGCCTCTATATGGCATTTCCACGTTAATCGCCGATCCAGATGTATACCGAGATATTTTACATGCGAATGTTGAGGAATTATTTGATTATTGATTGTAATAGGGGTGCATGATTCCCGACGCAAGGTGATTGTTATATGTACGCATTTTTGCTCATTGATCTTAATCCTCCATTGCTTTAACCATAGTTCGAGTTGAAATATATGATCTAGTAGGTATCGAGATGCTTCTTGACTGTTTTCGTGCACGCTTAGAAAAGCTGTATCATCAGCAAATGTTGAAGTTTGGGTGTAGTTGTTTGTTGGCATATCGGAGGTATATATTAAGTATAAAAGTGGGCCCAGGATGCTTCCCTGAGGGACTCCAGCGTCAATTAGCTGAGGAGAGCTTTAATAATCCCCTTCTTAAATAATAAACTTTCGACCGACTAAGTAGCTTTCTAACAGCTTTATGTGTTTACTGTTAAGTTTAGCTTCAATTTATGTAATAAGCCTTCATGCCAGACTTTATCAAAAGCTTGAGAAACATCGATGAAGAGAGCGGAACAATATTTTCTTTCTTCAAAGGCTTTTCTTATTGCGTTTCATATACGATGGGTTTGCTCAATTGTGCTGTGTTCTCTTCTAAAGCCGAATTGGTGGTTAGGAATACATCTATTATCATTTAAAATTGGGGTCAATTTTGACGCTAACAGCTTCTCAAACAGCTTTAATATATTAGAAAGTAAGCTTATAGGCCTATATGACCCAACTTTTCAAATATATGTATTTCAAATACTACCCAGCCCTGGCCTCCTCGTATTGCAGACTTGTCGACAGACGTCGAAACATTTATGCTGCTTTTTGTAACAAAATTAAAAATTTTTTAGGTTGGTTGTTCCACATTTCTCTTATCCCACTGAACTGATTTTGCTGGACTTAAATCCCAAACAATTTAACACCAGTATTGTTCTCTTCTTTTTAGTTGTTCGAAAGTGAGCATGATTTAAACAGACGGACATTGCTAAATCAACTTAGAACTTCTCAAGGGGGGGCTTAGATGAATATTAAAAAAGTTGCACATGGAATGAAAAACTTGGCATACCCTCTTCACAACTAGTTTTTGTGGATATGTAGTATAAAAAGTAGACAAAATAGTACGATATTTTTACTGCGGGTAGATATGAATATTACGGGTCGATTTTTTCCAAAAAGTGAAAAAATAATTTAGTCAATACCCTCTTTATAATTATTATAGAATTTATAATTATTACCGAAATGATAAAATTTTCCTTTCGTTTTCAAATCGATGTTTCGACCAAATATTATTTTATTTTTTTGTAGTACGGCCTTTAGTAAAACGTGCACAGGGTTTATTTTACAGTAAATATAATACTAGGAGTACGATTTTATATATGTACATACATACGTAAGTACATATTTTTCTTACCTACGAAAGAAAATACAAATACATACTTTGTAAGATAAGCAACAAACTAGATGCCTCAAAACGTGTACGAGTACAGAATTTTGTTCAATGGGTCATTGTTTTAAGACTGAACGCTGAACGCGTCCTTACGTTTCGATTAGTATTTGTTTTATTTTTCATTTCAATATTTGTTTTTCTTTCTGTGTTGTTTATATGTATTCTTTTATTGTCTTAAACTAACGGCTTAAATATTTTGTTACGTTTACTGCATGTAAAACAATCGCGTGTGTATTACACTCGTGTACCAAATCCAATAAGGAGCGTGAGAAAATCAATCTCGGTTTTATTACAGAAATGAACAAACTTATTAGTACTTAGCCCCAACATACTTGGGGTAAGGGTAGTAAGGACTGGTACTGTGCAATAACTCCCAAATGAAATAAGTCCCAATGAAATAACTCCCAATGAAATAAGTCCCATGAAAAATGAAATAACGCCCAACTGAAAAAAATTAAATAACTTCCCAATTTTTGGGACTTATTTCAAAATGTAAAAATAAATCCCAATAAAAATGAATTAACTTCCAATGAAATAAGTCCCAACAAAAATGAATTAACTCCCATTTTTTTGGTTTCCTTTTACAGAACGCTTTTTATTTCACAATTATATGTAAGCATATACATAATAGTAATAATAATTATAGGTATAAATTTATGTATATTATACATAATTTGATAACAAAAATTATTAAAAAAAAAATTAAACATTCATTTCATTCTAGATTCATTCATTTCTTTGATGACAAAAATAATTAAAAAAATAATTAAACATTCATAAAAACGGCTCAGCGAATAAAGGCCTAACGAACTAACGCCTAAAAAAAAATTAAATAATGCCTAAAAATTGCAACAAAAAATTATATAGGAATTAGGCGGTTGTTCATTATGAAAGAATGTCTAATATTTAAGGCATTCCTTCATTAAAATTGTTAGGTGATTTTTCATAATGAAAGAAAGCCTAACAATCAAAAATGAAAAAACGCCTAATTAGATATTTATTCATTTTTGATTGTTAGGCTTTCTTTCATTAATGTTAGGCGATTTTTCATTTTGCTAAAAGTGTGATTTTTATTACTATTATGCGTGAATTCATTGAAAACTAACAGTTGTATTTACGGTTAGACAAATGTTTTTGCAATTTGTTATCAGTTGTCGTCATTCGTTAAACTTCTATCACTACGAGCAAGTCATTCATAAGTGTTGGACATTAAAAATTATATTATAATTAAAAATGGATTACGAAATTATTTCTGGCAAGAGGATTAATTCAAAATTAATTTATGTAATATCAGAAAAACAGTTGTATAAATTTAAAACATTAATAAGAAATAAAAAGTATTATGTATGTTTAAATAAAAAATGCAAGGCAAAGGTTGAATTAGTGAATGACTTGTGTCAAAAACCAAAAAAAATCATTGAACATAATCTTGTAAACATTCTGTAAAAGGGAAAATTATTAGTTTTTAAAATTATAAAAGCAATTGATTTTCCCTTTTACAAAATGCATACACTATCTTGTAAACATTCTGTAAAAGGGAAAACTATTAGTTTTTAAAATTATAAAAGCAATTGATTTTCCCTTTTACAAAATGCATACACTATCTTGTAAACATTCTGTAAAAGGGAAAATTATTAGTTTTTAAAATTATAAAAGTTTTATTAAGTGGAATACATGATTGCTTTGCAACTACTTGCTTTAAGACAGTTTTAAGAACCGTTACAAAACCATCAAAATTTACTAAAATGCAATTTTAAGAGAAATGAAATAACTCCCAACGATAAAATAGTGTTTGCAATTAAAATGAAATAAGTCCCAACTGCGATGAAATAAGTGCCAATGATAACTCCCAAATGAAATAACTCCCAACAAAAAACCTGTTGGGACTTATTTCATTTGGGAGTTATTTCATAATGAAATAACTTCCAACAAAAATTATGAAATAAGTCCCAATGCATTGGGAGTTATTTCATAATGAAATAAGTCCCAATTTGTATGGAAAATTTTTTGGGATTTATTTCATTTTTTCATTGGGACTTATTTCATTTGGGAGTTATTGCACAGTACCGTAAGGACTTACCATTTAATTTAAAATTTCTTTTAAAATAAACATACATAAGTGTATAAGAATCTAAAAGCGAACACAAGCTTACATCTAGAGTTTTATGGCGATTTCTATTCTGTGAAAAAAATGCTACAGTATATGCATGTAACACTTTTTCATGTTAAATATAATCACTCGGAGTGTTACATGTTGTACAACTTCAATCGAACAGAATTAGCTGCCTTTATTTACAACTATTACACTTTTATTATTAATGTAGTTCATTAGCGATTTTTAAAACTATTTGACTATATGCTGCACACTTACTTTACGGTTTGGAAACAGACATTGACATCACTTATTGCTTGAACAAATTTAAAACGATAATAAATACATAGAATTTTCCACCAAAATAAAAAAACGATTTAATTCAAAATGGAGTATGCCGTCAAAGAATATTTAGATGTAGAATTCTTTTGACAAAACTTTTAAAATATTATGACAAACAAAATAAAATATTGGTTGTACAAACAAAGTAGTAAGTACCAAAGTTGTAAAACAGGGCATTATGAACCCTTAAGTAAAAGTAAGGGTAAAACATGTAACATGTTTTGCATGTTTTTCATCAACATTTTCACAAAAGAACTTGAAAATTCTTCCCACAGTTGTATTTTTTATACAAACGAACACAAAATGTAGAACATGTAACATTAATGCAACATTTTTCTCAGAAAAGAAATCGCCATTAGTTATAAAAAATACACAAAAATAAGGCATATTTTTACAACAAAAATTTCGCTTCAAATTGCTTCAAAACTTCAAGTGAACATTGGCAAGCCGCTTTATCGTTTTCTTTTCCGTTATCTGTTAAAATACTATATAAATACGATACATATGTAAAAAGGTGAAGAGGAAAGCAAGATAAAAATATGTACAAAAATTACAAAACTATAATTTCATAATCCGTACCCATGTTCTGTAACTATAGTGAGAACTTCTCGCATCGAAAAGATGTGAAACAAAATATTCCATCGTTTCTCGAAAAGTGAGAAATAAAGTGTGTCTCTAACTCATGTCGAAAACTCTCAAAAGAGATTACGTCGTTGCGTCGAAATACAACCGTCGGCTATACCAAATAATGTAAAGTGCGACTTAAATGTTTGTTGTTTGCAAACGAGCTTTGAAAACATTCGTATATTTTATAAAAATGTTAAAAGCAAAATAATTAAACAATAAAAAAAATGTGCCAAGAATAAAATATTATTCTTTGTATATTGAATTTTTAATTGTTTTTTAGTGTTAAAATTTTTTCAGGCCCCATTTTTATTCGTGAGTTTATTTGACAGTTCAAAGCGGGAACTTTCTCACAAAAATATTACAATAAGCGTTTTCTCTATTAATAACTTTTTCATCATCTCTTACAGAATCTAACCCGAAAAATCTTTTATGCAACTGCTCTGCATATGAAATCATTAAATTTTTGAAGCAAGTGGGAACAAAATTTTTTCGTTTTTATAAAATAAATCTAGGTATTTAATTAAATTAAAAATTCGGTAAATTTTTATTCTTCTTCTTTCGAAATTTCAGAGCATTTAACAGTAAACATTGCCTTACTTATCGGTTATGAATTGCCTTCTCTTTGGCGTTTGGAAAAACTGTCTTAAGTCAGAAACTGTAGTTTTTCGTTATGTTAATTTGAAAAATATTTATTTGGTGTATTTAATAGACTTATTTTACTAAGAGCAGATGATAACGATTAGAAGGAGTTGTGCTAGACTTAAGTGATTTAAACCAAACAAGAGAGAAAAAAATTTAATTAAAGCCAATCAAAAACTTAAAATGCTTTTTTTTGACTTAAGACCTTTTTGCCTAACGGCTAAGACCCACATATTTTATCCCGGGATTTTTGTCCCGGGAAATCCCTTTTGAAAAACACTAATTATAAACGAAATGTTCCTTTAATTTTTTTTATTTATTTTATTATTTAATTTAAATGCAAGAGTAATTTTTGGGATTTCAGTATTTTGGTTATAACTCACCCTTTTTAGCCGATTTGACAGATTAATATACCGACGTCTTTAAAAAGAAATTTACCATTTACTTTGGGGACTCGGAAAGATCTATGGTATAACATACAAGCCGCATCCATAGGTCACACAATAGCTCTAAAATTTAAGTTTATACATATAAAAATGTTGATGTTTTTAGCACATGTTTTGGAGTATTTTGCTCATAAATTGTCCATTTTGTAACCGATTTGATAGTTTTATATGCCGACGTGCTTGAGTAGAAACTTACCATTTACTTGGGTTATAAAACTTGGGCTCGGGAAGAAATATGGTTCCCGAAAATAGGTATTTTTCAAAAAAAAAAATATATTTTAGTCATAACTTTTATGAATCTGAACCGATTTTCCCGAGTTTTTCAATTAATATGTTCTACTAAAGATTCCGATCCGATCTTTTGATATATTTATAAAGCGTATCCATAGGTCATATGGAAGCCAAAAAATCCACGCCCACTTCAATCCCGCTTATATTTTGTGGGTGCTGTGTATTGATAACCTTAATGTTTTAACATTATTAAACAAATTTGTACCTAATTGAAACTTTGGCTCTTGCCGTTCTCCAGATATACAGAAAAAAGAAATAAAAAAACAACAACAAGTGATTTTTGAAAAAATTAGAGGTAATCGTTGTTTTTTGCTCATATCTCAGCCATTTTTGGACCTAAAATAAATTTTTATCGAAAATATTTATCGTATCTGGGGGCTTCAGAAACCCTATTTTAACAGACGGATGGACAGTCGGATTTGAACTTCGCTTCTCATAAGGATCCAGAATATATATACTTTATAAGGTTTTAAATAAATATTGTAGAAATTCCAAACGGTATGGCAAAGTTATAAATGCCCTTTTACCTTCGGTGAAGGGTATAAAAAATTACAAACTGTTAAAAAAATCGCTGAAATAATATTAATGGTAAACATAGCCAAGTCAATCGCCAGTTAAATCAAAAATCGCCAAAAAAAAAATCGCCAGTCGCCAAATGGAAAATCCCACCGTCAAACACGTTTCAAAATCGCAACGTTTTGCGAGAAATCGCCATATCTTCACACTTTTTCACTAACATTCACTCATATTTTGTAATTTCAACCAATCGACTTTTTCCTCGATTTTTCGATGATAATAGGTATACACTAGAGTATCCACTCGATTAATCGTTGTTCGATAAATCGAGGAATTTTTCCGCCATTATTTGATCGAATTATTAAAAAAGCCAATTTCGAATAACGAATAACTCGAAAAATTTATGTCAATCAATCGATTAAAATTTATTTCTTAGAAAATTCTACTTTTTTAATGTAAGAAATTACATGTTGTTACCTTTTGCATTTATTTCATTACTCATACTTTTAAACATATGCAAGTCCATTTTTAGATTTAAGCGTGTGTGACAAACTATATGTGCGTTCGTTTACTTTTCCAGTAAAATCCAGTAGGTGAGTAATATGAAAATTTTACAAATTTATGTGTACGCGAACGCATTTCAGTAAAATCCAGTACAAATTTGTACAAATTTTGGGGTAAACGAACGCAGCTTATGTTAATCATTATAAACAGGGTTTAGAAACTGCAGTCGAAAACAGACACAGTCGATCAAAAAAAGAAAATTTGTGTACAACTTTTTGCTTTTTGAGTTGGTTTGATAGGGACTATTTGCATTTAATGAATCAGAAGTAAAAGCGAAAAATTTTTTGGCCAAAGACAAATGAAGAATGGAAGGAATGGCAGTTTTTCTACGTTGACTGCAGTTTTTTTAAACGCTGACTAAAAACGTCAAATTCGTAAAAAAAATTCATCAGTAGTTATAAATGTGTAAAACATGTACTTTCAGATTATGGGTTACCTGTTATTACCCGAATGTCGATTTTTTATTACCTCGTATTTGTTTTTCTTTCTGTGTTGTTTATATGTATTCTTTTATTGTCTTAAACTTACGGCTTAAATATTTTGTTACGTTTACTGCATGTAAAACAATCGCGTGTGTATTACACTCGTGTACCAAATCCAATAAGGAGCGTGAGAAAATCAATCTCGGTTTTATTACAGAAATGAACAAACTTATTAGTACTTAGCCCCAACATACTTAGGTAAGGGTAGTAAGGACTTACCATTTAATTTAAAATTTCTTTTAAAATATACAAACATAAGTGTATAAGAATCTAAAAGCGAACACAAGCTTACATCTAGAGTTTTAGTTGACGTACGTACATAAAAATAACTATTATAATATAAACAAGTAAGAAAGTATAGTCGGTCAAGCCCGACCATATGATACCCAGCACCACAGTACTTAAAAACACATCATGCTTATGTGTCCATATAAATATGGATTTCTCTATGTTTAAAAACTTCATTAAGATCGGTTTGAAAGTTTGTGAGAGGCAGAAATTGTCCCCTACATCCCCTTGTGGTTCTATTTTTGAAAAACTGTATAGCTTATGTGTCCATATAGATATGGATCTACCTATGTTTTAAATTTCATTAAAATCGGTTTGAGAGACAAACATTTTTCAAGCCCCATTTTTATTCGTGAATTTATTTGACAGTTCAAAGTGGGAACTTTCTCACAAATATATTACAATAAGCGTTTTCTCTATTAATAACTTTGTCATCATCTCTTACAGAATCCAACCCGAAAAATCTTTTATGCAACTGCTCTGCATATAAAATCATTAAATTTTTTGAAGCAAGTGGGAACAAAATTTTTTCGATTTTATAAAATATTTTTAAACTGTTTTCAGCATAGCACTTTGAAACATAATTACTTGAGATTAAAAAAATATAAAATTATCTAAATTTTTGATGATTAAAATATATTGTTTAATGCTTTTTTAAATATTTAAATTAAATTATCTTAATTTTTTTTTTATTGTTTAAATTTAATTGTTTTTTGTTTACTTATATAAAAATTGTAGTTAGTTATTAAGTTATTAATTAATTAATGATTTTAAGTTTAACATATTCTCAGTTCCATACTGCAAAATAAGACTCTTAGTCTTGTGTATGGAGCAATTCAATTAATAAATAAATAAATAAATAAATAAAATCTAGGTATTTAATTAAATTAAAAATTCGGTACATTTTTACTCTTCTTCTTTCGAAATTTCAGAGCATTAAACAGTAAACATTGCCTTACTTATCGGTTATGAATTGCCTTCTCTTTGGCGTTTGGAAGAACTGTCTTAAGTCAGAAACTGTAGTTTTTCGTTATGTTAATTTGATATTGATAATATTTATTTGGTGTATTTAATAGACTTATTTTACTAAGAGCAGATGACAACGATTAGAAGGAGTTGTGCTAGACTAAAGTGATTTAAACCAAACAAGAGAGAAAAAAATTGAATTAAAGCCAATCAAAAACTTAAAATGCTTTTTTTTTTTTTGACTTAAGACCTTTTTGCCTAACGGCTAAGACCCACATATTTTGATTTTTGTCCCGGGAAATCCATTTTGAAAAACACTAATTATAAACGAAATGTTCCTTTAATTTTTTTTTATTTTTTTTCTTATTTAATTAAAACACAAGAGTAATTTTGGTTATAACTCACCCTTTTTAGCCGATTAGACAGATTAATATACCGACATCTTTAAAAAGAAATTTACCATTTACTTTGGGGACTCGGAAAGATCTATGGTATAACATACAAGCCGCATCCATAGGTCACACAATAGCTCTAAAATTTAAGTTTATACATATAAAAATGTTGATGTTTTTAGCCCATGTTTTGGAGTATTTTGCTCATAACTTGTCCATTTTGTAACCGATTTGATAGTTTTATATGCCGAAGTGCTTGAGTAGAAACTTACCATTTACTTGGGCTCGGGAAGAAATATGGCTCCTGAAAATAGGTATTTTTAAAAAAATATATATATATTTTAGTCATAACTTTTATAAATCTGAACCGATTTTTCCGAGTTTTTCAATTAATATGTTCTACTGAAGATTCCGATCTTTTGATATATTTATAAGGCGTATCCATAGGTCATATGGAAGCCAAAAAATCCACGCCCACTTCAATCCCGCTTATATTTTATTAAAGGTGCTGAGTATTGATAACCTTAATGTTTAAACATTATTAAACAAATTTGTACCTAAAATTGTACCTTTGGCTCTTGCCGTTCTCCAGATATACAGAAAATAGAAATAAAAAAACAACCACAGCAAGTGATTTTTGAAAAAATTAGAGGTAGTCGTTGTTTTTTGCTCATATCTCAGCCATTTTTGGACCTAAAATAAATTTTTATCGTAAATATTTATCGTATCTGGGGGCTTCAGAAACCCCATTTTAACAGACGGATGGACAGTCGGATTTGAACTTCGCTTCTCATAAGGATCCAGAATATATATACTTTATAAGGTTTTAAATAAATATTGTAGAAATTCCAAACGGTATAAATGCGCTTTTACCTTCGGTGAAGGGTATAAAAAATTACAAACTGTTAAAAATAAATCGCTGAAATAATATGAATAGTAACATAGCCAAGTAAATCGCCAGTTATATCAAAAAACGCCAAAAAAAAAAAAAAAAAAAAAAAGTCATTCGCCAAATGGAAAATCCCACCGTCAAACACGTTTCAAAATCGCAACGTTTTGCGAGAAATCGCCATATCTTCACACTTTTTCACTAACATTCACTCATATTTTGTAATTTCAACCAATCGACTTTTTCCTCGATTTTTCGTTGATAATAGGTATACACTAGGGTATCCACTCGATTAATCGTTGTTCGATAAATCGAGGAATTTTTCCGCCATTATTTGATCGAATTATTAAAATAGCCAATTTCGAATAACGAATAACTCAAAAAATGTATGTCAATTAATCGATTAAAATTTATTTCTTAGAAAATTGTACTTTTTTTAATGTAAGAAATTACCTTTTGCATTTATTTCATTACTCATACTTTTAAACATATGCAAGTCCATTTTTAGATTTAAGCGTGTGTGACAAACTATGTTAATCATTATAAACAGGGTTTAGACACTGCAGTCGAAAACAGACACTGTCGATCAAAAAATGAAAATTTGTGTACAACTTTTTGCTTTTTGAGTTGGTTTGATAGCGACTATTTACATTTATTGAATCAGAAGTAAAAGCGAAAAATTTTTTGGCCAAAGACAAATGAAGAATGGAAGGAATGGCAGTTTTTCTACGTTGACTGCAGTTTTTTTAAACGCTGACTAAAAACGTCAAATTCGTAAAAAAAATTCATCAGTAGTTATAAATGTGTAAAACATGTACTTTCAGATTATGGGTTACCTGTTATTACCCGAATGTCAATTTTTTATTACCTTTTATCTTCTAAGATCCGTTTTAAAAACCTAAGTGTCCTTATTTGAAAACGAAGTGTCTTATTTCTGTCGTGAAACAGTAATATTGTTAAGAAAGTAACTTTAGTTAAGAATTAGTTGTAATTATTGGTTAAGAATTAGTTATAATTATTAGTTATCTTGTATTTATTAGTTATCTTGTATTTATTAGAAATCTTGTATTCATAAGTAATTTTAAAAGTTTACATTGTTTTTGTTATAATTTGGTACACTTCAATCCCAATGTGCAGAAAGCACTCGAAATGACCGTTAAAATAAACTTTAGTGGTGAAATTATGTAAACATAAGTGCCGCCATAAATCAAATTAGAGTGGTGAATAGTAAAGCCTCGAATCTTCGAAAAACATTTCGAATGTTTTAGACAACCAAATTGCAGTATAAATACTAGCGGCGACTAGCATAATAAGATCATTCTAAGTTCAGACTTTGTCAGTAACGTATAACGTGGAGAAAATTATAGTGAGTTGCGAATAAAAGCTATAAATTACGGTTGTTAAAAAGGCTTAGTACTAAATAGAGTTGTGTAAATTGTAAACAGTGTTTAAAGTGTTTGTGTTTTATTTATTTTATTAAAGTTGCAATAAAGAACTCGAAATGGTTTACTATAAAGGAAATAAACCAAAACGTTATTGAAAGGCAGTAACGTAACAATATGTTAGAGTAGATTTTTAAAATAAAGGAACTTTCACGGTTATCACAAAAAAATATATATAAAAGTGTAATTGGAATCAAACGAATTAAAAAAAAGATCCTGTTTTTAAAGTTTATAAAAAAAATCCTTTTATTTAGTATACATTGAATTCCTATCCTTACCAGAATTTCTCCTAAAATCAGGGAAAAGGCGGTGATTTTTATAAAAACTTAACGGAGAATCTCCATCGATTTCAATTTCACTCGATTTTAAGAAATAATCAATTAGTTTAAAATGTTTTTCATAACTGGCTGGCACCTCTTATCTCTCTTTTTCTGTTTATTATTAAATAAAAATATGAGTTCAAATAGAGATGTTTGTTTTTTCCATTGGATAAAATTATTTAAATTCTTCGAGTTATTCGAGTAATTCGAACAATTTAGAACCTTTATTCGATTAATCGAGCAATTTTAAAATTCAAAAATCGATTAATTCCTTACTCGAACAAAACCTTAAGTCGAAAAATTTGATACTCTAGTATACACTACTTGCAAGTAATTACTTGCATGTGGAAACGTAGGGTAAAAAAAAAATTGTGTTTTTTTTATTTATTTTGATTTATTGTTGTTTTTTTTTTGACATTTCTCCTGATTTTATTAGTAATATGTATACACTACTTGCAAGTACATAATTACCAAGAATGATAAAATAAAGATTACGCCAACAAGCTTAAAATTTTAAAATGTTCTGCGCATGTTGGCCCTGTGACGTCACACATTCTGTGTTTCTATTGGCTAATAATTTGCAGCTGTCGAACTGTAATGTTTATAAGTAAACACAACAGTGGGACAAATTATAATTTTTCTCTTCAAATTATTTTGTAGTTAAAAATTAATTTTTCTTTTTATTTATATTTTATTTTATTTTATATTGTTGATGTGTTTTGTTTAAGCTTTGATATTATTACAAGTAGAACTGTTGCTATAAGTCTTATATGCTTAACAGTTTTATTTGGTTTAATATCTTTAGTTTTTCTAAAATCTTTATGGATGAAGTTTCCTGATGATCTGGCCTAAGCAACCAGTGAAATGCGCATAGGAATAGCTTATCCCATCAACAATAAATTTCAAGTGTTTTTATCAATAATAAAAACTGGGAATTAAGCACGAATAACAAAATCTTTTGAAATTAAAATTTTGTATTCCCAAAAATTGAAATTACTTTTTTGATAATAAACAGGCAAGTGCACGGCCTTAAAAATACTTAATTGACAACATCTTTTGTAAAGTTGTTGTTGTTTTTATTTTGTTTTTCTTAACCTACTTACAACTACAATTAATGTTGAGAGAATTTCAACTAATTGTAGTGGGGAATGTAAGATGAGATAAACCCACTGTTTATTGTTGATGTGTTTTGTTTAAACTTTGATATTATTACAAGTAGAACTGTTGCTATAAGTCTTATACGCTTAACAGTTTTATTTGGTTTAATATCTTTAGTTTTTCTAAAATCTTTATGGATGAAGTTTCCTGATGATCTGGCCTAAGCAACCAGTGAAATGCGCATAGGAATAGCTTATCCCATCAACAATAAATTTCAAGTGTTTTTATCAATAATAAAAACTGGGAATTAAGCACGAATAACAAAATCTTTTGAAATTAAAATTTTGTATTCCCAAAAATTGAAATTACTTTTTGATAATATTTTTTATTTATATTTATTCCATTTAATAAAAATTATCTATGTAACAATAAAAGACAAAACAATTTCATTTTGAATTACAAATTGAGTTGGAATTTCATTTTCAATACTGCTGTCAATGGTCGGAACTGCTCCCGGTTTCAACTTTGGTGCACGCCGATTGCTAAATCCTATTCATAATTATAAAGCAGTGAACTGCAACAATTAAATATATGTTGACTTACCCATTTCAAATATCAAATTTCTTTCAAAATCCTCCTCTTTGAAATGTAAGGCACAAATTCTATCATTTTTAACATCTATGGGTTTGCATCGATTGCAAAACATAACCCAAAGCTTTCTTTGTCCTGCATCTTTGGGAAATTTGTAAAACGATACATCTATGGCAAAAAATATATTAGTTCCATTAAATATATCCAAAATTTAATTTTTTTCTCACTTGTTTTTTTAATGCCGCTTTGCTTACATTTGCCCACTGCACACTTCATGTTTACATTTGTTGTTGTTTTTTTTTTGTTCGTTTTTCTTTTTTCAACAATTACAAGGTTACCAACTATCACATAATACATACATTTTTTCGCAAGAAATTTTAAATCTAACACATGAAATATTCTTGGTAACCCTTTGAATGGCCCTTCTACGTCACATAACGGGAAATCATGCGCATGTCGTAATCTTTATTATAATTACTTCGTAGGGTAACAGAAAAAATCACGTCAGATGCAAAACCTCAAATACATATACATACTTATTTACATATATTTAGATTCTTTAAAGATTCATTTTCATGGGGGCCTCATCTTGTTCAGCGCATCACAACAAAACTACAAAAATATATTGCTTTTTATCTTTGTTCAAATATGAAAATCTTGGGTTAGAAAATTTCATGTACGTATAAGTAAAATCACTACAATTTGCATGAATAAGAACAATATTTAGATAGAGTCTTGCTAATGCTGCTGCTAATTCTTGTACTAGATCGTACTTGTACTCTTATACAAATGTCTTCTGTAGCTGAAATTCTTTTTTGTTGGTTCATTTTTTTTACTAAGAAAATTTGTTGTAGTTTTATTAGCAAGTGCTATTTTTCGAAGGTGACTTTTTAATGTTAAAATAAACATAAATTTATCTAATAATAAATCTGCATAAACAAACTAATAATTATTTGTTGTAGTCGAAGAAAAAAAAATAAAAACTACCAGTAAGAAAAACAAAAACTGACAGTAGATATAAAGTAATAAAAGTCATGTTCCAAAGTTTTTTTTTAGTTTTAATAAAATATTTCCTTTTTGAATATCTAACTCCAACTACAAGTAATAAAAACCCATGGATGAGAAACTGATGCAGGTGTAAAGTTATTTAATTAATTAAATAAATACATATTGCATTTGCTGTTGTTGTTGTTTTTGTAACCATATCACATAGAGAGCTATAGCAAGTGCATTAATAACACTTTATGCTAAAACAACTTGTATAGATTCAAGGATTTGTATAAAAATAAAATCATAAAGGAAACCAGTTGAAACGCCCAATTAATTAACTAGCTAAGGAAATTTTTTAATTAAGTTATTTTTAAAATTGCAATGTACTTAGTAGAAATATATCGCTATCAGAAGCTCGTTTACAAATTTAACTTAGTTTTTATAAGCAGTATTAGCAATTGAGTCCCAGCGGGAAAAATAAGTAGTGAAGATGCCTTTTAAAAGCTTTTAGGCAGAAATATGTCCTCCCAGCACCATTCTAACTTTATTTCCAATTTACACGGCGCACAGTGGCGGATTTTTATTTTTCTGGAAAGAAGATTTCTTAAGATTTTCTACAGTTTTATTTTTTTTATAAAAATCGGTTCCGAAATTTTATGTCAATGTTGAGCTTTTGATGTTTTTGTACATTTAGTATTAAAATGCTATTGATTTAGACAAAGAATTATGGTATTTTTTATTCAAAAAGGGTGATGTTTTTCAGTCTACTGTTTTAAAAATTGTTTAATCTACATACATAACTGCCAAGTTTTATTGTAATATCCAGGGCTGTGGAGTCGTTCGAAAAAAGTACTCACTCCGACTCCGACTCCAAATGCTGAAATTTTTAAAGTGCAACTCCGACTCACGACTCCGACTCCTACTATAATCTTCATGGTAAATGTATATGAGACTGGTCCTTATTTGACTATAAACTCATTTTATACACTCCACCACTATTGGTGATGAGGGTATACTAAGCTTGTCATTCCATGTAAAACTTTTTTATTATGCATATAATCCCGCACAGTGTATATATTCTGGTTTCTTGAGTAATTCTAAGTCGATTTAGCCATGCCCGTCTGTTAAAAATACGCTCACTTTCGAAAAAAGAAAAGTTCAATCTTGGTGTCAAATTGCTTCTAGTTATCCTAAACAGTTTGGGAGTGAAATCCAGCAAAATCCGATCAGTAGGATCATAGTTATCAATGAAAATGTAGAACCACCACCTTTAAAAATTGATAATTTTGTTACAAAGACTTACGTAAAAGGTGCCATAATGTACGTCTAGAACCGTAACCATAGGCCCCATAAAAAGCCTACTCCCGGAAAGCAGTTTAGTACGCATAAAAACGTTATAAATATCGCTATCATAATAAAATTTGGTGTCACAGTTTTATAAGACACTGCAAAATTTCGTGAAGATCGGTCCATAATTTACCATGTATACCATGCCTATAGGCCCTATATAAAACCTACCCTCGGAAAACAGTTTAGTTCGTTAAAAAACGTAATAGTTATTACTATTAATATGCTATTGTAATGCACGCTATAAAATTTCTAGAAGATCGGTCCATAATTTTCTGTATAATGCTTACTCTAGGAAATTATTTAAATACATCTATATTTACCTTAGATCTCATATTAAGCAGCTTTCTGAAAAGACACAAGGTCCTTAAGTCTCTAGCCGGTAGCACTTGGGGCATGGAAAACGAAACCTTGTTGGCTTCATACAAAAAGTTGAGCCGGTCAGTTGTTAGCTATGCAGGGTCTGCGTGGACCCCGAGAGTCAGCGATACTCAGTGAAAGAAGCTTCAGAGCTGTCAAAATATTGCCCTAAGGACCGTAACGGGCTGTGTTCAGATGACATCAATAGAAAACCTGCATGACGACGCAAAGATGATGACGGTCAAGGAACTTCTGGGAACATCCGAGGGGGCATCCCCCCGAGACAAGTCAGAAAATATCTTCGCTGGTAGTCGGGGGAGATTGCTATGAATTGCTCCCACCCGTTGCAAACGAAGAAAGGGACTTACCTAGCCGGTAGCACTTGGGGCATGGAAAACGAAACCTTGTTGGCTTCATACAAAAAGTTGAGCCGGTCAGTGGTTAGCTATGCAGGGCCTGCGTGGACCTCGAGAGTCAGCGATACTCAGTGAAAGAAGCTTCAGAGCTGTCAAAATATTGCCCTTAGGACTGTAACGGGCTGTGTTCAGATGATATATATATAGAAAACCTGCATGACGACGCAAAGATGATGACGGTCAAGGAACTTCTGGGAACATCCGAGGGGGCATCCCCCCGAGACAAGTCAGAAAATATCTTCGCTGGTAGTCGGTGGAGATTGCTATGAATTGCTCCCACCCGTTGCAAACGAAGAACGGGACTTACCACGTCGGTATGCCAGAGTGGTATTGACACAATTTAGGTCAGGATGGTGCACCCGTCTAAATGCATACGGGTCCAGAATAAACAGCACCATCCCTGACCCTTGCTCTGCATGTGGAATAGGCCCACACGAAAGTTGCAAACTCAAGTTGAATAAATGTCGTACGTCGCTAGAAACAGTGTCCTTATGGCCTTGGCCTAGCTGAGTTGGATGGGCAGAGCGAAGAAAAAGAAAAGAGCATAGTTTAATGCATACTTTTTCAGGTCGATATTTTACAACAACACGTACCAACATCAATCACAATTTAAATGCAGTAAAAATCCTTTGCAGAGTAAACGCCAACATGGGCACCAATTTATCAACACTACAAATGCTTACATCTGGTTAGGACAACAAATAACAATTTTGTTACTTTAAATTAAAAATACAAGATAATTTTGTTTTTTTCTTTCTACATCCATTAGATAATACTTCATTATTAACTTTTATTTATTTCTTCTAAAACAGTCTTAAAATTAAATTCAAATGTATTCCATAAAAAAAAAAATGAATTCCAGATTCCTTACGAATAAACACAAAATAATTAGCAATTGAATTTCGAATGTTGCAACAAGATCTAAAATAAAATACTAGTCTTAATTCCAGTTGCAAAAACCCAAAAATGTTAATTCAAATCTACTCATTTAGTTTAGTCTTGTAAAGTTGAAAAACTTAACATAATCTTGTACCAAAGTCATTTGATTCCAATATAAATCTACCCAACGAGAGTAGGCCGATTGATAGGCTAAATTAAGGGAATCGGGTGTGTCATTATTTAAAGTATTCGATAAGTTACTACTGTGGTTACGAGTGGTATAGGTGGCGGTATCTTCCAATTCTTTCTCGCGATCACCATCTTCCTCTCCTTCAGCTTCGTCATCTGTATTAAAATAATGTTCACTATCGTCATCATTTTCTTCCTCTTCATACTCCTCTTCGTCATCAGTCTCATAAGAATCATCTTCACTTGATGTATAGTACACATGAATTTGTTGTGGCATTGCTTGTTCATTATTATGTTCAGAGGATTCTATGCCCGATGAACCGGATGTAGAAGTTTTCTCGTCAAAACCACTGGTATTACCACTCCGATCTATGTCTGTTTCGGAATGATCCAAAATTTCTTCCTGAGGTGAAGTTGCAGTATCAGCAGAGTTATCACTAATTTGAGGGGAATTAGTTTCATTGTTCTCTAAAGCATTTTCTAAAGGTGATACAGAATTGGGTGGAGATTGATAAGGAGGAATTTCAATCTAAAAATATACTAAAATTAGAATTTTAAATATACAATTAAAAATATTTCTTACTTGAGCAGTTTTATTAATCGACAACTTTTGATGCAATTTCTGATGTTGTTGTTGTGTGTTTTTATTCTGAAGTTGTCCCGACAATATATCTGGCATTAATTGTGGTAGAACTGGGTTTTGATTATGAGCTGGCGATGGAAAATGCTTCTCTTCTTTTTCTGCTCTTGGAGTCTCTGTGCTTATGTTTGTTTCATCTGTAGATGGATATAAATCTGAAGAATTATTTTGTAATTCTGAAAAGGAATCCTGCTGTATAGATGGTGTGGCTACGGACAATATAAATGTATGTTTATCAAAATCTTCAAATAAAGATGTCGAAATATCATCTTCTTGAAAATTGTCGAAGTCTGAATAAGGATCATGTATTTCATTTATGGGAGATTTTGCGTCAGGTTTATCAATCAGTAAAGATTTAAGTTGGGCCAATTTATTAGAAGAAAGTTTTGGTTCTTCAGTAGTTTCAGCAGGCTAAAAAAAATTGTAAACGTTTGTTTGGAAAGAGATCAATTAGTTTAAACTTATTCAAAAACCGCTTAGTTGTAGCTTAATTATCTGGAAATTCTACTAAAATGTTAAATTAATAAAAAAAAAAATTAAAATTAAAAAATGTCCCTATAATATAACTATGTGCTTACTAAGCGTGAGCACAAGACCTCTTGCTGGCTAATTGTCATAATGTGCAATACCGAATTGTTCTCTTTTTTATTGGTCTTGACTTTATGAGTACAATAAAACTGCTGTTCCCTTTATGATAATCAAACAACAACATTTATTCATCTGCCAACCAATGGCATTATTTATTATACTCTCGAAGCGGATCTCATTAATGTGTTTCCATCTACAATAAAGTTAACTAAATTTGCAATGTGGTTAAAACAGTAAAGGTATTCACGTCAAAAGTTGCACTCATGTGAAAAAGCAAAAGTGCAAAAACACAACAACAACCACATAGACAATTATTTCGCACAAACGATGCAAAATTTCCAGGGTCTAAGTAAGTGCAAGATTACCAAATTGAAAAAAGCTTAATTAAGTACTCATAAAATCAACTCTAGACTTTTTTTCTTTGAATTGAAAACATTATAAATTGATGAACTTTGTAAATAATACAAAAATACAAACAAAACTTCCGGTTCAAATTCATTTAATTTTTTTTTTTTTAATAATCGCACGCATCTTGGAATATTGTCAAAGGGAAGGTTGTTTAAAAAATTGTTTCGGAAAAAATGAAACAAAATGGGTTGCTCATGTCAAATAAGTGCAACTATCCTTTTTTTGCACATTTGCAAGGGTAAAAAAAATTGACGTGAATACCTTTAATATGTATGAAAATTAGGGTTTTTTCCCGGGAATTTCAATTATTTTATTTCCCGTTTTCCCGGGATTTTTCTTGCGGGATCCCGGGAAATAAAAAATGCCTCATAATAGCTATTTATACTTTGAAATTTAGTTTTCTATTCTCTAAAAATTAGCATCTGTGGATGGGTTGTGGATTAGATCAATTGCAAGAAGTGAGTACATGTATTTAAATCAATATTTCCTGATGCAATAAATCTGCTAAAAGCAGAATGGGCAGTGCAATAGTTGATAATTACTACATTTAGTGAAGTGAAGAGTTAATAAAGTACATTAAATTAAAATAAGATGCAGGCAGTAAAGTTTCATTGTCCATGAACAAGTCTTTTATTGCAACAAAGTCACAAAAACAAACGATCTTGGCAAAATGCGATGAAAGTTTTCAAAATGTACCGATTTAAAGATATATTTTGCTATAACTTCGGTTCAGTTTGAAATATAATACGAGAAGGTATGAAGGAAAACTTTGCTAAAGTTACTTCAAATTTTGAGATATGACTATGATGCAATGAAGGAGCGATATGTTTATTAGGTGATAAACACAAATTCCCAATTTCAATTTCAATTTGTGTTGGTTTATATACCCGTGAAATGCGGGGAAACCGAAATAAAATAACATTTTGGAAACTCGTGTATGATACTACAACATACAACTTAAAAAACACATTGTCCTAAAGATTACAAATGGACCTATTGAAATGAAAAGGTTTGTAAAAAGCAGTCCGGTTGATGATATTTTGCATCAACCTTGATATACATTTGCCTGATATAGACGTTGTTTATAAAAAAGAAAACATTTCTTCTGATTGTGAATCCGAAGCTACAACGGTGCACTTTTAACTCTTTGTCCAACCTCGGTAAAAAATGAACGAAATTTTTCGGAAACATGATAATTAGTAAATAAAATCAGGAATATACTTTTTGCCGACTTACTAAGCGCTTTCAGTGTGTCAGAAAGTTATTTCCTAAGCCATTAAAAAATGTTATATATTTCCTTAAAGTATTTTATCTATTTTATTAATTAACTTTTTGATCTTATATCTTGAGTACCTCAATTTTTATTTTGTTTTTATTATTGTTTTATGAATTAAATTATTATGTTTATGTTATCTTTTTATCTTGTATCCAGAGCATAATAATACTGAATAAAAGCATAATAATAGGGAATAAAGGCGTGAGTTCCCTTACGTTTTTTTATAAAAGTTTTTTTTATTAATTAATAACAAAATTTCTTTGTATTATTTATATGGAGCGGGATCCCGGGATCCCGGGAAATTTGAAAAAATTTCCCGCTTTCCCGGGAATCGAAAAAGTCCGGGAAAAAAAACTCTAATGAAAATACAAACAGACAGTGGAGATTTTAAAAGAAAAATTAAAATAATTTTATATTTTGTAAACGGTTAGTCCGATTGGAACAAAATTTCAGGTGGCAATTAAGGACATGTATTCGAATAAAAGTTTTGGATTTGGTGGAGGTCTTCTATAGGTTACCAAAGTTCCCTTGGGTATTACAAAAACTGAAAACGATCCAGAATTGTTAATTGTAGGCCGATTTTAAAAACTTTTTTTATCACTGAAATGTTCTAGTCAAGTGTTCTACAAAAAAGTTAAGCGGCTCGTACACTTGCAATAAAATGGTTCAATTTTACGTATTGTACAATTATATCGCCAATGTATGTGATATTTGAAGGTGGCACAATATATTGGCAACAATCAAAAGACTTTTGAATTTTATTGCACAACGAAAAGAAAGCGAAATATGTGTGCAACATTGTTCAATGCTGTTTATGTTATTCCTATAAGTTATGTTCACCTTTTCATTGAATAAATGAAACCATTGTGCGACTAATTGCATAATATAGGACAGAATGGAAATAATATGGCGAATAGCATATACAATAATATTGCAAGTGTATGGGCCACTTTAGCGACAAGCATCTTTATCTTTTATAGTTTGAGAAATATCGGACTTTGAAATTTAAAATTTGCGATTTTTGACCTACATTGATCTAGTAAATTGTAAATGGAAGACACAAATTTATCATATTTTTTTATGAATTACCAGCAAATCGTTAAATGTTATACAAAGAGAGTTGTGAAAAAAATCTTTTGTAATATTTTGCTTTTTGTAAAACTTAAGAACAAGTTTAAGCTTTTCTAAATTTCGTTTATAATAATGTTTATAAAATATGAATTCACAAGTATTTTTTAACAATGCATGAGAAACTCTTATTATATACAAATGTTTCTAAAGTATGCTTTTAAAAAAAAATAACTTCTAAACAGTTAATAAACATGAGGCGCTGAGTTCCAATACTCGTTACTTGCATTTTTTTTTTTAATTATGATAGTATGTAATTAGTTTTAACTGCGCTGCTGAAGTGAAAACGAAACATGTGTCCCCTTAGCCTCTGTAAATTGCATTGAAAATTGGAAGGAGTCTAGTGTGAAACAAAACTGCTTCCTTGCACGTTGGAACAGAATTAAACTCGTCCTTTGGCTATATTCTAAAGATTTCTTATTCTTTTGTGGTGTTGTAATTTCGTTGTCGGACACTCCTTAATGGCAGATAGATTTTTTGGGCGTATCAAAATGAAAATTAGAAAAGTTGATAATATGATAAATTCACAAGAGTACCTGGAGATATTTTTAGAATTCGGAACAGTCTATAAAATCATTGATGAAGAAGCAGAGGTTTTTTTAATTATCGAGAAACAAAACAACAGGTTAACTGTTGTACAGGGAGCAGAGCACTATTGGTCAACAGTAACTAGTGCAGCTTCCAAAAGTTTAAAAAAGGAAGAAACTAGCAATGAAGTTGGTTGACGTGGACAAACTTCTTCAAAAGCATTTTGCTATACACTATACACTAGTGAGGAATAGATAGTTTAAAGTTTTACTGGTGTGAAATACATAGATAGTTTAAAGTTTTACCGTGATATTTTGGATAGCAGCGGTGATGGCTCTTAAGAATCCGAGAGCGACGAAAAAAATTACAATTTTAAGGAAAATGAAGATTTAAGAATATGAATTTTTTCATTTTTTGCAGAATAAAATTTTAAATTGAGTTTTAATTTTTAGTTTTAATGACGGGTCATTGTCCTGTTAGGGCCTTTACGGGAAAATGGGACAGCACCATACCGGACTTCTGCAGATTATGCGATGAATCAGAGGAGCTGGAGACAGTCGAGCATGTACTATGCCACTGTCCTAGGATGCAGGGTCTCAGACAGAAGTGGCTGGGAGAAAGGTTTCACGACGAACTGGGGTGCATCGCTGGATGTAATCCGGCTGATCTACTAGGGTTTGTCAGGGAAATAGTGCGGTTGTTTCTGTTGAGGGGACTGTAGAGAGGGAATTTGTTTTTGCACAGCACCTACTAATTTTCTAACTTTCTGGTTTTCTATCATCCTATACTTCTTTTCTTTACTTCTCTCTTTTCTACATTCTTTCTCTTTATCGAAGGGATTCACAATGGACCGTACCGGTCTCCGGGTGGAAGTGTGCCCTTGGGCACATAACCCTTCTTAACCTAACCTAACCTAACCTAACATAATACTCATTTAAAAGTTTTTTTTATTTAATTTTTATCAATTATCCTGTTTTAAACCGTTGACCGGGAAGTAGGTCAAAATTAAATAATTTTCAAGAAACAAAACTTGCTACTTGTTGAAAAGTTAACACCAAAACTATTTTCTTGCGGCACATAGTTCCAAGACTTGCTCCTTGCAATGAAAAATAAGATTTCAAGGAAAATAGTTTTTCTTTTGCAAAAATGGACTATGGACAATAAAACAGCAAAAAGGTGTCAGCAGAAAAAGTCACATTTAGCTTATTAAATGTTTTTTGAGATTGAAAAATTACTTCACGTGCAAGTAGCGAGTTTTTGAATAATTTGAAATGTAAGTTTCTTGATTTCATAAAAGTTTTTAATATTATTTTTGATAATCTAAGAAAAGTTAAAAGAGAAAATAAAATTGCTTTTTAAAAACGTGTGTTTTTTCCCGTAAAAAATAATAATTTTTCACTTAGAACGTTATTCTTCACTTTGCACTCAACTTTGCTTAAATTGGCAATATTTTAATAAAACAATTAAAATGCATAATTTATATAGTGTTAAAAATTTTATAAAAAAAAATGTAGAAAAATAATAACGGACGAATTAGGTGAACTTTTGCGCTGGAAAGGAACTGAAACAAAGAAAAGTGTGCCAAGTCTAAGCACAACAAAAGCAATAAAAAGTGAGTTAAGTAAAAAGTTTTAACTAAAAGAAAACAATTATTACATTTCTACATTTCATAGTCTTACAGAGGACCAATTTATTAACGACAAAACAAAACATTCTACAGATTCACTAGTAACATTTCTTACAGGGTTGCTTCAGACTAAATTACAACTACCACTACAATCACTATTCGCGATTTAAAAAAAATATTGTACACTTTTTAGCGTCTTGCGTACACGTATGTACCCATTTCTAGACGACGAAATTTTTTTTATATTTTATTTATTTTTTAAAAATTAAATAGCGCTAATCGTAACTGACAAAATAAAAATGAGAATTTAGTTTATAAAAAATTGAAAAGAAATAATTAAAATTGTAGACTACCTTAAACAAAGTAACACATATTTAAAAGTGCTTATACAAGGCTTTATACTTTAAATCACTTACCTCAGTAACTGATTCGTTGTTATTCAAAACTTCTTTAGTGTAAGCATCAAAAAGGTCAATTTTAGTACAGAGTTCACCATTGTCCTTTGTTTGTGAGTCTTGAGAGGAATGACGATCGACCAGAAACTCCACCAAAGTTGGAATAGCTGATTTTTGCATTAAAACCGATTGATATCGTGAAATATCCTGCTGACTACTGCGCAAGCTATCAGCCGCAATGCTACTAGCATCATCAATAGTGTTCGAAGTTAAAAGATGATGTGAGGAACTATTATGAGATTCAATTGCAGTATTTAGATTTTCGGAAGGATTTGGGGGAGGTGGAGGTGAAGCTAACGGTAGGAGTTCATCAATACAAGCATCGTTTTTTGGGGTTGTAAGAATGTGTTGAGCATGTAATTGTTCATTGGACAAATTGGGCACTTGTAAAGCACTATCCTTTGAGTTGACTAGAAAAGTATTAGTATCAATTGATGATTGCTGATTAGATGAAATGTTATTGCTTAGATTTTCCTTGTTATCCGAAAGAGAAGAAGTTAGGGTTATATTATCTTGCGATGCCAAAGGAGCTAAAAGTTTCTGAGTATCACTTTCGTAAACACCAAAATAATTAGCATCTTCTTCAAATTGTCCAAAATTCCATAAATCTCTTGGCTCTTTTTCTGGTTCGTCTTTTGTTGGAAATTTTAAAACGTTCATGCCAGTACCAACTTCAGTTATAAGTTTTTTGAAGATCTTTTGATCTTTTGCAGAAGATACAAAACTAATGGCTAGACCATGAGAACCAAACCGACCGGCTCTTCCAATTCTATGAAGATAGGTTACTACATCGTTTGGTAACTCAAGATTTATAACTAAATTCACATGCTCGGAATCCACACCTCTTGCCATTAAGTCCGTCGCCATAAGTATGCGTGTTTTGAACTCACGAAATTTACGAAACTTTTCCAATCGTGTCTTTTGATCCTGAGCGCCGGATATTAATTCACAAGGCCAACCATCTTTTTCCAAATAATTGCGATATGAGTTTGCACGAGATTGCGAGCCTGCAAAAACTAAACACTGTTTAAAAGCAACTCTACCAAAAATGTACCGAAGGACGTCTAATTTTAATTGCATTTCCAAAATACTAGTTTTCTGTTCAGGCAACTCATAGACAAATTGCTTAATGCCCACTAATAGAGTGGCTCGTTCTTCTGTGGATATAAGCAAAGGATTTTTCATTATCTTAGCCAACTCCTGATCTAAGTTATCGATGAATGTGGCACTACAAGCTATAGTTTGTTTGTGGTTTGGCAGAGCTTTGCGTATTTTCTGTAAATCTTGGCGAAATGTATGGGTATACATTTTATCAGCCTCATCTAGTACCAACACTGATATTTGTGAAGTATTTAAGACTTCATTTTGCATTAAATGTAATATTCTACCGGGTGTACCAACCACACACTTTGCTCCCTGCAATCGTTTGCGATCTTCGGATACATCCATGCCACCAATTACATAAACCGCTCGAAATCCTATACAATACTTGCCAATTTCATTAATAATTTCTTCAATTTGTACTGCAATTTCACGGGTTGGAGCCACAATCAACGATTGAGCTTCACGTAAATTGCTCTGATAAAACTCCAAAACAATTGTGGAAAAAATCAAAGTTTTTCCAGTGCCGGATTTTGATTGCACCAATAAATCTTTAAATAAAGCAATTATACTTGTTTGTTTTGCAAAAAAATAATTAGTTTATATTCACCCATTCCTGATTTACCCACTGGTATAGCAGTGGCTTGTATTATAGTGGGATACATAAAACCGGCTGCATGTAAGCCTTTACGTACCGGCTCAGAAAGTAACATTTTACTGAATGGTGCCAATTCTTTAAGGCGCACATCATTTGTTCTCTCTTTAGCATCGAGTTTATGGGCAATTTCCTTTGTTTCCATTGTCTTTATGTAAATTACTTTTTGGTTTAAACAATTTTCCTTATTAATTTTAGCAAATTCGCGAAAACTAAATTTACCTTTATTCTGCACGACCAAGTTACAATAACACAAACAATAGTTGCCATATCGATTTTCAACGAAATTTGAGCTGTTAGATTTACACGCGTGTGAAGTGTAAACATATCAATATTTAAAAATCAGCCGCAAGAAAAATATTATTTTGTGTTGAAGACGTGACGACGTATTGTTTTGAAAACAACAACACCTGCATGACAAACAATAACAATACAAGAAAAAATATATCAGAAAACATTACGACTGCTATATTAATCATAAAAAGTCAAAAAATTAATAAAACTATAAGAAAATCTATTAATTAAGCGGCTTAAAATGTTTAAAAAATTATAAAAAAATTTTGTTATATGAATAAAATCTGTAAATTTGCCTGTTTATAAAATCTGAAAACTGATTTCGATAGCTCACAATCAGGGCTCTTAAGGCCCATAGATGACACTTTTGACATATTAAAAGTTTAGGGGTATTCCATATTAAAGAAAAAAATTCATAAATTTTCCACAAAGTTGTTATATGTATGAAAAAAATCTGTAAATTTGCCTGTATAAAATCTGATAACAGGGGCCTAATTCTAGCAGTCGTGATCGAGTAATTTCTCGAATCGAAAGCAATTTTATCTCAGTCGATACTGAACGAATCAAAATTATTTTTTCAGTATTGTGAAACTCAAATTAATGCTTTACAACACTGAAAAAATAATTCCAATTCGTTAAGTATTGACTGAAATAATTAGATAATAAATTGCTTTCAAATCGAGAAATTACTCGATCACGACTGCCAGAATCAGGCCCCTGATTTCGATAGCCCTCAATCACTCTTGGAAAAATGAGGTGGGTAGTTAAAAAAAGTTTTTAAAAATAACATTACAAATCCTTATATGTCAAAATCAAACTTAATTTCAAAACAAGAAATAATTGACAAGTTTCTACTCTATGTTATGTGGAATTTTTCAGAACAAAAACTTTCTAAAAAATAATTTTAATTGCACATATTTCGTACAAGAAAAAGTTATAAAAATTAAATTAAATAAGAATATGTACAACCGATAGTAGAATAATTTTTTTACTTCTATAAAAATGAATTTAAAATACACGGATATGGTTTTACCGTTTTTTATAAATATTTTTTTAAGGAGTAGTTTTTCCCCATAAAAACAGATTTTTTTTAAATTGTCAGGTTTTTAAAAAATAAATATGGCAGCACTGCTTGTTGTAGTCTCGCCGCCACCTATAGTAGATTCGCCTTGATCCCATGGTACTCTGCAGGGTTGTCAGATGTTGCGATTTCTCGCCAAACGTTGCGATTTTCAAAATTGTTTGGCGACCTAATTTTTGATTTGGCGACATGGCGACTTTATGGCGATTTAAATAAATAGTTGGCGATTTTGTTGGTTATTTTTGATGAGCTATGGATTTTTTTTAAAATTCGTTATATTAATAAGAAGGAAAAATATTACTTTTATTCTAGTCTTTTTATGTATGAAATTCGAGGCATTCATATGTTTGTTCAGTATTTGAAAGTAAAAATCTTCGAGAAAATTGTTTTTCGTTTTTAAAAGTGCTCTTGAAAGAATTAATAAATATAATTCCTTAAAACATGAATATTTTTAAAGTCTATGAACATTTTTCCATTATATGTATGTGGAAATTTATTACACAGATAAAAACCATTGTTGTTAAAGATTTTTATGAATCCTAACGTACCCTTTGATGTTTACGAAATGCACTCGAAAAAATTAGGGTTTGTTAATTGTAAAGAGGGTTTTAATGATGATATTTCTTCTAATTTATATAGGTTAAGCCCAAAATTTTATAGCTACATGGATACGGCAGGTACGTACCATTTAAATGAACTTGCTTTGTATGTACTTTATCTGCTGGTAATCAAACAAGTATTGCTGTGTTGAAATTATGAACTCCACAAAAACTCGCCTTCGAAGTAGAATGCATTACGAACTTCTAGACGCGTTATTACGAGGTTTAAATTATATGAATGTGAATAGTACATGTTGCACTTCTTTTGTAACTTTATTTAATAAATGAAATTCTCTCACAATGTATATATTAAAAAAGAAGACAAATAGTGAGTCTTGCCACTGAAGCGTTTTAGATAACTGCAACTTATATACAAATGTATATCCAAAATTTGTTTGATACTAAAGCTTCGTACAGACGATGGTCAGATCTTACAATATTGTAAGTAGGCGTTGCCAACAGCAATATTTTTCTGACAATGGTGCGATTGTCAGATGCATTAATTTTGCACTTCTGCAAATACAAATAAGCTTACAATGTTCACACAGTTGTTTAATTTAAGCAACGCTGCTTACCAATATTGTAAGATCTGACCATCGTCTGTACGAAGCTTAACTGCAAAAATTCTTTTTATGTTGCTTTAAGAAGACTTCTATAAACTATTTCATAGTAAACATTGTACCTCTTTTGTGTTCACTAACTATTTTTACTGTGTTCTGAATAAATATTAAACAAAACATATATTATGTCGACTTTTTTTAAATTTTTGGCGTATTTTCGCGATACTGAACAAATTTATTTTTTAGAATTTATAAAAAATATTTTTAATATGTAGTTCTAAAATTTTGTCAAAAACTGAAAAACAAAGGCTTTGGCGATTTTTGACATTGAATTTGGCGAAAAAGGTAAAAATCAATCTGACAACCCTGGTACTCTGCGTTATAAATTCGCTTAGATTTTGGTTTTAATTTAATTTGTTTAATTAATTATAATTCTTTCAAATTTATCAATAAAAATGGAAATAAATTTACCGATTGTATCTCTTGATACCATAGATACATTTGGTTATCAAAAATGTTTAATACCAAAATATGTATTTCCCCAAAAAGCACGACCGGGTCAGTGGGCAAAATGTTATTTCAGTGATTTTTACGGGACCGAAAGAAACTATTATACCGTAACACAAATATTTCCTAGAGATGATTTAGATGCAGTGTGTTATTTAGATAAATGTGTAACAAATGTCAATTGTAATACGAATCAACAATTTGTATTGAATAATTTAGTTGTTTTGCACAAGAAACTAAAAATTGAAAATGCAAATATGGTAATCCAATTAAATCCACGATACTTTATAGAACACTCCAGTCAAATAACAAAATCATTTTTACGTCAATTAGCCAAAACATTACTACAAAAATATCGTCTAACTCATAATTGTGTAGTTAACGACTCGTATATGTTGGAAAGTGGAATAGATTCCATATTCATTGAAATAGAGAATACATGTGATAACAGTACCTACTTTATAACGGATGATACAACTATTAATATAAAAAACATTTCTTTAACAAATCAATTATTAGCCCGAGATCTAATAGCTTTAAATCTCGAGCCATTTGCTCAAGCTCGCCAAGAACTGGATGGTTTGACAAAATTAGTTCTGATGCAACGTGCTTCCCAAAAACTTATATTAGGCGTGAGTTTAAATGTTTTGTTAATTGGTGCAATAGGTTGTGGCAAGACATCTTTATTGGCAGAATTTTTAAGAAGTCATCACTGCAATGTCTTTCATATAGAAATTTCAAATTGTTTAAAACAATTCCCAGGAGAAACGGAGGCAGAGCTAAGAAAAATATTTAAAGCTGCTTGTGATTTTGAAAAATTTAAAACAAAAGGTAAATTAATCTGTTATTATTTAATTGCGGCCCTTTGTTCCTACTAGGAACCACAGGACATAATATATATATAATATTATTTAAAAGAAAAGAAACAAATCTAGTTTAGCGACACACACCCAAATAAAAAAAAGTACCTAGGATGATAGAAAATTGAAAAATAAGAAGAAAAAATAAAAAAATTGGCGCAAACGCTTAGTTTTCGAGTTATGGACGTTTTTAGTTTTCATAGAAATATGTGATTTGGCTGAAGTGCAGTTTAAGGGGCTACGAAAAAATATAAAAAAATATGCCAAATATAAGCCAAAGAAAAAAAAAACAAAAAATATCCCACTTGTTCAACAATAGTGTATTAACTGAAAATTTTTATTTTTTCACTTTGTGGAAAAAGCGACACATAATATTCATATCTAACCGCTGTAAAAATATCGTGGTATTTTGTCTACTTTTTGGTAATAAAAGTAGACAAAATAGCTCTTATTTAGGTAGCTAAGTTAGGTTGCTGTTTTGTTTAATGATCGACATTAGTTAATAATTTATTTATTTAACTCTTACTTCACTAATATAATCCAATAATAAAATGCATTTGTTGTACTCCACTGCTAATACACATATCTTTTTCTTTGAAGTCCTAATTTTTCTATCACAGTGATGTCAACAGACTGCATTATAAATCTCCGTATGGGGGTTAGATGAAATTCTGAACCGATTGTCACCCTTTTCTTTAGGTTTTGTCGTGGACCAATAAAAGCTTATGTGCTATTTCAGTTATTTATCTGTACTTTTTACACAAGGTTTACTTGAGCACACAGACAACAAACCAGCCAGCTGACGACCTATTATACTATTATACCTATTATAAAACTGTAGGGCAATGGTTTCTTAATGGGGATCCGCGACCCTCTTTGATTCCAAAACAAAAAATTTATTTTTAATTTTATAAGAATTTAAAATATTCAAAAAACTTCTGGGAAAAAAGTTTGTTTTTCAAGGGGTACCTAAAACAAACAAAAAACGGTTATGTTCATATCGCGACCTTATGACAACAAGGTTCTATTTGCCCCTATACTACATGTAAGATAAAACCTTCTTGTTCTTAGGTCGATATGTACATAACGGGTCCGCCATCTAACGTTTTTTTTTTCAACTAGTGCTTATTTCGTGAATGGTAACACTTAGCTCATGACTGATTTGACAGATAATTAGTTTTATCCTTCCACTGAACGAATATAGTTGTGTATACGCTTGAACAAAGCTGGGAAATATTGCGACATTACTTTGAAAATCATGGTAATGTTGCAGAATGCAAAATGCAAAAAAATCATATTTTCAGATTAAGCTCATTTTGATCTTGGCGGGTATGTAAACAAGCAAAATTGTCGCATTTGTGGCACAGAAAACCCGCACGCATACATTAAGGCCGATGCACCCAAAACGAGTCACTGTTTGGTGCGGATTTTGGTCCAGAGGCATAATTGGGCCATTTTTCTTCGAAAATGAGCAAGGAGTGGTCGTTAGAGTCAATGGCGATCATTATCGGGCCATGTTGAACTAATTTTTGTTCACAAAAATTGAAGAGGAGGATATTGGCAACATTTGAATTCAACAGGACGGCGCCACGTGCCACACAGCCGAAGCTACACTCGATGTTTTGCACTCTGTTTTTGAAGATCGCATTATCAGCTGCAGAGCTGATGTCGTTTGGCCACCTCGGAGCTGCGATTTGACACCGTTGGACTATTATTTTTTGGGTGCCTTCAAAGATAAGTGTTACGCCGACAAGCCAGAGACAATTGACGCTTTAAAGGACAATATTCGTGAAGCCATTGGTGAAATACGGGCATGTTCGTAAATGCATCACTGCGCTGCATTAGTGATTTCAAATGTTTATATAAATATCAGTGAAGTAGATGTGGACCAAAAAATTGTCAAATACTACACAAAAATAATGCACAATAAAACAGATTATATTAATAATTTTTTTTATCGGCATTAAAAAAAGTTTGTTTTTCTGATGCAGCGCAGTGATGCATTTACGAACATGCCCTACAGCTGCACACAATCGATAATGTGCTTAAAAATTGGACCGATCGTGTAAGCTACTGCATGGCTAGCCGAGGCAGCCATTTGAATGAAATTATTTTCAATTATTAACCGGAAGGATTGTACTTTCAAATAAAAAAAGAAATTTGAGAAAATATTCAGTAGTTTTTTTTTTTAAAGCACTTTCAAAAAAATATTTGGCGGACCCTTTATAAATAAAAACGTACATTTATTTATTTTTTTTAATTACCTTAAAATCTGTTGTAGATCCCTCCGTTTTACTGCTAGAAGAAATACATCTTCTTTGTCCACAGCACAATTCTACAGGTGGAAATAATTCAGAAGCCTTAGCAAATTCAATGCGTATTTCTTGTCAACTTCTAACGTTAGTTGATGCTTTATTCACTTCTAGAACTAACATTATGTGCCTGGCAACATCGTCTAAACCGGATAATCTCAATGAACTTCTTAGACGTCCCGGCAGGTTTGAAAAAGAAATCTCAATAGCAGCTTTGCAAGAAAAACATCGTAGTGAAGTATTAAGACACCTACTTAAGCAAAGTATACCAAACATCAATTTTACACCCGCTACATTACAAACCATGGCTAAACACACCCAAGGCTATGTCATAGCTGATTTAGCTTTATTAGTACGCAATGTGTCTCAAGTTATATTAACGAAATCAAAAGAAAATTTGGAACTTGTAATACTTGACATACTAAAGAAATCAAAACCAATATCTTTAAAAGGAACAGATGTAAACGCCTATAGGACTGCAGAGACATTTGATTCTATTGGTGGTATGATGAATTTAAAGAAAACGTTGGAGGTTTCTGTTTTAGCTGGTCTAAAACAGCAGGACTCATTTAAAAGGTTTGGTTTAAGTTTACCTAAAGGCGTTTTGTTGTATGGACCACCGGGCTGTGCCAAGACTACCATTGCAAAATGTTTAGCTACCGAGGCAAATATGACTTTTATAGCAGCTTCGGGTGCCGAAGTTTATTCGCCATATGTGGGTTGTGCTGAAAAGTTCATATCGAAAATTTTTCAGATTGCACGAAAAAATTCACCATGTTTAATATTTTTGGACGAAATCGGTAAGTTAGATATGCGTTTGTACTTATATGAATTATATCTCTTACGATTTTTTTACATTTCTTATTTATTCAGATTCACTTGTTGGGCGCAGATCTTTAGCTGGTACTTCTGTTGACGTCCAAGTCCGTATATTGTCCACGTTGTTAACAGAAATGGATGGTGTTATTACTGGTCAAAGTGCGAATATCCTAGTTGTAGCCGCCACAAATCGCCCCGATATGATTGACGATGGTCTTATGCGTCCCGGCCGTTTTGACAAACTAATTCATGTACCAGCACCGGATTTGTTATCAAGACGTTCCATACTGAATTTGTACAAAAGATTAATGCCTTTCTCAAAATCATTGGATTTAGATTTTATAGCTGTTCAAACCGAAAACTATTCTGGTGCCGATATTTGTAATCTTTGTAATGAAGCTGCTTTACAGGCTTTTCAACGTAATTTTAACTGTGAAGAAATTAGAATGGAAGATTTTGAAAACGTTTTAAAAACATCAAAACCTTCATTATTACAAAGTCAAATAAATTGGTATTATCAGTTTGAAAATAAATTTTGAATAATCGAAAAAAAAAAAATTGTTCAGTGTTAAAAAAATGTATGCACCGCACCCCTCCAGCAAAATACTCCGATGTGGTCTGAATCAGAGAACGGCTTTGTGCGATTGCAAAAAAATCGCATTTAATGAATACCAACAAATACACTCGCTTTCGGTCATACAATCAAACTTGCGCAAATGCACACATTCGCTGATGGTTTGCAGTCATTCAAATACTGCACATCGAGCTTTGTTATTTATACCATCGTTTAGCTTCGTTTTTTAATTAAGATGTTTGTGTGTTCGGTGCGACATTGATTGTTTAGGTAAAAAAAAAAAATACAAACAAAAAAGCCAGAAATCAAGCAATCATTACTCATGTAGGCATTCAGCAGTTGCTATGTAGTATAAGAAAAAAAATTGAAATGAAACGCAAACGCAAACGTACTACCCAACAAACCATATAGCAATCAAAATACAATACAATTTGAGAATAAGCTTATATTAACAGTGTGTTCTAAGCTTTTCTTAATATCATTTAAAATAATGTTAATAAAATGTGAATTCACAAGCAGTTTTTAACAATGCTTGAGAAACTCTTATTATAAACAACTATTTCTAAAGTACAACAACTGTTTCTTAGGCACGCGACAACAAGCGCCGTTACATTTGTTTGAGTAAATTTGTAGAGTGTTTTGCGTGTAAATTTAGTTATAAATTTTGTAGTGAGTGGACGTGTAATTTTAAAATAATAATAAAATTAAAAATGCCTAATAAATATAAACAAGTGCTGGAAGACAAACAAAAGAAGTTTTTGATCTTCTGTAAATTAATAAAAAACAAAAAAAATAAATAGTGAATTTGAGGAAGATTTCAGTGCTGATGTTCAAGTGCAAGTTCTAGTAAAGCTGGTGTTCCTAATAAAGTTTCTACATTTCATAGATGCAACTTTGTCAGTGGGTCTTTATGAGGACAAATTTATTTAAAACACCCGAACGTTCTTCCAGTTTGCGAAAAATCTAATTATATATAAAATAAACAAAATTAAAAGGAAAACAAAGATTTTTTATTTTCAACGCAAAATAATATATTATTTGTGAAGCTTATTCTACAATTAAATACAAAAGTTAATATAATATTATTTTCGTAAGATTATTCTACAATTGCAAAGATAAGCTTATATTCATCATGTATACATAATATTTTAACGAGGGTTCCGTTTTGATTTTTCTACAATTGTTACGATAGCCTTTTTTAATATATTCTCAAATCTTTTTCAAGCTTAACGCTTGTGTTGGTAAGCTTATTATAATATTTTTCCCAAGTCATTTGGTTTGTACAAACAATTTCCATTGAAATAGAAGGCTGTTTTAATTTTTTATCATTTCTTAAAAAGTACAGTAGTTCTGTATATACAATGTATTGTTGTTATTGCTGTTAATGTTAATGTAACAAAGCGACTCGTACTCATATCAATTTAGTTCGTCGTTGCCTCATCGAGTGGACAATGACTACGTGAATGCAAAAGCATAACAATGTTTGCCTTTTGTCTTAGAGGAATTGTGTTATTGCGTGCGCAACAATAAATGCAAACAAAGCGCTTTCAATAAAAAACTCACACATGCACAAATCAAATGTGTACAAAACGATGTCAAAGTTACCGAAGTTGAACTTTGTTTTGCAGGCATAGAGTTAATGTAAATTTAAGCGTATGAATAAATCAACAAAAATAGTGGATTTAGCAGTTCTCTGGTCTGAATAAGACATTATTTGCAAATGTCTAATTTACACGTCACATTCGGACGGATTTCGCATGGGTATATCGGGGGGAATTAATGTACCGATATGACTTATAGATGTCTGATTAAATTTTTATAGATGTACCTAAGTTGTTACGTGTGTTTTTGAAAATAACAATTTGTAATTATAAACTTTTTTTTTGCAATAAAATAAAAGACGTAGAATTATTCCATATTCTGTGTGCTACCTTTCAGAAAACAAGAAGATTATCTGAATTTCCCATGCCTTTTTCGTTAGACTAGTGTTCGCCTTACCCTAGGTGTACTCTAAACATAAATATCTCGGCAAGTTGGCAATGACCTGCAGAATAACAGCAATATTTCTTATTGCTCAGCTTATGTCAAAGGCATGGGAAAACGTATTTATGTTAACTCATAATTTGAAAAAAATCAAGGAAGAAGGTGCAGTGTAAAAACTGGCGCTATCTTGCAAAAAATATTTTTGTTAGTATAAATTCTTTCTTATTCGACTTCATTATTTAAATGTGTATTAATTTGTTTAAGCTTGTGGTCTTTTTTTTATAAAAAAAAAATAATAATTTTATTAATTTTTTTTTTTTTTTTTTGTTAAAGTAAAATTAATATTTTTTTATAAAAAAGAACTCAAACTTAAAAAAATTAATTATATTAATTTTTATTCAATTCATTTTTTTTTTTTTTGTTAAGATAAAATAAAAAAGAACTCAAGCTTAAACAAATTAATATGTATAAATTTAAATAATAAAGATCGAATAAGAAAAAAACTATGTATATGAATAAAATAAGGAACAAGTCTAGTTTACCAACGCAGCTCTAAATAAAAAAAAAAGTACATAGGGTGTTAGAAAATTGAAAAATAAGAAGAAAAAATAAAATGGCAAAATTCTCGGAAACGCATAGTTTCCGAGTTATGGACCTCTGAAATTTGCATATGAATTTGTTATTCCCACTACATTTTTGAACGTATATGGCCAATATTGGTACCATTTGAAAGCTTTTGAACAGATCTTTCTGGAAATGCAAAATTTTTTTAAAACTTTAACTCTTTTAGCTCCTAATACAGTTTTTACAAAATTTTATATCAAAATGTTACGGAAGTGCACTAGGTAATATAAATTTAATCAAAAAAATCCCAGCTTCGCTAAATAAAGCTTCCCACATAGCCGGCCTTCGGCCGGGCGCAAGGATTTTCTCCTCTATGGTATAACAAACACCGGCTTCGCTAAATAAAGCTTCTCCGCATAGCCGGCCTACGGCCGGGTACAAGGATTTTCTCCTTTATGGTATAACAAACACCGGCTTCGCTAAATAAAGCTTCTTCGCATAGCCGGCCTTCGGCCGGATGAACAGATTTTCTCCTCTATGGTATAACAAACACCGGCTTCGCTTACTAATGCTTTTCTGCATAGGTTTCCTCCTCTACCAGTTTATTTTAGAAAAAATTGAATTAAAAAACAAATTTAAAACATAAATGCATATATTGGTTTTTATGCTTACTAAAAACTTTTGTTTTTTCGTAAATTCATCGCCGCTCCTTAATGGATTAAGAATTTTTAAATAAAATGTTTATATCCAGAAAGATCTATTCAAAAGCTTTCAAATGATACCAATATTGGCCATATAGGTTCAGAAATGTAATGGGAAATCGCAAATTCATATGAAAACTTCAGAGGTCCATAACTCGGAAACTAAGCGTTTCCGAGAATTTTGTCATTTTATTTTTTCTTCTTATTTTTTAATTTTCTATCACCCTATGTACTTTTTTTTTTATTTGGAGCTGCGTTGGTAAACTAGACTTAAGCCTAAAATAATTTTTGTAATTTTATTTTAGTGTTTATTAATTTCTTTAATTTAATTCTTTAACTAAAATTATAATTTGCTACCATTTTACAAATTTAATTTTTTTCTCACGCAATTTGCTTCTATTTTTTCTTTTTTGCTTCTTTTTTATAATTGAAACCCAAATTTGACGTTTTATGATACCAATAATTGTCAACGAAAATGGACTAACAATTATTGCAACATAAATTGCCGGCAATAAATACAATGTACAAAAAATTGCTGTCTACATTAAAGATAACATAATTTTGACATTCACTGCAATATATGTCGCAATAATTATCTCTGGTATAGACGGGCAGTTATTGTCAAAATTCGACCAGAAATTTGTATGTACATATGAAAAAAACATAGCACATCTAAGTATACATGAATTTACATGTTTCGGGCATTTATTTGGCGAAAACCAAACTCCGGTTGATATTTTATCTTTCACGTGAGTTATTTTAATTTTGTAAGTTCAATATAAAAATATCAGTAAATATCAATTGAAAAACAAAAAAGTATCAAAATATTTCCTTTTAAGATTGTTATCCACTCAGGACATTGCATGTTTTTGATGTCTAATATTTACAAAAATTAATCAACGGTCCAGATGTTGAACGCAAAAGTACAAAATGCTCCCATTACATATTCTTATTCACTCAGGACCATGCAAGTGAAATTTCATCTTAATACGTCGAATACTTACAAAAATTCAAAAAGTACCAAAAAACAAAGAGTACCAACCAGAGTAGGTAAATGAATTTCTTTTTTCTTTCTTTCTCGCGAAGGTTTTTTTGTAAAAAACTTTTCGATTATCATTATCGCGAGAAAGAAGAAAATATTGTTGTTGTTTCCTTCTTTTGTGTTTGCCGAAGCAAGCACAAATGCTTCTCTTCGTTTAGCAGAACGAAGAGGAATGATATAGAAGGAAACAAACTGAAGGAGAATAAAATTAGAAAAGAAAAATGAAATCGAAATATCGAATGGAAGGAAGGAAAAAATAAAGAATTCTTTTTCTGTTTTTTATTGAAATTATATTGTTATGAAGTAAAATTAAAAGCAAAGACTTGGTTTAGTAAATACAGAAATAAGAAAAAATATTTAAATATTATTTATTTTATTGTTTATTTATTCATTAAAACAAATTTCAATGAACAAAGTTTTTTCCTTCTTTTATTTCCCTCTATTTTTTTCCTTCGATTTAGAAAGAAGAAACAATTTTGTTTGCTTCTTCTCTCCATTTCGTTTCCTTCTTTTTCAGCCAAACGAATGGTTTTTTATTTCAGCACAAATATCAACGAAAGAAAACACAGCAGTTTCTCGCCTTCGCTTATAGAAACGAAACAAAAACAACAAATCTCTTCTTTTCGCGAAACGAAGAGGGAAAGATAAAAAAAAAAGAATTCTTTGCGAGGAAATACCTACCCTGGTACCAACATCTTTTATGTAATAGGTTTTCATTCACTCAGGACCCTGCAATATTATGTTTCTAAGTTTAATATTAAAGAAAATTTAAAAATGATCACATCCAGCACGGAAAAGTAAAAGAAAGAGATTATGGCCCCTATTACGATTTACAACTCAACTCAGTTATGTTTTTGTTCGCCGCAATATAGCAAAGTAATAGGGGTCTAAATTTTCCCTTCAAAAAATGTCGAATAATCGACCACCCTATTTTTTTATTATTTGATAATTGAAAAAAACAAATTTTGTATTTATGAACGCTTATAACTCCGAAAGTATTGAACAGATATTAATAAAATATATATTGTGCACTTCTGTAAGTCAATATCTTTCAAATGGTGTATATTTTGTTCAAATCGGTTGACAGTACCAGATGAAAAACAAAAAGTACCAACATTTTTCGTCTTATTGGTTTGCATTTTCTCAGTAACCTGCACGTGTAACATGATGTTTCTAAGTTCAATATTGTAGAGAATTTTAAAATTATCACATGAAGCACGGAAAAGTAAAAGAAAGAAATTTAATTTCCCCTTTTTAATACTATCTCCCCACAGAGGTTCGATTGACAAACAAAGGAAGGAAGCGTTCTTACCTGTTTTGCCTGTGCCGATTTATACATAAGATTTATATTTAATATTTGAAAACCGGTTTTTGAAGAATGTCGAATAATCGACAACCCTAATTTTTTATTATTTGATAATTGAAAAAAACAAATTTTTTGTATTTGTGTTACTAGCAAATTTGAACGCTTATAACTCTAAAATTATTATTATAGATTATAATAAAATATATATTAAGGCCTGTTCTGCAAATCACTTTTACTCAAATCACGTGATTTCAAATCACATGTGCCTATTAAAATCACACGTGTGATATTTTAGTGTCTCGTTTTTGTGTGTTTTGGTGTGATCTTCAATTGCCGAAAGCACACCGCGAAACACAAAAACGGTATGACTTTCAGAACACCACAAAATCACGCTCGTGATTTCAAAAACACGTGATTTGAAATCACGTGATTTTCAGAACAGGCCCGATTGTGCATTTCTGGTAGTAAATACCTTTCAAATGGTGTATAATTTGTTCAAATCGGTTGACATACAGAGAGAAAAGTGTTCTTAACTGTTTTGCCTTTGCCGATTTATACGCCCATGTTCTGAAAAGTGCAAAACGCTTAAAATTTGCGTTTTCAATTTGAAAACGCCAAACAGGTGTTCTGAAAAACGAAAACGCTATAAATTTGGCGTTTTCAAACCGCTAGTGTATACTTAAGCGATCTAGTCTATTTTATTAAAACTGCTCTTTAAAGAGGAAAGGAAATGGCCCACAATTTCAATTTAATATGTTTTCTTTTTATTTAAGGAAAAACTTGTAACATTTTTTCACGATTTTAATTAAAAAAATCCAATATAAAAATTTGCTTTAGTTTGTCAATTGTTTGTCGCAGTAGTTTACTTATGAACATGTAAGAACGCTGTAGGCATTTTAATTATAAATTTATTTCACAGAACTAATTTGTAAATTATTTGTTTGTTTACGTTTTTTTATAATAAAACATATGTTTTCTTTGCTCAAACACAACTTCGAAAAAAAAGCAAAACGCTAGCAAATCGCCTGGTTTTCAGAACATGTTGAAATGCGTTTTCCAGAACATGGACGATATATAGATTTTCTTTATATATCTATCCGAAATGCCGACGAAAAATCAGAATTTCCCACGACATGTCTGCTAGAATTCGTGTCAACCACTTCATACATTTCAGAAGTGTGACAGATTTCGTATACGATTCCGACTTTTTTGTCGACGTTTCTCTCAGATATCTGAAAGACATCGAACTGATTTTACGGCTGCGCCTGTACTTATATGTGTGTATGTATGCGTCCAGCCAGAAAAATACTCCGACGTCTGAATCAACCATTTCTTGCAAATATCTGAGTTCGTTATAAGAGGCTTTGTTTAAAATTCTGTCAGACATTGATTTAACGGATTGTCTAGCCGCTTTCTGATCGATTTTATATTTATCGGGGGGACTTTATCGGGCATGTTCTAGAAAACTAAATGAAGTGGAATTAAAATCGAACAAGATTTTGATTTAAATTTGTTACAAAATGATCGTAGATCTTCTTATTTTAAATAGTTGTTCTTGTAAATATTATTGGTACGAAAATTATGAAGTACTTATATAAAAATGAATAGTTTTAAGAAATTTATCTACAGGCTGGTTTTAGAAATTTCTTCGATTTTAAATCCACTTCATTTCGATTTATAGAGCATGCCCGTATGTACCGATTTTTCTGATAGACAAAACTGAACATTTTTAACATACACTGCACAAGTTCGCTGTACAGTTTAACAAACTTAAGCAAATATCAAAATCTTTTTGATTTTTACTCTACACCACAGAATACCATATTTGGAACCCATGGGTAATCATGCGCCCGCCACAACAAAAAGTGCCATATCTGTGTTCAACCCCTCTGATTTACCATAGCAAACAAAAAATAAAAAATTTGTGAACCAGTTTTTTTTTTTGAATATTATAACTATTTAAATTGACATTAGAACAGTTGCTGGCGCTTTATATACACAGATGGGACTAAATCACAATATAACCTTCCAGCCTACGCTGCGGTAGACGACTTGGGCAGGCCCCTTATTCTCAAACCAACAATCATCAATCTTTACAGCTGAATCATGCGCCATTTATCGAGCTGTTCGATTGGCAATTAGTGATAAAAAGAAAACTATTATCTTTACCGACAGCCTCTCCGTCCTAAAAGCGATATCAAATCCTTTTAACAACAAATGGAACACAGTAATAAAAATTAGAGATGCCCTCATTGGCAACGAGGATAAAATCCGAATATACTGGATCCCTAGTCATATAGGCATAGCAGGTAATGAAAAAGCCGATATTGCAGCAAAACACGCTGCCTACGCCCCAGTTTTACTAGATGCAACTTTTGAAAAAATTGACATCCGTCGCCATATAACAAACTACATTAGAATTAAAGTCAAAAACAATCAGGTACACCATCACCACTATCACAACATTAATCCAAAATACAAACCTCCTACCTATCCAACAGCAATTGATAAGAACAAAATAAGAATATTTTCTAGACTTCGCCTTGGGCATACAATCTTTTCTCACGAATACAGGATTAAAAAACTACTACACCAACCTGTCCTAATTGTAATAACAACCTCTCCATCAAACACGTTCTCAGCGAGTGTCCAACATTAAGCAGCCTTAGAAGAACACACTTTAGTAATGAACCAACTTGCAGCCTTCTACAAGTCCCCTCCATATCAAACATTAGCAAAATCTATATCTACATAAAACAAACTAAACTAAGAATTTAAACAAAAAACCCAATATAAATATATCTTTGTAAATAATAAAAGTATTTTTTCGAGCTGATAGCCTTGGCAGCTAGTGCTCCTTTAATTTTTTTTTTTAGTCTTAGAATTTATTCATAAGATTAAACCAATAAATAAATAAAATAAATAAATAAATTGACATTAATAAGACTTTTGTTAAGAAAACAAAGTATAACTTTTATGGAGATAGACAATTTCGCAAGTCCGTTTGAATCAGACCTGGGGCCAAATTACGGCATTCGATATCGATCGAAATTCCCATTCAAATTGTATTGTAATTTCGATCGATATCGAATGCCATAATTTGGCCCCTGCAATGGAAAATAGTCTCTCAGATGCGACAAAACTAACTTTAAAACTAAGGAATTTTTGCCCTATTTTTTAAGTTTGGGTATAACATGTCATAGCTGCCGAAAACAAGTGGATCTACGTCTCCAGAAATAATAGAAGATCTAAGGTATCTTTCGACTTCTTTATCAGAACCACAGCAAAGGATGCAGAGGCTCAACTTCCTTGGATTCTCTTAAAAGTTTTTCACAAACGCTCTAAAGGCCAGTTCTTTTAGTATTAACAGAACTAGTACCAGCTGTAGGGGTGACCGTGTTTTCCATACTTTCGGGATGCAGACATGTTAAGTAGCCCAATAAGAAATTCTTTCGATATGATTAAAGTCGATTGTCTTTGAAATATTCGAGCATTCTATCGAGGGTCAAGAATTTTAAATAAACTATAGGTTTCACTATTTCCTTACGCCTCAAATCTGTTATTTATATCTAATGCTAAGTCAGCCGCAAAATTTTGAGACTATACTCTATATGTTATATGAAATAATTCATTATTCAGCTTTGATTTTATGCTCTGCTTTTTAATGTTTTATTTCTTTTAGTTGCTATGCAAAAGATAAGCATAGAAAATTAAATTGTTTGTTCAAAAATACTCAAAAAAAAAAGTATCTTCATATCGACAGCTAAGTATCGCCGATACCGATATATCGGAAAATCTGAAGTATCGCCGATACTTCTTAAGAGAGTTTCATTTTGTCTTCTGAACACTTGGTATTTTTGTACCTGAGTCTTTTTCGTAAAAAATTATTCATTTTACGTAACGTGCAAAACTAAGCAAATACGGATACTTTCAAATTGTTCTCTTTCTCTAATTTCTGTTTCTATTTGATACTTTTTAACTTTTTTAAAAATACTGCAATGAATAAATGTGAAAATTTTTTAACATGGTTACTTATTTTATTTTTGGAGGGAATTTTCTAATAAACTTCCAAACATGTGATCACTTTTGATCGCTACTGCATGTATAAACTTTAAAATATTTTTTTGTGAGCGTGATTGGAAGAATTTAATTCGTTGTGCGTAACTTATTAGGAGCGGCAAGTTATTTTTATGTAAAACTTATATTCATTCAGTTTAAACGAAACACACCTTTAGAACGCGAATTCAACACAAAATGCATTTTCAATAAAATGTTAATGTTAAAAAAACGGTTGCCGCTGTTGTTTAGGTAGCTCAGTAAATGTGCTTGATTTTCACAATCGTAAGCGTGCAACATTTAAACATTAACTTCAAAAATATTTAACAATTTTTCAACTAATAGGTCCGCAATAGTGCTATCATCACTATCAATTATTTCTTCTTCCGCTTTTTCTCTTTTAACATTCTCTGCAACCTTAAGGTGTTGACTGCTTTGGGGACTTTGGGTTAAAGTATATACTTTTGAAGCTATTTGTATAGTTTCCGTAGTGCTATCTTTATAACTGTTTATTGCAGCCGGTGTAGAATTGCCATTTACATTAACAATTGTGTCCTGAGACATTGAACTGTCAGATGAATTATTGATACTTAAACTTTGACTAGGCGATACCGCTGGAGCAATTACTTTACTAACATAAAATGAGGTATCTATTAAATCTGATGCCGGTCCTAACACAGTTTTATGATGAACTGTTTGCTCTGTCATAGAACAAACATCACATTTAAATTCTTGCACTTTTTCTTTTGAGCCTTCAAATCCGGGAATGCAGGCAGGATTATGAGCACCAAAAGCACCACAAAATTTACAGATTATTAATGGCCATTTAGAGTCTAGGAAAAGAATATAAACTATAATCACAATAATGAAAAAATATATAAAAATATTTACAACTTGTGTAATCCCTTCCCTTGGGGCAATTACAAATCTCCATGTCGCATCGCTTGTGACATTTATACAACTCTCCATATGCGCCTTTTTCTTTTTCCCATTTAGCCTCACGGTCTGGCACAAATACCCCCTGATACTTAATATCCTCACGAAATTGTTTGTCCTTACACCAAATACATGTCAAATAATAACCAGCGCTTAAAGCATACATTTTCATACATTTGGAATGAATAAAACCATTGCCACAACATTTGGCATATATCCAACGTGTAGGACTAGAGCCCATAATTTGAGTACAAATAAAGCACAATTCAGTTGTTTTTGGAGGTTTTCGTGCAAAAAGTTCCATTAGAAATTTATCAACTGGCACACAGGCATGACAATACGATTTAAACTCTCTTACAAATTGTGTAAGAAATTTACTGGTGTGACCACAAGTCAAATGAAAATATTCCTTACAAGTAGCACACTGTATGGTGGCACTCATCTCTAAACAATACTTGCATTTACGATTCTTTGCCATAGAAATTTCATGACGTATATCTTTTAGGAGGAATCCCAATATACCACCGTGATCTTCCCCCCGTTGCGGCAAATTGGTGGAAAGTAGCTAAGAGCAAAAAGGATATGATTAACAAAACTTTAACGCCAAAGTGAAGTCTAAATTACTCACCAAGCAATAATAATGTACAGTTATTTCCTTCTTCACCATCCATTCGCCAAAATAAATAAAATTTCCTTTAGCTTCAGAAGTTTTATTACACAAACTACATGTCATCATTGGCATTTGGCTGCATTTAGTTAATTTGTCCATCGTTTTCATCAATTTTTTTCTAAATCATATAATTTTTAAATTTTATAAAAATATATGTAGTGTTGGTAAATGTACGCGGCATGCGGCCGCGGGCTACAATAGCATTGCCACAGGTATATATCAACTAGTTGAATTCGCCTTGGTATATACTTATCTGTGGCCAAGGTATATTTACACAAGGTAAACTCGTTGGCCCATATGTTTGTAAGCTGTTAACCCATAGTTGGAACCACAACGTCAAATTGCGTGTATATGAGCCAAAATTTGTACATGTGTGCGTTAAATTGTTTTTGTTTTATATGAAGACAATTTTGACAACATGGTTCCAAGGCCCATCTATTAGGTCTGCTTACTTGTACAAAAACAAAAAACGATTCTTTTTAGTTGTCAAAAATTTACTACCACATATACAAAGCAAAAGGAAAAAACGTGTATGTGTGGCATACCACAAACGTATACATGCACATGTAAGCAAAATCTAAACAACTTTTGACAACTAAAAAGAACATAAACAATGATCATCAGGCTTCTTGCGCAGACCTTTTCAATGGGCCTTGCATGGTTCCTTTTATAGAGCAGCATGTCTACACTCCCAAATGAGTCTACCTTGTGTAAATATACCTTGTCTATGGCACTGCCAAAACTTATTTATAAAAGGTGCGTTCGAGAACCCAAAAGTTTTTACTATTTTTTGCTGAACTTAACAGTGCAGCCACACGATCAAGATTTTCTTGATAGTCTTTTACATATACTATTTGTCAAAATTAACAAAAATTGAAAGTTGTGACGTAGGCTGCATTCAATTTTTGAGCAATTTACATTCAAGATGTCATCAAGAAAACAATTTATAAAGACAAAGTCTGAATTTACACGTTTCATCTTTTGATGCTCAACTTCTTTTAAATTCCCTTTTAAAGATGCCAATATAATCACACGCAGCAACCGGTTTCAACTTTTTTAGGTTCAAAACAACAATAATTTTAATACCAGCGAATCAAAGAGAAAAAAAGAGAAAACAATTACATGCAGCCATCGTTGTGCATATACCAACGAATAAAAACACAAAGCGTACTGACCGAGTACAGGCATCTCCGTACTAACCCCCTTTCTTCTTTATTCCCTCACCCAAAAACATAAGAGTTGAGCATCAAAAGATGAAACGTGTAAAAGCAGACAAACGAAAAATTACGTGAGCCAAGATAGCGTCGACGAAATAGCGTCGATTTTTGGGAATTTAAAAACCGGGAAACCCAAATACCCAAATAATGGGATTTGCAGAATAAGAACAAAAAGTTAGCGTCGAATTTAGGAATTTATTAAGGGGAAGTATAAATATTTAATATTTTAACAAAAATACAAGAAATAGTTAACACAAATTAAAAATACACTATTTGGAACAACATGAGCTATGCGTGCAAAAAATCGCCCGTGCTGTTCCTGAGAAATCTGGGTTCATCCAAAATGGTCAGTAAAATGCTTTACTGATTTATTCCATGGAACACAGGCTTTTGCACGGTATAAACTGTATATAATCTGAAAGTTAATAGTTTTCCGGACAAAAAGAGCCATGCGTGCAAAAAATTGCCCATGCCGTTCCTGAGAAATCTGGGTTCATCCAAAATGGTCAGTAAAATGCTTTGCTGATTTATTCCATGGAACACAGGCTTTTGCACGGTATAAACTGTATATAATCTGAAAGTTAATAGTTTTCCGGACAAAAAGAGCCATGCGTGCAAAAAATTGCCCATGCCGTTCCTGAGAAATCTGGGTTCATCCAAAATGGTCAGTAAAATGCTTTGCTGATTTATTCCATGGAACACAGGCTTTTGCACGGTATAAACTGTATATAATCTGAAAGTTAATAGTTTTCCGGACAAAAAGAGCCATGCGTGCAAAAAATTGCCCATGCCGTTCCTGAGAAATCTGGGTTCATCCAAAATGGTCAGTAAAATGCTTTGCTGATTTATTCCATGGAACACAGGCTTTTGCACGGTATAAACTGTATATAATCTGAAAGTTAATAGTTTTCCGGACAAAAAGAGCCATGCGTGCAAAAAATTGCCCATGCCGTTCCTGAGAAATCTGGGTTCATCCAAAATGGTCAGTAAAAAGCTTTGCTGATTTATTCCATGGAACACAGGCTTTTGCACGGTATAAACTGTATATAATCTGAAAGTTAATAGTTTTCCGGACAAAAAGAGCCATGCGTGCAAAAAATTGCCCATGCCGTTCCTGAGAAATCTGGGTTCATCCAAAATGGTCAGTAAAATGCTTTGCTGATTTATTCCATGGAACACAGGCTTTTGCACGGTATAAACTGTATATAATCTGAAAGTTAATAGTTTTCCGGACAAAAAGAGCCATGCGTGCAAAAAATTGCCCATGCCGTTCCTGAAAAATCTGGGTTCATGCATGGCATGGCTCTTTTTGTCCGGAAAACTATTAACTTTCAGATTATATACAGTTTATACCGTGCAAAAGCCTGTGTTCCATGGAATAAATCAGCAAAGCATTTTACTGACCATTTTGGATGAACCCAGATTTCTCAGGAACGGCATGGGCAATTTTTTGCACGCATGGCTCTTTTTGTCCGGAAAACTATTAACTTTCAGATTATATACAGTTTATACCGTGCAAAAGCCTGTGTTCCATGGAATAAATCAGCAAAGCATTTTACTGACCATTTTGGATGAACCCAGATTTCTCAGGAACGGTACGGGCGATTTTTTGCACGCATGGCTCTTTTTGTCCGGAAAACTATTAGCTTTCAGAATATATACAGTTTATACCTTGCAAAAGCCTGTGTTCCATGGGATAAATCAGCAACGCTTTTTACTGACCATTTTGGATGAACCCAGATATCTCGGGAACAGCACGGGCGATTTTTTGCACGCATAGCTCATGTTGTTCTAAATAGTGTATTTTTAATTTGTGTTAACTATTTCTTGTATTTTTGTTAAAATATTAAATATTTATACTTCCCCTTAATAAATTCCTAAATTCGACGCTAACTTTTTGTTCTTATTCTGCAAATCCCATTATTTGGGTATTTGGGTTTCCCGGTTTTTAAATTACCAAAAATCGACGCTATCTTGGCTCACGTCGAAAAATTTGCTCACTAACGTTGAAATCAGCTGTTTTCTTGAACGTAAATTAAAGCACTCTCTGGAAAGAGAATTTTAAAGGCAAGTTCGTTTCAATTTTTAAAAGTATGAGTTACCAATACACAAAGTGTGAGAGTATTAAAACTTGATAGGCAAAACTTGATCGTGTAACCATCAAGTTACACCGCATTTTACTAAATTGCGTTATGGAAAATTTAAAAATTGTGATGGTACTGTCCACCAAACAAATGAGTACTCTATTTAACATTGACTTAAATCTAGTTATCAACGCAGCTTCAAATAAAAAAAGTACCTAGGAGGATAGAAAATTAAAAAATAAGAAGAAAAAATTAAATAAAAATATTGGCGCAAACGCTTAGTTTTCAAGTTATGGACGTTTTTAGTTTTCATAGAAATATGTGATTTGGATGAAGTGCAGCTTAAAGGGCTACGAAAACAAATAAAAAAGATATGCCACCTGATTCAGAATAAAAAGGAAAAAAACTAAAATTAAAATTTAAGGGGGCTGAAAAAAACTACCCCCCCAATTAGTGATATTTTTGGGTACCCAAATTAAAGTAATTTGCTCACGATTGCAAATTTTTTTGTATTCACATATTATTTTCCTTTTTAGGTTAAGTAAAGTATTTTTTAGGTGCAGTAAAGTTTTAGTTAGCGAAGCCGGTGTTTGTTGCACCATAGAGGAGAAAATCCTTGCGCCCGGCCGAAGGCCGGCTATGCCATGAAGCTTTAGTTAGCGAAGCCGGTGTTGGTTATACCATAGAGAAGGCCGGCTAAGCATGAAGTTTTTGTTTGCGACATTAGTGTTTGTTATTTTATAAAATTTGTATTACACTCTTATTATACACTTAGTACACAAAAACTGTAATGTGAGCTTAAGAGTTTAAAATTTTTAAACAAATTCTATATATATCCAGAAAGATCTAGTCAAAACCTTCAAAATGATACCAATATTGGTCATATACCTTTAGAATTGTAGTGGAAAAATCACTTATTTCTCTGAAAACTAAAAACGTCCATCACTCGAAAACTAAGCGTTTGCGTAAATTTTTTTATTTAATTGTTTCTTCTTATTTTTCAATTTTCTATCACCCTACGTACTTTTTTTTATTATTCCGGTATCGTCGGTAAATTAGATTTGCTCCTTAACATTTTGGTACTTTTTATTAAACCTATATTTTATTAAAAAATATACTTAAAAAAACAAAAATAATAAAAAATTATTTCAAGTATTAATAAATTGTCGAGCTTGACGTATTATTTTTTAAAATTTCAACAATTTATTAAAATTTTGGTTAACAAACTAAAAATTAATTAATTTTGATATAAAAATATATCACACTTGTTCAACAATACTGTAATTAACTTAAAATTTAAAAATTTTCAGTAGAAGAGAAGCAATTTTTAACAGATGCGATATGTCAATGCTAATATACATACATATGTACATAAAATTTCTAAAAATGGATTTATTATTACCCATTGGAAGCAGCCTCCATTTTTTGCAAATTTTCAAAGCAATGGGCCTTGACTAAAACATAAAAAATCAAAGCAGAATATGTTTATTTTTTTTTCGAACTAAACTTCAAATTACTGTTAGCAAATGTCAAACGCTGTCAAATTTTACTGTTTGCGAAATTTGCTAGACCCCAACAAACACGGACTTTTGTTTTGAAATTGAAAGTGATTTAAAATTAAACCTTCATTTCTTAAACGACAAACGTTTGATAATGATTTGAAAATCGTTTGAAAATCATAGCATTCTCAACAAAAATGGGAAATTATTTTCAAATTAAAAAATGCCTTTATTTTCAACTTGCTTTTAAACGTAATTTTCAAATGTTTTTCAAATGTGAATTTAATTACAATGTGGAACATAAATAAAAATTTTCCAAGCTTAATTCCTTTTTTATTTAAATTTACTGTCAGCTAAGCATTAGGCACCATAGCTAAAAGATGAAATAGTGTCCATTCTGTCCTCAAATTCTTGGAAAGACAAAATACTCGGTTCTCTTCTATTTTTTTCTTTCCCGTTTTTTTTTCGTATTCTTAATCATTGTAATTACTCACAAATAAATTTTATTTTTCACAAGAAATAAATCATTCACTTGTAAAACACATTTGACCACGAAGTAAAAATTTAACTTTAATCGACATTTTTTATGTTTACATTTATTTTTCGCTCCAGTATTGCCAAGTTTAGCTTTGATTTGAATTTAACATTTGATACCAATTTGACATGAAATTGATAAAACATTTGACTTCAAATGTTTATTTTCATATCATTATCAATTTGAATTTAAATGTTAAAATCAAGCAATTATAAAACGTTTGAGAATTGTTTTTTTTTCTCAGCCAAGAAAAAATTTGATGAACACAAGCCTTACTTACCTTAAAATATCAAAAATTGAAAATTAACAGTTCAACTAAAAGTCACAATTGTTTGAGAATTGTGTTTGATGTCAAATGTCTTGCGAGTAATTAGCTGCGTTCGAGAACACCAAATTTTAATTATTTTTTACTGAACTTTACTGCATTTTACGAAATTGCGTTCGAGTACACAAAATGCAGTAAATGAGAACACAAATTGAGAGCGAAAAGTGACAGTTCTTGTCTGAGTATTTACAAATTTTTACTGCAGAAATTTTTGCAGTAAAATTTGGTAAAACAAAAAAACATATGTTTCAAAAGGTAAACAAACAAAAGTCACAAACAAAATGCTTACAAATTGTAAAAAAATTGTTAAATAAAAGAAAAGTTGAAATAAAAATTAAACAAAAACAAAATGTGAATAAATATTAATTAATTAAACTTGTTTGTGAAGCATTTATTTAGCTAAATACCAAGATTTGAAACTTTTTTTGTTATGTTAATTTTTTAGAGTTGTAAAGGTGTTAAGTAATTGGGTACTTAAGTAATCAATAGAAAAAAATTATTCTTGTTCTTTTGAATAAATTAACCCGCCACAAATTAGCAACATCAAATAAAATAAAAAACAAACAAATATGAAAGATTACATAAAATAATTTGTTTGTATTTTCCAAAAATGTTTGTGTTATAAAAAGTATTTAACGAGCTAAGTAGTCAAAAGTGTTAACATTTTTCAACACTCCAATTATTTGTCATCAGCTGTTGGCTTTATTTTACGAATTTTTACAAAATTTGCATTCGCGTACTTTTTTGGACAACAGCTTTTTGTAAGAGCAAATTTTACAATATTCTCATTTACTGCATTTTACTGCAAAAGTACTCAAACGCACCTATTGTAGAAATTACTAACGGATTTTTTTTTTTTTATTCATTATTTATTTATTGAATCTTCATATATTTAATATGAAGTAACAATAATTAATCAAATCTTAGCCTAATACTTTATTTCATGTCCTTCTCATCACGGGTTCTGTTCACTTATATAGGTGTTTATCGCTCATTTAATTGGATAAGTGCTGCAGCGTCTCTTCTTCTTAAGCGAGTGTGCCCGCTATCATTTAAAATATTTCAGGCAAGTGGATTCGGGTGCAATTCGAGCCTTTTTAAGTATTTTTCTGCATATTTCGTAATCATAGTTTTAACTAATGGAACATTGAGATCCTTGTGAATATTTGAGTTTTTTACATACCAAGGGGCAGCTGTGATTATTCGAAGAATTTTATTTTGCCGCGTTTGAATTTTTTCTATATAAGAGGCCGAGGCAGTGCCCCATAACTGAATACCATAGCACCAGATTGGCTTTGAGATGGAGTTGTAAAGTAGAAGCTTGCAGTCGAGACTAAGGACAGAGTTTTTTCCAATAAGCCAATGAATTTGGATGGCTTTTAGTTTAATTTGAGTTAATTTTGCCTCTATATGGCTTTCCCACGTTAAACGGCGATCTAGATGAATACCGAGGTATTTTACATGCGAATTTTGAGGTATTATTTGATTATTGATTTTAATAGGGGGCATGATTCCCGACGCAAGGTGAATGTTATATGTACGCATTTTTGCTCATTGACCTTTATCCTCCATTGCTTTAGCCACAGTTCGAGTTGAAATATATGATCCTGTAGGTATCGAGATGACTCTTAAATGTTTTCGTGCACGCTTAGAAAAGCTGTATCATCAGCAAATGTTGAAGTTTGGGTGTAGTTGTTTGTTGGAATATACGAGGTATTTATTAAGTATAAAAGTGGGGCCAGAATGCTACCCTGAGGGACTCCAGCGTCAATTGGCTGAGAAGAGCTTTAATAATCACCTTCTTAAATAATAAACTTTCGACCGACTAAGTAGCTTTCTAACAGCTTTATGTGTTTACTGTTAAGTTTAGCTTCAATTTATGTAATAAGCCTTTATGCCAGACTTTATCAAAAGCTTGAGAAACATCGATGAAGAGAGCGGAACAATATTTTCTTTCTTAAAAGGCTTTTCTTATGGCGTTTACTTTACGATGGGTTTGTTCAATTGTGCTGTGTTCTCTTCTAAAGCGGAATTGGTGGTTAGGAATACATATGTTTTCATTAAGAATTGGGGTTAATTTTAACGCTAACAGCTTCTCAAACAGCTTTGATGTATGTATTTGAAAGTAAGCTTATAGGCCTATATGGCTCAACTTTTATGTGATCCTTTCCTGGTTTAGGTATCATGATGACTAAGGAAACCTTCCACTTTTGAGGATAGTATTCAAGGCGTAAAATAGCATTAAAAGCTAAAAGAATAATTCTCCTTGCTATGCTGGGTAGCTCCAAAAGCATTTGGTTGCTGATCTTATCAAACCAGGAGCATTCTTCAATTTTACTTTCAAGTTAACAGCTGATTACGTGTTTGTCTTTATAAATTGTTTTCTTGATGAAATCTTGAAAGTAAATTGCTTACAAATTGAGTGCAGCCTACGTCACAGCTTTCAATTTATGTAAATTTTTACAAGAAGTATATGTAAAAGACTATCAAGAACAACAAGAAAAACTGGTCGCACATTCCAAATGTTTTTTTTAATACATTTGAAAAACTTTTTGTTAATTTTTGACAGTAGGTTAAGCAAGCCTATGCATATTATGGTTGGGCCTTAAGATCTTGATTTTATCAAGTAATAAGATTTATCTTACTTCTTCGGTTTAACACTACTACTTATAATTTGAGTTGAAAGCGGCAGGACAATTTCAAATTTTAAAACAAAATAATATTAATGGCTTCCGCCTGCAAAACTTAATGCGGGTTTATTACTTAAGCTTTTAATATCTTAATATTAGTAGCTAGTAAGCCGAAGTAGTGTTTACTTTGTTTTGGACTTGTTTTAAAAATTGTATATTTTGCGGTCGCCTTTAATTTTTTTTGAAGCCACGTAAATCAAGGAATTACTGTATAATCAATTTTTAAAGTCTGGCCACATCTCTCTTACATGAATTCTTCGTTAAGTTTTGTATTCCTTCTCTATCTGTACTCTTCTTACGCCATTGTCAAATAAAAAAATTGACGCATAGGGAAAAGTGTTGTGAATGTGAGCTCCGTGAAAATTAAAAAAAATATAAAAGAACTTAATAGATATTTTTAAAAACTCAGTTTAGAAATTGTGACCATCCTAATTCTATAACAATTAAATCAAATTTGTTTAAAAGGTAAGAATTTCAAGCGAAAAACATGAAATAAAATTTTTCATGACAGCATCGATCGGCAAAAAATTTTCTTTGTGCCTTTTTTTTCTTGTGTTACACTTATTACATATATTTTCTTTTACACACATCCACGCAAACTAATTTTTTGGTGCTGCTTTAACGAAACCAATTTAATGAATGAATGTCAAGTAGAAGGAGAACAAGTAAAAAAAACAAAAAACATCAAAAAAAGAAGAAAACATTGACAGGACGAAGAAAAAACGTCTCATTAGTATTTTTGCTATTTGTTTGCAATATTACTTTTTTGTGTGTAAAGTTTCTACCACAGTGCGTGCCTGAGTGAGTGTTTATAAGTGCGCAACTGTATATAATCAATTGGGTTTTGTAAAAGACCATTAGACGGAATCAATGAAAATAATGGCTGATTTAGATGCTGTACATTTGGGTCTAGATGAGAATGAAGCGGACATTGCTGAAGAACTTCAGCATTTTGATGATTCTTTTGATACGCGCAGCGAAGCATCCGAATCGGCTTCAGATTCGTCGGATTCCCAACCTAGCATAAGTTCAGTTAGTACAACGCACTCAAACAAATCGAAAGATAAGAGAAAAACTAAAAAATCTGAAAAGAGTTCCAAGGATTCTGACAAAAAGTTAGCCACGAAACGTTCTAATTCAACTTCAAAAGAAACTTCATCTGGTGGTAATGCCATCAACGGTAAATCGTTGTTGTCAAAGAAGAAAAAATCAGACTCTAGTAAAACCGCCGATACTTCTACCGACTCCATTAGCAATAAAAAAGTAGAATCGGCTAGTGATTCTAAATCGTCTCGTAAAAAATCTATGGATAACGTTCAAAACTCATCTTCCAACAATGCCAATGTTAGTAGCAGTGCAAAAAGTGAGGCCAGTGATGATGATGCTGGTAAACCTAAAAATTCTACCCCTTTTGATAGTGACTCGGAATCGGAGGATTCAGATTCGGCTGCTAATATAAAGCGTAATGGTCGTAAAAATACATCTAAAAGTGCTTCACCCGAAAAGAAGACCAGCTCTTCAGGTGGTGGTAGCAGTGGATGCAGTAAAAGCGTGTCCACGTATGACTATAAAACGAAATTAAATTATTTATTCCGTGATACACGTTTCTTCTTAATAAAATCTAATAATGCTGACAATGTTTCAATCGCTAAGAGCAAAAATGTTTGGGCTACCTTGCCCCAAAACGATGCGAATTTGAATCAAGCGTTCAAGGAAGCGCGTAATGTATTATTAATCTATTCCGTTAATGAAAGCGGTAAGTTTTAAGTATTTATTTTTTTAGTACTTGGTTTAGGTTTGATGACCATATTTTTAAAAGCAGAATACAGAATAGATCTTCAATATTTATTAAAGATAGATCCAATGAACAGACTTTTAAATATCATATGAAAGGAATACTGACGTGGGGACAGGATAAAGCCAATTCGTCTCAATTCGATCGTCGTATAACGACATAAAAAGCGTTTTGCTCAAAATTGAATGTACTTAGTCGTGATAAGAAAACCACTAGTTTATTTTTTATAATTTGGAAAGTATGTATTGCAAAATTTTTTTGAAAAACTTGACAGTGGGAATGTCAATGTTTTAGTTTTATAAATTCTCGGAATTCAAGCAAATAAACATCAATTTATATATATTTGAAGTCAGGACAGTTTAAGGTATCAATATATTATCATCATCCCTATTTTTAACTAACTTTAAATGAGTAATTCTTTATGCAAATTTTTTAAAAATTTTTATTTCCACACCATAATAGTAGAGAGGGCATCATGCGTTTGTGCTGAAGTTTGTAACACCTTAAAATATTGATCGACTCATAATAACTTTCTATTGATGTCCGTTCTTCCGTCGAACTTTGGAGATAATTTGTTAGAATTTGGTACATATGGGCAAATCCTGCGTGACGAATGCTACATTCGCACGCGTTTTCTGATTGATATATAAACATTTTTTGGCCTTTCAAAAGAGATAGCTTCAACTTATATCTAGTATTTAGTGACATTAATATGTACTTACAAGTAGCATATATCATAATTTCTTAGCAGGTATTTGTTGCGAAATAATTGATCACAAATTATTGTGACGCACGCCACAAAAAGTGGATTAACTTTAAAAGTTGAAGTGTGTTTTCCTAATTTTTAGCGAATTTTGCATTATAAGGTATACAAAATCTAATTCCTAAAAGAAAGATGACTATAAGAGAATTCTAAAATCACTTATTCGCAGCCAAAAAATGCTGTGATTTTTTGACAAAAGCCGTGAACCCTTTGTGACGCACGCCTCACAACGCACGCTACAGGTTTTCCAGTAGTAAAGGGTCCGCCAAATAACTTCTTTTTTTTTTTGAAAATGCTATAAAAAAAAACTACTGAATATTTTCTGAAATTTCTTTTTTTATTTGAAAGTACAATCCTTCCGGTTAATAATGAAAAATAATTTCATTCAAATCGCTGCCTCGGCTGGCCATGCAGTAGCCTACACGATCGGTCCAATTTTTAAGCACATTATCGATTGTGTGCAGCTGTATTTCACGAATATTGTCCTTTAAAGCGTCAATTGTCTCTAGCTTGTCGGCGTAACACTTATCTTTGACGGCACCCCACAAATAATAGTCCAACGGTGTCAAATCGCAGCTCCGAGGTGGCCAAACGACATCAGCTCTGCGGCTGATAATGCGATCTTCAAAAACATGGCGCAAAACATCGAGTGTAGCTTCGGCTGTGTGGTACGTAGCGCCGTCCTGTTGAAACCAAATGTTGCCAATATCCTCCTCTTCAATTTTTGTGAACAAAAATTCGTTCAACATGGCCCGATAACGATCGCCATTGACTGTAACGGCCACTCCTTGCTCATTTTCGAAGAAAAATGGCCCAATTATGCCTCTGGACCAAAATCCGCACCAAACAGTGACTCGCTTTGGGTGCATCGGCTTTTCAATGTATGCGTGCGGGTTTTCTGTGCCCCAAATGCGACAATTTTGCTTGTTTACATATTCATCTGAAAAGATGATTTTTTTTTTGGCAAAATCGGCATCTTCTGTAAGTCGATCGCAGGCTCACTTAGCGAAGCGAAAACGCATTGGATTCGATTCAACTCCTGAACCAATTGGACTTTATATGGCGTCATACCACGGTCTTTATGCAAAATTCGTTTCAATGATGTCTCCGAAATGTTCAATTGTTGAGAACGACGGTTAATTGATGTTGATGGCGCCTCACGCACACTTTCTGCCACAGCAGCAATATTCTCGGGTGTACGCACTGTTTTTGCCTTTTCACGCTTTGGTTTATCGATGAGGATGCCAGTTTCTTTAAATTTTCACAAGATAACGAACATACGGAGCTGACGGTGCTTCTCTTCTTCCAAAATCCGTACGCAATTTTCGCACACATTCTGCAACATTACCATGATTTTCAAAGTAATGTCGCAATATTTCCCAGCGTTGTTCAAGCGTATACACAACCATATTCGTTCAGCGGAAGGATAAAACTAATTATCTGTTAAATCAGACAAATGCTATACACCCTAGGTTCGGATGGACGTTCAGGTTTTACATAATAAACATGGGCCTGTTCGGAAATGCATCACTGCGCTGCATCAGTGATTTCAAATGCTTAAATATATATCATATATAATTATCTGTCAAATCAGACATGAGCTAAGTGTTTACCATTCACGAAATAAGCACTAATTGAAAAAAAAAAATGTTAGATGGCGGACCCGTTATATTTTTATTATATTTTATTTATTTTAACAAAACAAATTATATTTTTATGAATTGCATTTCTTAAACTAATTTCTTAACTAATGAATATAAACTTTTTTTTTAACGAAAATTATATTTTGATGAGTCTGCTGTAAGTGCTATTTTTAGCACAAAAATCACCTTAATAAAACGTATAACATTAAGAAATCAGGGGTGGGGTAGGATTTCGTAAAAATTTTTGCATTAATGATCATTGAAACACTTATTTTTTAATATTAAAATGAAATTATACATCTAGTCTTACATACCATTAAAAAAAATTAATTTGTAAAATTTTTGGTTGGTGAACTGTTTCTGGGATTTGCCCATATGTTATGATAAAATGTTGTGCTTGTAGGTCCAAAATTTACCAAAGGTCCCATAAAAATTACCATCCTAAAATCACTTAAAGGAAAACAACTCTCATATAGATAAAGCAATACATATTCGGCACAAAGAAGTTTTACATGAATCTTAACCTTATAACATAATTTTGTTCTGGCGGTTCCATGATTGCCCATGGGCCCCATATATGTTACAGTCTAAAAAATTTGCTTTTAAATACTGTAGTGTCGAGTATTATACGGTCGAGCTTGACCGACAATACATACTCTGTTTTTTCGAATATGTCTCTTACCAAAAACCACAAGGTTGGATTATTTTCTCAGCTGGCCTAATTAAAGTCTGATTTGCAACTTTAACAGAAAATATTAAAACACCAATGTCATTTTGAAAAATATGCTCCAATTGTCCTTTAGGACGATACACCAAACCAAAAGATACACTTATGGCTGGTCATCGATATCAAATGAAGACTTCGTTTCAGTGTTGCCACCTCACGTGTAATTACACATATCATGTGTAATATATTTTTTCATGTGTAGTCCATGTGTAATTGACTGTATGTGTAATTCATGTGTAATTTAATAAGGGTAATCACGATTGTCATTGTGCAAATTTGCAATGTGTAAATTTGCAGTGCATATTATGATTGATCGTGAGCATACCACTTTTATTTTTTGTGCAAATGTGCTCTTTTTCTAAAAATTTATTCTGGCAGCACTAAAAACTTCTGGCAGCACTTTAAAAAATCTGCATTTGTTTACAATTATACACAAGCAAATCAAAATAAATATTTTCTTTTTAATTAATTTAAATTTAATTCTCTATTTAATATTAAAACCCACGAAAATGTTCAATTTATAAGTTTCCTTAAAAACAATATGATGCTTAATATGTCAAATGTTGTTGTTTACATTTGTTTGCAACGGAGCAAATATGCACTACTAATCTTGCTCATGGTTTTTTTAGTGCAAACGAAGTAAAATAGAGCAAATTGCAAATACGTACATTTTGTTGTTTTATTGTGCAAACGTGTGTATTTTTGCACGCATTTGCATCGTTTGCACACTTTGCACTACCCATCGTGATTTCCCTTAATATTTTAACGTTGTGTTGCACTGATTTTTGTTATTATTTTTTCACAAGAAGTAAAAAGTTTTATTATTCTTGGCAAAACTTAAAAATTTAATTAAAAGAATGGAAGCGTTAAAAGAGCTGAACTAAAAATGTTTGGATCATAAACTACTAACCATTTGGCATTTAGAAAGCTTTTGCCACAATTTATTATAACGACGAAACATGCTGGGTACATTATTTTTTTTTTTATTTCAAAGAGAGTGGATCATCGACTGCAAAAGCTTCTCAAAAGCACAATTATAGAAAAAGGGATTCCTTTTTGAAAATCTAGTTGGATTTGCATCAGATACAACTAATGTTGTGTTTGGACAGTATAATTCAGAAGTTAAGTTCCTAAAAGACGAAAAGCCAGTTATTATTTTGATAAAATGCTCGTGCCATTAAATACATTTGGTAACGTTGAAGGCCTGTCTGAAACTTTTAACATATTTGGAAGATTGACTTTGTAATATTAGATCTTGTTTTATTAAAAGTAATGCTCGGAAGATAAAACTTAAGGAGTTTCAAGAATATTTTCGCGACAACATGCACTCTTACATTTTAAAAAATTTTAGCTTCATAGTAATTTGAAGGCAGAATATTATTAGACAAATTATTTCCTACTTTGCAAATATTTATTTTTGTTTTATTAAATAATTTTCATGCAAATGAACCTCCGATAGGTGGACACTCCCTTATATGTACATGGACAAGCATTTTGTATATATTTTGGTTGAAAACCCTCCATTATGTGGACATCTTCATAAAATCGCTGAAAATTTTTTTTAAAATTTTTGTATAATTTTTTTTATCTTTCATCGCTTTTGCATATTTTCGTTTTGTTTTCAAATATTATTCATTTGGTAACTCGGAAGCAACTAAATATGTATGTGTGTTTTTCTGCTGTGTATGGGGAATTCACGAAATTTAGTTTTTGTTGTTAAATTAACTAATTGGTTTTGTGTCAAAAATGGCTTCACAGCGAAAGTGTTTAACATTAAAAGAAAAAGTGGAAATTATTGAATCCTCAAAAAAGATAAATGTTGGGTTCGGAAATTAGCAGAAAGGTTTGTTATTATAAAATTGTATGTGCTATTTAGGTGTAGATCAAATTAATATTGATCTTCTTTCAGCTTTCACATCGGCTTTCATATAAACAATTATTTTAAAGCGATTTAAAATTATAAATTACAAAACATTATAAACTAGTGAACATGTATGTATTAATGAAATTGGAATGATCTGTTTTTAGTTTTGTTTTTGTTATTAAATAAAATAAAACAAATATTATGCACTTTTTATTAGACCTCCCCTTAGGTGGACACCTCTCAATAATGGACCAATTTCAGGCGACCGCAGCTGTCCACTATAGAGAGTTTTCACTGTATATAAAAATAAGTCCGTATATGGGTAATTCCAAAGTGTTGAACGTGACAGTCGTACGCATCTAAAATGCAATAACATTTTAAACAACAAATATTTTTACGTTCTTTTAACCCTTAAATTATAGCACCAAGAAAGCAGTATTATCTATGCTAAAGTTTATGGGGGGCGCGACTCTAGGTCAAAGATAATGGCAAAAGAAGTAGCGGTTCGAACGTGAAAAAAATAGAAGTAGTTTTTGTGACCATGTATAAAAAGGCGTAATTCAGCGAAACCTGGCACAATTTTTTAGTCAAACTACTTTCAGAATTTTACGTAGCAATGTAACATTTAAATGTCTTTGGTTTGATTTCAAAATCATCTATATTTTTTTTTGTTTAATCCAAAATCTAGTTCGATACGTGACATTTCGAACGTGACATTTTTTCCATAATAATTTAACTGAATTATAATTAAAAAAAATAAAAATTTACCGTTAATCCGAATAACATATTTCTCTTCGAACTCTTCCTTAGATTACAGACCATGTAAGAAAATTTTTTTGGAATAATTTTCATCAAATATCACCTCTTTTAAGGAATATAATAATTAAGAAAACACGCAATAAAACATTCTCACAAATAAGAAATTACGATTGCAGAACTTTGCAGTCTGATTGTTTATTAAAGTGAACAAATTTATGGATTAATTTATAAAATTAGTAAAATCTTAATATTTTTCTATAACAATATCGTAAAATAATAAGCTTTTAATAACTTTTAAATTTTCGGTCACGGTGGACCTTTTGACGGAAATGCCCATATGTACGTCGCCGAACTACTCATAAACGCGTCGTGCGATTTCAACCAAACTTATACACTACGTAGGCGTGGTTTATATGAAGTTTGGTTGAAATCCGATAACGCATGTGTGTGCGGTGCGTATGTGAAGTGAGTGTGTTTTTGCCGCAGGAAAACCAACTTTATTAAAAACAAGTGTGTTTCTTTTCTTATTTTGTTTTGCCGTGCGATGCAGGCAACGGGCCCGCTAGTTTTATATATTTTATATTTTATATAATATTATTTTTTTGTATTAAATATAGCTACGAAACGATTGTTGTTAACAAAAAGCTAATAAAGAGACATTTGAAAAATATTTTTGTGTTGGATAAGTAAAAAATATAAAATGTCCGGCATATCCAATGCTGCAGCGATGGAGGAACTGAATTAACATTCCGTTGAAAAATTGCGTCGACGCTATTTAAGGGATTCATTAGATCCTTTATCATACCCAAATGAAATGCAAGTAACATATCGTCACCTAAAATGCAAAAGGGCTTAACAACAAAACAAAATTCGAAATAATGGTTTTTGATTGAGTTTTGTTCGTTTTAATTTACTTTATGTTCACAAACAATTTTAGATCAAAAATTGCGACTTTATTAAAGAAATTCAAACGCCAATTACACCTTGTTGTTATTGATTTTGTTAAATTTTTTGCTTCTCCTCTAAAAAAATAAAAAGAGTTGTTAAGCCCTTTTGCATTTTAGGTGACGATATTTGTTTATTTGTTTAGAAATTGAAATTGGTTTACGTTTTCTGAAGAAGCCAAATATGGTTTTAATTCCACTTTTGATCAAAATGTGTTTCTGTGACATGCGTAAAAAGATAGCATGTGTAATTCGTATTTTCATGTGTAATTTTGTCATGGTCCATGTGTAATTTACCATTTCGTTGGTGGCAACACTGCTTCGTTTGCTTAGCTCACATGCAGGGCTGCCAGATTTGACGATTTATCGTCATTTTGACGATTTTTTGTTCCGGAATTAGCAAAGTGGTGATATGCTGATTTTTTTTCTAAAAAGTGGCGATTTTTTTCAGTATCCCAAGTCTGAATAAAACCTTACATTTTCTGACAAGTTTGTTTTTTTATCTTGGAATGTTTAACAGCCGAACCTTAACAAGAGCGGAAGGTGGAACGTTTTCTTCGCTTAGCTTTTACGCTGATATGCCATACCTAGAAAACGGGTGCCGCTTTTGTTTAGGTACGGTTGTAATATGTAAGTCTTAAGAAAATCTTAAAATGATTATTTTCAGAGTACAAAAACAACAATGTTGCACTTGTTTATCTTTCGTCAAACCATCATCGAATGAACCTTTTACGACTCTGTATAAATCATGTATTCAAAAATTATACGGCGAACATTTCACGAGTTGTAAGATAATATCTACATGAGTCTCATACGATTCTTGACATGAAAGACTCGTTAGATAATCTTTACCCACGTCTTAAACGATTCCCACAACGATTAAAGAAGCGTCTTTCGCTGTGCAATGGAAGAATCTCAGTCGTGTTACAGTTTTTCCCGTGTGATGAATCTTCTACGATTAAAAAATACGGCCATCGACGATCAACGACGTTCAGTATCTCTTTCACGATTGAATACACTAGCTGGGTATGAAGTTATTATGTTGTTGTTTGAATAATTTTTTTTTTTACAAAAATCGAACAAAAATTGTTAAAATAAAATTTTAAGTTGTCCGATTTTTTTTTGACGATTTTTCGAAACGTGAAAGACGATTATTTTATTTTTTCTCGGGAAATTGACGATTTCCTCACAAATTTATCTGGCAGCCCTGCTCACTTGTAAAACAAAAACTATCAAGGGTGTGCTGGAAATCGCAAACACAAAACGCAAGAATTTTAAAAGTCGTTTTTTAGTAAGATTTCTATAATAAAAGAGTTTGGCTGACTTCCTAAACGCATGTTGCTTTGTAGTAATACATTGCAGCGTGTTCGTAAATGCAACCATGAAAATTTTTACAATGTATTTTGTTCCCTTTTGCAACACTGTTGTAGTTAATACGCAAGGAAAAGCAACAAAGGCATCCAAATAAAAGTAGATGCAAAGCGAATGCAAGACAAAATACGATGACGACGCAGGAAGATAAGTAAGCATTTTTTTGTTACAGTTTATAATATTTCTCTATTCAGTTACGCATAATTTTTATGTTTTCTTTTTATAATGTTTACAGCAATTTTGAGGCTGGAGTTTCCCTGTTCGCACAAATCTAAAGGCCCAACCATAATATGCATAGCCTTGCTTAACCTACTGTCAAAAATTAACAAAAAGTCTCTTAAATGTATTTAAAAAAACCAAAATTAAATCAAAAAACATTTGATTCCGTACGGAATGTGCGATTTGTTTCGCACTTTGCTTAAGCAAATGACAGTTTCATAAAATTTAACAAAAAGTTTCCTTAAGTTCAATATGGTTTGCCTCATATGATTTACATGTATTCGTACATTTGCTAAAGCCAACTTAAGCACATAATGGTTGGGCCTTAAGACATTTTCCAATAAAATATGTTCTTCCCCCATTGTTCGCTTTATTATGAATGATACAATGCATATAAATGTTCCTAAACGATTTCAGTGTTGCAAAGTATTAATATGCAACGTATTAAAAAAGTTACTACACAATGTATCAACTCGGTTTAAATACTGTATTGATACATTGTTAATATACGTTTAGGAAGTCAGCCTTTTATGACAAATATTATACAAACATTTCTCTATTAAACAGAATTTTATAACAAAAATTATAAAAATTAGATTAAAAGTGTACTAAAAACAGCCTCCAAATTCTTGCGTTTTGCGTTTGCGATTTCCAGCACACCCCCCAATGTTTTATAATTTGCTTCTTCGTTCGACATCGACAAACAAGCCAGGTATTCAGGTATTTTTAATTGCCGCTGTTAAACTGTTTTGAGTTTTTTGCAGCCCAAGTCCTGCAGTTTTGCTTGTCGACATAGCCATTTAATAGGAATGGGCTGCAACACTCATTATCAAATTATAAAAACAATCGACAAAGAAAAAATAATTAAAAAGTCATAAACCTTTACTTGAAATAAAAAGGTTTGCTTGAAACATTTACTTCTATTAAAAATAATGTTGAGTGTAAATAACACAATAATTACACAAAAATTTATGAACCAAAAATAGTCCAAGAAACTTTTTTTGTCCTATTCTTGGATAATTACACAGAAATGACTTAAAAATTAACAAGCCAAATTTTTTCAGTTGCAAACACCAATTTGCAAATTAAATTTTTAATCTATATTAAATTTTTTTATTTTCGCTAAAAAATTAATTCACGTACTCCAATTTCTATATCCTCAAGATTATGTCTCTTAACTTCAAAAAAAGTAAAAATAGTACATTTAACGTTTGTCTGGGAGCTACTACTAGGAGCAGAGATAGAGCTGTTGGTGTTGTAAAAATAGTTCGGTTCGGTATTTGAAATTAACCCCATATGGGCATGCGTAAACTTCTTAGGGTCCGAAAACGAATTTCGGCTCAGAACGATTCTTTGTACGGAAACAGTGCTTAGATTTCGAGAAAATGTTTTGGCATATAGGAAAAAAGTGGTATTTTATTAAAATAATGAGCCCGAGGTAGGTACATTTGAGCTGTATAGGATATATAGTTTTTGAGTTACTTGACGAAAAATGTAGTTTTTACTGAAGTTACTGACTTTGAGAGATTGGCGAAGCACAGAGGAGAATTTGGCCCGAAAAGCTGGCCAAAATTAGCAAACGTGCACGGATTGATAAAAAAAATTTTGCACAAATTCGTTTTAAATGTATAGCTAAGAATTATACTACTAAATTACGTGAAGATCGGTCCCCATATAACATCTTCTATCGGAAAAGAGTTTAGTACGCTTTAAACCGTAAGAAATAATTCTAATTTAGTTAAATTTAAAATGATTGAGTTTCATATGTCTAGCAATCGCACTGCCGGATTTCTTGAAGATCGGTCCATGTTTTACTTAAGGTCCCATATAAAGCTTGCACGGAAAAAACTTAAGTACGCCTAAAATGGCTCCTGCAATTTTAGAAGGATTTGGTATGTCATAGTTTCATATATCTTAATATCACTCTGTCAAATTTCGAGAAGATCGGCCCATAATTTACCATAGGTCCCATATAACGCAGACTTTTGAAAAGCACTTTAACATGTATACAACGCTAAAGCCAATTTTAATTCTGTATTGAAATCTATATAATAAAAATGAAATGTTAGGTGTTGCTGATCGCATAACTTGAGAACGGGCTTGACCGATTTGATTTGATGATCGCCATGGTCCAACTTAGGTTTGTACGGAAAGAAAATTTTGCCCCGCCCACTTTTTTCGATTTACCTAAAAACAGAAAACGGCTCCATCGGTTTGACTAATTTTTATTTCAAATGTTCGTATTATAGCCAATTTCCAGGATTGATATTAAAACACACTTATGTTTAAAATCGTTTTAAATACAAAATTCTCTTCTTCACTAAATACTTAAATCAAACTTAATTCACCGATGTGGTACACTTAATTTCAACTTAAGTTTCTATTTAATATTTTAGCAAGGTGGCCTCAATATCACGACAATACAACAACAAGAGGCACAGCAATAACAATCAGCTGTTTTTTGAGACCACCTTGTAAATAATTATACTTTTTTATGATATTTTTTTGTATTTAGTAGTGCTACCATACTTTTATCTTATTTAAATAAGACTTTTTAAATAAAACTCAAAAAATCAATCTGTATTTAAATACGATTTAAGTTTTTGTGAAAATTAACTAAATTTAGATTTAATTCCTATACTGAAAATTGGGCATTAATCCATTTTATGTTTTCATCGAAAGAAAAATTTACCACGCCTACTTTTACGCCCACTTTTTCTATTAAGCGCATAACTTGAGAACGGCTGGACCGATTTGGACGATCTTTCTAATAATCGCCATGGTCCAACTTAGGTTTTTACAAAAATAAAATTTTGCCCCCCCACTTTTACGCCTACTTTTTTCGATTTACCTAAAATCAGAAAACGGCTCCATCGATCATTAGTAATCAGCTACCGAGCGAAGCCGGGGCGGCCAGCTAGTTTAATATAATTTAGGTTTTTTAATACCAGAAATCTTTTTTTTTTTGTTTTTGCTAAAAAATAAAGTTTTTTGGCGAACTATTTAAGTTATAATGCCAAGGTATCACACAATTTTTGGAGCCTCAACCACAAAGTCCTCGTTCGACCTAAACCTTCGTATAGGAAGGCGAGAGCTTCCAGAATGCGCTCAAGAGTATTTTGGTCTCCACCAGTAAACGTCTGAGTTATTTCCTTGGTACTCCACCAGTAAAACGTCTGAGTTATATATGGCACCAGTCACTTTGAGTTATTCTTGGTTCTCCACCAGACAAAACATTGAGGTTAAAAACGATTGCATGTAGTTAATGTTGAACAACCGTAAAAACTGTAACTCGGTACAGTTATACGATGCCGAACCATTAACCCATGCGGGGTGACAACGCAAAACTCACGAAAACTAGACAAGCAAGAACAACCTGTTTGTCCTTAAGAAATAATGACAAAAAGCGCGAGCTGCTTCTTCACTCAGAGCAGTTTTACTAGTGTACCAAAAATCACTACAGAACTTTCTGATGATTAATCCGTAATGTATCATGGGTGCAATCAGTGTTGCTAATGAAGAATTCGGAAGATACACATGACTGTGTCCCAAATTACACACACATTTGAAGCAAAATTACACACAAAAAAGAATAAAATCGCTTTGATTTTTCTAAATCCTTGTTTGTAATTAAATAGTTATGTTTATAAAAAAAGGCAAAGACCTATTCCTGAAGTAAGTAAGAAATTTATGCACATTTTAATCGTCACGTCTAAAACATAAGCAATTATGTAGGCAGAAGAACAGTACGAAAATGTTTATGTTTAAGCCAGGGTTGTCAGATTTTTTTCACCTTCGCCGCCAAATTATAAATCGAAAATTCGCCACATTGAATTTTCTTAAGATTTTTGTTAAGAAAAATTCGCCTAATTTTATTTTTATATAAGGAAAAGTACACAAGAGTAGCTGAAGCGTTTCTAACAACACACATAGAAATATGTCTAAATATAATTTAATAAATTTAGACTAACTAGGATCGCCCGGTGGCCGAAATTCGACCATTTGACATTTACTTTCGAGAGAGCCTGTGCGTCATAATATAAAAACGTATACATACATTTTAATACGATAACCCTGTCCTAATACGTTTATACATGTGTGTTTGCAAGTGCAAAATGAAAACAAAAACATTATGGGAGAACAACATAGAGCGCAACCGTCGCACAGTGGGAAATTTTACGAGAAGGCGGTCAAAATTCCATAACTTTTGACTGGATCGGTATTTTTTTATGCGATTTTTTTTGTTCGATAGGTGCGATGTTAGGCTTTCGTTTGCGCTATAAAACGTATACATATATATATATATATATACTGATAGGAGCAAAAGTTATGGGGAGTTCAAAATGCATTTTCATTTTTTTTTGTTGAGTTTCGGTGTAAAAGTTGAAAATTTCATATATGATTTTTTTTATATATTTATCATTATTTCTCTTGTATTTTACAACTGATACTTATTTTTTATTGTCGAACTTAGATCCTGTCAGAAAATGCCAATATTTGGCCCCTGTAAATTTTTTTTTTAGTCGCAATATTCACAGGGGCCAAAGGTTGGCTTTTTTGGGACGAGACGAGTTGTTATAAGGATAAAACTGAAAAGGAATATTTTGAAAAATTCCCAAATAGCATTCTTGGCTATCGATAACATTTTAGGTAATTCAACTTTTATTTTTGGTTTGAGATGTATGTGTATTTTATTTTTATATATTAATACAAATATATTCTTAAATCAAAAACAAATTATAATCTATAAACAATTTTAAATTAAACAATATTAGTAAAAATTTCTTCTAAATAGCTTTGGGTTTCATTGTCCAGAAGTTGTTTAGCTTCTTCGATTGAGGTTGATTTCCATTTTTGTCGAATATGGATATATGGATCTGATGTGCACAACAAAATAGTAATAAGATCTTCATTAGTACAACATCTGGACATTTTTCTTGTGTTATGCTCGCGGAAGAATCTGTAGTCTTTGTTCCTTTTTTCTTGCGCTTCTTCAGATAGATCTCCAATTGGTAGCATATTGTGTTGAACTATTTGTTCCCCATGGTATAAAATTTTATGAACTGTGGTTGGCATATGTCTCCAAGAGTATTTTTTGTTATAAAGAAATGCTGTTTCATTTGCATACTGGCCAAATTTTTTTGCATTTATCTTTCTGCTACATGATATAACTTGTAAAATGATATGGAATCGTCTTATTAATTCAAAATGTACTCCTGTGATAGATGCTGCAGTTTCTGGATCGGAAAAGAATCTCCTAGCAGTGTTTCCATCATTTGAATTTCCTTCTCCTTGTTTTGGCTGATCAATTATAAGGCCTAGGTGAAGGCATTTTTCTTGAATTTGTTTTTTTGTTTGCTTCCTTTTTTCCACATTTTCTTTGTTTTTTCTCACTGTTTCGCCTAACGGGCCAAATTCCAAATCATAACCCAATTTAAGAATATGCTCCATAAAACGAATTCTGGTATGAAGAGGGGACATTCCAAATTCGTATGCTTCATTGAAACTATTGTCTTGTGATGGGGGTTGGCTTAATTGACTTGATGTCTTTTGGCATATGGTACAGCTTGACTAAGACTTTGTTTCGGTTAATGGTTGTGCAACTTTTCCATCGATCATTGTAAGGAACATTTGAAAATTAATTTCAATGCATTGGTCATCAAATTTAAATATTGCCGGTTGAAGTTCTTTAATTGTATCTTTTATTTTTCGAACTTCTTCAGTTATGACATCTTTAGTTTCCTTTTTGTAAACAAACTGTATTGGTCTGCAATACTTTGTTGAAGAGGGAATTTCATTTTTCCATACATCCATTTCTGTAACTCTACTGGTTGACGGCTCTAAGCCAATATAAGTTTTTCTTAAACGTAATGGAACTAAAGATACCATGAATAAGTTGGCATCAGATGAATTTTCTGAATTACATTGCTTGTATTATTTCTGACCAGAGCTTCCATCACATCCCCATTTAGAAAATAAAGTGATTCTGCAATTTTTAAGTTTTTTTAAACAGTCAGCATCAAGTGTATTTAATAATCGTTCTGCAGTGTGTTCGAGAAGAGCCTGCAATTTTACTTCTGCTGAACTTGAAGTTACACTTATAGCCGTTTGTGAAGGTAAGCACTCTTTGACAGAAACTAAATCTCGATATGCTGGAAAGATTCCACAATTTTTTTCATTGGTTCGCTTTCGCAGTTCTGTATACTGATTTTTTGTCAGTTTTAAATCCAAAAATAGTGCAAATAGTGCAGAAGAAGTTCTGGAGTAAATTTCATTTCTTCAGTTGGTGTAGGCATACTTTTTAAAATCCTCTTTGTGCGTTTAGGGCTCGCTTCCACTTTTTTTTTTCAATTATTGCAATTTTTGTTTTCTTTTTTTGCGTTGGTTGAATTTGATGCAGAAATGAATCCTTTATCATAATTTTCACGTAAAATATAACTGCGTGCTAGTTTTTTTAAATTAAGTTGCAATTTTCAGGTAATTAAACTATGTAGTTTATGTTGCGGCTATTTACTAATGTTTAACCTTTTAACTTACTTAGAAATCTAACGTGTTAGGCTATTTATGTCGCCTATTCGTTTTGCAGCATCCGTTCATCTACAATAAGTTCATAACAATGACAATACCTTTACCTTCTCCAAATTAATTGATAACCTGACGTGCTAGATAATTTATGTGGCCTGAACTGCTTTATTTGTCGAAAATTCTTTAAGATTCACCTTCTTTAATTTCAGTAATGTTTCCTTGCAGGACTTATTTTTTGAACCTTACCTTGGGTCACAGAAATTGCTGTAGTTCGCAAGGTCGTATCCAGATGTGTGTACAATGGGGTATAGAAATGTAGGTTAGATTCTGGATTACAAGAGAGTATAGATTTTTTTTGACGCGTTTTGACGCTCAGGACTTATGCTCTATAAAAATTAAATAGTTCTAGAGGTCGCAGAGTTTAATGCTTTAAACCACGTATAGCTAATAAAATAAACTAATACACAAAACTTATTCTGTCAAAAAATCTTAAAAAACAAAAAAGTTATGAGCATTTCAACTTCAAAAATTGACTCAGAAATTCAAAACTATAATCAAATATTGAGAAAGTCCATTTCGGACCACCCTGTTTACTTTAACATGAATAAAAAAAATTTTAAAATCGGAGAACATAAAAAAAATAATTTTGGCCGCCTTCTCAAAATATGAACCAGTGTGCGTCGTTTGTTTGGAAGTATAATGCAAAAAAAAAAACACATTTTTGGAGAATAACAAAAAAACTCAACTACCTAGTTAAAATACTGGTCCAAATAAAGGCTGAGTTTTAAAACATCATAATACTTCTAAGTCAAAGTCGAAAAAATGTATCAAGTTTAACGAGGTAAGGGGTCGCTTGCGTCGAGGAAATGGTCACAAGGGAGAAGCTGGCATGGGCGGTCAATACTTTCGGCCAATATAAGTCACCGGGTCCGGATGGAATTTTTCCGGCCATGCTTTGCAACATCCCGGATGATGCATCATTTCTGCTGGCGAACATATTCAGGAAATGCCTCAGTAGGAGGTATCTGCCTAGGAGGTGGAGAGAGGTCAGGGTGATTTTCATACCCAAGGCTGGTAAAGCGGGCCACTCAAAATCGGGGGATTTTAGACCTATTAGTCCGTTTTTATTCTTGTTGAAGACTCTCGAAAGACTAATAGATTTCTATCTCAGCAGCAATATTGAGACGCGCCTTACCCCCTGTTTCCACATGCAAGTGCAAGTTCGAAAACTCAATACACTTACACTTTTTCACTAACATTCACACAATTTTTGTACTTTCAGCCAATCGGCTGTTTCCTCGATTTTTCGTTGATAATACGTATACACTACTTGCAAGTAATTACTTGCATGTGGAAACGTAGGGTTATTAACAACGTTCAACATTCCTACCGTAAGGGTAAATCTGTTGAGAGTGCGTTTCATGAGGTGGTGGGTTGTATTGAGCACGGTCTGAGGCATAAGGAATATACTCTCGCCGCGTTTCTGGATATAGAAGGAGCCTTTAATAACATTAGGATTGAGGCGATTAGAGATTCGTTGATGGAGTTGGGATTTGAGGACTTTCTGTTAGAGTGGATAGTCTGCATGCTTAGCAGAGCCTTGGGGATCATGTGATAAGAAGGAGGGTTACCAGGGGGGCACCACAAGGGGGGTTCTATCGCCTCTACTGTGGTTGCTTGCGGTCAACGGGATTCTCAGGTCATTTGATTCCATGGGCAGGAAGGTTGTTGCCTATGCGGACGACATAGTTCTGCTGGTCAGGGGAAAATTTCTGTCCACGATCGGGGAAATTATGCAGGTGATGCTGGGCGAACTCTCGGCATGTGCAAGGGACATGGGGCTGTGTGTTAACCCTGTGAAGACTGAACTGGTACTATTTACCAAAAGGTACAGGATAGAGGGATTTAGGGGGCAAGTGTTAGATGGCGTCGAGTTACCTTTATCGTACGGCGCAAAGTATCTGGGTAACTTTCTGGACTGCAAACTGTCTTGGAAGAGAAATACTCAGGAGAGGACGAGAAGGCGACTCAATGCCTTTTACACATGCTGGAACTCCATGGGTTAGAACTGGGGTCTGAGGCCGGATATGGTAAACTGGACTTACACATCGGTGGTTAGGCCTATACTAACCTATGGATGCACTGTTTGGTGGGGTGCGTTGAGAGTGGATAGCTATAGGAAGATGCTCAGCAAGGTTCAAAGGAGTGCATCTCTTGGAATCGCAGGCGCAAGGAGAAGCACTCCACAGGCAGCGCTGGACATCCTACTATATCTGTCCCCTATTGAGCATTATGTGAGGAGTGTGGCTGCTTGGAACCTACTTAGATTTTACGAGTCTTCCTTAGTTAGACCTAGGCGGGATGATCACACGAGAATTTTGTACGAGGTGGGTCTGCTTGATCAAAGTACTGTTCTCGAGAGAATTTCGGATCATAGAACTATGACCCTGGACTTCGGTGTAAAACTACCAGTGGAGTTCCCGGATAGGGAAATCTGGCGTTGATTCAATGGACTGTTTGAGGGGTGGACAGTATTTACGGATGGATCCAAGATGGAAACCGGCACTGGTGCCGGTGTATATATCGCGGACACCGAGCTAAAAAGGACATTTAGACTCCCTGATGAGTGCAGTGTCTTCCAGGCTGAGAACCTAGCGATCTGGAGGGCGACGGAGGTATTACTGGATCACATCGTGGGTGGTTCTGCGGTGACAATTTACGTCGATAGTCAGGCGGCGCTCAGGGCATTGACAAATTATACGGTGCGATCGTGCCTGGTCGCTCGGTGTAGGAATGCTCTTAGGGAACTCATGGAGGCATTCAATGTAAGACTGTGTTGGGTACCACTATTTTTGTTGATTTATTCATACGCCTAAATTTACATTAACTCTATGCCTGCAAAACAAAGTTCAACGTTTGTAATTTTGTCATCGTTTTGTACACATTTGATTTGTGCATGTGTGAGTTTTTTATTGAAAGTGCTTTGTTTGCATTTATTGTTGCGCACGCAGTAACACAATTGCACAAAGTCAAATGACAGACATTTGTATGCTTTTGCATTCAAGTAGTCATTGCCCACTCGATGAGACAAAGACGAATGTAAATTGGTATGAGTACGAGTCGCTTTGTTGGTATGATTGTTGTAGGCATAAGTTCAAATAAACTTGTTATTGTGTCCAATTTGTTTTTGTGTTTACCCTGCAAATAATATTGGACCACCGGATTTTGATCAAATGGACTACTCATTGGACTAGTCCCATGTAATGCAAGGATGGACCATGTCATTGTTAAAAAGTGTTTGTATTGAGACGGCATGCCTTCGTTTTTTAACGACATGTGCTCATTTTTAAACGACTTCAAAACTAATCCTCTTGAATATATCATGGAGTAGTTTCAATACTACTCCTTTGTAATCCAAAGCTGGGTTATATGGTCCTGCCCTAGGACATCGTAATGTTAAATAGACCATGTTTTTCCATACGTTTGGGTTACTTTTGGACTAGTCCTAGTCCCTTGTGGGATAAATTTTACATGCGTGTTTGGACTAGTCCTATTATTTGCAGGGTAGTTTTTAAAAGCGAAACAAGCAACAATACTTTTTAAGAAATGATAAAAAATAAAAACAGTCTTCTTGTTTCTATGGAAATTGTTTGTTCCTATAAATGAAACTAAATTTTTTTTCTATCGAATCCAGCATATGAAAAACCTTTAATACGTACTACATACATAGCAACTGCTGAATAGGCATCAGAGCAATGATTTTTGTGTATTTTTCTTTGTATGTGTTTTTACCAAAGCAATAATTGACAAACGAAGCTAAACATGGTATGAATGGCAAAGCCAACACGTTGTGCATGACTTGAATGAATTTTAAAACAACACCAATGTGTGTGGCTGAGAAAGTTTGATTGCATGAACACAAATGAGTGTATTTGATGTTGTTCATTGAATGCTAATTTTTTGCAATCGCACAAAGCCGTTCTATGTTGGGTACCTGGACATTGCATTGTTGATGGAAATGAGGTGGCGGACGAACTCGCGAGAGGGGGTTCGAATCTGGACTTAGTGGTAAGGGACAGGGGGGTAAAGCCTCCCTGTGTTAATACTATGGTGTGATACGGGAAAAATTCCGTGATGACGTTAACCGATCCTGGGGGGACAGAGTGGATTGCAGGGTGTCTAGGGCACTATGGCCCACATTGGAAGCGGGGGCAACCAGGGTTCTACTGGGATTGGATAGGGGTGGTCTTAGAACACTTATAGGGTTCTTGACGGGTCATTGTCGCGTTAGGGCTTTTACGGGCAGATGGGACAACACCATACCGGACTTCTGCAGGTTATGCGATGATTCAGAGGAGCTGGAGACGATCGAGCATTGTCCTAGGATGCAGGGTCTCAGACAGAAGTGGCTAGAAGACAGGTTTCACGACGAACTGGGGTGCATTGCTGGATGTTATCCGGCTGATCTACTGGGGTTTGTCAGGGAAAGAGTGCGGCTGTTTCTGTTGAGGGGACTGTTGAGAGGGAAATTGTTATTACCTTCTAACTTTCTAATTTTCTGGATTTTATTCACCTCATACTTCTTTTCTTTACTTTTTTCTTTTCATCGAAGGGATTCACAATGGACCGTACCGGTCTCCGAGTGGAAGTGTGCCCTTGAGCACATAACCCTTCTTAACCTTACCTAACCTAACCTAACGAGCTACGGTTTTCTTTTTTGTAAACGCATCGATTTCTTTTTCAGTGCACTTTGAAACAAATAACATTGTAAAATTCTACACGATCGCATTTTAGATTGCGAGACTTCTGTTTATTAAATTTAACAAAGTTTTTAAATTTAACAAAGTTTGTTAAGCAAAATTTTCATACAAAATTTGTTTTCTAAACCTTTATTAAATTAAAAATATTTGTATGCATTATTTTATTACTCTTTAAAAATTTAGATAACCTTAAAATAAACAAACGCCCAAACAATAATTTCCATAAGTAAAATGTGCAAATTATTTTCCACTAGGAAATAATTCTAACATTCATTTTGTTAAAATTGTTGAGTTAAATACATACATAAAATTAATAAGTATCATTATACAATTATAAATCTTTATTTTTGGTTAATTATTTCATTAACATTATTAATTTGTCTGACGACTTTTTGTTATAGCTGTATAATCTTTATTATATATGAAACTAGGTGTTTGGTCCCGGCGCTGCTCGGGATTTTCTAAATAAAAATAAAAAATAAAATACTGGAGAATTTTGTTAATAACTTGACCCCAGCGCTATCTACCATCAATAAAAAAAATTTTAATATCACGACAACAGAGTCGTGAAAGTAGACCTTTCCAACGCATATACTGGTTTGAAAATCGGTTGAGTGGCTCTCGAGTTATAACATGACGAACATAGGACAACTTATTTTCTATATATAGATTAGACAAATTAATAATGTAAATGAAATAATTAACTAAAAATAAAGACTTATTATTATATTATATATTATACAGCTTGACACAAAGGATGCTGACGAAAGCTGTATCGGGCCTGGTGTCATTGCTAGCCAAACGAAAGCTTAAGTAAATCATGTAATATCTATATCTATAGCTTCAATGTTAACCAAAGGTTGTTTAAAGCAAAAAGTATATGAATATTGAGGGATTAGGAATATTGTGTTGTGGCCCTTTGTTCCTTTTAAGAACCACAGGACATGTTTTATATATATATGTAGGACTATTGTTAAAAGCTTTATAAAATGAAATTTGACTAATAGAAGAAGCACATTCGAAAAAATGTTTAATACTCATAATTTCCTTAATTTTCAGGAAAATTTGCTGGCTTTGCTCGTATGAGCGCTCAATCACGACGAGATTTAACTCAACCATCATGGGTTTTACCACCAAGTATTTCGGCTAAAGCTTTGGGGGGTGTCATCGAAATTGATTGGATTTGTCGTAAAGAGTTATCGTTTAATTGTACCTCTCATTTATACAATTCATGGAACGAAGGTAAACCAGTGAAAATTGGACGTGATGGTCAAGAGATTGAACCTAAAGTTGGAGCTGAATTGTGTCGCCTATTTCCCGAAGATGAGAAAATTGAATTAACCCCCATTTTACGCAAATCAAAGGAAACAGCCAAGATGATGAGAGAAAAGGGTATACGCGTGATTTATAAGGCCCCTAAAAGTTTATCATCACGTGGCGGAGGTGGTGGTCGTGGAAATCATCATTATCGTAGTGGTGGCGATCGTCGTGAAGGTGGTGGTCCTATGCGTCATAAAAGATCCTATGGTGCTCCACATCGCCCATACAAATTACCACATATGGGACATCCAGGTTCAGTTTATAAACGTGGTGGCTCACCCTATGGCCGTGGGGGACCAGGTGGTGGTGCCGGCGGTAGTGGTGGCTCGAGAGCAGGTGGTGGTGATTCTTCTTTACCTCCTTGGGAAAGGTATATGTCACCAACAGCTGCTGCAGAAGCCTATTTGGCTGACTATATGCGTACCATGCATGGTCAATTGCCCCCACTGCCCTTTGTACCACCATTTGGTCAAATACCCCCACCTACACCGGGTGGTACAGCAGTTCCACCTCCTGGTTTGCCGGGCTCCATTTATGAACAATTGCCACCACCGGCAAGATATTACGATGGTCCTCCATTACCTGACTATCCTCCACCCCAGCCAATGCGCCCTCCACCGCCAGGTTATGATAAGAATGCTCCATCATTTGAAGACTTTGCAGCTTGGAAACATGCTGGTCTACCCACCGGTACTTTGCCACCTGGGTTTCCACCTAGTTTGGCCGGCGGAAATGGTAGTAGTTCCACAGCAGCTGGTGGTAGCAACGGTGCTGCCGGTAGCGCCGCTGGCAGTACCAACTCGAATTATCGCGGTAATCGTAACAGCAACTCTAATTCAAATGTAAATCGTTCTCGTGATCGTCCAGGTCGTGCTAATGACTATCACCATCGGGGTGGTGCTAGTGCGGGCGGTTCATCACGTAGTGGAGGCAGTGGCAGTGGTGGAGAACGTGAGCGTCATTTCCGTGGTGGTAATGAACGCAATAGTGGACGCAATTATCGAGATAATCGTCGTTAAGTGTTTAATTTAAACTATATTATATTTATCTCCTCCTTTTTTTCCTGATTTTTATAAAATTATCGAATCGTAAGCAAATTTTGTGTTTAAGTGTAATCACTTGAAATCCATGCTCTGCTATTTTTAACAAAATCAAGGATCAGCAACCATCAAACACCTCCTCCACTCCACTGTACTCTATGCGACGTAATTAGTGATCTTTTATTTTAAAAAGAAAATATTAAAAAGGTGTTTTATAAAAAAAAAAAAATTTTAATGAAAAAGTATTCTTAACTTTTTAAAAGTGTTTTAAAATCAATATATTTTTTTTTTCTTACAATGCAACACCTTACCAGCAACTGAAAAAATATTTAACTTAATTAAATTAAAAAAAAAAAAAAGAAAATATTATTATAAAAAAAAATTATGTGTGAAAATATTTAAATTTGATGCTTTAAGGAAGAAAAAAATCGTTAAAAAGTATAACAGAACTTAGTTTAGTATTTAACCTTAATTTAGTTTCTTTCTCCTTCTACATAATTATAAATATATAAAACTTTTAAGAATTTAACATAAAAAAGAAAAATATTGAAAAATACATATAAAAAAAAAAAATAAAACACATTTAGAGAACTTTTTATTGCAATAAATAAAGGTGGAGAGCCACTTATTTAAAGTTACCAATTTAAAACAAAAGACTGACCTAAAAAAAAAAAAATATTTTGAAAAAATTAATCTCTGAAAAAGACGTTACTACTCTCCTTACCTTAAAAAGAAATAAACGAACTGTTGGTAATTGCAAGAAAAAAATTAAACGAAAGAAGGAAGAAAAGTTAAAATTAAAAAACATGAAAAGTGTTGGTTTTAATTGAAAGAAATTTTAAAAATATTTCACAAATAATATGTAAAACAAGTGCTAAAACGAATCAAAAAATACGAATACAAACAAGTGCAATATAGTGTTAATGAAAATCTATAATATGAAAATTTCCCACCAACCTTTGCAATCACTTAAAACGGACTAGCAAAATATCATTTCAAGTAAAATAGACTTTCAAAGGACTTGAGCAAATATATAGATTGTCAAGTGTTTACCAAGATATTTCCATGGAATCGAGTAAATTATTGTTTTACTTTAGAGTCCAGTCCACCTTAACCAGGAAACTTTTTTCTTCACAGAGAATCAAGCAGTACAAAAAAATAAATATATTTATTTACTTCATAACTCTCATATCAACAACAAACAATACAATGACAATAGTTATTGTTTTGCCGCCTTTTTCATCTATTAAAAACATAATTCTTTTTTTACATATTTAACTAATATTTAATTATTATTGTCTTTCAGACCTTTAGAAAACACTTCCAAGCATGCAGTACATTTTTTTGTTTGCTTAGCCTGCCGGGATCGCTGTTTTCCATTAAAGACTTAAAATTACTCTCAGGGGGATAATGTTATAAATAATAAAACCAACCTACTTAACATTTGCAAATCACTTTTAATTTGTATAATGCAAATATAAAATGGCGAAATTGTTATATGTACTAGGAAAATGAATACACATGTAAGTATATACATGCATACATATGTTTGTATATGTAGACGACTGGCAAATAGTGTAAGTAAATTAATTCCAGAAACAATCGCAGCTTTATAATAATGTTTAACCTCAAAAGTTCTATGTTTTTAAATAACGTAATAATTTTATTGGAAGTTTTATAAATTTTCTAATATATTATCAGCCCAATTATGAATACAAATTCCCTGGGAGTTTTTTCCTTTCCCCATTTTTAAATTTACTTTAATTAGAAAAATGGCAGAAGGGAATAACACTCCCCAGGACTTTTTTATAATTGGGCTAATACTAAAGTAATTAAACAGAAAATTGCAGAATTAAAAAAAAAAATATCTAAAAATCATTAAGAAGCTGTTGGCAATGTTATTCTAATATCAGAAAGGTTTCATATACAGAATTTAACAATAAAAATTTAAGAAAATATTCATAATCTTCAACAAAAAAACCTACTACAAAAATTTTTAATTTTAGTATTTCTCTGCAGTTGCCATATTTACATTATAGCATTATAGTAAAATGCTTTAAACAACTTATCAAAAAAAAAAGTTTGGAAAAATCACGCTGAAATGCAATTAAAAACTCGCCTGAGGGTTCATTTCTCACAACTACAAGTTACAAATCTAAAAGAAAATACGTCTAGAAAAGCAAAATTTTTACATTTCTTTGTTTTAAAATTAATTTACTTGTAGATTTAAGGCCCCTAATATGAGTTGCATTCGACAAATGTTTTTCGCTTGCTATCGAACATCAACTATCGAATGTTGATTTGGTATTATGAGTTGACAGTACTGTCAAAAATTTCGTTGTGTGCCGAATTGAATCGTTTATTTCAGAAAACCGTCAAGTGTGCCTATTTTAAATGAGAGTTGACGGGTTTCTGAAATAAACGATTCAATTTATTTAAGAAACTTAATAAAATGTAAATATATGTAAATATTTTGTTTTCGTATACCCAATATCACATTATTAATTACTTAATAAGTTTTATACTTTTTGCCATAACCTCAAAAATAAGATGTTTTCTAAGATAAATCGGGGCTGCTGATCACAAATATGGCATTAAGTTATTTTTCTTAAGAAGCGTTTTCGGGATATACGCGAAAATCGTGTTTTTCTGCAGTTGTTTTAGGTATTTCGAAAAATCTCGAGTACTGTTCAAATGAATTGTACAAGATTTAACATTTTGCATAGATACCTCTTTTCTCTTTCAGAACATGTCCACACTGTGTCGATCAGATTTACTAAGGTTCAGGACTTTAAACTTGAAAAAGAAGTGATTTTTTTTTCAAAATTCACCATTTTAATTCGCAATAAAAAAAATTTTTAAATTTTTTTCAACATGTATCATAAATAATATTTTGCTTTAAACGTAGTAAGCGTAAAATTGTTATCGTCGGACAAAGAATTAAGAAATAACGGCATATTTAGTGAAAACATCCGAATTTGAATTTTATTTATTTATTTATTTATTAATCCATAATGTAATACAAAGCCATTTGGGCCAAAAAAAAACTTTTTTTAAGAATGTTACTATTACACTGCGGAACAGTAAGTTTGCGGTCTGGAATATCATTGCAAATTTTTACTAATTTGAGGTCGCTGATTTCAAATCTTATCTCAATTTTTCTCTTTCAGCTCTAGTTTTCGAGATATACCCTTATGTCCAAAATTAAGGCACTTTTACTACATATATTGGAATAACTTAAAAACGGTTGACCATATTCAGTTAAAAAAATCCAAAACACGCCAACAATATTATCTTTAAGCCGTGCTTACATTGTTTTTAAATTTCCCCTGTAGTTCCAGAGATATCGTAAAAGAAACAATCTACTCAATTTACTAAGAAAACTGAATATCGATTTCCATACAAAAATAACGTTTTTTCTTTTTGCATGGAAATCGATGTTCAGTTTTCTCAGTAAATTGTGAATGAGATCAAAAGTTGTGCACCGATTTCAATGAAAAAACCTTATTTCATTCCAAATTATGTTAAGCTAAATGTTTTCAGACCAAAACTGTGTTTTTTGCCGCGTTTTTATTTTTTATGAATTTTTAAAAAACAAAAATTGTTTTTTTCTATTGTTTCTGCAAAAATTCTACGATATCTCTGAAACTACAGGGCAAATTTAAAAACAATGTAAGCACTGAATATAGTCAGCCGTTTTTAAGTTATTCCAATATATGTAGTGAAACTGCCTTAATTTTGGACATAACGGTATATCTCGAAAACTAGAGAGACTAGATTTGAAATCAGCGACCTCAAATTAGTAAAAATTTGCAAAAATACTGCTCATACGACTCATTCTTGTTTCATTTTGACACTTTTTTTGTGTTGTTAGTGTGATTTTTTTTTTTTAAATAGATAAAAAAGTACATAAAACTTAAAAATATATTATTTAATACTCTTATTAATATTATTATGTTATAATTATCACTTTATTTTATTAAACATAAATTTTTATTTAGTTTTTTTTTTCTTTGTTTTGATTTATTTTTGAGAGCTAGTTCAGATAAACTAACGATAAATGTTATCAACATAGGAGATGATAGTACATTTTTCCTGTTTCGCAGCCTGTTTCAAAATGAAACGACCTGTTTCGCTCTCAATATTTTGTATGGGGAAACAAGTCGTTTCAATCATGTTTGGTCCGTGTGAACATGGTATAACAAAGATGCCAACTGATTGAAATTTTGAGCTATGTTGTTAAAATTGAGTTACTGAATTGCTGTATTGTTACTGCAAGCAATAAACTGTGCCGGTTAAAATTAACGCTACCGTTAATCGTTAACAGTTAGAGAATTCCACTAATGCTTATTAAAATCAATATTAAGTGCACTACCCCCAACTATGGATAAAATGCATACTATGTTGTGACGCTTCTCATGTTAATTTTGAAAAGAAAACCTGTTCAAAACGGCAGCAGTAAAATTGTGTCCTTATGGTTATGAAATTAGAAAAATTATTCAGAAAGTAAGTACATTTTTCGTTTCGGTTAACAAACTTCATATTTTTATGTTGCAATATTTGAAATGGTTAGTTTTTGATAGTAATTATAGTCTTCTTAATTATAACACGTTTTATAAGATTAGAGATGGGTGGGTCATATGGGTGAGAAAAAATATTTGTGCCAGGAGAATTGCGTATTCAACTAATGCTGAAGTCCTCATTGGCTCAACATTAAATCTGAGAACGAATTTAACTTTCCTTTGAGGAAATCAACAGGATTTTTTAGTGGAAACATTTTAAATGTATTTTAATTCTCGATATATCTTTTTGGCCAATCGAATTGAACTGTCTAGGGTTACAAACTACTTTTTTTCAATTTGAATTGTATTTTATTTTTTTAACCTTTGATTTTAGCTGGAGCATAGTGCCGATGTTTCGAAATGGTTCCTACTCGATCCTGATCGTAAATGCATCACTACTGTGCATCATACGATTGCTTACTCCGCCAATTCATGTTTGCTGATCATCTTTTATAGCAGAAGGTATTTCTCCACTATGTAATTGACATTTGTTTGTTCGGCATTTGTTTCAGCAAAATATCTTGAAACGTTTAAATTTTCATTTGCAGCGCAGCGATGCACTTAGGAACATGCCCTACTTTCTAATCTTATTAAAGAAAAACTGTAAATATGTATCACTAAACTCATTAAATTTTTTGTTGCGAATCTTTTTGCAAAGAATCTATCTAACTTACGTTAACCCAGTGATCATGAAGCAATTTATCAGAATCGGTAGCCATGCTCTTGTTGTATTAGAATGCCACTGTTGCACATGGTATTTCGAAATCTGCTGTACTTAAGGCTAAGAAACGTTTTTATATGGATAGGATCTCTGAACATAACTCTTGATCATACTCAAGAAAAGCCCAGCGTTGTGTGAGAAATCTGAAGAGTCGAATTCCCTTTTCGACATAAGCATCTACTTCTTCTGTTGATGGTTGAAGACCTTTAAACTCCTTGGCCTGACGATCAAAAATATTCTGACTATTTGTATTCACCGGAGAAACCGTCGATATTCGCACAGGGATAACAAACAAATAAATAATTCACAATGATCGTTTATTTTCATTCTGCTAGTATGTATTTATATAAAAGTACACACACGCATAAAAACCCGTATATTAAAAATAATGTGTATGTCACCACATATCACCACAACGTATACAATCACTTTTAAAATTAATTTATTGACCTGAATTTCCTATTTGATTTTGTGTAGCTTCCAAGAAAAAAAAAAATACTTGTAAGGGACGTTGAAAACAAATTCTTGTTAGAAATTCGGTTCGAAGGACCAGTGTTTCGGCATATATCCGATTTAAATACAAAAAAATCTGCTAAGAAATAAAACAAGAAGAGAAGAAATTTTGGGAAACCAATGAAATATTTTTTGTTTTCAATTTAGCAGAAATAAACAATATTTTGTTCCGAAAATCACTTTTATTCCAATATATTCAGAGAAATCATAGCTAAAACTATATTCACCCCTATCGTGAATAATTTTTCCCTCGTAATTTTTCCCCTTTTCACATATTTGCGATCATGAACAGCTCCCATGAAAAAAATGTAATTCAAAGGAGAATAATAACGTGAAAAAATGTTCACGGGAATAAATTCCCCTTATCGTGAAAAGTTTTTCCCTCGTAATTTGTTCACATTTCCCTTAGATTTTCTCACTTTATTTTTGCTAGGGAATAGAACGAATATGTTAGTTGTTCCTGCTATAAATCGAATATTTAGGGCTAGATCCGTTAATAAGGCACAAACCGATATATTGGTCAACAAAATGCAAAACAACAGGTTGATTGCCGCCGGATTTGTGAAAGACGTGGTGGCAGAATTTTGGAAAATATTTTACTACATAAAATTTAAAAAGTGCAAAAAACTAACGTTGTTATCAACCTATCCCTCCAATACTAATTATTTAGATTTATTATTTTAACTTTCCTTTAAAATATATACGTGTATATTTTTAAACAAAAATTTCAATGATTTTTAATTTTTTCTAATTTTCTTCTTTTTTACATTCACTGGAACTGATACCATGAAAAATTTTTCACATGAGATTCTCGATTGCTTTTTTCCCTTCGAGGGGAATGAAAATTTCATATGAACAAAAATTACACTTGTTATTCACGATAGGGGTGATTAAAAAAGAAAAAAAAGCGTTACTGCTCCTATTTTTTAAAAAATGCATACCTTATATGTCCATATAAAAATGGATCTATCTACATATGTATGTTTAAAATTTCATTAAAATTGATTTGATAGCGGGCACAAAGACTCTTTTCCGGAAAGCTATATGAAATTATGGAACGATTCGCCTTTGTGCCAATTAGAACCTATGTACAAAACCTAGGTAGGTAGGTAGAAAGGCCGGTGTGAAGTCTCCTTCACACCCTCACCCAGAGACCAATATGGTCCATTGTGATGCCTTATTCAGGGATAGCCCTAGAGAGAAAGTTAGTGAAATAAACAGAGAAAGCATAAGATAAATAAGAAAGAAAGAAAGAAAGAAGGTTCCTGACCAAACCCGAGCGAAATCCTACTCAACCAAATGCGCCCTACGTGCGTCCAACACCCAGCCTATTCTCGCGCAGCCAGGCCATCCCCATTACGAATCCTATCAGATTCTCGAGTCCGCAACCCGAGACATCCCCTAATTCGCCCAGGAATCTACTGCCCAGCCACCTCTGCCTGCTGCCCTGCAACCTGGGACAGTGGCACAGAATGTGCTCCACCGTCTCCAACTCCTCAGGGTCCTCACACAACCTGCACATATCCGACAATCCGGATCCCATCCTCACCGCCATCCTGCCTATCATACAGTGGCCCGTGATCATTCCTATCATGGTTCTAACGCAGACCCTACTCCTGCCCATCAGCAAAACCGAATCGGACCTATTGAGCACCGGCCACAGCGTCCGTGATACCCGACAGTCCGTTCGATTCCCCCAGGCCCGGTTGGTCGCGCCCACAATCCATTCCCTGATTCTTCCAAAATAGAATGCCATTGGAGGCCTAACCGCCTCTAAACAGTTAGGATCCTCCATCTCCGAGCCCTGTCTCGCCAACCCATCAGCAACCTCATTGCCGACTATGTCGCAGTGACCCGGCACCCAGCACAGCCTTAGCAAATACTCCCCTAAGACTGCCCCAAGAGCCTTCCTACAATCATCAACCAGCTTGGATTTCACATAACAGCCCCTTACGGCCATAAGAGCCGCCTGGCTGTCCACATATATAGTGACCTCCGAGCCCCTATCAATGTTGTCCCTTATCAGTTCCACGGCCCTCATGACCCCCAGAACCTCCGCCTGAAAAACACTGCAGTCGTCAGGAAGCCTATATGACCTTCTGATGTTCAGATCCTCAATGTAGACCCCCGCACCCGTGCCCCTCATCTTCGAGCCATCAGTGAAAATAGCAAATCCACTAAATAATCTGCCCCTACCTGACCAGCTCTCCCTAGAAGGAACTATTACCTCCGGCAGCCGCCCAAAATCCACCTTAGTGCCCACATAATCTGTGGATCCGGGAGGTCCCAGGCAATAGCCACACGCCTCAATCTCACTCAGGATCCGTGAGTGACCCTGAGTGACATTCCCCATCAGTCCTGATTCCCTCAGTCTAAGAATACTCCTGGCCGCCATTCCCATCACATACTGCTCAATAGGCAGAAGATGTAGAATGACGTCCAGGGCCGCCTGAGGGGTACTCCTCATGGCACCTGTCATGCCCATTGAAGCACACCTCTGAGCCTTAGAAAGAAGGTTCCTACGACTAGCCAATCTCAATGACTCCCACCAAACACAGCATCCATACGTAAGAATGGGTCTAACCACCGAAGTGTACAGCCATCCCACCACTGACGGCCGGAGTCCCCAACTCCTACCTATCGATGATCTGCAAGCATAGTAGGCATTGAGACCCCTCTTAAGTCTCTCCTGAGTATTCCTTCCCCATGACAGCTTGCTGTCCAGAAAAACTCCCAGATACTTAGCACTATCAGATAGTCTAAGCTCCACTCCTCCTAGTACCGGTAGCCTAAAATCCTCCACCTTGTACCTCCTAGTGAAAAGAACCAACTCCGTCTTCCCCGGATTAACTCCCAGTCCCTTATCACTCGCCCATGCCGACAGTTCGCCCAGCGCCCCTTGCATGATGTCGCTAATTGTCGGCAGAAACTTGCCCGACACCAATATCACCACATCATCCGCGTAGGCTACGACCTTCTGACCCATTCTGTCAAAACGTCTCAGAACGACATTGACGGCCAAGAGCCACAATAAGGGTGAGAGAACTCCCCCCTGTGGGGTCCCCCTAGTCACCGATCTCCTAAAACGTTCGTCTCCCCAGTCCGAGTGAATAACCCTGCTGCTTAGCATCCTAGTTATCCATTCGACCAAGAACAACGGAACCCTCTGATCAAACAGTGCCTGCCTAATAGCCTCTATCCTCAAATTGTTAAAGGCGCCCTCTATATCCAGGAATGCCGCCAAGGTGTATTCCTTGGTTCGCAAACCCCGCTCAACATAACCCACCACATCATGCAACGCACTCTCAACAGATCTACCCTTAAGATAGGCGTGTTGAGCGCCGCTGATGATGTCGGCGTCAATCTTCATCCTCAGATGTAGATCAATCAGTCTTTCCAACGTCTTCAAAAGAAAAGACGATAAGCTGATTGGTCTAAAATCCTTGGGTTTAGAGTGACCGGTTCTACCCGCCTTGGGAATAAAAACTACCCTGACCTCCCTCCACCCTCTAGGAATGTACCCGTTCAGCACACATACCCTAAACAGTTCCACCAACACCAGGAGTGATGATCTCCCGATATTCTGTAACATCGCCGGAAAGATACCATCTGGTCCCGCCGATTTGTAGGACCCAAAGGTATTCACCGCCCAAGTTACCTTATCCAAGGTGATCATATCTCCCACCGTCTCCCTTTCCCCACCGTCCGAGCCCGACCCAGAGAAGGGGTCACCACATACAACCTGTTCCCCCGACCCAGGATCCACACACCCCGGAAAGTGAGTTTCCATGAGCAGACAGAGAGATTCAGAGCCAGATTCCGTCCATGAGTCGTCCGGTCTCTGAATAAATCCAGGGACCACCGGGTCCTTGGATAAAATTCTCCTGAACCTAGACATTTCATTCACGGATTCAACTGACTCGCTAAACTTAATCCACGAGTCCCTTTTCGCTCTTCTAATATCTCTCTTATACCTCCCGTAACTCAACCTGAAGTTACTCCAATCTTCCTCCTTACGCGTATACTTCGCCCTATTGAACAGCCCTCTGACGGTGGACCTTTGAGTCCTCAACTCGTCTGTCCACCATCTTGGCTGTGTACGCCTGCCCGGAAAGTTTAACGGACAGGATCGCTCATAGCTACTGGTCAATACCCCCGTAAAGGTGCTCACCAGCCGCTCCACACCGGTCGGAGTCGACCCCCAGTCCCCTGTAATTCTAAAGTTACTTTGAACCAGTCCCGAAAAAGTGTTCCAATCCGTCCTTCTCGGATTCCTATACGGACACCTTTTCGACCCCTCAAATATCAGACTAAAGGACAAGCGACTATGGTCAGAAAAGGAAAAATCCAACGCCACCTTCCAGTCCTCCACTAATTCCCTGCAGTTCGTCAGTGTTATATCTATCACTGCCTCCCTATCTCTAGTTCTGAACGTCGGTGTATTCCCCCTGTTGCAGATAAAAAGATTGCTGGCAATAATAAAATCAAACATAGACTCACCTCTCTTGTTGATGTCGGCACTACCCCATAGGGTGTGGTGTGCATTGGCGTCACAACCCAGTACCAGTCTCAAGCCGCTTCTGCCTGAGTGCTCCACCAACTCTCGTACTTTATCACCAGGTGGATCGACAGCTTCGTATGGCAAGTATGCCGATGCTAGTGCCAGGACTGATCTGTCCTTGGCCTTCCCTGTCACAACCGTGAGGTCTCCGTTACTGAAAGAATGAGAAAACATAAAATTGTGCTCAGTTCTTGCCAATATACAAGTTCGTACCTTCTCCTCCGAGCGGGATACGACCAAGGTATACCCCGTGACCTTTAATCCAACTACCCGGTTTTTGTTAATCCAGGGCTCTTGGATTAAGGCCACGTCCACGTTGTTGTCAATGAGGTGGGTTGCCAATTCGGTTGAGGCCGCTTCACAGTGGTGCAAGTTTATCTGCACCACTTTCAGCCTCTTAGGATCTATCATCTTTAGGAAACCTAAATCTGACAGACCCTAACCCGAATACAGCAACCCCTCCCATTGACTTCAGCTTCTGTAGAGACTCTCGGTCTACTGCGAACCGGAAGTCTCTACCTTGGTTCTCCTTACAACCCAGTGAAGCTACCATCTTCCACTGTCCTGTAAGGAGCCCGTTATTCTGGTTGGCCAGTAACCCCAGTATGACCTCTACCGGTTTTATAGGTGGAGGAATCCATACCGTGACTACCGGCCTTAACGGCAACTCAGACGCGAGTATTACGTCCAATCTGGCTTCAGGACAAGCGCTGCCACACCTGCCGATTGCAGCCTTTAAAAACTCAAAGGTCTTTAGATTGCCGCAACTGACAGTTTTGACACTTCTTATCCAGTCAGCCCCTTTGAACGATACTTCGTCCGGCCTTCCTTTAACGCTAAAGATTTCGTCAAGTAGTTTGTTTTCTAGCACCTGCCATTTCTCGACACTGATCCTTCCATCGGGATCCATACGATCAATGACAGCTGCCAGAATACCGTCCTTACCTGACGACTCCCTTAGCCTCCTTGATGTGGAGGGTTGGTCCTCTCTGGAGCCAATCCTCTTAGTGATCCCCTTTCGGGGATCCTTCCTTTTAGCCGCTGGGGATTTCTGGTCATCACTAGACCTAACTCTCTTAAGTACCCCTTTCTTGGGGGCCTTAGCAGAGCTCTGTCGGTGATTACCCGATTTCCCTGCAGATGTTGGCTGGTTTGTCCCAGTTATCCCTTTTGTGACTTCCCCTTGGGAGGGACTGTCGGAGATAATCAAGACTTTACCAGTCCTCATCGCGCAGCTAGTAGTGGGTATTACGTCAACAGGCTTGGTTCCCTTATCCGTGACCATACTGTCTCGGTTTAGAGGACCAGGTGTTGATTTCGTACCCTCCTTCTGAATTCCCGAATTTTTGGAGGATTCATCAACAGGGGTTGCTGAGGGTTCGTTATCTTTACTGACAACATTTGAGCCCTCAGCAGCCCTTGCTGTGTATCCCGCAGGATAGGGGATGCCTAGGATATCACCGACAGATCCGTGGATTCGTTCGAATCTGGCAACGTTCTTCCGGTGCTTCCTCAGCAAGTGCCTATCCCGCCCATCGTGTAGTGAGGAGTCTTTCTTAGCTATCTTTTCTAGAAAGGCTAAGGAGGCTCTTACACCACTCTTGGCTTTTTCAAGGCTCGTTCGGCCTTCTGATGTGACCTGTTCTGTCGCATCTTGCCGAACAATAGTTTTTGGTACACCCGCTACTCCGCTCCCTATCTCGAGTGTGACCTCAGGAGTCGATGACCCAGCTCTATGGTCCTGATCATGAGCCGAAATCATGGTTATTTCATGCTCATCATCAGATCCCAGAGCCAGACCATCGAGTCTTTCCGAGACCCCTGTTCGAGGCGGGGAGCCGACTGGGGGGTCGTTCGTTCCTTTTGTCCTTGTCAGTTCTGTCAATAACTGACCTTCCTGCTCAAGAATATCTCCATGGATACTCAGCCAATCGGCGTCTAGATCTGACACCGAACCTGCCGAGTTATTGGAGACATTCCCTGCATCGACTCCTAGAGTCGCGTCCTTTTGTTTTTTAAGAAAATTGTCCAGTTTTTGGTCCCACGAGTAAGCCGTAAAGAAAAGGACCGTCCGCGCAGTGACGGCTTGCACGGACTAGGCCAAAGTTACAACTGACCCTTGCCATCGGCGCCAGAGGGGAGCTGTTCACGACCAGTTTCTTTAACCACTAACTAGCCATTCAGGTCCTCGGCACTGCTGTCTACCACCTTGACCTTAAAAGTGGGGGATATGGGAGATAAAGGGGGAATAGATAGGATTATAGGTAATGGGATGGGGGATGGGAGGATGGATAACCCTTAGTCGTGCTGGCCTTAGAGCAAATACCTTCCAACTTATTCCGGCTTAGCCGAAACGATTCAGAATCCGGCTTAGTCGAGACAAGTTGCAAGACATTCACTACAGCCAGCATTTAAGCCACCACATCGCGGCAAGATAGTTATCCAGGTGGTGGTACAAAACCTATAAACCTGTAATTTGCGCAAAAGATTACATGGACAGCCAGCCAGCCGGACGAACATCGTTAGATCGACTCAGAAAGTGATTCTGAAAAAATAAGCATTGCTTTTTTTGGTTGGCCTAGTTATAATACATTAGTTTTTTTTTATATATATAGATAATGATTTTGTTATTCGTGCTTAATTCCCAGTTTTTATTATTGATAAAAACACTTGAAATTTATTGTTGATGGAATAAGCTATTCCTATGCGCATTTCACTGGTTGCTTAGGCCAGATCATCAGGAAACTTCATCCATAAAGATTTTAGAAAAACTAAAGATATTAAACCAAATAAAACTGTTAAGCGTATAAGACTTATAGCAACAGTTCTACTTGTAATAATATTAAAGCTTAAACAAAACACATCAACAATAAACAGTGGGTTTATCTCATCTTACATTCCCCACTACAATTAGTTAAAATTTTCTCAACATTAATTGTAGTTGTAAGTAGGTTAAGAAAAACAAAATAAAAACAACAACAACTTACAAAAGATTGAAATTACTTTTTTGATTATAAACAGGCAAGTGCACGGCCTAAAAAAACACTTATTGACAACATATTTTGTAAAGTTGTTGTTGTTTTTATTTTGTTTTTCTTAACCTACTTACAACTACAATTAATGTTGAGAGAATTTCAACTAATTGTAGTGGGGAATGTAAGATGAGATAAACCCACTGTTTATTGTTGATGTGTTTTGTTTAAGCTTTGATATTATTACAAGTAGAACTGTTGCTATAAGTCTTATACGCTTAACAGTTTTATTTGGTTTAATATCTTCAGTTTTTCTAAAATCTTTATGGATGAAGTTTCCTGATGATCTGGCCTAAGCAACCAGTGAAATGCGCATAGGAATAGCTTATTCCATCAAAAATAAATTTCAAGTGTTTTTATCAATAATAAAAACTGGGAATTAAGCACGAATAACAAAATCATGCAAAAAATACTATTTTACCAATTTATCGATTTTATTTACTTATATCTGTGGAAAAAATCTAACTGTTAAATAAAAATTAAGTTTTTAGCAACTATATTTATTTCCAATAAAAAAAACAAGAGCTGTAAGCTGCTTGGTTTATTTCCAATTAAAAACCGATAACATTGGTTTCTGTGACACCTAAAACCGACACTAATTTTAGTTCGAACATAAAACCAAAAACATTGGTTTCCATAACACCAACGCATTTTTTCTTGTCGGTTTTAAAACCAATTCTGACAATATTGGTTTCTATGACAACCCTGTATAACTCATTTTTTAACGTTTTTTAAGTTATATTTTGACAATTGGTTTTTTACCAATTTAGCGATCTCAAATTAGTTGAAGGGTTTGTTTAAAATTTTGCAATTTTTTGCGAATTTAAGGCATGTTCACGATAGAAGCGATTTGTTTCTGTAAGTTTTCTGGTTCTTTACAGCTTTAACGATTTATAATAAATAGCAGACTTTGCTATCATGCCGCTGTTGGCAAATTTTTGCGAATTTCCGCTAATTTAGAAAAAACTCAGTTGAGTTGTAATTAAGACAACTGGTTGTGATCAGTTGTAATTTTTGTTCTCAACAATATAGCAAAGTTGTAAACCATAATACAAAAATTAAGAAATTACAACTTAGTTGAGTTGTGAACCGTAATAGGGGCCCAACACATTGAATATTTTATTTAAGTAATTTATTATGACGGTCCTCTTACAATAGTCGCAAAAAAAAAACAAAGTGATTTTAAAAAGTTGTTTACGTAGCTAAACGTTTTGAAATCACATAATAATATGCCCAGAACACCTCTCTTGTGATTTCAAATCACTTTCATAAAATGTGATTTTCCGAACTGGCCTATTAAAATTGCTTTCGAATCGAGAAAGTACTCGATCACGACTGCCAGAATTACGCCCCAGGTATTAATGTGACTTAACATTTTTTTTTAATTTTGGACGCTAGATTATATAAACATTTATTATTCTTAACTTCTTTAATTATTTTAATGCATCGATTTTCATCTTTTTTAACTAGCAATAAATTTTATTAAAACTTCTTTATAATTTATTTGTTTGTTAACATTTATGAAATCCTAGGGTGACCATATTTCAAAAAAAAAAAAAAACTATTAATCGGGTGTGTTCTAGAATCTGAATCCAATCGAAAGTGGACTTCTTCAGCATTTCGGTTTAGTTTTTGGGTTTGTTTCAAATTTTGCCATTTTTCGCGAATTCCAGGCATGTTTGCGATAAAAGCGATTTATTCCTGTAAGTTTTCTGATTCCTAATAGCTTTAACGATTTATAATAAATAGAACCCTTTGCTATAATGCCGCTATTAGCAAATTTTTGCGAATTTAGCAATTTTTACCGAATTTTTGCCATTTCTTATAGTTTTAGAGACTTTTAATCAATTAAATGGCTTGTTTGAAATATTGAAAATTTTCGCGAATTTTCGCTATTTTTGCAATTTTTTTTTTTTTTTTTTTTTTGCTATTTTCCAACATTATGTTTTTTTTATTATTTTGCGATTTCAAATAAATTTCAGTGTTTGGTTAAAAGTTTGCAATTTTTCGCGAATTTTAGCCAAGTTCGCAATAGAAGCGATTTGTGCCTGTGATTCTTTACACCTTTCACGATTTTTAACAAATATTAGACTTTCATATCATGCTGCGCTGTCCCTTTCCCAATTTATTCGTCGTTCGTCTGCGTAAGAAATAGAAAAAAACCTATCGCAGAGTTCGTTACGCACGACGAATTTCGGTCTACCCAATAATCAATTGGTTCTATTTCTAATGACGAATATTCGTTGCGAATAATTCGTCGTTCGTCCCAGTTGTGTTTCTAGCATTACTCTTTTTTGTTGTTTTTAAGGCTCCAAACCAATTTTTTTGTATTTTCTCCCGTATTAAATAGCTAATTTTTACACAAATTCGCACGTTAAAGGCGATGGTGATATCAGATAAAAAAAAAGTTTTGAACGAGTTTTAATAAAAAAAATGGTATCGTTTTAAGCGTTTTACATTGGATAGGATATACAAAAAATTTGAAATCGGAGATTTGTTTAAAATAGATATCTACTAAAAAAAACCTTAAAAATTAAGGCGTAAAAAAAATTTCGACAAAAACTCGTCAAAAACCTCAAGAAAAGCATTTTTTTGAAAAAATTGCTATGACCATCGTTTTCAGCGTACAATTTCACCTTGGAAAGGTAATATTTAAAAAAAAATGAAATTTTTTTTTTTTTTTTTTTTCTCATTATTTATTTATTGAATCTTCATATATTAAATATGAACTAACAATAATTAATCAAATCTTAACCTAATACGTTATTTTTGTCCTGCCAGTGCCAGACAAAAATTTTCTTCATCACGGGTTCTGTTCACTTATATAGGTGTTTATCGCTCATCTAATTGGATAAGTGCTGCAGTGTCTCTTCTTCTTAAGCGAGTGTGGCCGCCATGATTTAAAATATTTCGAGCTAGTGGATTTGGATGTTGTTCAAGCCTTTTTAAATATTTTACTGCATTTTTTGTTATAGTAGTTTTGACTAATGGAACATTGAGATCCTTGTGAATATTTGAGTTTTTTACATACCAAGGGGCAGCTGTGATTATTCGAAGAATTTTATTTTGGCGTCTTTGAATTTTTTCTATATTAGAGGCCGAGGCAGTGCCCCATAACTGAATACCATAGCACCAGATTGGCTTTAAGATGGAGTTGTAAAGAAGAAGTTTGCAGTCGAGACTAAGGACAGAGTTTCTACCAATAAGCCAATGAATTTGAATGGCTTTTAGTTTCATTTGAGTTAATTTTGCCTCTATATGGTATTTCCACGTTAATCGCCGATCCAGATGTATACCGAGATATTTTACATGCGAATGTTGAGGAATTATTTGATTATTGATTGTAATATGGGGGCAAGATTCCCGGCGCAAGGTGAATGTTATATGCACGCATTTTTGCTCATTGACCATTATCCTCCATTGTCTTAACCATATTTCTAGTTGAAATATATGATGCTGTAAGTAACGAGATGCTTCATAACGGTTTTCGTGGACGCTTAGAAAAGCTGTATCGTCTGCAAATGTTGAAGTTTGGGTGTAGTTGCTTGTTGGCATGTCCGAAGTATAAATTAAGTATAATAGAGGGCCCAGGATGCTGCCTTGTGGGACTCCAGCACCAATGGGCTGAGGTGAACTTAAGAAATTTCCTTCTTTAATAATAAATTGACGACCGACTAAGTAGCTTTCTAGCAGCTTGTGTGTGTTTGCTGGTAAATTTTTCTTCAATTTATGTAATAAGCCTTCATGCCAGACTTTATCAAAAGCTTGCGAAACATCGATGAAGAGTGCTGAGCAATATTTTTTTTCTTCAAATGCTTTTCTTATGACATTAACTATTCGATGAGTCTGTTCGATTGTGCTGTGTTTTCTTCTAAATCCGAACTGATGGTTTGGAAAAAATCTATTTTCACTTAAAATCGGTGTTAATTTTGAAACTAATAATTTCTCAAACAGCTTTGACATATTTGATAATAAGCTAATAGGCCTATATGACTCAACTTTTGTATGATCTTTACCTGGCTTTGGTATCATGGTAACTAAGGAAACCTTCCATTTTTGAGGATAGTATTCAAGGCGTAAAATAGCATTAAAAATAAAAAGAATAATTTTCTTTGCTGTGCGAGGTAGCTCTAAAAGCATTTTATTACTGATTTTATCAATACCAGGTGCCTTCTTAGTGTTTAAGTCACAAATAGCCTGTTCGATTTCTCTTATCTCAAATCTGAGGGGAATAGCTGCTCTAGCAGCAACAGGTGGTAACTCGACCGCAATATTGTGAGATATATTTGGTGTAAATACGTTTTTCAAGTGGCTAACAAACAGATTTCCTTTTTCAATATCGTTTCTTGCCCAACTACCATTCAAGTTTCTTAATGGTGGCTTAGATATAACTGGCCTTTTTAGATTTCTAGCTGCACGCCATAATGAGTAGTCAGATTGTGGAGTTGCATCAAGTTCCTTAAGATATTTTTCTAGAGAAGCCGTTTTCTGAGTCTGCAGTAACTTTCTTAGCCTTTTTGTGCACTCTTTTAATAAATTCTTAAGTTGCGGGGATCTGTACAGTTGCCACTCTCTTCGAACTCTCCTTTTTTCAGTCAAGAGCCGCTCGACATCTGAAGAATATATTTTATTATTTTTAATTTTTTTGGGGGTAACGCTGGAATGTTGAACAGCTAGTTTAAGATAACTGTCAAAGTTAACAATAGAGAGATCCACATTCTCCGGTGTACTAAGCGAAATATTTTCTAGGCAATGGGCACTGAGAAATTTTTTATATTTTAACCAATTTATTTGTGTGGCTGACGTCGCTAAGTAACATGACGGAGATACAATTCTATTTGGGTTCGATATAGTAACAATTGTAGGTGTGTGGTCGGATGATAATTCTAAGGAAGCTTCAACATGAACCGTTTCTGTGGGGATGTTTTTAACCACGCCAAAGTCGATAACATCTGGAATTTTTTGCTGATCAGTAGGCCAATATGTTGGTTGTCCGCTCGCGACCACGTTTAAACCCATTTTAGAGATTGTGTTAAACAAAACACGACCTTTTGGTGTTATAAGTCGTGACCCCCAGAAGGTATGTTTAGCGTTATAATCGCCAGCGGCGAGGAAACAGGGTCATAATGATTTAAAATATTTATAATATTGGCCTTCTGATATGGCAAATCTAGGTGGAGAGTATAAAGAAGAAATTACTAAGTTTCGATTAAGCTCTTCAACACAAATAGTCGTTGCTTGCAGATAATCTTCACAATGATCAAACATTAAGTAGTGTTTGATTCGGGCTTTTATCAAAATGGCAGAGCCTCCACAAGCTTTATCTCGAGGGTCCTTAGTATCATATAGTATATAACCATTGATTTTAAACGTATTTCTTGAGGTCAAGTGAGTTTCAGAAACCAACATGACAGCCGATTTTTTTTATTACCTCTTAAAAAAACCTTAAAAATAAAAGTTGAGAAAAATTCAAAAACTTGAAATTTAGGCGCCTTGAAATTTTTTTGATATGTCGTAGTTGAACTTTTTTTTTCTTCATGCCAAAAGCTCTCGATAGCTTAATCGACCCACCCTAATATATATGTTGCTCAAAAGTAAGTTCCTTCTCAAGACGATGTCAGCACCCCCCAGGTTATCAAAAGGGACAATATTACATTAAGAATTCTGTGGCTTGGTGCTAAAAGGGCCAATGTCAATATTTTGTTGTTTTGAGTTAATCGTTGCATAAGGTGTATTTTATTACTCGCTTTTATTTTGCTGAAACAGTCAAGTTCTAACTTAACCCAGAACAGCTTCATTAAGGCTTTGCCAGCCAATTTCACTAAGAATTCTTTTTTAAAAAAAATCTTTAATTTCAATTTTCTCAAAAGATAATATTTTGACATTGACCCTTTTAGCACCAAGCCACAGAATTATAACTGTAGTTTTCGCTACTTTATAAAATCTTCATATCATATTTGCAATGGCCATCATTATCTATAGTTTAATTAATGATAAAGCTTAGAGTCGTTGCTTGTGT